>OX328015.1:22666511-23866511 GCA_946811545.1 Netelia fuscicornis
ACCGATCGGGGCTCGGAGACGGCGCGTGGACCGATCGGGGCTCGGAGACGACGCGGGTAACGATCGGGGCTCAGGAGACGGCACGTGGACCGATCGGGGCTTAGGAGCCTCGCGTGGATCGATCGGGGCCGCGGAGGCGCCGCGTGGACCCATGGGGATCAGGAGACAGTGCGTGGACCGATCGGGGCTCGGAGACGGCGCGTGGACCAATCGGGGCTTAGGAGACGACGCGTGGACCGATTGGGGTGTAGGCGACGACGCGTGTACCTATCGGGGCTCAGGAGACAGCGCGTGTACCGATGAGGGCTCGGGGACGGCGCGTTAACCGATTGAGGCTTAGGAGACCATGCGTGGACCGATCGGGGCTCGAAGACGGCGCGTGGACCGATCGGCGCTCCGAGACGGCGCTGACCGATCGTGGCTTAGGAGAAGGCGCGTGGAACGATCGTGGTTCAGGAGACGGCGCGTGGACCGATTGGGGCTCGGAGACGGCGCGTGGACCGACCGGGGCTCAGGAGGCGACGCGTGGACCCATCGGGGCTCGGAGACGGCGTGTGAACCGATCGGGGCTAAGGAGACGTTGCGTGGACCGATTGGGGCTCGGATACGGCGCGTGAAGCAACCGGGGCTCAGGAGGCCGCGCGTGGACCGATCGCGGCTCGTGCGACGGCGCGTGCACCGATCGGCGCTCGGAGCCGGCGCTGACCGATCGTGGCTTAGGAGAAGGCGCGTGGAACGATCGGGGTTCAGGAGACGGCGCGTGGACCGATTGGGGCTCGGAGACGGCGCGTTAACCGATTGGGGCTTAGGAGACGGTGCGTGGATCGATCAGGGCTCAGGATCCTCGCGTGGATCGATCGGGGCTCGGAGACGGCGCGTGGACCGATCGGGGCTTAGGAGACGACGCGTGGACCGATCGGGGTGTAGGAGACGACGCGTGTACCTATCGGGGCTCAGGAGACAGCGCGTGGACCGATCGGGGCTCGGCGACTGCGCGTCGACCTATCGGGGCTCAGGGGACGGCGCGTGGACCGATCGGAGCTTAGGAGACGCCGCGTGGACCGATTGGGGCTTAGGAGACGGCGCGTGGACCGATCGGGGCGCAGGAAGCGGCGCCTGGACCGATCGTGACTCGGAGACGGCGCGTGGAGGCATCCGGGCTAAGAAGACGACGCATGGACCGAGCGGGGTTCAGGAGACGGCGCGAGGAGCGATCGGGGCTCAGGAGAAGACACGTCAATTGATCGGGGCTCCGGAGACGACGCCTCGACGGGTCGGGGCTCAGGAGGCGGCACGAGAAGCGATCGGGGCTCAGGAGAAGACGCGTCAATTGATCGGGGCTCAGGAGACGACGCGTCGACGAATCGGGGCTTAGGAGACGACGCGTGGACCGATCGGGGCTGAGGAGACGGCGCGTCGACCGACCGGAGCTCAGGAGATTCGCGTGGATCGATCGGGGCTCCGGAGGCGGCGCGTGGACCAATTGGGGCTTAGGAGACGACGCGTGGACTGATCGGGACTCAGGAGACGGCGCGTGGCCCGATTGGGGCTCGGATACGGCGCGTGAACCGACCGGGGCTCAGGAGGCCGCCCGAGAACCGATCGCGGCTCGGCGACGGCGCGTGGACCGATCGGGGCTCAGGAGGCCGCGCGTGGACCGATCATGGCTCGGCGACGGCGCGTAGACCGATCGGGGCTCGGAGACGACGCGTGGACTGATCGGGGCTCGAAGACAGCGCGTGGACCGACTGGGGCTCAGGCGGTTGCGCGTGGACCAATTGGGGCTCCGGAGGCGGCACGTGGACCGATTGTGGAGCAGAAGATGGTGCGTGGACCGATCGGGGCTCGGAGACGGCGCGTGGACCGATCGGAGCTTAGAAGACGATGCCTAGACCGATTGGGGCTCAGGAGACAGCGCGTGGACTGATCGGGGCTCGGAGACGGCGCGTTAACCGATCGGCGCTCGGAGACAGCGCGTCGACCGATCGGGATTCGGTGACGGCGCGTGGAGGCATCGGGGCTAAGAAGACGACGCGTGGACCGATCGGGGCTCAGGAGACGGCGCGAGGAGCGATCGGGCTCAGGAGAAGACGCGTCAATTGATCGTGGCTCAGGAGACGACGCGTCGACGGATCGGGGCTTAGGAGACGACGCGTGGACCAATCGGGGCTTAGGAGACGACGCGTGGACCGATCGGGGCTTAGGAGACGACGCGTGGACCGATCGGGGCTTAGGAGACGACGCGTGGACCGATCGGGGCTCAGGAGACGGCGCGTGGACCGACCGGGGCTCAGGAGGCGACGCGTGGACCCATCGGGGCTCGGAGACGGCGTGTGGACCGATCGGGGCTTAGGAGACGACGCGTGGACCGATCGGGGTGTAGGAGAGGACGCGTCGACAGATCGGGGCACAGGAGACGGCGCGTGGACCGATCGGGGCTTAGGAGACGACGCGTGGGCCGATAGTCGCTCGGAGACGGCGCGAGGAGGCATCTGGGCTTAGAAGGGCTTAGAATCGGTCCACGCGCCGTCTCAGAGCGCCGATCATTTCACGCGCCGTCTCCTGAGCCCCGATCGTTCCACGCGCCGTCTCCGAGCCCGGATCGGTCCACGCGGCGTCTCCTGAGCTCCGATCGGTTCACGCATCGTCTCCTAAGCCGAGATACGTCCACACGCCGTATCCGAGCCCCGATCGGTCCGTGTGACGCATTCTAAGCCACGGTCCGTCCACGCGTCGTCTCCGAGCCCCGATCCGTCCACGCGCCGTCGCCGAGCCATGATCGGTCCACGCGAGGCTCCTGAGCCCCGATCGGTCCGCGCGCCGTCTCCTGAGCCCCGATCGGTCCACGCGTCGTCTCCTAAGCCCCGATGGTTTCACGCGCCTTCCTCGAGCCCCGATCGGTGCACGCGCCGTCTCCTGAGCCCCGATCGGTCCACGCGTCGTCTCCTAAGCCCTGATCGGTCCACGTGCCGTCTCCGAGCCCCGATGGGTCTACGCCCCGCCTCCGGAGCCCCGATCGATCCACGCATCGGCTCCTGAGCCCCGGTCGGTCCACGCGTCGTCTTCGAGCACCGATCGATCCACGCGCCGTTTCCTGGGCCCCGATCGGTCCACGCGTCGCCGCCGGAGCCCCGATCGGTCTACGCGCCGTCTCATGAGCCCCGATCGGTCAACGCATCGTCTCCTAAGCCCCGATACGTTCACACGCCGTCTGCGAGTCCCGATCAGTCCACGCGTCGTCGCCGAGCCTCGATCGGTCCACGTGCGGCCTCCTAAGCCCCGATCGGTTAACGCACTGTCTCCGAGCCCCGATCAGTCCACGCGCCGTCTCCTGAGCCCCGGTCGGTTCATGCCCCGTCTCCGAGCCCCGATCGATCCACGCGTCGTCTTGTAAGCCCAGATGCCTTCTCGCGCCGTCTCCGGGCCACGATCGCTCCAGGCGCCGCTTCCTGAGCCACGATCGGTCCACGCGCCGTCGCCGAACCCCAATTGGTCCACGCGAAACCGCCTGTGCCCCAGTCGGTCCACGCGCTGTCTCCGAGCCCCGATCGGTCCACGTGCCGTCTCCCAGCCCCGATCGGTCCACGCGCCGTCGCCGAGTCATGATCTCTCCACGCGCGGCCTCCTAAGCCCCGATCGGTCCACGTGCCGTCTCCGCGCTACGATCGATTCACGCGCCGTCTCCTGAGCCCCGATCGGTCCACGCGTCGTTCCCTAAGCTCCGATCCATCCACGCGCAGTCTCCTGAGCCCCGATCGGTCCACGCATCGCCTCCTGAGCCCCGGACGGTCCAGGCGCCGTCTCTGAACCCCGAGCGGTCGACGCGCCGTCTCCGAGCCCCGATCGGTCCACGCGCCGTCGCCGAACCCCAATTGGTCCACGCGCAACCGCCTGAGCCCCAGTCGCTCCACGCACTGTCTCCGCGCCCCGATCGGTCCACGCGCCGTCTTCGAGCCCCGATCGGTCCACGCAACGTCTCCTAAGCCCCAATCGGTTAACGCGCCGTCTCCCGAGCCCCGATCGTTCTACGCGCCGTCCCCGAGCCCCGATCCGTCCACGCGCCGTCTCCAAGCGCCGATCCGTCCACGCGCCGTCTTCTGAGCCCCGATCGGTCCACGCATCGTCTCCTAAGCCCCGGACGGTCCACCCGCCGTTTCCGAGCCCCGATCGCTCCACGCGCCGTCTCCTGAGCCCCGATCGGTCCACGCATCGTCTCATAAGCCCCGATCGACCCACCCGCCGTTTCCGAGCCCCGATCGGTCCACGCATCGTCTGCTAAGCCCCGGACGGTCCACCCGCCGTTTGCGAGCCCGATCGCTCCACGCGCCGTCTCCTGAGCTCTGATCGGTCCACGCTTCGTCTCCTAAGCCCCGATCGCTCCACGCGCCGTCTCCTGAGCCCGATCGGTCCACGCATCGTCTTCTATGCCCCGATCGGTTAACGCGCCGACTCCGCGCCGCGATCGGTCCACGCGCCGTCTCCTGAACCCCGCTCGGTCGATGCGTCGTCTTCTTAATCCCGATGCCTCCACGTGCCGTCTCCGAGCCACGATCGGTCCACGCGCCGTCTCCGAGCGCCGATCATTTCACGTGACGTCTCCTGAGCCCTGATCGTTCCACGCGCCGTCTTCGAGCCCCGAGCGTTCCACGCGCCGTCTCCTGAGCCCCAATCGATCCACGCGCAGCCTCCTGAGCCTCGATCGGTCCACGCGCCGTCTCCGAGCACCGATCAGTCCACGCGCCGTCTCCTGAGCCCCGATCGGTCCACGCGCCGTCTTCTGAGCCCCGATCGGTTCACGCGTCGTCTCCGAGCCCCGATCGGTCCACGCGCCGTCGCCGAGCTGCGATCGGTCCACGCGCGGCCTCCTGAGCCCCGGTCGGTTAACGCGCCGTATCCGAGCCCCACTCGGTCCACGCGCCGTCTCGTGACTCCCAATCGGTCCACGCGCCGCCTCCTGAGCCCCGATCGGTCGACGCGTCGTCTCCTGAGCCCCGATCGATCCACGCGTCGTCTCCTGAGCCCCGATGGCTCCACGCGCCGTCTCCGAGCGCCGATCGGTCCACGCGCCGTCTCCGAGCCACGATCGGTCCGTGCGCCGCTTCCAGAGCCCCGATCGGTCCACGCGTCATCTCCTGATCTCCGATCGGTCCACGCGCCTTCTCCTGAGCCCCGATCGGTCCACGCGCCGTCTCCGAGCCCCGATCGGTTCACGTGCCGTCTCGTGAGCCCCGATCGTTCCACGCGCCGTCTCCGAGCCCCGATCGATCCACGCTGCGTCTCCAGAGCCCGGATCGTTCCACGCGTCGTCTCTTGATCCCCGATCCGTAAACGCGTCGTCTCCGAGCCTCGATCGGTCCAGCCGCCGTGTCCGATCCCCGATCGGTCCGCGTGCCGCATTCTAAGCCGCGGTCCGTCCACGCGCCGTCTCCGAACACCGATCGGTCCACGCGCCGTCTCAAAGCGCCGATCATTTCACGCGCCGTCTCCTCAGCCCCGATCGGTCCACGCGTCGTCTCCTAAGCCCCGATCGGTCTGCGCGGCGTCTCCTGATCCCCATCGGTCCACGCGCCGTCTCCTAAGCCGCGATCCGTCCACGGGCCGTCTCCGACCTGCTATCGGTAAACGCGCCGTCACCAAGCCCTGAACTGTACACGCGTCGTCTCCGAGCCCCGATCGGCCCACGCGCCGTCGCCGAGCCTCGATCGGTCCACGCACCGTCTCCTGAGCCCGGATCGGTCCACGCGCCGTCTCCTAAGCCGCGATCCGTCCACGGGCCGTCTCCGACCTGCTATCGGTAAACGCGCCGTCACCAAACCCTGATCTGTACACGCGTCATCTCCGAGCCCCGATCGGTCCACGCGCCGTCGCCGAGCCTCGATCGGTCCATGCGCAGCCTCCTGAGCCCCGATCTGTTCACGCGCCGGCTCCGAGCCCGATCGGTCCACGCATCGTCTCCTAAGCCCCGATCGGTTAACGTGCCGTCTCCGAGCCCCGATCGGTCCACGCGCCGTCTCCTGAGCCCCGGTCGGTTCACGCGCCGTCTCCGAGTCCCGATCGATCCACGCGTCTTCTTGTAAACCCAGATGCCTCCTCGCATCGTCTCCTAAGCCCAGATCGGTTAACGCGCCGTCTCCGAGCCCCGATCGGTCCACGCTGCTTCGCCGAACCCCAATTGGTCCATGCGCAACCGCCTGAGCCCCAGTCGGTCCACGCGCGGCCTCCTGAGCCATGGTCGGTTCACGCGCCGTCTCCTGAACCCCGATCGGTCCACGCGTCGTTCCCTAAGCCCCGATCCATCCACGCGCAGTCTCCGAGCCCAGATCGGTCCACGCGCCGTCTCCGAGCTCCGATCGGTCCACGCGCTATCTCCTAAGCCCCGATCGGTCCAAGCGCCTTCTGCTAAGCCCCGATCGGTCCAAGCGCCTTCTGCTAAGCCCCGATCGGTCCACGCGCCGTCTCCGAGCGACGATCGGTTCACGCGCCGTCACCTGAGCCCCGATCGTTCCACGCGTCGTCTCCGAGCCTCGATCGGTTCACGCGCGGTCTCCTAAGCCCCGATCGGTCCACGCGCCTTCTCCTGAGCCCCGATCGGTTCACGCGCCGTCTCCGAGCGCCGATCATTTCACGTGCCGTCTCCCAGCCCCGATCGGTCCACGCGCCGTCTCCTAATCCCCAATCTGTCCACGACCCGTCTCCGGGCCCCGATCGGTGCACGCGCCGTCTCTTAAGCCCCGATCGGTCCACGCGCCGTCGCCGAACCCCAATTGGTCCACGCGAAACCGCCTGAGTCCCAGTCGGTCCACGCGCTGTCTCCGAGCCCCGATCGGTCCACGCGTCGTCTCCGAGCCCCGATCGGTCCACGCGCCGTCGCCGAGTCATGATCTCTCCCCGCGCGGCCTCCTGAGACCCGATCGGTCCACGCGCCGTCTCCGAGCCCCGCTCGATCCACGCGTCGTCTCCTAAGCCCCGATCGGTCCACGCGCCGTCTCCTAAGCCCCGATTGATCCACGCACCGTCTCCCAGCGCCGATCGGTTCATGTGCCGTCTCCTGTGCTCCGATCGTTCCACGCGCCGTCTCCGAGCCCCGATCGATCCACGCGCCGTCTCCTGAGCCCCAATCGGTCCACGCACCGCTTCCTGATCCCCGATCGGTCCACACGCCGTCTCCGAGCCCCGATCGGTCCGCGTGCCGCATTCTAAGCCACGGTTCATCCACGCGCCGTCTCCGAGCCCCGCTCGATCCACGCGTCGTCTCCTAAGCCCCGATCGTTCCACGCGCCGTCTCCTAAGCCCCCATTGGTCCACGTGCCGTCTCCCCGCCCCGATCGGTCCACGCGCCGTCTCCTAAGCCCCAATCTGTCCACGACCCGTCTCCGGGCCCCGATCGGTGCACTCGCCGTCTCCTAAGCCCCGATCGGTCCACGCGCCGTCTCCGGGCCCCGATCGGTCCACGCACCATCTCCTGCTCTCCAATCGGTCCACGCGCCGCCTCCGGAGCCCCGATCGATTCACGCTAGGCTCCTGAGCCCCGGCCGGTCCGCGCTCCGTCTCCTGAGCCCGGATCGCTCCACGCGCCGTCTCCTAAGCCCCGATCGATCCACGCGCCGTCTCCGAGCGCCGATCGGTTCACGCCCCGTCTCGTGTGCTCCGATCATTCCACGCACCGTCTCCGAGCCCCGTTCGGTCCACGCGCCGTCTCCTCAGCCCCGATCGGTCCACGCGTCGGCTCCTAAGCCTCGATAGGTCCACGCGCGGCCTCCTTAGCCCCGGTCGGTCCACGCGCCGTCTTCGAGCCCCGATCGATCCGCGTGACGCATTCTAAGCCACGGTCCGTCCACGCGCCGTCTCCGAGCACCGATCAGTCCACGCGCCGTCTCCTGAGCCCCGATCGGTCCACGCGCCGTCTTCTGAGCCCCGATCGGTTCACGCGTCGTCTCCGAGCCCCGATCGGTCCACGCGCCGTCGCCGAGCTGCGATCGGTCCACGCGTCGTCTCCTGAGCCCCGATGGCTCCACGCGCCGTCTCCGAGCGCCGGTCGGTGCACGCGCGGTCTCCTGAGCCCCAATCGTTCCAAGCGTCGTCCCCTAATACCCGATCCATACACGCGTCGTCTCCGAGACTCGATCAGTACACGCGTCGTCGCCGAGTCCCGATCGGTCCACACGCGGCCTCCTGAGCACCGGCCGGTCCACGCGCCGTCTCCGAGCCTCGATCGGTCCACGTACCGTCTCCGAAGCCCCGATCGGTCTACGCGCCGTCTCCTGAGCCCCGATCGGTCCACGCGCCGTCTCCGAGCCACGATCGGTCCGTGCGCCGCTTCCAGAGCCCCGATCGGTCCACGCGTCATCTCCTGATCTCCGATCGGTCCACGCGCCTTCTCCTGAGCCCCGATCGGTCCACGCGCCGTCTCCGAGCCCCGATCGGTTCACGTGCCGTCTCGTGAGCCCCGATCGTTCCACGCGCCGTCTCCGAGCCCCGATCGATCCACGCTGCGTCTCCAGAGCCCGGATCGTTCCACGCGTCGTCTCCTGATCCCCGATCCGTAAACGCGTCGTCTCCGAGCCTCGATCGGTCCAGCCGCCGTGTCCGATCCCCGATCGGTCCGCGTGCCGCATTCTAAGCCGCGGTCCGTCCACGCGCCGTCTCCGAACACCGATCGGTCCACGCGCCGTCTCAAAGCGCCGATCATTTCACGCGCCGTCTCCTCAGCCCCGATCGTTCCACGCGCCGTCTCTGAGCACCGATCGGTCTACGCGCCGTCTCCTGAGCCCCAATCGGTCCACACGCTGTCTCGTGAGCCCCGATAGGTACACGCGTCGTGTCCTACGCCCCGATCGGTCCACGCGTCGTCTCCTAAGCCCCGATCGGTCTGCGCAGCGTCTCCTGATCCCCATCGGTCCACGCGCCGTCTCCTAAGCCGCGATCCGTCCACGGGCCGTCTCCGACCTGCTATCGGTAAACGCGCCGTCACCAAGCCCTGAACTGTACACGCGTCGTCTCCGAGCCCCGATCGGCCCACGCGCCGTCGCCGAGCCTCGATCGGTCCACGCACCGTCTCCTGAGCCCCGATCGGTCCACGCGCCGTCTCCTAAGCCGCGATCCGTCCACGGGCCGTCTCCGACCTGCTATCGGTAAACGCGCCGTCACCAAACCCTGATCTGTACACGCGTCATCTCCGAGCCCCGATCGGTCCACGCGCCGTCGCCGAGCCTCGATCGGTCCATGCGCAGCCTCCTGAGCCCCGATCTGTTCACGCGCCGGCTCCGAGCCCGATCGGTCCACGCATCGTCTCCTAAGCCCCGATCGGTTAACGTGCCGTCTCCGAGCCCCGATCGGTCCACGCGCCGTCTCCTGAGCCCCGGTCGGTTCACGCGCCGTCTCCGAGTCCCGATCGATCCACGCGTCTTCTTGTAAACCCAGATGCCTCCTCGCATCGTCTCCTAAGCCCAGATCGGTTAACGCGCCGTCTCCGAGCCCCGATCGGTCCACGCTGCTTCGCCGAACCCCAATTGGTCCATGCGCAACCGCCTGAGCCCCAGTCGGTCCACGCGCGGCCTCCTGAGCCATGGTCGGTTCACGCGCCGTCTCCTGAACCCCGATCGGTCCACGCGTCGTTCCCTAAGCCCCGATCCATCCACGCGCAGTCTCCTGAGCCCCGATTGGTCCACGCATCACCTCCTGAGCCCCGGACGGTCCAGGCACCGTCTCCGAACTCCGATCGGTCGACGCGCCGTCTCCGAGCCCCGATCGGCCCACGCGCCGTCGCCGAACCCCAATTGGTCCAGGCGCCGTCTCCGAACTCCGATCGGTCGACGCGCTGTCTCCGAGCCCCGATCGGTCCACGCGCTGTCTTGGAGCCCCGATCGGTCCACTCATCGTCTCCTAAGCCCCAATCGGTTAACGCGCCGTCTCCTGAGCCCCGATCGTTCCACGCGCCGTCGCCGAGCCCCGATCGGTCCCTGCGCCGTCTCCTGAGCCCCAATAGGCCACTCGCTGTCTCCTGAGCCCCGATAGGTACACGCGTCGTTTCCTACGCCCCGATCAGTCCACGCGTCGTCTCCTAGGCCCCGATCGGTCCACGCGCCGTCTCCGAGCCCCGATCGGTCCACGCACCGTGTCCTGATCCCCATGGGTCCACGCTGCGCCTCCTGAGCCCCGATCGATCTACGCGAGGCTTCTGAGCCCCGATCTGTCCACGCGCCGTCTCCGAGCCCCGATCGGTTCACGGATCGTCTCCTAAGCCCCGATCAGTCCACGCGTCGTCTCTGAGCCCCGGTCGGTCCACGCGTCGTCTCCGAGCGCCGATTGGTTCACGCACCGTCTCCTGTGCCCCGATCATTCCACGCGCCGTCTGCGAGCCCCCATCAGTCCACTCGCCGTCTCCTGAGCCCCGATCGTTGCACGCACCATCTCCGAGCCACGGTCGGTCCACGCGCCGTCTCCTGAGCCCCGATCGGTCCACGCGCCGTCGCCGAGCCGCGATCGGTCCACGCGCGGCCTCCTGATCCCCGGTCGGTTCACGCGCAGTATCCGACCCCCGATCGGTCCAAGCATCGTCTCCGAGCCCCGATCGGTCCACGCGCCGTCGCCGAGCCGCGATCGGTCCACGCACGGCCTCCTGAGCCCCGTTCGGTTCACGCGCCGTCTCCGAGCCCCGATCGATCCACGCGTCGTCTTCTAAGCCCAGATGCCTCCTCGCGCCGTCTCCGAGCCACGATTGGTCCACGCGCAGTCGCCGAGCTCCGATCGGTCCACGCGTTGTCTTCTAAGCCCCGATCGGTCCACGCGCCGTCTGCTAACCCCGGATGGTCCACACGTCGTCTCCTAAGCCCCGATCGGTCGACGCGTCGTCTCCGAGCCTCGATCAGTCCACATGCCGCCTCCGAGCCCCAATCGGTCCGCGCGCCGCATTCTAAGCCACGGTCCATCCACGCGCCGTCTCCGAGCCCCGCTCGATGCACGCGCCGTCTCCGAGCCCCGATCGGTCCACGCGCTGTCTCCTGAGCCCCGATAAGTACACGCGTCGTCGTCTACACCCCGATCGGTCCACGCGTCGTCTCCTAAGCCCCGATCGGTCCACGCGGCGTCTCCGAGCCCCGATCGGTCCACGCGTCGTCTCCGAGCCCCGATCAGTCTACGCGCCGTCGCCGAGCCATGATCGGTCCACGCGCGGCCTCCTGAGCCCCGATCGGTCCACGCGCCGTCGCCGAGCCGCGATCGGTCCTCGCGCGGCCTCCTGAGCCCCAGTCGGTTCACGCGCCGTATCCGAGCCCCAATCGGGCCACGCGCCGTCTCCGGAGTCCCGATCGATCCACGCGAATCTCCTGAGCTCCGGTCGGTCGACGCGCCGTCTCCTGAGCTCCGATCGGTCCACGCGTCGTCTCCTAAGCCCCGATTCGTCGACGCGTCGTCTCCTGAGCCCCGATCAATTGACGCGTCTTCTCCTGAGCCCCGATCGCTTCTCGTGCCGCCTCCTGAGCCCCGATCCGTCGAGGCGTCGTCTCCGGAGCCCCGATCAATTGACGTATCTTCTCCTGAGCCCCGATCGCTCCTCGCGCCGTCTCCTGAGCCCCGATCGGTCAACGCGTCGTCTCCTAAGCCCCGACCGGTTCACGCGCCGTCTGCTGTGCCCCGATCGATTCACGTGCCGTCTCCTAAGCCCCAATCGGTCCACCCGTCGTCTCTTAAGCCCCAATCGGTCCACGCGCCGTCTCCGAGCCCCGATCGGTCCACGCACTGTCTCCTGATCCCCATGGGTCCACGCGGCGCCTCCGGGGCCCCGATCGATACACGCGAGGCTCCTAAGCCCCGATCGGTCCACGTGCCGTCTCCCTAGCCTCGATCGTTCCACGCGCAGTCGCCGAGCCCCGATCGGTCCACGCGCTGTCTCCTGAGCCCCGATAGGTACACGCGTCGTCGCCTACACCCCGATCGGTCCACGCGTCGTCTCCTAAGCCCCGGACGGTCCACGCGCCGTCACCGAACCCCGATCGGTCGACGCGCTGTCTCCGAGCGCCGATCGGTTAACGCGCCGTCTCCGAGCCCCGATCAGTCCACGCGCTGTCTCCTGAGCCTCAATCGGTCTACGCGTCGTCTTCTAAGCTCCGATCGGTCTACGCGCCGTCGCCGAGCCGCGATCGGTTCTCGCGCGGCCTCCTGAGCCCCAGTCGGTTCCCGCGCCGTATCCGAGCCCCAATCGGGCCACGCGCCGTCTCCTGAGTCCCGATCGATCCACGCGAATCTCCTGAGCTCCGGTCGGTCGACGCGCCGTCTCCTGAGCCCCGATCGGTCCACGCGTCGTCTCCTAAGCCCCGATTCGTCGACGCGTCGTCTCCTGAGCCCCGATCAATTGACGCGTCTTCTCCTGAGCCCCGATCGCTTCTCGTGCCGCCTCCTGAGCCCCGATCATTCCACGCGCCGTCTCCGGATCCCCGGTCGGTCCACGCGCCGTAGCCGAGCCATGATCGGTCCACGCGCGGCCTCCTGAGCCCCGGTCGCGGCTTGCACCGTATCCAAGCCCCAATCGATCCACGCGCCATCTCCTGAGCCCCGATCGGTCCACGCGTCGTCTCCCAAGCCCCGATCGGTCCACGCGCCTTCTCCTGAGCCCCGATCGGTCCACGCGTCGTTCCCTAAGCCCCGAACCATCCACGCGCCGTCTCCTGATCCCCAATCGGTCCACACGCTGTCTCCTGAGCCCTGATCGGTCCACGCGTCGTCTCCTAAGCCCCGATCGGTTCACGCTCCGTTTCCTGAACCCCAATCGGTCCACGCGTCGTCTTCTAAGCCCAGATGCCTCCTCGCGCCGTCTCCGGGCCACGATCGGTCCTGGCGCCGTTTCCTGAGTCCCGATCGGCCCCCGCATCGTCTCCTAAGCTCCGATCGGTCCACGCGCCGGCTGCGAGCGCCGATCGGGTCACGCACCGTCTCCTGATCCCCGATCGCACCAAGCGCCGCCTCCGCAGCCACGATAGATCCACGCGAGGCACCTAACTCCCGTTCGGTCCACGCCCCGCCTCCTGAGCCCCGATCGGTCCACGCGAGTCTCCTAACTCCCGTTCGGTCCACGCGCCGTCCCCTAAGCCCCGATGGGTCCACGCGCCGTCTCCGAGTCTCGATCGGTCTACGCGTCGTCCCCTAAGCCCCGATCGGCCCACGCGCCGTCTCCGAGACCCATTGGCTCCACGCGCCGCCTCCTGAGCTCCGATCGGTCTACGCGTCGTCTCCGAGCACCGATCGGTCCACGCGTCGTCTTCTAAGCCCCGATCGGTCCACGCGCCGTCTCCGAACTCCGATCGGTCCAAGCGCCGCCTCCGCAGCTCCGATAGATCCACGCGAGTCTCCTAAGCTCCGAACGGTCCACGCGCCGTCTCCGAGCCCCGATCGGTTCACGCATCGTCTCCTAAGCCCCAGTCGGTCCACGCGCTGTCTCCGAGCCCCGATCGGTCCACGCGCCGTCTCCGAGCCACGATCGGTCCGTGCGTCGTCGCCGAACCCCAATTGGTCCACGCACAACCGCCTGAGCCCCAGTCGGTCCACGCGCTGTCTCTGAGCCCCGATCGGTCCACGCGTCGTCTCCGAGCCCCGATCGGTCTACGCGCCGTCGCCGAGTCATGATCGGTCCACGCGCGGCCTCCTGAGCCCCGATCGGTTCACGCGCCGGCTCCGAGCCCTATCGGTCCACGCATCGTCTCCTAAGCCCCGATCGGAAAACTTGCCGTCTCCGAGCCCCGTCGGGACACGCGCCGTCTCCGAGCCCCGATCGCTTCACGCATCGTCTCCTAAGCCCCAATCGGTTAACGCGCCGTCTCCTGAGCCCCGATCGGTCCACGCCCCGTCTCCTAAGCCCCAATCGGTCCATGCGCCGTCTCCTAAGCCCCGATCGGTCCAAGCGGCGTCTCCGAGCCCCGATCGGTCCACGCACCGTCTCGTGATCCCCATCGGTCCACGCGGCGTTTTCTGAGCACCGTTCGGTCCACGCGTCGTCTTCAAAGCCCCGATGCCCCCACGCGCCGTCTCCGAGCCGCGATCGGTTCGTGCGACGCTTCCAGAGCCCTATCGGTCCGCGCGTCCTCTCCTGATCTCCTATTGGTCCACGCGCCGTCTCCTAAGCCCCGATCGGTCCACGTGCCGTCTGCGAGCGCCGATCCGTTCACGCGGCGTCTCCTGAGCCCCGATCATTCCACGCGCCGTCTCCGGAGCCCCGGTCGGTCCACGCGCCGTAGCCGAGCCATGATCGGTCCACGCGAGGCCTCCTGAGCCCCGGTCGCGGATTGCGCCGTATCCAAGCACCAAACGATCCACGCGCCATCTCCTGAGCCATGGTCCGTTCACGCGCCGTCTCCTGAGCCCCGATCGGTCCACGCGTCGTCGCCCAGCCCCGATCGGTTAACGTGCCGTCTCCGAGCCCTGATCGGTCCACGCGCCGTCTCCTGAGCCCCGTTCGGTCCACGCGCCGTCGCCGAGCCATGATCGTTCCACGCGCGGCCTCCTGATCCCCGGTCGGTTCACGCGCCGTATCCGAGCCCCAATCGGTCCACGCCCCTTCTCCTGAGCCCCGATCGGCCGACGCGTCGTCTCCTAAGCCCCGACCGGTTCACGCGCCGTCTCCTGTGCCCCGATCGATTCACGTGCCGTCTCCTAAGCCCCGATCGGTCCACGCGTCGTCTCCTAAGCCCCGATCCGTCGCCGCGTCGTCTCCTGAGCCCCGATCATTTGACGCGTCTTCTCCTGAGCACCGATCGGTCCTCCCGCCGTCTCCTGAGCCCCGATCGGTCCATGCGTCGTCTCCTGAGCCCGGATCGGTCCAACCGTCGTCCTCGAATCCCCGATCCACACACGCGTCGTCTCCGAGCCTCGATCGGTCCACGCGCCGTCTCCTAAGCCGCGATCCGTCCACGGGCCGTCTCCGAGCTGCTATCGGTAAACCCGCCGTCACCAAGCCCTGATCTGTACACGCATCGTCTCCTAAGCCCCGATCGTTTAACGCGCCGTCTCCGAGCCCCGATCGGTCCACGCGCCGTCGCCGAACCCCAATTGGTCCACGCGCAACCGCCTGAGCCCCAGTCGGTCCACGCGCGGCCTCCTGAGCCATGGTCGGTTCACGCGCCGTTTCCGAGCCCCGATCGGTCCACGCATCGTCTGCTAAGCCCCGGACGGTCCACCCGCCATTTCCGAGCCCGATCGCTCCACGCGCCGTCTCCTGAGCCCCAATCGGTCCACGCGTCGTCTCCTAAGCCCCGATCGGTCCACGCGCCGTCTCTAAGCCCCGATCCGTCGCCGCGTCGTGTCCTGAGCCCCGATCAATTGACGCGTCTTCTCCTGAGCCCCGATCGCTCCTCGCGCCGTCTCCTGAACCCCGATCATTCCACGCGCCTTCTCCTAAGCCACGATCGGTCCACGCGCCGTCTCCGAGCCCCAGTCGGTCCACGCGCTGTCTCCGAGCACCGATCGGTCTACGCGTCGTCTCCGAGCCCCGATCGGTCCACGCGCCGTCTCCGAGCCCCGAACGGTTCACGCACCGTCTCCTGGTCCCAATCGGTCCACGCGGCGCCTCTGGAGCCCCGATCGATCCACGCGAGTCTCCTGAGCCCCAGTCGGTCCGCGCGCCGTCTCCTGAGCCCCGATTGTTCGACGCGTCGTCTCCGCAACCCCGATCGGTCCACGCGTCATCTCCTGATCTCCGATCGGTCCACGCGCCGTCTCCTAAGCCCCGATCGGTCCACGCGCCGTCTCCGAGCGCCGATCGGTTGACGCGCCGTCTCCTGAGCCCCGATCGTTCCACGCGCCGTCTCCGAGCCCCGATCGGTCCACGCGCCGTCTCCTAAGCCCCGTTCGGTCCAAGCGCCTTCTCCTAAACCCCGGTCGGTCCACGCGCCGTCTCCGAGCCCCGATCGGTCCACGCATCGTCTCCTAAGCCCCGATCGGCTAACGCGTCGACTCCGAGCCGCGATCGTTCCACGCGCCGTCCCCGATCCCCGATCGATCCTCGCGCCGTCTCCGAGCGCCGATCGGTTCACGCGCCGTCGGCCGAGCCCCGATCGTTCCACACGGCGTCTCCGAGCCCCGATCGGTCCACGCTTCGTCTCCTGAGCCCGGATCGTTGCACGCGTCGTCTCCTGATTCCCGATCCTTAAACGCGTCGTCTCCGAGCCTTGATCGGTCCACACGCCGTGTCCGATCCCCGATCGGTCCGCGTACCGCATTATGAGCCGCGGTCCGTCCACGCGCCGTCTCCGAGCACCGATCGGTCGACGCGCCGTCGCCGAGCCATGATCGGTCCATGCGTCGTCTTCTAAGCCCCCATTGGTCCACGTGCCGTCTCCCAGCCCCGATCAGTCCACGCGCCGTCTCCTAATCCCCAATTTGTCCACGACCCATCTCCGGGCCCCGATCCGTCGCCGCGTCGTCTCCTGAGCCCCGATCATTTGACGCGTCTTCTCCTGAGCACCGATCGCTCCACGCGCCATCTCCGAGCGTCGATCGGTCCACGCGCCGTCTCCTGAGCCCCGATCGATCCACGCGCCGTCTCCGAGCGCCGATCCGTCCACGCGCCGTCTTCTGAGCCCCGATCGGTCCAGGCATCGCCTCCTAAGCCCCGGACGGTCCACCCGCCGTTTCCGAGCCCCGATCGGCCCACGCGCCGTTTCCGAGCCCCGATCGGTCCACGCATCGTCTGCTAAGCCCCGATCGGTCCACGCTTCGTCTCCTGAGCCCGGATCGTTCCACGCGTCGTCTCCTGATTCCCGATCCTTAAACGCGTCGTCTCCGAGCCTTGATCGGTCCACACGCCGTGTCCGATCCCCGATCGGTCCGCGTACCGCATTATGAGCCGCGGTCCGTCCACGCGCCGTCTCCGAGCACCGATCGGTCGACGCGCCGTCTCAGAGCACCGATCATTTCACGCCCCGTCACCTGAGCTTCGATCGTTCCACGCGCCGTCTCCGAGCCCCGATCGGTCCACGCGCCATCGGCGAACCCCGATCGGTCCACGCGCCATCTCCTGAGCTCCGAACGGTCCACACCCCTTGTCCTGAGCCCCGATCGGCCGACGCGTCGTCTCCTAAGCCCCGACCGGTTCACGCGCCGTCTCCTGTGCACCGATCCAATCACGTGCCGTCTCCTAAGCCCCGATCGGTTAACGCGTCGTCTCCGAGCCGCGATCGGTCCACGCGCCGTCGCCGAACCCCAATTGTTCCACGCGCAACCGCCTGACCCCCCGTCGATCCACGCGTCGTCTCCGAGCTCCAATCGGTCCACGCGCCGTTTCCTGAGACCTGATCGGTCCATGCGTCGTCTTCTAAGCCCCGATGCCTCCACGCGCCGTCTCCGAGACACGATCGGTTCAGGCGCCGCTTCCCGAGCCCCGATCAGTCCACGTGCCGTCTCCGAACCCCCGATCGCTCCACGGACCGTTTCCTGATCCCCGATCGGTCCACGCGCCGCCTCCTGAGTCCCGATCGATCCACGCGTCTTCTCCTGAGCCCCGACCGCTCCACGCGTCGTCTCCGAGCTCCGATCGGTCCAGGCGCCGTTTCCGAGCCCCGATTGGTCCATGCGTCGTCTTCGAAGCCCGGATGCCTCCACGCGCCGTCTCCGAGCCACGATCGGTGCAGGCGCCGCTTCCTGAGCGCCGATCGGTCCACGCGCTGTCTCCTGAGCCCCGATCCATCCACGCGCAGTCGCCGAGCCCCGATCGGTCCACGCGCGGTCTACTGAGCTCCGGTCGGTCCACACGCCGCGGCGAACCCCAATTGGTCCACGCGCAACCTCTCGAGCCCCAGTCGGTAAACGCGCTGTCTTCGAGCCCCGATCGGTCCACGTATGTTCTCCTAAGCCCCAATTAATCCCCGCGCCGTCTCCTAAGCCCCGATCTGCCCACGGGCCGTCTCCGAGCTCCGATCGGTCCACGCGCCGTCTCCAAGCCTCGATCCGTACACGCGTCGTATCCGAGCCCCGATCGGTCCACGCGCCATCGCCGAACCCCGATCGGTCCACGCGCCGTCTCCTGAGCTCCGAACGGTCCACACCCCTTGTCCTGAGCCCCGATCGGCCGACGCGTCGTCTCCTAAGCCCCGATCGGTCCACGCGTCGTATCCGAACCCCGATCGGTCCACGCGCCGTCGCCGAGCCATGATCCATCCACGCGCGGCCTCCTGAGCCCCGGTTGGTTCACGCGTCGTCTCCTCAGCCCCGATCGGTCCACGCGTCGTCTCCGAACCCCGATCGGTGCACGCGCCGTCTCCTGAACCCCGATCGTTCCACACGCCGCCTCCTAAGCCCCGATCGGTCTAGGCGTCGTCTCCTAAGCCCCGACCGGTCCAGGCGCCGTCTCCTGAGCCCCGATCGTTCCACGCGCCTTCTCCGAGCCCCGTTCGGTCCACGCGCCGTCTCCTCAGCCCCGATCGGTCCACGCGTTGGCTCCTAAGCCTCGATAGGTCCACGCGCGGCCTCCTGAGCCCCGGTCGGTTCACGCGTCGTCTCCTGAGCCCCGATCGGTCCACGCGCCGTCTCCTGAGCCCCGATGGGTCTACGCGCCGCCTCCTGAGCCCCGATCGATCCACGCATCGGCTCCTGAGCCCCGGTCGGTTCACGCGTCGTCTTCGAGCACCGATCGATCCACGCGCCGTTTCCTGGGCCCCGATCGGTCCACGCGTCGCCGCCGGAGCCCCGATCGGTCTACTCGCCGTCTCATGAGTCCCGATCGGTCCACGCGCCGTCGCCGAGCCTCGATCGGTCCACGCGCGGCCTCCTAATCCCCAATCTGTCCACGACCCGTCTCCGGGCCCCGATCGGTGCACGCGTCGTCTCTTAAGCCCCGATCGGTCCACGCGCCGTCGCCGAACCCCAATTGGTCCACGCGAAACCGCCTGAGCCCCAGTCGGTCCACGCGCTGTCTCCGAGCCCCGATCGATCCACGCGTCGTCTCCTAAGCCCCGATCGTTCCACGCGCCGTCTCCTAAGCCCCCATTGGTCCACGTGCCGTCTCCCAGCCCCGATCGGTCCACGCGCCGTCTCCTAAGCCCCAATCTGTCCACGACCCGTCTCCGGGCCCCGATCGGTGCGCTCGCCATCTCCTGCTCTCCAATCGGTCCACGCGCCGCCTCCGGAGCCCCGATCGATTCACGCTAGGCTCCTGAGCCCCGGCCGGTCCGCGCTCCGTCTCCTGAGCCCGGATCGTTCCACGCGCCGTCTCCGAGCCCCGGTCGGTCCACGCGCCGTCTCCGAGCCCCGATCGATCCGCGTGACGCATTCTAAGCCACAGTCCGTCCACGCGCCGTCTCCGAGCACCGATCAGTCCACGCGCCGTCTCCTGAGCCCCGATCGGTCCACGCGCCGTCTTCTGAGCCCCGATCGGTTCACGCGTCGTCTCCGACCCCCGATCGGTCCATGCGCCGTCTCCGAGCTGCGATCGGTCCACGCGCGGCCTCCTGAGCCCCGGTCGGTTCACGCGCCGTATCCGAGCCCCACTCGGTCCACGCGCCGTCTCGTGACTCCCAATCGGTCCACGCGCCGCCTCCTGAGCCCCGATCGGTCGACGCGTCGTCTCCTGAGCCCCGATCGATCCACGCGTCGTCTCCTGAGCCCCGATCGCTCCACGCGCCGTCTCCGAGCGCCGGTCGGTGCACGCGCCGTCTCCTGAGCCCCAATCGTTCCAAGCGTCGTCCCCTAATACCCGATCCATACACGCGTCGTCTCCGAGGCTCGATCAGTCCACGCGTCGTCGCCGAGTCCCGATCGGTCCACACGCGGCCTCCTGAGCACCGGTCGGTCCACGCGCCGTCTCCGAGCCTCGATCGGTCCACGTACCGTCTCCGAAGCCCCGATCGGTCCGCGTGCCGCATTCTAAGCCGCGGTCCGTCCACGCGCCGTCTCCGAACACCGATCGGTCCACGCGCCGTCTCAAAGCGCCGATCATTTCACGCGCCGTCTCCTCAGCCCCGATCGTTCCACGCGCCGTCTCTGAGCACCGATCGGTCTACGCGCCGTCTCCTGAGCCCCAATCGGTCCACACGCTGTCTCGTGAGCCCCGATAGGTACACGCGTCGTGTCCTACGCCCCGATCGGTCCACGCGTCGTCTCCTAAGCCCTGATCGGTCTGCGCAGCGTCTCCTGATCCCCATCGGTCCACGCGGCGCCTCCGGAGCCCCGATCGGTCGACGCGCTGTCTCCGAGCGCCGATCGTTTAACGCGCCGTCTCCGAGCCCCGATCAGTCCACGCGCTGTCTCCTGAGCCTCAATCGGTCTACGCGTCGTCTTCTAAGCTCCGATCGGTCCACGCGCCGTCTCCGAGCCCCGATCGGTCCACGCACCATCTTCTGCTCCCCAATCGGTCCACGCGCTACCTCCGGAGCCCCAATTGGTCCACGCGCAACCGCCTGAGCCCCAGTCGGTCCACGCGCTGTCTCCGAGCCCCGATCGGTCGACGCGTCGTCTCCGAGCCCCGATCAGTCTACGCGCCGTCGCCGAGCCATGATCGGTCCACGCGCGGCCTCCTGAGCCCCGATCGGTCCACGCGCCGTCGCCGAGCCGCGATCGGTTCTCGCGCGGCCTCCTGAGCCCCAGTCGGTTCACGCGCCGTATCCGAGCCCCAATCGGGCCACGCGCCGTCTCCGGAGTCCCGATCGATCCACGCGAATCTCCTGAGCTCCGGTCGGTCGACGCGCCGTCTCCTGAGCCCCGATCGTTCCACGCGTCGTCTCCTAAGCCCCGATTCGTCGACGCGTCGTCTCCTGAGCCCCGATCAATTGACGCGTCTTCTCCTGAGCCCCGATCGCTTCTCGTGCCGCCTCCTGAGCCCCGATCCGTCGAGGCGTCGTCTCCGGAGCCCCGATCAATTGACGTGTCTTCTCCTGAGCCCCGATCGCTCCTCGCGCCGTTTCCTGAACCCCGATCGGTCCACGCGCTGTCTCCTGAGCCTCAATCGGTCTACGCGTCGTCTTCTAAGCTCCGATCGGTCCACGCGCCGTCGCCGAGCGGCGATCGGTTCTCGCGCGGCCTCCTGAGCCCCAGTCGGTTCACGCGCCATATCCGAGCCCCAATCGGGCCACGCGCCGTCTCCTGAGTCCCGATCGATCCACGCGAATCTCCTGAGCTCCGGTCGGTCGACGCGCCGTCTCCTGAGCCCCGATCGGTCCACGCGTCGTCTCCTAAGCCCCGATTCGTCGACGCGTCGTCTCCTGAGCCGCGATCAATTGACGCGTCTTCTCCTGAGCCCCGATCGCTTCTCGTGCCGCCTCCTGAGCCCCGATCCGTCGAGGCGTCGTCTCCGGAGACCCGATCAATTGACGTGTCTTCTCCTGAGCCCCGATCGCTCCTCGCGCCGTCTCCTGAGCCCCGATCGGTCCATGCGTCGTCTTCGTAGCCCCGATGCCTCCACGCGCCGTCTCCGAGACCCGATCGGTCCACGCGTCGTCTCCGAGCCCCGATCGATCTACGCGCCGTCGCCGAGCCATGATCGGTCCACGCGCGGCCTCCTGAGCCCCGGTCGGTCTGCGCGCCGTCTCCTGAGCCCCGATCGGTCTACGCGTCGTCTCCTGAGCCCCCATCGCTCCACACGCCGTTTCCTGACCCCCGATCGGTCCACGTGTCGTCTCCGAGCAGCGATCGGTCCACGCGCCGTTTTCTGACCACCGTTCGGTCCACGCGTCGTCTTCAAAGCCCCGATGCGTCCACGCGCCGTCTCCGAGCTACGATGGGTCCGTGCCCCGCTTCCAGACCCCGGATCGGTCCACGCGTCGTCCTCCAATCCCCGATCGGTCCACGCGCCGTCTCATAAGCCCCGATCGGTCCACGGGCCGTCTCCGAACTGCTAGCGGTAAGCGCGCCGTCACCAAGCCCTGATCCGTACACGCGTCGTCTCCGAGCCCCGATCGGTCCACGCGCCGTCGTCGAACCCCAATTGGTCCATGCGCAACCGCCTGAGCCCCAGTCGGTCCACGCGCGGCCTCCTGAGCCATGGTCGGTTCACGCGCCGTCTCCGAACTCCGATCGGTCCACGCGTCGTCTCCTAAGCCCCGATCGGTCCACGCGTCGTCTCCTAAGCCCCGATCCGTCGACGCGTCGTCTCCTGAGCCACGATCAATTGACGCGTCTTCTCCTGAGCCCGATCGCTCCTCGCGCCGTCTCCTGAGCCCCGATCGGTCGACGCGTCGTCTTCTGAGCCTCGATCGATCCACGCGTCGTCTCCTGAGCCCCAACCGCTCCACACGCCGTTACCTTGTCCGAGCTCCGATCGGTCCATACGCCGTTTCCTGATCCCCGATCGGTCCATGCGTCGTCTTCTTAGCCCCGATGCCTCCACGCGCCGTCTCCGAGCCACGATCGGTCCAGGCGCCGCTTCCTGAGCCCCGATCGGTCCTCGCGCCGTATCCTAAGCCCCTATCGGTCCACGGGCCGTCTCTGAGCGCCGATAAGTTCAACCGCCGTCTCCTGAGCCCCGATCGTTCCACGCGGCGTCTCCGAGGCCCGATCGATCCACGCGCCGTCTCCTGAGCCCCGATCGGTCGACGCGTCGTCTTCTGAGCCTCGATCGATACACGCGTCGTCTCCTGAGCCCCAACCGCTCCACACGCCGTTACCTGAGCCCCGATCGGTCCACGCATCGTCTCCGAGCACCGATCGGTCCACGCGCCGTTTTCTGAGCACCGTTCGGTCCACGCGTCGTCTTCAAAGCCCCGATGCCTCCACGCGCCGTCTCCAAGCCCCGATCGCCCCTCGCGCCGTCTCCTGAGCCCCGCTCGATCCATGCGTCGTCTTCTTAGCCCCGATGCCTCCACGCGCCGTCTTCGAGCCACGATCGGTCCAGGCGCCGCTTCCTGAGCCCCGATCGGTCCACGCGCCGTCTCGTAAGCCCCAATCGGTCTACGCGCCGTCTCAGAGCGCCGATCATTTCACGCGCCGTCTCGTGAGCCCCGATCATTCCACGCCCCGTCTCCGAGCCCCGATCGGTCCACGCGCCGTCTCCTAAGCCCCGATCGGTCCACGCGCCGTCTCCTGAGCCCCGATCGCTCCACGCACCGTTTTCTGAGCACCGTTTGGTCCACGCGTCGTCTTCAAAGCCCCGATGCCTCTACGCGCCGTCTCCGAGCCACGATCCGTCCGTGCGCCGCTTCCAGAGCCCTCTCGGTCCACGCGTCGTCTCCTGATCTCCGATCGGTCCATACGCCATCTCCTAAGCCCCGATCATTCCACGCGCCATCTCCGAGCCCCGATCGGTCCACGCGCCGTCTCATAAGCCCCGATCGGACCACGCGCCTTCTCCTCAGCCCCGATCGGTCGACGCGCCGTCTCCTAAGCCCCAATCGGTCCATGCGCCGCCTCCGAGCGCCGATCGGTTCACGTGAATCTCCTGAGCTCCGGTCGGTCCTCGTACGGTCTCCGAACCCCGATCGGTCCACGTACTGTCTCCGAAGCCCCGATCGGTCCACGCGCCGTCTCCTGAGCCCCGATCTGTCCACGCGTCGTCTCCTAAGCCCCGATCGGTCGCCGCGTCGTCTCCTGAGCCCCGATCAATTGACGCGTCTTCCCCTGAGCCCCGATCGCTCCTCGCGCCGTCTCCTGAGCCCCGCTCGGTACATGCGTCGTGTTCTTAGCCCCGATGCCTCCACGCGCCGTCTCCGAGGCACGATCGGTCCACGCGCCGTCTCCTGAGCCCCGATCATTCAACGCGCCTTCTCCTAAGCCACGATCGGTTCACGCGCGATCTCCGAGCCCCAGTCGGTCCACGCGCTGTCTCCGAGCACCGATCGGTCTACGCGTCGTCTCCGAGCCCCGATCGGTCCACGCGCCGTCGCCGAGCCATGATCAGTCCACGCGCGTCCTCCTGAGCCCCGATCGGTCCACGCGCCGTCGCCGAGCCGCGATCGGTCCACGCGCGGCCTCCTGAGCCCCGGTCGGTTCACGCATCGTCTCCTAAGCCCCGATCCATCGACGCGTCATTTCCTGAGGCCCGATCGCTCCACGCGCCGTTTTCTGCGCACCGTTCGGTCCACGCGTCGTCTTCAAAGCCCCGATGCCTCCACGCGCCGTCTCCGAGCCACGATCGGTCCGTGCGCCGCTTCCAGAGCCCTATCAGTCCAGGCGTCCTCTCCTGATCTCCGATCGGTCGACGCGCCGTCTTCTAAGCCCCGATCGGTCCACGCACCGTCTCCGAGCGCCGATCGGTTCACGCGCCGTCTCCTGAGCCCCGATCATTCCACGCGCTGTCTCCGAGCTATGATCGGTCCACGCGCGGTCTCCTGAGCCCCGATCGGTCCACGCGCCGTCTTCAAAGCCCCGATGCCTCCACGCGCCGTCTCCGAGCCACGATCGGTCCGTGCGCCGCTTCCACAACCCCGATCGGTCCACGCGTCAACTCCTGATCTCCCATCGGTCCACGCGCCGTCTCCTAAGCCGCGATCGGTCCACGCGCCGTCTCCGAGCGCCGATCGGTTGACGCGCCGTCTCCGAGCCCCGATCGGTCCACGCATCGTCTCCTAAGCCCCGATCGGCTAACGCGCCGTTTCCTGAGCCCCGATCGGTCCACGCGTCGTCTTCTAAGCCCAGATGCCTCCTTGCGCCGTCTCCCAACCACGATCGGTGCAGGCGCCGCTTCCTTAGCCCGGATCGGTAAACGCGTTTTCTCCTAAGCCCCGATCGGTCCACGCGTCGTCTCCTCAGCCCCGATCGGTCGACGCGTCGTCTCCTGAGCCCCGATCGGTCCACGCGCCGTCTCCTAAGCCCCGATCTGTCCACGGGCCGTCTCCGAGCCCCGATGGGTCCACGCGCCGCATCCTGAGCCCCGATCGGACGACGCGTCGTCTCCTGAGTCCGGATCGGTCCACCCGTCGTCCTTGTAGCGTACCTGAGACCGGCGCGGTTGAAAATAATGACCGAACAGGGTTGTAAGGCCTGTTCTCAATTTGGATATTGACGCTAATCGTCAGGTACGTTCGTAAGTGAAATTAATCGCCTACGAACTCGGGTTGTTTTGAATAATTCACTCGATGGTAACTTGAACTTGAGATATATTTTTTATGTTACAAACGAGTATGAATCTACCAGATCGCGTAATGAATTTAAGCGACTGATGCGTACGGTGTTTGGTTGTAGACTGAAATCTTAGAGCTCTCCGAACAATCCCTTCGGTCTTTTCTTTTCACAATTTATTTTATGCATAATGCTGATTGGTCACTCTAGGGCTGCCTGCGGAAGGCGGAGGTTTGTCGTGACCAATCCCAAAAAAGTTGAGATAAATGAAAAACGTTACTAAAAACTGAACGGAGTTTTTTTTCCGAGAGCTCAGGAAATGTGTCTGGTAAGTCTCGCGATTAGAAAGAAGTCACGTGTATGAATATTCAAAAAACAATGCTGTATATATAAAAAATAGAAAGGTTTCAACGGGATAGGTACTCGACGACGAGACATTTGGTAGCCAAATGTTTTATTGTCTTGTGAGTCATCGAGCACGCGTCGAAGACAGGCAAGACCCTTGTTTCTTACTTTATGACGGTCAGCTGGGCGAGAGTTCCAGTCTGAACAGGCGTAGTGAGGTAAATAAAATTGAAGGCGATGGCTCGATTTACCAGATTTCTATAGTTTTTCGAATAGAAATATGTAAAGAAAGAAAAAATATGAAACGTTGTCTAAGGACGGAACAGTCCTCGAATCCCCGGTCCGCACACGCGTCGTCTCTGAGCCTCGATCGGTCCACGCGCCGTCTCCTGAGCCCGATCGGTCCACGCATCGTCTCCTATGCCCCGATCGGTTAACGCGCCGTCTCCTCAGCCCCGATCGGTCGACGCGTCGTCTCCTGAGCCCCGATCGGTCCACGCGCCGTCTCCTAAGCCCCGATCTGTCCACGGGCCGTCTCCGAGCCCCGATGGGTCCACGCGCCGCATCCTGAGCCCCGATCGGACGACGCGTCGTCTCCTGAGTCCGGATCGGTCCACCCGTCGTCCTTGTAGCGTACCTGAGACCGGCGCGGTTGAAAATAATGACCGAACAGGGTTGTAAGGCCTGTTCTCAATTTGGATATTGACGCTAATCGTCAGGTACGTTCGTAAGTGAAATTAATCGCCTACGAACTCGGGTTGTTTTGAATAATTCACTCGATGGTAACTTGAACTTGAGATATATTTTTTATGTTACAAACGAGTATGAATCTACCAGATCGCGTAATGAATTTAAGCGACTGATGCGTACGGTGTTTGGTTGTAGACTGAAATCTTAGAGCTCTCCGAACAATCCCTTCGGTCTTTTCTTTTCACAATTTATTTTATGCATAATGCTGATTGGTCACTCTAGGGCTGCCTGCGGAAGGCGGAGGTTTGTCGTGACCAATCCCAAAAAAGTTGAGTTAAATGAAAAACGTTACTAAAAACTGAACGGAGTTTTTTTTCCGAGAGCTCAGGAAATGTGTCTGGTAAGTCTCGCGATTAGAAAGAAGTCACGTGTATGAATATTCAAAAAACAATGCTGTATATATAAAAAATAGAAAGGTTTCAACGGGATAGGTACTCGACGACGAGACATTTGGTAGCCAAATGTTTTATTGTCTTGTGAGTCATCGAGCACGCGTCGAAGACAGGCAAGACCCTTGTTTCTTACTTTATGACGGTCAGCTGGGCGAGAGTTCCAGTCTGAACAGGCGTAGTGAGGTAAATAAAATTGAAGGCGATGGCTCGATTTACCAGATTTCTATAGTTTTTCGAATAGAAATATGTAAAGAAAGAAAAAATATGAAACGTTGTCTAAGGACGGAACAGTCCTCGAATCCCCGGTCCGCACACGCGTCGTCTCTGAGCCTCGATCGGTCCACGCGCCGTCTCCTGAGCCCGATCGGTCCACGCATCGTCTCCTATGCCCCGATCGGTTAACGCGCCGTCTCCGCGCCGCGATCGGTCCACGCGCCGTCGCCGAACCCCAATTGATCCACGCGCAACCGCCTGAGCCCCAATCGCTCCACGCGTCGTCTCCGAGTCGCGATCGGTCCATGCGCCGTCGCCGAGCCATGATCGCTCCACGCGCGGCCTCCTGAGCCCCGGTCGCGTCACGCGCCGTATCCACGCCCCAATCGATCCACGCGCCGTCTCCTGAGTCCCGATCGGTACACGCGCCGTCTTCTGAGCCCCGATCGGTCCACGCGTCGTCTCCTAAGCCCCGATCGGTCCACTCGCCGTCTCCAAGCCCCGATCCGTCGCCGCGTCGTGTCCTGAGCCCCCATCAATTGACGCGTCTTCTCCTGAGCCCCGATCGCTCCTCGTGCCGTCTCCTGAACCCCGCTCGGTCGATGCGTCGTCTTCTTAACCCCGATGCCTCCACGCGCCGTCTCCGAGCCCCGATCGGTCCACGCGCCGTCGCCGAGCCATGATCAGTCCACGCGCGTCCTCCTGAGCCCCGATCGGTCCACGCGCCGTCGCCGAGCCGCGATCGGTCCACGCGCGGCCTCCTGAGCCCCGGTCGGTTCACGCATCGTCTCCTAAGCCCCGATCCATCGACGCGTCATACGTCACCGATCGGTCTACACGTCGTCTCCTAAGCCCCGATCGGTCCACGCGTCGTCTCCTAAGCCCCGATCCGTCCACGCGCCGTCTCCTGAGCCCCGATACGTCCACGCGCAGTCGCCGAGCCCCGATCAGTCCACGCGCGGCCTCCTGAGCCCCGGTCGGTTCACGCGCCGTCTCCCCGCCCCGATCGGTCAACGCGTCGTCTCCGAGCACCGATTGGTCCACGCATCGTCGCCGAGCACCGATTGGTCCACGGCCCGTTTCCGGAGCCCCGATCGGTCCACGCGTCGTCTTTTAAGCCCCGAAGCCTCCACGCGCCGTTTGCGAGCCACGATCGGTACAGACGCCGCCTTCTGAGCCCCGATCGGTTCACGTGTCGTCGCCTGAGCCCCGATCGCTCCACGTGCCGCTTCCTGAGCGCCGATCGGTCCCCGCGTTGTCTCCTAAGACCCGATCGGTACACACGCCGTCTCCTAAGCCTCGATCGGTTAACGCGCCGTCTCCGAGCCCCAATCGGTCGACACGCCGTCTCCGAAGCCCGATCGGTCCACGCGCCGTCTCCTAAGCCCCCATCGGTCTACGCGTCGTCTCCTAAGCCCCGATACGTCCACAGCCAGTGTCCGAGCACCGATCGGTCCACGCGCCGTCTCCTCAGCCCCGATCCGTACACGCTTCGTCTCCGAGCCCCGACCGGTCCACCCGCCGTCGCCGAACCCCGATTGGTCCCCGCGTGGCCGTCTGATCGCCAATCGGTCCACGCGCTGTCTCGTGAGCCCCGATCGGTCTACGCGTCGTCTCCTAAGCCCCGATCGGTCCACGCGTCGTCTCCTCAGCCCCGATCTGTCCACGCGTCGTCTCCGAGCACCGATTGGTCCACGGGCCGTTTCCGGAGCCCCGATCGGACCACGCAGCGTCTCCTACGCCCCAGACGGTCCACGCGCCGTCTCCGAAACCCGATCGGTCGACGCGCCGTCTCCGAGCGCCGATCGGTCCACGCGCGGTTTCCTGAGCCCCGATCCGCCCACGCGCAGTCGCCGAGCCCCGATCGGTCCACGCGCGGTCTCGTGAGCCCCGGTCGGTCCACGCGCCGTCGCCGAGCCCCGATCGGTCCACGCGCCGTCTCCTGAGCCCCGATACGTCCACGCGCTGCCGCCGAGCAGCGATCGGTCCACGCGCGGCCTCCTGAGCCCCAATCGGTCCACGCGCCGTCGCCTGAGCCCCGATCGGTCCACGCGTCGCTTCCTATGCCCCATCGATCCACGCATCGCCTCCAAACCCCGGACGGTCCACGCGTCGTCTCCTAAGCCCCTCTAGGTTAACGCGTCGTTTCCGAGCCCCCATCGGTCTACGGGCCGTCTCCTGAGCCCCGATAGTTCCTCGCGCCGTCTCCGAGCCCCGATCGGTCCACGCACCGTCTCCTGAGCCCCATCCGTCCACGCGGGGCCTCCGGAGCCCCGATCGATCCACGCGTCGACACCTGAGCCCCGATCGCTCCACGTGCCGTTTCCTGAGCCCCGATCGGTCCACGCATCGTCTCCGAGCACCGATCGGTCCACGCGCCGTTTTCTGAGCACCGTTCGGTCCACGCGTCGTCTTCAAAGCCCCGATGCCTCCACCCGCCGTCTCCGAGACACGATCGGTCCGTGCGCCGCTGCCAGAGCCCCGATCGGTCCACGCATCGCTTCCTAAGCCCCATCGGTCCACGCGTCGTCTCCTAACCCCGGACGGTCCACGCGTCGTCTCCTAAGCCCCGATCGGTCCACGCGTCGTCCCCGAATCCCCGATCCGTACACGCGTCATCACCGAACCCCGATCGGTCCACGCGCCGTCGCCGAACCCCAATTGGTCCACGCGCAACCGCCTGAGCTCCAGTCGGCCCACGCGCTGTCTCCCAGCCCCGATCGGTCCACGCGTCGTCTCCTAAGCCCCGATCCGTCCACGGACAGTCTCCAAGCCGCGATCGGTAAACGCGCCGTCACCAAGCCCCGATCCGTACACGCGTCGTCTCCGAGCCCCGATCGGTCGACACGCCGTCTCCTTAACCCCGATCGGTCCACATGCCGTCTCCGAGCCCCGATGGGTCCACGCGTCGCCTCCTGAACCCCGATCGATCCACGCGAGTTTCCTGAGCCCCTGTCGGTCCACGCGCCGTCTCCGAGCTCCGATCCGTCCGTGCGTCGTCTCCTAAGATCCGATCGGTCCATGCGCCATCTCCTGAGCCCCGACGGGTCCACGCGTCGCCTCCGAGCTCCGATCGGTCCACACGCCGTTCCCTGAACCCCGATCGCTCCACGCGTTGTCGCCTGAGCCCCGATCTATCCACGGGTCGTCGTCTGAATCCCGACGGCTCCACGCGCCGTCTCCTGAGTCCCGATCCGTCCACGCGCCGTCGCCGAGCCCCGATCGGTCCGCGCGCCGCCGCCGATCCTCGATTGGTCCACGCATCGTGTTGTAAACCCCGATCGTTCCACGCGCAGCCGCCGAGCCCCGAACGGTTCACGCGCGGTCTCCTGAGCCCCGGTCGGTCCACGCGCCGTCGCCGAACCCCGATCGTTCCACGCGCCGTCTCCGAGCCCCGATCGGTCTACGCGCCGTCTCCTGTGCCTCGATCGGGGCACGCGCCGTCTCCGAGCCCCGATCGGGCCATGCATCGTCTCATAAGCCCCGATTGGTTAACGCGCTGTCTCCGAGCCCCGATCGGTCCACGCGCCGTCTCCTGAGCCCCAATTAGTCCACGCGACGTCTTCTAAGCCCCGATCCGTCCACGGGCCGTCTGCGACCTCCGATCGGTCCACGCGCCGTCTCCAAGCCCCGATCCATACACACGTCGTCTCCGAGCCCCGATCGGTCCACGCGCCGTCGGCGAGCCCCGATCGGTTCACGCGCCGTCTCCTGAGCCCCGATCGTTCCACCCGCCGTCTCCGAGCCCCGATCCGTCCACGCGTCGTTCCCTAAGCCCCGATCCATCCACGCGCAATCTCCTGTGCCCCGATCGGTCCACCCAGCGTCTCCTACGCCCCAGACGGTCCACGCGCCGTCTCCGAAACCCGATCGGTCGACGCGTCGTCTTCTAAGCCCAGATGCCTCCTCGCGCCGTCTCGGAGCCCCGATCGGTCCACGCGTCGTCTCCGAGCCTCGATCGGCCCACGCGGCGTCGCCGAGCCGCGATCGGTCCACGCGCGGCCTCCTGAGCCCCGGTCGGTTCACGCGCCCTATCCGAGCCCCAATCGGTTCACGCGCCGTCTCCTGAGCCCGGATCGGTCCACGCGTCGTCCCCGGATCCCCGATCCGTACACGCGTCGTCTTCTAAGCCCTGATCGGTCCACGAACCGTCTCCTGATCCCCAAGGGTCCACGCGGCGCTTCCGGAGCCCCGATCGATCCCCGCGCCGTCTCCTGAGCCCCGATCGGTCCACGCATCGTCTTCTAAGCCCTGATCGGTCCACGTGCCGTCTCCGAGCCCCGATGGGTCCACACGCCGCCTCCTGAGCCCCGATCGGTCGACGCGTCGTCTCCTGAGCCCCGATCGATCCACGCATCGGCTCCTGAGCCCCGATCGGTCCACGCGTCGTCTTCGAGTACCGATCGATCCACGCGCCGTTTCCTGGGCCCCGATTGGTGCACGCGTCGCCGCCGGAGGCCCGATCGGCCTACGCGCCGTCTCATGAGCCACGATCGGTCAACGCATAGTCTCCTAAGCCCCGATACGTTCACACGCCGTCTCCGAGCCCCGATCGGTCCACGCGCCGTCGCGGAGCCTTGATCGGTCCACGCGCGGCCTCCTTAGCCCCGGTCGGTCCACGCGCCGTCTCCGAGCCCTGATCGGTCCACGTATCGTCTCCTAAGCCCCGATCGGTTAACGCGCCGTCTTCGAGCCCCGATGGGTCCACGCGCCGCCTCCTAAGCCCCGATCGGTCCACGCGTCGTCTGCTATGCCCCGATCGGTCCACGCGCCGTCTCCTGAGCCCCGATAGGTACACGCGTCGTCTCCTATGCCCCGATCGGTCCACGCATCGTCTTCTAAGCCCCGATCGGTCCACGCGCCGTCTCCTGAGCCCGGATCGGTCCACGCGCCGTCGCCGAACCCCAATTGGTCCACGCGCAACCGCCTGAGCCCAAGTCGGTCCACGCGCTGTCTCCGAGTCCCGATGGGTCCACGCGTCGTCTCCGAGCCCCGATCGGTCCACGCGCCGTCGCCGAGCCATGATCGGTCCACGCGCGGCCTCCTGAGCCCCGATCGGTCCACGCATCCTTTCCTAAATCCCGATCGGTCCACGCGTCGTCTCCTTAACCCCGATCGGTCCACATGCCGTCTCCGAGCCCCGATGGGTCCACGCGTCGCCTCCTGAACCCCGATCGATCCACGCGAGTCTCCTGAGCCCCTGTCGGTCCACGCGCCGTCTCCGAGCTCCGATCCGTCCGTGCGTCGTCTCCTAAGATCCGATCGGTCCATGCGCCATCTCCTGAGCCCCGATCGGTCCACGCGTCGTCTCCGAGCCCCGATCGGTCCACGCGCCGTCGCCGAGCCATGATCGGTCCACGCGCGGCCTCCTGAGCCCCGATCGGTCCACGCATCCTTTCCTAAATCCCGATCGGTCCACGCGTCGTCTCCTTAACCCCGATCGGTCCACATGCCGTCTCCGAGCCCCGATGGGTCCACGCGTCGCCTCCTGAACCCCGATCGATCCACGCGAGTCTCCTGAGCCCCTGTCGGTCCACGCGCCGTCTCCGAGCTCCGATCCGTCCATGCGTCGTCTCCTAAGATCCGATCGGTCCACACGCCGTTCCCTGAACCCCGATCGCTCCACGCGTCGTCGCCTGAGCCCCGATCTATCCACGGGTCGTCGTCTGAATCCCGACGGCTCCACGCGCCGAATCGGTCCACGCGTCGTTCCCTAAGCCCTGATCGCGTGGATCGATGGGGCTCAGGAGGTGGCACGTGGACCGATCGGGGCTTAGGAGACGACGCGTGGACTGATCGGCGCTCGGAGGCGGCGCGTGGACCGATCGGGGCTTAGGAGGCGGAGGCTGGAACGATCGGGGCTCAGGAGACGACACGTGGACCGATGGGGGCTTAGGAGACGACGCGTGGACCGATCGGGGCTTAGGAGACGACGCTTGGAACGATCGGGGCTCGGAGACGACGCGTGGAACGATCGGGGCTCAGGAGATGGCGCGTAGAACGATTGGGGCTTAGGAGAAGGCGCGTGGAGCGATCGGGGCTCAGGAGACGGCGCGTGGACCGAACGGAGCTCAGGAGGCCGCGCGTGGACCGATCGGGGTTCAGGAGACAGCGCGTGAACAGATTGGGGATCAGGAGACGACGCGTGGACCGATCGGGAGTCTGAGATGACGCGTGGATCGATCGGGGCTCGGAGACGGCGCGTGGACCGATCGGGGCTTAGGAGACGACGCGTGGACTGATCGGGGCTCAGGAGACGGCGCGTGGACCGGTCGCGGCTCGGGGACGGCACGTGATCCGATCGGCGCTTAGGAGACGAGGCGTGGACCGATCGGGGCTTAGGAGACGACACGTGGACCGGTCGGGGTTCAGGAGACGGCGCATGGACCGGTCCGGGCTCAGGAGATGACGCGTCGACCGATCGGGGCTCAGGAGACGGGGCGCGGACCGACCGGGGCTCAGGTGACTGCGCGTGGATGGATCGGGGCTTAGGAAACGACGCGTGGACGGATCGGGGCTCGAAGAGGGCGCGTGGAACGATCGGCGCTCAGGAGACGACGCGTGGACCGATCGGGGCTGGGAGACAGCGCGTGTACCGACTGGGGCTCAGGAGGTTAGGCGTGGATCAATTGGGGTTCGGCGACGGCGCGTGGACCGACCGGGGCTCAGGTGACCGCGCGTGAACCAATCGGGGCTCGGCGACTGCGCGTGGATCGATTGGGGGTTAGGACACGATGCGTGGACCAATCGAGGCTCGGCGATCGCGCGTGGACCGATCGGGGCTCGGAGACGACGTGTGGACGTGTCGGGGCTTAGGAGACGATGCGTGCACCGATCGGGGCTCAGGAGACGGCGCGTGGATGGATCAGGGCTTAGGGAACGACGCGTGGACCGATCGGCGCTCGGAGACAGCGCGTTAACGGATCGGGGCTTAGGAGACGATGCATGGACCGATCGGGGCTTGGAGTCGGCGCGTGGACCGATCGGGGCTCAGGAGACGACGCGTGGACCGATCGGGGCGTCGGAGACGACGCGTGTACCTATCGGGGCTCAGGAGACAGCGCGTGGACCGATCGGGGCTCGGCGACTGCGCGTTGAGGCATCGGCGCTATGAAGACGACACGTGGAACGAACGGTGCTCAGAAAACGGCGCGTAAAGCGATCGGGGCTCCGGAGACGGCGCGTGGACCAATCGGGGCTCGGAGACGGCGCGTGGAATGATCGGGGCTCAGGAGACGGCGCGTGAACCGATCGGGGCTTAGGAGACGACGCTTGGAACGATCGGGGCTCGGAGACGACGCGTGGAACGATCGGGGCTCAGGAGATGGCGCGTGAACCGTTCGGCGCACGGAGACCGCGCGTCGACCGCACAGGGCTAAGGAGACGGCGCGTGAACCGATTTGCGCTCGGAGAGAGCGCGTGGACCGATCGGGGCTTAGGAGACGACGCGTGGACTGATCGGGGCTCAGGAGGCGGCGCGTGGACCGGTCGCGGCTCGGAGACGGCGCGTGAACCGATCGGCGCTTAGGAGACGACGCGTGGACCGATCTGGGCTCAGGAGACTGCGCGTGGACCGGTCGGGGTTAGGAGCCTCGCATGAATCGATTGGGGCTCGGAGACGGCGCGTGGACCGTACGGGGGTTAGGAGACGACGCGTGGAACGATCGGGGCTCAGGAAACGGCGCGTCGACGGATCGGGTCTCGGAGACGGCGCGTGGACCTATCGAGGCACGGAGACGATGGTTGTACGGATCGGGGCTTAGGGAACGACGCGTGGACCGATCTTGGGTCAGGAGACGGCGCGTGCGCCGATCGGGGCTTAGGAGACGACGCGTGGACCGTCCGGGGTTAGGAGACGACGCGTGGACCGATGGGGCTTAGGAAGCGACGCGTGGACCGATCGGGGCTCGGGAGACAGCGCGTGGACCGATTGGGGCTCAGAAGACGGCGAGTGAACCGATCGGCGCTCGGCGACGGGGCGTGGACCGATCGGGGCTTAGGAGACGGCGCGTGCACCGATCGGGGCTCGGAGACGGCGCGTAGAACGATTGGGGCTTAGGAGAAGGCGCGTGGAGCGATCGGGGCTCAGGAGACGATGCGTGGACCGATGGGGCTCTGGAAGCGGCGCACGGACCGATCGTGGATCGGAGCCAGCGCGTGGACCGACTGGGGCTCAGGCGGTTGCGCGTAGACCAATTGGGGTTCGGCGACGGCGCGTGGACCGCTCGGCGCTCGGAGACGGCGCGTTAAGAGATCAGGGCTTAGGAGAAGATGCGTGAACCGATCGGGGCTCGGAGACGGCGCGTGGACCGATCGGGGCTAAGGAGACAACGCATGGACCGATCGGGGCTCGGACACGGCGCGAGGAGGCATCTGGGCTTAGAAGACGACGCGTGGATCGATCGGGGCTCGGAGACGGCGCGTGAACGGACCGCGGCTTAGAATGCGGCACGCGGACCGATCGGGGATCAGACACGGCGTGTGGACCGATCGAGGCTCGGAGACGACGCGTTTACGGATCGGGGATCAGGAGACGACGCGTGGAATGATCCGGGCTCAGGAGACGGAGCGTGGACCGATCGGGGCTCGTAGCCGGCGCGTGGAACGATCGGGGCTCAGGAGACGGCGTGTGGACCGATCGGAGATCAGGAGATGACGCGTGGACAGATCGGGGCTCGGAGACGGCGCGTGGAATGATCGGGGCTCAGGAGACGGCGCGTGAACCGATCGGGGCTCGGAGACGGCGCGTCGACCGATCGGGGCTTAGGAGACGGCGCGTCGACCGATCGGAGATCAGGAGACGACGCATGGACTGATAGTGCTCTGGAAGCGGCGCACAGACCGATCGTGGCTCGGAGACGGCGCGTGGAGGCATCGGGACCGAACGGTGCTCAGAAAACGGCGCGTGGAGCGATCGGGGCTCAGGAGACGACGCGTGGACCGATCGGGGCTCGGAGACGGCCCGTGGAATTACCGGGGCTCCGGAGACGGCGCGTGAACCGATCGGCACTCGGAGATAGCACGTGGACCGATCGGGGCTTAGGAGACGGCGCGTGGACCGATCGGAGATCAGGAGACGATGCGTGGACCGATGGGGCTCTGGAAGCGGCGCACGGACCGATCGTGGATCGGAGCCAGCGCGTGGAACGACTGGGGCTCAGGCGGTTGCGCGTAGACCAATTGGGGTTCGGCGACGGCGCGTGGACCGCTCGGCGCTCGGAGACGGCGCGTTAAGAGATCAGGGCTTAGGAGAAGATGCGTGAACCGATCGGGGCTCGGAGACGGCGCGTGGACCGATCGGGGCTAAGGAGACAACGCGTGGACCGATCGGGGCTCGGACACGGCGCGAGGAGGCATCTGGGCTTAGAAGACGACGCGTGAACCGATCGGGGATCAGACACGGCGTGTGGACCGATCGAGGCTCGGAGACGACGCGTTTACGGATCGGGGATCAGGAGACGACGCGTGGAATGATCCGGGCTCAGGAGACGGAGCGTGGACCGATCGGGGCTCGTAGCCGGCGCGTGGAACGATCGGGGCTCAGGAGACGGCGTGTGGACCGATCGGAGATCAGGAGATGACGCGTGGACAGATCGGGGCTCGGAAACCACGCGTTAATCGATCGGGGCTCGGCGACTTCGCGTGGACCGATCGGGGCTTAGGTGACGGCGCGTGAACCGATCGGAGATCAGGAGATGACGCATGGACCGATCGGGGCTCTGGAAGCGGCGCACGGACCGATCGTGGCTCGAAGACGGCGCGAGGAGGCATCTGGGCTTAGAAGACGACGCGTGGATCGATCGGGGCTCGGAGACGGCGCGTGAACCGACCGGGGCTCAGGAGGCCGCGCGTGGACCGATCACGGCTCAGGAGGCCACGCCTGGACCGATCGGGGCGTAGGACACGGCGCGTGTACCTATCGGGGCTCACGAGACAGCATGTGGACCGATCGGCGTTCGGAGACGGCGCGTCGACCGATCGGGGTTCGGTGACGGTCCGTGGACCGTCCGGGGGTCAGGAGGCCGCGCATGGACCGATCACGGCTCGGGGACGGCGCGTGGACCGATCGGGGCTCAGGAGGCCGCGCGTGTCCAGATCGGGGCTCAGGAGGCCGCGCGTGAACCGATCGGGGCTCGGCGACTGCGCGTGGACGCATCGGGTCTCAGGAGACGGCGCGTGGACCGATCGGGGCTCGGAGACCGCACGTTAACCGATCGGGGCTTAGGAGACGATGCGTGGACCGATCGCGGCTCGTAGACGGTGTGTGAACCGACCGGGGCTCTGGAGGCCGCGCGTGGACCGATCGAGGCTCGGCGACGGGACGTGGACCCATCGGGGCTCGGAGGCGACGCGTGTACGGATCGGGGCTTGATGACGGCGGCTTTACCGATCGCGGCTCGGAGACGGCCCGTGGACAGATTGAGGCTTAGGAGACGGCGCGTGGACCGGTCGCGGCTTAGGAGACGACGCCTGGACCGATCGGGGCTTAGGAGGCGGCGTGTGGAACGACCGGGGCTCAGGAGATGGCGCGTGCACCGATCGGCGCTCGGAGACGGCGCGTGGAGCGATCGGGGCTGAGGAGACGACGCGTGGATCGATCGGGGCTCAGGAGACGGCGCGTGAACCGACCACGGCTCTGGAGGCCGCGCGTGGACCGACTGGGGCTCAGGCGGTTGCGCGTGGACCAATTGGGGTTCGGCGACGGGGCGTGGACCGATCGGGGCTCGGAGATGGCGCGTTAACCAATCGGGGCATAGGAGACGATGCGAGGAGGCATCTGGGTTTACAAGACGACGCGAGGATCGACCGGGGTTCGGAGACGGCGCGTGAACCGACCGGGGCTCAGGAGACGGCGCGTGGACCGATCGGGGCTCGGAGACGTCACGTTAATCGATCGGGGCTTAGGAGACGATGCGTGGACAGATCCGACTCGGAGCCGGCGCGTGAACCGATCGGGGTTCGGAGACGGTGCCTGGAACGTCCGGGGCTCAGGAGGCGATGCGTGGACCGATCGGGGCTCAGGAGGCCGCGCGTGGACCGACTGGGGCTGAGGCGGTTGCGCGTGGACCAATTGGGGTTCGGCGACGGGGCGTGAACCAATCGGCGCTCGGAGACGGCGCGTTAACCGATCGGGGCTTAGGAGGCGATGCGAGGAAGCATCTGGGTTTTCAAGACGACGCGTCGATCGATCGGGGCTCGGGGACGGCGCGTGAACCGACCGGAGCTCAGGAGACGGCGCAGGGAACGATCGGGGGTCAGGAGACGGTGCGTGAACCGATCGTCGCTCGGAGACGGCGCGTGGACCGATCGGGGCTTAGGAGAAGGCGCGTGGACCGATCGGGGCTTAGGAGACGGCGCGTGGACCGATCGGAGATCAGGAGAAGACGCGTGCACCGATCGGGGCTCTGGAAGCGGCGCACGGACCGATTGTGGCTCGGAGACGGCGCGTGGAGGCATCGGGGCTCTGAAGACGCCGCGAGTACGGATCGGGGCTTGGTGACGGCGGGTTGACCGATCGCAGCTTAGAGACGGCCCGTGGACGGATCGGGGCTTAGGAGACGGTGTGTGGACCGATCGGAACTCAGGAGACGGCGCGTGGACGGACCGCGGCTTAGAATGCGGTACGCGGACGTGTGGACGGCGTGTGGACGTATCGGGGCTTAGGAAACGATGCGTGGACCGGTCGGGGCTCAGGAGACGGCGCGTGGACCGATCGGTGCTTCGGATACGGTACGTGGACCGATCGGGGCTCGGAGACGGCGCGTGGACCGATCGGGGCTCAGGAGACGGAGCGTGGACCGATCGGGGCTCGTAGCCGGCGCATGGAACGATCGGGGCTCAGGAGACGGCCTGTGGACCGATCGGAGATCAGGAGATGACGCGTGGATCGATCGGGGCTCGGAGACGGCACGTGAACCGACCGGGGCTCAGGAGGCCGCGCGTGGACCGATCACGGCTCAGGAGGCCACGCCTGGACCGATCGGGACGTAGGACACGGCGCGTGTACCTATCGGGGCTCACGAGACAGCATGTGGACCGATCGGCGTTCGGAGACGGCGCGTCGACCGATCGGGGTTCGGTGACGGTCCGTAGACCGTCCGGGGCTCAGGAGGCGATGCGTGGACCGATCGGGGCGAAGGAGACTGCGCGTGAATGGATCGGGGCTTAGGGAACGACGCGTGGACCGATCGGGGCTCAGGAGACGGCGCGTGAACCGACCGGGGGTCAGGAGGCCGCGCATGGACCGATCACGGCTCGGCGACGGCGCGTGGACCGATCGGGGCTCAGGAGGCCTCGCGTGGACCGAACATGGCTCAGGAAGCGGCGCGTGGACCGATCGGGGCCCGGAGACGGCGCGTTAACCGATCGGGGCTTAGGAGACGATGCGTGAACCGATCGCGGGCTCGGAGACGGCGCGTGTCCAGATCGGGGCTCAGGAGACCGCGCGTGGACCGATCGGGGCTCGGCGACTGCGCGTGGACGCATCGGGTCTCAGGAGACGGCTTGTGTACTGATCGGGGCTTAGGAGACGACGTGTGGACCGATCGGGTCTTAGGAGACGACGCGTGGACCGATCGGGGCTCGGAGACGGCGCGTGGACCGATCGGGGCTTAGGAGACGACGCGTGGACCGATCGGGGCTCACGAGACGACGCGTCGACCGAACGGGGCTCAGGAGAAGGGGCGTGGACCGACCGGAGCTCGGAGACGGTGCGTGAACCGCTCGGGGTTTAGGAGAGGACGCGTCGACCGTCGAGGAGACACGCATTTAGGGGCTTAGGAGACGATGCGTGCACCGATTGGGGCTCAGGAGACGGCGCGTGGATGGATCAGTGCTTAGGGAACGACGCGTGGACCGATCGGGGCTCAGGAGACGGCGCGTGGATGGATCGGGGCTTAGGAAACGACGCGTGGACCGATCGGGGCTCAGGAGACGGCGCGTGGACCGATCGGGGCTGGGAGACGGCGCGTGGACCGATCGGGGCTCGGAGACGGCGCGTGGAACGATCGGGGCTCAGGAGACGGCGCGAGGACCGATTGGAGAGCAGGAGATGGTGCGTGGACCGATCGGGGCTCGGGGACGATGCGTGGACGGAGCAGGGCTCAGGAGGCGGCGCGTGAACCGATCGGCGCTCGGAGACGGCGCGTGGACCGATCGGGGCTTAGGAGACGGCGCGTGGACCGATCGGGGCTTAGGAGACGGCGCGTGGACCCATCGGGGTTCGGAGACGATGCGTGGAACGATCGGGGCTCAGGAGACGGCGCGTGAACCGATCGGCCCTCGGAGACGGTGCGAGGAGGCGTCTGGGGTTAGAAGACGACGCATGGACCGATCGGGGCTCAGGCAACGGCGCGTTAACCGATTGGGGCTCAGGAGCCTCGCGTGGATCGATCGGGGCTCCGGAGACGCCGCGTTGACCCATAGGGATCAGGAGACAATGCGTGGACCGATCGGGGCTCGGAGACGGCGCGTGGACCGATCGGGGCTCGGAGACAGCGCGTGGACCGACTGGGGCTCAGGCGGTTTCGCTTGGACCAATTGGGGTTCGGCGATGGCGCGTGGCGCGAGGCTCGGAGACGACGCGTGTACGGATCGGGGATTCGGGGACGACGCGTGGAACGATCCGGGCTCAGGAGACGGCGTGTGGACCGATCGGGGCTCGGAGACGGCGCTTCGAATGATCGGGGCTCAGGTGACGGGGCGTGAACCGATCGGCGCTCGGAGACGGCGCGTGGACCGATCGGGGCTTAGGAGAAGGCGCTTGGACCGATCGGGGCTTAGGAGACGGCGCGTGGGCCGATCAGAGCTCGGAGACGGCCCGTGGACCGATCGGGGCTCGGAAACGACGCGTTAACCGAGCGGGGCTTAGGAGACTATGCGTGGACCGATCGGGGCGTAGGAGACGACGCGTGTACCTATCGGGGCTCACGAGACAGCGTGTGGACCGATTTGGGCTCAGGAGACGGCGCGTGGATCGATCGGGTCTCGGAGACGGCGCGTGGACCGATCGGGGCTCGGAGACGGCGCGTGGACCAATCGGGGTGTAGGAGACGACGCGTGTACCTATCGGGGCTCAGGAGACAGCGCGTGAACCGATCGGGGCTTAGGAGACGACGCGTGGACCGATCGGGGCTCAGGAGACGGCGCGTGGACCGATCGGGGCTTCGGAGACGGTACGTGGACCGATCGGGGCTCGGGGACGGTACGAGGACCGACCGGAGCTCAGAAGATTCGCGTGGATCGATCAGGGCTCCGGAGGCGGTGCATGGACCGATTTGGGAGCATGAGATGGTGCGTGGACCGATCGGGGCTCGGAGACGGCGCACGGACCGATCGGGGCTTAGGAGACGGCGCGTGGACCGATCGGGGCTCGGAGACGGCGCGTGGAACGATCGGAGCACAGGAGACGGCGCGTGAACCGATCGGCGCTCGGAGACGGCGCATGGATCGATCGGGGCTTAGGAGACGGCGCGTGGACCGATCGGGGCTCAGGAAACGGCGCGTGGACCGAACGGTGCTCGGAGACGACGCGTGGACCGATCGGGGCTCAGGAGACGGCGCGTGGAGCGATCGGGGCTCGGCGACTGCGCGTCGACGTATCGGGGCTCAGGGGACTGCGCGTGGACCGATTGGAGCTTAGGAGACGGCGCGTGGACCGATCGGAGATCAGGAGACGGCGCGTGGAATGATCGGGGCTCAGGAGACGGCGCGTGGACCGATCGGGGCGGGGAGACGGCGCGTTAACCGATCGGGGCTTAGGAGACGATGCGTGGACCGATCGGGGCTCGGAGACGGCGCGTGGACCGATCGGGGCTCGGCGACTGCGCGCGGATATATCGGGGCTCAGGAGACAGCGCGTGGACCGATCGGTGCTCAGGAAGCGGCGCCTGCCCCGATCGTGGCTCGGAGACGGCGCGTGGACCCATCGGGGCTGAGGAGAAGGCGCGTTGACTAATCGGGGCTTAGGAGACGGCGCGTGGACCAATCGGGGCTGAGGAGAAGGCGCGTTGACCGATCGGGGCTTAGGAGACGGCGCGTGGACCGATCGGGGCTCGGAGACGGCGCGTGGAGGCATCGGGGCTTTCAAGACGACGCGTGGACCGAATGGTGCTCAGAAAACGGCGCGTGGAGCGATCGGGGCTCAGGAGACGGCGCGTGGACCGATCGAGGCTCAGGAGACGGTGCGTGGACCGATTGGGGCTTGGATACGGCGCGTGAAGCAACCGGGGCTCAGGAGGCCGCGCGTGGACCGATCGCGGCTCGTGCGACGGCGCGTGCACCGATCGGCGCTCGGAGACGGCGCGTGGACCGATCGGGGCGTAGGAGACGACGCGTGTACCTATCGGGGCTCACGAGACAGCGTGTGGACCGATTTGGGCTCAGGAGACGGCGCGTGAATCGATCGGGGCTCGGAGACGGCGCGTGGACCGATCGGGGCTCGGAGACGACGCGGATAACGATCGGGGCTCAGGAGACGGCACGTGGACCGATCGGGGCTTAGGAGCCTCGCGTGGATCGATCGGGGCCGCGGAGGCGCCGCGTGGACCCATGGGGATCAGGAGACAGTGCGTGGACCGATCGGGGCTCGGAGACGGCGCGTGGACCAATCGGGGCTTAGGAGACGACGCGTGGACCGATTGGGGTGTAGGCGACGACGCGTGTACCTATCGGGGCTCAGGAGACAGCGCGTGTACCGATCAGGGCTCGGGGACGGCGCGTTAACCGATTGAGGCTTAGGAGACCATGCGTGGACCGATCGGGGCTCGAAGACGGCGCGTGGACCGATCGGCGCTCCGAGACGGCGCTGACCGATCGTGGCTTAGGAGAAGGCGCGTGGAACGATCGTGGTTCAGGAGACGGCGCGTGGACCGATTGGGGCTCGGAGACGGCGCGTGGACCGACCGGGGCTCAGGAGGCGACGCGTGGACCCATCGGGGCTCGGAGACGGCGTGTGAACCGATCGGGGCTAAGGAGACGTTGCGTGGACCGATTGGGGCTCGGATACGGCGCGTGAAGCAACCGGGGCTCAGGAGGCCGCGCGTAGACCGATCGCGGCTCGTGCGACGGCGCGTGCACCGATCGGCGCTCGGAGCCGGCGCTGACCGATCGTGGCTTAGGAGAAGGCGCGTGGAACGATCGGGGTTCAGGAGACGGCGCGTGGACCGATTGGGGCTTGGAGACGGCGCGTTAACCGATTGGGGCTTAGGAGACGGTGCGTGGATCGATCAGGGCTCAGGATCCTCGCGTGGATCGATCGGGGCTCGGAGACGGCGCGTGGACCGATCGGGGCTTAGGAGACGACGCGTGGACCGATCGGGGTGTAGGAGACGACGCGTGTACCTATCGGGGCTCAGGAGACAGCGCGTGGACCGATCGGGGCTCGGCGACTGCGCGTCGACCTATCGGGGCTCAGGGGACGGCGCGTGGACCGATCGGAGCTTAGGAGACGCCGCGTGGACCGATTGGGGCTTAGGAGACGGCGCGTGGACCGATCGGGGCGCAGGAAGCGGCGCCTGGACCGATCGTGGCTCGGAGACGGCGCGTGGAGGCATCCGGGCTAAGAAGACGACGCATGGACCGAGCGGGGTTCAGGAGACGGCGCGAGGAGCGATCGGGGCTCAGGAGAAGACACGTCAATTGATCGGGGCTCCGGAGACGACGCCTCGACGGGTCGGGGCTCAGGAGGCGGCACGAGAAGCGATCGGGGCTCAGGAGAAGACGCGTCAATTGATCGGGGCTCAGGAGACGACGCGTCGACGAATCGGGGCTTAGGAGACGACGCGTGGACTGATCGGGGCTCGAAGACAGCGCGTGGACCGACTGGGGCTCAGGCGGTTGCGCGTGGACCAATTGGGGCTCCGGAGGCGGCACGTGGACCGATTGTGGAGCAGAAGATGCTGCGTGGACCGATCGGGGCTCGGAGACGGCGCGTGGACCGATCGGAGCTTAGAAGACGATGCCTAGACCGATTGGGGCTCAGGAGACAGCGCGTGGACTGATCGGGGCTCGGAGACGGCGCGATAACCGATCGGCGCTCGGAGACAGCGCGTCGACCGATCGGGATTCGGTGACGGCGCGTGGAGGCATCGGGGCTAAGAAGACGACGCGTGGACCGATCGGGGCTCAGGAGACGGCGCGAGGAGCGATCGGGCTCAGGAGAAGACGCGTCAATTGATCGTGGCTCAGGAGACGACGCGTCGACGGATCGGGGCTTAGGAGACGACGCGTGGACCAATCGGGGCTTAGGAGACGACGCGTGGACCGATCGGGGCTTAGGAGACGACGCGTGGACCGATCGGGGCTTAGGAGACGACGCGTGGACCGATCGGGGCTCAGGAGACGGCGCGTGGACCGACCGGGGCTCAGGAGGCGACGCGTGGACCCATCGGGGCTCGGAGACGGCGTGTGGACCGATCGGGGCTTAGGAGACGACGCGTGGACCGATCGGGGTGTAGGAGAGGACGCGTCGACAGATCGGGGCACAGGAGACGGCGCGTGGACCGATCGGGGCTTAGGAGACGACGCGTGGGCCGATAGTCGCTCGGAGACGGCGCGAGGAGGCATCTGGGCTTAGAAGGGCTTAGAATCGGTCCACGCGCCGTCTCAGAGCGCCGATCATTTCACGCGCCGTCTCCTGAGCCCCGATCGTTCCACGCGCCGTCTCCGAGCCCGGATCGGTCCACGCGGCGTCTCCTGAGCTCCGATCGGTTCACGCATCGTCTCCTAAGCCGAGATACGTCCACACGCCGTATCCGAGCCCCGATCGGTCCGTGTGACGCATTCTAAGCCACGGTCCGTCCACGCGTCGTCTCCGAGCCCCGATCCGTCCACGCGCCGTCGCCGAGCCATGATCGGTCCACGCGAGGCTCCTGAGCCCCGATCGGTCCGCGCGCCGTCTCCTGAGCCCCGATCGGTCCACGCGCCGTCTCCTAAGCCCCGATGGTTTCACGCGCCTTCCTCGAGCCCCGATCGGTGCACGCGCCGTCTCCTGAGCCCCGATCGGTCCACGCGTCGTCTCCTAAGCCCTGATCGGTCCACGTGCCGTCTCCGAGCCCCGATGGGTCTACGCCCCGCCTCCTGAGCCCCGATCGATCCACGCATCGGCTCCTGAGCCCCGGTCGGTCCACGCGTCGTCTTCGAGCACCGATCGATCCACGCGCCGTTTCCTGGGCCCCGATCGGTCCACGCGTCGCCGCCGGAGCCCCGATCGGTCTACGCGCCGTCTCATGAGCCCCGATCGGTCAACGCATCGTCTCCTAAGCCCCGATACGTTCACACGCCGTCTGCGAGTCCCGATCGGTCCACGCGTCGTCGCCGAGCCTCGATCGGTCCACGTGCGGCCTCCTAAGCCCCGATCGGTTAAGGCACTGTCTCCGAGCCCCGATCAGTCCATGCGCCGTCTCCTGAGCCCCGGTCGGTTCATGCCCCGTCTCCGAGCCCCGATCGATCCACGCGTCGTCTTGTAAGCCCAGATGCCTTCTCGCGCCGTCTCCGGGCCACGATCGCTCCAGGCGCCGCTTCCTGAGCCACGATCGGTCCACGCGCCGTCGCCGAACCCCAATTGGTCCACGCGAAACCGCCTGTGCCCCAGTCGGTCCACGCGCTGTCTCCGAGCCCCGATCGGTCCACGTGCCGTCTCCCAGCCCCGATCGGTCCACGCGCCGTCGCCGAGTCATGATCTCTCCACGCGCGGCCTCCTAAGCCCCGATCGGTCCACGTGCCGTCTCCGCGCGACGATCGATTCACGCGCCGTCTCCTGAGCCCCGATCGGTCCACGCGTCGTTCCCTAAGCTCCGATCCATCCACGCGCAGTCTCCTGAGCCCCGATCGGTCCACGCATCGCCTCCTGAGCCCCGGACGGTCCAGGCGCCGTCTCTGAACCCCGAGCGGTCGACGCGCCGTCTCCGAGCCCCGATCGGTCCACGCGCCGTCGCCGAACCCCAATTGGTCCACGCGCAACCGCCTGAGCCCCAGTCGCTCCACGCACTGTCTCCGAGCCCCGATCGGTCCACGCGCCGTCTTCGAGCCCCGATCGGTCCACGCAACGTCTCCTAAGCCCCAATCGGTTAACGCGCCGTCTCCCGAGCCCCGATCGTTCTACGCGCCGTCCCCGAGCCCCGATCCGTCCACGCGCCGTCTCCAAGCGCCGATCCGTCCACGCGCCGTCTTCTGAGCCCCGATCGGTCCACGCATCGTCTCCTAAGCCCCGGACGGTCCACCCGCCGTTTCCGAGCCCCGATCGCTCCACGCGCCGTCTCCTGAGCCCCGATCGGTCCACGCATCGTCTCCTAAGCCCCGATCGACCCACCCGCCGTTTCCGAGCCCCGATCGGTCCACGCATCGTCTGCTAAGCCCCGGACGGTCCACCCGCCGTTTCCGAGCCCGATCGCTCCACGCGCCGTCTCCTGAGCTCTGATCGGTCCACGCTTCGTCTCCTAAGCCCCGATCGCTCCACGCGCCGTCTCCTGAGCCCGATCGGTCCACGCATCGTCTTCTATGCCCCGATCGGTTAACGCGCCGTCTCCGCGCCGCGATCGGTCCACGCGCCGTCTCCTGAACCCCGCTCGGTCGATGCGTCGTCTTCTTAATCCCGATGCCTCCACGTGCCGTCTCCGAGCCACGATCGGTCCACGCGCCGTCTCCGAGCGCCGATCATTTCACGTGACGTCTCCTGAGCCCTGATCGTTCCACGCGCCGTCTTCGAGCCCCGAGCGTTCCACGCGCCGTCTCCTGAGCCCCAATCGATCCACGCGCAGCCTCCTGAGCCTCGATCGGTCCACGCGTCGCCGCCGGAGCCCCGATCGGTCTACTCGCCGTCTCATGAGCTCCGATCGGTCAACGCATCGTCTCCTAAGCCCCTATACGTTCACACGCCGTCTCCGAGTCCCGATCGGTCCACGCGCCGTCGCCGAGCCTCGATCGGTCCACGCGCGGCCTCCTAAGCCCCGACCGGTTAACGCGCCGTCTCCGAGCCGCGATCAGTCCACGCGCCGTCTCCTGAGCCCCGGTCGGTTCATGCGCCGTCTCCGAGCCCTGATCGATCCACGCGTCATCTTGTAAGCCCAGATGCCTTCTCGCGCCGTCTCCGGGCCACGATCGGTCCAGGCGCTGCTTCCTGAGCCACGATCGGTCCACGCGCCTTCTCCGAGCCCCGATCGGTCCACGCGCCGTCGCCGAACTCCAATTGGTCCACGCGAAACCGCCTGAGCCCCAGTCGGTCCACGCGCTGTCTCCGAGCCCCGATCGGTCCACGTGCCGTCTCCCAGCCCCGATCGGTCCACGCGCCGTCTCCTAATCCCCAATCTGTCCACGACCCGTCTCCGGGCCCCGATCGGTGCACGCGCCGTCTCTTAAGCCCCGATCGGTCCACGCGCCGTCGCCGAACCCCAATTGGTCCACGCGAAACCGCCTGAGTCCCAGTCGGTCCACGCGCTGTCTCCGAGCCCCGATCGGTCCACGCGTCGTCTCCGAGCCCCGATCGGTCCACGCGCCGTCGCCGAGTCATGATCTCTCCCCGCGCGGCCTCCTGAGACCCGATCGGTCCACGCGCCGTCTCCGAGCCCCGCTCGATCCACGCGTCGTCTCCTAAGCCCCGATCGGTCCACGCGCCGTCTCCGAAGCCCCGATCGGTCTACGCGCCGTCTCCTGAGCCCCGATCGGTCCACGCGCCGTCTCCGAGCCACGATCGGTCCGTGCGCCGCTTCCAGAGCCCCGATCGGTCCACGCGTCATCTCCTGATCTCCGATCGGTCCACGCGCCGTCTCCTAAGCCCCGATCGGTCCACGCGCCGTCTCCGAGCCCCGATCGGTTCACGTGCCGTCTCGTGAGCCCCGATCGTTCCACGCGCCGTCTCCGAGCCTCGATCGATCCACGCTCCGTCTCCAGAGCCCGGATCGTTCCACGCGTCGTCTCCTGATCCCCGATCCGTAAACGCGTCGTCTCCGAGCCTCGATCGGTCCAGCCGCCGTGTCCGATCCCCGATCGGTCCGCGTGCCGCATTCTAAGCCGCGGTCCGTCCACGCGCCGTCTCCGAACACCGATCGGTCCACGCGCCGTCTCAAAGCGCCGATCATTTCACGCGCCGTCTCCTCAGCCCCGATCGTTCCACGCGCCGTCTCTGAGCACCGATCGGTCTACGCGCCGTCTCCTGAGCCCCAATCGGTCCACACGCTGTCTCGTGAGCCCCGATAGGTACACGCGTCGTGTCCTACGCCCCGATCGGTCCACGCGTCGTCTCCTAAGCCCCGATCGGTCTGCGCAGCGTCTCCTGATCCCCATCGGTCCACGCGCCGTCTCCTAAGCCGCGATCCGTCCACGGGCCGTCTCCGACCTGCTATCGGTAAACGCGCCGTCACCAAGCCCTGAACTGTACACGCGTCGTCTCCGAGCCCCGATCGGCCCACGCGCCGTCGCCGAGCCTCGATCGGTCCACGCACCGTCTCCTGAGCCCCGATCGGTCCACGCGCCGTCTCCTAAGCCGCGATCCGTCCACGGGCCGTCTCCGACCTGCTATCGGTAAACGCGCCGTCACCAAGCCCTGATCTGTACACGCGTCATCTCCGAGCCCCGATCGGTCCACGCGCCGTCGCCGAGCCTCGATCGGTCCACGCGCAGCCTCCTGAGCCCCGATCTGTTCACGCGCCGGCTCCGAGCCCGATCGGTCCACGCATCGTCTCCTAAGCCCCGATCGGTTAACGTGCCGTCTCCGAGCCCCGATCGGTCCACGCGCCGTCTCCTGAGCCCCGGTCGGTTCACGCGCCGTCTCCGAGCCCCGATCGATCCACGCGTCTTCTTGTAAACCCAGATGCCTCCTCGCATCGTCTCCTAAGCCCAGATCGATTAACGCGCCGTCTCCGAGCCCCGATCGGTCCACGCTGCGTCGCCGAACCCCAATTGGTCCATGCGCAACCGCCTGAGCCCCAGTCGGTCCACGCGCGGCCTCCTGAGCCATGGTCGGTTCACGCGCCGTCTCCTGAACCCCGATCGGTCCACGCGTCGTTCCCTAAGCCCCGATCCATCTACGCGCAGTCTCCTGAGCCCCGATTGGTCCACGCATCGCCTCCTGAGCCCCGGACGGTCCAGGCACCGTCTCCGAACTCCGATCGGTCGACGCGCCGTCTCCGAGCCCCGATCGGCCCACGCGCCGTCGCCGAACCCCAATTGGTCCAGGCGCCGTCTCCGAACTCCGATCGGTCGACGCGCTGTCTCCGAGCCCCGATCGGTCCACGCGCCGTCTCCGAGCCCCGATCGGTCCACGCACCGTGTCCTGATCCCCATGGGTCCACGCTGCGCCTCCGGAGCCCCGATCGATCTACGCGAGGCTTCTGAGCCCCGATCTGTCCACGCGCCGTCTCCGAGCCCCGATCGGTTCACGGATCGTCTCCTAAGCCCCGATCAGTCCACGCGTCGTCTCTGAGCCCCGGTCGGTCCACGCGTCGTCTCCGAGCGCCGATTGGTTCACGCACCGTCTCCTGTGCCCCGATCATTCCACGCGCCGTCTGCGAGCCCCCATCAGTCCACTCGCCGTCGCCTGAGCCCCGATCGTTGCACGCACCATCTCCGAGCCACGGTCGGTCCACGCGCCGTCTCCTGAGCCCCGATCGGTCCACGCGCCGTCGCCGAGCCGCGATCGGTCCACGCGCGGCCTCCTGATCCCCGGTCGGTTCACGCGCAGTATCCGAGCCCCGATCGGTCCAAGCGTCGTCTCCGAGCCCCGATCGGTCCACGCGCCGTCGCCGAGCCGCGATCGGTCCACGCACGGCCTCCTGAGCCCCGTTCGGTTCACGCGCCGTCTCCGAGCCCCGATCGATCCACGCGTCGTCTTCTAAGCCCAGATGCCTCCTCGCGCCGTCTCCGAGCCACGATTGGTCCACGCGCAGTTGCCGAGCCCCGATCGGTCCACGCGTTGTCTTCTAAGCCCCGATCGGTCCACGCGCCGTCTGCTAACCCCGGATGGTCCACACGTCGTCTCCTAAGCCCCGATCGGTCGACGCGTCGTCTCCGAGCCTCGATCAGTCCACATGCCGCCTCCGAGCCCCGATCGGTCCGCGCGCCGCATTCTAAGCCACGGTCCATCCACGCGCCGTCTCCGAGCCCCGCTCGATGCACGCGCCGTCTCCGAGCCCCGATCGGTCCACGCGCTGTCTCCTGAGCCCCGATAAGTACACGCGTCGTCGTCTACACCCCGATCGGTCCACGCGTCGTCTCCTAAGCCCCGATCGGTCCACGCGGCGTCTCCGAGCTCCGATCGGTCCACGCGTCGTCTCCGAGCCCCGATCAGTCTACGCGCCGTCGCCGAGCCATGATCGGTCCACGCGCGGCCTCCTGAGCCCCGATCGGTCCACGCGCCGTCGCCGAGCCGCGATCGGTTCTCGCGCGGCCTCCTGAGCCTCAGTCGGTTCACGCGCCGTATCCGAGCCCCAATCGGGCCACGCGCCGTCTCCGGACTCCCGATCGATCCACGCGAATCTCCTGAGCTCCGGTCGGTCGACGCGCCGTCTCCTGAGCTCCGATCGGTCCACGCGTCGTCTCCTAAGCCCCGATTCGTCGACGCGTCGTCTCCTGAGCCCCGATCAATTGACGCGTCTTCTCCTGAGCCCCGATCGCTTCTCGTGCCGCCTCCTGAGCCCCGATCCGTCGAGGCGTCGTCTCCGGAGATCCGATCAATTGACGTATCTTCTCCTGAGCCCCGATCGCTCCTCGTTCCGTCTCCTGAACCCCGATCGGTCCATGCGTCGTCTTCTTAGCCCGGATGCCTCCACGCGCCGTCTCCGAGCCACGATCGGTCCAGGCGCCGCTTCCTGCGCCCCGATCGGTCCACGCGCCGTCTCCTAAGCCCCGATCGGTCCACGCTCCGTATCCTAAGCCCCGATCGGTCCACGCGCCGTCTCCGAGCGCTGATAACTTCACGCGCCGTCTCCTGAGCCCCGATCGGTCCACGCGTCGTCTCCCAAGCCCCGATCGGTCCACGCGCCTTCTCCTGAGCCCCGATCGGTCCACGCGTGGTTCCCTAAGCCCCGAACCATCCACGCCCCGTCTCCTGATCCCCAATCGGTCCACACGCTGTCTCCTGAGCCCTGATCGGTCCACGCGTCGTCTCCTAAGCCCCGATCGGTTCACGCTCCGTTTCCTGAACCCCAATCGGTCCACGCGTCGTCTTCTAAGCCCAGATGCCTCCTCGCGCCGTCTCCGGGCCACGATCGGTCCTGGCGCCGTTTCCTGAGTCCCGATCGGCCCCCGCATCGTCTCCTAAGCTCCGATCGGTCCACGCGCCGGCTGCGAGCGCCGATCGGTTCACGCACCGTCTCCTGATCCCCGATCGCACCAAGCGCCGCCTCCGCAGCCACGATAGATCCACGCGAGGCACCTAACTCCCGTTCGGTCCACGCCCCGCCTCCTGAGCCCCGATCGGTCCACGCGAGTCTCCTAACTCCCGTTCGGTCCACGCGCCGTCCCCTAAGCCCCGATGGGTCCACGCGCCGTCTCCGAGTCTCGATCGGTCTACGCGTCGTCCCCTAAGCCCCGATCGGCCCACGCGCCGTCTCCGAGACCCATTGGCTCCACGCGCCGCCTCCTGAGCTCCGATCGGTCTTCGCGTCGTCTCCGAGCACCGATCGGTCCACGCGTCGTCTTCTGAGCCCCGATCGGTCCACGCGCCGTCTCCGAACTCCGATCGGTTCACGCATCGTCTCCTAAGCCCCAGTCGGTCCACGCGCTGTCTCCGAGCCCCGATCGGTCCACGCGCCGTCTCCGAGCCACGATCGGTCCGTGCGTCGTCGCCCAACCCCAATTGGTCCACGCACAACCGCCTGAGCCCCAGTCGGTCCACGCGCTGTCTCTGAGCCCCGATCGGTCCACGCGTCGTCTCCGAGCCCCGATCGGTCTACGCGCCGTCGCCGAGTCATGATCGGTCCACGCGCGGCCTCCTGAGCCCCGATCGGTTCACGCGCCGGCTCCGAGCCCTATCGGTCCACGCATCGTCTCCTAAGCCCCGATCGGAAAACTTGCCGTCTCCGAGCCCCGTCGGGACACGCGCCGTCTCCGAGCCCCGATCGGTCCACGCCCCGTCTCCTAAGCCCCAATCGGTCCATGCGCCGTCTCCTAAGCCCCGATCGGTCCAAGCGGCGTCTCCGAGCCCCGATCGGTCCACGCACCGTCTCGTGATCCCCATCGGTCCACGCGGCGTTTTCTGAGCACCGTTCGGTCCACGCGTCGTCTTCAAAGCCCCGATGCCCCCACGCGCCGTCTCCGAGCCGCGATCGGTTCGTGCGACGCTTCCAGAGCCCTATCGGTCCGCGCGTCCTCTCCTGATCTCCTATTGGTCCACGCGCCGTCTCCTAAGCCCCGATCGGTCCACGTGCCGTCTGCGAGCGCCGATCCGTTCACGCGGCGTCTCCTGAGCCCCGATCATTCCACGCGCCGTCTCCGGAGCCCCGGTCGGTCCACGCGCCGTAGCCGAGCCATGATCGGTCCACGAGCGGCCTCCTGAGCCCCGGTCGCGGATTGCGCCGTATCCAAGCCCCAAACGATCCACGCGCCATCTCCTGAGCCATGGTCCGTTCACGCGCCGTCTCCTGAGCCCCGATCGGTCCACGCGTCGTCGCCCAGCCCCGATCGGTTAACGTGCCGTCTCCGAGCCCTGATCGGTCCACGCGCCGTCTCCTGAGCCCCGTTCGGTCCACGCGCCGTCGCCGAGCCATGATCGTTCCACGCGCGGCCTCCTGATCCCCGGTCGGTTCACGCGCCGTATCCGAGCCCCAATCGGTCCACGCCCCTTCTCCTGAGCCCCGATCGGCCGACGCGTCGTCTCCTAAGCCCCGACCGGTTCACGCGCCGTCTCCTGTGCCCCGATCGATTCACGTGCCGTCTCCTAAGCCCCGATCGGTCCACGCGTCGTCTCCTAAGCCCCGATCCGTCGCCGCGTCGTCTCCTGAGCCCCGATCATTTGACGCGTCTTCTCCTGAGCACCGATCGGTCCTCCCGCCGTCTCCTGAGGCCCGATCGGTCCATGCGTCGTCTTCTAAGCCCCCATTGGTCCACGTGCCGTCTCCCAGCCCCGATCAGTCCACGCGCCGTCTCCTAATCCCCAATTTGTCCACGACCCATCTCTGGGCCCCGATCCGTCGCCGCGTCGTCTCCTGAGCCCCGATCATTTGACGCGTCTTCTCCTGAGCACCGATCGCTCCACGCGCCGTCTCCGAGCGCCGATCGGTGCACGCGCCGTCTCCTGAGCCCCGATCGTTCCACACGCCGCCTCCTAAGCCCCGATCGGTCCAGGCGTCGTCTCCGAGCCGCGATCGCTAAAGCCGCCGTCATCAAGCCCCGATCCGTACACGCGTCGTCTCCGAGCCCCGATGGGTCCACTCGCCGTCTCCGAACCCGATCGGTTCACGCATCGTCTCCTAAGCCCCGATCGGTTAACGCGCCGTCTCCGATCCGCGATCAGTCCACGCGCCGTCGCCGAACCCCAATTGGTCCACGCGCAACTGCCTGAGCCCCAGTCGGTCCACGCGTCGTCTCCGAGCTCCAATCGGTCCACGCGCCGTTTCCTGAGACCTGATCGGTCCATGCGTCGTCTTCTAAGCCCCGATCCCTCCACGCGCCGTCTCCGAGCCACGATCGGTTCAGGCGCCGCTTCCCGAGCCCCGATCAGTCCACGTGCCGTCTTCTAAGCCCCGATCGCTCCACGGACCGGTTCCTGATCCCCGATCGGTCCACGCGCCGCCTCCTGAGTCCCGATCGGTCAACGCGTCGTGTCCTAAGCCCTGATCGGTCCACGTGCCGTCTCCGAGCCCCGATGGGTCCACGCGCCGCATCCTGAGCCCCGATGGGACAACGCGTCGTCTCCTGAGCCCGGATCGGTCCAACCGTCGTCCTCGAATCCCCGATCCGCACACGCGTCGTCTCCGAGCCTCGATCGGTCCACGCGCCGTCTCCTAAGCCGCGATCCGTCCACGGGCCGTCTCCGAGCTGCTATCGGTAAACCCGCCGTCACCAAGCCCTGATCTGTACACGCATCGTCTCCTAAGCCCCGATCGTTTAACGCGCCGTCTCCGAGCCCCGATCGGTCCACGCGCCGTCGCCGAACCCCAATTGGTCCACGCGCAACCGCCTGAGCCCCAGTCGGTCCACGCGCGGCCTCCTGAGCCATGGTCGGTTCACGCGCCGTTTCCGAGCCCCGATCGGTCCACGCATCGTCTGCTAAGCCCCGTTCGGTCCAAGCGCCTTCTCCTAAACCCCGGTCGGTCCACGCGCCGTCTCCGAGCCCCGATCGGTCCACGCATCGTCTCCTAAGCCCCGATCGGCTAACGCGTCGACTCCGAGCCGCGATCGTTCCACGCGCCGTCCCCGATCCCCGATCGATCCTCGCGCCGTCTCCGAGCGCCGATCGGTTCACGCGCCGTCGGCCGAGCCCCGATCGTTCCACACGGCGTCTCCGAGCCCCGATCGGTCCACGCTTCGTCTCCTGAGCCCGGATCGTTCCACGCGTCGTCTCCGAGCCCCGATCGGTTCACGCATCTTCTCCTCAGCCCTGATCTCTTAACGCGCCGTCTCCGAGCGCCGAGCGGTCCACGCGCCGTCTCCGAGCGCCGATCGGTGCACGCGCCGTCGCACGAGCCGCGATCGGTCCACGCGCGGCCTCCTGAGCCCCGGTTGCTTCACGCGCCGTATCCAAGCCCCAATCGGTCCACGCACCGTCTCCTGAGCCTCGATCGGTCCACGCGCCGTCTCCTGAGCCCCGATCGGTCCACGCGTCGTCTCCTAAGCCCCGATCGGTTCACGCGCTGTCTCCTGAGCCCCGATAGGTACACGCGTCGTCTCCTACACCCCGATTGGTCCACGCGCCGTCTCCGAGCCCCGATCGGTCCACGCGCCGTCTCCGAGACCCGATCGATCCACGCGCCGTCTCCTGAGCCCAAATCGGTCCACACGCTGTCTCGTGAGCCCCGATAGGTACACGCGTCGTCTCCTACGCCCCGATCGGTCCACGCGTAGTCTCCTAAGCCCCGCTCGGTTAACGCGTCGTTTCCGAGCCCCGATCGGTCCACGCGTCGTCTCCTGAGCCCCAATTAGTCCATGCGCCCTGTCCTAAGCCCCGATCCGTCCACGGGCCGTCTCCGAGCTCTGATCGGCCCACGCGCCGTCTCCTAAGCCCCGATCGGTCCAAGCGCCTTCTCCTAAGCCCCGATCGGTCCACGCGCCGTCTCCGAGCGCCGATCGGTTCACGCCCCGTCACCTGAGCCCCGATCATTCGAAGCGCCGTCTCCGAGCCCCGATCGGTCCACACGCCGTCTCCTGAGCCCGGATCGTTCCACGCGTCGTCCCCGAATCCCCGATCCGTACACGCGTCGTCTCCGAGCCTCGCGCCACGCGCCATCGCCGAACCCCAATTGGTCCAAGCGAAACCGCCTGAGCCCCAGTCGGTCCACGCGCTGTCTCCGAGCCCCGATCGGTCCACGCGCCGTCTCCGAGCCCCGATCGGTCCACGCATTGTCTCCTGATCCCTATGGGTCAACGCGGCGTCTCCGGAGCCCCGATCGATCCACGCGAGGCTCCTGAGCCCCAATCGGTTAACGCGCCGTTGCCTGAGCCCCGATCGGTCCATGCGTCGTCTTCTAACCCCAGACGCCTCCTCGCACCGTCTCCGAGGGCCGATCGGTTCACGCGCCGTCTCCTGAGCCCCGATCGTTCCACGCATCGTCTCCGAACCCCGATGGGTCCACGCGCCGTCTCCTAAGCCCCGATCGGTCCACGCGCCGTCTCCTAAGCCCCGATCGGTCCACGCGCCGTCTCCGAGCGCCGATCGGTTCACGCGCCGCCTCCTGAGCCCTGCTCCGTCCACGCATCGTCCCCGAGCCCCGATCGGTCCACGCACCATCTCCTGCTCTCCAATCGGTCCTCGCGCCGTCTCCTGAGCCCCGATCGTTCCACGCGCCGTCTCCGAGCCCCGATCGGTCCACGCGCCGTCTCCCAGCCCCGATCGGTCCACGCGCCGTCTCCTGAGCCCCGATCGGTCCACGCGTCGTTTCCTAAGCCCCGATCCATCCACGCGCCGTCTCCTGAGCCCCGATCGGTCCACGCGTCGTTCCCTAAGCACTGATCCATCCACGCGCCGTCTCCTGAGCCCCAATCGGTGCACGCATCGTCTCCTAAGCCCCTAAATGCGTGTCTCCTCGACGGTCGACGCGTCCTCTCCTAAACCCCGAGCGGTTCACGCACCGTCTCCGAGCTCCGGTCGGTCCACGCCCCTTCTCCTGAGCCCCGTTCGGTCGACGCGTCGTCTCGTGAGCCCCGATCGGTCCACGCGTCGTCTCCTAAGCCCCGATCGGTCCACGCGCCGTCTCCGAGCCCCGATCGGTCCACGCGTCGTCTCCTAAGACCCGATCGGTCCACACGTCGTCTCCTAAGCCCCGATCAGTACACAAGCCGTCTCCTGAGACCCGATGCGTCCACGCGCAGTCGCCGAGCCCCGATCGGTCCACGCGCGGTCTCCTGAGCCCCGATCTGGACACGCGCCGTCTCCGAGCCCGCGATCGGTTCACGCATCGTCTCCTAAGCCCCGATCGGTTAACGCGCCGTCTCCGGGCCCCGATCGGTCCACGCGCCGCTTCCTGAGCCATGTTCGGTCCACGCGAGGCCTCCTGAGCCCCGATCGGTCCACGCGCCGTCGCCGAGCCGTGATCGGTCCATGCGCGGCCTCCTGACCCCCGGACGGTCCACGGACCGTCACCGAACCCCGATCGGTCGACGCGCCGTCTCCGAACGCCGATCGGTCCACATGCTGTCTCGTGAGCCCCGATAGGTACACGCGCCGTGTCCTACGCCCCGATCGGTCCAGGCGTGGCCTCCTGAGCCGTGATCGGTCCACGCGCGGCCTCCTGAGCCCCGGTCGGTTCACGCGCCGTCTCCGAGCCCCGATCGATCCACGCGTCGTCTTCTAAGCCCAGATGCCTCCTCGCGCCGTCTTCGAGCCACGATCGGTCCGTGCGCCGCTTCCAGAGCCCCGATCGGTCCATGCGTCATCTCCTGATCTCCGATCGGTTCACGCGCCGTCACCTAAGCCCCAATCGGTCCACGCGAAGTCGCCGAGCCCCGATCGATTAACGCGTGGTTTCCGAGCCCCGATCTGTCCACGCGTCATCTCCTGATCTCCGATCGGTCCACACGCCGTCTCCTGAGCCCCGATCGTTCCACGCGCCGGCTACGAGCCCCGATCGGTCCACGCTCCGTCTCCTGAGCCCGGATCATTCCACGCGTCGTCTCCTGATCCCCGATCCGTAAACGCGTCGTCTCCGAGCCTCGATCGGTCCACACGCCGTGTCTGATCCCCGATCGGTTCACGCGTCGTCTTCTAAGCCCAGATGCCTCCTCGCGCCGTGTCCGAGCCCCGATCGGTCCACGCGTTGTCTCCTTAGCCCCGATCGGTCCACGCGCCGTCTCCGAGCCCCGATCGGTTCACGCATCTTCTCCTAAGCCCTGATCTCTTAACGCGCCGTCTCCGAGCGCCGAGCGGTCCACGCGCCGTCGCCGAACCCCAATTGGTCTACGCGCAACCGCCTGAGCCCCAGTCGTTCCACGCGCTGGCTCCGATCCACGATCGGTCCGTGCGCCGCTTCCAGAGCCCCATCGGTCCACGCATCGTCTCCTGATCTCCGATCGGTCCACGCGCCGTCTCCTAAGCCCCGATCGGTCCACGTGCTATCTCCGAGTGCCGATCGGTTCACGCGCCGTCTCCGGAGCCCCGGTAATTCCACGGGCCGTCTCCGAGCCCCGATCGGTCCACGCGTCGTCTCCTGAGCCCCGATCGCTCCACGCGCCGTTTTCTGAGCACCGTTCGGTCCCGATGCCTCCACGCGCCGTCTCCGAGCCACGATCGGTCTGTGCGCCGCTTCCAGAGCACTATCAGTCCATGCGTCGTCTCCTGATCTCCGATCGGTCGACGCGCCGTCTCCTAAGCCCCGATCGGTCGACGCGCCGTCTCCGAGCCCCGATCGGTTCACGCGCCGTCTCCTGAGCCCCGATCATTCCACGCGCCGTCTCCGAGCCCCGATCTGTCCACGCGTCATCTCCTGATCTCCGATCGGTCCACACGCCGTCTCCTGAGCCCCGATCGTTCCACGCGCCGGCTACGAGCCCCGATCGGTCCACGCTCCGTCTCCTGAGCCCGGATCATTCCACGCGTCGTCTCCTGATCCCCGATCCGTAAACGCGTCGTCTCCGAGCCTCGATCGGTCCACACGCCGTGTCTGATCCCCGATCGGTCCGCGTGCCGCATTCTAAGCCGCGGTCCGTTCACGCGCCGTCTCCGAGCCCCGATCGATCCACGCGTCGTCTTCTAAGCCCAGATGCCTCCTCGCGCCGTGTCCGAGCCCCGATCGGTCCATGCGTTGTCTCCTTAGCCCCGATCGGTCCACGCGCCGTCTCCGAGCCGCGATCGGTTCACGCATCTTCTCCTAAGCCCTGATCTCTTAACGCGCCGTCTCCGAGCGCCGAGCGGTCCACGCGCCGTCGCCGAACCCCAATTGGTCTACGCGCAACCGCCTGAGCCCCAGTCGGTCCACGCGCTGGCTCCGATCCACGATCGGTCCGTGCGCCGCTTCCAGAGCCCCATCGGTCCACGCATCGTCTCCTGAGCCCCGATCGCTCCACGCGCCTTCTCCTAAGCCCCAATCGTTCTACGCGCCGTCTCCGAGCCCCGATCGGTGCACGCGCCGTCTCCTAAGCCCCGATCGGTCCACGCCCCGTCGCCGAGCGCCGATCGGTTCACTCGCCGTCTTCTGAGCCCCAATCGGTCCACGCGCTGTCTCCCGAGCCCCGATCGGTCCACGCGTCGCTTCCTAAGCCCCATCGGTCCACGCGTCGTCTCCTAACCCCGGACGGTCCACGCGTCGTCTCCTAAGCCCCGATCGGCGCACGCGCCGTCTCCTGACCCAAGATCGGTCCACGCGTCGTTCCCTAAGCCCCGATCCGTACAACCATCGTCTCAGTGCCTCGATAGGTCCACGCGCCGTCTCCGAGACCCGATCCGTCGACGCGCCGTTTCCTGAGCCCCGATCGTTCCACGCGTCGTCTCCTAACCCCCGTACGGTCCACGCGCCGTCTCCGAGCCCCAATCGATCCATGCGAGGCTCCTAACCCCGACCGGTCCACGCGCAGTCTCCTGAGCCCAGATCGGTCCACGCGTCGTCTCCTAAGCGCCGATCGGTTCACGCGCCGTCTCCGAGCCGCGACCGGTCCACGCGCCGCCTCCTGAGCCCCGATCAGTCCACGCGTCGTCTCCTAAGCCCCGATCGGTCCACGCGCTCTCTCCGAGCGCAAATCGGTTCACGCGCCGTCTCCTGAGCCCTGTGCGGTCGACGCGCGGTCTCCGTGCGCCGAACGGTTCACGCGCCATCTCCTGAGCCCCGATCGTTCCACGCGTCGTCTCCGAGCCCCGATCGTTCCAAGCGTCGTCTCCTAAGCCCCGATCGGTTCACGCGCCGTCTCCTGAGCCCCGATCATTCCACGCGCCGTCTCCGAGCCCCGATTGGTCCACGCGCCGTCTCCGGAGCCCCGATCGCTTTACGCGCCGTTTTCTGAGCACCGTTCGTTCCACGTGTCGTCTTCATAGCGCCGATGCCTCAACGCGCAGTCGCCGAGCCCCGATCGGTCCACGCGCTGTCTCCTGAGCCCCGATAGGTACACGCGTCGTCTCCGACGCCCCGATCGGTCCACGCATCGGCTCCTGAGCCCCGGTCGGTTCACGCGTCGTCTTCGAGCACCGATCGATCCACGCGCCGTTTCCTGGGCCCCGATCGGTCCACGCGTCGCCGCCGGAGCCCCGATCGGTCTACTCGCCGTCTCATGAGTCCCGATCGGTCCACGCGCCGTCGCCGAGCCTCGATCGGTCCACGCGCGGCCTCCTAATCCCCAATCTGTCCACGACCCGTCTCCGGGCCCCGATCGGTGCACGCGTCGTCTCTTAAGCCCCGATCGGTCCACGCGCCGTCGCCGAACCCCAATTGGTCCACGCGAAACCGCCTGAGCCCCAGTCGGTCCACGCGCTGTCTCCGAGCCCCGATCGGTCCACGCGCCGTCTCCTAAGCCCCGATTGATCCACGCACCGTCTCCCAGCGCCGATCGGTTCACACGCCGTCTCCTGTGCTCCGATCGTTCCACGCGCCGTCTCCGAGCCCCGATCGATCCACGCGCCGTCTCCTGAGCCCCAATCGGTCCCCGCACCGTTTCCTGATCCCCGATCGGTCCACACGCCGTCTCCGAGCCCCGATCGGTCCGCGTGCCGCATTCTAAGCCACGGTCCATCCACGCGCCGTCTCCGAGTCCCGATCGGTCCACACGCGGCCTCCTGAGCACCGGTCGGTCCACGCGCCGTCTCCGAGCCTCGATCGGTCCACGTACCGTCTCCGAAGCCCCGATCGGTCCGCGTGCCGCATTCTAAGCCGCGGTCCGTCCACGCGCCGTCTCCGAACACCGATCGGTCCACGCGCCGTCTCAAAGCGCCGATCATTTCACGCGCCGTCTCCTCAGCCCCGATCGTTCCACGCGCCGTCTCTGAGCACCGATCGGTCTACGCGCCGTCGCCGAACCCCAATTGGTCCACGCGAAACCGCCTGAGCCCCAGTCGGTCCACGCGCTGTCTCCGAGCCCCGATCGGTCCACGCGCCGTCTCCTAAGCCCCGATTGATCCACGCACCGTCTCCCAGCGCCGATCGGTTCACACGCCGTCTCCTGTGCTCCGATCGTTCCACGCGCCGTCTCCGAGCCCCGATCGATCCACGCGCCGTCTCCTGAGCCCCAATCGGTCCCCGCACCGTTTCCTGATCCCCGATCGGTCTACGCGCCGTCTCCTGAGCCCCAATCGGTCCACACGCTGTCTCGTGAGCCCCGATAGGTACACGCGTCGTGTCCTACGCCCCGATCGGTCCACGCGTCGTCTCCTAAGCCCCGATCGGTCTGCGCAGCGTCTCCTGATCCCCATCGGTCCACGCGGCGCCTCCGGAGCCCCGATCGGTCGACGCGCTGTCTCCGAGCGCCGATCGTTTAACGCGCCGTCTCCTGAGCCCCGATACGTCCACGCGCAGTCGCCGAGCCCCGATCAGTCCACGCGCGGCCTCCTGAGCCCCGGTCGGTTCACGCGCCGTCTCCTGAGCCCCGATCAGTCCACGCGCCGTCTCCTGAGCCCCGACCGGTTCACGCATCGTCTCCTAAGCCCCGATCGGTCCGTGCGCCGTCTCCGAGCCCCGATCGGTCCACGTACCATCTCATGCTCCCCAATCGGTCCACGCGCCGCCTCCGGAGCCCCGATCGATCCACGCACCGGCTCCTGAGCCCAGGTCAGTCCACGCATCGTCTTCGAGCACCGGTCGATCCACGCGCCGTTTCCTGGGCCCCGATCGGTCCACGCGTCGCAGCCGGAGCCCCGATCGGTCTACGCGCCGTCTCATTAGCCCCGATCGGTCAACGCATCGTCTCCTAAGCCCCGATACCTTCACACGCCGTCTCCGAGTCCCGATCGGTCCACGCGCCGTCGCCGAGCCTCGATCTGTCCACGCGCGGCCTCCTAAGCCCCGATCGGTTAACGCGCCGTCTCCGAGCCCCGATCGATCCACGCGTCGTCTTGTAAGCCCAGATGCCTTCTCGCGCCGTCTCCGGGCCACGATCGGTCCAGGCGCCGCTTCCTGAGCCACGATCGGTCCACGCGAATTCTCCGAGCCCCGATCGGTCCACGCGCCGTCTCCTCAGCCCCGATCGGTCCACGCGTCGTCTCCTGAGCCCCGATCGGTCCACGCGCCGTCTCCTGAGCCCCGATGGGTCTACGCGCCGCCTCCTGAGGCCCGATCGATCCACGCATCGGCTCCTGAGCCCCGGTCGGTTCACGCGTCGTCTTCGAGCACCGATCGATCCACGCGCCGTTTCCTGGGCCCCGATCGGTCCACGCGTCGCCGCCGGAGCCCCGATCGGTCTACTCGCCGTCTCATGAGTCCCGATCGGTCCACGCGCCGTCGCCGAGCCTCGATCGGTCCACGCGCGGCCTCCTAATCCCCAATCTGTCCACGACCCGTCTCCGGGCCCCGATCGGTGCACGCGTCGTCTCTTAAGCCCCGATCGGTCCACGCGCCGTCGCCGAACCCCAATTGGTCCACGCGAAACCGCCTGAGCCCCAGTCGGTCCACGCGCTGTCTCCGAGCCCCGATCGGTCCACGCGCCGTCTCCTAAGCCCCGATTGATCCACGCACCGTCTCCCAGCGCCGATCGGTTCACACGCCGTCTCCTGTGCTCCGATCGTTCCACGCGCCGTCTCCGAGCCCCGATCGATCCACGCGCCGTCTCCTGAGCCCCAATCGGTCCCCGCACCGTTTCCTGATCCCCGATCGGTCCACACGCCGTCTCCGAGCCCCGATCGGTCCGCGTGCCGCATTCTAAGCCACGGTCCATCCACGCGCCGTCTCCGAGTCCCGATCGGTCCACACGCGGCCTCCTGAGCACCGGTCGGTCCACGCGCCGTCTCCGAGCCTCGATCGGTCCACGTACCGTCTCCGAAGCCCCGATCGGTCCGCGTGCCGCATTCTAAGCCGCGGTCCGTCCACGCGCCGTCTCCGAACACCGATCGGTCCACGCGCCGTCTCAAAGCGCCGATCATTTCACGCGCCGTCTCCTCAGCCCCGATCGTTCCACGCGCCGTCTCTGAGCACCGATCGGTCTACGCGCCGTCTCCTGAGCCCCAATCGGTCCACACGCTGTCTCGTGAGCCCCGATAGGTACACGCGTCGTGTCCTACGCCCCGATCGGTCCACGCGTCGTCTCCTAAGCCCCGATAGGTCTGCGCAGCGTCTCCTGATCCCCATCGGTCCACGCGGCGCCTCCGGAGCCCCGATCGGTCGACGCGCTGTCTCCGAGCGCCGATCGTTTAACGCGCCGTCTCCGAGCCCCGATCAGTCCACGCGCTGTCTCCTGAGCCTCAATCGGTCTACGCGTCGTCTTCTAAGCTCCGATCGGTCCACGCGCCGTCTCCGAGCCCCGATCGGTCCACGCACCATCTTCTGCTCCCCAATCGGTCCACGCGCTACCTCCGGAGCCCCAATTGGTCCACGCGCAACCGCCTGAGCCCCAGTCGGTCCACGCGCTGTCTCCGAGCCCCGATCGGTCGACGCGTCGTCTCCGAGCCCCGATCAGTCTACGCGCCGTCGCCGAGCCATGATCGGTCCACGCGCGGCCTCCTGAGCCCCGATCGGTCCACGCGCCGTCGCCGAGCCGCGATCGGTTCTCGCGCAGCCTCCTGAGCCCCAGTCGGTTCACGCGCCGTATCCGAGCCCCAATCGGGCCACGCGCCGTCTCCGGAGTCCCGATCGATCCACGCGAATCTCCTGAGCTCCGGTCGGTCGACGCGCCGTCTCCTGAGCCCCGATCGGTCCACGCGTCGTCTCCTAAGCCCCGATTCGTCGACGCGTCGTCTCCTGAGCCCCGATCAATTGACGCGTCTTCTCCTGAGCCCCGATCGCTTCTCGTGCCGCCTCCTGAGCCCCGATCCGTCGAGGCGTCGTCTCCGGAGCCCCGATCAATTGACGTGTCTTCTCCTGAGCCCCGATCGCTCCTCGCGCCGTTTCCTGAACCCCGATCGGTCCACGCGCCGTCTCCTGAGCCCCGATCGGTCCATGCGTCGTCTTCTTAGCCCCGATGCCTCCACGCGCCGTCTCCGAGACCCGATCGGTCCACGCGTCGTCTCCGAGCCCCGATCGATCTACGCGCCGTCGCCGAGCCATGATCGGTCCACGCGCGGCCTCCTGAGCCCCGGTCGGTCTTCGCGCCGTCTCCTGAGCCCCGATCGGTCTACGCGTCGTCTCCTGAGCCCCCATCGCTCCACACGCCGTTTCCTGACCCCCGATCGGTCCACGTGTCGTCTCCGAGCAGCGATCGGTCCACGCGCCGTTTTCTGACCACCGTTCGGTCCACGCGTCGTCTTCAAAGCCCCGATGCGTCCACGCGCCGTCTCCGAGCTACGATGGGTCCGTGCCCCGCTTCCAGACCCCGGATCGGTCCACGCGTCGTCCTCCAATCCCCGATCGGTCCACGCGCCGTCTCATAAGCCCCGATCGGTCCACGGGCCGTCTCCGAACTGCTAGCGGTAAGCGCGCCGTCACGAAGCCCTGATCCGTACACGCGTCGTCTCCGAGCCCCGATCGGTCCACGCGCCGTCGTCGAACCCCAATTGGTCCATGCGCAACCGCCTGAGCCCCAGTCGGTCCACGCGCGGCCTCCTGAGCCATGGTCGGTTCACGCGCCGTCTCCTGAACCCCGATCGGTCCACGCATCGTTCCCTAAGCCCCGATCCATCCACGCGCAGTCTCCTGAGCCCCGATCGGTCCACACATCGCCTCCTGAGCCCCGGACGGTCCAGGCACCGTCTCCGAACTCCGATCGGTCGACGCGCCGTCTCCGAGCCCCGATCGGCCCACGCGCCGTCGCCGAACCCCAATTGGTCCAGGCGCCGTCTCCGAACTCCGATCGGTCCACGCGCCGGCACCGAGCCCCGATCGGTTCACACGTCGTCTCCTAAACCCCGATCCGTCGACGCGTCGTCTCCTGTGCCCCGATCGATCCACGTGTCTTCCCCTGAGCCCCGACATCTCCACGCGCCGTCTCCTGAGCCCGGATTGGTCCACGCGACGTCTCCGAGCTCCGATCGATCCACGCGCCATTTCCGAGCCCCGATCGGTCCATACGTCGCCTCCAAGCGCTGATAACTTCACGCGCCGTCTCCTGAGCCCCGATCGGTCCACGCGCCGTCTCCTGAGCCCCGATCGCTCCACGCGCCGTCTCCGAGCCCCGATCGGTCCACGCGCCGTCTCCGAACCCCGATCGGTCCAAGCGCCGCCTCCGCAGCTCCGATAGATCCACGCGAGTCTCCTAAGCTCCGAACGGTCCACGCGCCGTCTCCGAGCCCCGATCGGTTCACGCATCGTCTCCTAAGCCCCAGTCGGTCCACGCGCTGTCTCCGAGCCCCGATCGGTCCACGCGCCGTCTCCGAGCCACGATCGGTCCGTGCGTCGTCGCCGAACCCCAATTGGTCCACGCACAACCGCCTGAGCCCCAGTCGGTCCACGCGCTGTCTCTGAGCCCCGATCGGTCCACGCGCCGTCTCCTGAGCCCCGATCGCTCCACGCGCCGTCTCCGAGCCCCGATCGGTCCACGCGCCGTCTCCGAACCCCGATCGGTCCAAGCGCCGCCTCCGCAGCTCCGATAGATCCACGCGAGTCTCCTAAGCTCCGAACGGTCCACGCGCCGTCTCCGAGCCCCGATCGGTTCACGCATCGTCTCCTAAGCCCCAGTCGGTCCACGCGCTGTCTCCGAGCCCCGATCGGTCCACGCGCCGTCTCCGAGCCACGATCGGTCCGTGCGTCGTCGCCGAACCCCAATTGGTCCACGCACAACCGCCTGAGCCCCAGTCGGTCCACGCGCTGTCTCTGAGCCCCGATCGGTCCACGCGTCGTCTCCGAGCCCCGATCGGTCCACGCGCCGTCGCCGAGCCATGATCCATCCACGCGCGGCCTCCTGAGCCCCGGTTGGTTCACGCGTCGTCTCCTCAGCCCCGATCGGTCCACGCGTCGTCTCCTAAGCCCCGATCCGTCGCCGCGTCGTCTCCTGAGCCCCGATCAATTGACGCGTCTTCTCCTCAGCCCCGATCGGTCCACGCGCCGTCTCCTGAGCCCCGATCGGTCCACGCATCGTCTCCTAAGCCCTGATCGGTCCACATGTCGTCTCCGAGCCCCGATGGGTCCACGCGCCGCCTCCTGAGCCCCGATCGATCCACGCATCGGCTCCTGAGCCCCGATCGGTCCACGCATCGTCTTCGAGCACCGATCGATCCACGCGCCGTTTCTTGGGCCCCGATCGGTCCAGGCGTCGCCGACGGAGCCCCGATCGGTCTACGCGCCGTCTCATGAACCCCGATCGGACAACGCATCGTCTCCTAAGCCCCGATACGTTCACACGCCGTCTCCGAGTCCCGATCGGTCCACGCGCCGTCGACGAGCCTCGATCGGTCCACGCGCGGCCTCCTTAGCCCCGGTCGGTCCACGCGCCGTCTCCGAGCCCCGATCGGTCCACGCGTCGTCTCCTAAGCCCCGATCGGTCGACGGGTCGTCTCCTAAGCCCCGATCGGTCGACGCGTCGTCTCCTAATCCCCGGTCGGTCCACGCGCCGTCGCCGAACCCCAATTGGTCCACGCGCCACCTCCTGAGCCCCAGTCGGTCCACGCGCTGTCTCCAAGCACCGATCGGTCCACGCATCGTCTCCTAAACCCCGCTCTGTTAACGCGTCGTCTCCTGCGCTCCGATCGCTCCACGCGCCGTCTCCTGAGCGCCGATCGGTTCACGCGTCGTCTCCTGAGCCCCGATCGGTCGACGGGTCCCCTCCTAAGCCCCGATCGGTCCACGCACCTTCTCCTGAGCCCCGATCGGTCCACGCGCCGTCTCCGAGCGCCGATCATTTCACGTGACGTCTCCTGAGCCCTGATCGTTCCACGCGCCGTCTTCGAGCCCCGAGCGTTCCACGCGCCGTCTCCTGAGCCCCAATCAATCCACGCGCAGCCTCCTGAGCCCCGATCGGTCCACGCGCCGTCGTCGAGCCGCGATCGTTCTACGCGCCGTCTCCGAGCCCCGAGCGGTCCACGCGCCGTCTCCTGAGCCCCAATCGGTCCACGCGCTGTCTCCTGAGCCCCGGTCGGTTCACGCGCCGTCTCCGAGCCCCGATCGATCCACGCGTCGTCTTCTAAGCCCAGATGCCTCCTCGCGCCGTCTCCGAGCCACTATCGGTCCACGCGTCGTCTCCTAAGCCCCGATCGGTCCACGCGCCGTCTCCTGTGCCCCGATCTGTCGACGCATCCTCTCCTAAGCCCCGATCCGGTCCACGCGTCGTCTCCTAAGCCCCGATCGGTCCACACGCCGTCTACGAGCCCCGATGGGTCCACGCGTCGCCTCCTGAGCCCCGGTCGGTTCACGCGCCGTCTCCTGAGCCCCGATCGGTCCACGCGTCGTCTCCTAAGCCCCGATCGGTCCACGCGTCGTCTCCTAAGCCCCGATCCGTCGACGCGTCGTCTCCTGAGCCACGATCAATTGACGCGTCTTCTCCTGAGCCCGATCGCTCCTCGCGCCGTCTCCTGAGCCCCGATCGGTCGACGCGTCGTCTTCTGAGCCTCGATCGATCCACGCGTCGTCTCCTGAGCCCCAACCGCTCCACACGCCGTTACCTTGTCCGAGCTCCGATCGGTCCATACGCCGTTTCCTGATCCCCGATCGGTCCATGCGTCGTCTTCTTAGCCCCGATGCCTCCACGCGCCGTCTCCGAGCCACGATCGGTCCAGGCGCCGCTTCCTGAGCCCCGATCGGTCCTTGCACCGTATCCTAAGCCCCTATCGGTCCACGGGCCGTCTCTGAGCGCCGATAAGTTCAACCGCCGTCTCCTGAGCCCCAATCGTTCCACGCGGCGTCTCCGAGGCCCGATCGATCCACGCGCCGTCTCCTGAGCCCCGATCGGTCGACGCGTCGTCTTCTGAGCCTCGATCGATACACGCGTCGTCTCCTGAGCCCCAACCGCTCCACACGCCGTTACCTGAGCCCCGATCGGTCCACGCATCGTCTCCGAGCACCGATCGGTCCACGCGCCGTTTTCTGAGCACCGTTCGGTCCACGCGTCGTCTTCAAAGCCCCGATGCCTCCACGCGCCGTCTCCAAGCCCCGATCGCCCCTCGCGCCGTCTCCTGAGCCCCGCTCGATCCATGCGTCGTCTTCTTAGCCCCGATGCCTCCACGCGCCGTCTTCGAGCCACGATCGGTCCAGGCGCCGCTTCCTGAGCCCCGATCGGTCCACGCGCCGTCTCGTAAGCCCCAATCGGTCTACGCGCCGTCTCAGAGCGCCGATCATTTCACGCGCCGTCTCGTGAGCCCCGATCATTCCACGCCCCGTCTCCGAGCCCCGATCGGTCCACGCGCCGTCTCCTAAGCCCCGATCGGTCCACGCGCCGTCTCCTGAGCCCCGATCGCTCCACGCACCGTTTTCTGAGCACCGTTTGGTCCACGCGTCGTCTTCAAAGCCCCGATGCCTCTACGCGCCGTCTCCGAGCCACGATCCGTCCGTGCGCCGCTTCCAGAGCCCTCTCGGTCCACGCGTCGTCTCCTGATCTCCGATCGGTCCATACGCCATCTCCTAAGCCCCGATCATTCCACGCGCCATCTCCGAGCCCCGATCGGTCCACGCGCCGTCTCATAAGCCCCGATCGGACCACGCGCCTTCTCCTCAGCCCCGATCGGTCCACGCGCCGTCTCCGAGCGCCGATTAGTTCACGCGCCGTCTCCGAGCCCCGATCGGTCCACGCGCCGTCTCCGAGCGCCGATCGGTCGACGCGTCGTCTCCTAAGCCCCGACCGGTTCACGCGCCGTCTCCTGTGCACCGATCGAATCACGTGCCGTCTCCTAAGCCCCGAACGGTTAACGCGCCGTCTCCGAGCCTCGATCGGTCCACACGCCGTGTCCGATCCCCGATCGGTCCGCGTACCGCATTCTGAGCGGCGGTCCGTCCACGCGCCGTCTCCGAACACCGATCGGTCTACACGTCGTCTCCTAAGCCCCGATCGGTCCACGCGTCGTCTCCTAAGCCCCGATCCGTCCACGCGCCGTCTCCTGAGCCCCGATACGTCCACGCGCAGTCGCCGAGCCCCGATCGGTCCACGCGCTGTCTCCTGAGCCCCGATAGGTACACGCGTCGTCTCCTACACCCCGATCGGTCCACGCGCGGCCTCCTGAGCCCCATTCGGTACACGCGTCGTCTCCTAAGCCCCGATCGGTCCGTGCGCCGTCTCCGAGCCCCGATCGGTCCACGCACCATCGCATGCTCCCCAATCGGTCCATGCGCCGCCTCTGGAGCCCTGATCGATCCACGCGAATCTCCTGAGCTCCGGTCGGTCCTCGTACCGTCTCCGAGCCCCGATCGGTCCACGCGTCGTCTCCTAAGCCCCGATCCGTCGCCGCGTCGTCTCCTGAGCCCCGATCAATTGACGCCTCTTCTCCTGAGCCCCGATCGCTCCTCGCGCCGTCTCCGAGCCCCGCTCGGTCCATGCGTCGTGTTCTTAGCCCCGATGCTTCTACGCGCCGTCTCCGAACCACGATAGGTCCAGGCGCCGCTTCCTGAGCCCCGATCGATCCACGCGCCGTCTCGTAAGCCACAATCGGTCCACGCGCCGTCTCAGAGCGCCGATCATTTCACGCGCCGTCTCCTGAGCCCCGATCGTTCCACGCGCCGTCTCCGAGCCCCCGATCGGTCCACGGGGCGTCTCCTGAGGCCCGGTCGGTCCACGCCCCGTCTCCGAGCCCCGATCGGTCCACGAATCGTCTCCTAAGCCCCGATCGGTCCACGCGCCTTCTCGTAAGCCCCGATCGATCCACGCGCCGTCTCCGAGCGCCGATCGGTTCACGCGCCGTCTCCTGTGCTCCGATCGTTCCACGCACCGTCTCCGAGCCCCGTTCGGTCCACGCGCCGTCTCCTCAGCCCCGATCGGTCCACGCGTCCGCTCCTAAGCCTCGATAGGTCCACGCGAGGCCTCCTTAGCCCCGGTCGGTCCACGCGCCGTCTCCGAGCCGCGATCGGTCCACGCATCGTCTCCTAAGCCCCGATCGGTTAACGCGCCGTCGCCCCGCCCCGATCAGTCCACGCGCCGTCTCCTGAGCCCCGATCGTTCCACGCGCCGTCTCCGAGCTCCGATCGGTCCACGCGTCGTTTCCTAAGCCCCGATCGGACCAAGCGCCTTCGACTAAGCCCCGATCGGTCCACGCGCCGTCTCCGAGCGCCGATCGGTTCACGCGCCGTCTCCTGAGCCCCGATCGTTCCACGCGCCGTCTCGGAGCTCCGATCGGTCCACGCGTCGTCTCCTAAGCCCCGATCGGACCAAGCGCCTTCTACTAAGCCCCGATCGGTCCACGCGCCGTCTCCGAGCGCCGATCGGTTCACGCGCCGTCACCTGAGCCCCGATGGTTCCACACGCCGTCTCCGAGCCCCGATCGGTCTACGCGCCGTCTCCTAAGCCCCGATCGGTCCACGCGCCTTCTCCTCATCCCCGATCGGTCCACGCGCCGTCTCGGAGCGCCGATTGGTTCACGCGCCGTCTCCTGAGCCCCGATCGCTCCACGCGCAGTCGCCGAGTCTCGATCGGTTCACGCGCCTTCGCCGAACCCCAATTGGTCCACGCGCAACCTCCTGAGCCCCAGTCGGTACACGCGCTGTCTCCGAGCCCCGATCGGTCCCCGCATAGTCTCCTAAGCCCCGCTCGGTTAACGCGTCGTCTCGGAGCCCCGATCGGTCGACGGGTCCCCTCCTAAGCCCCGATCGGTCCACGCGCCTTCTCCTGAGCGCCGATCGGTCCACGCGCCGTCTCCGAGCGCCGATCATTTCACGTGACGTCTCCTGAGCCCTGATCGTTCCACGCGCCGTCTTCGAGCCCCGATCGATCCACGCGCCGTCTCCGAGCGACGATCGGCTAACGCGTCGACTCCGAGCCGCGATCGTTCCACGCGCCGTCCCCGATCCCCGATCGATCCACGCGCCGTCTCCGAGCGACGATCGGTTCACGCGCCGTCACCCGAGCCCCGATCGTTCCACACGGCGTCTCCGAGCCCCGATCGGTCCACGCGCCGTCTCGTGAGCCCCAATCGGTCCACACGCTGTCTCGTGAGCCCCGATAGGTACACGCGTCGTCTCCGAGCTCCGATCGGTCCACGCGCCATCGGCGAACCCCGATCGGTCCACGCGCCGTCTCCTGAGCTCCGATCGGTCCACACCCCTTGTCCTGAGCCCCGATCGGCCGACGCGTCGTCTCCTAAGCCCCGACCGGTTCACGCGCCGTCTCCTGTGCACCGATCGAATCACGTGCCGTCTCCTAAGCCCCGAACGGTTAACGCGCCGTCTCCGAACCTCGATCGGTCCACACGCCGTGTCCGATCCCCGATCGGTCTGCGTACCGCATTCTGAGCCGCGGTCCGTCCACGCGCCGTCTCCGAACACCGATCGGTCCACACGTCGTCTCCTAAGCCCCAATCGGTCCACGCGTCGTCTCCTAATCCCCGATCCGTCGCCGCGTCGTCTCCTGAGCCCCGATCAATTGACGCGTCTTCTCCTCAGCCCCGATTGCTCCTCGCGCCGTCTCCTGAGCCCCGCTCGGTCCATGCGTCGTATTCTTAGCCCCGATGCCTCCACGCGCCGTCTCCTAAGCCCCGATCTGCCCACGGACCGTATCCGAGCCCCGATCGGTCCGCGTGACGCATTCTAAGTCACGGTCCGTCCACGCGCCGTCTCCGAGCACCGATCGGTCCACGCGCCGCCTCCTGAGCCCCTATCGATCCACGCATCGGCTCCTGAGCCCCGATCGGTCCACGCATCGTCTTCGAGCACCGATCGATCCACGCGCCGTTTCCTGGGCCCCGATCGGTCCAGGCGTCGCCGACGGAGCCCCGATCGGTCTACGCGCCGTCTCATGAACCCCGATCGGACAACGCATCGTCTCCTAAGCCCCGATACGTTCACACGCCGTCTCCGAGTCCCGATCGGTCCACGCGCCGTCGCCGAGCCATGATCAGTCCACGCGCGGCCTCCTGAGCCCCGATCGGTCCACGCGCCGTCGCCGACCCGCGATCGGTCCACGCGCGGCCTCCTGAGCCCCGGTCGGTTCACGCGCCGTATCCGAGCCCCAATCGGTCCACGCGCCGTCTCCTGAGCCCCGATTGTTCCACGCACCGTCTGCGAGCCCCGATCGTTCCACGCGGCGTCTCCTGAGCCCTAATCGGTCCACACGCCGTCTCCTGAGCCCCGATCGGTCCACGCGCCGTCTCCTAAGCCCCGATCTGTCCACGCGCCGTCTCCGATCTGCGATCGGTCCACGCGCCGTCGCCGAACCCCAATTGGTCCACGCGCAACCGCCTGAGCCCCAGTCGGTCCACGCGTCGTCTCCGAGCTCCAATCGGTCCACGCGCCGTCTCCTGAGCCCCGATTGTTCCACGCACCGTCTGCGAGCCCCGATCGTTCCACGCGGCGTCTCCTGAGCCCTAATCGGTCCACACGCCGTCTCCTGAGCCCCGATCGGTCCACGCGCCGTCTCCTAAGCCCCGATCGGTCCACGCGCCGTCGCCGAACCCCAATTGATCCACGCGCAACCGCCTGAGCCCCAATCGGTCCACGCGAGTCTCCTAAGCCCCGACCGGTCCACCCGCCGTCTCCTGAGCCCCTATCGCTCCACGCGTCGTCTCCGAGCCCCGACCGGTCCATGCGCCGTCGCCGAGCCATGATCGCTCCACGCGCGGCCTCCTGAGCCCCGGTCGCGTCACGCGCCGTATCCACGCGCCAATCGATCCACGCGCCGTCTCCCGAGTCCCGATCGGTCCACGCGCCGTCTCCTGAGCCCCGATCGGTCCACGCGTCGTCTTCTTAACCCCGATGCCTCCACGCGCCGTCTCCGAGCCACGATCGGTCCACGCGCCGTCTCCTGAGCCCCGATCATTCAACGCGCGTTCTCCTAAGCCACGATCGTTCCACGCGCCGTCTCCGAGCCCCATTCGGTCCACGCGCTGTCTCCGAGCACCGATCGGTCTACGCGTCGTCTCCGAGCCCCGATCGGTCCACGCGCCGTCGCCGAGCCATGATCAGTCCACGCGCGGCCTCCTGAGCCCCGATCGGTCCACGCGCCGTCGCCGAGCCGCGATCGGTCCACGCGCGGCCTCCTGAGCCCCGGTCGGTTCACGCGCCGTATCCGAGCCCCATTCGGTCCGCGTATCGCATTCTGAGCCGCGGTCCGTCCACGCGCCGGCTCCGAGCACCGATCGGATCACGCGCCGTCTCAGAGTGCCGATCATTTCACGCTCCGTCTCCTGAGCACCGATCGGTCTACGCGTCGTCTCCGAGCCCCGATCGGTCCACGCGCCGTCGCCGAGCCATGATCAGTCCACGCGCGGTCTCCTGAGCCACGATCGGTCCACGCGCCGTCTCCGAGCCCCATTCGGTCCACGCGCTGTCTCCGAGCACCGATCGGTCTACGCGTCGTCTCCGAGCCCCGATCGGTCCACGCGCCGTCGCCGAGCCATGATCAGTCCACGCGCGGCCTCCTGAGCCCCGATCGGTCCACGCGCCGTCGCCGAGCCGCGATCGGTCCACGCGCGGCCTCCTGAGCCCCGGTCGGTTCACGCGCCATATCCGAGCGCCAATCGGTCCACGCGCCGTCTCCTGAGCCCCGATTGTTCCACGCACCGTCTCCGAGCCCCGATCGTTCCACGCGTCAACTCCTGATCTCCGATCCGTCCACGCGCCGTCTCCTAAGCCCCGATCGGTCCACGCGCCGTCTCCGAGCGCCGATCGGTTCACGCGCCGGCACCCGAGCCCCGATCGTTCCACACGCCGTCTCCGAGCCCCGATCGGTCCACGCTTCGTCTCCTGAGCCCGGATCGTTCCACGCGTCGTCTCCTGATCCCCGATCGGTAAACGCGTCGTCTCCGAGCCTCGATCGGTCCACACGCCGTGTCCGATCCCCAATCGGTCCGCGTACCGCATTCTGAGCCGCGGTCCGTCCACGCGCCGGCTCCGAGCACCGATCGGATCACGCGCCGTCTCAGAGTGCCGATCATTTCACGCTCCGTCTCCTGAGCTCCGATCGTTCCACGCGCCGTCTCCGAGCCCCGCTCGGTCCACGCGTCGTCTCCTGAGCCTCGATCGCGCCACACGCTGTTTCCTGAGCCCCGATCGGTCCACGCGTCGTCTTCAAAGCCCCGGTGCCTCCACGCGCCGTCTCCGAGCCACGATCGGTCCGTGCGCCGCTTCCACAACCCCGAACGGTCCACGCGTCATCTCCTGATCTCCGATGGGTCCACGCGCCGTCTCCTACGCCCCGATCGGTCCACGCGCCGTCTCCGAGCGCCGATCGGTTGACGCGCCGTCTCCTGAGCCCCGATCGGTCCACGCGCGGTCTCCAAGCCCCGATCGGTCCACACGTCGTCTCGTAAGCCAAGATCGGTCAACGCGTCGTCTCCGAGCACCGATTGGTCCACGCATCGTCGCCGAGCACCGATTGGTCCACGGCCCGTTTCCGGAGCCCCGATCGGTCCACGCGTCGTCTTTTAAGCCCCGAAGCCTCCACGCGCCGTTTGCGAGCCACGATCGGTACAGACGCCGCCTTCTGAGCCCCGATCGGTTCACGTGTCGTCGCCTGAGCCCCGATCGCTCCACGTGCCGCTTCCTGAGCGCCGATCGGTCCCCGCGTTGTCTCCTAAGACCCGATCGGTACACACGCCGTCTCCTAAGCCTCGATCGGTTAACGCGCCGTCTCCGAGCCCCAATCGGTCGACACGCCGTCTCCGAAGCCCGATCGGTCCACGCGCCGTCTCCTAAGCCCCCATCGGTCTACGCGTCGTCTCCTAAGCCCCGATACGTCCACAGCCAGTGTCCGAGCACCGATCGGTCCACGCGCCGTCTCCTCAGCCCCGATCCGTACACGCTTCGTCTCCGAGCCCCGACCGGTCCACCCGCCGTCGCCGAACCCCGATTGGTCCCCGCGTGGCCGTCTGATCGCCAATCGGTCCACGCGTTGTCTCGTGAGCCCCGATCGGTCTACGCGTCGTCTCCTAAGCCCCGATCGGTCCACGCGTCGTCTCCTAAGCGCCGATCGGTCCACGCACCGTCTCCTGATCCCCGATCGGTCCACGTGCCGCCTCCGGAGCCCCGATCGCTCTACGCGAGTCTCCTAAGCCCCGACCCGTCCACGCGCCGTCTCCTGAGCCCCGATCGGTCAACGCGCCGTCTCCTGAGCACCGGTCGGTGCACGCGCGGTCTCCAAGCCCCGATCGGTCCACACGTCGTCTCGTAAGCCAAGATCGGTCAACGCGTCGTCTCCGAGCACCGATTGGTCCACGCATCGTCGCCGAGCACCGATTGGTCCACGGCCCGTTTCCGGAGCCCCGATCGGTCCACGCGTCGTCTTTTAAGCCCCGAAGCCTCCACGCGCCGTTTCCGAGCCACGATCGGTACAGACGCCGCCTTCTGAGCCCCGATCGGTTCACGTGTCTTCGCCTGAGCCCCGATCGCTCCACGTGCCGCTTCCTGAGCGGCGATCGGTCCCCGCGTTGTCTCCTAAGACCCGATCGGTACACACGCCGTCTCCTAAGCCTCGATCGGTTAACGCGCCGTCTCCGAGCCCCAATCGGTCGACACGCCGTCTCCGAAGCCCGATCGGTCCACGCGCCGTCTCCAAAGCCCCCATCGGTCTACGCGTCGTCTCCTAAGCCCCGATACGTCCACAGCCAGTGTCCGAGCACCGATCGGTCCACGCGCCGTCTCCTCAGCCCCGATCCGTACACGCTTCGTCTCCGAGCCCCGACCGGTCCACCCGCCGTCGCCGAACCCCGATTGGTCCCCGCGTGGCCGTCTGATCGCCAATCGGTTCACGCGCTGTCTCGTGAGCCCCGATCGGTCTACGCGTCGTCTCCTAAGCCCCGATCGGTCCACGCGTCGTCTCCTCAGCCCCGATCTGTCCACGCGTCGTCTCCGAGCACCGATTGGTCCACGGGCCGTTTCCGGAGCCCCGATCGGACCACGCAGCGTCTCCTACGCCCCAGACGGTCCACGCGTCGTTCCCTAAGCCCCGATCCATCCACGCGCAATCTCCTGTGCCCCGATCGGTCCACCCAGCGTCTCCTACGCCCCAGACGGTCTACGCGCCGTCTCCGAAACCCGATCGGTCGACGCGTCGTCTTCTAAGCCCAGATGCCTCCTCGCGCCGTCTCGGAGCCCCGATCGGTCCACGCGTCGTCTCCGAGCCTCGATCGGCCCACGCGGCGTCGCCGAGCCGCGATCGGTCCACGCGCGGCCTCCTGAGCCCCGGTCGGTTCACGCGCCCTATCCGAGCCCCAATCGGTTCACGCGCCGTCTCCTGAGCCCGGATCGGTCCACGCGTCGTCCCCGGATCCCCGATCCGTACACACGTCGTCTCCGAGCCTCGATCGGTCCTCGCGCCGTCTCCGAGCCACGATCGGTCCGTGCGCCGCTTCAAGAGCTCTATCGGTCCACGCATCGTCTCCTGATCTCCGATCGGTCCACGCGCCGTCTTCTAAGCCCTGATCGGTCCACGAACTGTCTCCTGATCCCCAAGGGTCCACGCGACGCTTCCGTAGCCCCGATCGATCCCCGCGCCGTCTCCTGAGCCCCGATCGGTCCACGCATCGTCTTCTAAGCCCTGATCGGTCCACGTGCCGTCTCCGAGCCCCGATGGGTCCACACGCCGCCTCCTGAGCCCCGATCGGTCGACGCGTCGTCTCCTGAGCGCCGATCGATCCACGCATCGGCTCCTGAGCCCCGATCGGTCCACGCGTCGTCTTCGAGTACCGATAGATCCACGCGCCGTTTCCTGGGCCCCGATTGGTGCACGCGTCGCCGCCGGAGGCCCGATCGGCCTACGCGCCGTCTCATGAGCCACGATCGGTCAACGCATCGTCTCCTAAGCCCCGATACGTTCACACGCCGTCTCCGAGCCCCGATCGGTCCACGCGCCGTCGCGGAGCCTTGATCGGTCCACGCGCGGCCTCCTTAGCCCCGGTCGGTCCACGCGCCGTCTCCGAGCCCTGATCGGTCCACGTATCGTCTCCTAAGCCCCGATCGGTTAACGCGCCGTCTTCGAGCCCCGATGGGTCCACGCGCCGCCTCCTAAGCCCCGATCGGTCCACGCGTCCTCTCCTAAGCCCCGATCGGTCCACGCGTCGTCCCCGAATCCCCGATCCGTAAACGCGTCATCTCCGAGCCTCGATCGGTAAACGCGCCGTCTCCGAGCCCCGATCGGTCCACGCGCCGTCTCCGAGCCCCGATCGGTCCACGCGCAGTCTCCTGAGCCCCGATCGTTCCACGCGCCGTCTCCGAGCCCCGATCCGTCCACGCGTCGTTCCCTAAGCCCCGATCCATCCACGCGCAGTCTGCTGTGCCCCGATCGGTCCACGCAGCGTCTCCTACGCCCCAGACGGTCCACGCGCCGTCTCCGAAACGCGATCGGTCGACGCGCCGTCTCCGAGCACCGATCGGTCCACGCGCCTTTTCCTGAGCCCCGATCCGCCCACGCGCAGTCGCCGAGCCCCGATCGGTCCACGCGCGGTCTCGTGAGCCCCGGTCGGTCCACGCGCCGTCGCCGAGCCCCGATCGGTCCACGCGCCGTCTCCTGAGCCCCGATACGTCCACGCGCTGCCGCCGAGCAGCGATCAGTCCACGCGCGGCCTCCTGAGCCCCAATCGGTCCACGCGCCGTCGCCTGAGCCCCGATCGGTCCACGCGTCGCTTCCTATGCCCCATCGATCCACGCATCGCCTCCAAACCCCGGACGGTCCACGCGTCGTCTCCTAAGCCCCTCTAGGTTAACGCGTCGTTTCCGAGCCCCCATCGGTCTACGGGCCGTCTCCTGAGCCCCGATCGCTCCACGTGTCGTATCCTAAGCCCCAATCTGTCTACGACCCGTCTCCGGGCCCCGATCGGTGCACGCGCCGTCTCCTACGCCCCGATCGGTCCACGCGCCGTATCCGAGCCCCGATGGGTCCACGCGTCGATGCCTGAGCCCCGATCGATCCACGGGTCGTCTCCTGTACCCCGATCGCTCCACGCGCCGTCTCCTGAGCCCCGGTCGGTCCTCGCGCCGTCTCCTGAGCCCCGATAGTTCCACGCGCCGTCTCCGAGCCCCGATCGGTCCACGCACCGTCTCCTGAGCCCCATCCGTCCACGCATCGTCTTCTAAGCCCTGATCGGTCCACGTGCCGTCTCCGAGCCCCGATGGGTCCACACGCCGCCTCCTGAGCCCCGATCGGTCGACGCGTCGTCTCCTGAGCGCCGATCGATCCACGCATCGGCTCCTGAGCCCCGATCGGTCCACGCGTCGTCTTCGAGTACCGATAGATCCACGCGCCGTTTCCTGGGCCCCGATTGGTGCACGCGTCGCCGCCGGAGGCCCGATCGGCCTACGCGCCGTCTCATGAGCCACGATCGGTCAACGCATCGTCTCCTAAGCCCCGATACGTTCACACGCCGTCTCCGAGCCCCGATCGGTCCACGCGCCGTCGCGGAGCCTTGATCGGTCCACGCGCGGCCTCCTTAGCCCCGGTCGGTCCACGCGCCGTCTCCGAGCCCTGATCGGTCCACGTATCGTCTCCTAAGCCCCGATCGGTTAACGCGCCGTCTTCGAGCCCCGATGGGTCCACGCGCCGCCTCCTAAGCCCCGATCGGTCCACGCGTCCTCTCCTAAGCCCCGATCGGTCCACGCGTCGTCCCCGAATCCCCGATCCGTAAACGCGTCATCTCCGAGCCTCGATCGGTAAACGCGCCGTCTCCGAGCCCCGATCGGTCCACGCGCCGTCTCCGAGCCCCGATCGGTCCACGCGCAGTCTCCTGAGCCCCGATCGTTCCACGCGCCGTCTCCGAGCCCCGATCCGTCCACGCGTCGTTCCCTAAGCCCCGATCCATCCACGCGCAGTCTGCTGTGCCCCGATCGGTCCACGCAGCGTCTCCTACGCCCCAGACGGTCCACGCGCCGTCTCCGAAACGCGATCGGTCGACGCGCCGTCTCCGAGCACCGATCGGTCCACGCGCCTTTTCCTGAGCCCCGATCCGCCCACGCGCAGTCGCCGAGCCCCGATCGGTCCACGCGCGGTCTCGTGAGCCCCGGTCGGTCCACGCGCCGTCGCCGAGCCCCGATCGGTCCACGCGCCGTCTCCTGAGCCCCGATACGTCCACGCGCTGCCGCCGAGCAGCGATCAGTCCACGCGCGGCCTCCTGAGCCCCAATCGGTCCACGCGCCGTCGCCTGAGCCCCGATCGGTCCACGCGTCGCTTCCTATGCCCCATCGATCCACGCATCGCCTCCAAACCCCGGACGGTCCACGCGTCGTCTCCTAAGCCCCTCTAGGTTAACGCGTCGTTTCCGAGCCCCCATCGGTCTACGGGCCGTCTCCTGAGCCCCGATCGCTCCACGTGTCGTCTCCTAAGCCCCAATCTGTCTACGACCCGTCTCCGGGCCCCGATCGGTGCACGCGCCGTCTCCTACGCCCCGATCGGTCCACGCGCCGTATCCGAGCCCCGATGGGTCCACGCGTCGATGCCTGAGCCCCGATCGATCCACGGGTCGTCTCCTGTACCCCGATCGCTCCACGCGCCGTCTCCTGAGCCCCGGTCGGTCCTCGCGCCGTCTCCTGAGCCCCGATAGTTCCACGCGCCGTCTCCGAGCCCCGATCGGTCCACGCACCGTCTCCTGAGCCCCATCCGTCCACGCGGGGCCTCCGGAGCCCCGATCGGTCCACGCGCCGTCGCCGAGCCGCGATCGGTCCACGAGCGGCCTCCTGAGCCCCGATTGGTTCACGCGCCGTATCCGAGCCCCGATCGGTCCACGCATCGTCTCCGAGCACCGTTCGGTCCACGAGCCGTTTTCTGAGCACCGTTCGGTCCACGCGTCGTCTTCAAAGCCCCGATGCCTCCACCCGCCGTCTCCGAGACACGATCGGTCCGTGCGCCGCTGCCAGAGCCCCGATCGGTCCACGCATCGCTTCCTAAGCCCCATCGGTCCACGCGTCGTCTCCTAACCCCGGACGGTCCACGCGTCGTCTTCTAAGCCCCGATCGGTCCACGCGTCGTCCCCGAATCCCCGATCCGTACACGCGTCATCACCGAACCCCGATCGGTCCACGCGCCGTCGCCGAACCCCAATTGGTCCACGCGCAACCGCCTGAGCTCCAGTCGGTCCACGCGCTGTCTCCCAGCCCCGATCGGTCCACGCGTCGTCTCCTAAGCCCCGATCCGTCCACGGACAGTCTCCAAGCCGCGATCGGTAAACGCGCCGTCACCAAGCCCCGATCCGTACACGCGTCGTCTACGAGCCCCGATCGGTCGACGCGCCGTCTCCTTAACCCCGATCGGTCCACATGCCGTCTCCGAGCCCCGATGGGTCCACGCGTCGCCTCCTGAACCCCGATCGATCCACGCGAGTTTCCTGAGCCCCTGTCGGTCCACGCGCCGTCTCCGAGCTCCGATCCGTCCGTGCGTCGTCTCCTAAGATCCGATCGGTCCATGCGCCATCTCCTGAGCCCCGACGGGTCCACGCGTCGCCTCCGAGCTCCGATCGGTCCACACGCCGTTCCCTGAACCCCGATCGCTCCACGCGTTGTCGCCTGAGCCCCGATCTATCCACGGGTCGTCGTCTGAATCCCGACGGCTCCACGCGCCGTCTCCTGAGTCCCGATCCGTCCACGCGCCGTCGCCGAGCCCCGATCGGTCCGCGCGCCGCCGCCGATCCTCGATTGGTCCACGCATCGTGTTGTAAACCCCGATCGTTCCACGCGCAGCCGCCGAGCCCCGATCGGTTCACGCGCGGTCTCCTGAGCCCCGGTCGGTCCACGCGCCGTCGCCGAACCCCGATCGTTCCACGCGCCGTCTCCGAGCCCCGATCGGTCTACGCGCCGTCTCCTGAGCCTCGATCGGGGCACGCGCCGTCTCCGAGCCCCGATCGGGCCATGCATCGTCTCATAAGCCCCGATCGGTTAACGCGCTGTCTCCGAGCCCCGATCGGTCCACGCGCTGTCTCCTGAGCCCCAATTAGTCCACGCGACGTCTTCTAAGCCCCGATCGATCCACGGGTCGTCTCCTGTACCCCGATCGCTCCACGCGCCGTCTCCTGAGCCCCGGGCGGTCCTCGCGCCGTCTCCTGAGCCCCGATCCATCCACGCGCAATCTTCTGTGCCCCGATCGGTCCACCCAGCGTCTCCTACGCCCCAGACGGTCCACGCGCCGTCTCCGAAACCCGATCGGTCGACGCGTCGTCTTCTAAGCCCAGATGCCTCCTCGCGCCGTCTCGGAGCCGCGATCGGTTCACGCGCCGTCTCCTGAGCCCGGATCGGTCCACGCGTCGTCCCCGGATCCCCGATCCGTACACGCGTCGTCTTCTAAGCCCTGATCGGTCCACGAACTGTCTCCTGATCCCCAAGGGTCCACGCGGCGCTTCCGGAGCCCCGATCGATCCCCGCGCCGTCTCCTGAGCCCCGATCGGTCCACGCATCGTCTTCTAAGCCCTGATCGGTCCACGTGCCGTCTCCGAGCCCCGATGGGTCCACACGCCGCCTCCTGAGCCCCGATCGGTCGACGCGTCGTCTCCTGAGCCCCGATCGATCCACGCATCGGCTCCTGAGCCCCGATCGGTCCACGCGTCGTCTTCGAGTACCGATCGATCCACGCGCCGTTTCCTGGGCCCCGATTGGTGCACGCGTCGCCGCCGGAGGCCCGATCGGCCTACGCGCCGTCTCATGAGCCACGATCGGTCAACGCATAGTCTCCTAAGCCCCGATACGTTCACACGCCGTCTCCGAGCCCCGATCGGTCCACGCGCCGTCGCGGAGCCTTGATCGGTCCACGCGCGGCCTCCTTAGCCCCGGTCGGTCCACGCGCCGTCTCCGAGCCCTGATCGGTCCACGTATCGTCTCCTAAGCCCCGATCGGTTAACGCGCCGTCTTCGAGCCCCGATGGGTCCACGCGCCGCCTCCTAAGCCCCGATCGGTCCACGCGTCGTCTGCTATGCCCCGATCGGTCCACGCGCCGTCTCCTGAGCCCCGATAGGTACACGCGTCGTCTCCTATGCCCCGATCGGTCCTCGCATCGTCTTCTAAGCCCCGATCGGTCCACGCGCCGTCTCCTGAGCCCGGATCGGTCCACGCGCCGTCGCCGAACCCCAATTGGTCCACGCGCAACCGCCTGAGCCCAAGTCGGTCCACGCGCTGTCTCCGAGTCCCGATGGGTCCACGCGTCGTCTCCGAGCCCCGATCGGTCCACGCGCCGTCGCCGAGCCATGATCGGTCCACGCGCGGCCTCCTGAGCCCCGATCGGTCCACGCATCCTTTCCTAAATCCCGATCGGTCCACGCGTCGTCTCCTTAACCCCGATCGGTCCACATGCCGTCTCCGAGCCCCGATGGGTCCACGCGTCGCCTCCTGAACCCCGATCGATCCACGCGAGTCTCCTGAGCCCCTGTCGGTCCACGCGCCGTCTCCGAGCTCCGATCCGTCCGTGCGTCGTCTCCTAAGATCCGATCGGTCCATGCGCCATCTCCTGAGCCCCGATCGGTCCACGCGTCGTCTCCGAGCCCCGATCGGTCCACGCGCCGTCGCCGAGCCATGATCGGTCCACGCGCGGCCTCCTGAGCCCCGATCGGTCCACGCATCCTTTCCTAAATCCCGATCGGTCCACGCGTCGTCTCCTTAACCCCGATCGATCCACATGCCGTCTCCGAGCCCCGATGGGTCCACGCGTCGCCTCCTGAACCCCGATCGATCCACGCGAGTCTCCTGAGCCCCTGTCGGTCCACGCGCCGTCTCCGAGCTCCGATCCGTCCATGCGTCGTCTCCTAAGATCCGATCGGTCCACACGCCGTTCCCTGAACCCCGATCGCTCCACGCGTCGTCGCCTGAGCCCCGATCTATCCACGGGTCGTCGTCTGAATCCCGACGGCTCCACGCGCCGAATCGGTCCACGCGTCGTTCCCTAAGCCCTGATCGCGTGGATCGATGGGGCTCAGGAGGTGGCACGTGGACCGATCGGGGCTTAGGAGACGACGCGTGGACTGATCGGCGCTCGGAGGCGGCGCGTGGACCGATCGGGGCTTAGGAGGCGGAGGCTGGAACGATCGGGGCTCAGGAGACGACACGTGGACCGATGGGGGCTTAGGAGACGACGCGTGGAACGATCGGGGCTCAGGAGATGGCGCGTAGAACGATTGGGGCTTAGGAGAAGGCGCGTGGAGCGATCGGGGCTCAGGAGACGGCGCGTGGACCGAACGGAGCTCAGGAGGCCGCGCGTGGGCCGATCGGGGTTCAGGAGACAGCGCGTGAACAGATTGGGGATCAGGAGACGACGCGTGGACCGATCGGGAGTCTGAGATGACGCGTGGATCGATCGGGGCTCGGAGACGGCGCGTGGACCGATCGGGGCTTAGGAGACGACGCGTGGACTGATCGGGGCTCTGGAGACGGCGCGTGGACCGGTCGCGGCTCGGAGACGGCGCGTGATCCGATCGGCGCTTAGGAGACGAGGCGTGGACCGATCGGGGCTTAGGAGACGACACGTGGACCGGTCGGGGTTCAGGAGACGGCGCATGGACCGGTCCGGGCTCAGGAGATGACGCGTCGACCGATCGGGGCTCAGGAGACGGGGCGCGGACCGACCGGGGCTCAGGTGACTGCGCGTGGATGGATCGGGGCTTAGGAAACGACGCGTGGACGGATCGGGGCTCGAAGAGGGCGCGTGGAACGATCGGCGCTCAGGAGACGACGCGTGGACCGATCGGGGCTGGGAGACAGCGCGTGTACCGACTGGGGCTCAGGAGGTTAGGCGTGGATCAATTGGGGTTCGGCGACGGCGCGTGGACCGACCGGGGCTCAGGTGACCGCGCGTGAACCAATCGGGGCTCGGCGACTGCGCGTGGATCGATTGGGGGTTAGGACACGATGCGTGGACCAATCGAGGCTCGGCGATCGCGCGTGGACCGATCGGGGCTCGGAGACGACGTGTGGACGTGTCGGGGCTTAGGAGACGATGCGTGCACCGATCGGGGCTCAGGAGACGGCGCGTGGATGGATCAGGGCTTAGGGAACGACGCGTGGACCGATCGGCGCTCGGAGACAGCGCGTTAACGGATCGGGGCTTAGGAGACGATGCATGGACCGATCGGGGCTTGGAGTCGGCGCGTGGACCGATCGGGGCTCAGGAGACGACGCGTGGACCGATCGGGGCGTAGGAGACGACGCGTGTACCTATCGGGGCTCAGGAGACAGCGCGTGGACCGATCGGGGCTCGGCGACTGCGCGTTGAGGCATCGGCGCTATGAAGACGACACGTGGAACGAACGGTGCTCAGAAAACGGCGCGTAAAGCGATCGGGGCTCCGGAGACGGCGCGTGGACCAATCGGGGCTCGGAGACGGCGCGTGGAATGATCGGGGCTCAGGAGACGGCGCGTGAACCGATCGGGGCTTAGGAGACGACGCTTGGAACGATCGGGGCTCGGAGACGACGCGTGGAACGATCGGGGCTCAGGAGATGGCGCGTGAACCGTTCGGCGCACGGAGACCGCGCGTCGACCGCACAGGGCTCAGGAGACGGCGCGTGAACCGATTTGCGCTCGGAGAGAGCGCGTGGACCGATCGGGGCTTAGGAGACGACGCGTGGGCTGATCGGGGCTCAGGAGGCGGCGCGTGGACCGGTCGCGGCTCGGAGACGGCGCGTGAACCGATCGGCGCTTAGGAGACGACGCGTGGACCGATCGGGGCTCAGGAGACTGCGCGTGGACCGGTCGGGGTTAGGAGCCTCGCATGGATCGATTGGGGCTCGGAGACGGCGCGTGGACCGTACGGGGGTTAGGAGACGACGCGTGGAACGATCGGGGCTCAGGAAACGGCGCGTCGACGGATCGGGTCTCGGAGACGGCGCGTGGACCTATCGAGGCACGGAGACGATGGTTGTACGGATCGGGGCTTAGGGAACGACGCGTGGACCGATCTTGGGTCAGGAGACGGCGCGTGCGCCGATCGGGGCTTAGGAGACGACGCGTGGACCGTCCGGGGTTAGGAGACGACGCGTGGACCGATGGGGCTTAGGAAGCGACGCGTGGACCGATCGGGGCTCGGGAGACAGCGCGTGGACCGATTGGGGCTCAGAAGACGGCGAGTGAACCGATCGGCGCTCGGCGACGGGGCGTGGACCGATCGGGGCTTAGGAGACGGCGCGTGCACCGATCGGGGCCCGTAGACGGGTCGTGGACAGATTGGGGCTTAGGAGACGGCGCGTGCACCGATCCGGGCTCGGAGACAGCGCGTGGACCGATCGGGACTTAGGAGACGACGCGTGGACCGATCGGGGCTCAGGAGACGGCGCGTGGACCGATTGGGGATCGGGAGACTGCGCGTGGATCGATCGGGGCTTAGGGAACGACGCGTGAACCGATCGGGGCTCAGGAGACGGCGCGTGGACCGATCGGGGCTCGGAGACGGCGCGTAGAACGATTGGGGCTTAGGAGAAGGCGCGTGGAGCGATCGGGGCTCAGGAGACGGCGCGTGGACCGAACGGAGCTCAGGAGGCCGCGCGTGGACCGATCGGGGTTCAGGAGACAGCGCGTGAACAGATTGGGGATCAGGAGACGACGCGTGGACCGATCGGGAGTCTGAGATGACGCGTGGATCGATCGGGGCTCGGAGACGGCGCGTGGACCGATCGGGGCTTAGGAGACGACGCGTGGACTGATCGGGGCTCAGGAGACGGCGCGTGGACCGGTCGCGGCTCGGAGACGGCGCGTGATCCGATCGGCGCTTAGGAGACGAGGCGTGGACCGATCGGGGCTTAGGAGACGACACGTGGACCGGTCGGGCTTCAGGAGACGGCGCATGGACCAATCCGGGCTCAGGAGATGACGCGTCGACCGATCGGGGCTCAGGAGACGGGGCGCGGACCGACCGGGGCTCAGGTGACTGCGCGTGGATGGATCGGGGCTTAGGAAACGACGCGTGGACGGATCGGGGCTCGAAGAGGGCGCGTGGAACGATCGGCGCTCAGGAGACGACGCGTGGACCGATCGGGGCTGGGAGACAGCGCGTGTACCGACTGGGGCTCAGGAGGTTTGGCGTGGATCAATTGGGGTTCGGCGACGGCGCGTGGACCGACCGGGGCTCAGGAGACCGCGCGTGAACCAATCGGGGCTCGGCGACTGCGCGTGGATCGATTGGGGGTTAGGACACGATGCGTGGACCAATCGAGGCTCGGCGATCGCGCGTGGACCGATCGGGGCTCGGAGACGACGTGTGGACGTGTCGGGGCTTAGGAGACGATGCGTGCACCGATCGGGGCTCAGGAGACGGCGCGTGGATGGATCAGGGCTTAGGGAACGACGCGTGGACCGATCGGCGCTCGGAGACAGCGCGTTAACGGATCGGGGCTTAGGAGACGATGCATGGACCGATCGGGGCTTGGAGTCGGCGCGTGGACCGATCGGGGCTCAGGAGACGACGCGTGGACCGATCGGGGCGTAGGAGACGACGCGTGTACCTATCGGGGCTCAGGAGACAGCGCGTGGACCGATCGGGGCTCGGCGACTGCGCGTTGAGGCATCGGCGCTATGAAGACGACACGTGGAACGAACGGTGCTCAGAAAACGGCGCGTAAAGCGATCGGGGCTCCGGAGACGGCGCGTGGACCAATCGGGGCTCGGAGACGGCGCGTGGAATGATCGGGGCTCAGGAGACGGCGCGTGAACCGATCGGGGCTTAGGAGACGACGCTTGGAACGATCGGGGCTCGGAGACGACGCGTGGAACGATCGGGGCTCAGGAGATGGCGCGTGAACCGTTCGGCGCACGGAGACCGCGCGTCGACCGCACAGGGCTCAGGAGACGGCGCGTGGACCGATCGGGGCTCGGAGACGGCGCGTAGAACGATTGGGGCTTAGGAGAAGGCGCGTGGAGCGATCGGGGCTCAGGAGACGGCGCGTGGACCGAACGGAGCTCAGGAGGCCGCGCGTGGACCGATCGGGGTTCAGGAGACAGCGCGTGAACAGATTGGGGATCAGGAGACGACGCGTGGACCGATCGGGAGTCTGAGATGACGCGTGGATCGATCGGGGCTCGGAGACGGCGCGTGGACCGATCGGGGCTTAGGAGACGACGCGTGGACTGATCGGGGCTCAGGAGACGGCGCGTGGACCGGTCGCGGCTCGGAGACGGCGCGTGATCCGATCGGCGCTTAGGAGACGAGGCGTGGACCGATCGGGGCTTAGGAGACGACACGTGGACCGGTCGGGCTTCAGGAGACGGCGCATGGACCAATCCGGGCTCAGGAGATGACGCGTCGACCGATCGGGGCTCAGGAGACGGGGCGCGGACCGACCGGGGCTCAGGTGACTGCGCGTGGATGGATCGGGGCTTAGGAAACGACGCGTGGACGGATCGGGGCTCGAAGAGGGCGCGTGGAACGATCGGCGCTCAGGAGACGACGCGTGGACCGATCGGGGCTGGGAGACAGCGCGTGTACCGACTGGGGCTCAGGAGGTTTGGCGTGGATCAATTGGGGTTCGGCGACGGCGCGTGGACCGACCGGGGCTCAGGAGACCGCGCGTGAACCAATCGGGGCTCGGCGACTGCGCGTGGATCGATTGGGGGTTAGGACACGATGCGTGGACCAATCGAGGCTCGGCGATCGCGCGTGGACCGATCGGGGCTCGGAGACGACGTGTGGACGTGTCGGGGCTTAGGAGACGATGCGTGCACCGATCGGGGCTCAGGAGACGGCGCGTGGATGGATCAGGGCTTAGGGAACGACGCGTGGACCGATCGGCGCTCGGAGACAGCGCGTTAACGGATCGGGGCTTAGGAGACGATGCATGGACCGATCGGGGCTTGGAGTCGGCGCGTGGACCGATCGGGGCTCAGGAGACGACGCGTGGACCGATCGGGGCGTAGGAGACGACGCGTGTACCTATCGGGGCTCAGGAGACAGCGCGTGGACCGATCGGGGCTCGGCGACTGCGCGTTGAGGCATCGGCGCTATGAAGACGACACGTGGAACGAACGGTGCTCAGAAAACGGCGCGTAAAGCGATCGGGGCTCCGGAGACGGCGCGTGGACCAATCGGGGCTCGGAGACGGCGCGTGGAATGATCGGGGCTCAGGAGACGGCGCGTGAACCGATCGGGGCTTAGGAGACGACGCTTGGAACGATCGGGGCTCGGAGACGACGCGTGGAACGATCGGGGCTCAGGAGATGGCGCGTGAACCGTTCGGCGCACGGAGACCGCGCGTCGACCGCACAGGGCTCAGGAGACGGCGTGTGAACCGATTTGCGCTCGGAGAGAGCGCGTGGACCGATCGGGGCTTAGGAGACGACGCGTGGACTGATCGGGGCTCAGGAGGCGGCGCGTGGACCGGTCGCGGCTCGGAGACGGCGCGTGAACCGATCGGCGCTTAGGAGTCGACGCGTGGACCGATCGGGGCTCAGGAGACTGCGCGTGGACCGGTCGGGGTTAGGAGCCTCGCATGGATCGATTGGGGCTCGGAGACGGCGCGTGGACCGTACGGGGGTTAGGAGACGACGCGTGGAACGATCGGGGCTCAGGAAACGGCGCGTCGACGGATCGGGTCTCGGAGACGGCGCGTGGACCTATCGAGGCACGGAGACGATGGTTGTACGGATCGGGGCTTAGGGAACGACGCGTGGACCGATCGGGGGTCAGGAGACGGCGCGTGCGCCGATCGGGGCTTAGGAGACAACGCGTGGACCGTCCGGGGTTAGGAGACGACGCGTGGACCGATGGGGCTTAGGAAGCGACGCGTGGACCGATCGGGGCTCGGAGACGGCGCGTCGACCGATCGGGGCTTAGGAGACGGCGCGTCGACCGATCGGAGATCAGGAGACGACGCATGGACTGATAGTGCTCTGGAAGCGGCGCACAGACCGATCGTGGCTCGGAGACGGCGCGTGGAGGCATCGGGACCGAACGGTGCTCAGAAAACGGCGCGTGGAGCGATCGGGGCTCAGGAGACGACGCGTGGACCGATCGGGGCTCGGAGACGGCCCGTGGAATTACCGGGGCTCCGGAGACGGCGCGTGAACCGATCGGCACTCGGAGATAGCACGTGGACCGATCGGGGCTTAGGAGACGGCACGTGGACCGATCGGAGATCAGGAGACGATGCGTGGACCGATGGGGCTCTGGAAGCGGCGCACGGACCGATCGTGGATCGGAGCCAGCGCGTGGACCGACTGGGGCTCAGGCGGTTGCGCGTAGACCAATTGGGGTTCGGCGACGGCGCGTGGACCGCTCGGCGCTCGGAGACGGCGCGTTAAGAGATCAGGGCTTAGGAGAAGATGCGTGAACCGATCGGGGCTCGGAGACGGCGCGTGGACCGATCGGGGCTAAGGAGACAACGCGTGGACCGATCGGGGCTCGGACACGGCGCGTGGACCGATCGGGGCCCGGAGACGGCGCGTTAACCGATCGGGGCTTAGGAGACGATGCGTGAACCGATCGCGGGCTCGGAGACGGCGCGTGTCCAGATCGGGGCTCAGGAGGCCGCGCGTGAACCGATCGGGGCTCGGCGACTGCGCGTGGACGCATCGGGTCTCAGGAGACGGCGCGTGGACCGATCGGGGCTCGGAGACCGCACGTTAACCGATCGGGGCTTAGGAGACGATGCGTGGACCGATCGCGGCTCGTAGACGGTGTGTGAACCGACCGGGGCTCTGGAGGCCGCGCGTGGACCGATCGAGGCTCGGCGACGGGACGTGGACCCATCGGGGCTCGGAGGCGACGCGTGTACGGATCGGGGCTTGATGACGGCGGCTTTACCGATCGCGGCTCGGAGACGGCCCGTGGACAGATTGAGGCTTAGGAGACGGCGCGTGGACCGGTCGCGGCTTAGGAGACGACGCCTGGACCGATCGGGGCTTAGGAGGCGGCGTGTGGAACGACCGGGGCTCAGGAGATGGCGCGTGCACCGATCGGCGCTCGGAGACGGCGCGTGGAGCGATCGGGGCTGAGGAGACGACGCGTGGATCGATCGGGGCTCAGGAGACGGCGCGTGAACCGACCACGGCTCTGGAGGCCGCGCGTGGACCGACTGGGGCTCAGGCGGTTGCGCGTGGACCAATTGGGGTTCGGCGACGGGGCGTGGACCGATCGGGGCTCGGAGATGGCGCGTTGACCAATCGGGGCATAGGAGACGATGCGAGGAGGCATCTGTGTTTACAAGACGACGCGAGGATCGACCGGGGTTCGGAGACGGCGCGTGAACCGACCGGGGCTCAGGAGACCGCGCGCGAACCAATCGGGGCTCGGCGACTGCGCGTGGATCGATCGGGGCTTAGGACACGATGCGTGGACCAATCGAGGCTCGGCGATCGCGCGTGGACCGATCGGGGCTCGGAGACGATGTGTGGACGTGTCGGGGCTTAGGAGACGATGCGTGCACCGATCGGGGCTCAGGAGACGGCGCGTGGATGGATCAGGGCTTAGGGAACGACGCGTGGACCGATCGGGGCTCAGGAGACGGCGCGTGGATGGATCGGGGCTTAGGAAACGACGCGTGGACCGATCGGGGCTCAGGAGACGGCGCGTGGACCGATCGGGGCTGGGAGACGGCGCGTGGACCGATCGGGGCTCGGAGACGGCGCGTGGAACGATCGGGGCTCAGGAGACGGCGCGAGGACCGATTGGAGAGCAGGAGATTGTGCGTGGACCGATCGGGGCTCGGGGACGATGCGTGGACGGAGCAGGGCTCAGGAGGCGGCGCGTGAACCGATCGGCGCTCGGAGACGCCGCGTGGAACGATCGGGGCTCAGGAGATGGCGCGTTAACCGATCGGCGCTCGTAGACGGCGCGTGGACCTATCGGGGCTTAGGAGACGGCGCGTGGACCGATCGGGGCTGAGGAGACGGCGCGTGAACCGACCGGGGCTCAGGAGGCCGCGCGTGGACCGATCGGGGCTAGGCGACTGCGCGTGGACGTATCGGGGTTCAGGAGACCGCGCATGGACCGATCGGGGCTCGAAGACGGCGTGTGGACCGATCGGGGCTCCGGAGGCGCCGCGTGGACTGATTGGGATCAGGAGACGGTGCGTGAACCGTTCGGGGCTCGGAGACGGCGCGTGCCCCGATCGAGGCTCAGGAGACGGCGCGTAAACCGATCGGGGCTCAGAGACGGCGCGTGGAACGATCGGGGTTCGGCGACGGCGCGTGGACCGACCGGGGCTCAGGAGACCGCGCGTGAACCGATCGGGGCTCGGCGGCTGCGCGTGGAACGATCGGGGTTTAGGACACGATGCGTGGACCAATCGAGGATCGGCGGCGGCGTGCGGACCGATCGGGGCTCGGCGACGGCGCGTGGACGGATCGGGACTCAGGAGACGGCGCGTGGAGCCGTCGGGATTCAGACTTCGACCCGTGGATAGATCGGGGCTCAGGCGACGACGCGTGGAGCGATCGGGGGTTCAGGAAACGGCGCGTGGACCGATCGGGGCTCGGAGACGACGCGTGGACCCATCGGGACTCGGAGACAGCGCGTGGACCGACTTGGGCTCAGGCGGTTGCGCGTCGACCAATTGGGGTTCGGCGACGGCGCGTGGACCGATCCGGGCTCAGGAGACGGCGCGTGGACCGATCGGGGCTCGGAGACGGCGCGTGGAGTGATGGGGGCTCGGAGACGGCGTGTGGAGCGATGGGGGCTCAGGAGACGGCGCGTGAACCGATCGGCGCTCGGAGACGGCGCGTGGACCGATCGGGGCTGAGGAGACGGCACGTGGACCAATCGGGGGTTAGGCGACGACGCGTGTTACCGATCGGGGCTCAGGAGACGGCGCGTGGAACAATCGGGGCTCAGGAGACAGCGCGTGGACCGGCCGGGGCTAAGGAGGCCGCGCGTGGACCGATCGAGGCTTAGGAGCCGACGCGTGGACCGATCGGGGCTCAGGAGACGGCGCATGGACCGATCGGATCTTTGGAGACGACGCGTGGACGGATCGGAGTTCGGAGACGGCGCGTGGACCGACCGGGGCTCAGGAGGCGACGCGTGGAACGATCGGGGCTCAGGAGATGGCGCGTGAACCGATCGGGGCTCGGAGACGGCGCGTGGACCGATCGGGGCTTAGGAAACGGCGCGTGGATCGATCGGGGCTCAGGAGGCAGCCGTGGATCGATCGGGGCTCAGGAGACGACGCGTCGACGTATCGGGGCTCGCAGACGGCGCGTGGACCGACCGGGGCTCGGAGACGGCGCGTGGAACGATTGGGGCTCAGGAGATGGCGCGTTAACCGATCGGCGCTCGTAGACGGCGCGTTAACCGATAGGGGCTTAGAAGACGATGCGTGGACCGATCGGGGCTCAGAGATGGCGCGTGGACCGACCGGGGCTAAGAAGGCCGCACGTGGACCGATCGAGGCTTAGGAGCCGACGCGTGGACCGATCCGGGCTCAGGAGACGGCGCGTGGACCGATCGGATCTTTGGAGACAACGCGTGGACGGATCGGAGCTCGGAGACGGCGCGTGGACCGACCGGGGCTCAGGAGACACGCGTGGACCGATCGGGGTTTACGAAAGGACGCGTCGACCGATCGGGGCGCAGGAGACGGCGCGTGGACCGATCGGGGCTTAGGAGACGATGCGTGGACCGATCGGGGCTCAGGAGACGGCGCGTGGACCGATCGGATCTTTGGAGACGACGCGTGGACGGATCGGAGTTCGGAGACGGCGCGTGGACCGACCGGGGCTCAGGAGACGGCGCGTGAAATGATCGGCACTCGGAGAGGGCGCGTGGACCGATCGGGGCTCGGCGATGAAGCGTGGACCGATCGGGGCTCGGCGATGGCGCGTGGACCGATCAGGGCTCGGAGACGACGCGTGTACGGATCGAGGTTTGGAGACGGCGCGTGAACAGATCGGAGCTCGGACACGGCGCGTGGACCAATCGGGGCTTAGGAGACGACGCGTGGACCGATTGGGGTGTAGGCGACGACGCGTGTACCTATCGGGGCTCAGGGGACAGCGCGTGAACCGATCAGGGCTCGGCGACTGCGCGTGGACGTATCGGGGCTCAGGAGACGGCGCGTGGACCGATCGGGGCTCGGGGACGGCGCGTTAACCGATTGGGGCTTAGGAGACCATGCGTGGACCGATCGGGGCTCGAAGACGGCGCGTGGACCGATCGGGTCTCAGGAGGCCGCGCGTGGACAGATCATGACTCGGCGACGGCGCGTAGACCGATCGGGGCTCGGAGACGACGCGTGGACCGATCGGGGCTCGGAGACGGCGCGTGAACCGATCGGCGCTCGGAGACCGCGCGTGGACCGATCGGGGCTCGGATACGGCGCTTCGAGTGATCGGGGCTCAGGTGACGGGGCGTGAACCGATCGGCGCTCGGAGACGGCGCGTGGACCGATCGGGGTTCAGGCGACGGCGCGTGGACCGATCGGGGCTTAGGAGACGGCGCGTCGACCGACCGGAGATCGGGAGATGACGCGTGGACCGATCGGGGCTCTGGAAGCGGCGCACGGAGCGATCGTGGCTCGGAGACGACGCGTGCACGGATCGGGGATTGGGGACGACGCGTGGAACGATCCGGGCTCAGGAGACGGCGCGTGGACCGATCGGGGCTCGGAGACGGCGCGTGGACCGATCGGGGCTTAGGAGAAGGCGCTTGGACCGATCGGGGCTTAGGAGACTGCGCGTGGGCCGATCGGAGCTCGGAGACGGCGCGTGGAACGATCGGGGCTCAGGAGACGGCGCGTGAACCGATCGGCGCTCGGAGACGGCCCGTGGACGGATCAGGGCTTAGGAGACGGCGCGTGGACTAATTGGGGCTCAGGAGACGACGCGTGGACCGATCGGGGCTCGGAAACGACGCGTTAACCGAGCAGGGCTTAGGAGACGACGCGTGGATCGATCGGGGCGTAGGAGACGTCGCGTGTACCTATCGGGGCTCACGAGACAGCGTGTGGACAATTTGGGCTCAGGAGACGGCGCGTGCACCGGTCGGGGCTTAGGAGACGACGCGTTAACCGAGCGGGGCTTAGGAGACTACGCGTGGACCGATCGGGGCGTAGGAGACGACGCGTGTACCTAAGGGGGCTCACGGGACAGCGTGTGGACCGATTTGGGCTCAGGAGACGGCGCGTGGATCGATCGGGGCTCGGAGACGGCGCGTGGACCGATCGGGGCTCGGAGACGGCGCGGGTAACGATCGGGGCTCAGGAGACGGCACGTGGACCGATCGGGGCTTAGGAGCCTCGCGTGGATCGATCGGGGCCGCGGAGGCGCCGCGTGGACCCATGGGGATCAGGAGACAGTGCGTGGACCGATCGGGGCTCGGAGACGGCGCGTGGACCAATCGGGGCTCAGGAGAGGTTGCGTGGACCGATTGGGGCTCGGATACGGCGCGTGAAGCAACCGGGGCTCAGGAGGCCGCGCGTGGACCGATCGCGGCTCGTGCGACGGCGCGTGGACCGATCGGGGCTCAGGAGGCCGCGCGTGGACCGATCATGGCTCGGCGACGGCGCGTGGACTGATCGGGGCTCGGAGACGAAGCGTGGACCGATCGGGGCTCGGAGACGGCGCGTGGACCGACTGGGGCTCAGGCGGTTGCGCGTGGACCAATTTGGGTTCGGCGACCGCGCGAGCACCGATCGGGGCCCGAAGACGGGTCGTGGACAGATTGTGGATTAGGAGACGGCGCGTGGACCGATCGGGGCTGGGAGACTGCACGTGGACCAATCGGGGGTTAGGAGACGACGCGTGGACCGGTCCGGTCTCCGAGACGGCGCGAGGAGGCATCTGGGCTTAGAAGACGACGCTTCGACCGATCGGGTTTCGGAGACGGCGCGTGGACCGTCTGGGGCGTTGGAGACGCTGCGTGGACCGATCGGGGCACAGGAGATTGCGCGTGGATGGATCGAGGCTTAGGGAACGACGCGTGGACGGATCGGGGCTCGGAGACGGCGCGTGGAACGATCGGAGCTCAGGAGACGGCGCGTGAACCGATCGGGGCTCGCCGACGGCGCGTTGACCGATCGGGGCTCGGAGACGACGCGTGTATGGATCGGGGCTTGGAGACGCCGCGTGGACTAATTGGGGCTCAGGAGACGGCGCGTGGACCGATCGGGGCTCGGAGACAGCGCGTTAACCGATCGGGGCTTATGAGACGATGCATGGCCCGATCGGGGCTCGGAGACGGCGCGTGCCCCGATCGAGGCTCAGGAGACGGCGCGTAGACCGATCGGGGCTCGGAGACGGCGCGTGGAACGATCGGGGTTCGGCGACGGCGCGTGGACCGACCGGGGCTCAGGAGACCGCGTGTGAACCGATCGGGGCTCGGCGGCTGCGCGTGGAACGATCGGGGTTTACGACACGATGCGTGGACCAATCGAGGATCGGCGGGGGCGCGCGGACCGATCGGGGCTCGGCGACGGCGCGTGGACGGATCGGGACTCAGGAGACGGCGCGTGGAGCCGTCGGGATTCAGACGACGACCCGTGGATAGATCGGGGCTCAGGCGACAACGCGTGGAGCGATCGGGATTTAGGAAAGGATGCGTGGACCGATCGGGGCTCAGGAGGCCGCGCGTGGACCGATCATGGCTCGGCGACGGCGCGTGGACCGATCGGGGCTCAGGAAACTCGCGTGGATCGATCGGGGTTCAGGAGGCGACGCGTGGACCCTTCGGGGCTCGGAGACGGCATGTGGACCGATCGGGGTTAAGGAGACGACGCGTGGAGTGATGGGGGCACGGAGACGGCGCGTGGAGCGACGGGGACTCAGGAGACGGCGCGTGAACCGATCGGCACTCGGAGACGGCGCGTGGACCGATCGGGGATGAGGAGACGGAACGTGGACCAATCGGGGGTTAGGCGACGCCGCGTGTTACCGATCGGGGCTCAGGAGACGGCGCGTAGAACAATCGGGGCTCAGGAGACGGCGCGTGGACCCATCGGGACTCGGAGAGAGCGCGTGGACCGACTTGGGCTCAGGCGGTTGCGCGTGGACCAATTGGGGTTCGGCGACGGCGCGTGGACCGATCCGGGCTCAGGAGACGGCGCGTGGACCGATCGGGTCTCGGAGACGGCGCGTGGAGTGATGGGGGCACGGAGACGGCGCGTGGAGCGACGGGGACTCAGGAGACGGCGCGTGAACCGATCGGCACTCGGAGACGGCGCGTGGACCGATCGGGGATGAGGAGACGGAACGTGGACCAATCGGGGGTTAGGCGACGCCGCGTGTTACCGATCGGGGCTCAGGAGACGGCGCGTAGAACAATCGGGGCTCAGGAGACGGCGCGTGGACCGATTGGGGCTCGGATACGGCACGTGAACCAACCGGGGCTCAGGAGGCCGCGCGTGGACTGATCGCGACGCGGCGACGGCGCGTGGACCGATCGGGGCTCAGGAGACCGCGCGTGGACCGATCATGGCTCGGCGACGGCGCGTGGACTGATCGGGGCTCGGAGACGAAGCGTGGACCGATCGGGGCTCGGAGACGGCGCGTGGACCGACTGGGGCTCAGGCGGTTGCGCGTGGACCAATTTGGGTTCGGCGACCGCGCGAGCACCGATCGGGGCCCGAAGACGGGTCGTGGACAGATTGTGGATTAGGAGACGGCGCGTGGACCGATCGGGGCTGGGAGACGGCGCGGGGACCGATTGGGGCTCGGATACGGCGCGTGAACCAACCGGGGCTCAGGATGCCGCGCGTGGACTGATCGCGACGCGGCGACGGCGCGTGGACCGATCGGGGCTCAGGAGGCCGCGCGTGGACCGATCATGGCTCGGCGACGGCGCGTGGACTGATCGGGGCTCGGAGACGAACCGTGGACCGACTGGGGCTCAGGCAGTTGCGCGTGGACTAATTTGGGTTCGGCGACCGCGCGAGCACCGATCGGGGCCCGAAGACGGGTCGTGGACAGATTGTGGATTAGGAGACGGCGCGTGGACCGATCGGGGCTCGGCGACGGCGCGTGGACCGATCGGGGCTCGGAGACGACGCGTGGACCCATCGGGACTCGGAGACAGCGCGTGGACCGACTTGGGCTCAGGCGGTTGCGCGTGGACCAATTGGGGTTCGGCGACGGCGCGTGGACCGATCCGGGCTCAGGAGGCCGCGCGTGGACCGATCATGGCTCGGCGACGGCGCGTGGACCGATCGGGGCTCGGAGACGACGCGTGGACCCATCGGGACTCGGAGACAGCGCGTGGACCGACTTGGGCTCAGGCGGTTGCGCGTGGACCAATTGGGGTTCGGCGACGGCGCGTGGACCGATCCGGGCTCAGGAGACGGCGCGTGGACCGATCGGGTCTCGGAGACGGCGCGTGGAGTGATGGGGGCACGGAGACGGCGCGTGGAGCGACGGGGACTCAGGAGACGGCGCGTGAACCGATCGGCACTCGGAGACGGCGCGTGGACCGATCGGGGATGAGGAGACGGAACGTGGACCAATCGGGGGTTAGGCGACGCCGCGTGTTACCGATCGGGGCTCAGGAGACGGCGCGTGGACCGATCATGGCTCGGCGACGGCGCGTGGACTGATCGGGGCTCGGAGACGAAGCGTGGACCGATCGGGGCTCGGAGACGGCGCGTGGACCGACTGGGGCTCAGGCGGTTGCGCGTGGACCAATTTGGGTTCGGCGACCGCGCGAGCACCGATCGGGGCCCGAAGACGGGTCGTGGACAGATTGTGGATTAGGAGACGGCGCGTGGACCGATCGGGGCTGGGAGACGGCGCGGGGACCGATTGGGGCTCGGATACGGCGCGTGAACCAACCGGGGCTCAGGATGCCGCGCGTGGACTGATCGCGACGCGGCGACGGCGCGTGGACCGATCGGGGCTCAAGAGGCCGCGCGTGGACCGATCATGGCTCGGCGACGGCGCGTGGACTGATCGGGGCTCGGAGACGAAGCGTGGACCGATCGGGGCTCGGAGACGGCGCGTGGACCGACTGGGGCTCAGGCAGTTGCGCGTGGACTAATTTGGGTTCGGCGACCGCGCGAGCACCGATCGGGGCCCGAAGACGGGTCGTGGACAGATTGTGGATTAGGAGACGGCGCGTGGACCGATCGGGGCTGGGAGACTGCACGTGGACCAATCGGGGGTTAGGAGACGACGCGTGGACCGATCGGGGCTCAGGAGACGGCTCGTGGACCAATCGGGGCTCAGGAGACGGCGTGTGGACCGATTGGGGCTCGGATACCGCGCGTGAATCAACCGGGGCTCAGGAGGCCGCGCGCGGACCGATCGTGGCTCGGCGACGGCGCGTGGACCGATCGGGGCTCAGGAGGCCGCGCGTGGACCGATCATGGCTCGGCGACGGCGCGTGGACCGATCGGGGCTCGGAGACCACGCGTGGACCCATCGGGCCTCGGAGACAGCGCGTGGACCGACTGGGGCTCAGGTGGTTGCGCGTGGACCAATTGGGGTTTGGCGACGGCGCGTGGACCGATCGGCGCTCGGAGACAGCGCGTTAACCGATCGGGGCTTAGAAGACGATGCGTGGACCGATCGGGGCATAGGAGACGACGCGTGTACCTATCGGGGCTCAGGAGACGGCGCGTGGACCGATCGGGGCATAGCAGACGACGCGTGGACCGATCGGGGCTTAGGAGGCGGCGCGTGGACCCATCGGGGCTCGAAGACGGCGCGTTAACCGATCGGGGCTTAGGAGACGATACGTGGACCGATCAGGGCTCGGAGACGGCGCGTGGACCGACCGGGGCTAAGGAGGCCGCGCGTGGACCGATGAAGGCTCCGCGATGGCACGTGGACCGATCGGGGCTCGGAGACGGCGTGTGAACGTATCGGGGCTTAGGAGACGATGCGTTGACCGATCGTGGCTCATGAGACGGCGCGTAGGCCGATCGGGGCTCCGGCGGCGACGCGTGGACCGATCGGGGCCCAGGAAACGGCGCGTGGATCGATCGGTACTCGAAGACGACGCGTGGACCGATCGGGGCTCAGGAGCCGATGCGTGGATCGATCGGGGCTCAGGAGACGACGCGTCGACCGATCGGGGCTCAGAAGGCGGCGTGTGGACCCATCGGGGCTCGGAGACGGCACGTCGACCGATCAGGGATTAGAAGACGATGCGTGGACCGATCCGGGCTCAGGAGACGGCGCGAGGAGGCATCTGGGCTTAGAAGACGACGCGTCGACCGATCGGGTTTCGGAGACGGCGCGTGGACCGTCTGGGGCGTAGGAGACGCTGCGTGGACCGATCGGGGCCCAGGAAACGGCGCGTGGATCGATCGGTACTCGAAGACGACGCGTGGACCGATCGGGTTTCGGAGACGGCGCGTGGACCGTCTGGGGCGTAGGAGACGCTGCGTGGACCGATCGGGGCACAGGAGACTGCGCGTGGATGGATCGGGGCTTAGGGAACGACGCGTGGACGGATCGGGGCTCGGAGACGGCGCGTGGAACGATCGGGGCTCAGGAGACCGCGCGTGGACCGATCGGGGCTCGGCGACTGCGCGTGGGCGGATCGGGGCTCAGGAAACGGCGCGTGGACCGATCGGCGCTCGGAGACGGCGCGTCGACCGATCGGGTTTCGGAGACGGCGCGTGGACCGTCTGGGGCTTAGGGGACGCTGCGTGGACCGATCGGGGCACAGGAGGCTGCGCGTGGATGGATCGGGGCTTAGGGAACGACGCGTGGACGGATCGGGGCTCGGAGACTGCGCGTGGAACGATCGGGACTCAGGAGACGATGCACGGACCGATCTGGGCTCAGGAGACCGGGCGTGCACCGATCGGGGCCCGGAGACGGGTCGTGGACAGATTGGGGCTTAGGAGACGACACGTGGACCAATCGGGGCTCAGGAGACGGCCCGTAGACCGATGGGGGCTCAGGAGACCGCGCGTGGAACGATCTGGACTCGGCGACTACGCGTGGACGTATCGGGGCTCAGGAGACGGCGCGTGGACCGATCGGGGCTCGGAGACGACGCGTGTACGGATCGGGGCTTGGTGACGGCGCGTTTACCGATCGCGGCTTGGAGACGGCCCGTGGACGGATCGGGGCTTAGGAGACGACGCGTCGACCGATCGAGGCTGAGAGACAGCGCGTGGACCGACTGGAGCTCAGGCGGTTGCGCGTGGCCCAATTGGGGTTCTGCGACGGCGCGTGGACCGATCGGGGCTCGGACACGGCGCGTTAACCGATCGGGGCTTAGGAGACGACGCGTGGACCGGTCGGGGCTTAGGAGACTCGCGTGGATCTATCGGGGCTTCGGAGGCGGCGTGTGAACCGACCGGGGCTCAGGAGGCGACGCCTGGACCGATCGGGGCTCGGCGACGGCGCGTTGACCGATCGAGGCTCGGAGATGACGCGTGTACGGATCGGGGATTCGGGGACGACGCGTGGACCGGTCGGGGCTTAGGAGACGACGCGTGGTTCGATCGGGGCTCGGATACGGCGCGTTAACCGAGCGGGGCTTAGGAGACTACGCGTGGACCGATCGGGGCGTAGGAGACGACGCGTGTACCTATCGGGGCTCACGAGACAGCGTGTGGACCGATTTGGGCTCAGGAGACGGCGCGTGAATCGATCGGGGCTCGGAGACGGCGCGTGGACCGATCGGGGCTCGGAGACGACGCGGATAACGATCGGGGCTCAGGAGACGGCACGTGGACCGATCGGGGCTTAGGAGCCTCGCGTGGATCGATCGGGGCCGCGGAGGCGCCGCGTGGACCCATGGGGATCAGGAGACAGTGCGTGGACCGATCGGGGCTCGGAGACGGCGCGTGGACCAATCGGGGCTTAGGAGACGACGCGTGGACCGATTGGGGTGTAGGCGACGACGCGTGTACCTATCGGGGCTCAGGAGACAGCGCGTGTACCGATCAGGGCTCGGGGACGGCGCGTTAACCGATTGAGGCTTAGGAGACCATGCGTGGACCGATCGGGGCTCGAAGACGGCGCGTGGACCGATCGGGGCTCGGAGACGGCGCGTGGACCGATCGGGGCTTAGGAGACGACGCGTGGACCGATCGGAGCTTAGGAGACGCCGCGTGGACCGATTGGGGCTTAGGAGACGGCGCGTGGACCGATCGGGGCGCAGGAAGCGGCGCCTGGACCGATCGTGGCTCGGAGACGGCGCGTGGAGGCATCCGGGCTAAGAAGACGACGCATGGACCGAGCGGGGTTCAGGAGACGGCGCGAGGAGCGATCGGGGCTCAGGAGAAGACACGTCAATTGATCGGGGCTCCGGAGACGACGCCTCGACGGGTCGGGGCTCAGGAGGCGGCACGAGAAGCGATCGGGGCTCAGGAGAAGACGCGTCAATTGATCGGGGCTCAGGAGACGACGCGTCGACGAATCGGGGCTTAGGAGACGACGCGTGGACTGATCGGGGCTCGAAGACAGCGCGTGGACCGACTGGGGCTCAGGCGGTTGCGCGTGGACCAATTGGGGCTCCGGAGGCGGCACGTGGACCGATTGTGGAGCAGAAGATGGTGCGTGGACCGATCGGGGCTCGGAGACGGCGCGTGGACCGATCGGAGCTTAGAAGACGATGCCTAGACCGATTGGGGCTCAGGAGACAGCGCGTGGACTGATCGGGGCTCGGAGACGGCGCGTTAACCGATCGGCGCTCGGAGACAGCGCGTCGACCGATCGGGATTCGGTGACGGCGCGTGGAGGCATCGGGGCTAAGAAGACGACGCGTGGACCGATCGGGGCTCAGGAGACGGCGCGAGGAGCGATCGGGCTCAGGAGAAGACGCGTCAATTGATCGTGGCTCAGGAGACGACGCGTCGACGGATCGGGGCTTAGGAGACGACGCGTGGACCAATCGGGGCTTAGGAGACGACGCGTGGACCGATCGAGGCTTAGGAGACGACGCGTGGACCGATCGGGGCTTAGGAGACGACGCGTGGACCGATCGGGGCTCAGGAGACGGCGCGTGGACCGACCGGGGCTCAGGAGGCGACGCGTGGACCCATCGGGGCTCGGAGACGGCGTGTGGACCGATCGGGGCTTAGGAGACGACGCGTGGACCGATCGGGGTGTAGGAGAGGACGCGTCGACAGATCGGGGCACAGGAGACGGCGCGTGGACCGATCGGGGCTTAGGAGACGACGCGTGGGCCGATAGTCGCTCGGAGACGGCGCGAGGAGGCATCTGGGCTTAGAAGGGCTTAGAATCGGTCCACGCGCCGTCTCAGAGCGCCGATCATTTCACGCGCCGTCTCCTGAGCCCCGATCGTTCCACGCGCCGTCTCCGAGCCCGGATCGGTCCACGCGGCGTCTCCTGAGCTCCGATCGGTTCACGCATCGTCTCCTAAGCCGAGATACGTCCACACGCCGTATCCGAGCCCCGATCGGTCCGTGTGACGCATTCTAAGCCACGGTCCGTCCACGCGTCGTCTCCGAGCCCCGATCCGTCCACGCGCCGTCGCCGAGCCATGATCGGTCCACGCGAGGCTCCTGAGCCCCGATCGGTCCGCGCGCCGTCTCCTGAGCCCCGATCGGTCCACGCGCCGTCTCCTAAGCCCCGATGGTTTCACGCGCCTTCCTCGAGCCCCGATCGGTGCACGCGCCGTCTCCTGAGCACCGATCGATCCACGCGCCGTTTCCTGGGCCCCGATCGGTCCACGCGTCGCCGCCGGAGCCCCGATCGGTCTACGCGCCGTCTCATGAGCCCCGATCGGTCAACGCATCGTCTCCTAAGCCCCGATACGTTCACACGCCGTCTGCGAGTCCCGATCGGTCCACGCGTCGTCGCCGAGCCTCGATCGGTCCACGTGCGGCCTCCTAAGCCCCGATCGGTTAACGCACTGTCTCCGAGCCCCGATCAGTCCACGCGCCGTCTCCTGAGCCCCGGTCGGTTCATGCCCCGTCTCCGAGCCCCGATCGATCCACGCGTCGTCTTGTAAGCCCAGATGCCTTCTCGCGCCGTTTCCGGGCCACGATCGCTCCAGGCGCCGCTTCCTGAGCCACGATCGGTCCACGCGCCGTCGCCGAACCCCAATTGGTCCACGCGAAACCGCCTGTGCCCCAGTCGGTCCACGCGCTGTCTCCGAGCCCCGATCGGTCCACGTGCCGTCTCCCAGCCCCGATCGGTCCACGCGCCGTCGCCGAGTCATGATCTCTCCACGCGCGGCCTCCTAAGCCCCGATCGGTCCACGTGCCGTCTCCGCGCGACGATCGATTCACGCGCCGTCTCCTGAGCCCCGATCGGTCCACGCGTCGTTCCCTAAGCTCCGATCCATCCACGCGCAGTCTCCTGAGCCCCGATCGGTCCACGCATCGCCTCCTGAGCCCCGGACGGTCCAGGCGCCGTCTCTGAACCCCGAGCGGTCGACGCGCCGTCTCCGAGCCCCGATCGGTCCACGCGCCGTCGCCGAACCCCAATTGGTCCACGCGCAACCGCCTGAGCCCCAGTCGCTCCACGCACTGTCTCCGAGCCCCGATCGGTCCACGCGCCGTCTTCGAGCCCCGATCGGTCCACGCGCCGTCTCCGAGCCTCGAGCGTTCCACGCGCCGTCTCCTGAGCCCCAATCGATCCACGCGCAGCCTCCTGAGCCTCGATCGGTCCACGCGTCGCCGCCGGAGCCCCGATCGGTCTACTCGCCGTCTCATGAGCTCCGATCGGTCAACGCATCGTCTCCTAAGCCCCTATACGTTCACACGCCGTCTCCGAGTCCCGATCGGTCCACGCGCCGTCGCCGAGCCTCGATCGGTCCACGCGCGGCCTCCTAAGCCCCGACCGGTTAACGCGCCGTCTCCGAGCCGCGATCAGTCCACGCGCCGTCTCCTGAGCCCCGGTCGGTTCATGCGCCGTCTCCGAGCCCTGATCGATCCACGCGTCATCTTGTAAGCCCAGATGCCTTCTCGCGCCGTCTCCGGGCCACGATCGGTCCAGGCGCTGCTTCCTGAGCCACGATCGGTCCACGCGCCTTCTCCGAGCCCCGATCGGTCCACGCGCCGTCTCCTGAGCCCCGATCGGTCCACGCGTCGTCTCCTGAGCCCCGATCGGTCCACGCGCCGTCTCCTGAGCCCCGATCGGTCCACGCGCCGTCGCCGAACTCCAATTGGTCCACGCGAAACCGCCTGAGCCCCAGTCGGTCCACGCGCTGTCTCCGAGCCCCGATCGGTCCACGTGCCGTCTCCCAGCCCCGATCGGTCCACGCGCCGTCTCCTAATCCCCAATCTGTCCACGACCCGTCTCCGGGCCCCGATCGGTGCACGCGCCGTCTCTTAAGCCCCGATCGGTCCACGCGCCGTCGCCGAACCCCAATTGGTCCACGCGAAACCGCCTGAGTCCCAGTCGGTCCACGCGCTGTCTCCGAGCCCCGATCGGTCCACGCGTCGTCTCCGAGCCCCGATCGGTCCACGCGCCGTCGCCGAGTCATGATCTCTCCCCGCGCGGCCTCCTGAGACCCGATCGGTCCACGCGCCGTCTCCGAGCCCCGCTCGATCCACGCGTCGTCTCCTAAGCCCCGATCGGTCCACGCGCCGTCTCCGAAGCCCCGATCGGTCTACGCGCCGTCTCCTGAGCCCCGATCGGTCCACGCGCCGTCTCCGAGCCACGATCGGTCCGTGCGCCGCTTCCAGAGCCCCGATCGGTCCACGCGTCATCTCCTGATCTCCGATCGGTCCACGCGCCGTCTCCTAAGCCCCGATCGGTCCACGCGCCGTCTCCGAGCCCCGATCGGTTCACGTGCCGTCTCTGAGCACCGATCGGTCTACGCGCCGTCTCCTGAGCCCCAATCGGTCCACACGCTGTCTCGTGAGCCCCGATAGGTACACGCGTCGTGTCCTACGCTCCGATCGGTCCACGCGTCGTCTCCTAAGCCCCGATCGGTCTGCGCAGCGTCTCCTGATCCCCATCGGTCCACGCGCCGTCTCCTAAGCCGCGATCCGTCCACGGGCCGTCTCCGACCTGCTATCGCTAAACGCGCCGTCACCAAGCCCTGAACTGTACACGCGTCGTCTCCGAGCCCCGATCGGCCCACGCGCCGTCGCCGAGCCTCGATCGGTCCACGCACCGTCTCCTGAGCCCCGATCGGTCCACGCGCCGTCTCCTAAGCCGCGATCCGTCCACGGGCCGTCTCCGACCTGCTATCGGTAAACGCGCCGTCACCAAGCCCTGATCTGTACACGCGTCATCTCCGAGCCCCGATCGGTCCACGCGCCGTCGCCGAGCCTCGATCGGTCCACGCGCAGCCTCCTGAGCCCCGATCTGTTCACGCGCCGGCTCCGAGCCCGATCGGTCCACGCATCGTCTCCTAAGCCCCGATCGGTTAACGTGCCGTCTCCGAGCCCCGATCGGTCCACGCGCCGTCTCCTGAGCCCCGGTCGGTTCACGCGCCGTCTCCGAGCCCCGATCGATCCACGCGTTTTCTTGTAAACCCAGATGCCTCCTCGCATCGTCTCCTAAGCCCAGATCGGTTAACGCGCCGTCTCCGAGCCCCGATCGGTCCACGCTGCGTCGCCGAACCCCAATTGGTCCATGCGCAACCGCCTGAGCCCCAGTCGGTCCACGCGCGGCCTCCTGCGCCCCGATCGGTCCACGCGCCGTCTCCTAAGCCCCGATCGGTCCACGCTCCGTATCCTAAGCCCCGATCGGTCCACGCGCCGTCTCCGAGCGCTGATAACTTCACGCGCGGTCTCCTGAGCCCCGATCGGTCCACGCGCCGTCTCCTGAGCCCCGATCGGTCAACGCGTCGTCTCCTAAGCCCCGACCGGTTCACGCGCCGTCTGCTGTGCCCCGATCAATTCACGTGCCGTCTCCTAAGCCCCAATCGGTCCACCCGTCGTCTCTTAAGCCCCAATCGGTCCACGCGCCGTCTCCGAGCCCCGATCGGTCCACGCACTGTCTCCTGATCCCCATGGGTCCACGCGGCGCCTCCGGGGCCCCGATCGATACACGCGAGGCTCCTAAGCCCCGATCGGTCCACGTGCCGTCTCCCTAGCCTCGATCATTCCACGCGCAGTCGCCGAGCCCCGATCGGTCCACGCGCTGTCTCCTGAGCCCCGATAGGTACACGCGTCGTCGCCTACACCCCGATCGGTCCACGCGTCGTCTCCTAAGCCCCGGACGGTCCACGCGCCGTCACCGAACCCCGATCGGTCGACGCGCTGTCTCCGAGCGCCGATCGGTTAACGCGCCGTCTCTGAGCCCCGATCAGTCCACGCGCTGTCTCCTGAGCCTCAATCGGTCTACGCGTCGTCTTCTAAGCTCCGATCGGTCTACGCGCCGTCGCCGAGCCGCGATCGGTTCTCGCGCGGCCTCCTGAGCCCCAGTCGGTTCCCGCGCCGTATCCGAGCCCCAATCGGGCCACGCGCCTTCTCCTGAGTCCCGATCGATCCACGCGAATCTCCTGAGCTCCGGTCGGTCGACGCGCCGTCTCCTGAGCCCCGATCGGTCCATGCGTCGTCTCCTAAGCCCCGATTCGTCGACGCGTCGTCTCCTGAGCTACGATCAATTGACGCGTCTTCTCCTGAGCCCCGATCGCTTCTCGTGCCGCGTCCTGAGCCCCGATCATTCCACGCGCCGTCTCCGGATCCCCGGTCGGTCCACGCGCCGTAGCCGAGCCATGATCGGTCCACGCGCGGCCTCCTGAGCCCCGGTCGCGGCTTGCGCCGTATCCAAGCCCCAATCGATCCACGCGCCATCTCCTGAGCCCCGATCGGTCCACGCGTCGTCTCCCAAGCCCCGATCGGTCCACGCGCCTTCTCCTGAGCCCCGATCGGTCCACGCGTCGTTCCCTAAGCCCCGAACCATCCACGCGCCGTCTCCTGATCCCCAATCGGTCCACACGCTGTCTCCTGAGCCCTGATCGGTCCACGCGTCGTCTCCTGAGCCCCGATCGCACCACACGCCGTTTCCTGAGCCCCGATCGGACCACGCGTCGTCTTCAAAGCCCCGATGCCTCCACGCGCCGTCTCCGAGCCACGATCGGTCCGTGCGCCGCTTCCGCAACCCCGATCGGTCCACGCGTCATCTCCTGATCTCCGATCGGTCCACGCGCCGTCTCCTTAGCCCCGGTCGGTCCACGCGCCGTCTCCGAGCCCCGATCGGTCCACGCATCGTCCCCTAAGATCCGCTCGGTTAACGCACCGTCTCCCCGCCCCGATCGGTCCACGCGCCGTCTCCTGAGCCCCGATACGTCCACGCGCAGTCGCCGAGCCCCGATCAGTCCACGCGCGGCCTCCTGAGCCCCGGTCGGTCCACGCGCCGTCGCCGAGCCTCGATCTGTCCACGCGCGGCCTCCTAAGCCCCGGTCGGTTCATGCGCCGTCTCCGAGCCCCGATCGATCCACGCGTCGTCTTGTAAGCCCAGATGCCTTCTCGCGCCGTCTCCGGGCCACGATCGGTCCAGGCGCCGCTTCCTGAGCCACGATCGGTCCACGCGCCTTCTCCGAGCCCCGATCGGTCCACGCGCCGTCTCCTGAGCCCCGATCGGTCCACGCGTCGTCTCCTGAGCCCCGATCGGTCCACGCGCCGTCTCCTGAGCCCCGATGGGTCTACGCGCCGCCTCCTGAGCCCCGATCGATCCACGCATCGGCTCCTGAGCCCCGGTCGGTTCACGCGTCGTCTTCGAGCACCGATCGATCCACGCGCCGTTTCCTGGGCCCCGATCGGTCCACGCGTCGCCGCCGGAGCCCCGATCGGTCTACTCGCCGTCTCATGAGTCCCGATCGGTCCACGCGCCGTCGCCGAGCCTCGATCGGTCCACGCGCGGCCTCCTAATCCCCAATCTGTCCACGACCCGTCTCCGGGCCCCGATCGGTGCACGCGTCGTCTCTTAAGCCCCGATCGGTCCACGCGCCGTCGCCGAACCCCAATTGGTCCACGCGAAACCGCCTGAGCCCCAGTCGGTCCACGCGCTGTCTCCGAGCCCCGATCGGTCCACGCGCCGTCTCCTAAGCCCCGATTGATCCACGCACCGTCTCCCAGCGCCGATCGGTTCACACGCCGTCTCCTGTGCTCCGATCGTTCCACGCGCCGTCTCCGAGCCCCGATCGATCCACGCGCCGTCTCCTGAGCCCCAATCGGTCCCCGCACCGTTTCCTGATCCCCGATCGGTCCACACGCCGTCTCCGAGCCCCGATCGGTCCGCGTGCCGCATTCTAAGCCACGGTCCATCCACGCGCCGTCTCCGAGCCCCGATCGATCCACGCGTCGTCTCCTAAGCCCCGATCGTTCCACGCGCCGTCTCCTAAGCCCCCATTGATCCACGTGCCGTCTCCCAGCCCCGATCGGTCCACGCGCCGTCTCCTAAGCCCCAATCTGTCCACGACCCGTCTCCGGGCCCCGATCGGTGCGCTCGCCATCTCCTGCTCTCCAATCGGTCCACGCGCCGCCTCCGGAGCCCCGATCGATTCACGCTAGGCTCCTGAGCCCCGGCCGGTCCGCGCTCCGTCTCCTGAGCCCGGATCGTTCCACGCGCCGTCTCCGAGCCCCGTTCGGTCCACGCGCCGTCTCCTCAGCCCCGATCGGTCCACGCGTCGGCTCCTACGCCTCGATAGGTCCACGCGCGGACCTCCTTAGCCCCGGTCGGTCCACGCGCCGTCGCCGAACCCCAATTGGTCCACGCGAAACCGCCTGAGCCCCAGTCGGTCCACGCGCTGTCTCCGAGCCCCGATCGGTCCACGCGCCGTCTCCTAAGCCCCGATTGATCCACGCACCGTCTCCCAGCGCCGATCGGTTCACACGCCGTCTCCTGTGCTCCGATCGTTCCACGCGTCGTCGCCGAGTCCCGATCGGTCCACACGCGGCCTCCTGAGCACCGGTCGGTCCACGCGCCGTCTCCGAGCCTCGATCGGTCCACGTACCGTCTCCGAAGCCCCGATTGGTCCGCGTGCCGCATTCTAAGCCGCGGTCCGTCCACGCGCCGTCTCCGAACACCGATCGGTCCACGCGCCGTCTCAAAGCGCCGATCATTTCACGCGCCGTCTCCTCAGCCCCGATCGTTCCACGCGCCGTCTCTGAGCACCGATCGGTCTACGCGCCGTCTCCTGAGCCCCAATCGGTCCACACGCTGTCTCGTGAGCCCCGATAGGTACACGCGTCGTGTCCTACGCCCCGATCGGTCCACGCGTCGTCTCCTAAGCCCCGATCGGTCTGCGCAGCGTCTCCTGATCCCCATCGGTCCACGCGGCGCCTCCGGAGCCCCGATCGGTCGACGCGCTGTCTCCGAGCGCCGATCGTTTAACGCGCCGTCTCCGAGCCCCGATCAGTCCACGCGCTGTCTCCTGAGCCTCAATCGGTCTACGCGTCGTCTTCTAAGCTCCGATCGGTCCACGCGCCGTCTCCGAGCCCCGATCGGTCCACGCACCATCTTCTGCTCCCCAATCGGTCCACGCGCTACCTCCGGAGCCCCAATTGGTCCACGCGCAACCGCCTGAGCCCCAGTCGGTCCACGCGCTGTCTCCGAGCCCCGATCGGTCGACGCGTCGTCTCCGAGCCCCGATCAGTCTACGCGCCGTCGCCGAGCCATGATCGGTCCACGCGCGGCCTCCTGAGCCCCGATCGGTCCACGCGCCGTCGCCGAGCCGCGATCGGTTCTCGCGCGGCCTCCTGAGCCCCAGTCGGTTCACGCGCCGTATCCGAGCCCCAATCGGGCCACGCGCCGTCTCCGGAGTCCCGATCGATCCACGCGAATCTCCTGAGCTCCGGTCGGTCGACGCGCCGTCTCCTGAGCCCCGATCGGTCCACGCGTCGTCTCCTAAGCCCCGATTCGTCGACGCGTCGTCTCCTGAGCCCCGATCAATTGACGCGTCTTCTCCTGAGCCCCGATCGCTTCTCGTGCCGCCTCCTGAGCCCCGATCCATCGAGGCGTCGTCTCCGGAGCCCCGATCAATTGACGTGTCTTCTCCTGAGCCCCGATCGCTCCTCGCGCCGTTTCCTGAACCCCGATCGGTCCACGCGCTGTCTCCTGAGCCTCAATCGGTCTACGCGTCGTCTTCTAAGCTCCGATCGGTCCACGCGCCGTCGCCGAGCCGCGATCGGTTCTCGCGCGGCCTCCTGAGCCCCAGTCGGTTCACGCGCCATATCCGAGCCCCAATCGGGCCACGCGCCGTCTCCTGAGTCCCGATCGATCCACGCGAATCTCCTGAGCTCCGGTCGGTCGACGCGCCGTCTCCTGAGCCCCGATCGGTCCACGCGTCGTCTCCTAAGCCCCGATTCGTCGACGCGTCGTCTCCTGAGCCGCGATCAATTGACGCGTCTTCTCCTGAGCCCCGATCGCTTCTCGTGCCGCCTCCTGAGCCCCGATCCGTCGAGGCGTCGTCTCCGGAGCACCGATCAATTGACGTGTCTTCTCCTGAGCCCCGATCGCTCCTCGCGCCGTCTCCTGAGCCCCGATCGGTCCATGCGTCGTCTTCTTAGCCCCGATGCCTCCACGCGCCGTCTCCGAGACCCGATCGGTCCACGCGTCGTCTCCGAGCCCCGATCGATCTACGCGCTGTCGCCGAGCCATGATAGGTCCACGCGCGGCCTCCTGAGCCCCGGTCGGTCTTCGCGCCGTCTCCTGAGCCCCGATCGGTCTACGCGTCGTCTCCTGAGCCCCCATCGCTCCACACGCCGTTTCCTGACCCCCGATCGGTCCACGTGTCGTCTCCGAGCAGCGATCGGTCCACGCGCCGTTTTCTGGCCACCGTTCGGTCCACGCGTCGTCTTCAAAGCCCCGATGCGTCCACGCGCCGTCTCCGAGCTACGATGGGTCCGTGCCCCGCTTCCAGACCCCGGATCGGTCCACGCGTCGTCCTCCAATCCCCGATCGGTCCACGCGCCGTCTCATAAGCCCCGATCGGTCCACGGGCCGTCTCCGAACTGCTAGCGGTAAGCGCGCCGTCACCAAGCCCTGATCCGTACACGCGTCGTCTCCGAGCCCCGATCGGTCCACGCGCCGTCGTCGAACCCCAATTGGTCCATGCGCAACCGCCTGAGCCCCAGTCGGTCCACGCGCGGCCTCCTCAGCCATGGTCGGTTCACGCGCCGTCTCCTGAACCCCGATCGGTCCACGCATCGTTCCCTAAGCCCCGATCCATCCACGCGCAGTCTCCTGAGCCCCGATCGGTCCACGCATCGCCTCCTGAGCCCCGGACGGTCCAGGCACCGTCTCCGAACTCCGATCGGTCGACGCGCCGTCTCCGAGCCCCGATCGGCCCACGCGCCGTCGCCGAACCCCAATTGGTCCAGGCGCCGTCTCCGAACTCCGATCGGTCCACGCGCCGGCACCGAGCGCCGATCGGTTCACGCACCGTCTCCTGATCCCCGATCGCACCAAACGCCGCCTCCGCAGCCACGATAGATCCACGCGAGGCACCTAACTCCCGTTCGGTCCACGCCCCGCCTCCTGAGCCCCGATCGGTCCACGCGAGTCTCCTAACTCCCGTTCGGTCCACGCGCCGTCCCCTAAGCCCCGATGGGTCCACGCGCCGTCTCCGAGTCTCGATCGGTCTACGCGTCGTCCCCTAACCCCGATCGGCCCACGCGCCGTCTCCGAGACCCATTGGCTCCACGCGCCGCCTCCTGAGCTCCGATCGGTCTACGCGTCGTCTCCGAGCACCGATCGGTCCACGCGTCGTCTTCTAAGCCCCGATCGGTCCACGCGCCGTCTGCTAACCCCGGACGGTCCACACGTCGTCTCCTAAGCCCCGATCGGTCAACGCGTCGTCTCCGAGCCTCGATCAGTCCACATGCCGTCTCCGAGCCCCGATCGGTCCGCGTGCCGCATTCTAAGCCACGGTCCATCCACGCGCCGTCTCCGAGCCCCGCTCGATGCACGCGTCGTCTCCTAAGCCTCGATCGGTCCACGCGCCGTCTCCGAGCGCCGATCGGTCCACTCGCCGTCTTCTGAGCCTCGATCGGTCCACGCATCGTCTCCTAAGCCCCTATCGGTTCATGCGCCATTTCCTGAGCCCCGATCGGTCCACGCTTCCTCTGCTAAACCCCGATCCGTCGACGCGTCGTCGCCTGAGCCCCGATCAATTGACGCGCCGTCTCCTGAGCCCCGCTCGGTCCATGCATCGTCTTGTTAGCCCCGATGCCTCCACGCGCCGTCTCCGAGTCACAATCGGTCCAGGCGCCGCTTCTTGAGCCCCGATCGGTTCACACGTCGTCTCCTAAACCCCGATCCGTCGACGCGTCGTCTCCTGAGCCCCGATCGATCCACGTGTCTTCCCCTGAGCCCCGACATCTCCACGCGCCGTCTCCTGAGCCCGGATCGGTCCACGCGACGTCTCCGAGCTCCGATCGATCCACGCGCCATTTCCGAGCCCCGATCGGTCCATACGTCGCCTCCAAGCGCTGATAACTTCACGCGCCGTCTCCTGAGCCCCGATCGGTCCACGCGCCGTCTCCTGAGTCCCGATCGATCCACGCGAATCTCCTGAGCTCCGGTTGGTCTGCGCGCCGTCTCCTGAGCCCAGATCGGTCTACGCGTCGTCTCCTGAGCCCCCATCGCTCCACACGCCGTTTCCTGACCCCCGATCGGTCCACGTGTCGTCTCCGAGCAGCGATCGGTCCACGCGCCGTTTTCTGACCACCGTTCGGTCCACGCGTCGTCTTCAAAGCCCCGATGCGTCCACGCGCCGTCTCCGAGCTACGATGGGTCCGTGCCCCGCTTCCAGACCCCGGATCGGTCCACGCGTCGTCCTCCAATCCCCGATCGGTCCACGCGCCGTCTCATAAGCCCCGATCGGTCCACGGGCCGTCTCCGAACTGCTAGCGGTAAGCGGGCCGTCACCAAGCCCTGATCCGTACACGCGTCGTCTCCGAGCCCCGATCGGTCCACGCGCCGTCGTCGAACCCCAATTGGTCCATGCGCAACCGCCTGAGCCCCAGTCGGTCCACGCGCGGCCTCCTGAGCCATGGTCGGTTCACGCGCCGTCTCCTGAACCCCGATCGGTCCACGCGACGTCTCCGAGCTCCGATCGATCCACGCGCCATTTCCGAGCCCCGATCGGTCCATACGTCGCCTCCAAGCGCTGATAACTTCACGCGCCGTCTCCTGAGCCCCGATCGGTCCACGCGCCGTCTCCTGAGCCCCGATCGCTCCACGCGCCGTCTCCGAGCCCCGATCGGTCCACGCGCCGTCTCCGAACCCCGATCGGTCCAAGCGCCGCCTCCGTAGCTCCGATAGATCCACGCGAGTCTCCTAAGCTCCGAACGGTCCACGCGCCGTCTCCGAGCCCCGATCGGTTCACGCATCGTCTCCTAAGCCCCAGTCGGTCCACGCGCTGTCTCCGAGCCCCGATCGGTCCACGCGCCGTCTCCGAGCCACGATCGGTCCGTGCGTCGTCGCCGAACCCCAATTGGTCCACGCACAACCGCCTGAGCCCCAGTCGGTCCACGCGCAGTCTCTGAGCCCCGATCGGTCCACGCGTCGTCTCCTAAGCCCCGATCCGTCGCCGCGTCGTCTCCTGAGCCCCGATCAATTGACGCGTCTTCTCCTCAGCCCCGATCGGTCCACGCGCCGTCTCCTGAGCCCCGATCGGTCCACGCGTCGTCTCCTAAGCCCTGATCGGTCCACGTGTCGTCTCCGAGCCCCGATGGGTCCACGCGCCGCCTCCTGAGCCCCGATCGATCCACGCATCGGCTCCTGAGCCCCGATCGGTCCACGCATCGTCTTCGAGCACCGATCGATCCACGCGCCGTTTCTTGGGCCCCGATCGGTCCAGGCGTCGCCGACGGAGCCCCGATCGGTCTACGCGCCGTCTCATGAACCCCGATCGGACAACGCATCGTCTCCTAAGCCCCGATACGTTCACACGCCGTCTCCGAGTCCCGATCGGTCCACGCGCCGTCGACGAGCCTCGATCGGTCCACGCGCGCCCTCCTTAGCCCCGGTCGGTCCACGCGCCGTCTCCGAGCCCCGATCGGTCCACGCGTCGTCTCCTAAGCCCCGATCGGTCGACGGGTCGTCTCCTAAGCCCCGATCGGTCGACGCGTCGTCTCCTAATCCCCGGTCGGTCCACGCGCCGTCGCCGAACCCCAATTGGTCCACGCGCCACCTCCTGAGCCCCAGTCGGTCCACGCGCTGTCTCCAAGCACCGATCGGTCCACGCATCGTCTCCTAAACCCCGCTCTGTTAACGCGACGTCTCCTGCGCTCCGATCGCTCCACGCGCCGTCTCCTGAGCGCCGATCGGTTCACGCGTCGTCTCCTGAGCCCCGATCGGTCGACGGGTCCCCTCCTAAGCCCCGATCGGTCCACGCACCTTCTCCTGAGCCCCGATCGGTCCACGCGCCGTCTCCGAGCGCCGATCATTTCACGTGACGTCTCCTGAGCCCTGATCGTTCCACGCGCCGTCTTCGAGCCCCGAGCGTTCCACGCGCCGTCTCCTGAGCCCCAATCAATCCACGCGCAGCCTCCTGAGCCCCGATCGGTCCACGCGCCGTCGCCGAGCCGCGATCGTTCTACGCGCCGTCTCCGAGCCCCGAGCGGTCCACGCGCCGTCTCCTGAGCCCCAATCGGTCCACGCGCTGTCTCCTGAGCCCCGGTCCGTTCACGCGCCGTCTCCGAGCCCCGATCGATCCACGCGTCGTCTTCTAAGCCCAGATGCCTCCTCGCGCCGTCTCCGAGCCACTATCGGTCCACGCGTCGTCTCCTAAGCCCCGATCGGTCCACGCGCCGTCTCCTGTGCCCCGATCTGTCGACGCATCCTCTCCTAAGCCCCGATCGGTCCACGCGTCGTCTCCTAAGCCCCGATCGGTCCACACGCCGTCTACGAGCCCCGATGGGTCCACGCGTCGCCTCCTGAGCCCCGGTCGGTTCACGCGCCGTCTCCTGAGCCCCGATCGGTCCACGCGTCGTCTCCTAAGCCCCGATCGGTCCACGCGTCGTCTCCTAAGCCCCGATCCGTCGACGCGTCGTCTCCTGAGCCACGATCAATTGACGCGTCTTCTCCTGAGCCCGATCGCTCCTCGCGCCGTCTCCTGAGCCCCGATCGGTCGACGCGTCGTCTTCTGAGCCTCGATCGATCCACGCGTCGTCTCCTGAGCCCCAACCGCTCCACACGCCGTTACCTTGTCCGAGCTCCGATAGGTCCATACGCCGTTTCCTGATCCCCGATCGGTCCATGCGTCGTCTTCTTAGGCCCGATGCCTCCACGCGCCGTCTCCGAGCCACGATCGGTCCAGGCGCCGCTTCCTGAGCCCCGATCGGTCCTCGCGCCGTATCCTAAGCCCCTATCGGTCCACGGGCCGTCTCTGAGCGCCGATAAGTTCAACCGCCGTCTCCTGAGCCCCGATCGTTCCACGCGGCGTCTCCGAGGCCCGATCGATCCACGCGCCATCTCCTGAGACCCGATCGGTCGACGCGTCGTCTTCTGAGCCTCGATCGATACACGCGTCGTCTCCTGAGCCCCAACCGCTCCACACGCTGTTACCTGAGCCCCGATCGGTCCACGCATCGTCTCCGAGCACCGATCGGTCCACGCGCCGTTTTCTGAGCACCGTTCGGTCCACGCGTCGTCTTCAAAGCCCCGATGCCTCCACGCGCCGTCTCCAAGCCCCGATCGCCCCTCGCGCCGTCTCCTGAGCCCCGCTCGATCCATGCGTCGTCTTCTTAGCCCCGATGCCTCCACGCGCCGTCTTCGAGCCACGATCGGTCCAGGCGCCGCTTCCTGAGCCCCGATCGGTCCACGCGCCGTCTCGTAAGCCCCAATCGGTCTACGCGCCGTCTCAGAGCGCCGATCATTTCACGCGCCGTCTCGTGAGCCCCGATCATTCCACGCCCCGTCTCCGAGCCCCGATCGGTCCACGCGCCGACTCCTAAGCCCCGATCGGTCCACGCGCCGTCTCCTGAGCCCCGATCGCTCCACGCACCGTTTTCTGAGCACCGTTTGGTCCACGCGTCGTCTTCAAAGCCCCGATGCCTCTACGCGCCGTCTCCGAGCCACGATCCGTCCGTGCGCCGCTTCCAGAGCCCTCTCGGTCCACGCGTCGTCTCCTGATCTCCGATCGGTCCATACGCCATCTCCTAAGCCCCGATCATTCCACGCGCCATCTCCGAGCCCCGATCGGTCCACGCGCCGTCTCATAAGCCCCGATCGGACCACGCGCCTTCTCCTCAGCCCCGATCGGTCCACGCGCCGTCTCCGAGCGCCGATTAGTTCACGCGCCGTCTCCGAGCCCCGATCGGTCCACGCGCCGTCTCCGAGCGCCGATCGGTCGACGCGTCGTCTCCTAAGCCCCGACCGGTTCACGCGCCGTCTCCTGTGCACCGATCGAATCACGTGCCGTCTCCTAAGCCCCGAACGGTTAACGCGCCGTCTCCGAGCCTCGATCGGTCCACACGCCGTGTCCGATCCCCGATCGGTCCGCGTACCGCATTCTGAGCCGCGGTCCGTCCACGCGCCGTCTCCGAACACCGATCGGTCTACACGTCGTCTCCTAAGCCCCGATCGGTCCACGCGTCGTCTCCTAAGCCCCGATCCGTCCACGCGCCGTCTCCTGAGCCCCGATACGTCCACGCGCAGTCGCCGAGCCCCGATCAGTCCACGCGCGGCCTCCTGAGCCCCGGTCGGTTCACGCGCCGTCTCCCCGCCCCGATCGGTCCACGCGCCGTCTCCTCAGCCCCGATCGGTCCACGCGTCGGCTCCTAAGCCCCGATCGGTCCACGCGTCGTCTCCTAAGCCCCGATCGGTCCACGCGCCGTCTCCTGAGCCCGGATCGGTCCACACGACGTCTCCGAGCTCCGATCGATCCACGCGCCATTTCCGAGCCCCGATCGGTCCATACGTCGCCTCCAAGCGCTGATAACTTCACGCGCCGTCTCCTGAGCCCTGACCCGTCCACGCGCGGCGTCGAGCCGCGATCGGTCCACGCGCGGCCTCCTGAGCCCCAATCGGTCCACGCGTCGTCTCCTAAGCCCCGATCGGTCCGTGCGCCGTCTCCGAGCCCCGATCGGTCCACGCACCATCGCATGCTCCCCAATCGGTCCATGCGCCGCCTCCGGAGCCCTGATCGATCCACGCGAATCTCCTGTGCTCCGGTCGGTCCTCGTACCGTCTCCGTGCCCCGATCGGTCCACGTACCGTCTCCGAAGCCCCGATCGGTCGACGCGCCGTCTCCTAAGCCCCCATTGGTCCACGTGCCGTCTCCCAGCCCCGATCGGTCCACGCGCCGTCTCCTAAGCCCCAATCTGTCCACGACCCGTCTCCGGGCCCCGATCGGTGCGCTCGCCATCTCCTGCTCTCCAATCGGTCCACGCGCCGCCTCCGGAGCCCCGATCGATTCACGCTAGGCTCCTGAGCCCCGGCCGGTCCGCGCTCCGTCTCCTGAGCCCGGATCGTTCCACGCGCCGTCTCCGAGCCCCGTTCGGTCCACGCGGCGTCTCCTCAGCCCCGATCGGTCCACGCGTCGGCTCCTACGCCTCGATAGGTCCACGCGCGGACCTCCTTAGCCCCGGTCGGTCCACGCGCCGTCGCCGAACCCCAATTGGTCCACGCGAAACCGCCTGAGCCCCAGTCGGTCCACGCGCTGTCTCCGAGCCCCGATCGGTCCACGCGCCGTCTCCTAAGCCCCGATTGATCCACGCACCGTCTCCCAGCGCCGATCGGTTCACACGCCGTCTCCTGTGCTCCGATCGTTCCACGCGTCGTCGCCGAGTCCCGATCGGTCCACACGCGGCCTCCTGAGCACCGGTCGGTCCACGCCGCCGTCTCCGAGCCTCGATCGGTCCACGTACCGTCTCCGAAGCCCCGATCGGTCCGCGTGCCGCATTCTAAGCCGCGGTCCGTCCACGCGCCGTCTCCGAACACCGATCGGTCCACGCGCCGTCTCAAAGCGCCGATCATTTCACGCGCCGTCTCCTCAGCCCCGATCGTTCCACGCGCCGTCTCTGAGCACCGATCGGTCTACGCGCCGTCTCCTGAGCCCCAATCGGTCCACACGCTGTCTCGTGAGCCCCGATAGGTACACGCGTCGTGTCCTACGCCCCGATCGGTCCACGCGTCGTCTCCTAAGACCCGATCGGTCTGCGCAGCGTCTCCTGATCCCCATCGGTCCACGCGGCGCCTCCGGAGCCCCGATCGGTCGACGCGCTGTCTCCGAGCGCCGATCGTTTAACGCGCCGTCTCCGAGCCCCGATCAGTCCACGCGCTGTCTCCTGAGCCTCAATCGGTCTACGCGTCGTCTTCTAAGCTCCGATCGGTCCACGCGCCGTCTCCGAGCCCCGATCGGTCCACGCACCATCTTCTGCTCCCCAATCGGTCCACGCGCTACCTCCGGAGCCCCAATTGGTCCACGCGCAACCGCCTGAGCCCCAGTCGGTCCACGCGCTGTCTCCGAGCCCCGATCGGTCGACGCGTCGTCTCCGAGCCCCGATCAGTCTACGCGCCGTCGCCGAGCCATGATCGGTCCACGCGCGGCCTCCTGAGCCCCGATCGGTCCACGCGCCGTCGCCGAGCCGCGATCGGTTCTCGCGCGGCCTCCTGAGCCCCAGTCGGTTCACGCGCCGTATCCGAGCCCCAATCGGGCCACGCGCCGTCTCCGGAGTCCCGATCGATCCACGCGTCGTCTCCTAAGCCCCGATTCGTCGACGCGTCGTCTCCTGAGCCCCGATCAATTGACGCGTCTTCTCCTGAGCCCCGATCGCTTCTCGTGCCGCCTCCTGAGCCCCGATCCGTCGAGGCGTCGTCTCCGGAGCCCCGATCAATTGACGTGTCTTCTCCTGAGCCCCGATCGCTCCTCGCGCCGTTTCCTGAACCCCGATCGGTCCACGCGCTGTCTCCTGAGCCTCAATCGGTCTACGCGTCGTCTTCTAAGCTCCGATCGGTCCACGCGCCGTCGCCGAGCCGCGATCGGTTCTCGCGCGGCCTCCTGAGCCCCAGTCGGTTCACGCGCCATATCCGAGCCCCAATCGGGCCACGCGCCGTCTCCTGAGTCCCGATCGATCCACGCGAATCTCCTGAGCTCCGGTCGGTCGACGCGCCGTCTCCTGAGCCCCGATCGGTCCACGCGTCGTCTCCTAAGCCCCGATTCGTCGACGCGTCGTCTCCTGAGCCGCGATCAATTGACGCGTCTTCTCCTGAGCCCCGATCGCTTCTCGTGCCGCCTCCTGCGCCCCGATCCGTCGAGGCGTCGTCTCCGGAGCACCGATCAATTGACGTGTCTTCTCCTGAGCCCCGATCGCTCCTCGCGCCGTCTCCTGAGCCCCGATCGGTCCATGCGTCGTCTTCTTAGCCCCGATGCCTCCACGCGCCGTCTCCGAGACCCGATCGGTCCACGCGTCGTCTCCGAGCCCCGATCGATCTACGCGCCGTCGCCGAGCAGCGATCGGTCCACGCGCGGCCTCCTGAGCCCCAATCGGTCCACGCGCCGTCGCCTGAGCCCCGATCGGTCCACGCGTCGTCTCCTGAGCCCCCATCGCTCCACACGCCGTTTCCTGACCCCCGATCGGTCCACGTGTCGTCTCCGAGCAGCGATCGGTCCACGCGCCGTTTTCTGACCACCGTTCGGTCCACGCGTCGTCTTCAAAGCCCCGATGCGTCCACGCGCCGTCTCCGAGCTACGATGGGTCCGTGCCCCGCTTCCAGACCCCGGATCGGTCCACGCGTCGTCCTCCAATCCCCGATCGGTCCACGCGCCGTCTCATAAGCCCCGATCGGTCCACGGGCCGTCTCCGAACTGCTAGCGGTAAGCGCGCCGTCACCAAGCCCTGATCCGTACACGCGTCGTCTCCGAGCCCCGATCGGTCCACACGCCGTCGTCGAACCCCAATTGGTCCATGCGCAACCGCCTGAGCCCCAGTCGGTCCACGCGCGGCCTCCTGAGCCATGGTCGGTTCACGCGCCGTCTCCTGAACCCCGATCGGTCCACGCATCGTTCCCTAAGCCCCGATCCATCCACGCGCAGTCTCCTGAGCCCCGATCGGTCCACGCATCGTCTCCTGAGCCCCGGACGGTCCAGGCACGGTCTCCGAACTCCGATCGGTCGACGCGCCGTCTCCGAGCCCCGATCGGCCCACGCGCCGTCGCCGAACCCCAATTGGTCCAGGCGCCGTCTCCGAACTCCGATCGGTCCACGCGCCGGCACCGAGCCCCGATCGGTTCACACGTCGTCTCCTAAACCCCGATCCGTCGACGCGTCGTCTCCTGAGCCCCGATCGATCCACGTGTCTTCCCCTGAGCCCCGACATCTCCACGCGCCGTCTCCTGAGCCCGGATCGGTCCACGCGACGTCTCCGAGCTCCGATCGATCCACGCGCCATTTCCGAGCCCCGATCGGTCCATACGTCGCCTCCAAGCGCTGATAACTTCACGCGCCATCTCCTGAGCCCCGATCGGTCCACGCGCCGTCTCCTGAGCCCCGATCGCTCCACGCGCCGTCTCCGAGCCCCGATCGGTCCACGCGCCGTCTCCGAACCCCGATCGGTCCAAGCGCCGCCTCCGTAGCTCCGATAGATCCACGCGAGTCTCCTAAGCTCCGAACGGTCCACGCGCCGTCTCCGAGCCCCGATCGGTTCACGCATCGTCTCCTAAGCCCCAGTCGGTCCACGCGCTGTCTCCGAGCCCCGATCGGTCCACGCGCCGTCTCCGAGCCACGATCGGTCCGTGCGTCGTCGCCGAACCCCAATTGGTCCACGCACAACCGCCTGAGCCCCAGTCGGTCCACGCGCTGTCTCTGAGCCCCGATCGGTCCACGCGTCGTCTCCGAGCCCCGATCGGTCCACGCGCCGTCGCCGAGCCATGATCCATCCACGCGCGGCCTCCTGAGCCCCGGTTGGTTCACGCGTCGTCTCCTCAGCCCCGATCGGTCCACGCGTCGTCTCCTAAGCCCCGATCCGTCGCCGCGTCGTCTCCTGAGCCCCGATCAATTGACGCGTCTTCTCCTCAGCCCCGATCGGTCCACGCGCCGTCTCCTGAGCCCCGATCGGTCCACGCGTCGTCTCCTAAGCCCTGATCGGTCCACGTGTCGTCTCCGAGCCCCGACGGGTCCACGCGCCGCCTCCTGAGCCCCGATCGATCCACGCATCGGCTCCTGAGCCCCGATCGGTCCACGCATCGTCTTCGAGCACCGATCGATCCACGCGCCGTTTCTTGGGCCCCGATCGGTCCAGGCGTCGCCGACGGAGCCCCGATCGGTCTACGCGCCGTCTCATGAACCCCGATCGGACAACGCATCGTCTCCTAAGCCCCGATACGTTCACACGCCGTCTCCGAGTCCCGATCGGTCCACGCGCCGTCGACGAGCCTCGATCGGTCCACGCGCGGCCTCCTTAGCCCCGGTCGGTCCACGCGCCGTCTCCGAGCCCCGATCGGTCCACGCGTCGTCTCCTAAGCCCCGATCGGTCGACGGGTCGTCTCCTAAGCCCCGATCGGTCGACGCGTCGTCTCCTAATCCCCGGTCGGTCCACGCGCCGTCGCCGAACCCCAATTGGTCCACGCGCCACCTCCTGAGCCCCAGTCGGTCCACGCGCTGTCTCCAAGCACCGATCGGTCCACGCATCGTCTCCTAAACCCCGCTCTGTTAACGCGACGTCTCCTGCGCTCCGATCGCTCCACGCGCCGTCTCCTGAGCGCCGATCGGTTCACGCGTCGTCTCCTGAGCCCCGATCGGTCGACGGGTCCCCTCCTAAGCCCCGATCGGTCCACGCACCTTCTCCTGAGCCCCGATCGGTCCACGCGCCGTCTCCGAGCGCCGATCATTTCACGTGACGTCTCCTGAGCCCTGATCGTTCCACGCGCCGTCTTCGAGCCCCGAGCGTTCCACGCGCCGTCTCCTGAGCCCCAATCAATCCACGCGCAGCCTCCTGAGCCCCGATTGGTCCACGCGCCGTCGCCGAGCCGCGATCGTTCTACGCGCCGTCTCCGAGCCCCGAGCGGTCCACGCGCCGTCTCCTGAGCCCCAATCGGTCCACGCGCTGTCTCCTGAGCCCCGGTCCGTTCACGCGCCGTCTCCGAGCCCCGATCGATCCACGCGTCGTCTTCTAAGCCCAGATGCCTCCTCGCGCCGTCTCCGAGCCACTATCGGTCCACGCGTCGTCTCCTAAGCCCCGATCGGTCCACGCGCCGTCTCCTGTGCCCCGATCTGTCGACGCATCCTCTCCTAAGCCCCGATCGGTCCACGCGTCGTCTCCTAAGCCCCGATCGGTCCACACGCCGTCTACGAGCCCCGATGGGTCCACGCGTCGCCTCCTGAGCCCCGGTCGGTTCACGCGCCGTCTCCTGAGCCCCGATCGGTCCACGCGTCGTCTCCTAAGCCCCGATCGGTCCACGCTTCGTCTCCTAAGCCCCGATCCGTCGACGCGTCGTCTCCTGAGCCACGATCAATTGACGCGTCTTCTCCTGAGCCCGATCGCTCCTCGCGCCGTCTCCTGAGCCCCGATCGGTCGACGCGTCGTCTTCTGAGCCTCGATCGATCCACGCGTCGTCTCCTGAGCCCCAACCGCTCCACACGCCGTTACCTTGTCCGAGCTCCGATAGGTCCATACGCCGTTTCCTGATCCCCGATCGGTCCATGCGTCGTCTTCTTAGCCCCGATGCCTCCACGCGCCGTCTCCGAGCCACGATCGGTCCAGGCGCCGCTTCCTGAGCCCCGATCGGTCCTCGCGCCGTATCCTAAGCCCCTATCGGTCCACGAGCCGTCTCTGAGCGCCGATAAGTTCAACCGCCGTCTCCTGAGCCCCGATCGTTCCACGCGGCGTCTCCGAGGCCCGATCGATCCACGCGCCGTCTCCTGAGCCCCGATCGGTCGACGCGTCGTCTTCTGAGCCTCGATCGATACACGCGTCGTCTCCTGAGCCCCAACCGCTCCACACGCCGTTACCTGAGCCCCGATCGGTCCACGCATCGTCTCCGAGCACCGATCGGTCCACGCGCCGTTTTCTGAGCACCGTTCGGTCCACGCGTCGTCTTCAAAGCCCCGATGCCTCCACGCGCCGTCTCCAAGCCCCGATCGCCCCTCGCGCCGTCTCCTGAGCCCCGCTCGATCCATGCGTCGTCTTCTTAGCCCCGATGCCTCCACGCGCCGTCTTCGAGCCACGATCGGTCCAGGCGCCGCTTCCTGAGCCCCGATCGGTCCACGCGCCGTCTCGTAAGCCCCAATCGGTCTACGCGCCGTCTCAGAGCGCCGATCATTTCACGCGCCGTCTCGTGAGCCCCGATCATTCCACGCCCCGTCTCCGAGCCCCGATCGGTCCACGCGCCGTCTCCTAAGCCCCGATCGGTCCACGCGCCGTCTCCTGAGCCCCGATCGCTCCACGCACCGTTTTCTGAGCACCGTTTGGTCCACGCGTCGTCTTCAAAGCCCCGATGCCTCTACGCGCCGTCTCCGAGCCACGATCCGTCCGTGCGCCGCTTCCAGAGCCCTCTCGGTCCACGCGTCGTCTCCTGATCTCCGATCGGTCCATACGCCATCTCCTAAGCCCCGATCATTCCACGCGCCATCTCCGAGCCCCGATCGGTCCACGCGCCGTCTCATAAGCCCCGATCGGACCACGCGCCTTCTCCTCAGCCCCGATCGGTCCACGCGCCGTCTCCGAGCGCCGATTAGTTCACGCGCCGTCTCCGAGCCCCGATCGGTCCACGCGCCGTCTCCGAGCGCCGATCGGTCGACGCGTCGTCTCCTAAGCCCCGACCGGTTCACGCGCCGTCTCCTGTGCACCGATCGAATCACGTGCCGTCTCCTAAGCCCCGAACGGTTAACGCGCCGTCTCCGAGCCTCGATCGGTCCACACGCCGTGTCCGATCCCCGATCGGTCCGCGTACCGTCTCCTGAGCCCCGATACGTCCACGCGCAGTCGCCGAGCCCCGATCAGTCCACGCGCGGCCTCCTGAGCCCCGGTCGGTTCACGCGCCGTCTCCCCGCCCCGATCGGTCCACGCGCCGTCTCCTCAGCCCCGATCGGTCCACGCGTCGGCTCCTAAGCCCCGATCGGTCCACGCGTCGTCTCCTAAGCCCCGATCGGTCCACGCGCCGTCTCCTGAGCCCGGATCGGTCCACGCGACGTCTCCGAGCTCCGATCGATCCACGCGCCATTTCCGAGCCCCGATCGGTCCATACGTCGCCTCCAAGCGCTGATAACTTCACGCGCCGTCTCCTGAGCCCTGACCCGTCCACGCGCGGCGTCGAGCCGCGATCGGTCCACGCGCGGCCTCCTGAGCCCCAATCGGTCCACGCGTCGTCTCCTAAGCCCCGATCGGTCCGTGCGCCGTCTCCGAGCCCCGATCGGTCCACGCACCATCGCATGCTCCCCAATCGGTCCATGCGCCGCCTCCGGAGCCCTGATCGATCCACGCGAATCTCCTGTGCTCCGGTCGGTCCTCGTACCGTCTCCGTGCCCCGATCGGTCCACGTACCGTCTCCGAAGCCCCGATCGGTCGACGCGCCGTCTCCTGAGCGCCGATCGGTCCACGCGTCGTCTCCTAAGCCCCGATCGGTTCACGCGCCGTATCCGAGCCCCAATCGGTCCACGCGCCATCTCCTAAGCTCCAATCGGTCCACGGGCCGTCTCCTGAGCCCCGATACGTCGACGCGCAGTCGCCGAGCCCCGATCGGTCCACGCGCTGTCTCCTGAGCCCCGATAGGTACACGCGTCGTCTCCTACACCCCGATCGGTCCACGCGCGGCCTCCTGAGCCCCAGTCGGTCCACGCGCTATCTCCGAGCACCGATCAGTCTACGCATCGTCTCCTAAACCCCGCTCTGTTAACGCGTCGTCTCCTGAGCCCCGATCGCTCCACGCGCCGTCTCCTGAGCGCCGATCGGTCCACGCGTCGTCTCCGAGCACAGTTCGGTCCACGCGCCGTTTCCTGAGCCCCGATCGGTCCATCCGTCGTCTTTTAAGCCCCGATACCTCCACGCGCCGTCTCCGAGCCACGATCGGTCCAGGCGTGGCCTCCTGAGCCTCGGTCGGTCCACGCGCCGTTTCCTGAGCCCCGATCGGTCCACGCGTCGTCTTCTAAGCCCAGATGCCTCCTTGCGCCGTCTCCCAACCACGATCGGTGCAGGCGCCGCTTCCTGAGCCCCGATCGGTCCACGCGTTTTCTCCTAAGCCCCGATCGGTCCACGCGTCGTCTCCTCTGCCCCGATCGGTCGACGCGTCGTCTCCGAGCGCCGATCGGTGCACGCGCCGTCTCCTGAACCTCGATCGTTCCACACGCCGCCTCCTAAGCCCCGATCGGTCTAGGCGTCGTCTCCTAAGCCCCGACCGGTCCAGGCGCGGTCTCTTGAGCCCCGATCGTTCCACGCGCCGTCTCCGAGCCCCGTTCGGTCCACGGGCCGTCTCCTCAGCCCCGATCGGTCCACGCGTTGGCTCCTAAGCCTCGATAGGTCCACGCGCGGCCTCCTTAGCCCCGGTCGATCCACGCGCCGTCTCCGAGCCCCGATCGGTCCACGCATCGTCACCTAAGATCCGATCGGTTAACGCACCGTCTCCCCGCCCCGATCGGTCCACGCGCCGTCTCCTGAGCCCCGATACGTCCACGCGCAGGCGCCGAGCCCCGATCAGTCCACGCGCGGCCTCCTGAGCCCCGGTCGGTTCACGCGCCGTCTCCCCACCCCGATCGGTCCACGCGCCGTCTCCTGCACCCCGAACGGTCCACGCGTCGTCTCCTAAGCCCCGATCAGTCCACGCGCCGTCTCCGAGCCCCGATGGGTCCACGCACTGTCTCCTGATCCCCATGGGTCCACGAGGCGCCTCCGGAGCCCCGATCGGTCCACGCGTCGTATCCGAACCCCGATCGGTCCACGCGCCGTCGCCGAGCCATGATCGGCCCACGCGAGGCTCCTGAGCCCCGGTCGGTCCGCGAGCCGTCTCCTGATCCCCGATCGGTCGACGCGTCGTTTCCTGAACCCCGATCGGTCCACGCGCCGTCTCCTAAGCCGGGATCGTTCCACGCGCCGTCCTCGAGCCCCGATCGGTCCACGCGCCGTCTCCGAGCACCGATCGGTCCACGCGCCGCCTCCTAAGCCCCGATCGGTCCACGCGTCGTCTCCTAAGCCCCGATCGGTCGGCGGGTCGTCTCCTAAGCCCCGGTCGGTCGACGCGTCGTCTCCTAATCCCCGGTCGGTCCACGCGCCGTCGCCGAACCCCAACTGGTCCACGCGCCACCTCCTGAGCCCCAATCGGTCCACGCGCTGTCTCCGAGCACCGATCGGTCCACGCATCGTCTCCTAAACCCTGCTCTGTTAAAGCATCGGATCCTGCTCTCCGATCGCTCCACGCGCCGTCTCCTGAGCGCCGATCGGTCCACGCGTCGTCTCCGAGCACCGTTCGGTCCACGCGCCGTTTCCTGAGCCCTGATCGGTCCATTCGTCGTCTTTTAAGCCCCGATACCTCCACGCGCCGTCTCCGAGCCACGATCGGTCCAGGCGCCGCTTCCTGAGCCCCGATCGGTCCACGCGTCGGCTCCTAAGCCTCGATAGGTCCACGCGCGGCCTCCTTAGCCCCGGTCGGTCCACGCGCCGTCTCCGAGCCGCGATCGGTCCACGCATCGTCTCCTAAGCCCCGATCGGTTAACGCGCCGTCGCCCCGCCCCGATCAGTCCACGCGCCGTCTCCTGAGCCCCGATCGTTCCACGCGCCGTCTCCGAGCTCCGATCGGTCCACGCGTCGTTTCCTAAGCCCCGATCGGACCAAGCGCCTTCGACTAAGCCCCGATCGGTCCACGCGCCGTCTCCGAGCGCCGATCGGTTCACGCGCCGTCTCCTGAGCCCCGATCGTTCCACGCGCCGTCTCGGAGCTCCGATCGGTCCACGCGTCGTCTCCTAAGCCCCGATCGGACCAAGCGCCTTCTACTAAGCCCCGATCGGTCCACGCGCCGTCTCCGAGCGCCGATCGGTTCACGCGCCGTCACCTGAGCCCCGATGGTTCCACACGCCGTCTCCGAGCCCCGATCGGTCTACGCGCCGTCTCCTAAGCCCCGATCGGTCCACGCGCCTTCTCCTCATCCCCGATCGGTCCACGCGCCGTCTCGGAGCGCCGATTGGTTCACGCGCCGTCTCCTGAGCCCCGATCGCTCCACGCGCAGTCGCCGAGTCTCGATCGGTTCACGCGCCTTCGCCGAACCCCAATTGGTCCACGCGCAACCTCCTGAGCCCCAGTCGGTACACGCGCTGTCTCCGAGCCCCGATCGGTCCCCGCATAGTCTCCTAAGCCCCGCTCGGTTAACGCGTCGTCTCGGAGCCCCGATCGGTCGACGGGTCCCCTCCTAAGCCCCGATCGGTCCACGCGCCTTCTCCTGAGCGCCGATCGGTCCACGCGCCGTCTCCGAGCGCCGATCATTTCACGTGACGTCTCCTGAGCCCTGATCGTTCCACGCGCCGTCTTCGAGCCCCGATCGATCCACGCGCCGTCTCCGAGCGACGATCGGCTAACGCGTCGACTCCGAGCCGCGATCGTTCCACGCGCCGTCCCCGATCCCCGATCGATCCACGCGCCGTCTCCGAGCGACGATCGGTTCACGCGCCGTCACCCGAGCCCCGATCGTTCCACACGGCGTCTCCGAGCCCCGATCGGTCCACGCGCCGTCTCGTGAGCCCCAATCGGTCCACACGCTGTCTCGTGAGCCCCGATAGGTACACGCGTCGTCTCCGAGCTCCGATCGGTCCACGCGCCATCGGCGAACCCCGATCGGTCCACGCGCCGTCTCCTGAGCTCCGATCGGTCCACACCGCTTGTCCTGAGCCCCGATCGGCCGACGCGTCGTCTCCTAAGCCCCGACCGGTTCACGCGCCGTCTCCTGTGCACCGATCGAATCACGTGCCGTCTCCGAAGCCCCGAACGGTTAACGCGCCGTCTCCGAACCTCGATCGGTCCACACGCCGTGTCCGATCCCTGATCGGTCCGCGTACCGCATTCTGAGCCGCGGTCCGTCCACGCGCCGTCTCCGAACACCGATCGGTCCACACGTCGTCTCCTAAGCCCCAATCGGTCCACGCGTCGTCTCCTAATCCCCGATCCGTCGCCGCGTCGTCTCCTGAGCCCCGATCAATTGACGCGTCTTCTCCTCAGCCCCGATTGCTCCTCGCGCCGTCTCCTGAGCCCCGCTCGGTCCATGCGTCGCCTTCTTAGCCCCGATGCCTCCACGCGCCGTCTCCTAAGCCCCGATCTGCCCACGGACCGTATCCGAGCCCCGATCGGTCCGCGTGACGCATTCTAAGTCACGGTCCGTCCACGCGCCGTCTCCGAGCACCGATCGGTCCACGCGCCGCCTCCTGAGCCCCTATCGATCCACGCATCGGCTCCTGAGCCCCGATCGGTCCACGCATCGTCTTCGAGCACCGATCGATCCACGCGCCGTTTCCTGGGCCCCGATCGGTCCAGGCGTCGCCGACGGAGCCCCGATCGGTCTACGCGCCGTCTCATGAACCCCGACCGGACAACGCATCGTCTCCTAAGCCCCGATACGTTCACACGCCGTCTCCGAGTCCCGATCGGTCCACGCGCCGTCGCCGAGCCATGATCAGTCCACGCGCGGCCTCCTGAGCCCCGATCGGTCCACGCGCCGTCGCCGACCCGCGATCGGTCCACGCGCGGCCTCCTGAGCCCCGGTCGGTTCACGCGCCGTATCCGAGCCCCAATCGGTCCACGCGCCGTCTCCTGAGCCCCGATTGTTCCACGCACCGTCTGCGAGCCCCGATCGTTCCACGCGACGTCTCCTGATCCCTAATCGGTCCACACGCCGTCTCCTGAGCCCCGATCGGTCCACGCGCCGTCTCCTAAGCCCCGATCTGTCCACGCGCCGTCTCCGATCTGCGATCGGTCCACGCGCCGTCGCCGAACCCCAATTGGTCCACGCGCAACCGCCTGAGCCCCAGTCGGTCCACGCGTCGTCTCCGAGCTCCAATCGGTCCACGCGCCGTCTCCTGAGCCCCGATTGTTCCACGCACCGTCTGCGAGCCCCGATCGTTCCACGCGGCGTCTCCTGAGCCCTAATCGGTCCACACGCCGTCTCCTGAGCCCCGATCGGTCCACGCGCCGTCTCCTAAGCCCCGATCGGTCCACGCGCCGTCGCCGAACCCCAATTGATCCACGCGCAACCGCCTGAGCCCCAATCGGTCCACGCGAGTCTCCTAAGCCCCGACCGGTCCACCCGCCGTCTCCTGAGCCCCTATCGCTCCACGCGTCGTCTCCGAGCCCCGACCGGTCCATGCGCCGTCGCCGAGCCATGATCGCTCCACGCGCGGCCTCCTGAGCCCCGGTCGCGTCACGCGCCGTATCCACGCGCCAATCGATCCACGCGCCGTCTCCCGAGTGCCGATCGGTCCACGCGCCGTCTCCTGAGCCCCGATCGGTCCACGCGTCGTCTTCTTAACCCCGATGCCTCCACGCGCTGTCTCCGAGCCACGATCGGTCCACGCGCCGTCTCCTGAGCCCCGATCATTCAACGCGCGTTCTCCTAAGCCACGATCGGTCCACGCGCCGTCTCCGAGCCCCATTCGGTCCACGCGCTGTCTCCGAGCACCGATCGGTCTACGCGTCGTCTCCGAGCCCCGATCGGTCCACGCGCCGTCGCCGAGCCATGATCAGTCCACGCGCGGCCTCCTGAGCCCCGATCGGTCCACGCGCCGTCGCCGAGCCGCGATCGGTCCACGCGCGGCCTCCTGAGCCCCGGTCGGTTCACGCGCCGTATCCGAGCCCCATTCGGTCCGCGTACCGCATTCTGAGCCGCGGTCCGTCCACGCGCCGGCTCCGAGCACCGATCGGATCACGGGCCGTCTCAGAGTGCCGATCATTTCACGCTCCGTCTCCTGAGCACCGATCGGTCTACGCGTCGTCTCCGAGCCCCGATCGGTCCACGCGCCGTCGCCGAGCCATGATCAGTCCACGCGCGGCCTCCTGAGCCACGATCGGTCCACGCGCCGTCTGCGAGCCCCATTCGGTCCACGCGCTGTCTCCGAGCACCGATCGGTCTACGCGTCGTCTCCGAGCCCCGATCGGTCCACGCGCCGTCGCCGAGCCATGATCAGTCCACGCGCGGCCTCCTGAGCCCCGGTCGCGTCACGCGCCGTATCCACGCGCCAATCGATCCACGCGCCGTCTCCCGAGTCCCGATCGGTCCACGCGCCGTCTCCTGAGCCCCGATCGGTCCACGCATCGTCTTCGAGCACCGATCGATCCACGCGCCGTTTCCTGGGCCCCGATCGGTCCAGGCGTCGCCGACGGAGCCCCGATCGGTCTACGCGCCGTCTCATGAACCCCGATCGGACAACGCATCGTCTCCTAAGCCCCGATACGTTCACACGCCGTCTCCGAGTCCCGATCGGTCCACGCGCCGTCGCCGAGCCATGATCAGTCCACGCGCGGCCTCCTGAGCCCCGATCGGTCCACGCGCCGTCGCCGACCCGCGATCGGTCCACGCGCGGCCTCCTGAGCCCCGGTCGGTTCACGCGCCGTATCCGAGCCCCAATCGGTCCACGCGCCGTCTCCTGAGCCCCGATTGTTCCACGCACCGTCTGCGAGCCCCGATCGTTCCACGCGGCGTCTCCTGATCCCTAATCGGTCCACACGCCGTCTCCTGAGCCCCGATCGGTCCACGCGCCGTCTCCTAAGCCCCGATCTGTCCACGCGCCGTCTCCGATCTGCGATCGGTCCACGCGCCGTCGCCGAACCCCAATTGGTCCACGCGCAACCGCCTGAGCCCCAGTCGGTCCACGCGTCGTCTCCGAGCTCCAATCGGTCCACGCGCCGTCTCCTGAGCCCCGATCGGTCCACGCGCCGTCTCCTAAGCCCCGATCGGTCCACGCGCCGTCGCCGAACCCCAATTGATCCACGCGCAACCGCCTGAGCCCCAATCGGTCCACGCGAGTCTCCTAAGCCCCGACCGGTCCACCCGCCGTCTCCTGAGCCCCTATCGCTCCACGCGTCGTCTCCGAGCCCCGACCGGTCCATGCGCCGTCGCCGAGCCATGATCGCTCCACGCGCGGCCTCCTGAGCCCCGGTCGCGTCACGCGCCGTATCCACGCGCCAATCGATCCACGCGCCGTCTCCCGAGTCCCGATCGGTCCACGCGCCGTCTCCTGAGCCCCGATCGGTCCACGCGTCGTCTTCTTAACCCCGATGCCTCCACGCGCCGTCTCCGAGCCACGATCGGTCCACGCGCCGTCTCCTGAGCCCCGATCATTCAACGCGCGTTCTCCTAAGCCACGATCGGTCCACGCGCCGTCTCCGAGCCCCATTCGGTCCACGCGCTGTCTCCGAGCACCGATCGGTCTACGCGTCGTCTCCGAGCCCCGATCGGTCCACGCGCCGTCGCCGAGCCATGATCAGTCCACGCGCGGCCTCCTGAGCCCCGATCGGTCCACGCGCCGTCGCCGAGCCGCGATCGGTCCACGCGCGGCCTCCTGAGCCCCGGTCGGTTCACGCGCCGTATCCGAGCCCCATTCGGTCCGCGTACCGCATTCTGAGCCGCGGTCCGTCCACGCGCCGGCTCCGAGCACCGATCGGATCACGCGCCGTCTCAGAGTGCCGATCATTTCACGCTCCGTCTCCTGAGCACCGATCGGTCTACGCGTCGTCTCCGAGCCCCGATCGGTCCACGCGCCGTCGCCGAGCCATGATCAGTCCACGCGCGGCCTCCTGAGCCACGATCGGTCCACGCGCCGTCTGCGAGCCCCATTCGGTCCACGCGCTGTCTCCGAGCACCGATCGGTCTACGCGCCGTCTCCTGAGCCCCGATCGGTCCACACGTCGTCTCGTAAGCCAAGATCGGTCAACGCGTCGTCTCCGAGCACCGATTGGTCCACGCATCGTCGCCGAGCACCGATTGGTCCACGGCCCGTTTCCGGAGCCCCGATCGGTCCACGCGTCGTCTTTTAAGCCCCGAAGCCTCCACGCGCCGTTTGCGAGCCACGATCGGTACAGACGCCGCCTTCTGAGCCCCGATCGGTTCACGTGTCGTCGCCTGAGCCCCGATCGCTCCACGTGCAGCTTCCTGAGCGCCGATCGGTCCCCGCGTTGTCTCCTAAGACCCGATCGGTACACACGCCGTCTCCTAAGCCTCGATCGGTTAACGCGCCGTCGCCGAGCCATGATCGGTCCACGCGCGGCCTCCTGAGCCCCGATCGGTCCACGCATCCTTTCCTAAATCCCGATCGGTCCACGCGTCGTCTCCTTGACCCCGATCGGTCCACATGCCGTCTCCGAGCCCCGATGGGTCCACGCGTCGCCTCCTGAACCCCGATCGATCCACGCGAGTCTCCTGAGCCCCTGTCGGTCCACGCGCCGTCTCCGAGCTCCGATCCGTCCGTGCGTCGTCTCCTAAGATCCGATCGGTCCATGCGCCATCTCCTGAGCCCCGATCGGTCCACGCGTCGTCTCCGAGCCCCGATCGGTCCACGCGCCGTCGCCGAGCCATGATCGGTCCACGCGCGGCCTCCTGAGCCCCGATCGGTCCACGCATCCTTTCCTAAATCCCGATCGGTCCACGCGTCGTCTCCTTAACCCCGATCGGTCCACATGCCGTCTCCGAGCCCCGATGGGTCCACGCGTCACCTCCTGAACCCCGATCGATCCACGCGAGTCTCCTGAGCCCCTGTCGGTCCACGCGCCGTCTCCGAGCTCCGATCCGTCCATGCGTCGTCTCCTAAGATCCGATCGGTCCACACGCCGTTCCCTGAACCCCGATCGCTCCACGCGTCGTCGCCTGAGCCCCGATCTATCCACGGGTCGTCGTCTGAATCCCGACGGCTCCACGCGCCGAATCGGTCCACGCGTCGTTCCCTAAGCCCTGATCGCGTGGATCGATGGGGCTCAGGAGGTGGCACGTGGACCGATCGGGGCTTAGGAGACGACGCGTGGACTGATCGGCGCTCGGAGGCGGCGCGTGGACCGATCGGGGCTTAGGAGGCGGAGGCTGGAACGATCGGGGCTCAGGAGACGACACGTGGACCGATCGGGGCTTAGGAGACGACGCGTGGACTGATCGGGGCTCAGGAGGCGGCGCGTGGACCGGTCGCGGCTCGGAGACGGCGCGTGAACCGATCGGCGCTTAGGAGACGACGCGTGGACCGATCGGGGCTCAGGAGACTGCGCGTGGACCGGTCGGGGTTAGGAGCCTCGCATGGATCGATTGGGGCTCGGAGACGGCGCGTGGACCGTACGGGGGTTAGGAGACGACGCGTGGAACGATCGGGGCTCAGGAAACGGCGCGTCGACGGATCGGGTCTCGGAGACGGCGCGTGGACCTATCGAGGCACGGAGACGATGGTTGTACGGATCGGGGCTTAGGGAACGACGCGTGGACCGATCTTGGGTCAGGAGACGGCGCGTGCGCCGATCGGGGCTTAGGAGACGACGCGTGGACCGTCCGGGGTTAGGAGACGACGCGTGGACCGATGGGGCTTAGGAAGCGACGCGTGGACCGATCGGGGCTCGGGAGACAGCGCGTGGACCGATTGGGGCTCAGAAGACGGCGAGTGAACCGATCGGCGCTCGGCGACGGGGCGTGGACCGATCGGGGCTTAGGAGACGGCGCGTGCACCGATCGGGGCCCGTAGACGGGTCGTGGACAGATTGGGGCTTAGGAGACGGCGCGTGCACCGATCCGGGCTCGTAGACAGCGCGTGGACCGATCGGGACATAGGAGACGACGCGTGGACCGATCGGGGCTCAGGAGACGGCGCGTGGACCGATTGGGGCTCGGGAGACTGCGCGTGGATGGATCGGGGCTTAGGGAACGACGCGTGAACCGATCGGGGCTCAGGAGACGGCGCGTGGACCGATCGGGGCTCGGAGACGGCGCGTAGAACGATTGGGGCTTAGGAGAAGGCGCGTGGAGCGATCGGGGCTCAGGAGACGGCGCGTGGACCGAACGGAGCTCAGGAGGCCGCGCGTGGACCGATCGGGGTTCAGGAGACAGCGCGTGAACAGATTGGGGATCAGGAGACGATGCGTGGACCGATCGGGAGTCTGAGATGACGCGTGGATCGATCGGGGCTCGGAGACGGCGCGTGGACCGATCGGGGCTTAGGAGACGACGCGTGGACTGATCGGGGCTCAGGAGACGGCGCGTGGACCGGTCGCGGCTCGGAGACGGCGCGTGATCCGATCGGCGCTTAGGAGACGAGGCGTGGACCGATCGGGGCTTAGGAGACGACACGTGGACCGGTCGGGGTTCAGGAGACGGCGCATGGACCGATCCGGGCTCAGGAGATGACGCGTCGACCGATCGGGGCTCAGGAGACGGGGCGCAGACCGACCGGGGCTCAGGTGACTGCGCGTGGATGGATCGGGGCTTAGGAAACGACGCGTGGACGGATCGGGGCTCGAAGAGGGCGCGTGGAACGATCGGCGCTCAGGAGACGACGCGTGGACCGATCGGGGCTGGGAGACAGCGCGTGTACCGACTGGGGCTCAGGAGGTTTGGCGTGGATCAATTGGGGTTCGGCGACGGCGCGTGGACCGACCGGGGCTCAGGAGACCGCGCGTGAACCAATCGGGGCTCGGCGACTGCGCGTGGATCGATTGGGGTTTAGGACACGATGCGTGGACCAATCGAGGCTCGGCGATCGCGCGTGGACCGATCGGGGCTCGGAGACGACGTGTGGACGTGTCGGGGCTTAGGAGACGATGCGTGCACCGATCGGGGCTCAGGAGACGGCGCGTGGATGGATCAGGGCTTAGGGTACGACGCGTGGACCGATCGGCGCTCGGAGACAGCGCGTTAACGGATCGGGGCTTAGGAGACGATGCATGGACCGATCGGGGCTTGGAGTCGGCGCGTGGACCGATCGGGGCTCAGGAGACGACGCGTGGACCGATCGGGGCGTAGGAGACGACGCGTGTACCTATCGGGGCTTAGGAGACAGCGCGTGGACCGATCGGGGCTCGGCGACTGCGCGTTGAGGCATCGGCGCTATGAAGACGACACGTGGAACGAACGGTGCTCAGAAAACGGCGCGTAAAGCGATCGGGGCTCCGGAGACGGCGCGTGGACCAATCGGGGCTCGGAGACGGCGCGTGGAATGATCGGGGCTCAGGAGACGGCGCGTGAACCGATCGGGGCTTAGGGGACGACGCTTGGAACGATCGGGGCTCGGAGACGACGCGTGGAACGATCGGGGCTCAGGAGATGGCGCGTGAACCGTTCGGCGCACGGAGACCGCGCGTCGACCGCACAGGGCTCAGGAGACGGCGCGTGAACCGATTTGCGCTCGGAGAGAGCGCGTGGACCGATCGGGGCTTAGGAGACGACGCGTGGACTGATCGGGGCTCAGGAGGCGGCGCGTGGACCGGTCGCGGCTCGGAGACGGCGCGTGAACCGATCGGCGCTTAGGAGTCGACGCGTGGACCGATCGGGGCTCAGGAGACTGCGCGTGGACCGGTCGGGGTTAGGAGCCTCGCATGGATCGATTGGGGCTCGGAGACGGCGCGTGGACCGTACGGGGGTTAGGAGACGACGCGTGGAACGATCGGGGCTCAGGAAACGGCGCGTCGACGGATCGGGTCTCGGAGACGGCGCGTGGACCTATCGAGGCACGGAGACGATGGTTGTACGGATCGGGGCTTAGGGAACGACGCGTGGACCGATCGGGGGTCAGGAGACGGCGCGTGCGCCGATCGGGGCTTAGGAGACAACGCGTGGACCGTCCGGGGTTAGGAGACGACGCGTGGACCGATGGGGCTTAGGAAGCGACGCGTGGACCGATCGGGGCTCGGAGACGGCGCGTCGACCGATCGGGGCTTAGGAGACGGCGCGTCGACCGATCGGAGATCAGGAGACGACGCATGGACTGATAGTGCTCTGGAAGCGGCGCACAGACCGATCGTGGCTCGGAGACGGCGCGTGGAGGCATCGGGACCGAACGGTGCTCAGAAAACGGCGCGTGGAGCGATCGGGGCTCAGGAGACGACGCGTGGACCGATCGGGGCTCGAAGACGGCCCGTGGAATTACCGGGGCCCCGGAGACGGCGCGTGAACCGATCGGCACTCGGAGATAGCACGTGGACCGATCGGGGCTTAGGAGACGGCGCGTGGACCGATCGGAGATCAGGAGACGATGCGTGGACCGATGGGGCTCTGGAAGCGGCGCACGGACCGATCGTGGATCGGAGCCAGCGCGTGGACCGACTGGGGCTCAGGCGGTTGCGCGTAGACCAATTGGGGTTCGGCGACGGCGCGTGGACCGCTCGGCGCTCGGAGACGGCGCGTTAAGAGATCAGGGCTTAGGAGAAGATGCGTGAACCGATCGGGGCTCGGAGACGGCGCGTGGACCGATCGGGGCTAAGGAGACAACGCGTGGACCGATCGGGGCTCGGACACGGCGCGAGGAGGCATCTGGGCTTAGAAGACGACGCGTGGATCGATCGGGGCTCGGAGACGGCGCGTGAACGGACCGCGGCTTAGAATGCGGCACGCGGACCGATCGGGGATCAGACACGGCGTGTGGACCGATCGAGGCTCGGAGACGACGCGTTTACGGATCGGGGATCAGGAGACGACGCGTGGAATAATCCGGGCTCAGGAGACGGAGCGTGGACCGATCGGGGCTCGTAGCCGGCGCGTGGAACGATCGGGGCTCAGGAGACGGCGTGTGGACCGATCGGAGATCAGGAGATGACGCGTGGACAGATCGGGGCTCGGAGACGGCGCGTGAAATGATCGGGGCTCAGGAGACGGCGCGTGAACCGATCGGGGCTCGGAGACGGCGCGTCGACCGATCGGGGCTTAGGAGACGGCGCGTGTACCTATCGGGGCTCACGAGACAGCATGTGGACCGATCGGCGTTCGGAGACGGCGCGTCGACCGATCGGGGTTCGGTGACGGTCCGTGGACCGTCCGGGGGTCAGGAGGCCGCGCATGGACCGATCACGGCTCGGGGACGGCGCGTGGACCGATCGGGGCTCAGGAGGCCGCGCGTGGACCGATCATGGCTCAGGAAGCGGCGCGTGGACCGATCGGGGCCCGGAGACGGCGCGTTAACCGATCGGGGCTTAGGAGACGATGCGTGAACCGATCGCGGGCTCGGAGACGGCGCGTGTCCAGATCGGGGCTCAGGAGGCCGCGCGTGAACCGATCGGGGCTCGGCGACTGCGCGTGGACGCATCGGGTCTCAGGAGACGGCGCGTGGACCGATCGGGGCTCGGAGACCGCACGTTAACCGATCGGGGCTTAGGAGACGATGCGTGGACCGATCGCGGCTCGTAGACGGTGTGTGAACCGACCGGGGCTCTGGAGGCCGCGCGTGGACCGATCGAGGCTCGGCGACGGGACGTGGACCCATCGGGGCTCGGAGGCGACGCGTGTACGGATCGGGGCTTGATGACGGCGGCTTTACCGATCGCGGCTCGGAGACGGCCCGTGGACAGATTGAGGCTTAGGAGACGGCGCGTGGACCGGTCGCGGCTTAGGAGACGACGCGTGGACCGATCGGGGCTCACGAGACGACGCGTCGACCGATCGGGGCTCAGGAGAAGGGGCGTGGACCGACCGGAGCTCGGAGACGGTGCGTGAACCGCTCGGGCTTTAGGAGAGGACGCGTCGACCGTCGAGGAGACACGCATGTCGGGGCTTAGGAGACGATGCGTGCACCGATCGGGGCTCAGGAGACGGCGCGTGGATGGATCAGCGCTTAGGGAACGACGCGTGGACCGATCGGGGCTCAGGAGACGGCGCGTGGATGGATCGGGGCTTAGGAAACGACGCGTGGACCGATCGGGGCTCAGGAGACGGCGCGTGGACCGATCGGGGCTGGGAGACGGCGCGTGGACCGATCGGGGCTCGGAGACGGCGCGTGGAACGATCGGGGCTCAGGAGACGGCGCGAGGACCGATTGGAGAGGAGGAGATGGTGCGTGGACCGATCGGGGCTCGGGGACGATGCGTGGACCGATCGGGGCTCAGGAGATGGCGCGTTAACCGATCGGCGCTCGTAGACGGCGCGTGGACCTATCCGGGCTTAAGAGACGGCGCGTGGACCGATCGGGGCTTAGGAGACGGCGCGTGGACCGATCGGGGCTCAGGAAGCGGCGCCTGGACCGATCGTGGCTCGGAGATGACTCCTGGACCGATCGTGGCTTAGGAGGCGGCGCGTGGAACGATCGGGGCTCAGGAGACCGCGCGTGGACCGATCGCGCCTCGGCGACGGCGCGTGGACCGATCGGGGCTCAGGAGGCCGCGCGTGGACCGATCATGGCTCGGCAACGGCGCGTGGACCGATCGGGGCTCGGAGACGACGCGTGGACCGATCGGTGCTCGGAGACAGCGCGTGGACCGACTGGGGCTTAGGAGACGATGCGTGGACCGATCGCCGCTCGGAGACGGCGCGTCGACCGATCGGGGCTCAGGAGACGGCGCGTAGACCGATCGGGGCTCGGAAACGGCGCTTGGAACGATCGGGGCTCAGGAGACGGCGCGTGGACCGACTGGGGATCAGGAGATGACGCGTGGACCGATCGGGGCTCTGGAAGCGGCGCACGGACCGATCGTGGCTCGGAGACGGCACGTGGAGGCATCGGGGCTTTGAAGACGACGCGTGGACTGATCGGGGCTCAGGAAACGGCGTGTGGAGCGATCGGGGTTCAGAAGACTCGCGTGGATCGATCGGGGCTCCGGAGGCGCCGCGTGGACCGATGGGGATCAAGAGACGGTGCGTGGACCGATCGGGGCTCGGAGGAGACGCGTGGAACGATCGGGGCTCAGGAGACGGCGCGTGGACCGATTGGGGCTCGGATACGGCGCGTGAGCCGACCGGGGCTCGGAGGAGACGCGTGGAACGATCGGGGCTCAGGAGACGGCGCGTGGACCGATTGGGGCTCGGATACGGCGCGTGAGCCGACCGGGGCTCAGGAGGCCGCGCGTGGACCGATCGTGGCTCGGAGACGGCGCGTGGAGGCATCGGGGCTTTGAAGACGACGCGTGGACCGAACGGTGCTTAGAAAACAGCGAGTGGACCGATCGGTGCTCGGAGACGATGCGTGGCCCGATCGGGGCTCGGTGGATGGCACCCGGACCGACCCGGTCTCAGGAGACTCGCGTGGATCGATCGGGGCTCTGGGGGCGACGCGTCGACCGATCGGGGCTCAGGAGGCCGCGCGTGGACCGATCGGGGCTCGGAGACGACGCGTGAAGGCATCGGGGCTCAGGAGGCGGCGCGTGGGCCGATTGAGGCTCGGCGACAGCGCGTGGACCGATCGGGGCTCGGCGACTGCGCGTGGACGTATCGGGGTTCAGGAGACGGCGCGTGTACCGACTGGGGCTCAGGAGACCGCGCATGAACCGATCAGGGCTCGGCGACTGCGTGTGGACGGATCGGGGATCAGGAGACCGCGTGTGGGCCGATCGGGGGTCGGAGACGGCGCGTTCACCCATCACGGCTTAGGAGACGACGCGTGGACCGATCGGGGCTTAGGAGACGACGCGTGGATCGATCGGGGCGTAGGAGATGGCGCGTGGAACGATCAGGGCCCAGGAGACTCGCGTGAATTGATCGGGGCTCAGGAGGCGACGCGTGGGCCCATCGGGGCTCGGAGACGTCGCGTGGACCGATCGGGGCTTAGGAGACGACGCGTGGACGTATCGGGGCTTAGGACACGACGCGTGGACCGATCAGGGTTCAGCAGAGGACGCGTCGACCGATCGGCGCTCAGGAGACGGCGCGTGGACCGATCGGCGCTCAGGAGGCGGCGCGTGGACCCATCGGGACTCGGAGACGACGCGTGTATGGATCGGGGCTTGTAGACAGCGCGTGGACTGATCGGAGCTCGCAGACGGCCCGTGGCCGGATCGGGGCTTAGGAGACGATGCGTAGACCGATCGGGGCGCGGAGACGGCGCGTGGACCGAGCGGGGCTCAGGAGGCCACGCCTGGACCGATCGGGGCTCAGGACGCCACGCCAGGACCGATCGGGGCTCGGCGACGGCGCGTGGACCGATCCGGGCTCAGGAGACGGCGCGTGGACCGATCGGGGCTCAGGAAACGGCCCGTGAACCGATCGGGTCTTAGGAGACGGCGCGTGGACCGAGCGGGGCTCAGGAGGCCACGCCTGGACCGATCGGGGCTCAGGAGGCCACGCCTGGACCGATCGGGGCTCGGCGACGGCGCGTGGACCGATCCGGACTCAGGAGACGGCGCGTGGACCGATCGGGGCTCAGGAGATGGCGCGTGGATCGATCGGGGCTCCGGAGGCGCCGCGTGGACCGATGGGGATCAGGAGACGGTGCGTGGACCGATCGGGGCTCGGAGGACACGCGTGGAACGATCGGGGCTCAGGAGACGGCGCGTGGACCGATTGGGGCTCGGATACGGCGCGTGAGCCGACCGGCGCTCAGGAGGCCGCGCGTGGACCGATTGCGCCTCGGCGACGGCGCGTGGACCGATCGGGGCTCGGAGACGACGCGTGGACCGATCGAGGCTCGGAGACGACGCGTGGACCGATCGGTGCCGAGGAAACGGCGCGTGGACCGACTGGGGCTCGGAGACGGCGCGTGGACCGATCGTGGCTTAGGAGAAAGCGCGTGAAACGATCGGGGCTCAGGAGACGGGGCGTGGACCGATCGTGGCTCGGAGACGGCGCGTGTAGGCATCGGGGCTAAGAAGACGACGCATCGAACGAGCGGGGCTCAGAAGACGGCGCGAGGAGCGATCGGGGCTCAGGAGAAGACGCATGGATAGATCGGGGCTCAGGGGACGACGCGTGGACCGATCGGGGATCAGGAGATGACGCGTGGACCAGTCGGGGCGTAGGAGACTCGCGTGGATCTATCGGGGCTCCGGAGATGGCGCGTGAACCGATCGGGGCTTAGGAGACGGCGCTTGGACCGATCGGGGCTCAGGAAGCTGCGCCTGGACCGATCGTGGTGCGGAGACGGCTCGTGGAGGCATCGGGGCTTAGAAGACGACGCATGGACCAATCGGGGCTCGGAAACGGCGCGTGGACCGATCGGGGCTTACGAGTCGATGCGTGGTCCGATCGGGGCTCGGCGACGGCGCGTGGACCGATCGAGGCTCGGAGACGACGCGTGTACGGATCGGGGATTCGGGGATGACGGGTGAAGCGATCCAGGCTCAGGAGACGGCGCATGAACGGATCGGGGTTTGGGAGAAGGCGCTTGGACCGATCGGCGATCAGGAGATGACGCGGGGACCGATCGGGGCTCTGAAAGCGGCGCACCGACCGATCGTGGCTCGGAGACGACGCGTGGAAGCATCGGGGCTTTGAAGACGACGCGTGGACCGATCGGGGCTCAGGAAACGGCGTGTGGAGCGATCGGGGCTTTGAAGACGACGTGTGGACCGATCGGGGCTCGGAGACGACGTGTGGACCGATCGGGGCTCAGGAGACGACGCGTCGGCGGATCGGGGTTTAGGAGACGACGCGTGGACCGATCGGGGCTTAGGAGCCGACGCGTGAACCAATCGGAGCTTAGGAGATGACGCGTGGACCGATCGGAGCTCAGGAGACGGCGCGTGGAGCGATCGGGGCTCAGGTGACGCCGCGTGAACCGATCGGCGCTCGGAGACGGCGCGTGGACCGATCGGGATTTGGGAGAAGGCGCTTGGACCGATCGGGGCTCAGGAGACGGCGAGTGGACCGATCGGGGCTCGGAGACGGCGCGTTAACTGATCACGGCTTAGGAGACGACGCGTGGACCGATCGGGGCTTAGGAGACGACGCGTGGACCGATCGGGCCTTAGGAGACGACGCGTGGAACGATCGGGGCTCAGGAGACTCGCGTGAATTCATCGAGGCTCAGGAGGCGACGCGTGGACCCTTCGGGGCTCGGAGATGGCGCGTGGACCGATCGGGGCTTAGGAGACGACGCGTGGAACGATCGGGGCTCAGGAGACTCGCGTGAATTGATCGGGGCTCAGGAGTCGACGCGTGGACCCTTCGGCGCTCGGAGACGGCGCGTCGACCGATCGGGGTTCGGAGACGGCGCGTGGACCGTCTGGGGCTTAGGAGACGATGCGTCGACCGATCGGCGCTCGGAGACGGCGCGTCGACCGATCGGGGTTCGGAGACAGCGCGTGGACCTTCTGGGGCTTAGGAGACGATGCGTGGACCGATCGGCGCTCGGAGACGGCGCGTCGACCGATCGGGGTTCGGGGACGGCATGTGGACCGTCTGGGGCTTAGGAGACGATGCGTGGACCGATCGGGGCTCAGGAGACTGCGCGTGGACAGATCGGGGCTCAGGAGACGACGCGTGGACCGATCGGGGCTCAGGAGGCGACGCGTGGACCGTTCGGGGCTCGGAGACGGCCCGTGGACCGACCGGGGCTCAGGAGGCCACACTTGGACCGATCGGGGCTCGGCGACGGCGCGTGGACCGATCGAGGCTCGGAGACGACGCGTGTACGGATCGGGGATTCGGGGACGACGCGTGAAACGATCCGGGCTCAGGAGACGGCGCGTGGACCGATCGGGGCTCAGAGACGGCGCGTGGAACGATCGGGAGTCAGGTGACGCCGCGCGAACCGATCGGCGCTCGGAGACGGCGCGTGGACCGATCGGGGTTTCGGAGAAGGCGCTTGGACCGATCGGGGCTTAGGAGACGGCGCGTGGACCGATCGGGGTTTCGGAGAAGGCGCTTGGACCGATCGGGGCTTAGGAGACGGCGCGTGGACCGATCGGGGATCAGGAGATGACGCATGGACCGATCGGGGTTCTGGAAGCGGCGCACGGACCGATCGTGGCTCGGAGACGGCGCGTGGAGGCATCGGGGCTTTGAAGACGACGCGTGGACCGATTGGGGCTCAGGACACGGCGCGTGGACCGGTCGGGGCTTAGGAGATTCGCGTGTATCTATCGGGGCTCCGGAGATGGCGCGTGAACCGATCGGGGCTTAGGAGACGGCGCGTGGACCGATGGGGGCTCAGGAAGCGGCGCCTGGACCGATCCTGGCGCGGAGACCGCTCGTGGAGGCATCGGGGCTTAGAAGACGACGCATGGACCGATCGGGGCTCGGAAACGGCGCGTGGACCGATCGGGGCTTAGGAGACGGCACGTGGAGCGATCGGGGCTCGGAGACGGCGCGTGGAAGGATCGGGACTCAGGTGACGCCGCGTGAACCGATCAGCGCTCGGAGACGGCGCGTGGACCGATCTGGGTTTGGGAGAAGGCGCTTGGACCGATCGGGGCTTAGGAGACGGCGCGTGGACCGATCGGGGATCAGGAGATGACGCGTGGACCGATCGGGGCTCTGGAAGCGGCGCACGGACCGATCGTGGCTCGGAGACGGCGCGTGGAGGCATCGGGGCTTTGAAGACGACGCGTGGACCGATCGGGGCTCAGGAAACGGCGTGTGGAGCGATCGGGGCTCAGGAGGCGACGCGTGGATCGATTGGGGCTCAGGAGACGACGCGTCGACCGATCGGGGCTCAGGAGACAGCGCGCGGACCGACCGGGGCTCAGGAGACTCGCGTGGATCGATCGGGGCTCCGGAGGCGCCGCGTGGACCGATGGGGATCAAGAGACGGTGCGTGGACCGATCGGGGCTCGGAGACGGCGCGTGGACCGATCGGGGCTTAGGAGACGGCGCGTGGACCGATCGGAGATCAGGAGATGACGCGTGGACCGATCGGGGCTCTGGAGACGACGCGTGGACCGATCGGGACTCAGTAGACGGCGCGTGGACCGATTGGGGCTTAGGAGCCGACGCGTGAACCAATCGGAGCTTAGAAGATGACGCGTGGACCGATCGGCGGTCGGAGACGGTGCTAGGAGCGATCGGGACTCAGGTGACGCCGCGTGAACCGATCGGCGCTCGGAGACGGCGCGTGAACGGATCGGGGCTCGGAAACGGCGCGTGGACCGATCGATGCTCGGAGACGACGCGTGTACGGATCGGGGATTCGGGGACGACGCGTGAAACGATCCGGGCTCAGGAAACGGCGTGTAGAGCGATCGGGACTCACGACAAGACGCGTGGATCGATCGGGGCTCAGGAGACGACGTGTCGACCGATCGGGGCTCAGGAGACGGCGCGTGGACCGATCGGGGCTTAGGAGACGGCGCGTTGACCGATCGGGGCTCGGAGACGGCGCGTGGACCGATCGGGGCTTAGGAGAAGACGCGTGGACCGATCGGAGCTCAGGAGACGGCGCGTGGACCGATCGGGGCTTCGGAGACGGTTCGTGGACCGATCGAGGCTCGGAGACGGTGCGAGGACCGACCGGGGCTCAGGAGACGGCGCGTGGACCGACCGGAGCTCAGGAGATTCGCGTGGATCGATCGGGGCTCCGGAGGCGGCGCGTGGACGGATTGCGGAGCAAGAGATGGTGCGTGGACCGATCGGGGTTCGGAGACGGCGCGTGGACCGACCGGGGCTTAGGAAACGACGCGTGGACCGATCGGGGCGTAGGAGACGACGCGTGTACCTATCGGGGCCCACGAGACAGCGTGTGGACCGATTGGGGCTCAGGAGACGGCGCGTGGACCGATCGGGTTCAGGAGACGGCGCGTGGACCGATTGGGGCTCGGATACGGCGCGTGAGCCGACCGGGGCTCAGGAGGCCGCGCGTGGACCGATCGCGTCTCGGCGACGGCGCGTGGACCGATCGGGGCTCAGGAGGCCGCGCGTGGACCGATCATGGCTCGGAGACGGCGCGAGGAGCGATCGGGGCTCAGGAGAATACGCGTCAATTGATCGGGGCTCAGGAGACGATGCGGCGACTGATCGGCGTTCGGAGACGGCGCAGGGACCTATCGGGGCTTAGGAGACGACGCGTGGACCAATCGGGGCTCAGGAGACGGCGAGTGGACCGATCGGGACTCAGGAGACGGCGCGTGGACCGATTGGGGCTTGGATACGGTGTGTGACGCGACCGGGGCTCAGGAGGCCGCGCGTGGAGCGATCATGGCTCGGCCGCGGCGCGTGGACCGATCGGGGCTCGGAGACGACGCGTTAACCGATCGGGGCTTAGGAGTCGATGCGTGGACCGATCGTGGCTCGGAGACGGCGCGTGGACCGACCGGGACTCAGGAGGCCACGCCTGGATCGATAGGGGCTTGGCGACGGCGCGTGGACGGATCGAGGCTCGGAGACGGCGCGTGGACCGATGGGGGCTTAGGAAACGACGCGTGGACCGATCGGGGCGTAGGAGACGACGCGTGTACCTATCGGGGCCCACGAGACAGCGTGTGGACCGATTGGGGCTCAGGAGACGGCGCGTGGACCGATCGGAGCTCGGAGACGGTGCGAGGACCGACCGGGTCTCAGGAGACGGCGAGTGGACCGACCGGAGCTCAGGAGATTCGCGTGGATCGATCAGGGCTCCGGAGGCGGCGCGTGGAACGATCGGGGCTCAGGAGACGGCGCGTGGACCGATTGGGGCTCGGATACGGCGCGTGAGCCGACCGGGGCTCAGGAGGCCGCGCGTGGACCGATTGCGCCTCGGCGACGGCGCGTGGACCGATCGGGGCTCAGGAGACGGCGCGTGGACCGATTGGGGCTCGGATACGGCGCGTGAGCCGACCGGGGCTCAGGAGGCCGCGCGTGGACCGATTGCGCCTCGGCGACGGCGCGTGGACCGATCGGGGCTCGGAGACGACGCGTGGACCGATCGGTGCCGAGGAAACGGTGCGTGGACCGACTGGGGCTCGGAGACGGCGCGTGGACCGATCGTGGCTTAGGAGAAAGCGCGTGAAACGATCGGGGCTCAGGAGACGGGGCGTGGACCGATCGTGGCTCGGAGACGGCGCGTGTAGGCATCGGGGCTAAGAAGACGACGCATCGAACGAGCGGGGCTCAGAAGACGGCGCGAGGAGCGATCGGGGCTCAGGAGAAGACGCATGGATAGATCGGGGCTCAGGGGACGACGCGTGGACCGATCGGGGATCAGGAGATGACGCGTGGACCAGTCGGGGCGTAGGAGACTCGCGTGGATCTATCGGGGCTCCGGAGATGGCGCGTGAACCGATCGGGGCTTAGGAGACGGCGCTTGGACCGATCGGGGCTCAGGAAGCTGCGCCTGGACCGATCGTGGTGCGGAGACGGCTCGTGGAGGCATCGGGGCTTAGAAGACGACGCATGGACCAATCGGGGCTCGGAAACGGCGCGTGGACCGATCGGGGCTTACGAGTCGATGCGTGGTCCGATCGGGGCTCGGCGACGGCGCGTGGACCGATCGAGGCTCGGAGACGACGCGTGTACGGATCGGGGATTCGGGGATGACGGGTGAAGCGATCCAGGCTCAGGAGACGGCGCATGAACGGATCGGGGTTTGGGAGAAGGCGCTTGGACCGATCGGCGATCAGGAGATGACGCGGGGACCGATCGGGGCTCTGGAAGCGGCGCACCGACCGATCGTGGCTCGGAGACGACGCGTGGAAGCATCGGGGCTTTGAAGACGACGCGTGGACCGATCGGGGCTCAGGAAACGGCGTGTGGAGCGATCGGGGCTTTGAAGACGACGGGTGGACCGATCGGGGCTCGGAGACGACGTGTGGACCGATCGGGGCTCAGGAGACGACGCGTCGGCGGATCGGGGTTTAGGAGACGACGCGTGGACCGATCGGGGCTTAGGAGCCGACGCGTGAACCAATCGGAGCTTAGGAGATGACGCGTGGACCGATCGGAGCTCAGGAGACGGCGCGTGGAGCGATCGGGGCTCAGGTGACGCCGCGTGAACCGATCGGCGCTCGGAGACGGCGCTTGGACCGATCGGGATTTGGGAGAAGGCGCTTAGACCGATCGGGGCTCAGGAGACGGCGAGTGGACCGATCGGGGCTCGGAGACGGCGCGTTATCTGATCACGGCTTAGGAGACGACGCGTGGACCGATCGGGGCTTAGGAGACGACGCGTGGACCGAACGGGCCTTAGGAGACGACGCGTGGAACGATCGGGGCTCAGGAGACTCGCGTGAATTCATCGAGGCTCAGGAGGCGACGCGTGGACCCTTCGGGGCTCGGAGATGGCGCGTGGACCGATCGGGGCTTAGGAGACGACGCGTGGAACGATCGGGGCTCAGGAGACTCGCGTGAATTGATCGGGGCTCAGGAGTCGACGCGTGGACCCTTCGGCGCTCGGAGACGGCGCGTCGACCGATCGGGGTTCGGAGACGGCGCGTGGACCGTCTGGGGCTTAGGAGACGATGCGTCGACCGATCGGCGCTCGGAGACGGCGCGTCGACCGATCGGGGTTCGGAGACAGCGCGTGGACCTTCTGGGGCTTAGGAGACGATGCGTCGACCGATCGGCGCTCGGAGACGGCGCGTCGGCCGATCGGGGTTCGGGGACGGCATGTGGACCGTCTGGGGCTTAGGAGACGATGCGTGGACCGATCGGGGCTCAGGAGACTGCGCGTGGACAGATCGGGGCTCAGGAGACGACGCGTGGACCGATCGGGGCTCAGGACACGGCGCGTGGACCGGTCGGGGCTTAGGAGACTCGCGTGTATCTATCGGGGCTCCGGAGATGGCGCGTGAACCGATCGGGGCTTAGGAGACGGCGCGTGGACCGATGGGGGCTCAGGAAGCGGCGCCTGGACCGATCCTGGCGCGGAGACCGCTCGTGGAGGCATCGGGGCTTAGAAGACGACGCATGGACCGATCGGGGCTCGGAAACGGCGCGTGGACCGATCGGGGCTTAGGAGACGGCACGTGGAGCGATCGGGGCTCGGAGACGGCGCGTGGAAGGATCGGGACTCAGGTGACGCCGCGTGAACCGATCAGCGCTCGGAGACGGCGCGTGGACCGATCGGGGTTTGGGAGAAGGCGCTTGGACCGATCGGGGCTTAGGAGACGGCGCGTGGACCGATCGGGGATCAGGAGATGACGCGTGGACCGATCGGGGCTCTGGAAGCGGCGCACGGACCGATCGTGGCTCGGAGACGGCGCGTGGAGGCATCGGGGCTTTGAAGACGACGCGTGGACCGATCGGGGCTCAGGAAACGGCGTGTGGAGCGATCGGGGCTCAGGAGGCGACGCGTGGATCGATCGGGGCTCAGGAGACGACGCGTCGACCGATCGGGGCTCAGGAGACAGCGCGCGGACCGACCGGGGCTCAGGAGACTCGCGTGGATCGATCGGGGCTCCGGAGCCGCCGCGTGGACCGATGGGGATCAAGAGACGGTGCGTGGACCGATCGGGCCTCGGAGACGGCGCGTGGACCGATCGGGGCTCGGAGACAGCGCGTGGAACGATCGGGGCTCAGGTGATGCCGCGTGAACCGATCGGCGCTCGGAGACGGCGCGAGGACCGATCGGGGTTTTGTAGAAGGCGCTTGGACCGATCGGGGCTGAGGAGGCGGCGCGTGGAACGATCGGGGCTCGGAGATGGCGCGTGGAACGATCGGGGCTCAGGAGACGGCGTGGTAACGGATCGGCGCTCGGAGACGGCGCGTGAACGGATCGGGGCTCGGAAACGGCGCGTGGACCGATCGAGGCTCGGAGACGACGCGTGTACGGATCGGGGATTCGGGGACGACGCGTGAAACGATCCGGGCTCAGGAAACGGCGTGTAGAGCGATCGGGACTCACGACAAGACGCGTGGATCGATCGGGGCTCAGGAGACGACGCGTCGACCGATCGGGGCTCAGGAGACGGCGCGTGGACCGATCGGGGCTTAGGAGACGGCGCGTTGACCGATCGGGGCTCGGAGACGGCGCGTGGACCGATCGGGGCTTAGGAGAAGACGCGTGGACCGATCGGAGCTCAGGAGACGGCGCGTGGACCGATCGGGGCTTCGGAGACGGTTCGTGGACCGATCGGGGCTCGGAGACGGTGCGAGGACCGACCGGGGCTCAGGAGACGGCGCGTGGACCGATCGGGGCTCAGGAGGCCGCGCGTGGACCGATCATGGCTCGGAGACGGCGCGAGGAGCGATCGGGGCTCAGGAGAATACGCGTCAATTGATCGGGGCTCAGGAGACGATGCGGCGACTGATCGGCGTTCGGAGACGGCGCAGGGACCTATCGGGGCTTAGGAGACGACGCGTGGACCAATCGGGGCTCAGGAGACGGCGAGTGGACCGATCGGGACTCAGGAGACGGCGCGTGGACCGATTGGGGCTTGGATACGGTGTGTGACGCGACCGGGGCTCAGGAGGCCGCGCGTGGAGCGATCATGGCTCGGCCGCGGCGCGTGGACCGATCGGGGCTCGGAGACGACGCGTTAACCGATCGGGGCTTAGGAGTCGATGCGTGGACCGATCGTGGCTCGGAGACGGCGCGTGGACCGACCGGGACTCAGGAGGCCACGCCTGGATCGATCGGGGCTTGGCGACGGCGCGTGGACGGATCGAGGCTCGGAGACGGCGCGTGGACCGATCGGGGCTTAGGAAACGACGCGTGGACCGATCGGGGCGTAGGAGACGACGCGTGTACCTATCGGGGCCCACGAGACAGCGTGTGGACCGATTGGGGCTCAGGAGACGGCGCGTGGACCGATCGGAGCTCGGAGACGGTGCGAGGACCGACCGGGTCTCAGGAGACGGCGCGTGGACCGACCGGAGCTCAGGAGATTCGCGTGGATCGATCAGGGCTCCGGAGGCGGCGCGTGGACCGATTGCGGAGCAAGAGATGGTGCGTGGACCGATCGGGGTTCGGAGACGGCGCGTGGACCGACCGGGGCTTAGGAAACGACGCGTGGACCGATCGGGGCGTAGGAGACGACGCGTGTACCTATCGGGGCCCACGAGACAGCGTGTGGACCGATTGGGGCTCAGGAGACGGCGCGTGGACCGATCGGGTTCAGGAGACGGCGCGTGGACCGATTGGGGCTCGGATACGGCGCGTGAGCCGACCGGGGCTCAGGAGGCCGCGCGTGGACCGATCGCGTCTCGGCGACGGCGCGTGGACCGATCGGGGCTTAGGAAGCCGCGCGTGGACCGATCATGGCTCGGAGACGGCGCGAGGAGCGATCGGGGCTCAGGAGAATACGCGTCAATTGATCGGGGCTCAGGAGACGATGCGGCGACTGATCGGGGTTCGGAGACGGCGCAGGGACCTATCGGGGCTCAGGAGTCGGCGTGTGAACCGATCGGGTCTCAGGAGACGGCGCGTGGACCGATTGGGGCTTGGATACGGTGTGTGACGCGACCGGGGCTCAGGAGGCTGCGCGTGGAGCGATCATGGCTCGGCCGCGACGCGTGGACCGATCGGGGCTCGGAGACGACGCGTTAACCGATCGGGGCTTAGGAGTCGATGCGTGGACCGATCGTGGCTCGGAGACGGCGCGTGGACCGACCGGGACTCAGGAGGCCACGCCTGGATCGATCGGGGCTTGGCGACGGCGCGTGGACGGATCGAGGCTCGGAGACGGCGCGTGGACCGATCGGGGCTTAGGAAACGACGCGTGGACCGATCGGAGCTCAGGAGACGGCGCGTGGACCGATCGGGGCTTCGGAGACGGTTCGTGGACCGATCGGGGCTCGGAGACGGTGCGAGGACCGACCGGGGCTCAGGAGACGGCGCGTGGACCGACCGGAGCTCAGGAGATTCGCGTGGATCGATCGGGGCTCCGGAGGCGGCGCGTGGACGGATTGCGGAGCAAGAGATGGTGCGTGGACCGATCGGGGTTCGGAGACGGCGCGTGGACCGACCGGGGCTTAGGAAACGACGCGTGGACCGATCGGGGCGTAGGAGACGACGCGTGTACCTATCGGGGCCCACGAGACAGCGTGTGGACCGATTGGGGCTCAGGAGACGGCGCGTGGACCGATCGGGTTCAGGAGACGGCGCGTGGACCGATTGGGGCTCGGATACGGCGCGTGAGCCGACCGGGGCTCAGGAGGCCGCGCGTGGACCGATCGCGTCTCGGCGACGGCGCGTGGACCGATCGGGGCTCAGGAGGCCGCGCGTGGACCGATCATGGCTCGGAGACGGCGCGAGGAGCGATCGGGGCTCAGGAGAATACGCGTCAATTGATCGGGGCTCAGGAGACGATGCGGCGACTGATCGGGGTTCGGAGACGGCGCAGGGACCTATCGGGGCTTAGGAGACGACGCGTGGACCAATCGGGGCTCAGGAGACGGCGCGTGGACCGATTGGGGCTTAGGAGCCGACGCGTGAACCAATCGGAGCTTAGAAGATGACGCGTGGACCGATCGGCGGTCGGAGACGGCGCTAGGAGCGATCGGGACTCAGGTGACGCCGCGTGAACCGATCGGCGCTCGGAGACGGCGCGTGAACGGATCGGGGCTCGGAAACGGCGCGTGGACCGATCGAGGCTCGGAGACGACGCGTGTACGGATCGGGGATTCGGGGACGACGCGTGAAACGATCCGGGCTCAGGAAACGGCGTGTAGAGCGATCGGGACTCACGACAAGACGCGTGGATCGATCGGGGCTCAGGAGACGACGCGTCGACCGATCGGGGCTCAGGAGACGGCGCGTGGACCGATCGGGGCTTAGGAGACGGGGCGTTGACCGATCGGGGCTCGGAGACGGCGCGTGGACCGATCGGGGCTTAGGAGAAGACGCGTGGACCGATCGGAGCTCAGGAGACGGCGCGTGGACCGATCGGGGCTTCGGAGACGGTTCGTGGACCGATCGGGGCTCGGAGACGGTGCGAGGACCGACCGGGGCTCATTAGACGGCGCGTGGACCGATCGGGGCTCAGGAGGCCGCGCGTGGATCGATCGGGGCTCCGGAGGCGGCGCGTGGACGGATTGCGGAGCAAGAGATGGTGCGTGGACCGATCGGGGTTCGGAGACGGCGCGTGGACCGACCGGGGCTTAGGAAACGACGCGTGGACCGATCGGGGCGTAGGAGACGACGCGTGTACCTATCGGGGCCCACGAGACAGCGTGTGGACCGATTGGGGCTCAGGAGACGGCGCGTGGACCGATCGGGTTCAGGAGACGGCGCGTGGACCGATTGGGGCTCGGATACGGCGCGTGAGCCGACCGGGGCTCAGGAGGCCGCGCGTGGACCGATCATGGCTCGGAGACGGCGCGAGGAGCGATCGGGGCTCCGGAGAATACGCGTCAATTGATCGGGGCTCAGGAGACGATGCGGCGACTGATCGGGGTTCGGAGACGGCGCAGGGACCTATCGGGGCTTAGGAGACGACGCGTGGACCAATCGGGGCTCAGGAGACGGCGTGTGGACCGATCGGGACTCAGGAGACGGCGCGTGGACCGATTGGGGCTTGGATACGGTGTGTGACGCGACCGGGGCTCAGGAGGCCGCGCGTGGAGCGATCATGGCTCGGCCGCGGCGCGTGGACCGATCGGGGCTCGGAGACGACGCGTTAACCGATCGGGGCTTAGGAGTCGATGCGTGGACCGATCGTGGCTCGGAGACGGCGCGTGGACCGACCGGGACTCAGGAGGCCACGCCTGGATCGATCGGGGCTTGGCGACGGCGCGTGGACGGATCGAGGCTCGGAGACGGCGCGTGGACCGATCGGGGCTTAGGAAACGACGCGTGGACCGATCGGGGCGTAGGAGACGACGCGTGTACCTATCGGGGTCCACGAGACAGCGTGTGGACCGATTGGGGCTCAGGAGACGGCGCGTGGACCGATCGGGTTCAGGAGACGGCGCGTGGACCGATTGGGGCTCGGATACGGCGCGTGAGCCGACCGGGGCTCAGGAGGCCGCGCGTGGACCGATCGCGTCTCGGCGACGGCGCGTGGACCGATCGGGGCTCAGGAAGCCGCGCGTGGACCGATCATGGCTCGGAGACGGCGCGAGGAGCGATCGGGGCTCAGGAGAATACGCGTCAATTGATCGGGGCTCAGGAGACGATGCGGCGACTGATCGTGGTTCGGAGACGGCGCAGGGACCTATCGGGGCTTAGGAGACGGCGCGTGGACCAATCGGGGCTCAGGAGTCGGCGTGTGGACCGATCGGGACTCAGGAGACGGCGCGTGGACCGATTGGGGCTTGGATACGGTGTGTGACGCGACCGGGGCTCAGGAGGCCGCGCGTGGAGCGATCATGGCTCGGCCGCGGCGCGTGGACCGATCGGGGCTCGGAGACGACGCGTTAACCGATCGGGGCTTAGGAGTCGATGCGTGGACCGATCGTGGCTCGGAGACGGCGCGTGGACCGACCGGGACTCAGGAGGCCACGCCTGGATCGATCGGGGCTTGGCGACGGCGCGTGGACGGATCGAGGCTCGGAGACGGCGCGTGGACCGATCGGGGCTTAGGAAACGACGCGTGGACCGATCGGGGCGTAGGAGACGACGCGTGTACCTATCGGGGCCCACGAGACAGCGTGTGGACCGATTGGGGCTCAGGAGACGGCGCGTGGACCGATCGGAGCTCGGAGACGGTGCGAGGACCGACCGGGTCTCAGGAGACGGCGCGTGGACCGACCGGAGCTCAGGCGATTCGCGTGGATCGATCGGGGCTCCGGAGGCGGCGCGTGGACCGATTGCGGAGCAGGAGATGGTGCGTGGACCGATCGGCGCTCGGAGACGGCGCGTGGACCGATCGGAGCTTAGGAGACGGCGCGTGGAACGATCGGGGCTCAGGAGCCGACGCGTGTACGGATCGGGGCTTTGAAGACGACGCGTGGACCGATCGGGGCTCAGGAAACGGCGTGTGGAGCGATCGGGGTTCAGGAGACGGCGCGTGGACCGACTGGGGATCAGGAGATGACGCGTGGACCGATCGGGGCTCTGGAAGCGGCGCACGGACCGATCGTGGCTCGGAGACGGCACGTGGAGGCATCGGGGCTTTGAAGACGACGCGTGGACCGATCGGGGCTCAGGAAACGGCGTGTGGAGCGATCGGGGTTCAGAAGACTCGCGTGGATCGATCGGCGCTCCGGAGGCGCCGCGTGGACCGATGGGGATCAGGAGACGGCGCGTGGACCGATCGGAGCTCGGAGACGGCCCGTGGAACGATCGGGGCTTAGGACACGGCGCGTGAACCGATCGGCGCTCGGAGACGCGCGCGTGGACCGATCGGGGCTTAGGAGAAGGCGCGTGGACCGATCGGGGCTCAGGAACCGGCGCACGGGCCAATCGTGGCTCGGAGACGGCGCGTGGAGGCATCGGGGCTTTGAAGACGACGGGTGGACGGAACGGTGCTCAGAAACAGCGCGTGGGCCGATCGGTGCTCGGAGACGATCCGTGGACCGATCGGGGCTCAGGAAACGGCGCGTGGAGCGATCGGGACTCAGGAGACGACGTGTGGACCGATCGGGGTTTAGCAGAGGACGCGTCGACCGATCGGGTCTCAGGAGACGGCGCGTGGACCGATCTGGGGTTAGGAGACGACGGGTGGATCGATCGGTGCTCAGGAAGCGGCGCCTGGACCGATCGTGGCTCGTCGACGGCGCGGGGTGGGGGGCATCTGGGCTTAGAAGACGACGCGTGGACCGATCGGGGCACAGAAAACAGCGCGTGGACCGATCGCGGCTCGGCGACTCCGCGTGGACGGATCGGGGCTCAGGAGACGGCGCGTGGACTAATTGGGGCTCAGGAGACGGCGCGTGGACCGATCGGGGCTCCGAGACGGCGGGTGGAACGATCGGGGCTCAGGAGACGGCGCGTGGACCGATCGGGTCTCGGAGGCGGCGCGTTAACCAATCGGGGCTCGGCGACTACGCGTGGACGTATCGGGGCTCAGGCGACGGCGCGTGTACCGATCGGGGCTCAAGAAACGGCGCGTGGACCGATCGGGGCTCAGGAAACGGCGCGTGGACCGACCGGGGCTCAGGAGACCGCGCGTGGACCGATGGGGGCTCAGCGTCTACGCGTTGACGTATCGGGGCTCAGGAGACGACGCGTGGACCGATCGCGGATTAGGAGACGAAGCCTGCACCGATCGGGGCTCAGGCGACGGCGCGTGTACTGATCGGGGTTTAGGAGACGATTCGTGCACCGATCGGGGCTCAGGAGACAGCGCGTGGACCGATTGGAGATCAGGAGACGGCGCGTGGATGGATCGGGGCTCGGAGACGACGCATCTACAGATCGGCGCTCGGAGACGGCGCGTGGACGTATCGGGGTTCAGGAGACGGCGCGTGTACCGACTGGGGCTCAGGAGACCGCGCATGAACCGATCGGGGCTCGGCGACTGCGTGTGGACGGATCGGGGATCAGGAGACGGCGCGTGGACCGATCGGGGGTCGGAGACGGCGCGTTAACCCATCACGGCTTAGGAGACGACGCGTGGACCGATCGGGGCTTAGGAGACGACGCGTGGACCGATCGGGGCGTAGGAGACAGCGCTTGGACCGATCGGGGCTCAGGAGACGGCGCGTGAACCAATCGGCGCTCGGAGACGGCGCGTGGACCGATCGTGGCTTAGGAGCCGACGCGTGGACCGATCGGGGCGCAGGAAGCGGCGCCTGGTTCGATCGTGGCTCGGAGACGGCGCGTGGAGGCATCGGGGCGTAGAAGACGATGCGTGGACCGATCGTGGGTTAAGAGATGACGCGTGGACCGATCGGGGCTTAGGAGACGACACGTGGACCGATCGGGGCTCAGGAGACGGCGCGTGGACCGGTCGGGGCTCGGAGACAGCGCGTGGAATGATCGGGGCTCAGGAGACGGCGCGAGGACCGATCGGAGCTGGGAGACAGCGCGTGGACCGACTGTGGCTCAGGCGGTTGCGCGTGGACCAATTCGGGTTCGGCGACGGCGCGTGGACGGATCGGGGCTCGGAGACGGCGCGTTAACCGATCGGGGCTTACGAGACGATGCGTGGACCGATCGGGCGAGGAGACAGCGCGTTGGGGCATCTGGGCTTAGAAGACGACGCGTGGACCGATCGGGGCTCAGGAAACGGCGCGTGGACCGATCGGGGCTGGGAGACGGCGCGTGGAACGATCGGTGCTTAGGAGACTACGCGTATACCGATCGGGGCTCAGGAGACAGCGCTTGGACCGATTGGGATTAGGAAACGACGCGTGGACCGATCGGTGGTCAGAAGACGCCGTGTGGACCGATCGGGGCTCAGGAAACTGCGCGTGGACCGATCGGAGCTCGGAGGCGACGCGTGGATTGTTCGGGGCTCAACAGACGGCGCGTGGACTAATCGTGGCTTAGGAGACGACATGTGGGCTGATCGGCGATCAGGAGACGGTGCGTGGACCGATCGGGGCTCGGAGGCGGCGCGTGGACCGATCGGCGCTTAGGAGACCACGCGTGAACCGACCGGGGCTCAGGAGGCCGCGCGTGCAACGATCGGCGCTCAGGTGACGGAGCGTGAACCGATCGGCGCTCGGAGACGGCGCGTGGACCGATCGGGGCTCAGGAGATGGCGCGTTAACCGATCGGCGCTCGTAGACGGCGCGTGGAGCGAACGGGGCTCAGGAGACGGCGCGTGAACCGATCGGCGCTTGGAGACAGCGCGTGGATCGATCGGGGCTGGGAGACGGCGCGTGGACCGATCGGGGCTCGGCGACTGCGCGTGGACGGATCGGGGCTCAGGAGACGGCGCGTGGACCGTCTGGGGCTTAGGAGACGCTGCGTGGACCGATCGGGGCACAGGAGACTGCGCGTGGATGGATCGAGGCTTAGGGAACGACGCGTGGACGGATCGGGGCTCGGAGACGGCGCGTGGAACGATCGGGGCTCAGGAGACGGCGCGTAGACCGATCGGGGCTCGGAAACGATGCGTTAACCGAGCGGGGCTTAGGAGACTATGCGTGGACCGATCGGGACTCGGAGACAGCGCGTGTACCGACTGGGGCTCAGGAGGTTGCGCGTGGATCAATTGGGGTTCGGCGACGGCGCGTGGAGCGACCGGGGCTCAGGAGACCGCGCGTGAACCAATCGGAGCTCGGCGACTGCACGTGGATCGATCGGGGCTTAGGACACGATGCGTGGACCAATCGAGGCTCGGCGATGGCGCGTGGACCGATCGGGGCTCGGAGACGACGTGTGGACGTGTCGGGGCTTAGGAGACGATGCGTGCACCGATCGGGGCTCAGGAGACGGCGCGTGGGTGGATCAGGGCTTAGGGAACGACGCGTGGACCGATCGGGGCTCTGGAGACGGCGCGTGGATGGATCGGGGCTTAGGAAACGACGCGTGGACCGATCGGGGCTCAGGAGACGGCGCGTGGACCGATCGGGGCTGGGAGACGGCGCGTGGACCGATCGGGGCTTAGGAGAAGGCGCGTGGACCGATCGGGGCTTAGGAGACGGCGCGTGGACCGATCGGGGCTTAGGAGACGGCGCGTGGACCGATCGGCGCTCGGAGAAGGCGCGTGGAACGATCGGGGCTCAGGAGACAGCGCGTGAACCGATCGGCGCTCGGAGATGGCGCGTGGACCGATCGGGGTTTAGGAGAAGGCGCGTGGAACGATCGGGGCTCAGGAGACGGCGCGTGGACCGATCGTGGCTCGGAGACGGCGCGTGGAGGCATCGGGGTTAAGAAGACGACGCATCGACCGAGCGGGGCTCAGGAGACGGCGCGAGGAGCGATCAGGGCTCAGGAGACGGCGCGTAAACCGAGCGGCGCTCGGAGACGGCACGTGGACTGATCGGGGCTTAGGAGACGGCGTGTGGACCGATCGGGGCTCAGGAGACGGCGCGTGGACCGATCGGGGTTCGGAGACGACGCGTCGGCCGATCGGGCTCAGAAGACGGCGCGTGGAGGCATCGGGGCTTAGAAGACGACGCATGGACCGATCAGGTCTCAGGAAACGGCGCGTGGACCGATTGGAGCTCGGAGATGACGCGTGGACCGACTGGGGCTCAGGCGGTTGCGGGTGGACCAATTGGGGTTCGGCGACGGCGCGTGGACCGGTCGGGGCTCGGAGACGGCGCGTTAACCGATCGGGCCTTAGGAGACGATGCGTGAACCGATCGGGGCTCGGAGACGGCGCGTGGACCAATCGGGGCTCGGAGACGGCGCGTTAACCGATCGGGGCTTAGGAGACGATGCGTGGACCGATCGGGCCTCAGGAGACCGCGCGTGGACCGATCGGGGCTCGGCGACTGCGCGTGGACCGATTGGGGCTTAGGAGACGATGCGTGGATCGATCGGGGCTCAGGATCCTCGCGTGGATCGTTCGGGGCTCCGGAGGCGCCGCGTGGACCCATGGGGATCAGGAGACAGTGCGTGGACCCATCGGGGCTCGGAGACGGCGCGTGGACCGATCGGGGCTTAGGAGACGACGCGTGGACCGATCGGGGTGTAGGAGACGACGCGTGTACCTATCGGGGCTCAGGAGACAGCGCGTGGACCGATCGGGGCTCGGCGTCTGCGCATCGACGTATCGGGGCTCAGGGGACGGCACGTGGACCGATTGGAGCTTAGGAGACGGCGCGTGGACCGATTGGGGCTCGGATACGGCGCGTGAACCGATCGGGGCTTAGGAGACGACGCGTGGACCGATCGGGGCTCAGGGGACGGCGCGTGGACCGATCGGGGCTTCGGAGACGGTACGTGCACCGATCGGGGCTCGGAGACGGTACGAGGACCGACCGGAGCTCAGGAGATTCGCGTGGATCGATCAGGGCTCCGGAGGCGGCGCATGGACCGATTGGCGAGCATGAGATGGTGCGTGGACCGATCGGGGCTCGGAGACGGCGCACGGACCGATCGGGGCTTAGGAGACGACGCGTGGACCGATTGGGGCTCAGGAGGCCGCGCGTGGACCGATCGCGGCTCGACGCCGTGCGTGGACGGATCAGGGCTCAGGAGACGGCGCGTGGACCGATCGGGGCGGGCAGACGGCGCGTGGACCGATCGGGGCTTAGGAGACGTCGCGTGGACCGATGGGGGTTCAGGAGACGACGCGTGGATCGATCAAGGCTCAGGAGACGACGCGTCGTCCGATCGGGGCTCAGGATGTGGCGCGTGGACCCATCGGGGCTCGGAGACGGCACGTGGACCGATCAGGGCTTAGGACACGACGCGTTGACCGATCAGGACTCAGGAGGCGGCGCGTGGACCGATCGGGGATCAGGAAACGGTCCGTGGAGCGATCGGGGCTTAGGAGACGGCACGTGGACTGATCGGGGCTCGGGACGCGGCGCCTGAACCGATCGTAGCTCGGAGACGGCGCGTAGAGGCATCGGGGCTCGGAGACGACGCGTGTACGGATCGGGGCTTGATGACGGCGGCTTTATCGATCGCGGCTCAGAGACGGCCCGTGAACCGAGCGGCGCTCGGAGACGGCGCGTGGACCGATCGGGGCTTATGAGACGGCGCGTGGACCGATCGGAGATCAGGAGAAGACGCGTGCACAGATCGGGGCTCTGGAAGCGGCGCACGGACCGATCGTGGCTCGGAGACGGCGCGTGGAGGCATCGGGGCTTTGAAGACGACGCGTGGACCGAACGGTGCTCAGAAAACGCCGCGTGGACCGATGGGGATCAGGAGACGGTGCGTGGACCGATCGGGGCTCGGAGACGCCGCTTGGACCGATCGCGGCTTAGGAGACGTCGCGTGGACCGATTGGGGCTTAGGAGACGGCGCGTGGACCGATCGGGGTCAGGAAGCGGCGCCTAGACCGATCGTGGCTCGGAGACGGCGCGTGGAGGCATCGGGGCTAAGAAGACGACGCATGGACCGAGCGGGGCTTAGGAGACGGCGCGAGGAGCGATCGGGGTTCAGGAGAAGACGCATCAAGTGATCGGGGCTCAGAAATCGGCGCGTGGAGCGATCGGGGCTCAGGAGACGACGCGTGGATCGATCGGGGCTCAGGAAACGACGCGTCGACCGATCGGGGCTCAGGAGACGGCGCGCGGACCGACCGGGGGTCAGGAGCCTCGTGTGGACCGATCATGGCACGGCGACGGCGCGTGGACGGATCGGGGCTCGGAGACAACGCGTGGACCGATGGGGGCTCGGATACGGTGCGTGAACCAACCGGGGCTCAGGAGGTCGCGCGTGGACCGATCGCGGCTCGGTGACGGCGCGTGGACCGATCGGGGCTCAGGAGGCCGCGCGTGGACCGATCGCGGCTCGGCGGCGGCGCGTGGACCGATCGGGGCTCAGGAGGCCGCGCGTGGACCGATCATGGCTCGGCGACGGCGCGTGGACCGATCGGTGCTCGGAGACGACGCGTGGACCGATCGGGGCTCAGGCGGTTGCGCGTGGACCATTTGGGGTTCGGCGACGGCGCGTGGACCGATCGGCGCTCGGAGACAGCGCGTTAACCGATCGGGGCTTAGGAAACGATGCATGGACCGATCGGGGCTTGGAGACGGCGCGTGGACCGATCGGGGCTGAGGAGACGAGCGTGGACCGATTAGGGCTCGGAGACGGCGCGTGGAATGATCGGGGCTCAGGAGACGGCGCGTGAACCGATCGGCGCTTGGAGACAGCGCGTGGACTGATCGGGACTTAGGAGACGGCGCGTGGACCGATCGGAGATCAGGAGACGATGCGTGGACCGATAGGGCTCTGGAAGCGGCGCACGGACCGATCGTGGATCGGCGACGGCGCGTGGAACGATCGGGGCTCAGGAGACGGCGCGTGAACCGATCGGCGCTCGGAGACGGTGCGTGGACCGATCGGGGCTTAGGAGACGGCGCGTGGACCGTTCGGAGATCAGGAGACGATGCGTGGACCGATCGGGGCTCAGGAGACTGCGCGTGGATGGATCGGCGCTTAGGGAACGACGCGTGAACCCATCGGGGTTCAGGAGACGGCGCGTGAACCGACCATGGCTCAGGAGGCCGCGCGTAGACCGACTGGGGCTCAGGTGGTTGCGCGTGGACCAATTGGGGTTCGGCGACGGCGCGTGGACCGATCGGGGCTCGGAGACGGCGCGTTAACCGATCGGGGCTTAGGAGACGATGCGAGGAGGCATCTGGGTTTACAAGAAGACGCGTGGATCGATCGGGGCTCGGAGACGGCGCGTGAACCGACCGGGGCTCAGGAGCCTAGCGTGGATCGATCGGGGCTCAGGAGACGACGCGTCGACTGTTCGGGGCTCCGGAGGCGCCGCCTGGACCGAGGGGGATCAGGAGGCGGTGCGTGGACCGACCGGAGCTCAGAAGATTCGCGTGGATCGATCGGGGCTCCGGAGGCGGCGCGTGGACCGATTGGAGATCAGGAGATGGTGCGTGGACCGATCGGGGCTCGGAGACGGCGCGTGGGCCGATCGGGGCTTAGGAGACGACTCGTGGACCGATTGGGGCTCAGGAGGCCGCGCGTGGACCGATCGCGGCGCGACGCCGCGCGTGGACGGATCAGGGCTCAGGAGGCTGCGCGTGAACCAATCGGCGCTCAGAGACGGCGCGTGGACAGATTGGGGCTTAGGAGACGGCGCGTGGACCGATTGGGGCTCGGATACGGCGCGTGAACCGACCGGGGCTCAGGAGGCCGCGCGAGGCCCGATCGCGGCACGGTGACAGCGCGAGGAGGCATCTGGGCTTAGAAGACGACGCGTGGGTCGATCGCGGCTCGGAGACGGCGCGTGAACCGACCGGGGCTCAGGAGGCCGCGCTTGGACCGATCGAGACTCAGCGACGGCGCGTGGACCGACCGGGGCTCGGAGACGGCGCGTGGAGCGATCGGGTCCCAGGAGAAGACGCGTCGATTGATCGGGGATCAGAAATAGGCGCGTGGAGCGATCGGGGCTCAGGAGATGACGCGTGGATCGATCGAGGCTCAGGAAACGACGCGTCGACCGATCGGGGCTCAGGAGACGGCGCGCGGACCGACCGGAGCTCAGGAGCCCCGCGTGGACCGATCATGGCTCGGCGACGGCGCGTGGACCGATAGGCCTCTGGAAGCGGCGCACGGACCGATCGTGGATTGGAGACACCGCGTGGAGGCATTGGGGCTTTGAAGACGACGCGTGGACCGAACGGTGGTCAGAAAACGGCGAGTGGAGCGATCGGGGCTCAGGAGACCTTGCGTGGACCGATTGGGGCTCGGATACGGCGCGTGAACCAACCGGGGCTCAGGAGGCCGCGCGTAGACCGTTCGCGGCCCGGCGACGGCGCGTGGGCCGATCGGGGCTCGGAGACGACGCGTGGACGCATCGGGGCTCCGAGACGGCGCGTGGAACGATCGGAGCTCAGGAGACGGCGCGTGAACCGATCGGCGCTCGGAGACGGCGCGTGGAACGATCGGGGCTCAGGAGACGGCGCGTCAACCGATCGGCGCTCGGAGACGGCGCGTGGACCGATCGGGGCTCAGAAGACGACGCGTCGACCGATCGGGGCTCAGGTGACGGCGCGCGGACCGACCGGGGCTCAGGAGACGGCGCGTGAAATGATCGGCGCTCGGAGAGGGCGCGTGGACCGATTGGGGCTTAAGAGACGACGGGTGGACCGATCGGGGCTTAGGAGACGGCACGTGAATCGATCGGGGCTCAGGAGACGACGCGTCGTCGGATCGGGGCTTAGGAGACGACGCGTGGACCAATCGGGGCTTAGGAAACAACGCGTGGACCGATCGGGGTCAGGAGACGGCGCGTGGACCGATCGGGGCTCGGAGACGGCGCGTGGAATGATCGGGGCTTAGGAGACGGCGCGTGGGCCGAACGGGGCTTAGGAGACAACGCGTGGACCGATCGGGGCTCAGGAAGCGGCGCCTGGACCCATCGTGGCTCGGAGACGGCGCGAGGAGGCATCTGGGCTTAGAAGACGACGCGTGGACCGATCGGGGCTCAGGAAACGGCCCGTGGAGCAATCGGGGTTCAGGAGACGACGCGTGGATCGATCAAGGCTCAGGAGACGACGCGTCGTCCGATCGGGGCTCAGGATGTGGCGCGTGGACCCATCGGGGCTCGGAGACGGCACGTGGACCGATCAGGGCTTAGGACACGACGCGTTGACCGATCAGGACTCAGGAGGCGGCGCGTGGACCGATCGGGGATCTGGAAACGGTCCGTGGAGCGATCGGGGCTTAGGAGACGGCACGTGGACTGATCGGGGCTCGGGACGCGGCGCCTGAACCGATCGTAGCTCGGAGACGCCGCGTAGAGACATCGGGGCTCGGAGACGACGCGTGTACGGATCGGGGCTTGATGACGGCGGCTTTATCGATCGCGGCTCAGAGACGGCCCGTGAACCGAGCGGCGCTCGGAGACGGCGCGTGGACCGATCGGGGCTTATGAGACGGCGCGTGGACCGATCGGAGATCAGGAGAAGACGCGTGCACAGATCGGGGCTCTGGAAGCGGCGCACGGACCGATCGTGGCTCGGAGACGGCGCGTGGAGGCATCGGGGCTTTGAAGACGACGCGTGGACCGAACGGTGCTCAGAAAACGCCGCGTGGACCGATGGGGATCAGGAGACGGTGCGTGGACCGATCGGGGCTCGGAGACGCCGCTTGGACCGATCGCGGCTTAGGAGACGTCGCGTGGACCGATTGGGGCTTAGGAGACGGCGCGTGGACCGATCGGGGTCAGGAAGCGGCGCCTAGACCGATCGTTGCTCGGAGACGGCGCGTGGAGGCATCGGGGCTAAGAACACGACGCATGGACCGAGCGGGGCTCAGGAGAAGACGCATCAATTGATCGGGGCTCAGAAATCGGCGCGTGGAGCGATCGGGGCTCAGGAGACGACGCGTGGATCGATCGGGGCTCAGGAAACGACGCGTCGACCGATCGGGGCTCAGGAGACGGCGCGCGGACCGACCGGGGGTCAGGAAACGACGCGTCGACCGATCGGGGCTCAGGAGACGGCGCGCGAACCGACCGGGGGTCAGGAGCCTCGTGTGGACCGATCATGGCACGGCGACGGCGCGTGGACGGATCGGGGCTCGGAGACAACGCGTGGACCGATGGGGGCTCGGATACGGTGCGTGAACCAACCGGGGCTCAGGAGGTCGCGCGTGGACCGATCGCGGCTCGGTGACGGCGCGTGGACCGATCGGGGCTCAGGAGGCCGCGCGTGGACCGATCGCGGCTCGGCGGCGGCGCGTGGACCGATCGGGGCTCAGGAGGCCGCGCGTGGACCGATCATGGCTCGGCGACGGCGCGTGGACCGATCGGTGCTCGGAGACGACGCGTGGACCGATCGGGGCTCAGGCGGTTGCGCGTGGACCATTTGGGGTTCGGCGACGGCGCGTGGACCGATCGGCGCTCGGAGACAGCGCGTTAACCGATCGGGGCTTAGGAAACGATGCATGGACCGATCGGGGCTTGGAGACGGCGCGTGGACCGATCGGGGCTGAGGAGACGAGCGTGGACCGATTAGGGCTCGGAGACGGCGCGTGGAATGATCGGGGCTCAGGAGACGGCGCGTGAACCGATCGGCGCTTGGAGACAGCGCGTGGACTGATCGGGGCTTAGGAGACGGCGCGTGGACCGATCGGAGATCAGGAGACGATGCGTGGACCGATAGGGCTCTGGAAGCGGCGCGTGGAACGATCGGGGCTCAGGAGACGACGCGTGGACCGATCGGGCGTAGGAGACGATGCGTGTACCGATCGGGGCTCGGAGACAGCGCGTGGACTGATCGGGGCTCAGGAGACGGCGCGTGAACCGATCGGCGCTCGGAGACGGTGCGTGGACCGATCGGGGCTTAGGAGACGGCGCGTGGACCGTTCGGAGATCAGGAGACGATGCGTGGACCGATCGGGGCTCAGGAGACTGCGCGTGGATGGATCGGGGCTTAGGGAACGACGCGTGAACCCATCGGGGTTCAGGAGACGGCGCGTGAACCGACCATGGCTCAGGAGGCCGCGCGTGGACCGACTGGGGCTCAGGTGGTTGCGCGTGGACCAATTGGGGTTCGGCGACGGCGCGTGGACCGATCGGGGCTCGGAGACGGCGCGTTAACCGATCGGGGCTTAGGAGACGATGCGAGGAGGCATCTGGGTTTACAAGAAGACGCGTGGATCGATCGGGGCTCAGAGACGGCGCGTGAACCGACCGGGGCTCAGGAGCCTAGCGTGGATCGATCGGGGCTCAGGAGACGACGCGTCGACTGTTCGGGGCTCCGGAGGCGCCGCCTGGACCGAGGGGGATCAGGAGGCGGTGCGTGGACCGACCGGAGCTCAGAAGATTCGCGTGGATCGATCGGGGCTCCGGAGGCGGCGCGTGGACCGATTGGAGATCAGGAGATGGTGCGTGGACCGATCGGGGCTCGGTGACGGCGCGTGGGCCGATCGGGGCTTAGGAGACGACTCGTGGACCGATTGGGGCTCAGGAGGCCGCGCGTGGACCGATCGCGGCGCGACGCCGCGCGTGGACGGATCAGGGCTCAGGAGGCTGCGCGTGTACCAATCGGCGCTCAGAGACGGCGCGTGGACAGATTGGGGCTTAGGAGACGGCGCGTGGACCGATTGGGGCTCGGATACGGCGCGTGAACCGACCGGGGCTCAGGAGGCCGCGCGAGGCCCGATCGCGGCACGGTGACAGCGCGAGGAGGCATCTGGGCTTAGAAGACGACGCGTGGGTCGATCGCGGCTCGGAGACGGCGCGTGAACCGACCGGGGCTCAGGAGGCCGCGCTTGGACCGATCGAGACTCGGCGACGGCGCGTGGACCGACCGGGGCTCGGAGACGGCGCGTGGAGCGATCGGGTCCCAGGAGAAGACGCGTCGATTGATCGGGGATCAGAAATAGGCGCGTTGAGCGATCGGGGCTCAGGAGATGACGCGTGGATCGATCGAGGCTCAGGAAACGACGCGTCGACCGATCGGGGCTCAGGAGACGGCGCGCGGACCGACCGGGGCTCAGGAGCCCCGCGTGGACCGATCATGGCTCGGCGACGGCGCGTGGACCGATAGGCCTCTGGAAGCGGCGCACGGACCGATCGTGGATTGGAGACACCGCGTGGAGGCATTGGGGCTTTGAAGACGACGCGTGGACCGAACGGTGGTCAGAAAACGGCGAGTGGAGCGATCGGGGCTCAGGAGACCTTGCGTGGACCGATTGGGGCTCGGATACGGCGCGTGAACCAACCGGGGCTCAGGAGGCCGCGCGTAGACCGTTCGCGGCCCGGCGACGGCGCGTGGGCCGATCGGGGCTCGGAGACGACGCGTGGACGCATCGGGGCTCCGAGACGGCGCGTGGAACGATCGGAGCTCAGGAGACGGCGCGTGAACCAATCGGCGCTCGGAGACGGCGCGTGGACTGATCGGGCCTTAGGAGACGGCGCGTAGACCGATCGGGGCTCGGAGACGGCGCGTGGAACGATCGGGGCTCAGGTGACGGCGCGTGAACCGATCGGCGCTCGGAGACGGCGCGTGGAACGATCGGGGCTCAGGAGACGGCGTGTGAACCGATCGGCGCTCGGAGACGGCGCGTGGACCGATCGGGGCTCAGAAGACGACGCGTCGACCGATCGGGGCTCAGGTGACGGCGCGCGGACCGACCGGGGCTCAGGAGACGGCGCGTGAAATGATCGGCGCTCGGAGAGGGCGCGTGGACCGATTGGGGCTTAAGAGACGACGGGTGGACCGATCGGGGCTTAGGAGACGGCACGTGAATCGATCGGGGCTCAGGAGACGACGCGTCGTCGGATCGGGGCTTAGGAGACGACGCGTGGACCAATCGGGGCTTAGGAAACAACGCGTGGACCGATCGGGGTCAGGAGACGGCGCGTGGACCGATCGGGGCTCGGAGACGGCGCGTGGAATGATCGGGGCTTAGGAGACGGCGCGTGGGCCGAACGGGGCTTAGGAGACAACGCGTGGACCGATCGGGGCTCAGGAAGCGGCGCCTGGACCCATCGTGGCTCGGAGACGGCGCGAGGAGGCATCTGGGCTTAGAAGACGACGCGTGGACCGATCGGGGCTCAGGAAACGGCCCGTGGAGCAATCGGGGTTCAGGAGACGACGCGTGGATCGATCAAGGCTCAGGAGACGACGCGTCGTCCGATCGGGGCTCAGGATGTGGCGCGTGGACCCATCGGGGCTCGGAGACGGCACGTGGACCGATCAGGGCTTAGGACGCGACGCGTTGACCGATCAGGACTCAGGAGGCGGCGCGTGGACCGATCGGGGATCAGGAAACGGTCCGTGGAGCGATCGGGGCTTAGGAGACGGCACGTGGACTGATCGGGGCTCGGGACGCGGCGCCTGAACCGATCGTAGCTCGGAGACGGCGCGTAGAGGCATCGGGGCTCGGAGACGACGCGTGTACGGATCGCGGCTTGATGACGGCGGCTTTATCGATCGCGGCTCGAGACGGCCCGTGAACCGAGCGGCGCTCGGAGACGGCGCGTGGACCGATCGGGGCTTATGAGACGGCGCGTGGACCGATCGGAGATCAGGAGAAGACGCGTGCACAGATCGGGGCTCTGGAACCGGCGCACGGACCGATCGTGGCTCGGAGACGGCGCGTGGAGGCATCGGGGCTTTGAAGACGACGCGTGGACCGAACGGTGCTCAGAAAACGCCGCGTGGACCGATGGGGATCAGGAGACGGTGCGTGGACCGATCGGGGCTCGGAGACGCCGCTTGGACCGATCGCGGCTTAGGAGACGTCGCGTGGACCGATTGGGGCTTAGGAGACGGCGCGTGGACCGATCGGGGTCAGGAAGCGGCGCCTAGACCGATCGTGGCTCGGAGACGGCGCGTGGAGGCATCGGGGCTAAGAACACGACGCATGGACCGAGCGGGGCTCAGGAGACGGCGCGAGGAGCGATCGGGGTTCAGGAGAAGACGCATCAATTGATCGGGGCTCAGAAATCGGCGCGTGGAGCGATCGGGGCTCAGGAGACGACGCGTGGATCGATCGGGGCTCAGGAAACGACGCGTCGACCGATCGGGGCTCAGGAGACGGCGCGCGGACCGACCGGGGGTCAGGAGCCTCGTGTGGACCGATCATGGCACGGCGCCGGCGCGTGGACGGATCGGGGCTCGGAGACAACGCGTGGACCGATGGGGGCTCGGATACGGTGCGTGAACCAACCGGGGCTCAGGAGGTCGCGCGTGGACCGATCGCGGCTCGGTGACGGCGCGTGGACCGATCGGGGCTCAGGAGGCCGCGCGTGGACCGATCGCGGCTCGGCGGCGGCGCGTGGACCGATCGGGGCTCAGGAGGCCGCGCGTGGACCGATCATGGCTCGGCGACGGCGCGTGGACCGATCGGTGCTCGGAGACGACGCGTGGACCGTTCGGAGATCAGGAGACGATGCGTGGACCGATCGGGGCTCAGGAGACTGCGCGTGGATGGATCGGGGCTTAGGGAACGACGCGTGAACCCATCGGGGTTCAGGAGACGGCGCGTGAACCGACCATTGCTCAGGAGGCCGCGCGTGGACCGACTGGGGCTCAGGTGGTTGCGCGTGGACCAATTGGGGTTCGGCGACGGCGCGTGGACCGATCGGGGCTCGGCGACGATGCGAGGAGGCATCTGGGTTTACAAGAAGACGCGTGGATCGATCGGGGCTCGGAGACGGCGCGTGGACCGATCGGGGCTCAGGAGACGGCGCGAGGAGCCATCGGGCTCAGGAGAAGACGCGTCAATTGATCGGGGCTCAGGAGACGGCGCGTGGACCGACCGGAGCTCAGGAGGCGACGCGTGGACCGATCGGTGCTCGGAGACGGCACGTTGGACGATCGGGGCTCAGGAGACGGCGCGTGGACGGATCGGGGCTTAGGAGTCGGCGCGTCGACCGATCGGAGCTCAGGAGGCGGTGCGTGGATCGTTCGGGGCTCGGAGACAGCCCGTGGACCAACTGGGGCTCAGGAGACAACGCGTCGACCGATCGGGGCTTAGGAGACGACGCGTCGAACGATCGGGGCTTAGGAGACGACGCGTGGACCGATCGGGGATCGGAGACAGCGCGTGTACCGACTGGGGCTCAGGAGACCGCGCGTGAACCGATCGGGGCTCGGCGACTGCGCGTGGACGGAGCGGGGCTCGGAGACGGTGCGTAGAACGATCGGGGCTCAGGAGACGGCGCGTTAACCGATTGGGGCTTAGGAGACGTTGCGTGGACCGATCGGCGCTCGAAGACGGCGCGTGGACCGATCGGGGCTCGGACACAGTGCGTGGACCGACTGGGGCTCAGGCGGTTGCGCGTGGACCAATTGGGGTTCGGCGACGGCGCGTGGACCGATCGGGTCTCAGGAGACGGCGCGTGAAATCATCGGCGCCCGGATACGCCGCGTGGACGAATCGGGGCTTAGGAGACGACGCGTGGACCGATCGGGGCTCCGGAGACGGCGCCTGGACCGATCGTGGCTCGGAGACGGCGCGTGGAGGCATCCGGGCTAAGAAGACGACGCATGGACCGAGCGGGGTTCAGGAGACGGCGCGAGGAGCCATCGGGGCACAGGAGAAGACACGTCAATTGATCGGGGCTCCGGAGACGACGCCTCGACGGATCGGGGCTCAGGAGGCGGCACGAGAAGCGATCGGGGCTCAGGAGAAGACGCGTCAATTGATCGGGGCTCAGGAGACGACGCGTCGACGAATCGGGGCTTAGGAGACGACGCGTGGACCGATCGGGGCTCCGGAGACGGCGCGTCGACCGATTGGGGCTTAGAAGACGACGCGTGGATCGATCGGGGCTCCGTAGGCGGCGCGTGGACCGACTGGGGCTTAGGAGACGACGCGTGGACCGGTCGGGGCTCAGGAGAGAGCGCGTGGACTGATCGGGGCGCGGAGACGGCGCGTTAACCGATCGGCGCTCGAAGACGGCGAGTCGACCGATCGGGGTTCGGTGACGGCGCGTGGACCGTCCGGGGCTCAGGAGGGGATGCGTGGACCGACCGCGGCTCTGGAGACTGCGCGTGGATCGATCGGGGCTTAGGGAACGACGCGTGGACCGATCGGGGCTCAGGAGACGGCGCGTGAACCGACCGGGGCTCAGGAGACCGCGCGTGGACCGATCGCGGCTCGGCGACGGCGCGTGGACCGATCGGGGCTCAGGAGGCCGCGCGTGGACCGATCGTGGCTCGGCGACGGCGCGTGGACCGATCGGGGCTCGGAGACGACGCGTGGACCGATCGGGGCTCGGAGACAGCGCGTCGACCGACTGGGGCTCAGGCGGTTGCGCGTGGACCGATCGGGGCTTAGGAGCCTCGCGTGGATCGATCGGGGCCCCGGAGGCGCCGCGTGGACCCATGGGGATCAGGAGACAGTGCGTGGACCGATCGGGGCTCGGAGACGGCGCGTGGACCGATCGGGGCTTAGGAGACGACGCGTGGAACGATCGGGGTGTAGGCGATGACGCGTGTACCTATCGGGTCTCAGGAGGCCGCGCGTGGACAGATCATTACTCGGAGACGGCGCGTGGACCGATCGGGGCTTAGCAGAAGGCGCTTGGACCGATCGGGGCTTAGCAGAAGGCGCTTGGACCGATCGGGGCTTAGGAGACGGCGCGTGGACCGATCGAGACTCGGCGACTGCGCGTGGAGCGATCGGGGCTCAGGAGACGGCGCGTGAACCAATCGGCGCTCCGAGACGGCGCGTGGACCGATGGGGGATGAGGAGAAGGCGCGTGGACCGATCGGGGCTTAGGAGACGGCGCGTAGACCGATCGGGGCTCGGAGACGGCGCGTGGAATGATCGGGGCTCAGGTGACGGCGCGTGAACCGATCGGCGCTCGGAGACGGCGCGTGGACCGATCGGGGCTTAGCAGAAGGCGCTTGGACCGATCGGGGCTTAGCAGAAGGCGTTTGGACCGATCGGGGCTTAGGAGACGGCGCGTGGACCGATCGGAGCTCGGAGACGGCGCGTGGAACGATCGGGGCTCAGGAGACGGCGCGTGAACCGATCGGCGCTCGGACACGGCGCGTGGACCGACTGGGGCACAGGCGATGGCGCGTGGACCAATTGGGGTTCGGCGACGGTGCGTGGACCGATCCGGGCTCAGGAGACGGCGCGTGGACCGATCGGGGCTGGGAGACGGAGCGTGGACTGATTGGGGCTTAGGAGACGACGCGTGGACCGATCGGGGCTCAGGAGACGGCGCGTGGACCGATCGGGACTCAGGAGACGGCGCGTGGATCGATTGGGGCGTGGATACGGCGCGTGGACCGATCGGGCTCGGAGCCGGCACGTGAACCGATCGGGGCTCAGGAGGCTGCGCGTGGACCGATCGAGGCTCGGCGACGGCGCGTGGACCGATCGGGGCTCGGAGACGACGCGTGTACAGATCAGGGCTTGGTGACGGCGCGTTTACCGATAGCAGCTCGGAGACGGCCCGTGGACGGATCGCGGCTTAGGAGACGGCGCGTGGACCGATCGGGGCTCAGGAGACGGTGCGTGGACCGATCGAGGCTCGGCGACGGCGCGTGGACCGATCGGGGCTCGGAGACGACGCGTGTACAGTTCAGGGCTTGGTGACGGCGCGTTTACCGATAGCAGCTCGGAGACGGCCGGTGGACGGATCGCGGCTTAGGAGACGGCGCGTGGACCGATCGGGGCTCGGAGACATCGCGTGGACCGACTGGGACTCAGGCGGTTTCGCGTGGACCAATTGGGGTTCGGCGACGGCGCGTGGACCGATCGGGGCTCAGGAGGCTGCGCGTGGATCGATTGGGGCTCAGGAGACGACGCGTGGACCGCTCGGGGCTCGAAGACGGCGCGTGGAACGATCAGGGCTCAGGAGACGTCACGTGAAATGATGGGCGCTCGGAGACGGCGCGTGGACCGATCGGGGCTCAGGAGAAGGCGCGTGGACCGATCGGGGCTTAGTAGAAGGCGCTTGGACCGATCGGGGCTTAGGAGACGACGCGTGGACCGATCGGAGCTCGGAGACGGTGCGTGGAACGATCGGGGCTCAGGAGACCGCGCGTGAACCGATCGGCGCTCGGAGAGGGCGCGTGGACCGATCTGGGCTTAGGAGACAACGCGTGGACCGATGGGGGCTCGGAGACGGCGCGTGGACCGACCGGGGCTCAGGAGGCCGCGCGTGGACCGTTCGGGGCTCGGCGACGGCGCGTGGACCGATCGAGTCTCGGAGACGACGCGTCGGCCGATCGGGGCTCAGATGACGGCGCGCGGACCGACCGGGGCTCAGGAGACTCGCGTGGATCGATCGGGGCTCCAGAGACGCCGCGCGGACCGATCGGGGATCGGACACGGCGTGTGGACCGATCGAGGCTCGGAGACGACGCGATTACGGATCGGGGATCAGGAGACGACGCGTGGAACGATCCGGGCTCAGGAGACGAAGCGTGGACCGATCGGGGCTCGGAGACGCCGCGTGGAGGCATCGGGGCTAAGAAGACGACGCATGGATCGAGCGGGGCTCAGGAGACGGCGCGAGGAGCGATCGGGGCTCGGAGACGGCGCGTGGAGGCATCGGGGCTAAGAAGACGACGCATGGATCGAGCGGGGCTCAGGAGACGGCGCGAGGAGCGATCGTGGCTCGGAGACGGCGCGTGGAGGTATCGGGGCTTAAAAGACGACGGATGGACCGATCGGGGCCCAGGAAACGGCGCGTGGACCGAACGGTGCTCGGAGACGACGCGTGGACCGTTCGGCGCTCAGGAGACGGCGCGTGGAGCGATCGGGGCTCAGGAGACGGCGCGTGGTCCGATCGCGGCGGGGAGACGGCGCGTGAACCGACCGGGGCTCAGGAGGCCGCGCGTGGACTGATCGGGGCTCGGCGACTGCGCGTGGATGTATCGGGGCTCAGGAGATGGCGCGTGGACCGATCGGGGCGGGGAGACGGTGCGTTAACCGATCGGATCTTAGGTGACGATGCGTGGACCGATCGGGGCTCGGAGACGGCGCGTGGACCGACCGGGGCTAAGGAGGCCGCGCGTGGACCTGTCGAGGCTTAGGAGCCAACGCGTGGACCGATCGGGGCTGAGGAGACGGCGCGTGGACCGAACGGGGCTCGGAGACGGCGCGTGGAACGATCGGGGCTCAGGAGACGGCGCCTGGACCGGTCGGGGCTTAGGAGACGACGCCTAGACCGATCGGGGCTTAGGAGGCGGCGTGTGGAACGATCGGGGTTCAGGAGACGGCGCGTGCACCGATCGGCGCTCGGAGACGACGCGTCGACCGATCGGGCTGAGGAGACGACGCGTGGACCGATCGGGGCTTAGGAGAAAACGCGTGGACCGATCGGGGTTCAGGAAGCGGCGCCTGCACCGATCGTGGATGGGAGACGGCGCAAGGAGGCATCTGGGCTTAGAAGACGACGCGTGGACCGATCGGGGCTCAGGAAACGGCGCGTGGACCGACCGCGGCTCAGGAGGCCACGCCTGGACCGATCGTAGCTCGGAGACGGCGCGTGGAGGTATCGGGGCTTAAAAGACGACGGATGGACCGATCGGGGCCCAGGAAACGGCGCGTGGACCGAACGGTGCTCGGAGACGACGCGTGGACCGTTCGGCGCTCAGGAGACGGCGCGTGGAGCGATCGGGGCTCAGGACACGACGCGTTAACAGAGCGGGGTTTAGGAGAGGATGCGTAGACCGATCGGTGCTCGAATACAGCGCGTGGACCGACTGGGGCTCAGGAGGTGGCGCGTAAACCAATTGGGGTTCGGCGACGGCGCGTGGACCGACCGGGGATTAGGAGACAACGCGTCGACTGATCGGGGCTCAGGAGACGACCCGTCGACCGATCGGGGCTTAGGAGACGACGCGTGGACCGATCGGGGCTGAGGAGGCGGCGCATGGACCCATCGGGGCTCGGAGACGGCGCGTTAACCGATCGGGGCTTAGGAGACGACGCGTGGACCGATCGGGGCTCAGGAGACGGCGCGTGGACCGATCGGGGCTCGGAGACGGCGCGTGTACGGATCGAGGCTTGGAGACGGCGTGTGGAACGATCGGAGCTCGGAAACGGCCCGTGGGCAGATCGGGGCTTAGGAGACGGCGCGTGGTGGCATCGGGGCTAAGAAGACGACGCATGGACCGAGCGGGGCTTAGGAGACGGCGCGAGGACGATCGGGGCTCAGGAGAAGACGCGTCAATTGCACGGGGCCCAGGAGACGACGCGGCGACGGATCGGGGCTTAGGAGACGACGCGTGGACCGATTGGGGCTTAGGAGACGACGTGTGGACCGATCGGTGCTTAGGAGACGGCACGTGATTCGATCGGTGCACAGGAGACGGCGCGTGAACCGGTCGGGGCTTAGGAGACGACGCGTCGGCCGATCGCGGCTCAGGACAAGGGGTGTGGACCGTTCGGAGTTCAGGAGATGGCGCGTGGACCGATCGGGGCTCGGCGATGGCGCGTGGACCGATCGGGGCTCGGAGACGACGCGTGTACGGATCGAAGCTTGGAGACGGCGCGTGGACCGATCGGAGCTCGGAGACGGCCCGTCGTCAGATCGGGGCTTAGGAGACGGCGGGGGGACTAATTGGGGCTTAGGAGAACATACGTGGACCGATCGGGGCTCGGAGACAGCGCGTTTACCGACTGGGGCTCGAGAGGTTGCGCGTGGACCAATTGGGGGTCGCCGCGGCGCGTGGACCGATCTGGGCTCAGGAGATGGCGCGTGGACCGATCGGGACTCAGGAGACGGCGCGTGGATCGATTGGGGCGTGGATACGGCGCGTGACGCGACCGGGGCTCAGGAGACGGCGCGTGGACCGATCGGGGCTCGGAGACGGCACGTTAACCGATCGGGGCTTAGGAGACGATGCGTGGACCGATCGGGCTCGGAGCCGGCGCGTGAACCGATCGGGGCTCAGGAGGCTGCGCGTGGACCGATCGAGGCTCGGCGACGGCGCGTGGACCGATCAGGGCTCGGAGACGACGCGTGCACAGATCAGGGCTTGGTGACGGCGCGTTTACCGATAGCAGCTCGGAGACGGCCCGTGGACGGATCGCGGCTTAGGAGACCGCGCGTGGACCGATCGGGGCTCAGGAGACGGTGCGTGGACCGATCGAGGCTCGGCGATGGCGCGTGGACCGATCGGGGCTCGGAGACGACGCGTGTACAGATCAGGGCTTGGTGACGGCGCGTTTACCGATAGCAGCTCGGAGACGGCCCGTGGACGGATCGCGGTTTAGGAGACGGCGCGTGGACCGATCGGGGCTCGGAGACAGCGCGTGGACCGACTGGGACTCAGGCGACTGCGCGTGGACCAATTGGGGTTCGGCGACGGCGCGTTGACCGCTCGCCGCTCGGAGACGGCGCGTTAACCGATCGGGGCTCAGGAGACGACGCGTGGACCGATCGGGCGTAGGAGACGATGCGTGTACCGATCGGGGCTCGGAGACAGCGCGTGGACTGATCGGGGCTCAGGAGACGGCGCGTGAACCGATCGGCGCTCGGAGACGGTGCGTGGACCGATCGGGGCTTAGGAGACGGCGCGTGGACCGTTCGGAGATCAGGAGACGATGCGTGGACCGATCGGGGCTCAGGAGACTGCGCGTGGATGGATCGGGGCTTAGGGAACGACGCGTGAACCCATCGGGGTTCAGGAGACGGCGCGTGAACCGACCATGGCTCAGGAGGCCGCGCGTGGACCGACTGGGGCTCAGGTGGTTGCGCGTGGACCAATTGGGGTTCGGCGACGGCGCGTGGACCGATCGGGGCTCGGAGACGGCGCGTTAACCGATCGGGGCTTAGGAGACGATGCGAGGAGGCATCTGGGTTTACAAGAAGACGCGTGGATCGATCGGGGCTCAGAGACGGCGCGTGAACCGACCGGGGCTCAGGAGCCTAGCGTGGATCGATCGGGGCTCAGGAGACGACGCGTGGATCGATCGGGGCTCCGGAGGCGGCGCGTGGACCGATTGGAGATCAGGAGATGGTGCGTGGACCGATCGGGGCTCGGAGACGGCGCGTGGGCCGATCGGGGCTTAGGAGACGACTCGTGGACCGATTGGGGCTCAGGAGGCCGCGCGTGGACCGATCGCGGCGCGACGCCGCGCGTGGACGGATCAGGGCTCAGGAGGCTGCGCGTGTACCAATCGGCGCTCAGAGACGGCGCGTGGACAGATTGGGGCTTAGGAGACGGCGCGTGGACCGATTGGGGCTCGGATACGGCGCGTGAACCGACCGGGGCTCAGGAGGCCGCGCGAGGCCCGATCGCGGCACGGTGACAGCGCGAGGAGGCATCTGGGCTTAGAAGACGACGCGTGGGTCGATCGCGGCTCGGAGACGGCGCGTGAACCGACCGGGGCTCAGGAGGCCGCGCTTGGACCGATCGAGACTCGGCGACGGCGCGTGGACCGACCGGGGCTCGGAGACGGCGCGTGGAGCGATCGGGTCCCAGGAGAAGACGCGTCGATTGATCGGGGATCAGAAATAGGCGCGTTGAGCGATCGGGGCTCAGGAGATGACGCGTGGATCGATCGAGGCTCAGGAAACGACGCGTCGACCGATCGGGGCTCAGGAGACGGCGCGCGGACCGACCGGGGCTCAGGAGCCCCGCGTGGACCGATCATGGCTCGGCGACGGCGCGTGGACCGATAGGCCTCTGGAAGCGGCGCACGGACCGATCGTGGATTGGAGACACCGCGTGGAGGCATTGGGGCTTTGAAGACGACGCGTGGACCGAACGGTGGTCAGAAAACGGCGAGTGGAGCGATCGGGGCTCAGGAGACCTTGCGTGGACCGATTGGGGCTCGGATACGGCGCGTGAACCAACCGGGGCTCAGGAGGCCGCGCGTAGACCGTTCGCGGCCCGGCGACGGCGCGTGGGCCGATCGGGGCTCGGAGACGACGCGTGGACGCATCGGGGCTCCGAGACGGCGCGTGGAACGATCGGAGCTCAGGAGACGGCGCGTGAACCAATCGGCGCTCGGAGACGGCGCGTGGACTGATCGGGCCTTAGGAGACGGCGCGTAGACCGATCGGGGCTCGGAGACGGCGCGTGGAACGATCGGGGCTCAGGTGACGGCGCGTGAACCGATCGGCGCTCGGAGACGGCGCGTGGAACGATCGGGGCTCAGGAGACGGCGTGTGAACCGATCGGCGCTCGGAGACGGCGCGTGGACCGATCGGGGCTCAGAAGACGACGCGTCGACCGATCGGGGCTCAGGTGACGGCGCGCGGACCGACCGGGGCTCAGGAGACGGCGCGTGAAATGATCGGCGCTCGGAGAGGGCGCGTGGACCGATTGGGGCTTAAGAGACGACGGGTGGACCGATCGGGGCTTAGGAGACGGCACGTGAATCGATCGGGGCTCAGGAGACGACGCGTCGTCGGATCGGGGCTTAGGAGACGACGCGTGGACCAATCGGGGCTTAGGAAACAACGCGTGGACCGATCGGGGTCAGGAGACGGCGCGTGGACCGATCGGGGCTCGGAGACGGCGCGTGGAATGATCGGGGCTTAGGAGACGGCGCGTGGGCCGAACGGGGCTTAGGAGACAACGCGTGGACCGATCGGGGCTCAGGAAGCGGCGCCTGGACCCATCGTGGCTCGGAGACGGCGCGAGGAGGCATCTGGGCTTAGAAGACGACGCGTGGACCGATCGGGGCTCAGGAAACGGCCCGTGGAGCAATCGGGGTTCAGGAGACGACGCGTGGATCGATCAAGGCTCAGGAGACGACGCGTCGTCCGATCGGGGCTCAGGATGTGGCGCGTGGACCCATCGGGGCTCGGAGACGGCACGTGGACCGATCAGGGCTTAGGACGCGACGCGTTGACCGATCAGGACTCAGGAGGCGGCGCGTGGACCGATCGGGGATCAGGAAACGGTCCGTGGAGCGATCGGGGCTTAGGAGACGGCACGTGGACTGATCGGGGCTCGGGACGCGGCGCCTGAACCGATCGTAGCTCGGAGACGGCGCGTAGAGGCATCGGGGCTCGGAGACGACGCGTGTACGGATCGCGGCTTGATGACGGCGGCTTTATCGATCGCGGCTCGAGACGGCCCGTGAACCGAGCGGCGCTCGGAGACGGCGCGTGGACCGATCGGGGCTTATGAGACGGCGCGTGGACCGATCGGAGATCAGGAGAAGACGCGTGCACAGATCGGGGCTCTGGAACCGGCGCACGGACCGATCGTGGCTCGGAGACGGCGCGTGGAGGCATCGGGGCTTTGAAGACGACGCGTGGACCGAACGGTGCTCAGAAAACGCCGCGTGGACCGATGGGGATCAGGAGACGGTGCGTGGACCGATCGGGGCTCGGAGACGCCGCTTGGACCGATCGCGGCTTAGGAGACGTCGCGTGGACCGATTGGGGCTTAGGAGACGGCGCGTGGACCGATCGGGGTCAGGAAGCGGCGCCTAGACCGATCGTGGCTCGGAGACGGCGCGTGGAGGCATCGGGGCTAAGAACACGACGCATGGACCGAGCGGGGCTCAGGAGACGGCGCGAGGAGCGATCGGGGTTCAGGAGAAGACGCATCAATTGATCGGGGCTCAGAAATCGGCGCGTGGAGCGATCGGGGCTCAGGAGACGACGCGTGGATCGATCGGGGCTCAGGAAACGACGCGTCGACCGATCGGGGCTCAGGAGACGGCGCGCGGACCGACCGGGGGTCAGGAGCCTCGTGTGGACCGATCATGGCACGGCGCCGGCGCGTGGACGGATCGGGGCTCGGAGACAACGCGTGGACCGATGGGGGCTCGGATACGGTGCGTGAACCAACCGGGGCTCAGGAGGTCGCGCGTGGACCGATCGCGGCTCGGTGACGGCGCGTGGACCGATCGGGGCTCAGGAGGCCGCGCGTGGACCGATCGCGGCTCGGCGGCGGCGCGTGGACCGATCGGGGCTCAGGAGGCCGCGCGTGGACCGATCATGGCTCGGCGACGGCGCGTGGACCGATCGGTGCTCGGAGACGACGCGTGGACCGTTCGGAGATCAGGAGACGATGCGTGGACCGATCGGGGCTCAGGAGACTGCGCGTGGATGGATCGGGGCTTAGGGAACGACGCGTGAACCCATCGGGGTTCAGGAGACGGCGCGTGAACCGACCATTGCTCAGGAGGCCGCGCGTGGACCGACTGGGGCTCAGGTGGTTGCGCGTGGACCAATTGGGGTTCGGCGACGGCGCGTGGACCGATCGGGGCTCGGCGACGATGCGAGGAGGCATCTGGGTTTACAAGAAGACGCGTGGATCGATCGGGGCTCGGAGACGGCGCGTGGACCGATCGGGGCTCAGGAGACGGCGCGAGGAGCCATCGGGCTCAGGAGAAGACGCGTCAATTGATCGGGGCTCAGGAGACGGCGCGTGGACCGACCGGAGCTCAGGAGGCGACGCGTGGACCGATCGGTGCTCGGAGACGGCACGTTGGACGATCGGGGCTCAGGAGACGGCGCGTGGACGGATCGGGGCTTAGGAGTCGGCGCGTCGACCGATCGGAGCTCAGGAGGCGGTGCGTGGATCGTTCGGGGCTCGGAGACAGCCCGTGGACCAACTGGGGCTCAGGAGACAACGCGTCGACCGATCGGGGCTTAGGAGACGACGCGTCGAACGATCGGGGCTTAGGAGACGACGCGTGGACCGATCGGGGATCGGAGACAGCGCGTGTACCGACTGGGGCTCAGGAGACCGCGCGTGAACCGATCGGGGCTCGGCGACTGCGCGTGGACGGAGCGGGGCTCGGAGACGGTGCGTAGAACGATCGGGGCTCAGGAGACGGCGCGTTAACCGATTGGGGCTTAGGAGACGTTGCGTGGACCGATCGGCGCTCGAAGACGGCGCGTGGACCGATCGGGGCTCGGACACAGTGCGTGGACCGACTGGGGCTCAGGCGGTTGCGCGTGGACCAATTGGGGTTCGGCGACGGCGCGTGGACCGATCGGGTCTCAGGAGACGGCGCGTGAAATCATCGGCGCCCGGATACGCCGCGTGGACGAATCGGGGCTTAGGAGACGACGCGTGGACCGATCGGGGCTCCGGAGACGGCGCCTGGACCGATCGTGGCTCGGAGACGGCGCGTGGAGGCATCCGGGCTAAGAAGACGACGCATGGACCGAGCGGGGTTCAGGAGACGGCGCGAGGAGCCATCGGGGCACAGGAGAAGACACGTCAATTGATCGGGGCTCCGGAGACGACGCCTCGACGGATCGGGGCTCAGGAGGCGGCACGAGAAGCGATCGGGGCTCAGGAGAAGACGCGTCAATTGATCGGGGCTCAGGAGACGACGCGTCGACGAATCGGGGCTTAGGAGACGACGCGTGGACCGATCGGGGCTCCGGAGACGGCGCGTCGACCGATTGGGGCTTAGAAGACGACGCGTGGATCGATCGGGGCTCCGTAGGCGGCGCGTGGACCGACTGGGGCTTAGGAGACGACGCGTGGACCGGTCGGGGCTCAGGAGAGAGCGCGTGGACTGATCGGGGCGCGGAGACGGCGCGTTAACCGATCGGCGCTCGAAGACGGCGAGTCGACCGATCGGGGTTCGGTGACGGCGCGTGGACCGTCCGGGGCTCAGGAGGGGATGCGTGGACCGACCGCGGCTCTGGAGACTGCGCGTGGATCGATCGGGGCTTAGGGAACGACGCGTGGACCGATCGGGGCTCAGGAGACGGCGCGTGAACCGACCGGGGCTCAGGAGACCGCGCGTGGACCGATCGCGGCTCGGCGACGGCGCGTGGACCGATCGGGGCTCAGGAGGCCGCGCGTGGACCGATCGTGGCTCGGCGACGGCGCGTGGACCGATCGGGGCTCGGAGACGACGCGTGGACCGATCGGGGCTCGGAGACAGCGCGTCGACCGACTGGGGCTCAGGCGGTTGCGCGTGGACCGATCGGGGCTTAGGAGCCTCGCGTGGATCGATCGGGGCCCCGGAGGCGCCGCGTGGACCCATGGGGATCAGGAGACAGTGCGTGGACCGATCGGGGCTCGGAGACGGCGCGTGGACCGATCGGGGCTTAGGAGACGACGCGTGGAACGATCGGGGTGTAGGCGATGACGCGTGTACCTATCGGGTCTCAGGAGGCCGCGCGTGGACAGATCATTACTCGGAGACGGCGCGTGGACCGATCGGGGCTTAGCAGAAGGCGCTTGGACCGATCGGGGCTTAGCAGAAGGCGCTTGGACCGATCGGGGCTTAGGAGACGGCGCGTGGACCGATCGAGACTCGGCGACTGCGCGTGGAGCGATCGGGGCTCAGGAGACGGCGCGTGAACCAATCGGCGCTCCGAGACGGCGCGTGGACCGATGGGGGATGAGGAGAAGGCGCGTGGACCGATCGGGGCTTAGGAGACGGCGCGTAGACCGATCGGGGCTCGGAGACGGCGCGTGGAATGATCGGGGCTCAGGTGACGGCGCGTGAACCGATCGGCGCTCGGAGACGGCGCGTGGACCGATCGGGGCTTAGCAGAAGGCGCTTGGACCGATCGGGGCTTAGCAGAAGGCGTTTGGACCGATCGGGGCTTAGGAGACGGCGCGTGGACCGATCGGAGCTCGGAGACGGCGCGTGGAACGATCGGGGCTCAGGAGACGGCGCGTGAACCGATCGGCGCTCGGACACGGCGCGTGGACCGACTGGGGCACAGGCGATGGCGCGTGGACCAATTGGGGTTCGGCGACGGTGCGTGGACCGATCCGGGCTCAGGAGACGGCGCGTGGACCGATCGGGGCTGGGAGACGGAGCGTGGACTGATTGGGGCTTAGGAGACGACGCGTGGACCGATCGGGGCTCAGGAGACGGCGCGTGGACCGATCGGGACTCAGGAGACGGCGCGTGGATCGATTGGGGCGTGGATACGGCGCGTGGACCGATCGGGCTCGGAGCCGGCACGTGAACCGATCGGGGCTCAGGAGGCTGCGCGTGGACCGATCGAGGCTCGGCGACGGCGCGTGGACCGATCGGGGCTCGGAGACGACGCGTGTACAGATCAGGGCTTGGTGACGGCGCGTTTACCGATAGCAGCTCGGAGACGGCCCGTGGACGGATCGCGGCTTAGGAGACGGCGCGTGGACCGATCGGGGCTCAGGAGACGGTGCGTGGACCGATCGAGGCTCGGCGACGGCGCGTGGACCGATCGGGGCTCGGAGACGACGCGTGTACAGTTCAGGGCTTGGTGACGGCGCGTTTACCGATAGCAGCTCGGAGACGGCCGGTGGACGGATCGCGGCTTAGGAGACGGCGCGTGGACCGATCGGGGCTCGGAGACATCGCGTGGACCGACTGGGACTCAGGCGGTTTCGCGTGGACCAATTGGGGTTCGGCGACGGCGCGTGGACCGATCGGGGCTCAGGAGGCTGCGCGTGGATCGATTGGGGCTCAGGAGACGACGCGTGGACCGCTCGGGGCTCGAAGACGGCGCGTGGAACGATCAGGGCTCAGGAGACGTCACGTGAAATGATGGGCGCTCGGAGACGGCGCGTGGACCGATCGGGGCTCAGGAGAAGGCGCGTGGACCGATCGGGGCTTAGTAGAAGGCGCTTGGACCGATCGGGGCTTAGGAGACGACGCGTGGACCGATCGGAGCTCGGAGACGGTGCGTGGAACGATCGGGGCTCAGGAGACCGCGCGTGAACCGATCGGCGCTCGGAGAGGGCGCGTGGACCGATCTGGGCTTAGGAGACAACGCGTGGACCGATGGGGGCTCGGAGACGGCGCGTGGACCGACCGGGGCTCAGGAGGCCGCGCGTGGACCGTTCGGGGCTCGGCGACGGCGCGTGGACCGATCGAGTCTCGGAGACGACGCGTCGGCCGATCGGGGCTCAGATGACGGCGCGCGGACCGACCGGGGCTCAGGAGACTCGCGTGGATCGATCGGGGCTCCAGAGACGCCGCGCGGACCGATCGGGGATCGGACACGGCGTGTGGACCGATCGAGGCTCGGAGACGACGCGATTACGGATCGGGGATCAGGAGACGACGCGTGGAACGATCCGGGCTCAGGAGACGAAGCGTGGACCGATCGGGGCTCGGAGACGCCGCGTGGAGGCATCGGGGCTAAGAAGACGACGCATGGATCGAGCGGGGCTCAGGAGACGGCGCGAGGAGCGATCGGGGCTCGGAGACGGCGCGTGGAGGCATCGGGGCTAAGAAGACGACGCATGGATCGAGCGGGGCTCAGGAGACGGCGCGAGGAGCGATCGTGGCTCGGAGACGGCGCGTGGAGGTATCGGGGCTTAAAAGACGACGGATGGACCGATCGGGGCCCAGGAAACGGCGCGTGGACCGAACGGTGCTCGGAGACGACGCGTGGACCGTTCGGCGCTCAGGAGACGGCGCGTGGAGCGATCGGGGCTCAGGAGACGGCGCGTGGTCCGATCGCGGCGGGGAGACGGCGCGTGAACCGACCGGGGCTCAGGAGGCCGCGCGTGGACTGATCGGGGCTCGGCGACTGCGCGTGGATGTATCGGGGCTCAGGAGATGGCGCGTGGACCGATCGGGGCGGGGAGACGGTGCGTTAACCGATCGGATCTTAGGTGACGATGCGTGGACCGATCGGGGCTCGGAGACGGCGCGTGGACCGACCGGGGCTAAGGAGGCCGCGCGTGGACCTGTCGAGGCTTAGGAGCCAACGCGTGGACCGATCGGGGCTGAGGAGACGGCGCGTGGACCGAACGGGGCTCGGAGACGGCGCGTGGAACGATCGGGGCTCAGGAGACGGCGCCTGGACCGGTCGGGGCTTAGGAGACGACGCCTAGACCGATCGGGGCTTAGGAGGCGGCGTGTGGAACGATCGGGGTTCAGGAGACGGCGCGTGCACCGATCGGCGCTCGGAGACGACGCGTCGACCGATCGGGCTGAGGAGACGACGCGTGGACCGATCGGGGCTTAGGAGAAAACGCGTGGACCGATCGGGGTTCAGGAAGCGGCGCCTGCACCGATCGTGGATGGGAGACGGCGCAAGGAGGCATCTGGGCTTAGAAGACGACGCGTGGACCGATCGGGGCTCAGGAAACGGCGCGTGGACCGACCGCGGCTCAGGAGGCCACGCCTGGACCGATCGTAGCTCGGAGACGGCGCGTGGAGGTATCGGGGCTTAAAAGACGACGGATGGACGGATCGGGGCCCAGGAAACGGCGCGTGGACCGAACGGTGCTCGGAGACGACGCGTGGACCGTTCGGCGCTCAGGAGACGGCGCGTGGAGCGATCGGGGCTCAGGACACGACGCGTTAACAGAGCGGGGTTTAGGAGAGGATGCGTAGACCGATCGGTGCTCGAAGACAGCGCGTGGACCGACTGGGGCTCAGGAGGTGGCGCGTAAACCAATTGGGGTTCGGCGACGGCGCGTGGACCGACCGGGGATTAGGAGACAACGCGTCGACTGATCGGGGCTCAGGAGACGACCCGTCGACCGATCGGGGCTTAGGAGACGACGCGTGGACCGATCGGGGCTGAGGAGGCGGCGCATGGACCCATCGGGGCTCGGAGACGGCGCGTTAACCGATCGGGGCTTAGGAGACGACGCGTGGACCGATCGGGGCTCAGGAGACGGCGCGTGGACCGATCGGGGCTCGGAGACGGCGCGTGTACGGATCGAGGCTTGGAGACGGCGTGTGGAACGATCGGAGCTCGGAAACGGCCCGTGGGCAGATCGGGGCTTAGGAGACGGCGCGTGGTGGCATCGGGGCTAAGAAGACGACGCATGGACCGAGCGGGGCTTAGGAGACGGCGCGAGGACGATCGGGGCTCAGGAGAAGACGCGTCAATTGCACGGGGCCCAGGAGACGACGCGGCGACGGATCGGGGCTTAGGAGACGACGCGTGGACCGATTGGGGCTTAGGAGACGACGTGTGGACCGATCGGTGCTTAGGAGACGGCACGTGATTCGATCGGTGCACAGGAGACGGCGCGTGAACCGGTCGGGGCTTAGGAGACGACGCGTCGGCCGATCGCGGCTCAGGACAAGGGGTGTGGACCGTTCGGAGTTCAGGAGATGGCGCGTGGACCGATCGGGGCTCGGCGATGGCGCGTGGACCGATCGGGGCTCGGAGACGACGCGTGTACGGATCGAAGCTTGGAGACGGCGCGTGGACCGATCGGAGCTCGGAGACGGCCCGTCGTCAGATCGGGGCTTAGGAGACGGCGGGGGGACTAATTGGGGCTTAGGAGAACATACGTGGACCGATCGGGGCTCGGAGACAGCGCGTTTACCGACTGGGGCTCGAGAGGTTGCGCGTGGACCAATTGGGGGTCGCCGCGGCGCGTGGACCGATCTGGGCTCAGGAGATGGCGCGTGGACCGATCGGGACTCAGGAGACGGCGCGTGGATCGATTGGGGCGTGGATACGGCGCGTGACGCGACCGGGGCTCAGGAGACGGCGCGTGGACCGATCGGGGCTCGGAGACGGCACGTTAACCGATCGGGGCTTAGGAGACGATGCGTGGACCGATCGGGCTCGGAGCCGGCGCGTGAACCGATCGGGGCTCAGGAGGCTGCGCGTGGACCGATCGAGGCTCGGCGACGGCGCGTGGACCGATCAGGGCTCGGAGACGACGCGTGCACAGATCAGGGCTTGGTGACGGCGCGTTTACCGATAGCAGCTCGGAGACGGCCCGTGGACGGATCGCGGCTTAGGAGACCGCGCGTGGACCGATCGGGGCTCAGGAGACGGTGCGTGGACCGATCGAGGCTCGGCGATGGCGCGTGGACCGATCGGGGCTCGGAGACGACGCGTGTACAGATCAGGGCTTGGTGACGGCGCGTTTACCGATAGCAGCTCGGAGACGGCCCGTGGACGGATCGCGGTTTAGGAGACGGCGCGTGGACCGATCGGGGCTCGGAGACAGCGCGTGGACCGACTGGGACTCAGGCGACTGCGCGTGGACCAATTGGGGTTCGGCGACGGCGCGTTGACCGCTCGCCGCTCGGAGACGGCGCGTTAACCGATCGGGGCTTAGGAGACGATGCGTGAACCGATCGGGGCTCGAAGACGGCGCGTGGACCGATCGGGGCTTAGGAGACAACGCGTGGACCGATGGGGGCTCGGAGACGGCGCATGTACGTATCGGGGCTCACGAGACAGCGTGTGGACCGATTGGGGCTCAGGAGACGGCGCGTGGACCGATGGGGGCTCAGGAGACGGCGCGTGGACCGATCGGGGCTCGGAGATGGCGCGTGGAACGATCGGTGCTCGGAGACGACGCGTGGACCGATCGGGGCTGAGGAGACGGCGCGTGGACCGATCGGGGCTCAGGAGACGGCGCGTGGACCTATTGGGGCACGGGAGACTGCGCGTGGATGGATCGGGGCTTAGGGAACGACGCGTGGACCGATCGGGGCTCAGGAGACGGCGCGTGGACCGATCGGGGCTCACGATACGGCGCGTCGACCGATCGGGGCTCAGGAGACGGCGCGTGGACCGATCAGAGCGCAGGAGGCGGCGCGTGGACCGACCGGGGCTCAGGAGACAGTGAGTGGACGGATCGGGACTCAGGAGACGGCGCGTGAACCGATCGGCGCTCGGAGACGGGGCGTGGACCGATTGGGGTTTAACAGAGGACGCGTCGACCGATCGGGGCTCAGGAGACAGCGCGTGGACGGATCGAGTCTCAGGAGACGGTGCGTGAACCAATCGGTGCTCGGAGACGGGGCGTGGACCGATCGGGGCTTAGGAGACGGTGCGTGCACCGATCGGGGCTCGCGAGACTGCGCGTGGATGGATCGGGGCTTCGGGAACGACGCGGGGACCGATCGGGGCTCAGGAGACGGCGCGTGGACCGATCGGGGCTCGGAGACGGCGCGTGGACCGATCGGCGCTCGGAGACGACGCGTCGACCGATCGGGGCTGAGGAGACGACGCGTGGACCGATCGGGGCTTAGGAGAAAACGCGTGGACCGATCGGGGTTCAGGAAGCGGCGCCTGCACCGATCGTGGTTGGGAGACGGCGCAAGGAGGCATCTGGGCTTAGAAGACGACGCGTGGACCGATCGGGGCTCAGGAAACGGCGCGTGGACCGTCCGCGGCTCAGGAGGCCACGCCTGGACCGATCGTAGCTCGGAGACGGCGCGTGGAGGTATCGGGGCTTAAAAGACGACGGTTGGACCGATCGGGGCCCAGGAAACGGCGCGTGGACCGAACGGTGCTCGGAGACGACGCGTGGACCGTTCGGCGCTCAGGAGACGGCGCGTGGAGCGATCGGGGCTCAGGAGACGACGCGTTAACAGAGCGGGGTTTAGGAGACGATGCGTAGACCGATCGGTGCTCGAAGACAGCGCGTGGACCGACTGGGGCTCAGGAGGTGGCGCGTAAACCAATTGGGGTTCGGCGACGGCGCGTGGACCGACCGGGGATTAGGAGACAACGCGTCGACTGATCGGGGCTCAGGAGACGACCCGACGACCGATCGGGGCTTAGGGGACGACGCGTGGACCGATCGGGGCTTAGGAGGCGGCGCGTGGACCCATCGGGGCTCGGAGACGGCGCGTTAACCGATCGGGGCTCAGGAGGCTGCGCGAGGATCGATTGGGGCTCAGGAGACGGCGCGTGGACCGATCGGGGCTCACGATACGGCGCGTCGACCGATCGGGGCTCAGGAGACGGCGCGTGGACCGATCAGAGCGCAGGAGGCGGCGCGTGGACCGACCGGGGCTCAGGAGACAGTGAGTGGACGGATCGGGACTCAGGAGACGGCGCGTGAACCGATCGGCGCTCGGAGACGGGGCGTGGACCGATTGGGGTTTAACAGAGGACGCGTCGACCGATCGGGGCTCAGGAGACAGCGCGTGGACGGATCGAGTCTCAGGAGAAGGTGCGTGAACCAATCGGTGCTCGGAGACGGGGCGTGGACCGATCGGGGCTTAGGAGACGGTGCGTGCACCGATCGGGGCTCGCGAGACTGCGCGTGGATGGATCGGGGCTTCGGGAACGACGCGTGGACCGATCGGGGCTCAGGAGACGGCGCGTGGACCGATCGGGGCTCGGAGACGGCGCGTGGACAGATCGAGGCTCGGAGACGACGCGTGTACGGATCGGGGCTTTGAAGACGACGCGTGGACCGATCGTGGCTCAAGAAACGGCGTGTGGAGCGATCGGGGCTCAGGAAATGGCCCGTGGAGCAATCGGGGCTCAGGAGACGGCCCGTGGAGCGATCGGGGCTTAGGAGACGGCGCGTGGACTGATTGGGGCTCGGAGGCGACGCGTGGACCGATCGGGGCTCGGAGACCGCGCGTGGACCGACTGGGGCGCAGGCGGTTGCGCATGGACCAATTGGGGTTCGGCGACGGCGCGTGGACCGATCGCGGCTCGGAGACGGCGCGTTAACCGATCGGGGCTTAGGAGACGATGCGTGAACCGATCGGGGCTCGGAGACGGCGCGTGGACCGACCGGGGCTCGGAGACGACGCGTGGACCGATCGGGGCTTAGGATACGGCGCGTGGACCGATCGGGGTTCAGGAAGTGGCGCCTGGACCGATCGTGGCTCGGAGACGACGCGTGGAGGCATCGGGGCTAAGAAGACGACACATGCACCGATCGGGGCTCAGGAAACGGCGTGTGGGCCGATCAGAGCTCGGAGACGACGCGTGGACCGATCGGGGCTTAGGAGACTACGCGTGTACCTATCGGGGCTCAGGAGACAGCGCGTGGACCGATCGGGGCTCAGGAGGCGGCGCGTGGATCGATCGGGTCTCAGGAGACGGCGCGTGAAATGATCGGCGCTCGGAGACGCCGCGTGGACCGATTGGGGCTTAGGAGACGGCGCGTGGACCGATCGGGGCGCAGGAAGCGGCGCCTGGACCGATCGTGGCTCGGAGACGGCGCGTGGTGGCATCCGGGCTAAGAAGACGACGCATGGACCGAGCGGGGTTCAGGAGACGGCGCGAGGAGCGATCGGGGCTCAGGAGAAGACACGTCAATTGATCGGGGCTCCGGAGACGACGCCTCGACGGATCGGGGCTCAGGAGGCGGCACGAGAAGCGATCGGGGCTCAGGAGAAGACGCGTCAATTGATCGGGGCTCAGGAGACGACGCGTCGACGAATCGGGGCTTAGGAGACCACGCGTGGACCGATCGGGGCTGAGGAGACGGCGCGTCGACCGACCGGAGCTCAGGAGATTCGCGTGGATCGATCGGGGCTCCGGAGGCGGCGCGTGGACCGATTGGGGCTTAGGAGACGACGCGTGGACTGATCGGGACTCAGGAGACGGCGCGTGGAGCGATAGGGGCTCAGGAGAAGACGCGTGGATCGTTCGGGTCTCAGGAGACGACGCGTCGACGGATCGGGGCTTAGGAGACGAAGAGTGGACCGATCGGGGGTTAGGAGCCGACGCGTGGAGCGATCGGGGCTCAGGAGACCGCGCGTGAACCGATCGGGGCTCAGGAGACGGCGCTTGGACCGATTGGCGCTCAGGCGGCCGCGCGTGGATCAATCTGGGTCCGGCGACGGCGCGTGGACCGATCGGGGCTCGGAGACGACGCGTGTACGGATCGGGGCTCAGGAAACGGCGCGTGGAGCGATCGGGGCTCAGGAGACGACACGTCGACCGATCGGAGGTCAAGGAGGCGGCGCGTGGACCCATCGGGGCTCGGAGACGGCACGTGGACCGATCAGGGCTTAGGAGACGACGCGTGGACCGATCGGGGCTCAGGAGACGACACGTCGACCGATCGGAGGTCAGGAGGCGGCGCGTGGACCCATCGGGGCTCGGAGACGGCACGTGGACCGATCAGGGCTTAGGAGCCGACGAGTGGACCGATCGGGGCTCAGGAGGCGGCGCGTGGACCGATCGGGGCTCGGAGACGGCGTGTTAACCGATTGGGGCTTAGGAGACGATGCGTGGACCGATCGGGGCTTAGGAGACGACGCGTGGACCGATCGGGGCTCAGGAGACGGCGCGTGGACCGACCGGGGCTCAGGAGGCGACGCGTGGACCCATCGGGGCTCGGAGACGGCGTGTGGACCGATCGGGGCTTAGGAGACGACGCGTGGACCGATCGGGGTTTAGGAGAGGACGCGTCGACCGATCAGGGCACAGGAGACGGCGCGTGGACCGATCGGGGCTTAGGAGACTCACGTTGATCGATTGGGGCTCCGGAGGCGGTGCGTGGACCGAACGGGGCTTAGGAGACTACGCGTGTACCTATCGGGGCTCAGGAGACAGCGCGTGGACCGATTGGGCATCAGGAGACGGCGCGTCGATGGATCGGGGCTTGGGGACGACGCGTGGACCGATCGGGGCTCAGGAGACGGCACGTGGATCGATCGGGGCTCGGAGACGGCGCGTGAAATGATCGGCGCTCGGAGACGGCGCGTGCACCGATCGTGGCTTAGGAGAAGGCGCGTGGAACGATCGGGGCTCAGGAGACGGCGCTTGGACAGATCGGGGTTCAGGAGACGGCGCATGGATCGATCGGGGCTCCGAGACGGCGCGTGGAATGATCGGGGCTCGGAGAAGGCGCGTGGACCGACCGGGGCACAGGAGGATACGCCTGGACCGATTGAGGCTCGGAGACGGCGCGTGGAACGATTGGGGCTCGGAGACAGCGCGTGGACCGACGGGGGCTCAGGCGGTTGCGCGTGGACCAGTTGGGGTTCGGCGACGCCGCGTGGACCGATCGGGGCTGAGGAGAAGGCGCGTGGTCCGATCGGGGCTTATGAGACGGCGCGTAGACCGATCGGGGCTCGGAGATGGCGCGTGGAATGATCGGGGCTTAGGAGATGGTGTGTGGACCGATTGGAGATCAGGAGACGACGCGTGGACCGATCGGGGATCGGAAGCGGCGCGTGGAACGATCCGGGCTTAGGACACAACGCGTGGATCGATCGGGGCTCAGGAAACGGCGCCTGGACCGATCGTGGCTCGGAGACGGCGCGTGGAACGATCGGGTCTCAGGAGACGGCGCGTTAAATGATCGGCGCTCGGAGACGCCGCGTGGACCGATTGGGGCTTAGGAGACGGCGCGTGGACCGATCGGGGCGCAGGAAGCGGCGCCTGGACCCATCGTGGCTCGGAGACGGCGCGTGGAGGCATCCGTGCTAAGAAGACGTCGCATTGACCGAGCGGGGTTCAGGAGACGGCGCGAGGACCGATCGGGGCTCAGGAGAAGACACGTCAATTGATCGGGGCTCCGGAGACGACGCCTTGACGGAGTGGGGCTCAGGAGGCGGCACGAGAAGCGATCGGGGCTCAGGAGAAGACGCGTCAATTGATCGGGGCTCAGGAGACGACGCGTCGACGAATCGGGGCTTAGGAGACGACGCGTGGACCGATCGGGGCTCAGGAGACGGCGCGTCGACCGACCGGAGCTCAGGAGAATCGCGTGGATCGATCGGGGCTCCGTAGGCGGCGCGTGGACCGACCGGGGTTCAGGAGGCCGCGCGAGAACCGATCGCGGCTCGGCGACGGCGCGTGGACCGATCGGGGCTCAGGAGGCCGCGCGTGGACCGATCATGGCTCGGCGACGGCGCGTAGACCGATCGGGGCTCGGAGACGACGCGTGGACCGATCAGGGCTCGGAGACAGCGCGTGGACCGATTGGGGCTCGGATACGGCGCGTGAACCAATCGGGGCTCAGGAGGCCGCGCGTGGACCGATCGCGGCTCGGCGACGGCGCGTGGACCGATCGGGTCTCAGGACGCCGCGCGTGGACAGATCATGACTAGGCGACGGCGCGTGGACCGATCGGGGCTCGGAGACGACGCGTGGACCGATCGGGGCTCGGAGACAGCGCGTGGCCCGACTGGGGCTCAGGCGGTTTCGCGTGGACCAATTGGTGTTCGGCGACGGCGCGTGGCCCGATCGGGGCTTAGGAGACGGCGCGTGCACCGATCGGGGCCCGGAGACGGGTCGTGGACAGATTGGGGATTACGAGACGGCGCGTGGACCGATTGGGGCTGGGAGACGGCACGTGGACCGATCGGGGCTCGGAGAGAGCGCGTGGACCGACTGGGGCTCAGGCGGTTTCGCGTGGACCAATTGGGGTTCGGCGACGGCGCGTGGACCGATCGGAGCTCAGAAGACGGCGCGTGGGCCGATCGGGGCTCAGGAGACGACGCGTGGACCGATCGGGGCTCAGGAGACGGCGCGTGGACCGACCGGGGCTAAGGAGGCCGCGCGTGGACCGATCGAGGCTCGGCGACGGCGCATGAACCGACCGGGGCTCATGAGACGGCGCGTAGACCGATCGGGGCTCCGGTGGCGACGCGTGGGCCGATCGGGGCCCAGGAAACGGCGCGTCGATTGATCGGTGCTCGAAGGCGACGCGTGGACCGACCGGGGCTCAGCAGCCGATGCGTGGATCGATCGAGGCTCAGGAGGCGGCGCGTGGAACGATCGGGGCTCAGGAGACGGCGCGTGAAATGATCGGCGCTCTGAGACGGTGCGTGGACCGATTGTGGCTTACGAGACGGCGCGTGGATCGATCGGGGCTCAGGAAGCGGCGCCTGGACCTATCGTGTCTCGGAGACGGCGCGTGGAGGCATCGGGGCTAAGAACACGACGCATGGACCGAGCGGGGCTCAGGAGACGGCGCGAGGAGCGATCGGGGTTCAGGAGAAGACGCGTCAATTGATCGGGGCTCAGAAATCGGCGCGTGGAGCGATCGGGGCTCAGGAGACGACGCGTGGATCGATTGGGGCTCAGGGGACGGCGCGTGGTCCGCTCGGGGCTCGAAGACGGCGCGTGGAACGATCAGGGCTCAGGAGACGTCACGTGAAATGATCGGCGCGCGGAGACGGCGCGTGGACCGATCGGGGCTCAGGAGAAGGCGCGTGGACCGATCGGGGCGTAGGAGGGGACCCGTCGACCGATCATGGCTCAGGAGACGACGCGTGGACCGGTCGGTGCTCAGGAAGCGGCGCCTGGACCGATCGGGGCTCCGAGACGACGCGTTAACCGAGCGGGGCTTAGGAGACTATGCGGGGACCGATCGGGGCTCGGAGACAGCGCGTGTACCGACTGGGGCTCAGGAGGTTGCGCGTGGACCAATTGGGGTTCGGCGACGGCGCGTGGACCGACCGGGGCTCAGGAGACCGCGCGTGAACCGATCGAGGCTCGGCGACTGCGCGTGGAGCGATCGGGGCTCAGGAGACGGCGCGTGAACCAATCGGTGCTCCGAGACGGCGCGTGGTCCGATCGGGGATGAAGAGAAGGCGCGTGGACCGATCGGGGCTTAGGAGACGGCGCGCAGACCGATCGGGGCTCGGAGACGGCGCGTGGAACGATCGGGGCTCAAGAGACGGCGCGTGAACCGATCGTCGCTCGGAGACGGCGCGTGGACCGATAGGGGCTCAGGAGCCTAGCGTGGATCGATCAGGGCTCCGGAGGCGGCGCGTGGACCGATTGAGCAGGAGATGGTGCGTGGACCGATCGGGGCCCGGAGACGGCGCGTGGACCGATCGGGGCTTAGGAGACGACGCGTGGAGGCATCGGGGCTAAGAAGACGACGCATGGACCGAGCGGGGCTCAGGAGACGGCGCGAGGAGCGATCGGGGCTCTGGAGAAGCCGCGTCAATTGATCGGAGCTCAGGAAACGACGCGTCGACCGATCGGGGCTCAGGAGACGGCTCGCGGACCGACCGGGGCTCAGGAGCCTCGCGTGGACCGATCGCGGCTCGGCGACGGCGCGTGGACCGATCGGGTCTCAGGAGGCCGCGCGTGGACAGATCATGACTCGGCGACTGCGCGTGGACCGATCGGGGCTCGGAGACGACGCGTGGACCGATCGGGGCTCGGAGACAGCGCGTGGACCGACTGGGGCTCAGGCGGTTTCGCGTGGACCAATTGGTGTTCGGCGACGGCGCGTGGCCCGATCGGGGCTTAGGAGACGGCGCGTGCACCGATCGGGTCCCGGAGACGGGTCGTGGACAGATTGGGGATTAGGAGACGGCGCGTGGACCGATCGGGGCTGGGAGACGGCACGTGGACCGATCGGGGCTCGGAGACAGCGCATAGACCGACTGGGGCTCAGGCGGTTTCGCGTGGACCAATTGGGGTTCGGCGACGGCGCGTGGACCGATCGGGGCTCAGAAGACGGCGCGTGGACCGATCGGGGGTCAGGAGACGACGCGTGGACCGATCGGGGCTCAGGAGACGGCGCGTGCACCGATCGGGGCTCGGAGGAGGCGCGTGGACCGATCGTGGCTCAGGAAGCGGCGCCTGAACCGATCGTGGGCCGGAGACGGCGGGAGAAGGCATCTGGGCTTACAAGACGACGCGTGGATCGATCGGGGCTCGGAGACGGCGCATGAACCCACCGGGGCTCAGGAGACGGCGCGTGGACTGATCGGGGCTCGGAGACGGCGCGTTAACCGATCGGGGCTCAGGTGACGATGCGTGGACCGATCGGGGCTCGGAGACGGAACGTGGACCGACCGGGGCTAAGGCGGCCGCGCGTGGACCGATCGAGGCTCGGCGACGGCGCATGAACCGACCGGGGCTCATGAGACGGCGCGTAGACCGATCGGGGCTCCGGTGGCGACGCGTGGACCGATCGGGGCTCAGGAGGCTGCGGGTGGATCGATTGGGGCTCAGGAGACGGCGCGTGGAACGCTCGGGGCTCGAAGACGGCGCGTGGAACGATCAGGGCTCAGGAGACGTAACGTGAAATGATCGGCGCTCGGAGACGGCGCGTGGACCGATCGGGGCTCAGGAGAAGGCGCGTGGACCGATCGGGGCTTAGGAGGGGACCCGTCGACCGATCGGGGCTCAGGAGACGACGCGTGGACCGGTCGGTGCTCAGGAAGCGGCGCCTGGACCGATCGGGGCTCCGAGACGACGCGTTAACCGAGCGGGGCTTAGGAGACTATGCGGGGACCGATCGGGGCTCGGAGACAGCGCGTGTACCGACTGGGGCTCAGGAGGTTGCGCGTGGACCAATTGGGGTTCGGCGACGGCGCGTGGACCGACCGGGGCTCAGGAGACCGCGCGTGACCCGATCGAGGCTCGGCGACTGCGCGTGGAGCGATCGGGGCTCAGGAGACGGCGCGTGAACCAATCGGGGCTCCGAGACGGCGCGTGGACCGATCGGGGATGAGGAGAAGGCGCGTGGACCGATCGGGGCTTAGGAGACGACGCGTCGAACGATCGGGGCTTAGTAGACGACGCGTGGACCGATCGGGGCTCGGAGACAGCGCGTGTACCCACTGGGGCTCAGGAGACCGCGCGTGAACCGATCGGGGCTCGGCGACTGCGCGTGGACGGATCGGGGCTCGGAGACGGTGCGTAGAACGATCGGGGCTCAGGAGACGGCGCGTTAACCGATTAGGGCTTAGGAGACGTTGTGTGGACCGATCGGCGCTCGAAGACGGCGCGTGGACCGATCGGGGCTCGGACACAGTGCGTGGACCGACTGGGGCTCAGGCGGTTGCGCGTGGACCAATTGGGGTTCGGCGACGGCGCGTGGACCGATCGGGGCTCAGGAGGCGGCGCGTGGATCGATCGGGGCTCGGAGACGGCGCGTGGAACGATCGGGTCTCAGGAGACGGCGCCTGGACCGATCGTGGCTCGGAGACGGCGCGTGGAGGCATCCGGGCTAAGAAGACGACGCATGGACCGAGCGGGGTTCAGGAGACGGCGCGAGGAGCGATCGAGGCTCAGGAGACGGTGCGTGGACCAATTGGGGCTCGGATACGGCGCGTGAACCAATCGGGGCTCAGCAGGCCGCGCGTGGACCGATCGGGGCTCAGGAGACGGCGCGTGGACCGACCGGGGCTCAGGAGGCCGCGTGTGGACCGATCATGGCTCGGCGACGGCGCGTGGACCGATCGGGGCTCGGAGATGATGCGTGTACGGATCGAGGCTTGGTGACGGCGCATGGACCGATCGGAGCTCGGAGACGGCCCGTGGGCAGATCGGGGCTTAGGAGACGGCGCGGGGACTAATTGGGGCTTAGGAGAACATACGTGGACCGATCGGGGCTCGGAGACGGTACGAGGACCGACCGGAGCTCAGGAGATTCGCGTGGATTGATTGGGGCTCAGGAGGCCGCGCGTGGACCGATCGCGGCTCGACGCCGCGCGTGGACGGATCAGGGCTCAGGAGACGGCGCGTGGACCGATCGGGGCGGGGAGACGGCGCGTGAACCGACCGGGGCTCAGGAGGCCGCGCGTGGACTGATCGGGGCTCGGCGACTGCGCGTGGACGTATCGGGGCTCAGGAGACAGCGCGTGGACCGATCGGGGCTCAGGAAGCGGCGCCTGCACCGATCGTGGCTCGGAGACGGCGCGTGGCGGCATCGGGGCTTCGAAGACGACGCATGGACCAATCGGGGCTCGGAAACGGCACCTGGACCGATCGGAGCTCGGAGACGACGGATGGAGCGGTCGGGGCTCAGGAGAAGACGCGTGGATCGATCGGGGCTCAGGAGACGACGCGTCGACGGATCGGCGCTTAGGAGACGACGCGTGGACCGATCGGGGCTTAGGAGACAACGCATGGACCGATCGGGGCTCAGGAGACGGCGCGTGGACCGATCGGGGCTCGGAGACGGCGCGTGGAATGATCGGGGCTTAGGAGATGGCGCGTGGGCCGAACGGGGCTTAGGAGACAACGCGTGGACCGACCGGGGCTCAGGAAGCGGCGCCTGGACCCGTCATGGCTCGGAGACGGCGCGAGGAGGCATCTGGGCTTAGTAGACGACGCGTGGACCGATCGGTGCTCAGGAAACGACCCGTGGAGCAATCGGGGTTCAGGAGACGACGCGTGGATCGATCAAGGCTCAGGAGACGTCGCGTCGTCCGATCGGGGCTCAGGATGTGGCACGTTGACCGATCGGGACTCAGGAGGCGGCGCGTGGACCGATCGGGGATCAGGAAACGGTCCGTGGAGCGATCGTGGGTCGGAGACGGCGCGTGGAGGCATCGCGGCTTAGAAGACGACGCATGGACCGATCAGGTCTCAGGAAACGTTGCGTGGACCGACTGGAGCTCGGAGACGACGCGTGGTTCGACTGGGGGTCAGGCGGTTGCGCGTGGACCAATTGGGGTTCGGCGTCGGCGCGTGGACCGATCGCGGCTCGGAGACGATGCGTTAACCGATCGGGGCTTAGGAGACGGCACGTGATTCGATCGGTGCACAGGAGACGGCGCGTGAACCGGTCGGAGCTTTGGAGACGACGCGTCGGCCGATCGGGGCTCAGGACAAGGGGTGTGGACCGTTCGGAGCTCAGGAGACGGCGCGTGGACCGATCGGGGTTCGCCGATGGCGCGTGGACCGATCGGGGCTCGGAGACGACGCGTGTACCTATCGGGGCTCACGAGACAGCGTGTGGACCGATTGGGGCTCAGGAGTCGGCGCGTGGACCGATCGGGGCTCGGAGACGGCGCGTGGAACGATCGGAGGTCAGGTGACGGGGCGTGAAATGATCGGCGCTCTGAGACGGCGCGTCGACCGATCGGTGCTCGGAGACGGCGCGTGGACGGACCGCGGCTCAGAATGCGGTACGCGGACCGATCGGGGATCGGGCACGGGGTGTGGACCGATCGAGGCTCGGAAACGACGCGTTTAAGGATCGGGAATCAGGAGACGACGCGTGGAACGATCCGGGCTCAGGAGACGACGCGTCGAACAATCGGGGCTCAGGAGACGGCGCGCGAATCGACTGGGGCTCAGGAGACTCGCGTGGATCGATCGGGGCTCCAGAGGCGCCGCGTGGACCGATCGGTGCTCGGAGACGCCACGTTGGACGATCGGGGCTCAGGAGACGGCGCGAGGAGCGATCGAGGCTCAGAAGACGACTCGTCGACCGATCGGGACTCAGGAGACGGCGCGTGGATCGATCGGGGCTCGGAGAAGCCGCGTGGAACCATCGGGGCTCAGGAGACGGCGCTTGAACTTATCGGCGCTCAGAGACGGCCCGTGGACCGATCGGGGCTTAGGATACGGCGCGTGGACCGATCGGGGCTCAGGAAACGGCGCCTGGACCGATGGTGGCTCGGAGACGGCGCGTGGAGGCATCGGGGCTAAGAAGACGACGCATGGACCGATCGGGGCTCAGGAAACGGCGTATGGACCGATCGGAGCTCGGACACGACGCGTGGACCGATCGGGGCTCAGGAGACGGCGCGTGGACCGATCCGGGCTCAGGAGACGGCGCGTGGACCGATCGGGACTGGGAGACGGAGCGTGGAGCGATCGGGGCTCAGGAGACGGCGCGTGAACTAATCGGCGCTCGGAGACGGCGCGTGGACCGATCGGGGCTGAGGAGAAGGCGCGTGGTCCGATCGGGGCTTATGAGACGGCGCGTGGACCGATCGGGGCTCGGAGATGGCGCGTGGACCGATCGGGGCTCGGAGATGGCGCATGGAATGATCGGGGCTTAGGAGATGGCGTGTGGACCGATCGGAGATCAGGAGACGACGCGTGGACCGAGAGGGCTCTGGAAGCGGCGCACGGACGGATCATGACTCGGAGACGGCGCGTGGAGGCATCGGGGCTTTGAAGACGACGCGTGGACCAAACGGTGCTCAGAAAACGGTGCGTGGAGCGATCGGGGCTCAGGAGACGGCGCGTGGACCGATCGGGGCTCAGGAGCCGGCGCGTGGACCGATGGGGCTCAGGAGCCGCGCGTGGACCGATCATGGCTCGGTGACGGCGCGTGGACCGATCGGGGCTTAGGTGACGATGCGTGGACCGTTTGGGGCTCAGGAAGCAGCGCCTGGACCGATCGTGGCTCGGAGACGGCGCGAGGAGGCATCTGGGCTTCGAAGACGACGCGTGGATCGATCGGGGCTCGGAGACGGCGCGTGAACCGACCGGGGCTCAGGAGGCCGCGCGTCGACCGATCGAGGCTCAGGAGGCCACGCCTGGACCGATCGGGGCTCCGCGACTGCGCGTGGACCGATCGAGGCTCGGAGACGACGCGTGTACGGATCGGGGATTCGGCGATGACGCGTGGACCGATCCAGGCTCAGGAGACGGCGCGTGGACGGATCGGGGCTCCGAGACGGCGCGTGGAACGATCGGAGTTCAGGAGACGGCGCGTGAACCGATCGGCGCTCGGAGACGGCGCGTGGACCGATGGGGGATGAGGAGAAGGCGCGTGGACTGATCGGGGCTTAGGAGACGGCGCGTAGACCGATCGGGGCTCGGAGACGGCGCGTGGAACGATCGGGGCTCAGGTGACGGCGCGTGAACCGATCGGCGCTCGGAGACGGCGCGTGGAACGATCGGGGCTCAGGAGACGGCGCGTGAACCGATCGGCGCTCGGAGACGGCGCGTGGACCGATCGGGGCTCAGAAGACGACGCGTCGACCGATCGGGGCTCAGGTGACGGCGCGCGGACCGACCGGGGCTCAGGAGACGGCGCGTGAAATGATCGGCGTTCGGAGAGGGCGCGTGGACCGATTGGGGCTTAAGAGACGACGGGTGGACCGATCGGGGCTTAGGAGACGGCACGTGAATCGATCGGGGCACAGGAGACGGCGCGTGCACCTGTCGGGGCTTAGGAGACGACGCGTCGACAGATCGGGGCTCAAGAGAAGGGGTGTGGACCGATCGGGTCTCGGCGATGGCGCGTGGACCGATCAGGGCTCGGAGACGACGCGTGGACCGATCGGAGCTCGGACACGGCCCGTGGACGGATCGGGGCTTAGGAGACGGCGCATGGACTAATTGGGGCTCAGGACACGACGCGTGGACCGATCGGGGCTCGGAAACGACGAGTTAACGGAGCGGGGCTTAGGAGACTACGCGTGGACCGATCGGGGCGTAGGAGACGACGCGTGTACCTATCGGGGCTCACGAGACAGCGTGTGGACCGATTTGGGCTCACGAGACGGCGCGTGGATCGATCGGGGCTCGGACACGGCGCGTGGAACGATCGGGGCTCAGGAGACGGCGCGTGGACCGATCGGGGCTTAGGAGACGACGCGTGGACCGATCGGGGCTCAGGAGGCCGCGCGTGGACCGATGGAGGCTCGGGGACGGCGCGTGGACCAATCGGGGCTCGGCGACTGTGTGTGGACGTATCGGGGTTCAGGAGACGGCGCGTGGACCGATCGGGGCTCGGAGACGGCACGTGGACCGATCAGGGCTTTGGAGACGACGCGTGGACCGATCGGGGCTCAGGAGACGGCGCGTGCCCCAATCGGCGCTCGGAGACGGCGCGTGGAGCGACCGGGGCTCAGGAGACTCGTGTGGACCGATCGGGGCTCGGAGACAGCGCGTGGACCGACTGGGGCCCAGGCGGTTGCGCGTGGACCAATTGGGGTTCGGCGACGGCGCGTGGAGGCATCGGGGCTAAGAAGACGACGCATGGACCGAGCGGGGCTCAGGAGACGGCGCGAGGAGCGATCGGGGTTCAGGAGAAGACGCGTCAATTGATCGGGGCTCAGAAATCGGCGCGTGGAGCGATCGGGGCTCAGGAGACGACGCGTGGATCGATCGGGGCTCAGGAAACGACGCGTCGACCGATCGGGGCTCAGGAGACGGCGCGCTGACCGACCGGGGGTCAGGAGCCTCGTGTGGACCGATCATGGCTCGGCGACGGCGCGTGGACCGATCGGTGCTCGGAGACGACGCGTGGACCGATCGGGGCTCAGGCGGTTGCGCGTGGACCATTTGGGGTTCGGCGACGGCGCGTGGACCGATCGGCGCTCGGAGACAGCGCGTTAACCGATCGGGGCTTAGGAAACGATGCATGGACCGATCGGGGCTTGGAGACGGCGCGTGGACCGATCGGGGCTCAGGAGACGAGCGTGGACCGATTAGGGCTCGGAGACGGCGCGTGGAATGATCGGGGCTCAGGAGACGGCGCGTGAACCGATCGGCGCTTGGAGACAGCGCGTGGACCGATCGGGGCTTAGGAGTCGGCGCGTGGACCGATCGGAGATTAGGAGACGATGCGTGGACCGATAGGGCTCTGGAAGCGGCGCGTGGGCCGATCGGGGCTTAGGAGACGACTCGTGGACCGATTGGGGCTCAGGAGGCCGCGCGTGGACCGATCGCGGCGCGACGCCGCGCGTGGACGGATCAGGGCTCAGGAGGCTGCGCGTGAACCAATCGGCGCTCAGAGACGGCGCGTGGACAGATTGGGGCTTAGGAGACGGCGCGTGGACCGATTGGGGCTCGGATACGGCGCGTGAACCGACCGGGGCTCAGGAGGCCGCGCTTGGACCGATCGAGACTCGGCGACGGCGCGTGGACCGACCGGGGCTCGGAGACGGCGCGTGGAGCGATCGGGGCTCAGGAGAAGACGCGTCAATTGATCGGGGATCAGAAATAGGCGCGTGGAGCGATCGGGGCTCAGGAGATGACGCGTGGATCGATCGAGGCTCAGGAAACGACGCGTCGACCGATCGAGGCTCAGGAGACGGCGCGCGGACCGACCAGGGCTAAGGAGGCCGCGCGTGGACCGATCGAGGCTTAGGAGCCGACGCGTGGACCGATCGGGGCTCATGAGACGGCGCGTGGACCGATCGGGGCTCGGAGACGACGCGTGGAACGATCGGAGCACAGGTGACGGCGCGTGAAGCGATCGGCGCTCGGAGACGGCGCGTGGATCAATCGGGGCTTAGGAGACGGCGCGTGAAATCATCGGCGCCCGGAGACATCGCGTGGACGAATCGGGGCTTAGCAGACGACGCGTGGACCGATCGGGGCTCCGGAGACGGCGCCTGGACCGATCGTGGCTCGGAGACGGCGCGTGGAGGCATCCGGGCTAAGAAGACGACGCATGGACCGAGCGGGGTTCAGGAGACGGCGCGAGGAGCGATCGAGGCTCAGGAGACGGCGCGTGGACCAATTGGGGCTCGGATACGGCGCGTGAACCAATCGGGGCTCAGGAGGCCGCGCGTGGACCGATCGGGGCTCAGGAGACGGCGCGTGGACCGACCGGGGCTCAGGAGGCCGCGTGTGGACCGATCATGGCTCGGCAACGCCGCGTGGACCGATCGGGGCTCGGAGACCACGCGTGGACCGATCGGGGCTCAGGAGGCCGCGCGTGGACCGATCATGGCTCGGCGACGGCGCGTGGACCGTTCGGAGCTCGGAGACGGCGCGTTAACCGATCGGGGCTTAGGAGACGATGCGTGAACCCATCGCGGCTCGGAGAAGGCGCGTGGACCGATCGGGGCTCGGAGACGATGCGTGTACGGATCGAGGCTTGGAGACGGCGCATGGACCGATCGGAGCTCGGAGACGGCCCGTGGGCAGATCGGGGCTTAGGAGACGGCGCGGGGACTAATTGGGGCTTAGGAGAACATACGTGGACCGATCGGGGCTCGGAGACAGCGCGTTTACCGACTGGGGCTCGAGAGGTTGCGCGTGGACCAATTGGGGTTCGCCGCGGCGCGTGGACCGATCGGGGCTCAGGAGACGGCGCGTGGACCGATCGGGGCTTCGGAGATGGTACGTGGACCGATCGGGGCTCGGAGACGGTACGAGGACCGACCGGAGCTCAGGAGATTCGCGTGGAGTGATTGGGGCTCAGGAGGCCGCGCGTGGACCGATCGCGGCTCGACGCCGCGCGTGGACGGATCAGGGCTCAGGAGACGGCGCGTGGACCGATCGGGGCGGGGAGACGGCGCGTGAACCGACCGGGGCTCAGGAGGCCGCGCGTGGACTGATCGGAGCTCGGCGACTGCGCGTGGACGTATCGGGGCTCAGGAGACAGCGCGTGGAGCGATCGGGGCTCAGGAAGCGGCGCCTGCACCGATCGTGGCTCGGAGACGGCGCGTGGCGGCATCAGGGCTTCGAAGACGACGCATGGACCAATCGGGGCTCGGAAACGGCACCTGGACCGATCGGAGCTCGGAGACGACGGATGGAGCGGTCGGGGCTCAGGAGAAGACGCGTGGATCGATCGGGGCTTAGGAGACAACGCATGGACCGATCGGGGCTCAGGAGACGGCGCGTGGACCGATCAGGGCTCGGAGACGGCGCGTGGAATGATCGGGGCTTAGGAGACGGCGCGTGGACCGAACGGGGCTTAGGAGACAACGCGTGGACCGAGCGGGGCACAGGAAGCGGCGCCTGGACCCGTCATGGCTCGGAGACGGCGCGAGGAGGCATCTGGGCTTAGTAGACGACGCGTGGACCGATCGGGGCTCAGGAAACGGCCCGTGGAGCAATCGGGGTTCAGGAGACGACGCGTGGATCGATCAAGGCTCAGGAGACGTCGCGTCGTCCGATCGGGGCTCAGGATGTGGCACGTGGACCCATCGGGGCTCGGAGACGGCACGTGGACCGATCAGGGGTTAGGACACGACGCGTTGACCGATCGGGACTCAGGAGGCGGCGCGTGGACCAATCGGGGATCAGGAAACGGTCCGTGGAGCGATCGGGGGTAAGGAGACGACACGTGGACTGATCGGGGCTCGGGAAGCGGCGCCTGAACCGGTCGTGGCTCGGAGACGGCGCGTGGAGGCATCGGGGCTTAGAAGACGACGCATGGACCGATCAGGTCTCAGGAAACGGCTCGTGGACCGACTGGAGCTCGGAGACGACGCGTGGATCGACTGGGGGTCAGGCGGTTGCGCGTGGACCAATTGGGGTTCGGCGTCGGCGCCTGGACCGATCGCGGCTCGGAGACGGCGCGTTAACCGATCGGGGCTTAGGAGACGGCACGTGCTTCGATCGGTGCACAGGAGACGGCGCGTGAACCGGTCGGGGCTTAGGAGACGACGCGTCGGCCGATCGGGGCTCAGGACAAGGGGTGTGGACCGTTCGGAGCTCAGGAGACGGCGCGTGGACCGATCGGGGTTCGCCGATGGCGCGTGGACCGATCGGGGCTCGGAGACGACGCGTGTACCTATCGGGGCTCACGAGACAGCGTGTGGACCGATTGGGGCTCAGGAGACGGCGCGTGGACCGATCGGGGCTCGGGAGGCGGCGCGTGGATCGATCGGGGCTCGGAGACGGCGCGTGGAACGATCGGGTCTCAGGAGACGGCGCGTGAAATCATCGGCGCCCGGAGACGTCGCGTGGACGAATCGGGGCTTAGGAGACGACGCGTGGACCGAGCGGGGCTCCGGAGACGGCGCCTGGACCGATCGTGGCTCGGAGACGGCGCGTGGAGGCATCCGGGCTAAGAAGACGACGCATGGACCGAGCGGGGTTCAGGAGACGGCGCGAGGAGCGATCGAGGCTCAGGAGACGGCGCGTGGACCAATTGGGGCTCGGATACGGCGCGTGAACCAATCGGGGCTCAGGAGGCCGCGCGTGGACCGATCGGGGCTCAGGAGACGGCGCGTGGACCGACCGGGGCTCAGGAGGCCGTGTGTGGACCGATCATGGCTCGGCGACGGCGCGTGGACCGATCGGGGCTCGGAGACCACGCGTGGACCGATCGGGGCTCAGGAGGCCGCGCGTGGACCGATCATGGCTCGGCGACGGCGCGTGGACCGATCGGGGCTCGGAGACGACGCGTGGACCGATCGGGGTTCGGTGACAGCGCGTGAACCGACTGGGGCTCAGGCGGTTGCGCGTAGACCAATTGGGGTTCGGCGACGGCGCGTGGACCGTTCGGGGCTCGGAGACGGCGCGTTAACCGATCGGGGCTTAGGAGACGATGCGTGAACCGATCGGGGCTCGGAGAAGGCGCGTGGACCGATCGGGGCTCGGAGACGACGCGTGTACGGATCGAGGCTTGGAGACGGCGCGTGGACCGATCGGAGCTCGGAGACGGCCCGTGGGCAGATCGGGGCTTAGGAGACGGCGCGGGGACTAATTGGGGCTTAGGAGAACATACGTGGACCGATCGGGGCTCGGAGACAGCGCGTTTACCGACTGGGGCTCGAGAGGTTGCGCGTGGACCAATTGGGGTTCACCGCGGCGCGTGGACCGATCGGGGCTCAGGAGACGGCGCGTGGACCGATCGGGGCTTCGGAGATGGTACGTGGACCGATCGGGGCTCGGAGACGGTACGTGGACCGACCGGAGCTCAGGAGATTCGCGTGGATTGATCAGGGCTCCGGAGGCGGCGCATGGACCGATTGGGGAGCATGAGATGGTGCGTGGACCGATCGGGGCTCGGAGACGGCGCACGGACCGATCGGGGCTTAGGAGACGACGCGTGGACCGATTGGGGCTCAGGAGGCCGCGCGTGGACCGATCGCGACTCGACGCCGCGCGTGGACGGATCAGGGCGCAGGAGACGGCGCGTGGACCGATCGGGGCGGGGTGACGGCGCGTGAACCGACCGGGGCTCAGGAGGCCGCGCGTGGACTGATCGGGGCTCGGCGACTGCGCGTGGACGTATCGGGGCTCAGGAGACAGCGCGTGGACCGATCGGGGCTCGGAGACGGCACGTGGACCGATCAGGGGTTAGGACACGACGCGTTGACCGATCGGGACTCAGGAGGCGGCGCGTGGACCGATCGGGGAGCAGGAAACGGTCCGTGGAGCGATCGGGGGTCAGGAGACGGCGCGTGGACCGACCAGGGCTAAGGAGGCCGCGCGTGGACCGATCGAGGCTTAGGAGCCGACGCGTGGACCGATCGGGGCTCATGAGACGGCGCGTGGACCGATCGGGGCTCGGAGACGGCGCGTGGAACGATCGGAGCACAGGTGACGGCGCGTGAAGCGATCGGCGCTCGGAGACGGCGCGTGGACCGATCGGGGTTCGGCGACAGCGCATGAACCGACTGGGTCTCAGGTGGTTGCGCGTGGACCAATTGGGGTTCGGCGACGGCGCGTGGACCGTTCGGGGCTCGGAGACGGCGCATTAACCGATCGGGGCTTAGGAGACGATGCGTGAACCGATCGGGGCTCGGAGAAGGCGCGTGGACCGATCGGGGCTCGGAGACGACGCGTGGACCGATCGGGGTTCGGATACGGCGCGTGAACCAATCGGGGCTCAGGAGGCCGCGCGTGGACCGATCGGGGCTCAGGAGACGGCGCGTGGACCGACCGGGGCTCAGGAGGCCGCATGTGGACCGATCATGGCTCGGCGACGGCGCGTGGACCGATCGGGGCTCGGAGACCACGAGTGGACCGATCGGGGCTCAGGAGGCCGCGCGTGGACCGATCGCGGCTCGACGCCGCGCGTGGATGGATCAGGGCTCAGGAGACGGCGCGTGGACCGATCGGGGCGGGGAGACGGCGCGTGAACCGACCGGGGCTCAGGAGCCCGCGCGTGGACTGATCGGAGCTCGGCGACTGCGCGTGGACGTATCGGGGCTCAGGAGACAGCGCGTGGACCGATCGGGGCTCAGGAAGCGGCGCCTGCACCGATCGTGGCTCGGAGACGACGGATGGAGCGGTCGGGGCTCAGGAGAAGACGCGTGGATCGATCGGGGCTTAGGAGACAACGCATGGACCGATCGGGGCTCCGTAGGCGGCGCGTGGACCGATTGGGGCTTAGAAGACGACGCGTGGATCGATCGGGGCTCCGTAGGCGGCGTGTGGACCGATTGGGGCTTAGGAGACGACGCGTGGACCGGTCGGGGCTCAGGAGAGAGCGCGTGGACTGATCGGGGCGCGGAGACGGCGCGTTAACCGATCGGCGCTCGAAGACGGCGAGTCGACCGATCGGGGTTCGGCGACGGCGCGTGGACCGTCCGGGGCTCAGGAGGGGATGCGTGGACCGATCGCGGCTCTGGAGACTGCGCGTGGATCGATTGGGGCTTAGGGAACGACGCGTGGACCGATCGGGGCTCAGGAGGCCGCGCAGGGACCGATCGTGGCTCGGCGACGGCGCGTGGACCGATCGGGGCTCGGAGACGACGCGTGGACCGATCGGGGCTCGGAGACAGCGCGTCGACCGACTGGGGCTCAGGCGGTTGCGCGTGGACCGATCGGGGCTTAGGAGCCTCGCGTGGATCGATCGGGGCCCCGGAGGCGCCGCGTGGACCCATGGGGATCAGGAGACAGTGCGTGGACCGATCGGGGCTCGGAGACGGCGCGTGGACCGATCGGGGCTTAGGAGACGACGCGTGGACCGATCGGGGTGTAGGCGATGACGCGTGTACCTATCGGGGCTCAGGAGACAGCGCGTGGACCGATGAGGGCTCGGCGACTGCGCGTGGACCTATCGGGGCTCAGGAGACATCGCGTGGAGCGGTCGGGGCTCGGGGACGGCGCGTTAACCGATTGGGGCTTAGGAGACCATGCGTGGACCGATCGGTTCTCGAAGACGGCGCATCGACCGATCGGGTCTCAGGAGGCCGCGCGTGGACAGATCATTACTCGGCGACGGCGCGTGGACCGATCGGGGCTCGGAGACGACGCGTGGACCGATCGGGGCTCGGAGACAGCGCGTGGACCGACTGGGGCTCAGGCGGTTTCGCGTGGACCAATTGGGGTTCGGCGACGGCGCGTGGACCGATCGGGGCTTAGGAGACGGCACGTGCACCGATCGGGGCCCGGAGACGGGTCGTGGACAGATTGGGGATTAGGAGACGGCGCGTGGACCGATCGGGGCTGGGAGACGGCACGTGGACCAATGGGGACTTAGGAGACGACGCGTGGACCGATCGGGGCTCAGGAGACGGCGCGTGGACCGATCGGGGCTCAGGAGACGGCGCGTGGACCAATTGGGGCTCAGGAGGCCGCCCGTGGACCGATCGGGGCTCAGGAGACGGCGCGTGGACCGATCGGGGCTCAGGAGGCCGCGCGTGGACCGATCATGGCTCGGCGACGGCGCGTGGACCGATCGGGGCTCGGAGACCACGCGTGGACCGATCGGGGCTCAGGAGGCCGCGCGTGGACCGATCATGGCTCGGCGACGGCGCGTGGACCGATCGGGGCTCGGAGATGACGCGTGGACCAATTGGGGTTCGGCGACGGCGCGTGGACCGTTCGGGGCTCGGAGACGGCGCGTTAACCGATCGGGGCTTAGGAGACGATGCGTGAACCGATCGGGGCTCGGAGAAGGCGCGTGGACCGACCGGAGCTCAGGAGATTCGCGTGGATCGATCAGGGCTCCGGAGGCGGCGCATGGACCGATTGGGGAGCATGAGATGGTGCGTGGACCGATCGGGGCTCGGAGACGGCGCACGGACCGATCGGGGCTTAGGAGACGACGCGTGGACCGATTGGGGCTCAGGAGGCCGCGCGTGGACCGATCGCGGCTCGACGCCGCGCGTGGACGGATCGGGGCTCAGGAGGCTGCGCGTGGACCGATCGAGGCTCGGCGACGGCGCGTGGACCGATCGGGGCTCGGAGACGACGCGTGTACAGATCAGGGCTTGGTGACGGCGCGTTTACCGATAGCAGCTCGGAGACGGCGCGTGGAACGATCGGGGCTCAGGAGACGGCGCCTGGACGGGTCGGGGCTTAGGAGACGACGCCTAGACCGATCGGGGCTTAGGAGGCGGCGTGTGGAACGATCGGGGTTCAGGAGACGGCGCGTGCACCGATCGGCTCTCGGAGACGACGCGTCGACCGATCGGGGCTGAGGAGACGACGCGTCGACCGATCGGGGTTCAGGAAGCGGCGCCTGCACCGATCGTGGTTGGGAGACGGCGCAAGGAGGCATCTGGGCTTAGAAGACGACGCGTGGACCGATCGGGGCTCAGGAAACGGCGCGTGGACCGATCGGGGCTCAGGAGACGGCGCGTGGACCGATCGGGGCTCGGAGACGGCGCGTGTACGGATCGAGGCTTGGAGACGGCGTGTGGAACGATCGGAGCTCGGAAACGGCCCGTGGGCAGATCGGGGCTTAGGAGACGGCGCGTGGTGGCACCGGGGCTAAGAAGACGACGCATGGACCGAGCGGGGCTCAGGAGACGGCGCGAGGACGATCGGGAGGAGGAGGTGGCGCGGTCGGGGCTTAGGAGACGGCGCGTCGGCCGATCGGGGCTCAGGACAAGGGGTGTGGACCGTTCGGAGCTCAGGAGACGGCGCGTGGACCGATCGGGGTTCGGCGATGGCGCGTGGACCGATCGGGGCTCGGAGACGACGCGTGTACGGATCGAGGCTTGGAGACGGCGCGTGGACCGATCGGAGCTCGGAGACGGCACATTAACCGATCGGGGCTTAGGAGATGATGCGTGGACCGATCGGGCTCGGAGCCGGCGCGTGAACTGATCGGGGCTCAGGAGACGGCGCGTGGATCGATTGGGGGTTGGATACGGCGCATGACGCAACCGGGGCTCAGGAGGCCGCGCGTGGACCGATCATGGCTCGGCGACGGCGCGTTGACCGATCGGGGCTCGGAGACGGCGCGTGGAATGATCGGGGCTCGGAGACGGCGCGTCGACCGATCGGGGTTCGGAGACGGCACCTGGACCGTCCGGGGCTCAGGAGGCGATGCGTGGACCGATCGGGGATCAGGAGACTGCGCGTGGATCGATCGGGGCTCCAGAGGCGCCGCGTGGACCGATCGGAGCTCGGAAACGGCGCGTGGAACGATCGGGGCTCAGGAGACGGTGCGTGAACCGATCGGGGCTTAGGAGAACGCGCGTGGACCGATCGGGGCTTAGGAGATGGCGCGTGGACCAATCGGGGCTCGGAGATGGCGCGTGGAACGATCGGGGCTCAGGAGACGGCGCGTGAACCGATCGGCGCTCGGAGACGGCGCGTGGAGGCATCGGGGCTAAGAAGACAACGCATGGACCGAGCGGGGCTCAGGAGACGGCGCGAGGAGCGATCGGGGCTCAGGAGAAGACGCGTCAATTGATCGGGGCTCAGAAATCGGCGCGTGGAGCGATCGGGGCTCGGAGGCGACGCGTGGACCGATGGGGGCTCGGAGACGGCGCGTGGAGCGATCGGGGCTCAGGAGACGGCGCGTGAACCGATTGGCGCTCGGAGCCGGCGCGTGGACCGATCGGGGCTTAGGAGACGGCGCGTGGACCGATCGGGGCTCGGAGACATCGTGTGGAATGATCGGGGCTCAGGAGACGGCGCGTGAACCGATCGGGGTTTGGATACGACGCGTGGACCGATCGGGGCTCGGAGACAGCGCGTGGACCAACCGGGGCTCAGGCGGTTGCGCGTCGACCAATTGGGGTTCGGCGACGGCGCGTGGACCGATCCGGACTCAGGAGACGGCGCCTGGACCGATCGGGGCTAGGAGACGGCGCGTGGAGCGATCGGGGCTCAGGAGACGGCGCGTGAACCGATTGGCGCTCGGAGACGGCGCGTGGACCGATCGGGGCTTAGGAGACGGCGCGTGGACCGATCGGGGCTCGGAGACATCGCGTGGAATGATCGGGGCTCAGGAGACGGCGCGTGAACCGATCGGCGCTCGGAGACGGCGAGTGGACCGATCGGGGCTCGGAGACAGCGCGTGCACCGACTGGGACTCAGGAGGCGACGCGTGGACCGACCGGGGCTCAGGAGGCGACGCGTGGACCCATCGGGGCTCGGAGACGGCGTGTGAACCGATTGGGTCTTAGGAGTCGATACGTGGACCGATCGGGTCTTAGGAGACGACGCGTGGACCTATCGGGCCTCGGAGACGGCGCGTGGACTGATCGGGGCTTAGGAGCCGACGCGTGGACCCATCGGGGTTCGGAGACGATGCGTGGAACGATCGGGGCTCAGGAGACGGCGCGGGAACCGATCGGCCCTCGGAGACGGTGCGAGGAGGCGTCTGGGGTTAGAAGACGACGCGTGGACCGATCGGGGCTCAGGCAACGGCGCGTTAACCGATTGGGGCTTAGGAGACGATGCGTGGTCCGATCGGGGCTCAGGAGCCTCGCGTGGATCGATCGGGGCTCCGGAGGCCCGGCGTTGACCCATAGGGATCAGGAGACAGTGCGTGGACCGATCGGGGCTCGGAGACGGCGCGTGGCCCGATCGCGGCTCGGCGACGGCGCGTGGAACGATCGCGGCTCGGCGACGAAGCGTGGACCGATCGGGTCTCAGGAGGCCGCGCGTGGAGAGATCATGAATCGGCGACGGCGCGTGGACCTATCGGGGCTCGGAGACGACGCGTGGACCGATCGGGGCTCGGAGACAGCGCGTGGACCGACTGGGGCTCAGGCGGTTTCGCGTGGACCAATTGGGGTTCGGAGACGGGTCGTGGACAGATTGGGGATTAGGAGACGGCGCGTGGACCGATCGGGGCTGGGAGACGGCACGTGGACCGATCGGGGCTCGGAGACAGCGCGTGGACCGACTGGGGCTCAGGCGGTTTCGCGTGGACCAATTGGGGTTCGGCGACGGCGCGTGGACCGATCGGGGCTCAGGAGACGGCGCGTGGACCGATCGGGGCTCAGGAGACGACGCGTGGACCGATCGGGGCTCAGGAGACGGCGCGTGGACCGATCGGGGCTCGGAGAAGGCGCGTGGACTGATCGGGGCTCGGAGACGGCGCGTTAATCGATCGGGGCTTAGGAGGCCGCGCGTGGACCGATCGAGGCTCGGCGACGGCGCGTGGACCGATCGGGAGTCGGAGACGGCGTGTGAACGTATCGGGGCTTAGGAAACGATGCGTTGACCGATCGGGGCTCATGAGACGGCGAGTAGACCGATCGGGGCTCCGGCGGCGACGCGTGGACCGATCGGGGCTCAGGAAACGGCGCGTGGATCGATCGGTGCTCGAAGACGACGCGTGGACCGACCGGGGCTCAGGAGCCGATGCGTGGATCGATCGGGGCTCAGGAGGCGGCGCGTAGACCCATCGGGGCTCAGGAGACGGCGCGTGGACCGATCGGGGCTCAGGAGACGACGCGTCGACCAATCGGGGCTCAGGAGACGGCGCGTGGGCCGTTCGGTGCTCGGAGACGGCGCGTGGACGGACCGTGGCTTAGAATGCGTCACGCGGACCGATCGGGGCTCGGATACGGCGTGTAGACGTATCGGGGCTTAGGAGACGATGCGTGAACCGATCGGGGCTCAGGAGACGCCGCGTGGACCGATCGGGGCACAGGAGACGGCGCGTGAAGTGATCGGCGCTCTGAGACGGCGCGTGGATCGATCGGGGCTCAGGAAGCGGCGCCTGGACCTATCGTGGCTCGGAGACGGCGCGTGGAGGCATCGGGGCTAAGAACACGACGCATGGACCGAGCGGGGCTCAGGAGACGGCGCGAGGAGCGATCGGGGCTCAGGAGAAGACGCGTCAATTGATCGGGGCTCAGGAGACGACGCGACGACGGATCGGGGCTTAGGAGACGACGTGTGGACCGATCGGTGCGTAGGAGACGACGCTAGTACCTATCGGGGCTCAGGAGTGAGCGCGTGGACCGATCGGGCCTCGGCGACTGCGCGTGGACGTATCGGGGTTCAGGAGACGGCGCGTGGACCGATTGGGGCTCGGAGATGGCGCGTGGAATGATCGGGGCTTAGGAGATGGCGTGTGGACCGATCGGAGATCAGGAGACGACGCGTGGACCGATCAGGGCTTAGGACACGACGCGTTGACCGATCGGGACTCAGGAGGCGGCGCGTGGACCGATCGGGGATCAGGAACCGGTCCGTGGAGCGATCGGGGCTTAGGAGACGGCACGTGGACTGATCGGGGCTCGGGAAGCGGCGCCTGAACCGATCGTGGCGCGGAGACGGCGCGTGGACCGATCGGGGCTCGGAGATGGCGCGTGGAATGATCGGGGCTTAGGAGATGGCGTGTGGACCGATCGGAGATCAGGAGACGACGCGTGGACCGAGAGGGCACTGGAAGCGGCGCACGGACGGATCGTGGCTCGGGACGGCGCGTGGAGGCATCGGGGCTTTGAAGACGACGCGTCAACCGATCGGGGCTCAGATGACGGCGCGCGGACCGACCGGGGCTCAGGAGACTCGCGTAAATCGATCGGGGCTCCGGAGACGCAGCGTGAAGCGATGGGGATCAGGAGACGGTGCGCGGACCGATCGGGGCTCGGAGACGGCGCGTGGACCGATCGGGGCTTAGGAGACGACGCGTGGACCGATCGGGGCGTAGGACACGACGCGTGTACCTATCGGGGCTCACGAGACAGCGTGTGGACCGATTGGGGCTCAGGAGACGGCGCGTGGACCGATCGGGGCTCGGAGACGGCGCGTTGAACGATCGGAGCTCAGGAGACGGGGCGTGAAATGATCGGCGCTCTGAGACGGCGCGTGGACCGATCGGTGCTCGGAGACGGCGCGTGGACGGACCGCGGCTCAGAATGCGGTACGCGGACCGATCGGGGATCGGACACGGCGTGTGGACCGATCGAGGCTCGGAGACGACGCGATTACGGATCGGGGATCAGGAGACGACGCGTGGAACGATCCGGGATCAGGAGACGAAGCGTGGACCGATCGGGGCTCAGGAGACAGCGCGTGGACCGATCGGGGCTCGGGGACGGCGCGTGGACCGATCGGGGCTCAGGAGGCTGCGCGTGGACCCTTCGGGGCTCGCAGAAGGCACGAGGACCGATCAGGGCTTAGGAGACGACGCGTGGACCGATCGCGGCTCGGAGACGGCGCGTGGATGGACCGTGGCTTAGAATGCGGCACGCGGAGCGATCGGGGCTCGGAGACGGCATGTGGATCGATCGTGGCTCAGGAGACGGCGCGTGGACCGATGGGGATCAGGAGGCGGTGCGTGGACCGATCGGGGCACGAAGGCGGCGCGTGGACCGATCGGGGCGTAGGAGACGGCGCGTGGACAGATCGGGGCTCAGGAGACCGCGCGTGGACCGATCGGGGCTCGGCGACTGCGCGTGGACGTATCGGGGCTCAGGAGACGGCGCGTGGACCGATCGCGGCTTGGCGATAGCGCGTGAACCGACCGGGGCTTAGGAGGCTGCGCGTAGACCGATCGAGGCTCGGCGACGGCGCGTGGACCCATCGGGGCTCGGAGACGACGCGTGTACGGATCGGGGCTTGGTGACGGCGCGTTTACCGATCGCGGCTCGGAGACGGCGCGTGGACCGATCGGGGCTCAGGAAACGGCGTGTGGCGCGATCGGGGCTTATGAGACGGCGCGTGGACCGATCGGAGATCAGGAGAAGACGCGTGCACAGATCGGGGCTCTGGAAGCGGCGCACGGACCGATCGTGGCTCGGAGACGGCGCGTGGAGGCATCGGGGCTTTGAAGACGACGCGTGGACCGAACGGTGCTCAGAAAACGCCGCGTGGACCGATGGGGATCAGGAGACGGTGCGTGGACCGATCGGGGCTCGGAGACGCCGCTTGGACCGATCGCGGCCTAGGAGACGGCGCGTGGACCGATTGGGGCTTAGGAGACGGCGCGTGGACCGATCGGGGTCAGGAAGCGCCGCCTAGACCGATCGTGGCTCGGAGACGGCGCGTGGAGGCATCGGGGCTAAGAAGACGACGCATGGACCGAGCGGGGCTCAGGAGACGGCGCGAGGAGCGATCGGGGTTCAGGAGAAGACGCGTCAATTGATCGGGGCTCAGAAATCGGCGCGTGGAGCGATCGGGGCTCAGGAGACGACGCGTGGATCGATCGGGACTCAGGAAACGACGCGTCGACCGATCGGGGCTCAGGAGACGGCGCGCGGACCGACCGGGGGTCAGGAGCCTCGTGTGGACCGATCATAGCTCGGCGACGGCGTGTGGACGGATCGGGGCTCGGAGACAACGCGTGGACCGATGGGGGCTCGGATACGGTGCGTGAACCAACCGGGGCTCAGGAGGTCGCGCGTGGACCGATCGCGGCTCGGTGACGGCGCGTGGACCGATCGGGGCTCAGGAGGCCGCGCGTGGACCCATGGGGATCAGGAGACAGTGCGTGGACCCATCGGGGCTCGGAGACGGCGCGTGGACCGATCGGGGCTTAGGAGACGACGCGTGGACCGATCGGGGTGTAGGAGACGACGCGTGTACCTATCGGGGCTTAGGAGACGGCGCGTGGACCGATCGGGGCTTAGGAGACGACGCGTGGACCGATCGGGGCTCAGGAAGCGGCGCCTGGACCGATCGTGGCTCGTAGACGGCGCGTGGAGGTATCGGGGCTTAAAAGACGACGCATAGACCGATCGGGGCTCAGGAAACGGCGCGTGGACCGAACGGTGCTCGGAGACGACGCGTGGACCGATCGGGGCTCAGGAGACGGCGCGTGGACCGATCGGGGCTCACGAAGGGGCGCCTGCACCGATCGTGGCTCGGAGACGGCGCGTGGAGGCATCGGGGCTTCGAAGACGACGCATGGACCAATCGGGGCTCGGAAACGGCGCCTGGACCGATCGGGGCTCGGAGACGGCGCGTGGATCGATCGGGGCTCAGGAGACGACGCGTCGACGGATCGAGGCTTAGGAGACGACGCGTGGACCGATCGGGGCTTAGGAAACAACGCGTGGACCGATCGGGGCTCAGGAGACGGCGCGTGGACCGATCGGGGCTTGGAGACGGCGCGTGGAATGATCGGGGCTTAGGAGACGGCGCGTGGGCCGAACGGGGCTTAGGAGACAACGCGTGGACCGATCGGGGCTCAGGAAGCGGCGCCTGGACCCATCGTGGCTCGGAGACGGCGCGAGGAGGCATCTGGGCTTAGAAGACGACGCGTGGACCGATCGGGGCTCAGGAAACGGCCCGTGGAGCAATCGGGGTTCAGGAGACGACGCGTGGACCGATCAAGGCTCAGGAGACGACGCGTCGTCCGATCAGGACTCAGGAGGCGGCGCGTGGACCGATCGGGGATCAGGAAACGGTCCGTGGAGCGATCGGGGCTTAGGAGACGGCACGTGGACTGATCGGGGCTCGGGAAGCGGCGCCTGAACCGATCGTAGCTCGGAGACGGCGCGTGGAGGCATCGGGGCTTTGAAGACGACGCGTGGACCGAACGGTGCTCAGAAAACGCCGCGTGGACCGATGGGGATCAGGAGACGGTGCGTGGACCAATCGGGGCTCGGAGACGCCGCTTGGACCGATCGCGGCTTAGGAGACGGCGCGTGGACCGATTGGGGCTTAGGAGACGGCGCGTGGACCGATCGGGGTCAGGAAGCGGCGCCTAGACCGATCGTGGCTCGGAGACGGCGCGTGGAGGCATCGGGGCTAAGAAGACGACGCATGGACCGAGCGGGGCTCAGGAGACGGCGCGAGGAGCGATCGGGGTTCAGGAGAAGACGCGTCAATTGATCGGGGCTCAGAAATCGGCGCGTGGAGGGATCGGGGCTCAGGAGACGACGCGTGGATCGATCGGGGCTCAGGAAACGACGCGTCGACCGATCGGGGCTCAGGAGACGGCGCGCGGACCGACCGGGGGTCAGGAGCCTCGTGTGGACCGATCATGGCTCGGCGACGGCGCGTGGACGGATCGGGGCTCGGAGACAACGCGTGGACCGATGGGGGCTCAGGAAACGGCGCCTGGACCGATCGTGGCTCGGAGACGGCGCGAGGAGGCATCTGGGCTTAGAAGACGACGCGTGGATCGATGGAGGCTCAGGAGACGGCTCGTGGACCGATCGGGGCTTAGGAGACGGCGCGTGGGCCGAACGGGGCTCAGGAAACGGCGCGTGGACCGACCGGAGCTCAGCAGATTTCGCGTGGATCGATCGGGGCTCCGGAGGCGGCGCGTGGACCGATTGGGGAGCAGGAGATGGTGCGTGGATCGATCGGGGCTCGGAAAACGGCGCGTGGACCGATCGGGGCTCAGGAGACAGCGCGTGGACCGATTGGGCATCAGGAGACGGCGCGTCGATGGATCGGGGCTTGTGGAACGACGCGTGGACCGATCGGGGCTCAGGAGACGGCGCGTGGACCGATCGGGGCTCGGAGACGGAGCGTGGAGCGATCGGGGCTCAGGAGACGGCGCGTGAACTAATCGGCGCTCGGAGACGGCGCGTGGACCGATCGGGGCTGAGGAGAAGGCGCGTGGTCCGATCGGGGCTTATGAAACGGCGCGTAGACCGATCGGGGCTCGGAGATGGCGCGTGGAATGATCGGGGCTTAGGAGATGGTGTGTGGACCGATCGGAGATCAGGAGACGATGCGTGGACCGATAGGGCTCTGGAAACGGCGCACGAACCGATCGTGGATCGGCGACGGCCCGTGGACCGATTGGGGCTCAGGAGGCCGCGCGTGGACCGATCATGGCTCGGCGACGGCGCGTGGACCGATCGGGGCTCGGAGACAGCGCGTGGACCGACTGGGACTCAGGCGGTTGCGCGTGGACCAATTGGGGTTCGGCGACGGCGCGTGGACCGCTCGGCGCTCGGAGACGGCGCGTTAACCGATCGGGGCTTAGGAGACGATGCGTGAACCGATCGGGGCTCGGAGACGGCGCGTGGACCGATCGGGGCTTAGGAGACAACGCGTGGACCGATGGGGGCTCAGATGACGGCGCGCGGACCGACCGGGGCTCAGGAGACTCGCGTGGATCGATCGGGGCTCAGGCGGTTGCGCCTCGACCATTTGGGGTTCGGCGACGGCGCGTGGACCGCTCGGCGCTCGGAGACGGCGCGTGGAGCGATCGGGTCTAAGGAGACAACGCGTGGACCGATCGGGGCTCGGAGACGGCGCGTGGAATGATCGGGGCTCAGGAGACGGCGCGTGAACCGATCGGCGCTCGGAGACAGTGCGTGGACCGATCGGGGCTTAGGAGACGGCACGTGGACCGATCGGGGCTCAGGAGACGGCGCGTGGACCGATCGGGGCTTAGGAGACGGCGCGTGGGCCGAACGGGGCTTAGGAGACAACGCGTGGACCGATCGGGGCTCAGGAAGCGGCGCCTGGACCCATCGTGGCTCGGAGACGGCGCGAGGAGGCATCTGGGCTTAGAAGACGACGCGTGGACCGATCGGGGCTCAGGAAACGGCCCGTGGAGCAATCGGGGTTCAGGAGACGACGCGTGGATCGATCAAGGCTCAGGAGACGACGCGTCGTCCGATCAGGACTCAGGAGCCGGCGCGTGGACCGATCGGGGATCAGGAAACGGTCCGTGGAGCGATCGGGGCTTAGGAGACGGCTCGTGGACTGATCGGGGCTCGGGAAGCGGCGCCTGAACCGATCGTGGCTTGGAGACGGCGCGTAGAGGCATCGGGGCTCGGAGACGACGCGTGTACGGATCGGGGCTTGATGACGGCGGCTTTATCGATCGCGGCTCAGAGACGGCCCGTGAACCGATCGGCGCTCGGAGACGGCGCGTGGACCGATCGGGGCTTATGAGACGGCGCGTGGACCGATCGGAGATCAGGAGAAGACGCGTGCACAGATCGGGGCTCTGCAAGCGGCGCACGGACCGATCGTGGCTCGGAGACGGCGCGTGGAGGCATCGGGGCTTTGAAGACGACGCGTGGACCGAACGGTGCTCAGAAAACGCCGCGTGGACCGATGGGGATCAGGAGACGGTGCGTGGACCGATCGCAGCTCGTCGACGGCGCGTGGACCGATCGGGGCTCAGGAGGCCGCGCGTGGACCGATCATGGCTCGGCGACGGCGCGTGGACCGATCGGGGTTCGGATACGACGCGTGGACCGATCGGGGCTCGGAGACAGCGCGTGGACCAACCGGGGCTCAGGCGGTTGCGCGTGGACCAATTGGGGTTCGGCGCCGGCGCGTGGCCCGATCCGGGCTCAGGAGACGGCGCGTGGACCGATCGGGGCTCGGAGACGGCGCGTGGAGCGATCGGAGATCAGGAGACGACGCGTGGACCGATAAGCCTCTGGAAGCGGCGCACGGACCGATCGTGGATCGGAGACGACGCGTGGAGGCATTGGGGCTTTGAAGACGACGCGTGGACCGAACGGTGCTCAGAAAACGGCGCGTGGAGCGATCGGGGCTCAGGAGACGGCGCGTGGACCGATCGGAGCTCAGGAGACCTTGCGTGGACCGATTGGGGCTCGGATACGGCGCGTGAACCAACCGGGGCTCAGGAGGCCGCGCGTGGACGGTTCGCGGCCCGGCGACGGCGCGTGGGCCGATCGGGGCTCGGAGACGACGCGTGGACCGATCGGGGCTCGGAGACGGCGCGAGGAGGCATCTGGGCTTAGAAGACGACGCGTGGATCGATCGGGGCTCGAAGACGGCGCGTGAACCGACCGGGGCTCAGGAGCCCCGCGTGGACCGATCATGGCTCGGCGACGGCGCGTGGACCGATCGGCGCTCGGAGACGACGCGTGGACCGATGGGGGCTCAGATACGGCGCGTGAACCAACCGGGGCTCAGGAGACGACGCGTGGATCGATCGGGGCTCAGGAAACAACGCGTCGACCGATGGGGGCTCGGATACGGCGCGTGAACCAACCGGGGCTCAGGAGGTCGCGCGTGGGCCGATCGCGGCTCGGTGACTGCGCGTGGACCGATCGGGGCTCAGGAGGCCGCGCGTGGAACGATCGCGGCTCGGCGGCGGCGCGTGGACCGATCGGGGCTCAGGAGGCCGCGCGTGGACCGATCATGCCTCGGCGACGGCGCGTGGACCGATCGGTGCTCGGAGACGACGCGTGGACCGATCGGGGCTCAGGCGGTTGCGCGTGGACCATTTGGGGTTCGGCGACGGCGCGTGGACCGCTCGGCGCTCGGAGACGGCGCGTGGAGCGATCGGGGCAAAGGAGACAACGCGTGGACCGATCGGGGCTCGGAGACGGCGCGTGGAATGATCGGGGCTCAGGAGACGGCGCGTGAACCGATCGGCGCTCGGAGACAGTGCGTGGACCGATCGCGGCTTAGGAGACGGCACGTGGACCGATCGGAGATCAGGAGACGATGCGCGGACCGATAGGGCTCTGGAAACGGCGCACGGACCGATCGTGGATCGGCGACGGCCCGTGGACCGATTGGGGCTCAGGAGGCCGCGCGTGGACCGATCATGGCTCGGCGACGGCGCGTGGACCGATCGGGGCTCGGAGACAGCGCGTGGACCGACTGGGACTCAGGCGGTTGCGCGTGGACCAATTGGGGTTCGGCGACGGCGCGTGGACCGCTCGGCGCTCGGAGACGGCGCGTTAACCGATCGGGGCTTAGGAGACGATGCGTGAACCGATCGGGGCTCGGAGACGGCGCGTGGACCGATCGGGGCTTCGGAGACAACGCGTGGACCGATGGGGGCTCAGATGACGGCGCGCGGACCGACCGGGGCTCAGGAGACTCGCGTGGATCGATCGGGGCTCAGGCGGTTGCGCGTGGACCATTTGGGGTTCGGCGACGGCGCGTGGACCGCTCGGCGCTCGGAGACGGCGCGTGGAGCGATCGGGGCTAAGGAGACAACGCGTGGACCGATCGGGGCTCGGAGACGGCGCGTGGAATGATCGGGGCTCAGGAGACGGCGCGTGAACCGATCGGCGCTCGGAGACAGTGCCTGGACCGATCGGGGCTTAGGAGACGGCTCGTGGACCGATCGGAGATCAGGAGACGATGCGTGGACCGATAGGGCTCTGGAAACGGCGCACGGACCGATCGTGGATCGGCGACGGCCCGTGGACCGATTGGGGCTCAGGAGGCCGCGCGTGGACCGATCATGGCTCGGCGACGGCGCGTGGACCGATCGGGGCTCGGAGACAGCGCGTGGACCGACTGGGACTCAGGCGGTTGCGCGTGGACCAATTGGGGTTCGGCGACGGCGCGTGGACCGCTCGGCGCTCGGAGACGGCGCGTTAACCGATCGGGGCTTAGGAGACGATGCGTGAACCGATCGGGGCTCGGAGACGGCGCGTGGACCGATCGGGGCTTAAGAGACAACGCGTGGACCGATGGGGGCTCAGATGACGGCGCGCGGACCGACCGGGGCTCAGGAGACTCGCGTGGATCGATCGGGGCTCCGGAGACGCCGCGCGGACCGATCGGGGATCGGACACGGCGTGTGGACCGATCGAGGCTCGGAGACGACGCGATTACGGATCGGGGATCAGGAGACGACGCGTGCAACGATCCGGGCTCAGGAGACGAAGCGTGGACCGATCGGAGATCAGGAGGTGACGCGTGGACCGATCGGGGTTGTGGAAGCGGCGCACGGACCGATCGTGGCTCGGAGACGGCGCGTGGAGGCATCGCGGCTTTGAAGACGACGCGTGGACCGATCGGGGCTCAGGAAACGGCGTGTGGCGCGATCGGGGCTCAGGAGACGACGCGTGGTACGATCGGGGCTCAGGAGACGACGCGTCGAACAATCGGGGCTCAGGAGACGGCGCGCGGACCGACTGGGGCTCAGGAGACTCGCGTGGATCGATCGGGGCTCCGGAGGCGCCGCGTGGACCGATTGGGACCAGGACACGGTGCGTGAACCGTTCGGGGCTCGGAGATGGCGCGTGGACCGATCGGGGCTCAGGATACGACGCGTGGACCGATCGGGCGTAGGAGACGACGCGTGTACCTATCGGGGCTCACGACACAGCGTGTGGACCAATTGGGGCTCAGGAGACGCCGCGTGGACCGATCGGGGCTCAGGAAACGGCGCACGGACCGATCGTGGATCGGCGACGGCCCGTGGACCGATTGGGGCTCAGGAGGCCGCGCGTGGACCGATCATGGCTCGGCGACGGCGCGTGGACCGATCGGGGCTCGGAGACGGCGCGTGGACCGACCGGGGTTTACGAGAAGGCGCTTGGTCCGAACGGGGCTTAGGAGACGGCGCGTGGACCGATCGGGGCTCGGAGACGGCGCGTGGAACGATCGGGGCTTAGGAGACGGCGCGTGGACCGATCGGAGATCAGGAGGTGACGCGTGGACCGATCGGGGTTGTGTAAGCGGCGCACGGACCGATCGTGGCTCGGAGACGGCGCGTGGAGGTATCGCGGCTTTGAAGACGACGCGTGGACCCATCGGGGCTCAGGAAACGACGTGTGGCGCTATCGGGGCTCAGGAGACGACGCGTGGTTCGATCGGGGCTCAGGAGACGACGCGTCGAACAATCGGGGCTCAGGAGACGGCGCGCGGACCGACTGGGGCTCAGGAGACTCGCGTGGATCGATCGGGGCTCCGGAGGCGCCGCGTGGACCGATTGGGACCAGGAGACGGTGCGTGAACCGTTCGGGGCTCGGAGATGGCGCGTGGACCGATCGGGGCTCAGGAGACGGCGCGTGGACCGATCGCGGCTCGGAGACGGCGCGTGGAACGATCGGGGCTCAGGATACGACGCGTGGACCGATCGGGCGTAGAAGACGACGCGTGTACCTATCGGGGCTCACGACACAGCGTGTGGACCAATTGGGGCTCAGGAGACGCCGCGTGGACCGATCGGGGCTCAGGAAACGGCGCCTGGACCGATCGTGGCTCGGAGACGGCGCGAGGAGGCATCTGGGCTTAGAAGACGACGCGTGGATCGATGGAGGCTCAGGATACGGCTCGTGGACCGATCGGGGCTTAGGAGACGGCGCGTGGGCCGAACGGGGCTCAGGAAACGGAGCGTGGACCGACCGGAGCTCAGCAGATTTCGCGTGGATCGATCGGGGCTCCGGAGGCGGCGCGTGGACCGATTGGGGAGCAGGAGATGGTGCGTGGATCGATCGGGGCTCGGAAAACGGCGCGTGGACCGCTCGGGGCTCAGGAGACAGCGCGTGGACCGATTGGGCATCAGGAGACGGCGCGTCGATGGATCGGGGCTTGGGGAACGACGCGTGGACCGATCGGGGCTCAGGAGACGGCGCGTGGACCGATCGGGGCTCGGAGACGGAGCGTGGAGCGATCGGGGCTCAGGAGACGGCGCGTGAACTAATCGGCGCTCGGAGACGGCGCGTGGACCGATCGGGGCTGAGGAGAAGGCGCGTGGTCCGATCGGGGCTTATGAGACGGCGCGTAGACCGATCGGGGCTCGGAGATGGCGCGTGGAATGATCGGGGCTTAGGAGATGGTGTGTGAACCGATCGGAGATCAGGAGACGACGCGTGGACCGATCGGGGATCGGAAGCGGCGCGTGGAACGATCCGGGCTTAGGACACAACGCGTGGACCGATCGGGGCTCAGGAAACGGCGCCTGGACCGATCGTGGCTCGGAGACGGCGCGAGGAGGCATCTGGGCTTAGAAGACGACGCGTGGATCGATGGAGGCTCAGGAGACGGCTCGTGGACCGATCGGGGCTTAGGAGACGGCGCGTGGGCCGAACGGGGCTCAGGAAACGGCGCGTGGACCGACCGGAGCTCAGCAGATTTCGCGTGGATCGATCGGGGCGCCGGAGGCGGCGCGTGGACCGATTGGGGAGCAGGAGATGGTGCGTGGACCGATCATGGCTCGGAAAACGGCGCGTGGACCGATCGGGGCTTAGAAGACGACGCGTGGACCGTCAGGGGTTAGAAGGCGACGCGTGGACCGATGGGGGCTCAGGAGCCGGCGCGTGGAACGATCGGGGCTCAGGAGACGGCGCGTGAAATGATCGGGGCTCAGGAGACGGCGCGTGAAATGATCTGCGCTCGGAGCCGGCGCGTGGACCGATCGGTACTCGGAGACAGCGCGTGGACCGACTGGGGCTCGGAGACGGCGCGTGGATCGATCGGGGCTCAGGGGACGGCGCGTGGACCGGTCGAGGCTTAGGAGATTCGCGTGGATCTACCGGGGCTTCGGAGACGGCGCGTGAACCGATCGGGGCTTAGGAGACGGCGCGTGGACCGATCGGGGCTCAGTAAGCGACGCCTGCACCGATCGGGGTACGGAGACGGCGCGTGGAGGCATCGGGGCTTAGAAGACGACGCATGGATCGATCGGGGCTCGGAAACGGCGCGTGGACCGATCGGGGCTCAGGAGACGGCGCGTGGACCGATCGGTGATCGGAGACTGCGCGTGGACGGACCGCGGCTTAGAATGCGGCACGCGGACCGATCGGGGATCGGAGACGGCGTGTGGACGTATCGGGGCTTACAAGACGATGCGTGGACCGATCGGGGCTCAGGAGATGGCGCGTGGACCGACTGGGGCTCAGGAGGTTGCGCGTGGACCAATTGGGGTTCGGCGGGTTGGGCGACGGCGCGTGGACCGATCGGGGGGTCGGAGACGGCGCGTGGAACGATCGGGGCTCAGGAGACGGCGCGTGAACCGATCGGCGCTCGGAGACGGGGCGTGGACCGATAGGGGCTTAGGAGACGGCGCGTGGACCGATCGGGGCTCGGAGGCGGGGCGTGGAATGATCGGGGCTCAGGAGACGGCGCGTGAAATGATCGGCGCTCTGAGACGGCGCGTAGACCGATTGGGGCTTACGCGACGGCGCGTGGACCGTTCGGGGCTCAGGAATGGGCGCCTGGACCGATCGTGGCTCGGAAACAGCCGCGTGGAGGCATCGGGGCTAAGAAGACGACGCATGGATCGAGCGGGGCTCAGGACACGGCGCGAGGAGCGATCGGGGCTCGGAGACGGCGCGTGGAGGCATCGGGGCTTTGAAGACGACGCGTGGACCGAACGGTGCTCAGAAAACGGCGCGTGGACCGATCGGTGCCTTGGAGACGATGCGTGGACCGATCGGGGCTCAGGAAACGGGGTGTGGAGCGGTTGGGGCTCAGGAGACGGCGCGTCGATGGATCGGGGCTTGGGGAACGACGCGTGGACCGATCGGGGCTCAGGAGACGGCGCGTGGATCGATCGGGGCTCGGAGACGGCGTGTGGAACGATCGGGGCTCAGGAGACGGCGCGTGAAATGATCGGCGCTCGGAGACGGCGCGTGGACCGATCGTGGCTTAGGAGAAGGCGCGTGGACCGACCGGGGCACAGGAGGATACGCCTGGACCGATCGGGGCTCGGCGACGGCGCGTGGACCGATCGAGGCTCGGAGACGGCGCGTGGAACGATCGGGGCTTAGGAGATGGTGTGTGGACCGATCGGAGATCAGGAGACGACGCGTGGACCGATCGGGGATCGGAAGCGGCGCGTGGAACGATCCGGGCTTAGGACACAACGCGTGGACCGATCGGGGCTCAGGAAACGGCGCCTGGACCGATCGTGGCTCCGAGACGGCGCGAGGAGGCATCTGGGCTTAGAAGACGACGCGTGGATCGATGGAGGCTCAGGAGACGGCTCGTCGACCGATCGGGGCTTAGGAGACGGCGCGTGGGCCGAACGGGGCTCAGGAAACGGCGCGTGGACCGACCGGAGCTCAGCAGATTTCGCCTGGATCGATCGGGGCTCCGGAGGCGGCGCGTGGACCGATTGGGGAGCAGGAGATGGTACGTGGACCGATCGGGGCTCGGAGAACGGCTCGTGGACCGATCGGGGCTTAGAAGACGACGCGTGGACCGTCCGGGGTTAGAAGGCGACGCGTGGACCGATGGGGGCTCAGTAGCCGGCGCTTGGAACGATCGGGGCTCAGGAGACGGCGCGTGAAATGATCTGCGCTCGGAGACGGCGCGTGGACCGATCGGTGCTCGGAGACAGCGCGTGGACCGACTGGGGCTCGGAGACGGCGCGTGGATCGATCGGGGCTCAGGGAACGGCGCGTGGACCGGTCGAGGCTTAGGAGACTCGCGTCGATCTACCGGGGCTCCGGAGACGGCGCGTGAACCGATCGGGGCTTAGGAGACGGTGCGTGGACCGATCGGGGCTCAGTAAGCGGCGCCTGCACCGATCGGGGCACGGAGATGGCGCGGGGAGGCATCGGGGCTTAGAAGACGACGCATGGACCGATCGGGGCTCGGAAACGGCGCGTGGACCGATCGGGGCTCAGGAGACGGCGCGTGGACCGATCGGTGATCGGAGACTGCGCGTGGACGGACCGCGGCTTAGAATGCGGCACCCGGACCGATCGGGGATCGGAGACGGCGTGTGGACGTATCGGGGCTTAGAAGACGATGCGTGGACCGATCGGGGCTCAGGAGATGGCGCGTGGACCGACTGGGGCTCAGGAGGTTGCGCGTGGACCAATTGGGGTTCGGCGGGTTGGGCGACGGCGCGTGGACCGATCGCGGCTCGGCGACGGCGCGTGTACCGATCGGGGCTCTGGAGGCCGCGCGTGGAACGAACATGGCTCGGCGACGGTGCGTGGACCGAACGGGGCTTAGGAGACGGCGCGTGGACCGATCGGGGCTCAGTAAGCGGCGCCTGCACCGATCGGGGCACGGAGACGGCGCGTGGAGGCATCGGGGCTTAGAAGACGACGCATGGACCGATCGGGGCTCGGAAACGGCGCGTGGACCGATCGGGGCTCAGGAGACGGCGCGTGGACCGATCGGTGATCGGAGACTGCGCGTGGACGGACCGCGGCTTAGATTGCGGCACGCGGACCGATCGGGGATCGGAGACGGCGTGTGGACGTATCGGGGCTTAGAAGACGATGCGTGGACCGATCGGGGCTCAGGAGATGGCGCGTGGACCGACTGGGGCTCAGGAGGTTGCGCGTGGACCAATTGGGGTTCGGCGGGTTGGGCGACGGTGCGTGGACCGATCGCGGCTCGGCGACGGCGCGTGTACCGATCGGGGCTCTGGAGGCCGCGCGTGGAACGATCACGGCTCGGCGACGGCGCGTGGACCGAACGGGGCTCGGAGACGACGCATGGACTGATCGGGGCTCGGAAACGGCGGGTGGACCGATCGGGGCTTAGGAGACGGCGCGTGGACCGATCGGGGCTCGGAGACGGCGCGTGGAGCGATCGGGGCTCAGGAGACGGCGCGTGAACCAATCGGAGATCAGGAGATGACGCGTGGACCGATCGGGGCTCTGGAAGCGGCGCACGGACCGATCGTGGCTCGGAGACGGCGCGTGGGCCGATCGGGGCTCAGGAGACGGCGCGTAGACCGATCGGGGCTTCGGAGACGGTACGTGGACCGATCGAGGCTCGGAGACGGCGCGTGGACCGACCGGTGCTCAGGAGGCCGCGTGTGGACCGATCGGGACTCGGCGACGACGCGTGGACTGATCGAGCCTCGGAGACGACGCGTGTATGGGTCGGGTATTAGGGGACGACGCTTGGAACGATTGGGGCTCTGGAGACGGCGCGTGCACCGACCGGCGCTCGGAGACGGCGCGTGGAGCGATCGGGGCTCAGGAGACGACGCGTGGATCGATCGGGGCTCAGGAGACGACGCGTCGACCGATCGGGGCTCAGGAGGCGGCGCGTGGACCGATTGGGAGTCACGAGACGGCGCGTGGACCGACTGGAGCTCGGATACGGCGCGTAAACCGACCGGGGCTCAGGAGGCCGCGCGTGGACCGATCGCAGCTCGGCGACTGCGCGTGGACCGATCGGGGCTCGGAGACGACGCGTGAACCGATCGGGGCTCAGGAGATCGCGCGTGGACCGATCGGCGCTTCGGAGACGGTACGTGGACCGATCGAGGCTCGGAGACGGCGCGTGGACCGATCGGGGCTCAGGAGACGGCGCGTGGACCGATCGGGGCTCAGGAGATCGCGCGTGGACCGATCGGGGCTTCGGAGACGGTACGTGGACCGATCGAGGCTCGGAGACGACGCGTGGACCGATCGGGGCTTTGAAGACGACGCGTGGACCGATCGGTGCTCAGAAAACGGCTCGTGGAGCGATCGGGACTCAGGAGTCGACGCGTCGATCGATCGGGGCTCAGGAGACGACGCGTCGACGGTTCGGGGCTCAGGAGACGGCGCGCGGACCGGCCGGGGCTCAGGAGACGGCGCGTGGACCGATCGGGGCTCAGGAGATCGCGCGTGGACCGATCGAGGCTCGGAAACGGCGCGTGGACCGATCGGGGCTCAGGAGACGGCGCGTGGACCGATCGGGGCTCAGGAGATCGCGCGTGGACCGATCGGGGCTTCGGAGACGGTACGTGGACCGATCGAGGCTCGGAGACGGCGCGTGGACCGATCGAGGCTTGGAGACGGCGCGTGGACCGACCGGTGCTCAGGAGGCCGCGTGTGGACCGATCGGGACTCGGCGACGACGCGTGGACTGATCGAGCCTCGGAGACGACGCGTGTATGGGTCGGGTATTAGGGGACGACGCTTGGAACGATTGGGGCTCTGGAGACGGCGCGTGCACCGACCGGCGCTAGGAGACGGCGCGTGGAGCGATCGGGGCTCAGGAGACGACGCGTGGATCGATCGGGGCTCAGGAGGCGGCGCGTGGACCGATTGGGAGTCACGAGACGGCGCGTGGACCGAGTGGGGCTCAGGAGACGGCGCGTGGACCGATCGGGGCTCAGGAGATCGCGCGTGGACCGATCGAGGCTCGGAAACGGCGCGTGGACCGATCGGGGCTCAGGAGACGGCGCGTGGACCGATCGGGGCTCAGGAGATCGCGCGTGGGCCGATCGGGGCTTCGGAGACGGTACGTGGACCGATCGAGGCTCGGAGACGGCGCGTGGACCGATCGGGGCTCAGGAGCCGACGCGTGGACCGATCGGGGCTTAGGAGACGGCGCGTGGACCGATCGGGGCTTAGGAGACGACGCGTGGACCGATTGGGGCTCAGGAGGCCGCGCGTGGACCGATCGGGGTTTGGATACGACGCGTGGACCGATCGGGGCTCGGAGACAGCGCGTGGACCAACCGGGGCTCAGGCGGTTGCGTGTGGACCAATAGGGGTTCGGCGACGGCGCGTGGACCGATCCGGGCTCTGGAAGCGGCGCACGGACCGATCGTGGCTCGGAGACGGCGCGTGGAGGCATCGGGGCTTTGAAGACGACGCGTGGACCGATCGGTGCTCAGAAAACGGCTCGTGGAGCGATCGGGACTCAGGAGACGACGCATCGATCGATCGGGGCTCAGGAGACGACGCGTCGACCATTCGGGGCTCAGGAGACGGCGCGCGGACCGGCCGGGGCTCAGGAGCCTAGCGTGGCCCGATTGGGGCTCAGGAGGCCGCGCGTGGACCGATCGCGGCTCGACGCCGCGCATGGACGAATCAGGGCTCAGGAGACGGCGCGTGAACCAATCGGCGCTCGGAGACGGCGCGTGGACCGATCGGGGCTTAGGAGACGGCGAGTGCACCGATCGGGGCCCGGAGACGGGTCGTGGACAGATTGGGGCTTAGGAGACGGCGCGTGGACCGATCGGGGCTGGGAGACGGCACGTGGACCAATGGGGGCTTAGGAGACGGCGCGTGGACCGATCGGGGCTTAGGAGACGACGCGTGGATCGAGCGGGGCTCGGAGACGGCGCGTGGATGGACCGTGGCTTAGAATGCGGCACGCGGACCGATCGGGGCTCGGAGACGGCGTGTGGACCGATCGGGGATCAGGAAACGGTGCGTGGACCAATTGGGTCTCAGGAGACGGCGCGTGGATCGATCGGGGCTCGGAGACGGCGCGTGGAACGATCGGAGCACAGGAGACGGCGCGTGAACCGATCGGCGCTGGGAGACGGCGCGTGGATCAATCGGGGCTTAGGAGACGGCGCGTGGACCGATCGGGGCTCAGGAGATTCGCGTGGATCGATCGGGGCTCCGTAGGCGGCGCGTGGACCGATTGGGGCTTAGGAGACGACGCGTGGACCGATCGGGACCCAGGAGACGGCGCGTGGCCCGATTGGGGCTCGGATACGGCGCGTGAACCGACCGGGGTTCAGGACGCCGCGCGTGGACCGATCATGGCTCGGCGACGGCGCGTGGACCGATCGGGGCTCGGAGACGACGCGTGTACGGATCAGGGCTTGGTGACGGCGCGTTTACCGATAGCAGCTCGGAGACGGCCCGTGGGCGGATCGCAGCTTAGGAGACGGCGCGTGGAACGATCGGGGCTCAGGAGACGGCGCGTGGACCGGTCGAGGCTCGGAGACGGCACGTGGACCGATCGGGGCTTAGGAGAAGGCGCGTGGACCGATCGGGGCTTAGGAGACGGCGCGTGGACCGATCGGGGCTCGGAGATGGTGCGGGGAACGATCGGGGCTCAGGAGACGGCGCGTGAACCGATCGGCGCTCGGAGACGGCGCGTGGACCGATCGGGGCTTAGGAGACGGCGCGTGGACCGATTGGGGCTTAGGAGACGGCGCGTGGACCGATCGGGGCTCAGGAAGCGACGCCTAGACCGATCGTGGCTCGGATACGGCGCGTGGAGGCATCGGGGCTAAGAAGACGACGCAGGGACCGAGCGGGGCTCAGGTGACGGCGCGAGGAGCGATCGGGGCTCAGGAGAAGACGCGTCAATTGATCAGGGCTCAGAAATCGGCGCGTGGAGCGATCGGGGCTCAGGAGACGACGCGTGGATCGATCGGGGCTCAGGAAACGACGCGTCGACCGATCGGGGATCAGGAGACGACGCGTGGACCGATGGGGGCTCGGATACGGTGCGTGAAGCAACCGGGGCTCAGGAGGCCGCACGTGGACCGATCATGGCTCGGCGACGGCGCGTGGACCGATCGGGGTTCGAATACGACGCGTGGACCGATCGGGGCTCGGAAACAGCGCGTGGACCAACCGGAGCTCAGACGGTTGCGCGTGGACCAATTGGAGTTCGGCGACGGCGCGTGGACTGATCCGGGCTCAAGAGACGGCGCGTGGACCGATCGGGGCTCGGAGACGGCGCGCGGAGCGATCGGGGCTCAGGAGACGGCGCGTCAACCGATCGGCGCACGGAGACGGCGCGTGGACCGATCGGGGCTTAGGAGACGGCGCGTGGACCGATTGGGGCTTAGGAGACGGCGCGTGGACCGATCGGGGCTCAGGAAGCGACGCCTAGACCGATCGTGGCTCGGATACGGCGCGTGGAGGCATCGGGGCTAAGAAGACGACGCAGGGACCGAGCGGGGCTCAGGTGACGGCGCGAGGAGCGATCGGGGCTCAGGAGAAGACGCGTCAATTGATCAGGGCTCAGAAATCGGCGCGTGGAGCGATCGGGGCTCAGGAGACGACGCGTGGATCGATCGGGGCTCAGGAAACGACGCGTCGACCGATCGGGGATCAGGAGACGACGCGTGGACCGATGGGGGCTCGGATACGGTGCGTGAAGCAACCGGGGCTCAGGAGGCCGCGCGTGGACCGATCATGGCTCGGCGACGGCGCGTGGACCGATCGGGGTTCGAATACGACGCGTGGACCGATCGGGGCTCGGAAACAGCGCGTGGACCAACCGGAGCTCAGACGGTTGCGCGTGGACCAATTGGAGTTCGGCGACGGCGCGTGGACTGATCCGGGCTCAAGAGACGGCGCGTGGACCGATCGGGGCTCGGAGACGGCGCGTGGAGCGATCGGGGCTCAGGAGACGGCGCGTCAACCGATCGGCGCACGGAGACGGCGCGTGGACCGATCGGGGCTCAGGAGGATACGCCTGGACCGATCGGGGCTCGGCGACGGCGCGTGGACCGATCGGGGCTCAGGAGACGGTGCGTGGACCGACTGGGGCTCGGATACGGCGCGTGAAACAACCGGGGCTCAGGAGGCCGCGCGTGGACCGATCGCGGCACGTGCGACGGCGCGTGCACCGATCGGCGCTCGGAGACGGCGCTGACCGATCGTGGCTTAGGAGAAGGCGCGTGGAACGATCGGGGCTCGGAGACGGCGCGTGGAACGATCGGGGCTTAAGAGAAGGCGCTTGGACCGATCGGGGCTTAGGAGACGGCGCGTGGGCCGATCGGAGCTCGGAGACGGCGCGTGGAACGATCGGGGCTCGGAGACGACGCGTGGACCGATGGATGCTCGGATACGGTGCGTGAAACAACCGGGGCTCAGGAGGCCGCGCGTGGACCGATCGCGGCACGTGCGACGGCGCGTGCACCGATCGGCGCTCGGAGACGGCGCTGACCGATCGTGGCTTAGGAGAAGGCGCGTGGAACGATCGGGGCTCGGAGACGGCGCGTGGAACGATCGGGGCTCCGAGTCGGCGCGTTAACCGATCGGGGCTTAGGAGACGATGCGTGGACCGAACGGGGCTTAGGAGACGACGCGTGGACCGATCGGGGCTCAGGAGACGGCGCGTGGACCGACCGGGGCTCAGGAGGCGACGCGTGGACCCATCGGGGCTCGGAGACGGCGTGTGGGCCGATCGGGGCTTAGGAGACGACGCGTGGACCGATCGGAGTTTAGGAGAGGACGCGTCGACCGATCGGGGCACACGAGACGGCGCGTGGACCGATCGGAGATGAGGAGAAGGCGCGTGGACCGATCGGGGCTTAGGAGACGGCGCGTAGACCGATCGGGGCTCGGAGACGGCGCGTGGAACGATCGGGGTTCAGGTGACGGCGCGTGAACCGATCGGCGCTCGTAGACCGCGCGTGGGCCGATCGGGGCTTAGCAGAAGGCGCTTGGACCGATTGGGGCTTAGCAGAAGGCGCTTGGACCGATCGGGGCTTAGGAGACGGCGCGTGGACCGATCGGAGCTCGGAGACGGCGCGTGGACCGATCTGGGCTCGGAGACAGCGCGTGGACCGACTGGGGCACAGGCGGTGGCGCGTGGACCAATTGGGGTTCGGCGACGGCGCGTGGACCGATCCGGGCTCAGGAGACGGCGCGTGGACCGATCGGGGCTGGGAGACGGAGCGTAGAGCGATCGGGGCTCAGGAGACGGCGCGTGAACTAATCGGCGCTCGGAGACGGCGTGTGGACCGATCGGAGCTCGGAGACGACGCGTGGACCGATCGGGGCTCAGGAGACGGCGCGAGGAGCGATCGGGCTCACGAGAAGACGCGTCAATTGATCGTGGCTCAGGAGACGACGCGTGGATCGATCGGGGCTCAGAAGACGACGCGTCGACCGATCGGGGCTCAGGAGACGGCGCGTGGATCGATCGAGGCTCGAAGACGCCGCGTGGAACGATCGGGGCTTAGGATACGGCGCAGGGACCGATCGGGGCTCAGGAAGCGGCGCCTGGACCGATCGTGGCTCGGAGACGGGGCGTGGATGCATCGGGGCTAAGAAGACGACGCATGGACCGATCGGGTCTCAGGAAACGGCGTGTGGACCGATCGGAGCTCGGAGACGACGCGTGGACCGATCGGGGCTCAGGAAAGGACGCGTCGACCGATCGGGGATCAGGAGACGGCGCGCGGACCGACCGGGGCTCAGGAGCCTCGCATGGGCCGATCATGGCTCGGCGACGGCGCGTGGACCGATCGGGGCTCGGAGACGACGCGTGGACCGATGGGGGCTCGGATACGGCGCGTGAAGCAACCGGGGCTCAGGAGGCCGCGTGTGGAACGATCGGGGCTCAGGAGACGGCGCGTGAACCGATCGGCGCTCGGAGACGGCGCGTGGGCCGTTCAGGGCTTAGGAGACGACGCGTCGACCGATCGGGGCTCAGGTGACGGCGCGCGGACCGACCGAGGCTCAGGAGACAGCGCGTGAAATGATCGGCGCTCGGAGATAGCGCGTGGACCGATTGGGGCTTAAGAGACGACGGGTGGACCGATCGGGGCTTAGGAGACGGCACGTAAATCGATCGGGGCACAGGAGACGGCGCGTGAGCCGGTCGGGGCTTAGGAGACGACGCCTGGACCGATCGAGGTTTAGGGGGCGGCGTGTGGAACGATCGGGGCTCAGGAAACGGCCCGTGGAGCAATCGGGGCTCAGGAGACGGCCCGTGGACGGATCGGGGCTTAGGAGACGGCGCGTCGACCGATCGGGGCTCAGGATGCGGCGCGTGGACCCATCGGGACTCGGAGACGGTCCGTGGAGCGATCGGGGCTTAGGAGACGGCGCGTGGACTGATCGGAGCTCGGGAAGCGGCGCCTGAACCGATCTGGCTCGGAGACGGCGCGTTAACCGATCGGGGCTTAGGAGACGATGCGTGAACCGATCGGGGCTCGGAGACGGCGCGTGAACCGACCGGGGCTCGGAGACGGCGCGTGGACCGACCGGGGCTCACGAGGATACGCCTGGACCGATCGGGGCTCGGCGACTGCGCGTGGACCGATCGGGGCCCAGGAGACGGCGCGTGGACCGATCGGGGCTCAGGAAACGGCGCGTGGACCGACTGGGGCTCAGGCGGTTGCGCGTGGACCAATTGGGGTTCCGCGACGGTGCGTGGACCGATCGGGGCTCGTCGACGGCGCGTTAGCCGATCGCGGCTTAGGAGACGATGCGAGGAGGCATCTGGGTTTACAAGACGACGCGTGGATCGATCGGGGCTCGGAGACGGCGCGTGAACCGACCGGGGCTCAGGAGATGGCGCGGGGAACGATCGGGGCTCAGGAGACGGCGCGTGGACCGACCGGGGCTCGGAGACGACGCGTGGACCGATCGGGGCTCGGAGACCGCGCGCGGACCTACTGGGGCGCAGGCGGTTGCGCGTGGACCGATCGGGGCTCGGAGACGGCGCGTTAACCGATAGGGGCTTAGGAGACGATTCGTGGACCGATCGGGCTCAGAGACGGCGCGTGAACCGACCGGGGCTCAGGAGACGGCGCGTGGAACGATCGGGGCTCCGAGTCGGCGCGTTAACCGATCGGGGCTTAGGAGACGATGCGTGGACCGACCGGGGCTCAGGAGGATACGCCTGGACCGATCGGGGCTCGGCGACGGCGCGTGGACCGGTCGGGGCCCAGGAGACGGCGCGTGGACCGATCGGGGCTCAGAAAACGGCGCGTGGACTGACTGGGGCTCAGGCGGTGGCGCGTGGACCAATTGGGGTTCCGCGACGGCGCGTGGACCGATCGGGGCTCGGAGACGGCGCGTTAACCGATCGCGGCTTAGGAGACGATGCGAGGAGGCATCTGGGTTTACAAGACGACGCGTGGATCGATCGGGGCTCGGAGACGGCGCGTGAACCGACCCGGGCTCAGGAGACGGCACGTGGACCGATCGGGGCTCGGAGACGGCATGTTAACCGATCGGGGCTTAGGAGACGATGCGTGGACCGATCGGGCTCGGAGCCAGCGCGTGGACCGATCGAGGCTCGGCGACGGCGCGTGGACCGATCGGGGCTCGGAGACGACGCGTGTACGGATCAGGGCTTGGTGACGGCGCGTTTACCGATAGCAGCTCGGAGACGGCCCGTGGACGGATCGCGGCTTAGAAGACGGCGCGTGGAACGATCGGGGCTCAGGAGACGGCGCGTGGACCGGTCGAGGCTCGGAGACGGCACGTGGACCGATCGGGGCTTAGGAGAAGGCGCGTGGACCGATCGGGGCTTAGGAGACGGCGCGTGGACCGATCGGGGCTCGGAGATGGCGCGGGGAACGATCGGGGCTCAGGAGACGGCGCGTGAACCGATCGGCGCTCAGAGACGGAGCGTGGACCGATCGGGGCTTAGGAGACGGCGCGTGGACCGATTGGGGCTTAGGAGTCGGCGCGTGGACCGATCGGGGCTCAGGAAGCGACGCCTAGACCGATCGTGGCTCGCATACGGCGCGTGGAGGCATCGGGGCTAAGAAGACGACGCAGGGACCGAGCGGGGCTCAGGTGACGGCGCGAGGAGCGATCGGGGCTCAGGAGACGACGCGTGGATCGATCGGGGCTCATGAAACGACGCGTCGACCGATCGGGGATCAGGAGACGGCGCGCGGACCGACCGGGGCTCAGGAGCCTCGCATGGGCCGATCATGGCTCTGCGACGGCGCGTGGACCGATCATGGCTCGGCGACGGCGCGTGGACCGATCGGGGTTCGGATACGACGCGTGGACCGATCGGGGCTCGGAAACAGCGCGTGGACCAACCGGGGCTCAGACGGTTGCGCGTGGACCAATTGGGGTTCGGCGACGGCGCGTGGAACGATCGGGGCTCCGAGTCGGCGCATTAACCGATCGGGGCTCGGAGACGGCGCGTGGGCCGTTCAGGGCTTAGGAGACGACGCGTCGACCGATCGGGGCTCAGGAGACAGCGCGTGAAATAATCGGCGCTCGGAGATGGTGCGTGGACCGATTGGGGCTTAAGAGACGACGGGTGGACCGATCGGGGCTCAGGAGACGGCACGTGAATCGATCGGGGCACAGGAGACGGCGCGTGGACCGATCGGGGCTCGGAAACGGCGCGTGGAACGATCGGGGCTCAGGTGACGGCGCGTGAACCGATCCCCGCTCGGAGACGGCCCGTGGACCGATCGGGGCTTAGGAGAAGGCGCTTGGACCGATCGGGGCTTAGGAGACGGCGCGTGGGCCGATCGGAGCTCGGAGACGGCGCGTAGAACGATCGGGGCTCAGGAGACGGCGCGTGAACCGATCGGCGCTCGGAGACGGCGCGTGGGCCGTTCAGGGCTTAGGAGACGACGCGTCGACCGATCGGGGCTCAGGAGACAGCGCGTGAAATGATCGGCGCTCGGAGATGGTGCGTGGACCGATTGGGGCTTAAGAGACGACTGGTGGACCGATCGGGGCTCAGGAGACGGCACGTGAATCGATCGGGGCACAGGAGACGGCGCGTGAGCCGGTCGGGGCTTAGGAGACGACGCCTGGACCGATCGAGGTTTAGGGGGCGGCGTGTGGAACGATCTGGGCTTAGGAGACGGCACGTGGACCGATCGGGGCTCAGGAGGCTGCGCGTGGACCCTTCGGGGCTCGCAGAAGGCACGAGGACCGATCAGGGCTTAGGAGACGGCGCGTAGACCGATGGGGATCAGGAGGCGGTGCGTGGACCGATCGGGGCACGAAGGCGGCGCGTGGACCGATCGGGGCGTAGGAGACGACGCGTGTACCTATCGGGGTCAGGAGACAGCGAGTGGACCGATTGGGGCTCAGGAGACGGCGCGTGGACCGATCAGGGCTCGCAGACGGCGCGTGGACCGATCGGGGCTCGGAGACGGCGCGTGGACACATCGGGGCTCAGGAGACCTCGCGTAGGCCGATCGGGGCGTAGGAGACGATACGTGGACCGATCGGGGCTCGGAGACAGCGCGTGGACCGACTGGGACTCAGGCGGTTGCGCGTGGACCAATTGGGGTTCGGCGACGGCGCGTGGACCACTCGGCGCTCGGAGACGGCGCGTTAACCGATCGGGGCTTAGGAGACGATGCGTGAACCGAGCGGGGCACGGAGACAGCGCGTGGACCGATCGGGGCTTAGGAGACAACGCGTGGACCGATGGGGGCTCGGAGACGGCGCGTGGACCGACCGGGGCTCAGGAGGACGCGCGTGGACCGATCGGGGCTCGGCGACGGCGCGTGGACCGATCGAGTCTAGGAGACGACGCGTCAACCGATCGGGGCTCAGATGACGGCGCGCGGACCGACCGGGGCTCAGGAGACTCGCGTAGATCGATCGGGGCTCCGGAGACGCAGCGTGAAGCGATGGGGATTAGGAGACGGTGCGCGGACCGATCGGGGCTCGGAGACGGCGCGTGGACCGATCGGGGCTTAGGAGACGACGCGTGGACCAATCGTGGCTCAGGAGACGACGCGTGGATCGATCGGGGCTCAGAAGACGACGCGTCGACCGATCGGGGCTCAGGAGACGGCGCGTGGATCGATCGAGGCTCGAAGACGCCGCGTGGAACGATCGGGGCTTAGGATACGGCGCAGGGACCGATCGGGGCTCAGGAAGCGGCGCCTGGACCGATCGTGGCTCGGAGACGGGGCGTGGATGCATCGGGGCTAAGAAGACGACGCATGGACCGATCGGGTCTCAGGAAACGGCGTGTGGACCGATCGGAGCTCGGAGACGACGCGTGGACCGATCGGGGCTCAGGAAAGGACGCGTCGACCGATCGGGGATCAGGAGACGGCGCGCGGACCGACCGGGGCTCAGGAGCCTCGCATGGGCCGATCATGGCTCGGCGACGGCGCGTGGACCGATCGGGGCTCGGAGACGACGCGTGGACCGATGGGGGCTCGGATACGGCGCGTGAAGCAACCGGGGCTCAGGAGGCCGCGTGTGGAACGATCGGGGCTCAGGAGACGGCGCGTGAACCGATCGGCGCTCGGAGACGGCGCGTGGGCCGTTCAGGGCTTAGGAGACGACGCGTCGACCGATCGGGGCTCAGGTGACGGCGCGCGGACCGACCGAGGCTCAGGAGACAGCGCGTGAAATGATCGGCGCTCGGAGATAGCGCGTGGACCGATTGGGGCTTAAGAGACGACGGGTGGACCGATCGGGGCTTAGGAGACGGCACGTAAATCGATCGGGGCACAGGAGACGGCGCGTGAGCCGGTCGGGGCTTAGGAGACGACGCCTGGACCGATCGAGGTTTAGGGGGCGGCGTGTGGAACGATCGGGGCTCAGGAAACGGCCCGTGGAGCAATCGGGGCTCAGGAGACGGCCCGTGGACGGATCGGGGCTTAGGAGACGGCGCGTCGACCGATCGGGGCTCAGGATGCGGCGCGTGGACCCATCGGGACTCGGAGACGGTCCGTGGAGCGATCGGGGCTTAGGAGACGGCGCGTGGACTGATCGGAGCTCGGGAAGCGGCGCCTGAACCGATCTGGCTCGGAGACGGCGCGTTAACCGATCGGGGCTTAGGAGACGATGCGTGAACCGATCGGGGCTCGGAGACGGCGCGTGAACCGACCGGGGCTCGGAGACGGCGCGTGGACCGACCGGGGCTCACGAGGATACGCCTGGACCGATCGGGGCTCGGCGACTGCGCGTGGACCGATCGGGGCCCAGGAGACGGCGCGTGGACCGATCGGGGCTCAGGAAACGGCGCGTGGACCGACTGGGGCTCAGGCGGTTGCGCGTGGACCAATTGGGGTTCCGCGACGGTGCGTGGACCGATCGGGGCTCGTCGACGGCGCGTTAGCCGATCGCGGCTTAGGAGACGATGCGAGGAGGCATCTGGGTTTACAAGACGACGCGTGGATCGATCGGGGCTCGGAGACGGCGCGTGAACCGACCGGGGCTCAGGAGATGGCGCGGGGAACGATCGGGGCTCAGGAGACGGCGCGTGGACCGACCGGGGCTCGGAGACGACGCGTGGACCGATCGGGGCTCGGAGACCGCGCGCGGACCTACTGGGGCGCAGGCGGTTGCGCGTGGACCGATCGGGGCTCGGAGACGGCGCGTTAACCGATAGGGGCTTAGGAGACGATTCGTGGACCGATCGGGCTCAGAGACGGCGCGTGAACCGACCGGGGCTCAGGAGACGGCGCGTGGAACGATCGGGGCTCCGAGTCGGCGCGTTAACCGATCGGGGCTTAGGAGACGATGCGTGGACCGACCGGGGCTCAGGAGGATACGCCTGGACCGATCGGGGCTCGGCGACGGCGCGTGGACCGGTCGGGGCCCAGGAGACGGCGCGTGGACCGATCGGGGCTCAGAAAACGGCGCGTGGACTGACTGGGGCTCAGGCGGTGGCGCGTGGACCAATTGGGTTTCCGCGACGGCGCGTGGACCGATCGGGGCTCGGAGACGGCGCGTTAACCGATCGCGGCTTAGGAGACGATGCGAGGAGGCATCTGGGTTTACAAGACGACGCGTGGATCGATCGGGGCTCGGAGACGGCGCGTGAACCGACCCGGGCTCAGGAGACGGCACGTGGACCGATCGGGGCTCGGAGACGGCATGTTAACCGATCGGGGCTTAGGAGACGATGCGTGGACCGATCGGGCTCGGAGCCAGCGCGTGGACCGATCGAGGCTCGGCGACGGCGCGTGGACCGATCGGGGCTCGGAGACGACGCGTGTACGGATCAGGGCTTGGTGACGGCGCGTTTACCGATAGCAGCTCGGAGACGGCCCGTGGACGGATCGCGGCTTAGAAGACGGCGCGTGGAACGATCGGGGCTCAGGAGACGGCGCGTGGACCGGTCGAGGCTCGGAGACGGCACGTGGACCGATCGGGGCTTAGGAGAAGGCGCGTGGACCGATCGGGGCTTAGGAGACGGCGCGTGGACCGATCGGGGCTCGGAGATGGCGCGGGGAACGATCGGGGCTCAGGAGACGGCGCGTGAACCGATCGGCGCTCAGAGACGGAGCGTGGACCGATCGGGGCTTAGGAGACGGCGCGTGGACCGATTGGGGCTTAGGAGTCGGCGCGTGGACCGATCGGGGCTCAGGAAGCGACGCCTAGACCGATCGTGGCTCGCATACGGCGCGTGGAGGCATCGGGGCTAAGAAGACGACGCAGGGACCGAGCGGGGCTCAGGTGACGGCGCGAGGAGCGATCGGGGCTCAGGAGACGACGCGTGGATCGATCGGGGCTCATGAAACGACGCGTCGACCGATCGGGGATCAGGAGACGGCGCGCGGACCGACCGGGGCTCAGGAGCCTCGCATGGGCCGATCATGGCTCTGCGACGGCGCGTGGACCGATCATGGCTCGGCGACGGCGCGTGGACCGATCGGGGTTCGGATACGACGCGTGGACCGATCGGGGCTCGGAAACAGCGCGTGGACCAACCGGGGCTCAGACGGTTGCGCGTGGACCAATTGGGGTTCGGCGACGGCGCGTGGAACGATCGGGGCTCCGAGTCGGCGCATTAACCGATCGGGGCTCGGAGACGGCGCGTGGGCCGTTCAGGGCTTAGGAGACGACGCGTCGACCGATCGGGGCTCAGGAGACAGCGCGTGAAATAATCGGCGCTCGGAGATGGTGCGTGGACCGATTGGGGCTTAAGAGACGACGGGTGGACCGATCGGGGCTCAGGAGACGGCACGTGAATCGATCGGGGCACAGGAGACGGCGCGTGGACCGATCGGGGCTCGGAAACGGCGCGTGGAACGATCGGGGCTCAGGTGACGGCGCGTGAACCGATCCCCGCTCGGAGACGGCCCGTGGACCGATCGGGGCTTAGGAGAAGGCGCTTGGACCGATCGGGGCTTAGGAGACGGCGCGTGGGCCGATCGGAGCTCGGAGACGGCGCGTAGAACGATCGGGGCTCAGGAGACGGCGCGTGAACCGATCGGCGCTCGGAGACGGCGCGTGGGCCGTTCAGGGCTTAGGAGACGACGCGTCGACCGATCGGGGCTCAGGAGACAGCGCGTGAAATGATCGGCGCTCGGAGATGGTGCGTGGACCGATTGGGGCTTAAGAGACGACTGGTGGACCGATCGGGGCTCAGGAGACGGCACGTGAATCGATCGGGGCACAGGAGACGGCGCGTGAGCCGGTCGGGGCTTAGGAGACGACGCCTGGACCGATCGAGGTTTAGGGGGCGGCGTGTGGAACGATCTGGGCTTAGGAGACGGCACGTGGACCGATCGGGGCTCAGGAGGCTGCGCGTGGACCCTTCGGGGCTCGCAGAAGGCACGAGGACCGATCAGGGCTTAGGAGACGGCGCGTAGACCGATGGGGATCAGGAGGCGGTGCGTGGACCGATCGGGGCACGAAGGCGGCGCGTGGACCGATCGGGGCGTAGGAGACGACGCGTGTACCTATCGGGGTCAGGAGACAGCGAGTGGACCGATTGGGGCTCAGGAGACGGCGCGTGGACCGATCAGGGCTCGCAGACGGCGCGTGGACCGATCGGGGCTCGGAGACGGCGCGTGGACACATCGGGGCTCAGGAGACCTCGCGTAGGCCGATCGGGGCGTAGGAGACGATACGTGGACCGATCGGGGCTCGGAGACAGCGCGTGGACCGACTGGGACTCAGGCGGTTGCGCGTGGACCAATTGGGGTTCGGCGACGGCGCGTGGACCACTCGGCGCTCGGAGACGGCGCGTTAACCGATCGGGGCTTAGGAGACGATGCGTGAACCGAGCGGGGCACGGAGACAGCGCGTGGACCGATCGGGGCTTAGGAGACAACGCGTGGACCGATGGGGGCTCGGAGACGGCGCGTGGACCGACCGGGGCTCAGGAGGACGCGCGTGGACCGATCGGGGCTCGGCGACGGCGCGTGGACCGATCGAGTCTAGGAGACGACGCGTCAACCGATCGGGGCTCAGATGACGGCGCGCGGACCGACCGGGGCTCAGGAGACTCGCGTAGATCGATCGGGGCTCCGGAGACGCAGCGTGAAGCGATGGGGATTAGGAGACGGTGCGCGGACCGATCGGGGCTCGGAGACGGCGCGTGGACCGATCGGGGCTTAGGAGACGACGCGTGGACCAATCGGGGCGTAGGACACGACGCGTGTACCTATCGGGGCTCACGAGACAGCGTGTGGACCGATTGGGGCTCAGGAGACGGCGCGTGGACCGATCGGGGCTCGGAGACGGCGCGTTGAACGATCGGAGCTCAGGAGACGGGGCGTGAAATGATCGGCGCTCTGAGACGGCGCGTGGACCGATCGATGTTCGGAGACGGCGCGTGGATCGATCGGGGATCGGGGACGGCGCGTGGAACGATCGCGGCTCGGAGTCGACGCGTTAGCCGATCGGGGCTTAGGAGACGATGCGTGGACCGATCGGGGCTCGGAGACGGCGCGTGGACCGATCGGGGCTCAGGAAACGGCGTGTGGCGCGATCGGGGCTCAGGAGACGACGCGTGGATCGATCGGGGCTTAGAAGACGACGCGTGTACCTATCGGGGCTCAGGAGACAGCGCGTGGACCGATCGGGGCTCGGGGACGGCGCGTGGACCGATCGGGGCTCAGGAGGCTGCGCGTGGACCCTTCGGGGCTCGCAGAAGGCACGAGGACCGATCAGGGCTTAGGAGACGACGCGTGGACCGATCGGGGCTCGGAGACGGCGCGTGGATGGACCGTGGCTTAGAATGCGGCACGCGGACCGATCGGGGCTCGGAGACGGCATGTGGATCGATCGTGGCTCAGGAGACGGCGCGTGGACCGATGGGGATCAGGAGGCGGTGCGTGGACCGATCGGGGCACGAAGGCGGCGCGTGGACCGATCGGGGCGTAGGAGACGATGCGTGTACCTATCGGGGATCAGGAGACAGCGAGTGGACCGATTGGGGCTCAGGAGACGGCGCGTGGACCGATCAGGGCTCGGAGACGGCGCGTGGACCGATCGGGGCTCGGAGACGGCGCGTGGACAGATCGGGGCTCAGGAGACCGCGCGTGGACCGATCGGGGCTCGGCGACTGCGCGTGGACGTATCGGGGCTCAGGAGACGGCGCGTGGACCGATCGCGGCTCGGAGATAGCGCGTGAACCGACCGGGGCTTAGGAGGCTGCGCGTGGACCGATCGAGGCTCGGCGACGGCGCGTGGACCCATCGGGGCTCGGAGACGACGCGTGTACGGATCGGGGCTTGGTGACGGCGCGTTTACCGATCGCGGCTCGGAGACGGCGCGTGGACCGATCGGGGCTCAGGAAACGGCGTGTGGCGCGAGCGGGGCTCAGGAGACGACGCGTGGATCGATCGGGGCTCAGGAGACGACGCGTCGAACAATCGGGGCGCAGGAGACGGCGCGCGGACCGACTGGGGCTCAGGAGATTCGCGTGGATCGATCGGGGCTCCGGAGGCGCCGCGTGGAACGATCGGGGTTCGGAGACGGCGCGTGGAACGATCGGGGCTCAGGAGACGGCGCGTGGACCGATTGGGGCTCGGATACGGCGCGTGAACCGACTGGGGCTCAGGAGGCCGCGCGTGGACCGATCCGGGCTCGGAGACGGCGCGTGGAATGATCGGTGCTCAGGAAGCGGCGCCTGCACCGATCGCGGCTCGGAGACGGCGCGTGGAGGCATCGGGGCTTAGAAGACGACGCATGGACCGAACGGTGCTCAGAAAACGGCGCGTGGAGCGATCGGAGCTCAGGAGACGGCGCGTGGACCGATCGGGGCTCAGGAGACGGTGCGAGGACCGATTGGGGCTCGGATACGGCACGTGAAGCAACCGGGGCTCAGGAGGCCGCGCGTTGACCGATCGCGGCTCGTGCGACGGCGCGTGCACCGATCGGCGCTCGGAGACGGCGCTGACCGATCGTGGCTTAGGAGAAGGCGCGTGGAACGATCGGGGTTCAGGAGACGGCGCGTGGACCGATTGGGGCTCGGAGACGGCGCGTTAACCGATTGGGGCTTAGGAGACGATGCGTGGATCGATCGGGGCTCAGGATCCTCGCGTGGATCGTTCGGGGCTCCGGAGGCGCCGCGTGGACTCATGGGGATCAGGAGACAGTGCGTGGACCCATCGGGGCTCGGAGACGGCGCGTGGACCGATCGGGGCTTAGGAGACGACGCGTGGACCGATCGGGGTGTAGGAGACGACGCGTGTACCTATCGGGGCTCAGGAGACAGCGCGTGGACCGATCGGGGCGGGGAGACGGCGCGTGAACCGACCGGGGCACAGGAGGCCGCGCGTGGACTGATCGGGGCTCGGCAACTGCGCGTCGACGTATCGGGGCTCAGGAGACGGCGCGTGGACCGATCGGTGCAGGGAGATGGCGCGTTAACCGATCGGGGCTTAGGAGACGATGCGTGGACCGATCGGGGCTCGGAGACGGCGCGTGGATCGATCGCGGCTTAAGAGACGGCGCGTGGACCGATTGGGGCTTAGGAGACGGCGCGTGGACCGATCGGGGTCAGGAAGCGGCGCCTAGACCGATCGTGGCTCGGAGACGGCGCGTGGAGGCATCGGGGCTAAGAAGACGACGCATGGACCGAGCGGGGCTCAGGAGACGGCGCGAGGAGCGATCGGGGTTCAGGAGAAGACGCGTCAATTGATCGGGGCTCAGAAATCGGCGCGTGGAGCGATCGGGGCTCAGGAGACGACGCGTGGATCGATCGGGGCTCAGGAAACGACGCGTCGACCGATCGGGGCTCAGGAGACGGCGCGCGGACCGACCGGGGGTCAGGAGCCTCGTGTGGACCGATCATAGCTCGGCGACGGCGCGTGGACGGATCGGGGCTCGGAGACAACGCGTGGACCGATGGGGGCTCGGATACGGTGCGTGAACCAACCGGGGCTCAGGAGGTCGCGCGTGGACCGATCGCGGCTCGGTGACGGCGCGTGGACCGATCGGGGCTCACGAGGCCGCGCGTGGACCCATGGGGATCAGGAGACAGTGCGTGGACCCATCGGGGCTCGGAGACGGCGCGTGGACCGATCGGGGCTTAGGAGACGACGCGTGGACCGATCGGGGTGTAGGAGACGACGCGTGTACCTATCGGGGCTTAGGAGACGGCGCGTGGACCGATTGGGGCTTAGGAGACGGCGCGTGGACCGATCGGGGTCAGGAAGCGGCGCCTAGACCGATCGTGGCTCGGAGACGGCGCGTGCAGGCATCGGGGCTAAGAAGACGACGCATGGACCGAGCGGGGCTCAGGAGACGGCGCGAGGAGCGATCGGGGTTCAGGAGAAGACGCGTCAATTGATCGGGGCTCAGAAATCGGCGCGTGGAGCGATCGGGGCTCAGGAGACGACGCGTGGATCGATCGGGGCTCAGGAAACGACGCGTCGACCGATCGGGGCTCAGGAGACGGCGCGCGGACCGACCGGGGGTCAGGAGCCTCGTGTGGACCGATCATAGCTCGGCAACGGCGCGTGGACGGATCGGGGCTCGGAGACAACGCGTGGACCGATGGGGGCTCGGATACGGTGCGTGAACCAACCGGGGCTCAGGAGGTCGCGCGTGGACCGATCGGGGCTCGGCGACGGCGCGTGGACCGATCGAGTCTCAGAGACGACGCGTCGACCGATCGGGGCTCAGATGACGGCGCGCGGACCGACCGGGGCTCAGGAGACTCGCGTGGATCGATCGAGGCTCCGGAGACGCCGCGCGGACCGATCGGGGATCGGACACGGCGTGTGGACCGATCGAGGCTCGGAGACGACGCGATTACGGATCGGGGATCAGGAGACGACGCGTGGAACGATCCGGGCTCAGGAGACGGCGCGTGGACCGATCGGTGATCGAAGACTGCGCGTGGACGGACCGCGGCTTAGAATGCGGCACGCGGACCGGTCGGGGATCGGAGACGGCGTGTTGACGTATCGGGGCTTAGAAGACGATGCGTGGACCGATCGGGGCTCAGGAGATGGCGCGTGGACCGACTGGGGCTCAGGAGGTTGCGCGTGGACCAATTGGGGTTCGGCGGGTTGGGCGACGGCGCGTGGACCGATCGCGGCTCGGCGACGGCGCGTGTACCGATCGGGGCTCTGGAGGCCGCGCGTGGAACGATCATGGCTCGGCGACGGCGCGTGGACCGAACGGGGCTCGGAGACGACGCATGGACTGATCGGGGCTCGGAAACGGCGGGTGGACCGATCGGGCCTTAGGAGACGGCGCGTGGACCGATCGGGGCTCGGAGACGGCGCGTGGAGCGATCGGGGCTGAGGAGAAGGCGCGTGGTCCGATCGGGGCTTATGAGACGGCGCGTGGACCGATCGGGGGTCGGAGACGGCGCGTGGAACGATCGGGGCTCAGGAGACGGCGCGTGAACCGATCGGCGCTCGGAGACGGCGCGTGGACCGATAGGGGCTTAGGAGACGGCGCGTGGACCGATCGGGGCTCGGAGGCGGGGCGTGGAATGATCGGGGCTCAGGAGACGGCGCGTGAAATGATCGGCGCTCTGAGACGGCACGTAGACCGATTGGGGCTTACGCGACGGCGCGTGGACCGATCGGGGCTCAGGAAGCGGCGCCTGGACCGATCGTGGCTCGGAAACGGCGCGTGGAGGCATCGGGGCTAAGAAGTCGACGCATGGATCGAGCGGGGCTCAGGAGACGGCGCGAGGAGCGATCGCAGCTCGGCGACGGCGCGTGGACCGATCGGGGCTCAGGAGGCCGCGCGTGGACCGATCATGGCTCGGCGACGGCGCGTGGACCGATCGGGGTTCGGATACGACGCGTGGACCGATCGGGGCTCGGAGACAGCGCGTGGACCAACCGGGGCTCAGGCGGTTGCGCGTGGACCAATTGGGGTTCGGCGACGGCGCGTGGACCGATCCGGGCTCAGGAGACGGCGCGTGGACCGATCGGGGCTCGGAGACGGCGCGTGGAGCGATCGGAGATCAGGAGACGACGCGTGGACCGATAGGCCTCTGGAAGCGGCGCACGGACCGATCGTGGATCGGAGACGGCGCGTGAAGGCATTGGGGCTTTGAAGACGACGCGTGGACTGAACGGTGCTCAGAAAACGGCGAGTGGAGCGATCGGGGATCAGGAGACGGCGCGTGGACCGATCGGAGCTCAGGAGACCTTGCGTGGACCGATTGGAGCTCGGATACGGCGCGTGAACCAACCGGGGCTCAGGAGGCCGCGCGTGGACCGTTCGCGGCCCGGCGACGGCGCGTGGGCCGATCGGGGCTCGGAGACGACGCGTGGACCGATCGGGGCTCGGAGACGGCGCGAGGAGGCATCTGGGCTTAGAAGACGACGCGTGGATCGATCGGGGCTCGAAGACGGCGCGTGAACCGACCGGGGCTCAGGAGCCCCGCGTGGACCGATCATGGCTCGGCGACGGCGCGTGGACCGATCGGCGCTCGGAGACGACGCGTGAACCAACCGGGGCTCAGGAGGTCGCGCGTGGACCGATCGCGGCTCGGTGACGGCGCGTCGACCGATCGGGGCTCAGGAAGCCGCGCGTGGAACGATCGCGGCTCGGCGGCGGCGCGTGGACCGCTCGGCGCTCGGAGACGGCGCGTGGACCGATCGGGGCTCAGGAGACAACGCGTGGACCGATCAGGGCTCGGAGACAGCGCGTGGAATGATCGGGGCTCAGGAGACGGCGCGTGAACCGATCGGCGCTCGGAGACGGTGCGTGGACCGATCGGGGCTTAGGAGATGGCGCGTCGACCGATCGGAGATCAGGAGACGACGCGTGGACTGATAGTGCTCTTGAAGCGGCGCACGGACCGATCGTAGCTCGGAGACGGCGCGTGGAAGAATCGGGGCTTTGAAAACGACGCGTGGACCGAACGGTGCTCAGAAATCGGCGCGTGGAGCGATCGAGGCTCAGGAGACGACGCGTGGACCGATCGGGGCTCGGAGACGGCGCGTGGAATGATCGGAGCTCAGGAGACGGCGCGTGAACCGATCGGCGCTCGGAGACATTGCGTGGACCGATCGGGGCTTAGGAGACGGCACGTGGACCGATCGGAGATCAGGAGACGATGCGTGGACCGATAGGGCTCTGGAAACGGCGCACGGACCGATCGTGGATCGGCGACGGCCCGTGGACCGATTGGGGCTCAGGAGGCCGCGCGTGGACCGATCATGGCTCGGCGACGGCGCGTGGACCGGTCGGGGCTCGGAGACAGCGCGTGGTCCGATGGGGGCTCGGAGACGGCGCGTGGACCGACCGGGGCTCAGGAGGCCGCGCGTGGACCGATCGGGGCTCGGCGACGGCGCGTGGACCGATCGGGGCTTAGGAGACAACGCGTCGACCGATGGGGGCTCGGAGACGGCGCGTGGACCGACCGGGGCTCAGGAGGCCGCGCGTGGACCGATCGGGGCTCGGCGACGGCGCGTGGACCGATCGAGTCTCGGAGACGACGCGTCGACCGATCGGGGCTCAGATGACGGCGCGCGGACCGACCGGGGCTCAGGAGACTCGCGTGGATCGATCGGGGCTCAGGGGACGGCGCGTGGACGGGTCGAGGCTCGGCGACGGCGCATGGACTGATCGGGGCTCGGAAACGGCGGGTGGACCGATCGGGGCTTAGGAGACGGCGCGTGGACCGATCGGGGCTCGGAGACGGCGCGTGAAATGATCTGCGCTCCGAGACGGCGCGTGGACCGATCGGTGCTCGGAGACAGCGCGTGGACCGACTGGGGCTCGGAGACGGCGCGTGGATCGATCGGGGCTCAGGGGACGGCGCGTGGACCGGTCGAGGCTCGGCGACGGCTCGTGGACCGATCGAGTCTCAGGAGGCCGCGCGTGGACAGATCATGACTCGGCGACGGCGCGTGGACCGATCGGGGCTCGGAGACGACGCGTGGACCGATCGGGGCTCGGAGACAGCGCGTGGACCGACTGGGGCTCAGGCGGTTTCGCGTGGACCAATTGGTGTTCGGCGACGGCGCGTGGCCCGATCGGGGCTTAGGAGACGGCGCGTGCACCGATCGGGGCCCGGAGACGGGTCGTAGACAGATTGGGGATTAGGAGACGGCGCGTGGACCGATCGGTGCTGGGAGACGGCACGTGGACCGATCGGGGCTCGGAGACAGCGCGTGGACCGACTGGGGCTCAGGCGGTTTCGCGTGGACCAATTGGGGTTCGGCGACGGCGCGTGGACCGATCGGGGCTCAGACGACGGCGCGTGGACCGATCGGGGCTCAGGAGACGACGCGTTGACCGATCAGGGCTCAGGAGACGGCGCGTGCACCGATCGGGGCTCGGAGAAGGCGCGTGGACCGATCGTGGCTCAGGAAGCGGCGCCTGGACCGATCGTGGGCCGGAGACGGCGCGAGAAGGCATCTGGGCTTACAAGACGACGCGTGGATCGATCGGGGCTCGGAGACGGCGCATGAACCGACCGGGGCTCAGGAGACGGCGCGTGGACTGATCGGGGCTCGGAGACGGCGCGTTAACCGATCGGGGCTCAGGTGACGATGCGTGGACCGATCGGGGCTCGGAGACGGCGCGTGGACCGACCGGGGCTAAGGCGGCCGCGCGTGGACCGATCGAGGCTCGGCGACGGCGCATGAACCGACCGGGGCTCATGAGACGGCGCGTAGACCGATCGGGGCTCCGGTGGCGACGCGTGGACCGATCGGGGCCCAGGAAACGGCGCGTGGATCGATCGGTGCTCGAAGGCGACGCGTGGACCGACCGGGGCTCAGCAGCCGATGCGTGGATCGATCGGGGCTCAGGAGGCGGCACGTAGACCCATCGGGGCTCGGAGACGGCACGTGGACCGATCAGGGCTTAGGAGACGACGCGTGGACCGATCGGGGCTAAGGAGACGGCGCGGAGACCGATCGGTGCTCGGAGACAGCGCGTTTACCGACTGGGGAACGAGAGGTTGCGCGTGGACCAATTGGGGTTCGCAGCGGCGTGTGGACCGACCGGAGCTCAGTAGACCGCGCGCGGACCGATCGGGGCTCGGCGACTGTGCGTGGATGGATCGGGGCTCGGAGACGACGCGTGCACCGATGGGGGCTCGGATACGGCGCGTGAACCAACCGGGGCTCAGGAGGCCGCGCGTGGACCGATCATGGCTCGGCGACGGCGCGTGGACCGATCGGGGTTCGGATTCGACGCGTGGACCGATCGGGGCTCGGAGAGAGCGCGTAGACCAACCGGGGCTCAGACGGTTGCGCGTGGACCAATTGGGGTTCGGCGACGACGCGTGGAACGATCCGGGCTCAGGAGACGGAGCGTGGACCGATCGGGACTCGGAGACGGCGTGTGGAACGATCGGGGCTCGGGTGACGGCGCGTGAACGGATCGGCGCTCGGAGACGGCGCGTGGATCGATCGGGGATCGGGGACGGCGCGTGGAACGATCGGGGCTCGGAGTCGACGCGTTAGCCGATCGGGGCTTAGGAGACGATGCGTGAGCCGATCGGGGGTCGGAGACGGCGCGAGGACCGACCGGGGTTTAGGAGAAGACGCTTGGACCGAACGGGGCTTAGGAGACGGCGCGTGGACCGATCGGGGCTCCGGAGACGGCGCGCGGACCGACTGGGGCTCAGGAGACTCGCGTAGATCGATCGGGGCTCCGGAGGCACCGCGTGGACCGATTGGGATCAGGAGACGACACGTGGACCGATCGGGCGTAGGAGACGACGCGTGTACCTATCGGGGCTCACGACACAGCGTGTGGACCGATTGGGGCTCAGGAGACGGCGCGTCAACCGATCGGCGCTCGGAGACGGCGCATGGACCGATCGGGGCTTAGGAGACGGCGCGTGGACCGATCGGAGATCAGGAGATGACGCGTGGACCGATCGGGGTTGTGGAAGCGGCGCACGGACCGATCGTGGATCGGAGACGGCGCGTGAAGGCATTGGGGCTTTGAAGACGACGCGTGGACCGAACGGTGCTCAGAAAACGGCGAGTGGAGCGATCGGGGATCAGGAGACGGCGCGTGGACCGATCGGAGCTCAGGAGACCTTGCGTGAACCGATTGGAGCTCGGATACGGCGCGTGAACCAACCGGGGCTCAGGAGGCCGCGCGTGGACCGTTCGCGGCCCGGCGACGGCGCGTGGGCCGATCGGGGCTCGGAGACGACGCGTGGACCGATCGGGGCTCGGAGACGGCGCGAGGAGGCATCTGGGCTTAGAAGACGACGCGTGGATCGATCGGGGCTCGAAGACGGCGCGTGAACCGACCGGGGCTCAGGAGCCCCGCGTGGACCGATCATGGCTCGGCGACGGCGCGTGGACCGATCGGCGCTCGGAGACGACGCGTGAACCAACCGGGGCTCAGGAGGTCGCGCGTGGACCGATCGCGGCTCGGTGACGGCGCGTCGACCGATCGGGGCTCAGGAAGCCGCGCGTGGAACGATCGCGGCTCGGAGGCGGGGCGTGGAATGATCGGGGCTCAGGAGACGGCGCGTGAAATGATCGGCGCTCTGAGACGGCGCGTAGACCGATTGGGGCTTACGCGACGGCGCGTGGACCGATCGGGGCTCAGGAAGCGGCGCCTGGACCGATCGTGGCTCGGAAACGGCGCGTGGAGGCATCGGGGCTAAGAAGTCGACGCATGGATCGAGCGGGGCTCAGGAGACGGCGCGAGGAGCGATCGCAGCTCGGCGACGGCGCGTGGACCGATCGGGGCTCAGGAGGCCGCGCGTGGACCGATCATGGCTCGGCGACGGCGCGTGGACCGATCGGGGTTCGGATACGACGCGTGGACCGATCGGGGCTCGGAGACAGCGCGTGGACCAACCGGGGCTCAGGCGGTTGCGCGTGGACCAATTGGGGTTCGGCGACGGCGCGTGGACCGATCCGGGCTCAGGAGACGGCGCGTGGACCGATCGGGGCTCGGAGACGGCGCGTGGAGCGATCGGAGATCAGGAGACGACGCGTGGACCGATAGGCCTCTGGAAGCGGCGCACGGACCGATCGTGGATCGGAGACGGCGCGTGAAGGCATTGGGGCTTTGAAGACGACGCGTGGACTGAACGGTGCTCAGAAAACGGCGAGTGGAGCGATCGGGGATCAGGAGACGGCGCGTGGACCGATCGGAGCTCAGGAGACCTTGCGTGGACCGATTGGAGCTCGGATACGGCGCGTGAACCAACCGGGGCTCAGGAGGCCGCGCGTGGACCGTTCGCGGCCCGGCGACGGCGCGTGGGCCGATCGGGGCTCGGAGACGACGCGTGGACCGATCGGGGCTCGGAGACGGCGCGAGGAGGCATCTGGGCTTAGAAGACGACGCGTGGATCGATCGGGGCTCGAAGACGGCGCGTGAACCGACCGGGGCTCAGGAGCCCCGCGTGGACCGATCATGGCTCGGCGACGGCGCGTGGACCGATCGGCGCTCGGAGACGACGCGTGAACCAACCGGGGCTCAGGAGGTCGCGCGTGGACCGATCGCGGCTCGGTGACGGCGCGTCGACCGATCGGGGCTCAGGAAGCCGCGCGTGGAACGATCGCGGCTCGGCGGCGGCGCGTGGACCGCTCGGCGCTCGGAGACGGCGCGTGGACCGATCGGGGCTCAGGAGACAACGCGTGGACCGATCAGGGCTCGGAGACAGCGCGTGGAATGATCGGGGCTCAGGAGACGGCGCGTGAACCGATCGGCGCTCGGAGACGGTGCGTGGACCGATCGGGGCTTAGGAGATGGCGCGTCGACCGATCGGAGATCAGGAGACGACGCGTGGACTGATAGTGCTCTTGAAGCGGCGCACGGACCGATCGTAGCTCGGAGACGGCGCGTGGAAGAATCGGGGCTTTGAAAACGACGCATGGACCGAACGGTGCTCAGAAATCGGCGCGTGGAGCGATCGAGGCTCAGGAGACGACGCGTGGACCGATCGGCGCTCGGAGACATTGCGTGGACCGATCGGGGCTTAGGAGACGGCACGTGGACCGATCGGAGATCAGGAGACGATGCGTGGACCGATAGGGCTCTGGAAACGGCGCACGGACCGATCGTGGATCGGCGACGGCCCGTGGACCGATTGGGGCTCAGGAGGCCGCGCGTGGACCGATCATGGCTCGGCGACGGCGCGTGGACCGGTCGGGGCTCGGAGACAGCGCGTGGTCCGATGGGGGCTCGGAGACGGCGCGTGGACCGACCGGGGCTCAGGAGGCCGCGCGTGGACCGATCGGGGCTCGGCGACGGCGCGTGGACCGATCGGGGCTTAGGAGACAACGCGTCGACCGATGGGGGCTCGGAGACGGCGCGTGGACCGACCGGGGCTCAGGAGGCCGCGCGTGGACCGATCGGGGCTCGGCGACGGCGCGTGGACCGATCGAGTCTCGGAGACGACGCGTCGACCGATCGGGGCTCAGATGACGGCGCGCGGACCGACCGGGGCTCAGGAGACTCGCGTGGATCGATCGGGGCTCAGGGGACGGCGCGTGGACGGGTCGAGGCTCGGCGACGGCGCATGGACTGATCGGGGCTCGGAAACGGCGGGTGGACCGATCGGGGCTTAGGAGACGGCGCGTGGACCGATCGGGGCTCGGAGACGGCGCGTGAAATGATCTGCGCTCCGAGACGGCGCGTGGACCGATCGGTGCTCGGAGACAGCGCGTGGACCGACTGGGGCTCGGAGACGGCGCGTGGATCGATCGGGGCTCAGGGGACGGCGCGTGGACCGGTCGAGGCTCGGCGACGGCTCGTGGACCGATCGAGTCTCAGGAGGCCGCGCGTGGACAGATCATGACTCGGCGACGGCGCGTGGACCGATCGGGGCTCGGAGACGACGCGTGGACCGATCGGGGCTCGGAGACAGCGCGTGGACCGACTGGAGCTCAGGCGGTTTCGCGTGGACCAATTGGTGTTCGGCGACGGCGCGTGGCCCGATCGGGGCTTAGGAGACGGCGCGTGCACCGATCGGGGCCCGGAGACGGGTCGTAGACAGATTGGGGATTAGGAGACGGCGCGTGGACCGATCGGTGCTGGGAGACGGCACGTGGACCGATCGGGGCTCGGAGACAGCGCGTGGACCGACTGGGGCTCAGGCGGTTTCGCGTGGACCAATTGGGGTTCGGCGACGGCGCGTGGACCGATCGGGGCTCAGACGACGGGGCGTGGACCGATCGGGGCTCAGGAGACGACGCGTTGACCGATCAGGGCTCAGGAGACGGCGCGTGCACCGATCGGGGCTCGGAGAAGGCGCGTGGACCGATCGTGGCTCAGGAAGCGGCGCCTGGACCGATCGTGGGCCGGAGACGGCGCGAGAAGGCATCTGGGCTTACAAGACGACGCGTGGATCGATCGGGGCTCGGAGACGGCGCATGAACCGACCGGGGCTCAGGAGACGGCGCGTGGACTGATCGGGGCTCGGAGACGGCGCGTTAACCGATCGGGGCTCAGGTGACGATGCGTGGACCGATCGGGGCTCGGAGACGGCGCGTGGACCGACCGGGGCTAAGGCGGCCGCGCGTGGACCGATCGAGGCTCGGCGACGGCGCATGAACCGACCGGGGCTCATGAGACGGCGCGTAGACCGATCGGGGCTCCGGTGGCGACGCGTGGACCGATCGGGGCCCAGGAAACGGCGCGTGGATCGATCGGTGCTCGAAGGCGACGCGTGGACCGACCGGGGCTCAGCAGCCGATGCGTGGATCGATCGGGGCTCAGGAGGCGGCACGTAGACCCATCGGGGCTCGGAGACGGCACGTGGACCGATCAGGGCTTAGGAGACGACGCGTGGACCGATCGGGGCTAAGGAGACGGCGCGGAGACCGATCGGTGCTCGGAGACAGCGCGTTTACCGACTGGGGAACGAGAGGTTGCGCGTGGACCAATTGGGGTTCGCAGCGGCGTGTGGACCGACCGGAGCTCAGTAGACCGCGCGCGGACCGATCGGGGCTCGGCGACTGTGCGTGGATGGATCGGGGCTCGGAGACGACGCGTGCACCGATGGGGGCTCGGATACGGCGCGTGAACCAACCGGGGCTCAGGAGGCCGCGCGTGGACCGATCATGGCTCGGCGACGGCGCGTGGACCGATCGGGGTTCGGATTCGACGCGTGGACCGATCGGGGCTCGGAGAGAGCGCGTAGACCAACCGGGGCTCAGACGGTTGCGCGTGGACCAATTGGGGTTCGGCGACGACGCGTGGAACGATCCGGGCTCAGGAGACGGAGCGTGGACCGATCGGGACTCGGAGACGGCGTGTGGAACGATCGGGGCTCGGGTGACGGCGCGTGAACGGATCGGCGCTCGGAGACGGCGCGTGGATCGATCGGGGATCGGGGACGGCGCGTGGAACGATCGGGGCTCGGAGTCGACGCGTTAGCCGATCGGGGCTTAGGAGACGATGCGTGAGCCGATCGGGGGTCGGAGACGGCGCGAGGACCGACCGGGGTTTAGGAGAAGACGCTTGGACCGAACGGGGCTTAGGAGACGGCGCGTGGACCGATCGGGGCTCCGGAGACGGCGCGCGGACCGACTGGGGCTCAGGAGACTCGCGTAGATCGATCGGGGCTCCGGAGGCACCGCGTAGACCGATTGGGATCAGGAGACGACACGTGGACCGATCGGGCGTAGGAGACGACGCGTGTACCTATCGGGGCTCACGACACAGCGTGTGGACCGATTGGGGCTCAGGAGACGGCGCGTCAACCGATCGGCGCTCGGAGACGGCGCATGGACCGATCGGGGCTTAGGAGACGGCGCGTGGACCGATCGGAGATCAGGAGATGACGCGTGGACCGATCGGGGTTGTGGAAGCGGCGCACGGACCGATCGTGGATCGGAGACGGCGCGTGAAGGCATTGGGGCTTTGAAGACGACGCGTGGACCGAACGGTGCTCAGAAAACGGCGAGTGGAGCGATCGGGGATCAGGAGACGGCGCGTGGACCGATCGGAGCTCAGGAGACCTTGCGTGAACCGATTGGAGCTCGGATACGGCGCGTGAACCAACCGGGGCTCAGGAGGCCGCGCGTGGACCGTTCGCGGCCCGGCGACGGCGCGTGGGCCGATCGGGGCTCGGAGACGACGCGTGGACCGATCGGGGCTCGGAGACGGCGCGAGGAGGCATCTGGGCTTAGAAGACGACGCGTGGATCGATCGGGGCTCGAAGACGGCGCGTGAACCGACCGGGGCTCAGGAGCCCCGCGTGGACCGATCATGGCTCGGCGACGGCGCGTGGACCGATCGGCGCTCGGAGACGACGCGTGAACCAACCGGGGCTCAGGAGGTCGCGCGTGGACCGATCGCGGCTCGGTGACGGCGCGTCGACCGATCGGGGCTCAGGAAGCCGCGCGTGGAACGATCGCGGCTCGGCGGCGGCGCGTGGACCGCTCGGCGCTCGGAGACGGCGCGTGGACCGATCGGGGCTCAGGAGACAACGCGTGGACCGATCAGGGCTCGGAGACAGCGCGTGGAATGATCGGGGCTCAGGAGACGGCGCGTGAACCGATCGGCGCTCGGAGACGGTGCGTGGACCGATCGGGGCTTAGGAGATGGCGCGTCGACCGATCGGAGATCAGGAGACGACGCGTGGACTGATAGTGCTCTTGAAGCGGCGCACGGACCGATCGTAGCTCGGAGACGGCGCGTGGAAGAATCGGGGCTTTGAAAACGACGCGTGGACCGAACGGTGCTCAGAAAACGGCGCGTGGAGCGATCGAGGCTCAGGAGACGACGCGTGGACCGATCGGGGCTCGGAGACGGCGCGTGGAATGATCGGAGCTCAGGAGACGGCGCGTGAACCGATCGGCGCTCGGAGACATTGCGTGGACCGATCGGGGCTTAGGAGACGGCACGTGGACCGATCGGAGATCAGGAGACGATGCGTGGACCGATAGGGCTCTGGAAACGGCGCACGGACCGATCGTGGATCGGCGACGGCCCGTGGACCGATTGGGGCTCAGGAGGCCGCGCGTGGACCGATCATGGCTCGGCGACGGCGCGTGGACCGGTCGGGGCTCGGAGACAGCGCGTGGTCCGATGGGGGCTCGGAGACGGCGCGTGGACCGACCGGGGCTCAGGAGGCCGCGCGTGGACCGATCGGGGCTCGGCGACGGCGCGTGGACCGATCGGGGCTTAGGAGACAACGCGTCGACCGATGGGGGCTCGGAGACGGCGCGTGGACCGACCGGGGCTCAGGAGGCCGCGCGTGGACCGATCATGGATCGGCGACGGCGCGTGGACCGATCGGGGTTCGGATTCGACGCGTGGACCGATCGGGGCTCGGAGAGAGCGCGTAGACCAACCGGGGCTCAGACGGTTGCGCGTGGACCAATTGGGGTTCAGCGACGACGCGTGGAACGATCCGGGCTCAGGAGACGGAGCGTGGACCGATCGGGACTCGGAGACGGCGTGTGGAACGATCGGGGCTCGGGTGACGGCGCGTGAACGGATCGGCGCTCGGAGACGGCGCGTGGATCGATCGGGGATCGGGGACGGCGCGTGGAACGATCGGGGCTCGGAGTCGACGCGTTAGCCGATCGGGGCTTAGGAGACGATGCGTGAGCCGATCGGGGGTCGGAGACGGCGCGAGGACCGACCGGGGTTTAGGAGAAGACGCTTGGACCGAACGGGGCTTAGGAGACGGCGCGTGGACCGATCGGGTCTCCGGAGACGGCGCGCGGACCGACTGGGGCTCAGGAGACTCGCGTAGATCGATCGGGGCTCCGGAGGCACCGCGTGGACCGATTGGGATCAGGAGACGACACGTGGACCGATCGGGCGTAGGAGACGACGCGTGTACCTATCGGGGCTCACGACACAGCGTGTGGACCGATTGGGGCTCAGGAGACGGCGCGTCAACCGATCGGCGCTCGGAGACGGCGCATGGACCGATCGGGGCTTAGGAGACGGCGCGTGGACCGATCGGAGATCAGGAGATGACGCGTGGACCGATCGGGGTTGTGGAAGCGGCGCACGGACCGATCGTGGCTCGGAGACGGCGCGTGGAGGCATCGGGGCGTTGAAGACGACGCGTGGATCGATCAGGGCTCAGGAGACGACGCGTCGACCAATCAGGGCTCAGGAGACGGCGAGCGGACCGACTGGGGCTCAGGAGACTCGCGTAGATCGATCGGGGCTCCGGAGGCGCCGCGTGGACCGATTGGGATCAGGAGACGGTGCGTGAACCGTTCGGGGCTCGGAGACGGCGCGTGGACCGATCGGGGCTCAGGAGACGGCGCGTGGACCGATCGCGGCACGGAGACGGCGCGTGGACCGATCGGGGCTTAGGAGACGGCGCGTGGACCGATCATGGCTCGGCGACGGCGCGTGGACCGATCATGGCTCGGCGACGGCGCGTGGACCGATCGGGGTTTGGATACGACGCGTGGAGCGATCGGGGCTCAGGAGACGGCGCGTGAACCGATCGGCGCTCGGAGACGGCGCGTGGACCGATCGGGGCTTAGGAGACGGCGAGTGCACCGATCGGGGCTCGGAGACGGGCCGTGGACCAACCGGGGCTCAGGCGGTTGAGCGTGGACCAATTGGGGTTCGGCAACGGCGCGTGGACCGATCCGGGCTCAGGAGACGGCGCGTGGACCGATCGGGGCTCGGAGAAGTCGCGTGGAGCGATCGGGGCTCAGGAGACGGCGCGTGAACCGATCGGCGCTCGGAGACGGCGCGTGGACCGATCGGGGCTTAGGAGACGGCGAGTGCACCGATCGGGGCTCGGAGACGGGCCGTGGACAGATTGGGGCTTAGGAGACGGCGCGTGGACCGATCGGGGCTGGGAGACGGCACGTGGCCCAAGAGGGGCTTAGGAGACGGCGCGTGGACCGATCGGGGCTTAGGAGACGGCGCGTGGACCGATCGGGGCTCGGAGACGGGGCGAGGAATGATCGGGGCTCAGGAGACGGCACGTGAAATGATCGGCGCTCTGAGACGGCGCGTAGACCGATTGGGGCTTTCGAGACGGCGCGTGGACCGATCGGGGTTCAGGAAGCGGCGCCTGGACCTATCGTGGCTCGGAGACGGCGCGTGGAGGCATCGGGGCTAAGAAGACGAAGCATGGACCGACCGGGGCTCAGGAAACGGCGCGTGGACCGATCGGAGCTGGGAAACGACGCGTGGACCGATCGGGGCTCGGAGACAGCGCGTGGACCGACTGGGGCTCAGGCGGTTTCGCGTGGACCAATTGGGGTTTGGCGACGGCGCGTGGACCGATCGGGGCTTAGGAGACGGCGCGTGCACCGATCGTGGCCCGGAGACGGGTCGTGGACAGATTGGGGATTAGGAGACGGCGCGTGGACCGTTCGGGGCTGGGAGACGGCACGTGGACCGATCGGAGCTCGGAGACAGCGCGTGGACCGACTGGGGCTCAGGCGGTTTCGCGTGGACAAATTGGGGTTCGGCGACGGCGCGTGGACCGATCGGGGCTCAGGAGGCGGCGCGTGGACCGATCGGGGCTCACGAGACGACGCGTGGACCGATCGGGGCTCAGGAGACGGCGCGTGGACCGATCGGGGCTCGGAGAAGGCGCGTGGACCGATCGTGGCTCAGGAAGCGGCGCCTGGACCGATCGTGGCCCGGAGACGGCGCGAGAAGGCATCTGGGCTTACAAGACGACGCGTGGATCGATCGGGGCTCGGAGACGGCGTATGAACCGACCGGGGCTCAGGAGACGGCGCGAGGAGCGATCGGGGCTCAGGAGAAGACGCGTCAATTGATCGGGGCTCAGGAGACGACGCGGCGACGAATCGGGGCTTAGGAGACGACGCGTGGACCGATCGGGGCTTCGGAGATGGTACGTGGACCGACCGGAGCTCAGGAGATTCGCGTGAATCGATCGGAGCTCCGGAGGCGGCGCGTGGACCGATTGGGGAGCATGAGATGGTACGTGGACCGACCGGGGCTCGGAGACGGCGCACGGACCGATCGGGGCTTAGGATACGACGCGTCGACCGATTGGGGCTCAGGAGGCCGCGCGTGGACCGATCGCGGCTCGACGCAGCGCGTGGACGGATCAGGGCTCAGGAGACGGCGCGTGGACCGATCGGGGCGGGGAGACGGCGCGTGAACCGACCGGGGCTCAGGAGGCCGCGCGTGGACTGATCGGGGCTCGGCGACTGCGCGTGGACGTATCGGGGGTTAGGAGACGATGCGTGGACCGATCGCGGCTCGGAGACGGCGCGTGGACCGACCGGGGCTAAGCAGGCCGCGCGTGCACCTATCGAGGCTTAGGAGCCGACGCGTGGAACGATCGGGGCTCAGGAAGCGGCGCCTGGACCGATCGTGGCTCGGAGAAGGCGCGTGGAGGCATCCGGGCTAAGAAGACGACGCATGGACCGATCGGGGCTGGGCGATGGCGCGTGGATCGATCGGGGCTCGGAGACGACGCGTGGAACGATCGGGGCTTAGGAGACTACGCGTGTACCTATCGGGGCTTAGGAGACGCCGCGTGGACCGATCGGGGCGCAGGAAGCGGCGGCTGGACCGATCGTGGCTCGGAGAAGGCGCGTGGAGGCATCCGGGCTAAGAAGACGACGCATGGACCGAGCGGGGTTCAGGAGACGGCGCGAGGAGCGATCGGGGCTCAGGAGAAGACGCGTCAATTGATCGGGGCTCAGGAGACGACGCGTCGACGAATCGGCGCTTAGGAGACGACGCGTGGACCGATCGGGGCTGAGGAGACGGCGCGACGACCGACCGGAGCTCAGGAGATTCGCGTGGACCGATCGGGGCTCAGGAGGCCGCGCGTGGACCGATCATGGCTCGGCGACGGTGCGTAGACCGATCGGGGCAAGGAGGCGACGCGTGGAATGATCGGGGCTCGAAGACCGCGCGTGAACCGACTGGGGCTCAGGCGGTTGCGCGTGGACCAATTGGGGTTCGGCGACGGCGCGTGGACCGTTCGGGGCTCGGAGACGGCGCGTTAACCGATCGGGGCTTAGGAGACGATGCGTGGACCGATCGGGGCTCAAGAAACGGCGTGTGGAGCGATCGCGGCTCAGGAGACGAAGCGTCGACCGATCAGGGCTCAGGTGACGGCGCGTGGACCGACCATGGCCCAGGAGACAGCGCGTGAAATGATCGGCGCTCGGAGATGGCGCGTGGACCGATTGGGGCTTAAGAGACGACGGGTGGACCGATCGGGGCTTAGGAGACGGTACGTGAATCAATCGGGGCACAGGAGACGGCGCGTGAGCCGGTCGGGGCTTAGGAGACGGCGCGTGGACCGATCGGGGCTCGGCGACGGCGCGTGGACAGATCGAGGCTCGGAGACGACGCGTGTACGGATCGGGGCTTTGAAGACGACGCGTGGACCGATCGTGGCTCAAGAAACGGCGTGTGGAGCGATCGGGGCTCAGGAGACGAAGCGTCGACCGATCAGGGCTCAGGTGACGGCGCGTGGACCGACCATGGCTCAGGAGACAGCGCGTGAAATGATCGGCGCTCGGAGATGGCGCGTGGACCGATTGGGGCTTAAGAGACGACGGGTGGACCGATCGGGGCTTAGGAGACGGTACGTGAATCGATCGGGGCACAGGAGACGGCGCGTGAGCCGGTCGGGGCTTAGGAGACGGCGCGTGGACTGATCGGGGCTCGGGAAGCGGCGCCTGAACCGATCTCGCTCGGAGACGGCGCGTGGAGGCATCGGGGTTTAGAAGACGACGTATGGACCGATCGGGGCTCAGGAAACGGCGCGTGGACCGATTGGAGCTCGGAGACGGCGCGTGGAACGATCGGGGCTCAGGAGACGGCGCGTGGAACGATTGGGGCTTAAGAGACGACGGGTGGACCGATCGGGGCTTAGGAGACGGCACGTGAATCGATCGGGGCACAGGAGACGGCGCGTGAGCCGGTCGGGGCTTAGGAGACGACGCCTGGACCGATCGAGGTTTAGGGGGCGGCGTGTGGAACGATCGGGGCTTAGGAGACGGCGCGTGGACTGATCGGAGCTCGGGAAGCGGCGCCTGAACCGATCTGGCTCGGAGACGGCGCGTGGAGGCATCGGGGCTTAGAAGACGACGTATGGACCGTTCGGGGCTCAGGAAACGGCGCGTGGACCGATTGGAGCTCGGAGACAACGCGTGGACGGACTGCGGCTCAGGCGGTTGCGCGTGGACCAATTGGGGTTCGGCGACGGCGCATGGACCGATCGCGGCTCGGAGACGGCGCGTTAACCGATCGGGGCTTAGGAGACGATGCGTGAACCGATCGGGGCTCAGAGACGGCGCGTGGACCGACCGGGGCTCGGAGACGGCGCGTGGAACGATCGGGGCTCAGAAGACGGCGCGTGAACCGATCGGCGCTCGGAGATTGCGCGTGGACCGATCGGGGCTTAGGAGAGTACGCGTTGACCGATCGGGGCTCAGGTGACGGCGCGCGGACCGACCGGGGCTCAGGAGACGGCGCGTGAAATGATCGGCGCCCGGAGATGGCGCGCGGACCGATTGGCGCTTAAGAGAGGACGGGTGGACCGATCGGGGCTTAGGAGACGGCGCGTGAAGTTATCAGCGCTCAGAGACGGCACGTGGACCGATCAGGGCTTAGGATACGGCGCGTGGACCGATCGGGGCTCAGGAAGCGGCGCCTGGACCGATCGGGGCTCGGAAACGACGCGTTAGCCGAGCGGGGCTTAGGAGACGACGCGTGGACCGATCGGGGCTCAGGAGACGGCGCGTGAAGTTATCAACGCTCAGAGACGGCACGTGGACCGATCGGGGCTTAGGATACGGCGCGTGGACCGATCGGGGCTCAGGAAGCGGCGCCTGGACCGATCGTGGCTCGGAGACGACGCGTGGAGGCATCGGGGCTAAGAAGACGACGCATGGACCGATCGGGGCTCAGGAAACGGCGTGTGGATAGATCAGAGCTCGGAGACGACGCGTGGACCGATCGGGGCTTAGGAGACTACGCGTGTACCTATCGGGGCTCAGGAGACAGCGCGTGGACCGATCGGGGCTCAGGAGGCGGCGCGTGGATCGATCGGGGCTCGGAGACGGCGCGTGGAACGATCGGGTCTCAGGAGACGGCGCGTGAAATGATGGGCGCTCGGAGACGCCGCGAGGACCGATTGGGGCTTAGGAGACGGCGCGTGGACCGATCGGGGCGCAGGAAGCGGCGCCTGGACCGATCGTGGCTCGGAGACGGCGCGTGGAGGCATCCGGGCTAAGAAGACGACGCATGGACCGAGCGGGGATCAGGAGACGGCGCGAGGAGCGATCGGGGCTCAGGAGAAGACACATCAATTGATCGGGGCTCCGGAGACGACGCCTCGACGGATGGGGGCTCAGGAGGCGGCACGAAAAGCGATCGGGGCTCAGGAGAAGACGCGTCAATTGATCGGGGCTCAGGAGACGACGCGTCGACGAATCGGGGCTTAGGAGACGACGCGTGGACCGATCGGGGCTGAGGAGACGGCGCGTCGACCGACCGGAGCTCAGGAGATTCGCGTGGAGAGATCGGGGCTCAGGAGACGGCGCGTGAACCAATCGGCGCTCCGAGACGGCGCGTGGACCGATCGGGGATGAGGAGAAGGCGCGTGGACCGATCGGGGCTTAGGAGACGGCGCGTAGACCGATCGGGGCTCGGAGACGGCGTGTGGAACGATCGGGGCTCAGGTGACGGCGCGTGAACCGATCGGCGCTCGGAGACGGCGCGTGGACCGATCGGGGCTTAGTAGAAGGCGCTTGGTCCGATTGGGGTTTAGGAGACGACGCGTGGACCGATCGGAGCTCGGAGACGGCGCGTGGAACGATCGGGGCTCAGGAGACGGCGCGTGAACCGATCGGGGCTCGGAGACGGCGCGTGGACCGAGAGGGCTCTGGAAGCTTTGCACGGACGGATCGTGGCTCGGAGACGGCGCGTGGAGGCATCGGGGCTTTGAAGACGACGCGTGGACCGATGGGGCTCAGGAGCCGCGCGTGGACCGATCATGGCTCGGTGACGGCGCGTGGACCGATCGGGGCTTAGGTGACGATGCGTGGACCGATTGGGGCTCAGGAAGCAGCGCCTGGACCGATCGTGCCTCGGAGACGGCGCGAGGAGGCATCTGGGCTTCGAAGACGACGCGTGGATCGATCGGGGCTCGGAGACGGCGCGTGAACCGACCGGGGCTCAGGAGGCCGCGCGTGGACCGATCGAGGCTCAGGAGGCCACGCCTGGACCGATCGGGGCTCCGCGACGGCGCGTGGACCGATCGAGGCTTGGAGATGACGCGTGTACGGATCGGGGATTCGGCGATGACGCGTGGACCGATCCGGGCTCAGGAGACGGCGCGTGGACGGATCGGGGCTCGGAGACGGCGCGTGGAACGATCGGGGCTCAGGAGACGGCGCGTGAATCGATCGGCGCTCGTAGACGGCGCGTGGACCGATAGGGGCTTAGGAGTCGGCGCGTGGACCGATCGGGGCTCGGAGACGGGGCGTGGAATGATCGGGGCTCACGAGACGGCGCGTGAAATGATCGGCGCTCTGAGACGGCGCGTAGACCGATTGGGGCTTACGAGACGGCGCGTGGACCGATCGGGGCTCAGGAAGCGGCGCCTGGACCGATCGTGGCTCGAAGACGGCGCGTGGAGGCATCGGAGCTAAGAAGACGACGCATGGATCGAGCGGGGCCCAGGAGACGGCGCGAGGGGCGATCGGGGCTTGGAGACGCCGCGTGGAACGATCGGGGCTCAGGAAGCGGCGCCTGGACCGATCGTGGCTCGGAGACGGCGCGTGGAGGCATCGGGGCTAAGAAGACGACGCATGGACCGATCGGGGCTCAGGAAACGGCGTATGGACCGATCGGAGCTCGGACACGACGCGGGGACCGATCGGGGCTCAGGAGAAGGCGCGAGGAGCGATCGGGCTCAGGAGAAGACGCGTCAATTGATCGTGGCTCAGGAGACGACGCGTCGACGGATCAGGGCTTAGGAGACGACGCGTGGACCGATCGGGGCTTAGGAGACGACGCGTGGACCGATCGGGGCTCAGGAGACGGCGCGTGGACCGACCGGGGCTCAGAAGGCGACGCGTGGACCCATCGGGACTCGGAGACGGCGTGTGGACCGATCGGGGCTTAGGAGACGACGCGTGGAACGATCGGGGCTCAGGCGTCGGCGCGTGGACCGACCGGGGCTCAGGAGACGACGCGTGGACCGATCGGGGCTTAGGAGCCGACGCGTGGACCGATCCGGGCTCAGGAGACGGCGCGTGGACTGATCGGGGCTCAGATGACGGTGCGCGGACCGACCGGGGATCAGGAGATTCGCGTGGATCGATCGGGGCTCCGGAGATGCCGCGTGGAGCGATGGGGATCAGGAGACGGTGCGCGCACCGATCGGGGCTCGGAGACGGCGCGTGGACCGATCGGAGCTTAGGAGACTGCGCGTGAACCGATCGGCGCTCGGAGATGGGGCGTGGACCGATCGGGGGTTAGGAGACGGCGCGCAGACTGATCGGGGCGCAGGAGGCGGCGCGTGTACGGATCAGGGTTCTGGTGACGGCGCGTTTACCGATAGCAGCTCGGAGACGGCCCGTGGACGGATCGCGGCTTAGGAGACGGCGCGTGGAACGATCGGGGCTCAGGAGGCGGCGCGTGGACCGTCGAGGTTCGGAGACGGCACGTGGACCGATCGGGGCTTAGGAGAAGGCGCGTGGACCGATCGGTGCTCAGGAAGCGACGCCTAGACCGATCGTGGCTCGGATACGGCGCGTGGAGGCATCGGGGCTTTGAAGACGACGCGTGGACCGAACGGTGCTCAGAAAACGGCGCGTGGACCGATCGGTGCTCAGAGACGATGCGTGGACCGATCGGGGCTCAGGAAACGGCGTGTGGAGCGGTTGGGGCTCAGGAGACGACGCGTGGATCGATCGGGGCTCAGAAGACGACGCGTCGACCGATCGGGGCTCAGGAGACGGCGCGTGGATCGATCGGGGCTCGGAGACGCCGCGTGGAACGATCGGGGCTCGGAGACGACGCATGGATCGATCGGGGCTCGGAGACGGCTCGTGAACCGACCGGGGCTCAGGAGGCCGCGCGTGGACCGATCGAAGCTCAGGAGGCCACGCCTGGACTGATCGGGGCTCCGCGACGGCGCGTGGACCGATCGAGGCTCGGAGACGACGCGTGTACGGATCGGGGATTCAACGATGACGCGTGGACCGATCCGGGCTCAGGAGACGGCGCGTGGACCGATCGGGGCTCGGAGATGGCGCGTGGAACGATCGGGGCTCAGGAGACGGCGCGTGAACCGATCGGCGCTCGGAGACGGCGCGTGGACCAATAGGGGCTTAGGAGACGGCGCGTGGACCGATCGGGGCTCGGAGACGGGGCGAGGAATGATCGGGGCTCAGGAGACGGCACGTGAAATGATCGGCGCTCTGAGACGGCGCGTAGACCGATTGGGGCTTTCGAGACGGCGCGTGGACCGATCGGGGTTCAGGAAGCGGCGCCTGGACCGATCGTGGCTCGGAGGCGGCGCGTGGACCGATTGGGGAGCATGAGATGGTACGTGGACCGACCGGGGCTCGGAGACGGCGCACGGACCGATCGGGGCTTAGGATACGACGCGTCGACCGATTGGGGCTCAGGAGGCCGCGCGTGGACCGATCGCGGCTCGACGCAGCGCGTGGACGGATCAGGGCTCAGGAGACGGCGCGTGGACCGATCGGGGCGGGGAGACGGCGCGTGAACCGACCGGGGCTCAGGAGGCCGCGCGTGGACTGATCGGGGCTCGGCGACTGCGCGTGGACGTATCGGGGGTTAGGAGACGATGCGTGGACCGATCGCGGCTCGGAGACGGCGCGTGGACCGACCGGGGCTAAGCAGGCCGCGCGTGGACCTATCGAGGCTTAGGAGCCGACGCGTGGAACGATCGGGGCTCAGGAAGCGGCGCCTGAACCGATCGTGGCTCGGAGAAGGCGCGTGGAGGCATCCGGGCTAAGAAGACGACGCATGGACCGATCGGGGCTCGGCGATGGCGCGTGAATCGATCGGGGCTCGGAGACGACGCGTGGAATGATCGGGGCTTAGGAGACTACGCGTGTACCTATCGGGGCTTAGGAGACGCCGCGTGGACCGATCGGGGCGCAGGAAGCGGCGGCTGGACCGATCGTGGCTCGGAGAAGGCGCGTGGAGGCATCCGGGCTAAGAAGACGACGCATGGACCGAGCGGGGTTCAGGACACGGCGCGAGGAGCGATCGGGGCTCAGGAGAAGACGCGTCAATTGATCGGGGCTCAGGAGACGACGCGTCGACGAATCGGCGCTTAGGAGACGACGCGTGGACCGATCGGGGCTGAGGAGACGGCGCGACGACCGACCGGAGCTCAGGAGATTCGCGTGGATCGATCGGGGCTCCGGAGGCGGCGCGTGGACCAATTGGGGCTTAGGAGACGACGCGTGGACTGATCGGGACTCAGGAGACGGCGCGTGGCCCGATTGGGGCTCGGCTACGGTGCGTGAACCGACCGGGGCTCAGGAGGCCGCCCGCGAACCGATCGCGGCTCGGCGACGGCGCGTGGACCGATCGGGGCTCAGGAGGCCGCGCGTGGACCGATCATGGCTCGGCGACGGTGCGTAGACCGATCGGGGCAAGGAGACGACGCGTGGAATGAACGGGGCTCGAAGACCGCGCGTGAACCGACTGGGGCTCAAGCGGTTGCGCGTGGACCAATTGGGGTTCGGCGACGGCGCGTGGACCGTTCGGGGCTCGGAGACGGCGCGTTAACCGATCGGGGCTTAGGAGACGATGCGTGGACCGATCGGGGCTCAAGAAACGGCGTGTGGAGCGATCGCGGCTCAGGAGACGAAGCGTCGACCGATCAGGGCTCAGGTGACGGCGCGCGGACCGACCATGGCCCAGGAGACAGCGCGTGAAATGATCGGCGCTCGGAGATGGCGCGTGGACCGATTGGGGCTTAAGAGACGACGGGTGGACCGATCGGGGCTTAGGAGACGGTACGTGAATCAATCGGGGCACAGGAGACGGCGCGTGAGCCGGTCGGGGCTTAGGAGACGGCGCGTGGACCGATCGGGGCTCGGCGACGGCGCGTGGACAGATCGAGGCTCGGAGACGACGCGTGTACGGATCGGGGCTTTGAAGACGACGCGTGGACCGATCGTGGCTCAAGAAACGGCGTGTGGAGCGATCGGGGCTCAGGAGACGAAGCGTCGACCGATCAGGGCTCAGGTGACGGCGCGTGGACCGACCGTGGCTCAGGAGACAGCGCGTGAAATGATCGGCGCTCGGAGATGGCGCGTGGACCGATTGGGGCTTAAGAGACGACGGGTGGACCGATCGGGGCTTAGGAGACGGTATGTGAATCGATCGGGGCACAGGAGACGGCGCGTGAGCCGGTCGGGGCTTAGGAGACGGCGCGTGGACTGATCGGGGCTCGGGAAGCGGCGCCTGAACCGATCTAGCTCGGAGACGGCGCGTGGAGGCATCGGGGTTTAGAAGACGACGTATGGACCGATCGGGGCTCAGGAAACGGCGCGTGGACCGATTGGAGCTCGGAGACAACGCGTGGACCGACTGGGGCTCAGGCGGTTGCGCGTGGACCAATTGGGGTTCGGCGATGGCGCGTGGACCAATCGCGGGTCGGAGACGGCGCGTTAACCGATCGGGGCTTAGGAGACGATGCGTGAACCGATCGGGGCTCGGAGACGGCGCGTGGACCGACCGGGGCTCGGAGACGACGCGTGGACCGATCGGGGCTCGGAGACCGCGCGTGGACCATCTGGGGCGCAGGCGGTTGCGCGTGGACCAATTGGGGTTCGGCGATGGCGCGTGGACCGATCGGGGCTCGGAGACGACGCGTGGACCGATCGGGGTTCGGCGACAGCGCGTGAACCGACTGGGGCTCAGGCGGTTGCGCGTGGACCAATTGGGGTTCGGCGACGGCGCGTGGACCGTTCGGGGCTCGGAGACGGCGCGTTAACCGATCGGGGCTTAGGAGACGATATGTGGACCGATCGGGGCTCGGAGACGGCGCGTGGACCGACCGGGGCTAAGGAGGCCGCGCGTGGACCGATCGTGGCTCAGGAAGCGGCGCCTGGACCGATCGTGGCCCGGAGACGGCGCGAGAAGGCGTCTGGGCTTACAAGACGACGCGTGGATCGAACGGGGCTCGGAGACGGCGCATGAACCGACCGGGGCTCAGGAGACGGCGCGCGGACCGACTGGGGCTCAGTAGACTCGCGTGGATCGATCGGGGCTCCGGAGGCGCCGCGTGGACCGATTGGGATCAGGAGACGACGCGTGGACCGATCGGGCGTAGGAGACGACGCGTGTACCTATCGGGGCTCACGACACAGCGTGTGGACCGATTGGGGCTTAGGAGACGACGCGTGGACCGATCGGGGCTCAGGAGACGGCGCGTGAAGTTATCAGCGCTCAGAGACGGCACGTGGACCGATCGGGGCTTAGGATACGGCGCGTGGACCGATCGGGGCTCAGGAAGCGGCGCCTGGACCGATCGTGGCTCGGAGACGACGCGTGGAGGCATCCGGGCTAAGAAGACGACGCATGGACCGAGCGGGGTTCAGGAGACGGCGCGAGGACCGGTCGGTGCTCAGGAAGCGGCGCCTGGACCGATCGGGGCTCCGAGACGACGCGTGTACGGATCGAGGATTCGGGGACGACGCGTGGAACGATCCGGGCTCAGGAGACGGCGCGTGGACCGATCGGGGCTCGGCGACGGCGCGTGGAACGATCGGGGCTCAGGTGACGGCGCGTGAACCGATCCGCGCTCGGAGACGGCCCGTGGACCGATCGGGGCTTAGGAGAAGGCGCTTGGACCGATCGGGGCTTAGGAGACGGCGCGTGGGCCGATCGGAGCTCGGAGACGGCGCGTGGAACGATCGGGGCTCAGGAGACGGCGCGTGGAACGATTGGGGCTTAAGAGACGACGGGTGGACCGATCGGGGCTTAGGAGACGGCACGTGAATCGATCGGGGCACAGGAGACGGCGCGTGAGCCGGTCGGGGCTTAGGAGACGACGCCTGGACCGATCGAGGTTTAGGGGGCGGCGTGTGGAACGATCGGGGCTTAGGAGACGGCGCGTGGACTGATCGGAGCTCGGGAAGCGGCGCCTGAACCGATCTGGCTCGGAGACGGCGCGTGGACCGACCGGGGCTCGGAGACGGCGCGTGGAACGATCGGGGCTCAGAGACGGCGCGTGGACCGACCGGGGCTCGGAGACGGCGCGTGGAACGATCGGGGCTCAGAAGACGGCGCGTGAACCGATCGGCGCTCGGAGATTGCGCGTGGACCGATTGGCGCTTAAGAGAGGACGGGTGGACCGATCGGGGCTTAGGAGACGGCGCGTGAAGTTATCAGCGCTCAGAGACGGCACGTGGACCGATCAGGGCTTAGGATACGGCGCGTGGACCGATCGGGGCTCAGGAAGCGGCGCCTGGACCGATCGGGGCTCGGAAACGACGCGTTAGCCGAGCGGGGCTTAGGAGACGACGCGTGGACCGATCGGGGCTCAGGAGACGGCGCGTGAAGTTATCAACGCTCAGAGACGGCACGTGGACCGATCGGGGCTTAGGATACGGCGCGTGGACCGATCGGGGCTCAGGAAGCGGCGCCTGGACCGATCGTGGCTCGGAGACGACGCGTGGAGGCATCGGGGCTAAGAAGACGACGCATGGACCGATCGGGGCTCAGGAGACGGCGCGTGAAATGATCGGCGCCCGGAGATGGCGCGTGGACCGATTGGGGCTTAAGAGACGACGGATGGACCGATCGGGGCTTAGGAGACGGCACGTGAATCGATCGGGGCACAGCAGACGGCGCGTGAACCGGTCGGGGCTTAGGAGACGACGCGTTGACCGATCGGGGCTCAGGAGTAGGGGTGTGGACCGATCGGGGCTCAGGAGACGGCGCGTGGACCGATCGGGGCTCGGCGATGGCGCGTGGATCGATCGGGGCTCGGAGACGACGCGTGGACCGATCGGGGCTTAGGAGACTACGCGTGTACCTATCGGGGCTTAGGAGACGCCGCGTGGACCGATCGGGGCGCAGGAAGCGGCGCCTGGACCGATCGTGGCTCGGAGAAGGCGCGTGGAGGCATCCGGGCTAAGAAGACGACGCATGGACCGAGCGGGGTTCAGGAGACGGCGCGAGGAGCGATCGGGGCTCAGGAGAAGACGCGTCAATGGATCGGGGCTCAGGAGACGACGCGTCGACGAATCGGCGCTTAGGAGATGACGCGTGGACCGATCGGGGCTGAGGAGACGGCGCGTCGACCGACCGGAGCTCAGGAGATTCGCGTGGATCGATCGGGGCTCCGGAGGCGGCGCGTGGAACGATTGGGGTTTAGAAGACGACGTATGGACCGATCGGGGCTCAGGAAACGGCGCGTGGACCGATTGGAGCTCGGAGACAACGCGTGGACCGACTGGGGCTCAGGCGGTTGCGCGTGGACCAATTGGGGTTCGGCGACGGCGCATGGACCAATCGCGGCTCGGAGACGGCGCGTTAACCGATCGGGGCTCGGAGACGACGCGTGGACCGATCGGGGGTCGGAGACCGCGCGTGGAGCGATCGGGGCTCAGGAGACGGCGCGTGAACCGATCGGCGCACGGAGACGGCGCGTGGACCGATCGGGGCTCAGGAGGATACGCCTGGACCGATCGGGGCTCGGCGACGGCGCGTGGACCGATCGGGGCTCAGGAGACGGTGCGTGGACCGATTGGGGCTCGGATACGGCGCGTGAACCAACCGGGGCTCAGGATGCCGCGCGTGGACCGATCGCGGCTCGTGCGACGGCGCGTGCACCGATCGGCGCTCGGAGACGGCGCGTGAACCGATCGGGGCTTAGGAGACTACGCGTTGACCGATCGGGGCTCGGCGATGGCGCGTGGATCGATCGGGGCTCGGAGACGACGCGTGGACCCATCGGGGCTTAGGAGACTACGCGTGTACCTATCGGGGCTTAGGAGACGCCGCGTGGACCGATCGGGGCGCAGGAAGCGGCGCCTGGACCGATCGTGGCTCGGAGAAGGCGCGTGGAGGCATCCGGGCTAAGAAGACGACGCATGGACCGAGCGGGGTTCAGCAGACGGCGCGAGGAGCGATCGGGGCTCAGGAGAAGACGCGTCAATGGATCGGGGCTCAGGAGACGACGCGTCGACGAATCGGCGCTTAGGAGACGACGCGTGGACCGATCGGGGCTGAGGAGACGGCGCGTCGACCGACCGGAGCTCAGGAGATTCGCGTGGATCGATCGGGGCTCCGGAGGCGGCGCGTGGAACGATTGGGGCTTAGGAGACGACGCGTGGACTGATCGGGACTCAGTAGACAGCGCGTGGCCCGATTGGGGCTCGGATACGGCGCGTGAACCGACCGGGGCTCAGGAGGCCGTGCGAGAACCGATCGCGGCTCGGCGACGGCGCGTGGACCGATCGGGGCTTACTAGGCCGCGCGTGGACCGATCATGGCTCGGCGAGGGTGCGTAGACCGATCGGGGCTCGGAGACGACGCGTGGACTGATCGGGGCTCGAAGACAGCGCGTGGACCGATCGGGGCTCGGCGATGGCGCGTGGATCGATCGGGGCTCGGAGACGACGCGTGTACGGATCGAGGCTTGGAGACGGCGCGTGGGCCGACCGGAGCTCGGTCACGGCCCGAGGACGGATCGGGGCTTAGGAGACGGCGCGTGGACCTATCGGGGCTCAGGGGACGGCGCGTGAAGTCATCAGCGCTCAGAGACGGCGCGTGGACCGATCGGGGCTTAGGATACGACGCGTGGACCGATCGGGGTTCAGGAAGCGGTGCCTGGACCGATCGTGGCTCGGAGACGACGCGTGGAGGCATCGGGGCTAAGAAGACGACGCATGGACCGATCGGGGTTCAGGAAACGGCGTGTGGACCGATCAGAGCTCGGAGACGACGCGTGGACCGATCGGGGCTTAGGAGACGACGCGTGGACCGATCGGGGTTCAGGAGAGGACGCGTGGACCGATCGTGGCTCGGAGACGGCACGAGGAGGCATCTGGGCTTAGAAGACGACGCGTGGATCGATCGGGGCTCGGAGACGGCGCGTGAACCGACCGGGGCTCGGAGACGACGCGTGGACCGATCGGGGCTCAGGAGAAGGGGTGTGGACCGATCGGGGCTCAGGCGGTTGCGCTTGGACCGATCGGGGCTTAGGAGCCTCGCGTGGATCGATCGGGGCCCCGGAGGCGCCGCGTGGACCCATGGGGATCAGGAGACAGTGCGTGGACCGATCGGGGCTCGGAGACGGCGCGTGGACCGATCGGGGCTTAGGAGACGACGCGTGGACCGGTCGGGGCTTAGGAGACGACGCGTGGACCGATCGGGGTGTAGGCGACGACGCGTGTACCTATCGGGGCTCAGGAGACAGCGCGTGGACCGATCAGCGCTCGGCGACTGCGCGTGGACGTATCGGGGCTCAGGAGACATCGCGTGGACCGATCGAGGCTCGGGGACGGCGCGTTAACCGATCGGGTCTCAGGAGGCCGCGCGTGGACAGATCGGGGCTCAGGAGACGGCGCGTGGACCGATCGGGGCTCAGGAGGCCGCGCGTGGACCGATCATGGCTCGGCGACGGCGCGTGGACCGATCGGGGCTCGGAGACGACGCGTGGACCGATCGGGGTTCGGCGACAGCGCGTGAACCGACTGGGGCTCAGGCGGTTGCGCGTGGACCAATTGGGGTTCGGCGACGGCGCGTGGACCGTTCGGGGCTCGGAGACGGCGCGTTAACCGATCGGGGCTTAGGAGACGATTTGTGGACCGATCGGGGCTCGGAGACGGCGCGTGGACCGACCGGTGCTAAGGAGGCCGCGCGTGGACCGATCGTGGCTCAGGAAGCGGCGCCTGGACCGATCGTGGACCGGAGACGGCGCGAAAAGGCATCTGGGCTTACAAGACGACGCGTGGATCGAACGGGGCTCGGAGACGGCGCATGAACCGACCGGGGCTCAGGAGACGGCGCGTGTACTGATCGGGGTTCGGAGACGGCGCGTTAACCGATCGGGGCTTAGGAGACGGCGTGTGAACGTATCGGGGCTTAGGAGAGGATGCGTTGACCGATCGGGGCTCATGAGTCGGCGCTTAGACCGATCGGGGCTCAGGAGACGGCGCGTGGACCGGTCGGTGCTCGGAGACGGCGCGTGGACGAACCGTGGCTTAGAATGCGTCACGCGGACCGATCGGGGCTCGGATACGGCGTGTCGACCGATCGAGGCTCGCAGACGACGCGTTTACGGATCGGGGATCAGGAGACGACGCGTGGACCGATCGGGGCGTAGGACACGGCGCGTGTACCTATCGGGGCTCACGAGACAGCGTGTGGACCGATTGGAGCTCAGGAGACGGCGCGTGGACCGATCGGGGCTCGGAGTCGACACGTTAGCCGATCGGGGCTTAGGAGACGATGCGTGGGCCGATCGGGGCTCGGAGACGGCGCGTGGAGCGACCGGGGTTTAGGAGAAGACGCTTGGACCGAACGGGGCTTAGGAGACGGCGCGTGGACCGATCGGGCCTCAGGAGACGGCGCGCGGACCGACTGGGGCTCAGTAGACTCGCGTGGATCGATCGGGGCTCCGGAGGCGCCGCGTGGACCGATTGGGATCAGGAGACGACGCGTGGACCGATCGGGCGTAGGAGACGACGCGTGTACCTATCGGGGCTCACGACACAGCGTGTGGACCGATTGGGGCACAGGAGACGGCGCGTGGAACGATAGGGGCTCAGGAGACGGCGCGTCAACCGATCGGCGCTCGGAGACGGCGCGTGGACCGATCGGCGCTTAGGAGACGGCGCGTGGACCGATCGGAGATCAGGAGGTGATGCGTGGACCGATCGGAGTTGTGGAAGCGGCGCACGGACCGATCGTGGCTCGGAGACGGCGCGTGGACCGATCGGGGCTCGGAGACGACGCGTGGACCGATGGGGTCTCGGATACGGTGCGTGAAGCAACCGCGGCTCAGGAGGCCGCGCGTGGACCGATCATGGCTCGGCGACGGCGCGTGGACCGATCGGGGTTCGGATACGACGCGTGGACCGATCGGGGCTCGGAAACAGCGCGTGGGCCAACCGGGGCTCAGACGGTTGCGCGTGGACCAATTGGGGTTCGGCGACGGCGCGTGGACCGATCCGGGCTCAGGAGACGGCGCGTGGACCGATCGGGGCTCGGAGACGGCGCGTGGAGCGATCGGGGCTCAGTAGACGGCGCGTGAACCGATCGGCGCACGGAGACGGCGCGTGGACCGATCAGGGCTCAGGAGGATACGCCTGGACCGATCGGGGCTCGGTGACGGCCCGTGGAACGATCGGGGCTCCGAGTCGGCGCGTTAACCGATCGTGGCTTAGGAGACGATGCGTGGACCGATCGGAGCTCGGAGACGGCGCGTGGACCGACCGGGGCTCAGGAGGATACGCCTGGACCGATCGGGGCTCGGCGACGGCGCGTGGACCGATCGAGGCTCGGAGACGACGCGTGTACGGTTCGAGGATTCGGGGACGACGCGTGGAACGATCCGGGCTCAGGAGACGGCGCGTGGACCGATCGGGGCTCGGTGACGGCGCGTGGAACGATCGGGGCCCGGAGACGGCGCGTGGAACGATCGGGGCTCAGGAGATGGCGCGTGAACCGATCGGCGCTCGGAGATTGCGCGTGGACCGATCGGGGCTTAGGAGACTACGCGTTGAACGATCGGGGCTCAGGTGACGGCGCGCGGACCGACCGGGGCTCAGGAGACGGCGCGTGAAATGATCGGCGCCCGGAGATGGCGCGCGGACCGATTGGGGCTTAAGAGAGGACGGGTGAGAAGATCGGGGCTTAGGAGACGGCGCGTGAAGTTATCAGCGCTCAGAGACGGCACATGGACCGATCGGGGCTTAGGATACGGCCCGTGGACCGATCGGGGCTCAGGAAGCGGCGCCTGGACCGATCGGGGCTCGGAAACGACGCGTTAGCCGAGCGGGGCTTAGGAGACGACGCGTGGACCGATCGGGGCTCAGGAGACGGCGCGTGAAGTTATCAGCGCTCAGAGACGGCACGTGGACCGATCGGGGCTTAGGATACGGCGCGTAGACCGATCGGGGCTCAGGAAGCGGCGCCTGGACCGATCGTGGCTCGGAGACGACGCGTGGAGGCATCGGGGCTAAGAAGACGACGCATGGACCGATCGGGGCTCAGGAAACGGCGTGTGGATAGATCAGAGCTCGGAGACGACGCGTGGACCGATCGGGGCTTAGGAGACTACGCGTGTACCTATCGGGGCTCAGGAGACAGCGCGTGGACCGATCGGGGATCAGGAGGCGGCGCGTGGATCGATCGGGGCTCGGAGACGGCGCGTGGAACGATCGGGTCTCAGGAGACGGCGCGTGAAATGATCGGCGCTCGGAGACGCCGCGTGGACCGATTGGGGCTTAGGAGACGGCGCGTGGACCGATCGGGGCGCAGGAAGCGGCGCCTGGACCGATCGTGGCTCGGAGACGGCGCGTGGAGGCATCCGGGCTAAGAAGACGACGCATGGACCGAGCGGGGTTCAGGAGACGGCGCGAGGAGCGATCGGGGCTCAGGAGAAGACACGTCAATTGATCGGGGCTCCGGAGACGACGCCTCGACGGATCGGGGCTCAGGAGGCGGCACGAGAAGCGATCGGGGCTCAGGAGAAGACGCGTCAATTGATCGGGGCTCAGGAGACGACGCGTCGACGAATCGGGACTTAGGAGACGACGCGTGGACCGATCGGGGCTAAGGAGACGGCGCGTCGACCGACCGGAGCTCAGGACATTCGCGTGGATCGATCGGGGCTCCGGAGGCGGCGCGTGGACCAATTGGGGCTTAGGAGACGACGAGTGGACTGATCGGGACTCAGGAGACGGCGCGTGGCCCGATTGGGGCTCGGATACGGCGCGTGAACCGACCGGGGCTCAGGAGGCCGCCCGAGAACCGATCGCGGCTCGGCGACGGCGCGTGGACCGATCGGGGCTCAGGAGGCCGCGCGTGGACCGATCATGGCTCGGCGACGGCGCGTAGACCGATCGGGGCTCGGAGACGACGCGTGGACCGATCGGGGCTCAGGAGAAGGCGCGTGGACCGATCGGGGCTTAGGAGGGGACCCGTCGACCGATCGGGGCTCAGGAGACGACGCGTGGACCGGTCGGTGCTCAGGAAGCGGCGCCTGGACCGATCGGGGCTCCGAGACGACGCGTTAACCGAGCGGGGCTTAGGAGACTATGCGGGGACCGATAGGGGCTCGGAGACGACGCGTGTACGGATCGAGGATTCGGGGACGACGCGTGGAGCGATCCGGGCTCAGGAGACGGCGCGTGGACCGATCGGGGCTCGGAGACGGCGCGTGGAACGACCGGGGCTCAGGTGACGGCGCGTGAACCGATCCGCGCTCGAAGACGGCCCGTGGACCGATCGGGGCTTAGGAGAAGGCGCTTGGACCGATCGGGGCTTAGGAGACGGCGCGTGGGCCGATCGGAGCTCGGAGACGGCGCGTGGAACGATCGGGGCTCAGGAGACGGCGCGTGAACCGATCGGCGCTCGGAGACGGCGCGTGGGCCGTTCAGGGCTTAGAAGACGACGCGTCGACCGATCGGGGCTCAGGTGACGGCGCGCGGACCGACCGGGGCTCAGGAGACAGCGCGTGAAATGATCGGCGCTCGGAGATGGTGCGTGGAACGATTGGGGCTTAAGAGACGACGGGTGGACCGATCGGGGCTTAGGAGACGGCACGTGAATCGATCGGGGCACAGGAGACGGCGCGTGAGCCGGTCGGGGCTTAGGAGACGACGCCTGGACCGATCGAGGTTTAGGGGGCGGCGTGTGGAACGATCGGGGCTTAGGAGACGGCGCGTGGACTGATCGGAGCTCGGGAAGCGGCGCCTGAACCGATCTGGCTCGGAGACGGCGCGTGGAGGCATCGGGGCTTAGAAGACGACGTATGGACCGTTCGGTGCTCAGGAAACGGCGCGTGGGTCGATCGGGGCTTAGGAGACGGCACGTGGACTGATCGGGGCTCGGGAAGCGGCGCCTGAACCGATCGTGGCTCGGAGACGGCGCGTGGAGGCATCGGGGCTTAGAAGACGACGCATGGACCCATCAGGTCTCAGGAAACGGCGCGTGGACCGTTTGGAGCTCAGAGACGACGCGTGGACCGACTGGGGCTCAGGCGGTTGCGCGTGGACCAATTGGGGTTCGACGACGGCGCGTGGACCGATCGCGGATCGGAGACGGCGCGTTAACCGATCGGGGCTGAGGAGACGATGCGTGAACCGATCGAGGCTCGGAGACGGCCCGTGGACAGATCGGGGCTTAGGAGACGGCGCGTGGACCGATCGGGGCTCAGGAGACGGCGCGTGGACCGGTCGGGGCTTAGGAGACGACGCCTGGACCGATCGGGGCTTAGGAGGCGGCGTGTGGAACGATCGGGGCTCAGGAGACGGCGCGTGCACCGACCGGCGCTCGGAGACGGCGCGTGGAGCGATCGATGCTGAGGAGACGACGCGTGGATCGATCGGGGCTTAGGAGACGACGCGTGGACCGATCGGGGCTCGGAGACGGCGCGTGGAACGATCGGAGCTCAGGAGACGGCGCGTGTACCTATCGGGGCTCACGAGACTGCGTGTGGGCCGATTGGGGCTCAGGAGACGACGCGTTTACGCATCGGGGATCAGGAGACGACCGTGGAACGATCCGGGCTCAGGAGACGGAGCGAGGACCGATCGGGCCTTCTCCTCAGCCCCGATTGGTCCACGCGCCGTCTCCGAGCGCCGATCGGTTCACGCGCCGTCACCCGAGCCCCGCGCGTGGACGGACCGCGGCTTAGAATACGGTACGCGGACCGATCGGGGATCGGACACGGCGTGCGGACCGATCGAGGCTCGGAGACGACGCGTTTACGGATCGGAGATCAGGAGACGACGCGTGGAACGATCCGGGCTCAGGATACGGAGCGTGGACCGATCGGGGCTTGGAGACGGCGTGTGGAACGATCGAGACTCGGGTGACAGCGCGTGAACCGATCGGCGCTCGGAGACGGCGCGTGGACCGATCGGGGCTCGAAGACGGCGCGTGGACCGACCGGGGCTCAGGAGGCCGCGCGTGGACCGATCGGTGCTCGGAGACGGCGCGTGGACGGACCGTGGCTTAGAATGCGTCACACGGACCGATCGGGGCTCGGATACGGCGTGTGGACGTATCGGGGCTTAGGAGACGATGCGTGAACCGATCGGAGCTCAGGAGACGCCGCGTGGACCGATCCGGGCTCCGAGACGGCGCGTGGAACGATCGGGGCTCAGGAGACGGCGCGTGAAATGATCGGCGCTCTGAGACGGCGCGTGGACCGATTCTAAGCACTTCTAAGCCCAGATGCCTCCTCGCGCCGTCTCCGAGCCACTATCGGTCCACGCGTCGTCTCCTAAGCCCCGATCGGTCCACGCGCCGTCTCCTGTGCCCCGATCTGTCGACCCGTCCTCTCCTAAACCCCGATCGGTCCACGCGTCGTCTCCTAAACCCCGATCGGTCCACACGCCGTCTCCGAGCCCCGATGGGTCCACGCGTCGCCTCCTGAGCCCCGGTCGGTCCACGCGCCGTCTCCTGAGCCCCGATCGGTCCACGCGCCGTCTCCGAGCGCCGATCGGTTCACGCGCCGTCTCCTGAGCCCCGATCGTTCCACGCGTCGTCTCCGAGCTCTGATCGGTGCACACGCCGTTTCCTGAGCCCCGATCGGTCCATGCGTCGTCTTCTTAGCCCCGATGCCTCCACGCGTCGTCTCCGAGCCCCGAACGGTCCAGGCGCCGTTTCCTGAGCCCCGATCGGTCCACGCGCCGTATCCTAAGCCGCGATCGGTCCACGCGCCGTCTCCTGAGCCCGATCTGTCCACGCGCCGTCTCCGAGCCCCGATCGGTTCACGGATCGTCTCCTAAGCCCCGATCGGTTAACGCGCGGTCTCCTGAGCCCCGGTCGGTCCACGCGCGGTCTCCGAGCACCGATCGGTCTACGCGTCGTCCCCTAATACCCGATCGGTTCACGCGTCGTCTCCTAAGCCCCGATCCATCGACGCGTCGTCTCCTGAGCCCCGATCGACCCACGCGCCGCCTCCTGAGCCCCGATCGCTCCATGGGCCGTTTCCTGATCCCCGATCGGCCCACACGCCGTCTCCGAGCCCCGATCGGTCCGCGTGCCGCATTCTAACCCACGGTCCATCCACGCGCCGTCTCCGAGCCCCGCTCGATCCACGCGTCGTCTCCTAAGCCTCGATCGGTCCACGCGCCGTCTCCGAGCGCCGATCGGTTCACGCGCCGTCTTCTAAGCCCCGATCGTTCCACGCGCCGCCTCCTAAGCCCCGATCGGTCCAGGCTTCGTCTGCTAAGCCCCGACCGGTCCACGCGTCGTCTCCTGAGCCCCTGTCAGTTCCCGCGCCGTCTCCGAGCCCGATCGGTCCACGCATCGTCTCCTAAGCCCCTATTGGTTAACGCGCCGTCTCCGAGCCCCGATCGGTCCATGCGCGGTCTCCGAGCCCCGATCGGTCCACGCGCCGTCTCCTGGGCCCCGATCGGTCTACGCGTCGTCTCCTAAGCCCCGATCGGCTAACGCGTCGACTCCGAGCCCCGATGCCTCCACGCGCCGTCTCCGAGCCACGATCGGTGCAGGCGCCACTTCCTGAGCCCCGATCGGTCCACGCGCTGTCTCCTGAGCCCCGATCCATGCACGCGCAGTCGCCGAGCCCCGATCGGTCCACGTATGTTCTCCTAAGCCCCAATTAGTCCACGCGCCGTCTCCTAAGCCCCGATCGGTTAACGCGCCGACTCGGAGCCCCGATCGTTCCACGCGCCGTCTCCGAGCCCCGATCGTTCCACGCGCCTTCTCCTAAGCCACGATCGGTCAGCGCCGTCTCCGAGCGCCGATCGGTGCACGCGCCGTCGCACGAGCCGCGATCGGTCCACGCGCGGCCTCCTGAGCCCCGGATGGTTCACGCGCCGTATCCGAGCCCCAATCGGTCCACGCACCGTCTCCTGAGCCCCGATCGGTACACGCGCCGTCTCCGTGCGCCGATCGGTTCACGCGCCGGCTCCTGAGCCCCGATCGCTCCACGCGCTGTTTCCGAGCCCCGATCGGTCCACGCGTCGTATCCGAACCCCGATCGGTCCACGCGCCGTCGCCGAGCCATGATCGGTCCACGCGCGGCCTCCTGAGCTCCGGTTGCTTCAGGCGCCGTATCCGAGCCCCCATCGGTCCACGCGTCGTCTCCGAGCCCCGATCGGTCCACGCGCCGTCTCCTGAGCCCCGGTCGGTTCACGCGCCGTCTCCGAGCCCGATCGGTCCACGCATCGTCTCCTAAGCCCCTATCGGTTAACGCGCCGTCTCCTGAGCCCCGATCGGTCCACGCGCCGTCTCCTGAGCCCCAATCGGTCCACACGCTGTCTCGTGAGCCCCGATAGGTACACGCGCCGTCTCCGAGCCCCCATCGGTCCACGCGTTGTCTCCTAAGCCCCGATCGGTCCACGCGCCGTCTTCGAGCCCCAATCGGTTCACGCATCGTCTCCTAAGCCCCGATCGGTTAACGCGCCGTCTCCGAGCGCCGAGCGGTCCACGCGCCGTCGCCGAACCCCAATTGGTCCACGCGCAACCGCCTGAGTCCCAGTCGGTCCACGCGCTTTCTCCGAGCCCCGATCGGTCCACGCGCCGTCTCCTAAGCCGCGATCCGTCCACGGGCCGTCTCCGACCTGCTATCGGTAAACGCGCCGTCACCAAGCCCTGATCTGTACACGCGTCGTCTCCGAGCCCCGATCGGTCCACGCGCCGTCGCCGAGCCTCGATCGCTCCACGCACCGTCTCCTGAGCCCCGATCGGTCCACGCGCCGTCTCCTAAGCCGCGATCCGTCCACGGGCCGTCTCCGAGCTGCTATCGGTAAACGCGCCGTCACCAAGCCCTGATCGGTCCACGCGCCGTCGCGGAACCCCAATTGATCCACGCGCAACCGCCTGAGCCCCAGTCGGTCCTCGCGCCGGCACCTGAGCCCCGCTCGGTCCCTGCGTGGTCTCCTTAGCCCCGATGCCTCCTCGCGCCGTATCCGAGCCACGATCGGTCTAGGCGTCGCTTCCTGAGCCCCGATCGGTCCACGCGCTGTCTCCTAAGCCCCAATCGGTCCACGCGCCGTCTCCTAAGCCCCGATCGGTCCACGCGCCGTCTCCGAGCGCCGATCGGTTCACACGCCGTCTCCTGAGCCCCGATCGTTCCACGCGCCATCTCCGAGCCCCGATCGGTCCACGCGCCGTCTGCTAAGCCCCGATCGGTCCACGCGCCGTTTCCTGAGCCCCGATCGGTCCACGCGCCGTCTCCTGGGCCCCGATCGGTCTACGCGTCGTCTCCTAAGCCCCGATTGGTAGACCTGCCGTCTCCCAGCCACGATCGATCCACGCGCCGTCTGCAAAGCCCCAATCTGTCCACGACCCGTCTCCGGGCCCCGATCGGTGCACGCGCCGTCTCCTAAGCCCCGATCGATCCACGCGCCGTCGCCGAACCCCAATTGGTCCACGCGCAATCGCCTGAGCCCCAGTCGGTCCACGCGCCGTTTCCTGAGCCCCGATCAGTCCACGCGCCGTCTCCTGGGCCCCGATCGGTCTACGCGTCGTCTCCTAAGCCCCTATTGGTGGATGTGCCGTCTCCCATCCACGATCGGTCCACGCGCCGTCTGCTAAGCCCCAAACTGTCCACGACCCGTCTCCGGGCCCCGATCGGTGCACGCGCCGTCTCCTAAGCCCCGATCAATCCACGCGCCATTGCCGAACCCCAATTGGTACACGCGCAACCGCCTGAGCCCCAGTCGGTCCACGCGCCGTTTCCTGAGCCCCGATCGGTCCACGCGCCGTCTCCTGGGCCCCGATCGGTCTACGCTGTTACGATTTGAGAATCGTTTCTCTTTATACCTATCTCTTAACATTTTCAAGCCTCGCATGGTGTACCGCACAACGTAGCGCAACGTCGCAATCGCGTTATGAATTCCCTATTTCTGTACCAAACCCCAACAACTCTGCAACGCCGCACAATTCGTCACCTGCCTCGCGCCAGGTGACCCCACCTTAACGCGCCGTACCTCTGAACCCAGAAGAGCCACGCGCGAACTCGGGAAGGCCCTATGATAGGTGTCACGGTTTGAGAAGCCGTTATCTTTATACCTATCTCTAAACGTTTTCAAGTCTTGCCTGGCATGCCGCACAACTTAGCGCAACGTCGCAATCGCGTTACGAACTCCCTATTTCTGTGCCAAACCCCAATAACTCTGCAACACCGCACAATTCGTCACCTGCCAGGTGACCTTGCCTCCACGCGCCGATCCTCCAAAAGCCAGAAGAGCCTCGCGCGAACTCGAGAAAAGCCCTCTGATTGGCTCGTTGTCGCGCATACACCGTGTCGCGGACGACACCGTTCGCTATCTTTATCAATGATCTATTCACCCTAAGCACCCTTCCACTAAGTGACTCATCGCACTAGCCCTAAGTAGCTACCAAAAGATTAGTATAAAAGGGCGACCTTTTGCACCAAGTAGTGAGTTACAATTTCAACGGAGACCAGCAACGCAACCACTTTGCGCAACAGAATCTGCGGAGCATTCTCGCTCGTTGTCCGTTTGAGTATAAAAGTTGTAAACTCATCGAGACTAAGCTTGCATATTGTACAGTAATCTTAGAGTCAAAAGTAACGTGCTCGTGAGAAATAAAAAGTCTGATAACTGAACTCGCGTCGACCATATTCTTTTCACTCCTCACCGAGACTACGAGAATCATCGTCGCATCGCATCGAGCTTCGTCAGATCACCAGCACTACACGACCAGCGAAAGAGTGAGTCGAATCTTTCTCATACAACCTTTCGTATAGGTCAAGATTGACCATCGGACTAGTCGAAAACGACGGTGCCGACCTAGTCGAAAACCCCTCCGACAATTTGTAGTAAAGAAAAGGCGAGATTTCCGTCCCTGAAGGAAAGGGCTTAATTGCCTTGCCTCGAAAAGAGAAATCGAACCGTGTTACGCATTCCCATACTCGATAGAGTTCAGCGGATCGTAACACAAATAAAAATTTTGGTGTCAGAAGTGGGATTTTAAAACGCCCTTACTACAAAAAAATGGAGAATGGGTCTAGGCAGAACACCATCTAAGACAAATTCGAAAGATAACACCACAACATCAAGCACCCCTCGATCAAGCACCGCAAATACCTCAATACCCATTACCGATCACAATACGGGAGATATAGGAGAATCCGGCAGCATTGCTAATCATCCGCAGGCGCTTATTGGAGCTTTAGCGACAGAAGTCGACGAAATAATTGAACGTATAGATAACCTCGGGGCAGACATGGCTAACCCCCAGATACCGACAGTCTCTATCAAATACGCTATCGAAGCAGTCCCAATTTTTGATGGATATAATATTCCACTATCACACTTCCTGGAGGGTTGTGAAGAAGCTCAACAAATGCTTCCTGCCGAAGCTCAACAGAGCCTTGCGCTAATCCTACGAAACAAACTAAGAGGTGAAGCACGCCGCGCGGTACACGGCGTCAGACTCCCAACGATCGCAGAATTTATCAAATTCTTAAAAACGCTCTACGCACCCGCTAAGTCAATTTACCAGCTCCAAGGAGAACTCGGGAGACTTTTTCAAGGCGATAACGAAGGCACGTTAGCATACGCCAATCGCGCCAAGGATCTTGGCAACAGAATTTACGAATTACATTTATCAAATCAAAGGGAACCTAATTTAAATGACGAAGAACAAGCAACTTTGGATAAAAATCTTGTCGATTGTTTCATCCGTGGACTAAAACCAGAGATCGAAAATAAAATCAAATTAAACCAAACATTCAAAGAAACAATGAAGGATGCAATCGAAATAGAACGACAACTCCGAGCGAAAAACACACTACGAACTACCCGCTCAAATAACAGCCACACAGGAAACAGTAGATACGCGACAGAAAAGGTTCACCATATTCAATCCAACAACATAATTTGTCAATTCTGCCAAAAGAATGGCCATACTGCAGATCGATGTTACGAGTTACTTCGAAAATTAAACAATCCACCACCAAGATCACAACCACGCGACACGGGGCCCAGTAATATACGTTCAGGCATGCGACCTAATGAGCAAGGGAGAAACCCAAATCGCGAAATCACATCCGGTACCCCGATCCAGGGAGGATTCAAGTTTTGCCGGTATTGCAAGGACTCAGGGCATACGATAGAGAATTGCCGCAGAAGAGAATATAACAACAGTCAGTCGAGGCAACCGCAAACACCCGTTTACGAGCAGAATAAAATTCAAAGTGACGTTACCCAGGGAAACATGCAAGGTCGCTCAATACGATACGCACAGCCCGAAGAAGAAAGTAACCGTCCAAAAAGAATTACCACTGCTCTACTAAATCGCGAAAGTAATGTGCCGGTTATTGAGGTAGACTCCAAAGACTTTATTAAACCAGCATTATTAATGATAGACACAGGGTCTGCATTAAATCTGGTTAAAAGTAATCAAGTTGCACCAGAAGTATACGTCGACAGAAGTGAAGTCGTAAGAATCAGCGGAATAACGAAGGACTACGTTGAGACCTTGGGAAAAACTCAAATTCAGATCCTCAATACCAAGGTCACCTTCCATTTAGTTGCAGACGATTTCCCGATCGAGGATGACGGGTTAATCGGAACAGATTTCTTTCGGACCCACCACGCTGATGTCTCGTATTCAGAAAAATGTTTAAAATGGGGAAGAAATGAAATCCCTTTCATGAAGCTCGAAACTATTGTAGTGCCCGCCCGTACCAAAGGAAGTTTTTACGTGCGTGTGGGAAATATGGAGGTAAAGGAGGGATACATACCTCGCCAACAAGTCTCGCCAGGAATATATCTGGGTGACGCCTTGGTTACCAATGATAATGGTAAAGCGTACCAATACTTGTTTAATACCATGGAAGAAGACGTGGAAGTCGCCGTTCCTGTATTAAACATACAAAAATTTGAGGAAAGAAAGCAATACCTCAACCATACTATGTCCCTCGGAAAGGAGGAAAAATTCAATTATCCTATGTCCCTCAAAAATGAGGAAGGATCCAATTCTACTATGTCCCTCGGAAAGGAGGAAAAATTCAATTATCCTATGTCCCTCAAAAAGGAGGAAGGATCCAATTCTACTATGTCCCTCGGAAAGGAGGAAAAATTCAATTATCCTACGTCTCTCGAAAATGAGTAAGGATCCAATTCTACTATGTCCCTCGGAAAGGAGGAAAAATTCAAGTATCCTATGTCCCTCGAAAAGGAGGAAGGATCCAATTCTATTATGTCCCTCGGAAAGGAGGAAAAATTCAATTATCCTATGTCCCTCGAAAAGGAGGAAGGATCCAATTCTACTATGTCCCTCGGAAAGGAGGAAAAATTCAATTATCCTATGTCCCTCAAAAATGAGGAAGGATCCAATTCTACTATGTCCCTCGGAAAGGAGGAAAAATTCAATTATCCTATGTCCCTCGAAAATGAGGAAGGATCCAATTCTACTATGTCCCTCGGAAAGGAGGAAAAATTCAACTATCCTATGTCTCTCAAAAATGAGGAAGGATCCAATTCTACTATGTCCCTCGGAAAGGAGGAAAAATTCAATTATCCTATGTCCATCGAAAATGAGGAAGGATCCAATTCTACTATGTCCCTCGGAAAGGAGGAAAAATTCAATTATCCTATGTCCCTCGAAAATGAGGAAGGATCCAATTCTACTATGTCCCTCGGAAAGGAGGAAAAATTCAATTATCCTATGTCCCTCAAAAAGGAGGAAGGATCCAATTCTACTATGTCCCTCGGAAAGGAGGAAAAATTCAACTATCCTATGTCCCTCAAAAATGAGGAAGGATCCAATTCTACTATGTCCCTCGGAAAGGAGGAAAAATTCAATTATCCTATGTCCCTCAAAAATGAGGAAGGATCCAATTCTACTATGTCCCTCGGAAAGGAGGAAAAATTCAATTATCCTATGTCCCTCGAAAATGAGGAAGGATCCAATTCTACTATGTCCCTCAGAAAGGAGGAAAAATTCAACGATACTACGTCCCTCGAAGGAGGAAAAATTTCCAAGTCAATTAAAGGAGGAAAAGGAAGTCATACCACTATCTCTCGTGATAAAGAAAAATTCAATAAATCCCTCAAGGAAGAAGAGGAAATTCACAAAAATACTACACTCCCTAACGTAGAAAAAGGGGATCTCACTATTTCCAAATCGGGTAATACTGACTCATCCGAAGTAAAATGCTGCGAAAAGGCTATGGAAGATTGTCGTACAGGAAAATTTCCAAGCAACCAAAACGAAACAATCCACACGATATCGGCATCAAGGTTCCGGAATTCCGACGGGAACCTACCCGAAATAATGCAGAACCAAGAACGGGAATATAACCCACCAAATAACATGCAAATTTACGATGTAAATTCCAGTGATCGCGTTGAGAGAATAAAAGAATTATTACGTTTGGACCACTTGAACGAGGAAGAACGAGAAAGTGTGGAAACCCACATCGAGGAATATCAAGACCGGTATCATTTACCGGGCAAACAACTATTAGCAACGAACATCATAAAACACCGAATAAATACTGTAGACGACCTGCCAATAAACACTCGCCAGTATCGGTACCCCCCTTTGCTTATGGAAGAAATAAATCGCCAGGTAAACGATCTGTTAGACGGAGGGATTATACAACCCTCACATTCTCCGTACAATTCTCCGGTATGGATAGTACCGAAAAAGACCACCTCCATACGGAAGCATGGGGACAGCTACCCCTACTACACCATGGACCGTCAACCCCGGCGGGAAATATGGAAACGGCTGAATCCCCGGGATCTTCCGAGACGCCACCACCGATCGAGGACCAAGTTCCCAATCCCGAGGTACCACCACCGATATCAACGGGCACTAGTGGTACCTTCAACCGAGGGCCACCCCCTCCATACGGAAGCGTTGGGACAGCTACCCCCTCTACACAATGGGCCAACGTTCCAACTCCGGAGGCACCAGGACTTCAACAGGAGCTGAACCTGGGCGAAATCACCGACGCCGATATGGACGACTTCTTCCGATGGCTCGAAGAAAGAACGGACGAATTCTTTCGGAGTAATTAGAATATTCATTCGCACCGTTAGACCTCTATGGCAATCATTCTTATGCACTACGTAAGATACATTCACTATCTCTAGTATAACGATGCACTGCTTATAATCACCATTAGAATCATTCAATAAAGGTGAGAGAAGGTCTAACCGAGCACAAGCACGTCCACAACCGCACACCACTACCTGAAAAGAAAAAAAAAACCCTTTTTTTTTTTTTTTTTTTTTTTATATACACGGACCGTTGAGAGCACTATTATCCCCCGCGGTCATATAATAATAAATCCTTCAAATCTATACCCTTTGCGAAGTATAGGCATGCGTGAGGACACGCATAGGAGCTGTCCGTCTTCGACTCGCCATGCTCCAACTTAAGGAGGGAGGTGTTACGATTTGAGAATCGTTTCTCTTTATACCTATCTCTTAACATTTTCAAGCCTCGCATGGTGTACCGCACAACGTAGCGCAACGTCGCAATCGCGTTATGAATTCCCTATTTCTGTACCAAACCCCAACAACTCTGCAACGCCGCACAATTCATCACCTGCCTCGCGCCAGGTGACCCCACCTTAACGCGCCGTACCTCTGAACCCAGAAGAGCCACGCGCGAACTCGGGAAGGCCCTATGATAGGTGTCACGGTTTGAGAATCCGTTATCTTTATACCTATCTCTAAACGTTTTCAAGTCTTGCCTGGCATGCCGCACAACTTAGCGCAACGTCGCAATCGCGTTACGAACTCCCTATTTCTGTGCCAAACCCCAATAACTCTGCAACACCGCACAATTCGTCACCTGCCAGGTGACCTTGCCTCCACGCGCCGATCCTCCAAAAGCCAGAAGAGCCTCGCGCGAACTCGAGAAAAGCCCTCTGATTGGCTCGTTGTCGCGCATACACCGTGTCGCGGACGACACCGTTCGCTATCTTTATCAATGATCTATTCACCCTAAGCACCCTTCCACTAAGTGACTCATCGCACTAGCCCTAAGTAGCTACCAAAAGATTAGTATAAAAGGGCGACCTTTTGCACCAAGTAGTGAGTTACAATTTCAACGGAGACCAGCAACGCAACCACTTTGCGCAACAGAATCTGCGGAGCATTCTCGCTCGTCGTCCGTTTGAGTATAAAAGTTGTAAACTCATCGAGACTAAGCTTGCATATTGTACAGTAATCTTAGAGTCAAAAGTAACGTGCTCGTGAGAAATAAAAAGTCTGATAACTGAACTCGCGTCGACCATATTCTTTTCACTCCTTACCGAGACTACGAGAATCATCGTCGCATCGCATCGAGCTTCGTCAGATCACCAGCACTACACGACCAGCGAAAGAGTGAGTCGAATCTTTCTCATACAACCTTTCGTATAGGTCAAGATTGACCATCGGACTAGTCGAAAACGACGGTGCCGACCTAGTCGAAAACCCCTCCGACAATTTGTAGTAAAGAAAAGGCGAGATTTCCGTCCCTGAAGGAAAGGGCTTAATTGCCTTGCCTCGAAAAGAGAAATCGAACCGTGTTACGCATTCCCATACTCGATAGAGTTCAGCGGATCGTAACAACGCGTCGTCTCCTAAGCCCCGATTGGTGGACGTGCCGACTCCCAGCCCCGATCGATCCACGCGCCGTCGCCGAACCCCAATTGGTCCACGCGCAATCGCCTGAGCCCCAGTCGGTCCACGCGCCGTTTCCTGAGCCCCGATCAGTCCACGCGCCGTCTCCTGGGCCCCGATCGGTCTACGCGTCGTCTCCTAAGCCCCGATTGGTGGACGTGCCGTCTCCCATCCACGATCGGTCCACGCGCCGTCTGCTAAGCCCCAAACTGTCCACGACCCGTCTCCGGGCCCCGATCGGTGCACGCGTCGTCTCCTAAGCCCCGATCAATCCACGCGCCATTGCCGAACCCCAATTGGAACGCGCGCAACCGCCTGAGCCCCAGTCGGTCCACGCGCCGTTTCCTGAGCCCCGATCGGTCCACGCGCCGTCTCCTGGGCCCCGATCGGTCTACGCGTCGTCTCCTAAGCCCCGATTGGTGGACGTGCCGTCTCCCAGCCACGATCGGTCCACGCGCCGTCTGCTAAGCCCCAATCTGTCCACGACCCGTCTCCGGGCCCCGATCGGTGCACGCGCCGTCTCCTAAGCCCCGATCGATCCACGCGCCGTCGCCGAACCCCAATTGGTCCACGCGCAATCGCCTGAGCCCCAGTCGGTCCACGCGCTGTCTCCGAGCCCCGATCGGTCCCTGCGCCGACTCGTGAGTCCCAATCCGGCCACTCGCTGTCTCCTGAGCCCTGATAGGTACACGCGTCGTCTCCTACGCCCCGATCTGTCCACCCGTCGTCTCCTAGGCCCCGATCGGTCCACGCGCCGTCTCCGAGCCCCGATCGGTCCACGCGCCGTCTCCTGAGCCCCGATCGGTTGACGCATCCTCTGCTACACCTCGATCGATCCACGCGTCGTCTCCTGAGCCCCGATCGGTCGACGGGTCCTCTCCTAAGCCCCGATCGGTCCACGCGTCTTCTCCTGACCCCCGATCAGTCCACGCGTCGTCTCCTAAGCCCCGATACGTCCACACGCCGTCTCCGAGCCGCGATGGATCCACGCGTCGCCTCCTGAGCCCCGATCGAGCCACGCGAGTCTCCTGAGCCCCGGTCGGTCCACGCGCCGCCTCCTGCGCTCCGATCGGTCCACGCGCCGTCTCCTGAGCCCCGATCGGTCGACGCGCCGTCTCGTGAGCCGCGATCGGTCCACGCGCCGTCTCCTGAGCCCCGATCGGTCCACGCGTCGTTCCCTAAGCCCCGATCCATCCACGCGCAGTCTCCCGAGCCTCAATCGGTCCACGCGCCGTCTCCTGAGCCCCGATCGGTCCACGCGCCGTCTCCTCAGCCCCGATCGGTCCACGCGTCGTCTCCGAGCACCGATCGGTCCACGCGCCGTCTCAGAGGGCCGATCATTTCACGCCCCGTCTCCTGAGCTCCGATCGTTCCACGCGCCGTCTCCGAGCCCCGATCGGTCCACGCGCCGTCTCCTGAGCCCCGATCGGTCCACGCGCCGTCTCCTGAGCCCCAATCGGTCCACACGCTGTCTCGTGAGCCCCGATAGGTACACGCGCCGTCTCCGAGCCCCCATCGGTCCACGCGTTGTCTCCTAAGCCCCGATCGGTCCACGCGCCGTCTTCGAGCCCCAATCGGTTCACGCGTCGTCTCCTAAGCCCCGATCGGTTAACGCGCCGGCTCCGAGCGCCGAGCGGTCCACGCGCCGTCGCCGAACCCCAATTGGTCCACGCGCAACCGCCTGAGTCCCAGTCGGTCCACGCGCTTTCTCCGAGCCCCGATCGGTCCACGCGCCGTCTCCTAAGCCGCGATCCGTCCACGGGCCGTCTCCGACCTGCTATCGGTAAACGCGCCGTCACCAAGGCCTGATCTGTACACGCGTCGTCTCCGAGCCCCGATCGGTCCACGCGCCGTCGCCGAGCCTCGATCGCTCCACGCACCGTCTCCTGAGCCCCGATCGGTCCACGCGCCGTCTCCTAAGCCGCGATCCGTCCACGGGCCGTCTCCGAGCTGCTATCGGTAAACGCGCCGTCACCAAGCCCTGATCGGTCCACGCGCCGTCGCGGAACCCCAATTGATCCACGCGCAACCGCCTGAGCCCCAGTCGGTCCTCGCGCTGGCACCTGAGCCCCGCTCGGTCCCTGCGTGGTCTCCTTAGCCCCGATGCCTCCTCGCGCCGTATCCGAGCCACGATCGGTCTAGGCGTCGCTTCCTGAGCCCCGATCGGTCCACGCGCTGTCTCCTAAGCCCCAATCGGTCCACGCGCCGTCTCCTAAGCCCCGATCGGTCCACGCGCCGTCTCCGAGCGCCGATCGGTTCACACGCCGTCTCCTGAGCCCCGATCGTTCCACGCGCCATCTCCGAGCCCCGATCGGTCCACGCGCCGTCTCCTAAGCCCCGATCGGTCCACGCGCCTTCTCCTAAACCCCGATCGGTCCACGTGCCATCTCCGAGCCTCGACCCGTCCACGCGCCGTCTCCTGAGCCCCGATCGTTCCACGCGCCGTCTCCTAAGCCGCGATCCGTCCACGGGCCGTCTCCGAGCTGCTATCGGTAAACGCGCCGTCACCAAGCCCTGATCCGTACACGCGTCGCCTCCGAGCCCCGATCGGTCCACGCGCCGTCTCCGAGCCCCGATCGGTCCACAGCCGTCTCCTGAGCCCCGGTCGGTTCACGCGCCGTCTCCGAGCCCCGATCGATCCACGCGTCGTCTTGTAAACCCAGATGCCTCCTCGCATCGTATCCTAAGCCACGATCGGTTAACGCGCCGTCTCCGAGCCCCGATCGGTCCACGCGCCGTCGCGGAACCCCAATTGATCCACGCGCAACCGCCTGAGCCCCAGTCGGTCCACGCGCCGTTTCCTGAGCCCCGATCGGTCCACGCGCCGTCTCCTGGGCCCCGATCGGTCTACGCGTCGTCTCCTAAGCTCCGATTGGTAGACCTGCCGTCTCCCAGCCACGATCGATCCACGCGCCGTCTGCAAAGCCCCAATCTGTCCACGACCCGTCTCCGGGCCCCGATCGGTGCACGCGCCGTCGCCGAACCCCAATTGGTCCACGCGCAATCGCCTGAGCCCCAGTCGGTCCACGCGCCGTTTCCTGAACCCCGATCAGTCCACGCGCCGTCTCCTGGGCCCCGATCGGTCTACGCGTCGTCTCCTAAGCCCCTATTGGTGGATGTGCCGTCTCCCATCCACGATCGGTCCACGCGCCGTCTGCTAAGCCCCAAACTGTCCACGACCCGTCTCCGGGCCCCGATCGGTGCACGCGCCGTCTCCTAAGCCCCGATCAATCCACGCGCCATTGCCGAACCCCAATTGGTACACGCGCAACCGCCTCACGACCCGTCTCCGGGCCCCAGTCGGTCCACGCACCGTTTCCTGAGCCCCGATCGGTCCACGCGCCGTCTCCTGGGCCCCGATCGGTCTACGCGTCGTCTCCTAAGCCCCGATTGGTGGACCTGCCGTCTCCGAGCCACGATCGGTCCACGCGCCGTCTGCAAAGCCCCAATCTGTCCACGACCCGTCTCCGGGCCCCGATCGGTGCACGCGCCGTCTCCTAAGCCCCGATCGATCCACGCGCCGTCGCCGAACCCCAATTGGTCCACGCGCAATCGCCTGAGCCCCAGTCGGTCCACGCGCCGTTTCCTGAGCCCCGATCGGTCCACGCGCCGTCTCCTGGGCCCCGATCGGTCTACGCGTCGTCTCCTCAGTCCCGATTGGTGGACGTGCCGTCTCCCATCCACGATCGGTCCACGCGCCGTCTGCTAAGCCCCAATCTGTCCACGACCCGTCTCCGGGCCCCGATCGGTGCACGCGCCGTCTCCTAAGCCCCGATCGATCCACGCGCCGTTGCCGAACCCGAATTGGTACACGCGCAACCGCCTGAGCCCCAGTCGGTCCACGCGCCGTTTCCTGAGGCCCGATCGGTCCACGCGCCGTCTCCTGGGCCCCGATCGGTCTACGCGTCGTCTCCTAAGCCCCGATTGGTGGACGTGCCGTCTCCCAGCCACGATCGGTCCACGCGCCGTCTGCTAAGCCCCAATCTGTCCACGACCCGTCTCCGGGCCCCGATCGGTGCACGCGCCGTCTCCTAAGCCCCGATCGATCTACGCGCCGTCGCCGAACCCCAATTGGTCCACGCGCAATCGCCTGAGCCCCAGTCGGTCCACGCGCTGTCTCCGAGCGCCGATCGGTGCACGCTGCGTCGCACGAGCCGCGATCGGTCCACGCGCAGCCTCCTGAGCCCCGGTTGGTTCACGCGCCGTACCCGAGCCCCAATCGGTCCACGCACCGTCTCCTGAGCCCCGATCGGTCCACGCGCCGTCTCCGTGTGCCGATCGGTTCACGCGCCGTCTCCTGAGCCCCGATCGCTCCACGCGCCGTCTCCGAGCCCCGATCGGTCCACGCGCCGTCTCCTGAGCCCGGATCGGTCCACGCGCCGTCGCCGAACCCCAATTGGTCCACGCGCAACCGCCTGAGCCCCGGTTGGTCCACGCGCTGTTTCCGAGCCCTGATCGGTCCACGCGTCGTATCCGAACCCCGATCGGTCGACGCGTCGTTTCCTGAGCCCCGATCGATCCACGCGTCGTCTCCTGAGCCCCGATCGCTCCACGCGCCGATTTCTGAGCCCCGATCAATTGACGCGTCTTCTCCTGAGCCCCGATCGCTCCTCGCGCCGGCACCTGAGCCCCACTCGGTCCCTGCGTGGTCTTCTTAGCCCCGATGCCTCCTCGCGCCGTATCCAAGCCCCAATCGATCCACGCGCCGTCTCCTGAACCCCGATCGGTTCACATCGCCGGCTCCGAGCCCGATCCGTCCACGCATCGTCTCCTAAGCCCCGATCGGTTAACGTGCCGTCTCCGAGCCCCGATCGGTTCACGCGCCGTCTCCTGAGCCTCTGTCGGTTCACGCGCCGTCTCCGAGCCCCGATCGATCCACGCGTCGTCTTGTAAACCCAGATGCCTCCTCGCATCGTCTCCTAAGCCCCGATCGGTTAACGCGCCGTCTCCGAGCCCCGATCGGTCCACGCCCCGTCGCCGAACCCCAATTGGTCCACGCGCAACCTCCTGAGCCCCAGTCGGTCCACAAGCGGCCTCCTGAGCCATGCTCGGTCCACGCGCCGTCTCCTGAGCCCCGATCGGTCAACGCGCCGTTCCCTAAGCTCCGATCCATCCACGCGCAGTCTCCTGAGCCCCGATCGGTCCACGCGCCGTCTTCGAGCGCCGATCGGTCCACGCAACGTCTCCTAAGCCCCAATCGGTTCACGCGCCGTCTCCTGAGCCCCGATCGTTCTACGCGCCGTCTCCGAGCCCCGATCCGTCCACGCGCAGTCGCCGAGCTCCGATCGATTCACGCGCGGTCTCCTGAGCCCCAGTCGGTACACGCTCTGTCTCCGAGCCCCGATCGGTCCACGCATCGTCTCGTAAGCCCCGCTCGGTTAACGCGTCGTTTCGGAGACCCATCGGTCTACGCGCCATCTCCGAGCCGCGATCGGTTAACGTGCCGTCTCCGAGCCCCGATCGGTCCACGCGCCGTCTCCTGAGCCCCGATACGTCCAGGCGCAGTCGCCGAGCCCCGATCGGTCCACACGCGGTCTCCTGAGCCCCGATCTGTCCACGCGCCGTCTCCGAGCCCCGATCGGTTCACGGATCGTCTCCTAAGACCCGACCGGTTCACCCGCCGTCTCCTGAGCCCCGGTCGGTCCACGCGCCGTCTCCGAGCCTCGATCGATCCACGTACCGTCTCCGAAGCCCCTATCGGTCCACGCGCCGTCTGCTGAGCCCCGATCGGTTCACGCATCGTCTCCTAAGCCCCGATACGTCCACACGCCTTTTCCTGATCCCCGATCGGTCCGCGTGACGCATTCTAAGCCCCGATCGGTCCACGCGACGTCTCCAAAGCCCTGATCGGTCCACGTACCGTCTCCGAGCGCCGATCGGTCCACGCAACGTCTCCTAAGCCCCAATCGGTTCACGCGCCGTCTCCTGAGCCCCGATCGTTCTACGCGCCGTCTCCGAGCCCCGATCCGTCCACGCGCAGTCGCCGAGCTCCGATCGATTCACGCGCGGTCTCCTGAGCCCCAGTCGGTACACGCTCTGTCTCCGAGCCCCGATCGGTCCACGCATCGTCTCGTAAGCCCCGCTCGGTTAACGCGTCGTTTCGGAGACCCATCGGTCTACGCGCCATCTCCGAGCCGCGATCGGTTAACGTGCCGTCTCCGAGCCCCGATCGGTCCACGCGCCGTCTCCTGAGCCCCGATACGTCCAGGCGCAGTCGCCGAGCCCCGATCGGTCCACACGCGGTCTCCTGAGCCCCGATCTGTCCACGCGCCGTCTCCGAGCCCCGATCGGTTCACGGATCGTCTCCTAAGACCCGACCGGTTCACCCGCCGTCTCCTGAGCCCCGGTCGGTCCACGCGCCGTCTCCGAGCCTCGATCGATCCACGTACCGTCTCCGAAGCCCCTATCGGTCCACGCGCCGTCTGCTGAGCCCCGATCGGTTCACGCATCGTCTCCTAAGCCCCGATACGTCCACACGCCTTTTCCTGATCCCCGATCGGTCCGCGTGACGCATTCTAAGCCCCGATCGGTCCACGCGACGTCTCCAAAGCCCTGATCGGTCCACGTACCGTCTCCGAGCCCCGATCGGTTCACGCGCCGTCTTCTGAACCCCGATACGTCCACGCGCAGTCGCCGAGCCCCGATCGGTCCACGCGCCGTCGCCGAACCTCGATAGGTCCACGCGCGGCCTCCTGAGCCCCTGTCGGTTCACGCGCCGTCTCCGAGCCCCGATCGATCCACGCGTCGTCTTCTAAGCCCAGATGACTGCTCGCGCCGTCTCCGAGCCACGATCGGTCCAGGCGCTGTCTCCTGAGCCCGGATCGTTCCACGCGTCGTCCCCGAATCTCCGATCAGTACACACGTCGTCTCCGAGCCTCGATCGGTCCACGCGCCGTCGGCGAGCCCCGATCGGTCCAGGCGTATCCGCCTGAGCCCCGGTCGGTCCACGCGCCGTCTCCGAGCCCCGATCGGTCCACGCGCGGTGTCCTGAGCCCCGGTCGGTCCAGGCCCCGTCTGTGAGCGCCGATCGGTTCACGCGCCGTCTCCTGAGAACGATCCGTCCACGCGCCGTCTCCTGAGCCCCAATCGGTCGACGCGTCGTCTCGTGAGCCCCGATGGGTCCACGCGCCGTCTCCGAGCCCCGATCGGTCCACGCGCCGTCTCCTGAGCCCCGATCGGTCCACGCGTCATTCCCGAAGCCCCGATCCATCCACGCGCAGTCTCCCGAGCCCCGATCGGTGCACGCACCGTCTCCTAAGCCCCGATCGGTCCACGCCCCGTCTCCGAGCACCGATTGGTTCACGCGCCGTCTCCTGAGACTCGATCCGTCCACGCGCTGTCTCCTGAGCCCCGATCGGTCGACGCGTCCTCTGCTAAACCCCAATCGGTCCACGCGCCGTCTCCGAGCGCCGATCCGTCCACGCGCCGTCTTCTGAGCCCCGATCGGTCCAGGCATCGTCTCCTAAGCCCCGGACGGTCCACCCACCGTTTCCGAGCCCCGATCGCTCCACGCGCCGTCTCCTGAGCCCCGATCGGTCCACGCATCGTCTCCTAAGCCCCGATCGGTCCACGCGCCGTTTCCGAGCCCCGATCGGTCCACGCATCGTCTGCTAAGCCCCGGACGGGCCACGCGCCGTATCCACGCCCCAATCGATCCACGCGCCGTCTCCTGAGCCCCGATCGATCCACGCGTCGTTCCCTAAGCCCCGATCCATCCACGCGCAGTGTCCCGAGCCCCAATCGGTCCACGCGCCGCCTCCTGATCCCCATCGCTCCATGCGGCGTCTCCGGAGCCCCGATCGATCCACGCGAGTCTCCTGAGCCCCGGTCGGTCCGCGCACCGTCATCTGAGCCCCGATCAGTCCACATGCCGTCTCCTAAGCCCCGATCGCTCCACGGACCGGTTCCTGATACCCGATCGGTCCACGCGCCGCCTCCTGAGTCCCGATCGGTCAACGCGTCGTCTCCTGAGCCCGGATCGGTCCACGCGCCGTCTCCGAGCGCCGATCGGTTCAATCGCCGTCTTCTGAGCCCCGATCATTCCACGCGCCATCTCCGAGCCCCGATCGGTCCACGCGCCATCTCCTAAGCCCCGATCGGTCCACGCGCCTTCTCCTAAGCCCCGATCGGTCCACGTGCCGTCTCCGGGCCCCGATCGGTGCACGCGCCGTCTCCTAAGCCCCGATCGATCTACGCGCCGTCGCCGAACCCCAATTGGTCCACGCGCAATCGCCTGAGCCCCAGTCGGTCCACGCGCTGTCTCCGAGCGCCGATCGGTGCACGCTGCGTCGCACGAGCCGCGATCGGTCCACGCGCGGCCTCCTGAGCCCCGGTTGGTTCACGCGCCGTACCCGAGCCCCAATCGGTCCACGCACCGTCTCCTGAGCCCCGATCGATCCACGCGCCGTCGCCGAGCCCCGATCGGTCCAGGCGTATCCTCCTGAGCCCCGATCGGTCCACGCGCCGTCTCCGTGTGCCGATCGGTTCACGCGCCGTCTCCTAAGCCCCGATCGCTCCACGCGCCGTCTCCGAGCCCCGATCGGTCCACGCGCCGTCTCCTGAGCCCGGATCGGTCCACGCGCCGTCGCCGAACCCCAATTGGTCCACGCGCAACCGCCTGAGCCCCGGTTGGTCCACGCGCTGTTTCCGAGCCCTGATCCGTCCACGCGTCGTATCCGAACCCCGATCGGTCCACGCGCCGTCGCCGAGCCATGATCGGTCCACGCGCGGCCTCCTGAGCCCCGGTTGCTTCACGCGCCGTATCCGAGCCCCCATCGGTCGACGCGTCGTTTCCTGAGCCCCGATCGATCCACGCGTCGTCTCCTGAGCCCCGAACGCTCCACGCGCCGATTTCTGAGCCCCGATCAATTGACGCGTCTTCTCCTGAGCCCCGATCGCTCCTCGCGCCGGCACCTGAGCCCCACTCGGTCCCTGCGTGGTCTTCTTAGCCCCGATGCCTCCTCGCGCCGTATCCGAGCCACGATCGGTCTAGGCGTCGCTTCCTGAGCCCCGATCGGTCCACGCGCTGTCTCCTAAGCCCCGATCGGTCCACGCGCCGTCTCCGAGCGCCGATCGGTTCACGCGCCGTCTTCTGAGCCCCGATCGTTCCACGCGCCATCTCCGAGCCCCGATCGGTCCACGCGCCGTCTCCTAAGCCCCGATCGGTCCACGCGCCTTCTCCTAAGCCCCGATCGGTCCACGTGCCGTCTCCGAGCCTCGACCCGTCCACGCGCCGTCTCCTGAGCCCCGATCGTTCCACGCGCCGTCTCCTAAGCCGCGATCCGTCCACGGGCCGTCTCCGAGCTGCTATCGGTAAACGCGCCGTCACCAAGCCCTGATCCGTACTCGCGTCTTCTCCGAGCCCCGATCGCTCCACGCGCCGTCGCCGAGCCTCGATCAGTCCACGCGCGGCCTCCTGAGCTCCGATCGGTTCACGCGCTTGCTCCGAGCCCGATCGGTCCACGCATCGTCTCCTAAGCCCCGATCGGTTAACGTGCCGTCTCCGAGCCCCGATCGGTCCACGCGCCGTCTCCTGAGCCCGGATCGGTCCACGCGCAACCGCCTGAGCCCCGGTTGGTCCACGCGCTGTTTCCGAGCCCTGATCGGTCCACGCGTCGTATCCGAACCCCGATCGGTCCACGCGCCGTCGCCGAGCCATGATCGGTCCACGCGCGGCCTCCTGAGCCCCAGTTGCTTCACGCGCCGTATCCGAGCCCCCATCGGTCTTCGCGTCGTCTCCGAGCCCCGATCGGTTCACGCGCCGTCGCCGAGCCCCGATCGGTCCACGCACCGTGTCCTGATCCCGATCAGTCCACGCGGCGCCTCCGGAGTCCCGATCGATCCACGCGAGGCTTCTGAGCCCCGGTCGGTCCGCGCGCCGTCTCCTGAGCCCCGATCGGTCGACGCGTCGTCTCCTGAGCCCCGATCGATCCACGCGTCGTCTCCTGAGCCCCGATCGCTCCAGGCGCCGTTGTCTGAGCACCGTTCGGTCCACGCGTCGTCTTCAAAGCCCCGATGCCTCCACGCGCCGTCTCCGAGCCACGATCGGTTCGTGCGCCGCTTCCAGAGCCCTATCGGTCCACGCGTCCTCTCCTGATCTCCTATTGGTCTACGCGCCGTCTCCTAAGCCCCGATCGGTCCACGTGCCGTCTCCGAGCGCCGATCGGTTCACGCGCCGTCTCCTGAGCCCCGATCATTCCACGCGCCGTCTACGAGCCCCGGTCGGTCCACGCGCCGTCGCCGAGCCATGATCGGTCCACGCGCGGCCTCCTGAGCCCCGGTCGCGGCTTGCGCCGTATCCAAGCCCCAATCGATCCACGCGCCGTCTCCTGAACCCCGATCGGTTCACATCGCCGGCTCCGAGCCCGATCGGTCCACGCATCGTCTCCTAAGCCCCGATCGGTTAACGTGCCGTCTCCGAGCCCCGATCGGTTCACGCGCCGTCTCCTGAGCCCCTGTCGGTTCACGCGCCGTCTCCGAGCCCCGATCGATCCACGCGTCGTCTTGTAAACCCAGATGCCTCCTCGCATCGTCGCCTAAGCCCCGATCGGTTAACGCGCCGTCTCCGAGCCCCGATCGGTCCACGCCCCGTCGCCGAACCCCAATTGGTCCACGCGCAACCTCCTGAGCCCCAGTCGGTCCACGCGCGGCCTCCTGAGCCATGCTCGGTCCACGCGCCGTCTCCTGAGCCCCGATCGGTCAACGCGCCGTTCCCTAAGCTCCGATCCATCCACGCGCAGTCTCCTGAGCCCCGATCGGTCCACGCGCCGTCTTCGAGCGCCGATCGGTCCACGCAACGTCTCCTAAGCCCCAATCGGTTCACGCGCCGTCTCCTGAGCCCCGATCGTTCTACGCGCCGTCTCCGAGCCCCGATCCGTCCACGCGCAGTCGCCGAGCTCCGATCGATTCACGCGCGGTCTCCTGAGCCCCAGTCGGTACACGCTCTGTCTCCGAGCCCCGATCGGTCCACGCATCGTCTCGTAAGCCCCGCTCGGTTAACGCGTCGTTTCGGAGACCCATCGGTCTACGCGCCATCTCCGAGCCGCGATCGGTTAACGTGCCGTCTCCGAGCCCCGATCGGGCCACGCGCCGTCTCCTGAGCCCCGATACGTCCAGGCGCAGTCGCCGAGCCCCGATCGGTCCACACGCGGTCTCCTGAGCCCCGATCTGTCCACGCGCCGTCTCCGAGCCCCGATCGGTTCACGGATCGTCTCCTAAGACCCGACCGGTTCACCCGCCGTCTCCTGAGCCCCGGTCGGTCCACGCGCCGTCTCCGAGCCTCGATCGATCCACGTACCGTCTCCGAAGCCCCTATCGGTCCACGCGCCGTCTGCTGAGCCCCGATCGGTTCACGCATCGTCTCCTAAGCCCCGATACGTCCACACGCCTTTTCCTGATCCCCGATCGGTCCGCGTGACGCATTCTAAGCCCCGATCGGTCCACGCGACGTCTCCAAAGCCCTGATCGGTCCACGTACCGTCTCCGAGCCCCGATCGGTTCACGCGCCGTCTTCTGAACCCCGATACGTCCACGCGCAGTCGCCGAGCCCCGATCGGTCCACGCGCCGTCGCCGAACCTCGATAGGTCCACGCGCGGCCTCCTGAGCCCCGATCGGTTCACGCGCCGTCTCCGAGCCCCGATCGATCCACGCGTCGTCTTCTAAGCCCAGATGCCTCCTCGCGCCGTCTCCGAGCCACGATCGGTCCAGGCGCTGTCTCCTGAGCCCGGATCGTTCCACGCGTCGTCCCCGAATCTCCGATCAGTACACACGTCGTCTCCGAGCCTCGATCGGTCCACGCGCCGTCGGCGAGCCCCGATCGGTCCAGGCGTATCCGCCTGAGCCCCGGTCGGTCCACGCGCCGTCTCCGAGCCCCGATCGGTCCACACGCGGTGTCCTGAGCCCCGGTCGGTCCAGGCCCCGTCTGTGAGCGCCGATCGGTTCACGCGCCGTCTCCTGAGAACGATCCGTCCACGCGCCGTCTCCTGAGCCCCAATCGGTCGACGCCTCGTCTCGTGAGCCCCGATGGGTTCACGCGCCGTCTCCGAGCCCCGATCGGTCCACGCGCCGTCTCCTGAGCCCCGATCGGTCCACGCCCCGTCTCCGAGCACCGATTGGTTCACGCGCCGTCTCCTGAGACTCGATCCGTCCACGCGCTGTCTCCTGAGCCCCGATCGGTCGACGCGTCCTCTGCTAAACCCCAATCGGTCCACGCGCCGCCTCCTGCGCCCCGATCGGTGTGCGCGCCGACTCCTGAGCCCCGATCGGTCCACGCGTCGTTCCCTAAGCCCCGATCGGTCCAGGCATCGTCTCCTAAGCCCCGGACGGTCTACCCGCCGTTTCCGAGCCCCGATCGCTCCACGCGCCGTCTCCTGAGCCCCGATCGGTCCACGCATCGTCTCCTAAGCCCCGATCGGTCCACGCGCCGTTTTCGAGCCCCGATCGGTCCACGCATCGTCTGCTAAGCCCCGGACGGGCCACGCGCCGTATCCACGCCCCAATCGATCCACGCGCCGTCTCCTGAGTCCCGATCGGTCCACGCGCCGTCTCCCGAGCCCCAATCGGTCCACGCGTCGTCTCCTAAGCCCCGATCGGTCTACGCGCCGTCTCTAAGCCCCGATCCGTCGCCGCGTCGTGTCCTGAGCCCCGATCAATTGACGCGTCTTCTCCTGAGCCCCGATCGCTCCTCGCGCCGTCTCCTGAACCCCGATCATTCCACGCGCCTTCTCCTAAGCCACGATCGGTCCACGCGCCGTCTCCGAGCCCCAGTCGGTCCACGCGCTGTCTCCGAGCACCGATCGGTCTACGCGTCGTCTCCGAGCCCCGATCGGTCCACGCGCCGTCTCCGAGCCCCGAACGGTTCACGCACCGTCTCCTGGTCCCAATCGGTCCACGCGGCGCCTCTGGAGCCCCGATCGATCCACGCTAGTCTCCTGAGCCCCAGTCGGTCCGCGCGCCGTCTCCTGAGCCCCGATTGTTCGACGCGTCGTCTCCTGAGCCCCGATCGATCCACGCGTCATCTCCTGAGCCCCGATCGCACCACACGCCGTTTCCTGAGCCCCGATCGGAACACGCGTCGTCTTCAAAGCCCCGATGCCTCCACACGCCGTCTCCGAGCCACGATCGGTCCGTGCGCCGCTTCCGCAACCCCGATCGGTCCACGCGTCATCTCCTGATCTCCGATCGGTCCACGCGCCGTCTCCTAAGCCCCGATCGGTCCACGCGCCGTCTCCGAGCGCCGATCGGTTGACGCGCCGTCCCCGATCCCCGATCGATCCACGCGCCGTCTCCGAGCGCCGATCGGTTCACGCGCCGTCGGCCGAGCCCCGATTGTTCCACACGGCGTCTCCGAGCCCCGATCGGTCCACGCTTCGTCTCCTGAGCCCGGATCGTTCCATGCGTCGTCTCCTGATTCCCGATCCTTAAACGCGTCGTCTCCGAGCCTTGATCGGTCCACACGCCGTGTCCGATCCCCGATCGATCCGCGTACCGCATTATGAGCCGCGGTCCGTCCACGCGCCGTCTCAGAGCACCGATCGGTCGACGCGCCGTCTCAGAGCACCGATCATTTCACGCCCCGTCACCTGAGCTCCGATCGTTCCACGCGCCGTCTCCGAGCCCCGATCGGTCCACGCGCCATCGGCGAACCCCAATTGGTCCACGCGCAACCTTTCGAGCCCCAGTCGGTAAACGCGCTGTCTTCGAGCCCCGATCGGTCCACGTATGTTCTCCTAAGCCCCAATTAATCCCCGCGCCGTCTCCTAAGCCCCGATCTGCCCACGGGCCGTCTCCGAGCTCCGATCGGTCCACGCGCCGTCTCCAAGCCTCGATCCGTACACGCGTCGTCTCCGAGCCCCGGTCGGTCCACGCGCCATCGCCGAACCCCGATCGGTCCACGCGCCGTCTCCTGAGCCCCGATACGTCCACGCGCAGTCGCCGAGCCCCGATCAGTCCACGCGCGGCCTCCTGAGCCCCGGTCGGTTCACGCGCCGTCTCCTGAGCCCGGATCGTTCCACGCGTCGTCTCCTGATCCCCGATCCGTAAACGCGTCGTCTCCGAACACCGATCGGTCCACGCGCCGTCTCAAAGCGCCGATCATTTCACGCGCCGTCTCCTGAGCTCCGAACGGTCCACGCGCCGTCTCCTGAGCCCCGATCGGTCCACACGTCGTCTCCTAAGCCCCAATCGGTCCACGCGTCGTCTCCTAAGCCCCGATCCGTCGCCACGTCGTCTCCTGAGCCCCGATCCATTGACGCGTCTTCTCCTTAGCCCCGATCGCTCCTCGCGCCGTCTCCTGAGCCCCGCTCGGTCCATGCGTCGTCTTCTTAACCCCGATGCCACCACGCGCCGTCTCCTAAGCCCGGATCTGCCCACGGGCCGTTTCCGAGCTCCGATCGGTCCACGCGCCGTCTCCAAGCCTCGATCCGTACACGCGGCGTCTCCGAGCCCCGATCAGTCCACGCGCCGTCTCCTGAGCCCCGATCGGTTCACGCATCGTCTCCTAAGCCCCGATCGGTCCGTGCGCCGTCTCCGAGCCCCGATCGGTCCACGTACCATCTCATGCTCCCCAATCGGTCCACGCGCCGCCTCCGGAGCCCCGATCGATCCACGCATCGGCTCCTGAGCCCCGGTCGGCTCACGCGTCGTCTTCGAGCACCGATCGATCCACGCGCCGTTTCCTGGGCCCCCGATCGGTCCACGCGTCGCCGCCGGAGCCCCGATCGGTCCACGCGCCGTCTCCTGTGCCCCGATCTGTCGACCCGTCCTCTCCTAAACCCCGATCGGTCCACGCGTCGTCTCCTAAACCCCGATCGGTCCACACGCCGTCTCCGAGCCCCGATGGGTCCACGCGTCGCCTCCTGAGCCCCGGTCGGTCCACGCGCCGTCTCCTGAGCCCCGATCGGTCCACGCGCCGTCTCCGAGCGCCGATCGGTTCACGCGCCGTCTCCTGAGCCCCGATCGTTCCACGCGTCGTCTCCGAGCTCTGATCGGTGCACACGCCGTTTCCTGAGCCCCGATCGGTCCATGCGTCGTCTTCTTAGCCCCGATGCCTCCACGCGTCGTCTCCGAGCCCCGAACGGTCCAGGCGCCGTTTCCTGAGCCCCGATCGGTCCACGCGCCGTATCCTAAGCCGCGATCGGTCCACGCGCCGTCTCCTGAGCCCGATCTGTCCACGCGCCGTCTCCGAGCCCCGATCGGTTCACGGATCGTCTCCTAAGCCCCGATCGGTTAACGCGCGGTCTCCTGAGCCCCGGTCGGTCCACGCGCGGTCTCCGAGCACCGATCGGTCTACGCGTCGTCCCCTAATACCCGATCGGTTCACGCGTCGTCTCCTAAGCCCCGATCCATCGACGCGTCGTCTCCTGAGCCCCGATCGACCCACGCGCCGCCTCCTGAGCCCCGATCGCTCCATGGGCCGTTTCCTGATCCCCGATCGGCCCACACGCCGTCTCCGAGCCCCGATCGGTCCGCGTGCCGCATTCTAACCCACGGTCCATCCACGCGCCGTCTCCGAGCCCCGCTCGATCCACGCGTCGTCTCCTAAGCCTCGATCGGTCCACGCGCCGTCTCCGAGCGCCGATCGGTTCACGCGCCGTCTTCTAAGCCCCGATCGTTCCACGCGCCGCCTCCTAAGCCCCGATCGGTCCAGGCTTCGTCTGCTAAGCCCCGACCGGTCCACGCGTCGTCTCCTGAGCCCCTGTCAGTTCCCGCGCCGTCTCCGAGCCCGATCGGTCCACGCATCGTCTCCTAAGCCCCTATTGGTTAACGCGCCGTCTCCGAGCCCCGATCGGTCCATGCGCGGTCTCCGAGCCCCGATCGGTCCACGCGCCGTCTCCTGGGCCCCGATCGGTCTACGCGTCGTCTCCTAAGCCCCGATCGGCTAACGCGTCGACTCCGAGCCCCGATGCCTCCACGCGCCGTCTCCGAGCCACGATCGGTGCAGGCGCCACTTCCTGAGCCCCGATCGGTCCACGCGCTGTCTCCTGAGCCCCGATCCATGCACGCGCAGTCGCCGAGCCCCGATCGGTCCACGTATGTTCTCCTAAGCCCCAATTAGTCCACGCGCCGTCTCCTAAGCCCCGATCGGTTAACGCGCCGACTCGGAGCCCCGATCGTTCCACGCGCCGTCTCCGAGCCCCGATCGTTCCACGCGCCTTCTCCTAAGCCACGATCGGTCAGCGCCGTCTCCGAGCGCCGATCGGTGCACGCGCCGTCGCACGAGCCGCGATCGGTCCACGCGCGGCCTCCTGAGCCCCGGATGGTTCACGCGCCGTATCCGAGCCCCAATCGGTCCACGCACCGTCTCCTGAGCCCCGATCGGTACACGCGCCGTCTCCGTGCGCCGATCGGTTCACGCGCCGGCTCCTGAGCCCCGATCGCTCCACGCGCTGTTTCCGAGCCCCGATCGGTCCACGCGTCGTATCCGAACCCCGATCGGTCCACGCGCCGTCGCCGAGCCATGATCGGTCCACGCGCGGCCTCCTGAGCTCCGGTTGCTTCAGGCGCCGTATCCGAGCCCCCATCGGTCCACGCGTCGTCTCCGAGCCCCGATCGGTCCACGCGCCGTCTCCTGAGCCCCGGTCGGTTCACGCGCCGTCTCCGAGCCCGATCGGTCCACGCATCGTCTCCTAAGCCCCTATCGGTTAACGCGCCGTCTCCTGAGCCCCGATCGGTCCACGCGCCGTCTCCTGAGCCCCAATCGGTCCACACGCTGTCTCGTGAGCCCCGATAGGTACACGCGCCGTCTCCGAGCCCCCATCGGTCCACGCGTTGTCTCCTAAGCCCCGATCGGTCCACGCGCCGTCTTCGAGCCCCAATCGGTTCACGCATCGTCTCCTAAGCCCCGATCGGTTAACGCGCCGTCTCCGAGCGCCGAGCGGTCCACGCGCCGTCGCCGAACCCCAATTGGTCCACGCGCAACCGCCTGAGTCCCAGTCGGTCCACGCGCTTTCTCCGAGCCCCGATCGGTCCACGCGCCGTCTCCTAAGCCGCGATCCGTCCACGGGCCGTCTCCGACCTGCTATCGGTAAACGCGCCGTCACCAAGCCCTGATCTGTACACGCGTCGTCTCCGAGCCCCGATCGGTCCACGCGCCGTCGCCGAGCCTCGATCGCTCCACGCACCGTCTCCTGAGCCCCGATCGGTCCACGCGCCGTCTCCTAAGCCGCGATCCGTCCACGGGCCGTCTCCGAGCTGCTATCGGTAAACGCGCCGTCACCAAGCCCTGATCGGTCCACGCGCCGTCGCGGAACCCCAATTGATCCACGCGCAACCGCCTGAGCCCCAGTCGGTCCTCGCGCCGGCACCTGAGCCCCGCTCGGTCCCTGCGTGGTCTCCTTAGCCCCGATGCCTCCTCGCGCCGTATCCGAGCCACGATCGGTCTAGGCGTCGCTTCCTGAGCCCCGATCGGTCCACGCGCTGTCTCCTAAGCCCCAATCGGTCCACGCGCCGTCTCCTAAGCCCCGATCGGTCCACGCGCCGTCTCCGAGCGCCGATCGGTTCACACGCCGTCTCCTGAGCCCCGATCGTTCCACGCGCCATCTCCGAGCCCCGATCGGTCCACGCGCCGTCTGCTAAGCCCCGATCGGTCCACGCGCCGTTTCCTGAGCCCCGATCGGTCCACGCGCCGTCTCCTGGGCCCCGATCGGTCTACGCGTCGTCTCCTAAGCCCCGATTGGTAGACCTGCCGTCTCCCAGCCACGATCGATCCACGCGCCGTCTGCAAAGCCCCAATCTGTCCACGACCCGTCTCCGGGCCCCGATCGGTGCACGCGCCGTCTCCTAAGCCCCGATCGATCCACGCGCCGTCGCCGAACCCCAATTGGTCCACGCGCAATCGCCTGAGCCCCAGTCGGTCCACGCGCCGTTTCCTGAGCCCCGATCAGTCCACGCGCCGTCTCCTGGGCCCCGATCGGTCTACGCGTCGTCTCCTAAGCCCCTATTGGTGGATGTGCCGTCTCCCATCCACGATCGGTCCACGCGCCGTCTGCTAAGCCCCAAACTGTCCACGACCCGTCTCCGGGCCCCGATCGGTGCACGCGCCGTCTCCTAAGCCCCGATCAATCCACGCGCCATTGCCGAACCCCAATTGGTACACGCGCAACCGCCTGAGCCCCAGTCGGTCCACGCGCCGTTTCCTGAGCCCCGATCGGTCCACGCGCCGTCTCCTGGGCCCCGATCGGTCTACGCTGTTACGATTTGAGAATCGTTTCTCTTTATACCTATCTCTTAACATTTTCAAGCCTCGCATGGTGTACCGCACAACGTAGCGCAACGTCGCAATCGCGTTATGAATTCCCTATTTCTGTACCAAACCCCAACAACTCTGCAACGCCGCACAATTCGTCACCTGCCTCGCGCCAGGTGACCCCACCTTAACGCGCCGTACCTCTGAACCCAGAAGAGCCACGCGCGAACTCGGGAAGGCCCTATGATAGGTGTCACGGTTTGAGAAGCCGTTATCTTTATACCTATCTCTAAACGTTTTCAAGTCTTGCCTGGCATGCCGCACAACTTAGCGCAACGTCGCAATCGCGTTACGAACTCCCTATTTCTGTGCCAAACCCCAATAACTCTGCAACACCGCACAATTCGTCACCTGCCAGGTGACCTTGCCTCCACGCGCCGATCCTCCAAAAGCCAGAAGAGCCTCGCGCGAACTCGAGAAAAGCCCTCTGATTGGCTCGTTGTCGCGCATACACCGTGTCGCGGACGACACCGTTCGCTATCTTTATCAATGATCTATTCACCCTAAGCACCCTTCCACTAAGTGACTCATCGCACTAGCCCTAAGTAGCTACCAAAAGATTAGTATAAAAGGGCGACCTTTTGCACCAAGTAGTGAGTTACAATTTCAACGGAGACCAGCAACGCAACCACTTTGCGCAACAGAATCTGCGGAGCATTCTCGCTCGTTGTCCGTTTGAGTATAAAAGTTGTAAACTCATCGAGACTAAGCTTGCATATTGTACAGTAATCTTAGAGTCAAAAGTAACGTGCTCGTGAGAAATAAAAAGTCTGATAACTGAACTCGCGTCGACCATATTCTTTTCACTCCTCACCGAGACTACGAGAATCATCGTCGCATCGCATCGAGCTTCGTCAGATCACCAGCACTACACGACCAGCGAAAGAGTGAGTCGAATCTTTCTCATACAACCTTTCGTATAGGTCAAGATTGACCATCGGACTAGTCGAAAACGACGGTGCCGACCTAGTCGAAAACCCCTCCGACAATTTGTAGTAAAGAAAAGGCGAGATTTCCGTCCCTGAAGGAAAGGGCTTAATTGCCTTGCCTCGAAAAGAGAAATCGAACCGTGTTACGCATTCCCATACTCGATAGAGTTCAGCGGATCGTAACACAAATAAAAATTTTGGTGTCAGAAGTGGGATTTTAAAACGCCCTTACTACAAAAAAATGGAGAATGGGTCTAGGCAGAACACCATCTAAGACAAATTCGAAAGATAACACCACAACATCAAGCACCCCTCGATCAAGCACCGCAAATACCTCAATACCCATTACCGATCACAATACGGGAGATATAGGAGAATCCGGCAGCATTGCTAATCATCCGCAGGCGCTTATTGGAGCTTTAGCGACAGAAGTCGACGAAATAATTGAACGTATAGATAACCTCGGGGCAGACATGGCTAACCCCCAGATACCGACAGTCTCTATCAAATACGCTATCGAAGCAGTCCCAATTTTTGATGGATATAATATTCCACTATCACACTTCCTGGAGGGTTGTGAAGAAGCTCAACAAATGCTTCCTGCCGAAGCTCAACAGAGCCTTGCGCTAATCCTACGAAACAAACTAAGAGGTGAAGCACGCCGCGCGGTACACGGCGTCAGACTCCCAACGATCGCAGAATTTATCAAATTCTTAAAAACGCTCTACGCACCCGCTAAGTCAATTTACCAGCTCCAAGGAGAACTCGGGAGACTTTTTCAAGGCGATAACGAAGGCACGTTAGCATACGCCAATCGCGCCAAGGATCTTGGCAACAGAATTTACGAATTACATTTATCAAATCAAAGGGAACCTAATTTAAATGACGAAGAACAAGCAACTTTGGATAAAAATCTTGTCGATTGTTTCATCCGTGGACTAAAACCAGAGATCGAAAATAAAATCAAATTAAACCAAACATTCAAAGAAACAATGAAGGATGCAATCGAAATAGAACGACAACTCCGAGCGAAAAACACACTACGAACTACCCGCTCAAATAACAGCCACACAGGAAACAGTAGATACGCGACAGAAAAGGTTCACCATATTCAATCCAACAACATAATTTGTCAATTCTGCCAAAAGAATGGCCATACTGCAGATCGATGTTACGAGTTACTTCGAAAATTAAACAATCCACCACCAAGATCACAACCACGCGACACGGGGCCCAGTAATATACGTTCAGGCATGCGACCTAATGAGCAAGGGAGAAACCCAAATCGCGAAATCACATCCGGTACCCCGATCCAGGGAGGATTCAAGTTTTGCCGGTATTGCAAGGACTCAGGGCATACGATAGAGAATTGCCGCAGAAGAGAATATAACAACAGTCAGTCGAGGCAACCGCAAACACCCGTTTACGAGCAGAATAAAATTCAAAGTGACGTTACCCAGGGAAACATGCAAGGTCGCTCAATACGATACGCACAGCCCGAAGAAGAAAGTAACCGTCCAAAAAGAATTACCACTGCTCTACTAAATCGCGAAAGTAATGTGCCGGTTATTGAGGTAGACTCCAAAGACTTTATTAAACCAGCATTATTAATGATAGACACAGGGTCTGCATTAAATCTGGTTAAAAGTAATCAAGTTGCACCAGAAGTATACGTCGACAGAAGTGAAGTCGTAAGAATCAGCGGAATAACGAAGGACTACGTTGAGACCTTGGGAAAAACTCAAATTCAGATCCTCAATACCAAGGTCACCTTCCATTTAGTTGCAGACGATTTCCCGATCGAGGATGACGGGTTAATCGGAACAGATTTCTTTCGGACCCACCACGCTGATGTCTCGTATTCAGAAAAATGTTTAAAATGGGGAAGAAATGAAATCCCTTTCATGAAGCTCGAAACTATTGTAGTGCCCGCCCGTACCAAAGGAAGTTTTTACGTGCGTGTGGGAAATATGGAGGTAAAGGAGGGATACATACCTCGCCAACAAGTCTCGCCAGGAATATATCTGGGTGACGCCTTGGTTACCAATGATAATGGTAAAGCGTACCAATACTTGTTTAATACCATGGAAGAAGACGTGGAAGTCGCCGTTCCTGTATTAAACATACAAAAATTTGAGGAAAGAAAGCAATACCTCAACCATACTATGTCCCTCGGAAAGGAGGAAAAATTCAATTATCCTATGTCCCTCAAAAATGAGGAAGGATCCAATTCTACTATGTCCCTCGGAAAGGAGGAAAAATTCAATTATCCTATGTCCCTCAAAAAGGAGGAAGGATCCAATTCTACTATGTCCCTCGGAAAGGAGGAAAAATTCAATTATCCTACGTCTCTCGAAAATGAGTAAGGATCCAATTCTACTATGTCCCTCGGAAAGGAGGAAAAATTCAAGTATCCTATGTCCCTCGAAAAGGAGGAAGGATCCAATTCTATTATGTCCCTCGGAAAGGAGGAAAAATTCAATTATCCTATGTCCCTCGAAAAGGAGGAAGGATCCAATTCTACTATGTCCCTCGGAAAGGAGGAAAAATTCAATTATCCTATGTCCCTCAAAAATGAGGAAGGATCCAATTCTACTATGTCCCTCGGAAAGGAGGAAAAATTCAATTATCCTATGTCCCTCGAAAATGAGGAAGGATCCAATTCTACTATGTCCCTCGGAAAGGAGGAAAAATTCAACTATCCTATGTCTCTCAAAAATGAGGAAGGATCCAATTCTACTATGTCCCTCGGAAAGGAGGAAAAATTCAATTATCCTATGTCCATCGAAAATGAGGAAGGATCCAATTCTACTATGTCCCTCGGAAAGGAGGAAAAATTCAATTATCCTATGTCCCTCGAAAATGAGGAAGGATCCAATTCTACTATGTCCCTCGGAAAGGAGGAAAAATTCAATTATCCTATGTCCCTCAAAAAGGAGGAAGGATCCAATTCTACTATGTCCCTCGGAAAGGAGGAAAAATTCAACTATCCTATGTCCCTCAAAAATGAGGAAGGATCCAATTCTACTATGTCCCTCGGAAAGGAGGAAAAATTCAATTATCCTATGTCCCTCAAAAATGAGGAAGGATCCAATTCTACTATGTCCCTCGGAAAGGAGGAAAAATTCAATTATCCTATGTCCCTCGAAAATGAGGAAGGATCCAATTCTACTATGTCCCTCAGAAAGGAGGAAAAATTCAACGATACTACGTCCCTCGAAGGAGGAAAAATTTCCAAGTCAATTAAAGGAGGAAAAGGAAGTCATACCACTATCTCTCGTGATAAAGAAAAATTCAATAAATCCCTCAAGGAAGAAGAGGAAATTCACAAAAATACTACACTCCCTAACGTAGAAAAAGGGGATCTCACTATTTCCAAATCGGGTAATACTGACTCATCCGAAGTAAAATGCTGCGAAAAGGCTATGGAAGATTGTCGTACAGGAAAATTTCCAAGCAACCAAAACGAAACAATCCACACGATATCGGCATCAAGGTTCCGGAATTCCGACGGGAACCTACCCGAAATAATGCAGAACCAAGAACGGGAATATAACCCACCAAATAACATGCAAATTTACGATGTAAATTCCAGTGATCGCGTTGAGAGAATAAAAGAATTATTACGTTTGGACCACTTGAACGAGGAAGAACGAGAAAGTGTGGAAACCCACATCGAGGAATATCAAGACCGGTATCATTTACCGGGCAAACAACTATTAGCAACGAACATCATAAAACACCGAATAAATACTGTAGACGACCTGCCAATAAACACTCGCCAGTATCGGTACCCCCCTTTGCTTATGGAAGAAATAAATCGCCAGGTAAACGATCTGTTAGACGGAGGGATTATACAACCCTCACATTCTCCGTACAATTCTCCGGTATGGATAGTACCGAAAAAGACCACCTCCATACGGAAGCATGGGGACAGCTACCCCTACTACACCATGGACCGTCAACCCCGGCGGGAAATATGGAAACGGCTGAATCCCCGGGATCTTCCGAGACGCCACCACCGATCGAGGACCAAGTTCCCAATCCCGAGGTACCACCACCGATATCAACGGGCACTAGTGGTACCTTCAACCGAGGGCCACCCCCTCCATACGGAAGCGTTGGGACAGCTACCCCCTCTACACAATGGGCCAACGTTCCAACTCCGGAGGCACCAGGACTTCAACAGGAGCTGAACCTGGGCGAAATCACCGACGCCGATATGGACGACTTCTTCCGATGGCTCGAAGAAAGAACGGACGAATTCTTTCGGAGTAATTAGAATATTCATTCGCACCGTTAGACCTCTATGGCAATCATTCTTATGCACTACGTAAGATACATTCACTATCTCTAGTATAACGATGCACTGCTTATAATCACCATTAGAATCATTCAATAAAGGTGAGAGAAGGTCTAACCGAGCACAAGCACGTCCACAACCGCACACCACTACCTGAAAAGAAAAAAAAAACCCTTTTTTTTTTTTTTTTTTTTTTTATATACACGGACCGTTGAGAGCACTATTATCCCCCGCGGTCATATAATAATAAATCCTTCAAATCTATACCCTTTGCGAAGTATAGGCATGCGTGAGGACACGCATAGGAGCTGTCCGTCTTCGACTCGCCATGCTCCAACTTAAGGAGGGAGGTGTTACGATTTGAGAATCGTTTCTCTTTATACCTATCTCTTAACATTTTCAAGCCTCGCATGGTGTACCGCACAACGTAGCGCAACGTCGCAATCGCGTTATGAATTCCCTATTTCTGTACCAAACCCCAACAACTCTGCAACGCCGCACAATTCATCACCTGCCTCGCGCCAGGTGACCCCACCTTAACGCGCCGTACCTCTGAACCCAGAAGAGCCACGCGCGAACTCGGGAAGGCCCTATGATAGGTGTCACGGTTTGAGAATCCGTTATCTTTATACCTATCTCTAAACGTTTTCAAGTCTTGCCTGGCATGCCGCACAACTTAGCGCAACGTCGCAATCGCGTTACGAACTCCCTATTTCTGTGCCAAACCCCAATAACTCTGCAACACCGCACAATTCGTCACCTGCCAGGTGACCTTGCCTCCACGCGCCGATCCTCCAAAAGCCAGAAGAGCCTCGCGCGAACTCGAGAAAAGCCCTCTGATTGGCTCGTTGTCGCGCATACACCGTGTCGCGGACGACACCGTTCGCTATCTTTATCAATGATCTATTCACCCTAAGCACCCTTCCACTAAGTGACTCATCGCACTAGCCCTAAGTAGCTACCAAAAGATTAGTATAAAAGGGCGACCTTTTGCACCAAGTAGTGAGTTACAATTTCAACGGAGACCAGCAACGCAACCACTTTGCGCAACAGAATCTGCGGAGCATTCTCGCTCGTCGTCCGTTTGAGTATAAAAGTTGTAAACTCATCGAGACTAAGCTTGCATATTGTACAGTAATCTTAGAGTCAAAAGTAACGTGCTCGTGAGAAATAAAAAGTCTGATAACTGAACTCGCGTCGACCATATTCTTTTCACTCCTTACCGAGACTACGAGAATCATCGTCGCATCGCATCGAGCTTCGTCAGATCACCAGCACTACACGACCAGCGAAAGAGTGAGTCGAATCTTTCTCATACAACCTTTCGTATAGGTCAAGATTGACCATCGGACTAGTCGAAAACGACGGTGCCGACCTAGTCGAAAACCCCTCCGACAATTTGTAGTAAAGAAAAGGCGAGATTTCCGTCCCTGAAGGAAAGGGCTTAATTGCCTTGCCTCGAAAAGAGAAATCGAACCGTGTTACGCATTCCCATACTCGATAGAGTTCAGCGGATCGTAACAACGCGTCGTCTCCTAAGCCCCGATTGGTGGACGTGCCGACTCCCAGCCCCGATCGATCCACGCGCCGTCGCCGAACCCCAATTGGTCCACGCGCAATCGCCTGAGCCCCAGTCGGTCCACGCGCCGTTTCCTGAGCCCCGATCAGTCCACGCGCCGTCTCCTGGGCCCCGATCGGTCTACGCGTCGTCTCCTAAGCCCCGATTGGTGGACGTGCCGTCTCCCATCCACGATCGGTCCACGCGCCGTCTGCTAAGCCCCAAACTGTCCACGACCCGTCTCCGGGCCCCGATCGGTGCACGCGTCGTCTCCTAAGCCCCGATCAATCCACGCGCCATTGCCGAACCCCAATTGGAACGCGCGCAACCGCCTGAGCCCCAGTCGGTCCACGCGCCGTTTCCTGAGCCCCGATCGGTCCACGCGCCGTCTCCTGGGCCCCGATCGGTCTACGCGTCGTCTCCTAAGCCCCGATTGGTGGACGTGCCGTCTCCCAGCCACGATCGGTCCACGCGCCGTCTGCTAAGCCCCAATCTGTCCACGACCCGTCTCCGGGCCCCGATCGGTGCACGCGCCGTCTCCTAAGCCCCGATCGATCCACGCGCCGTCGCCGAACCCCAATTGGTCCACGCGCAATCGCCTGAGCCCCAGTCGGTCCACGCGCTGTCTCCGAGCCCCGATCGGTCCCTGCGCCGACTCGTGAGTCCCAATCCGGCCACTCGCTGTCTCCTGAGCCCTGATAGGTACACGCGTCGTCTCCTACGCCCCGATCTGTCCACCCGTCGTCTCCTAGGCCCCGATCGGTCCACGCGCCGTCTCCGAGCCCCGATCGGTCCACGCGCCGTCTCCTGAGCCCCGATCGGTTGACGCATCCTCTGCTACACCTCGATCGATCCACGCGTCGTCTCCTGAGCCCCGATCGGTCGACGGGTCCTCTCCTAAGCCCCGATCGGTCCACGCGTCTTCTCCTGACCCCCGATCAGTCCACGCGTCGTCTCCTAAGCCCCGATACGTCCACACGCCGTCTCCGAGCCGCGATGGATCCACGCGTCGCCTCCTGAGCCCCGATCGAGCCACGCGAGTCTCCTGAGCCCCGGTCGGTCCACGCGCCGCCTCCTGCGCTCCGATCGGTCCACGCGCCGTCTCCTGAGCCCCGATCGGTCGACGCGCCGTCTCGTGAGCCGCGATCGGTCCACGCGCCGTCTCCTGAGCCCCGATCGGTCCACGCGTCGTTCCCTAAGCCCCGATCCATCCACGCGCAGTCTCCCGAGCCCCAATCGGTCCACGCGCCGTCTCCTGAGCCCCGATCGGTCCACGCGCCGTCTCCTCAGCCCCGATCGGTCCACGCGTCGTCTCCGAGCACCGATCGGTCCACGCGCCGTCTCAGAGGGCCGATCATTTCACGCCCCGTCTCCTGAGCTCCGATCGTTCCACGCGCCGTCTCCGAGCCCCGATCGGTCCACGCGCCGTCTCCTGAGCCCCGATCGGTCCACGCGCCGTCTCCTGAGCCCCAATCGGTCCACACGCTGTCTCGTGAGCCCCGATAGGTACACGCGCCGTCTCCGAGCCCCCATCGGTCCACGCGTTGTCTCCTAAGCCCCGATCGGTCCACGCGCCGTCTTCGAGCCCCAATCGGTTCACGCGTCGTCTCCTAAGCCCCGATCGGTTAACGCGCCGGCTCCGAGCGCCGAGCGGTCCACGCGCCGTCGCCGAACCCCAATTGGTCCACGCGCAACCGCCTGAGTCCCAGTCGGTCCACGCGCTTTCTCCGAGCCCCGATCGGTCCACGCGCCGTCTCCTAAGCCGCGATCCGTCCACGGGCCGTCTCCGACCTGCTATCGGTAAACGCGCCGTCACCAAGGCCTGATCTGTACACGCGTCGTCTCCGAGCCCCGATCGGTCCACGCGCCGTCGCCGAGCCTCGATCGCTCCACGCACCGTCTCCTGAGCCCCGATCGGTCCACGCGCCGTCTCCTAAGCCGCGATCCGTCCACGGGCCGTCTCCGAGCTGCTATCGGTAAACGCGCCGTCACCAAGCCCTGATCGGTCCACGCGCCGTCGCGGAACCCCAATTGATCCACGCGCAACCGCCTGAGCCCCAGTCGGTCCTCGCGCTGGCACCTGAGCCCCGCTCGGTCCCTGCGTGGTCTCCTTAGCCCCGATGCCTCCTCGCGCCGTATCCGAGCCACGATCGGTCTAGGCGTCGCTTCCTGAGCCCCGATCGGTCCACGCGCTGTCTCCTAAGCCCCAATCGGTCCACGCGCCGTCTCCTAAGCCCCGATCGGTCCACGCGCCGTCTCCGAGCGCCGATCGGTTCACACGCCGTCTCCTGAGCCCCGATCGTTCCACGCGCCATCTCCGAGCCCCGATCGGTCCACGCGCCGTCTCCTAAGCCCCGATCGGTCCACGCGCCTTCTCCTAAACCCCGATCGGTCCACGTGCCATCTCCGAGCCTCGACCCGTCCACGCGCCGTCTCCTGAGCCCCGATCGTTCCACGCGCCGTCTCCTAAGCCGCGATCCGTCCACGGGCCGTCTCCGAGCTGCTATCGGTAAACGCGCCGTCACCAAGCCCTGATCCGTACACGCGTCGCCTCCGAGCCCCGATCGGTCCACGCGCCGTCTCCGAGCCCCGATCGGTCCACAGCCGTCTCCTGAGCCCCGGTCGGTTCACGCGCCGTCTCCGAGCCCCGATCGATCCACGCGTCGTCTTGTAAACCCAGATGCCTCCTCGCATCGTATCCTAAGCCACGATCGGTTAACGCGCCGTCTCCGAGCCCCGATCGGTCCACGCGCCGTCGCGGAACCCCAATTGATCCACGCGCAACCGCCTGAGCCCCAGTCGGTCCACGCGCCGTTTCCTGAGCCCCGATCGGTCCACGCGCCGTCTCCTGGGCCCCGATCGGTCTACGCGTCGTCTCCTAAGCTCCGATTGGTAGACCTGCCGTCTCCCAGCCACGATCGATCCACGCGCCGTCTGCAAAGCCCCAATCTGTCCACGACCCGTCTCCGGGCCCCGATCGGTGCACGCGCCGTCGCCGAACCCCAATTGGTCCACGCGCAATCGCCTGAGCCCCAGTCGGTCCACGCGCCGTTTCCTGAACCCCGATCAGTCCACGCGCCGTCTCCTGGGCCCCGATCGGTCTACGCGTCGTCTCCTAAGCCCCTATTGGTGGATGTGCCGTCTCCCATCCACGATCGGTCCACGCGCCGTCTGCTAAGCCCCAAACTGTCCACGACCCGTCTCCGGGCCCCGATCGGTGCACGCGCCGTCTCCTAAGCCCCGATCAATCCACGCGCCATTGCCGAACCCCAATTGGTACACGCGCAACCGCCTCACGACCCGTCTCCGGGCCCCAGTCGGTCCACGCACCGTTTCCTGAGCCCCGATCGGTCCACGCGCCGTCTCCTGGGCCCCGATCGGTCTACGCGTCGTCTCCTAAGCCCCGATTGGTGGACCTGCCGTCTCCGAGCCCCGATCGGTTCACGCGCCGTCTTCTGAACCCCGATACGTCCACGCGCAGTCGCCGAGCCCCGATCGGTCCACGCGCCGTCGCCGAACCTCGATAGGTCCACGCGCGGCCTCCTGAGCCCCTGTCGGTTCACGCGCCGTCTCCGAGCCCCGATCGATCCACGCGTCGTCTTCTAAGCCCAGATGACTGCTCGCGCCGTCTCCGAGCCACGATCGGTCCAGGCGCTGTCTCCTGAGCCCGGATCGTTCCACGCGTCGTCCCCGAATCTCCGATCAGTACACACGTCGTCTCCGAGCCTCGATCGGTCCACGCGCCGTCGGCGAGCCCCGATCGGTCCAGGCGTATCCGCCTGAGCCCCGGTCGGTCCACGCGCCGTCTCCGAGCCCCGATCGGTCCACGCGCGGTGTCCTGAGCCCCGGTCGGTCCAGGCCCCGTCTGTGAGCGCCGATCGGTTCACGCGCCGTCTCCTGAGAACGATCCGTCCACGCGCCGTCTCCTGAGCCCCAATCGGTCGACGCGTCGTCTCGTGAGCCCCGATGGGTCCACGCGCCGTCTCCGAGCCCCGATCGGTCCACGCGCCGTCTCCTGAGCCCCGATCGGTCCACGCGTCATTCCCGAAGCCCCGATCCATCCACGCGCAGTCTCCCGAGCCCCGATCGGTGCACGCACCGTCTCCTAAGCCCCGATCGGTCCACGCCCCGTCTCCGAGCACCGATTGGTTCACGCGCCGTCTCCTGAGACTCGATCCGTCCACGCGCTGTCTCCTGAGCCCCGATCGGTCGACGCGTCCTCTGCTAAACCCCAATCGGTCCACGCGCCGTCTCCGAGCGCCGATCCGTCCACGCGCCGTCTTCTGAGCCCCGATCGGTCCAGGCATCGTCTCCTAAGCCCCGGACGGTCCACCCACCGTTTCCGAGCCCCGATCGCTCCACGCGCCGTCTCCTGAGCCCCGATCGGTCCACGCATCGTCTCCTAAGCCCCGATCGGTCCACGCGCCGTTTCCGAGCCCCGATCGGTCCACGCATCGTCTGCTAAGCCCCGGACGGGCCACGCGCCGTATCCACGCCCCAATCGATCCACGCGCCGTCTCCTGAGCCCCGATCGATCCACGCGTCGTTCCCTAAGCCCCGATCCATCCACGCGCAGTGTCCCGAGCCCCAATCGGTCCACGCGCCGCCTCCTGATCCCCATCGCTCCACGCGGCGTCTCCGGAGCCCCGATCGATCCACGCGAGTCTCCTGAGCCCCGGTCGGTCCGCGCACCGTCATCTGAGCCCCGATCAGTCCACATGCCGTCTCCTAAGCCCCGATCGCTCCACGGACCGGTTCCTGATACCCGATCGGTCCACGCGCCGCCTCCTGAGTCCCGATCGGTCAACGCGTCGTCTCCTGAGCCCGGATCGGTCCACGCGCCGTCTCCGAGCGCCGATCGGTTCAATCGCCGTCTTCTGAGCCCCGATCATTCCACGCGCCATCTCCGAGCCCCGATCGGTCCACGCGCCATCTCCTAAGCCCCGATCGGTCCACGCGCCTTCTCCTAAGCCCCGATCGGTCCACGTGCCGTCTCCGGGCCCCGATCGGTGCACGCGCCGTCTCCTAAGCCCCGATCGATCTACGCGCCGTCGCCGAACCCCAATTGGTCCACGCGCAATCGCCTGAGCCCCAGTCGGTCCACGCGCTGTCTCCGAGCGCCGATCGGTGCACGCTGCGTCGCACGAGCCGCGATCGGTCCACGCGCGGCCTCCTGAGCCCCGGTTGGTTCACGCGCCGTACCCGAGCCCCAATCGGTCCACGCACCGTCTCCTGAGCCCCGATCGATCCACGCGCCGTCGCCGAGCCCCGATCGGTCCAGGCGTATCCTCCTGAGCCCCGATCGGTCCACGCGCCGTCTCCGTGTGCCGATCGGTTCACGCGCCGTCTCCTAAGCCCCGATCGCTCCACGCGCCGTCTCCGAGCCCCGATCGGTCCACGCGCCGTCTCCTGAGCCCGGATCGGTCCACGCGCCGTCGCCGAACCCCAATTGGTCCACGCGCAACCGCCTGAGCCCCGGTTGGTCCACGCGCTGTTTCCGAGCCCTGATCCGTCCACGCGTCGTATCCGAACCCCGATCGGTCCACGCGCCGTCGCCGAGCCATGATCGGTCCACGCGCGGCCTCCTGAGCCCCGGTTGCTTCACGCGCCGTATCCGAGCCCCCATCGGTCCACGCGTCGTCTCCGAGCCCCGATCGGTCCACGCGCCGTCGCCGAGCCATGATCGGCCCATGCGAGGCTCCTGAGCCCCGGTCGGTCCGCGCGCCGTCTCCTGATCCCCGATCGGTCGACGCGTCGTTTCCTGAGCCCCGATCGATCCACGCGTCGTCTCCTGAGCCCCGAACGCTCCACGCGCCGATTTCTGAGCCCCGATCAATTGACGCGTCTTCTCCTGAGCCCCGATCGCTCCTCGCGCCGGCACCTGAGCCCCACTCGGTCCCTGCGTGGTCTTCTTAGCCCCGATGCCTCCTCGCGCCGTATCCGAGCCACGATCGGTCTAGGCGTCGCTTCCTGAGCCCCGATCGGTCCACGCGCTGTCTCCTAAGCCCCGATCGGTCCACGCGCCGTCTCCGAGCGCCGATCGGTTCACGCGCCGTCTTCTGAGCCCCGATCGTTCCACGCGCCATCTCCGAGCCCCGATCGGTCCACGCGCCGTCTCCTAAGCCCCGATCGGTCCACGCGCCTTCTCCTAAGCCCCGATCGGTCCACGTGCCGTCTCCGAGCCTCGACCCGTCCACGCGCCGTCTCCTGAGCCCCGATCGTTCCACGCGCCGTCTCCTAAGCCGCGATCCGTCCACGGGCCGTCTCCGAGCTGCTATCGGTAAACGCGCCGTCACCAAGCCCTGATCCGTACTCGCGTCTTCTCCGAGCCCCGATCGCTCCACGCGCCGTCGCCGAGCCTCGATCAGTCCACGCGCGGCCTCCTGAGCTCCGATCGGTTCACGCGCTTGCTCCGAGCCCGATCGGTCCACGCATCGTCTCCTAAGCCCCGATCGGTTAACGTGCCGTCTCCGAGCCCCGATCGGTCCACGCGCCGTCTCCTGAGCCCGGATCGGTCCACGCGCAACCGCCTGAGCCCCGGTTGGTCCACGCGCTGTTTCCGAGCCCTGATCGGTCCACGCGTCGTATCCGAACCCCGATCGGTCCACGCGCCGTCGCCGAGCCATGATCGGTCCACGCGCGGCCTCCTGAGCCCCAGTTGCTTCACGCGCCGTATCCGAGCCCCCATCGGTCTTCGCGTCGTCTCCGAGCCCCGATCGGTTCACGCGCCGTCGCCGAGCCCCGATCGGTCCACGCACCGTGTCCTGATCCCGATCAGTCCACGCGGCGCCTCCGGAGTCCCGATCGATCCACGCGAGGCTTCTGAGCCCCGGTCGGTCCGCGCGCCGTCTCCTGAGCCCCGATCGGTCGACGCGTCGTCTCCTGAGCCCCGATCGATCCACGCGTCGTCTCCTGAGCCCCGATCGCTCCAGGCGCCGTTGTCTGAGCACCGTTCGGTCCACGCGTCGTCTTCAAAGCCCCGATGCCTCCACGCGCCGTCTCCGAGCCACGATCGGTTCGTGCGCCGCTTCCAGAGCCCTATCGGTCCACGCGTCCTCTCCTGATCTCCTATTGGTCTACGCGCCGTCTCCTAAGCCCCGATCGGTCCACGTGCCGTCTCCGAGCGCCGATCGGTTCACGCGCCGTCTCCTGAGCCCCGATCATTCCACGCGCCGTCTACGAGCCCCGGTCGGTCCACGCGCCGTCGCCGAGCCATGATCGGTCCACGCGCGGCCTCCTGAGCCCCGGTCGCGGCTTGCGCCGTATCCAAGCCCCAATCGATCCACGCGCCGTCTCCTGAACCCCGATCGGTTCACATCGCCGGCTCCGAGCCCGATCGGTCCACGCATCGTCTCCTAAGCCCCGATCGGTTAACGTGCCGTCTCCGAGCCCCAATCGGTTCACGCGCCGTCTCCTGAGCCCCTGTCGGTTCACGCGCCGTCTCCGAGCCCCGATCGATCCACGCGTCGTCTTGTAAACCCAGATGCCTCCTCGCATCGTCGCCTAAGCCCCGATCGGTTAACGCGCCGTCTCCGAGCCCCGATCGGTCCACGCCCCGTCGCCGAACCCCAATTGGTCCACGCGCAACCTCCTGAGCCCCAGTCGGTCCACGCGCGGCCTCCTGAGCCATGCTCGGTCCACGCGCCGTCTCCTGAGCCCCGATCGGTCAACGCGCCGTTCCCTAAGCTCCGATCCATCCACGCGCAGTCTCCTGAGCCCCGATCGGTCCACGCGCCGTCTTCGAGCGCCGATCGGTCCACGCAACGTCTCCTAAGCCCCAATCGGTTCACGCGCCGTCTCCTGAGCCCCGATCGTTCTACGCGCCGTCTCCGAGCCCCGATCCGTCCACGCGCAGTCGCCGAGCTCCGATCGATTCACGCGCGGTCTCCTGAGCCCCAGTCGGTACACGCTCCGTCTCCGAGCCCCGATCGGTCCACGCATCGTCTCGTAAGCCCCGCTCGGTTAACGCGTCGTTTCGGAGACCCATCGGTCTACGCGCCATCTCCGAGCCGCGATCGGTTAACGTGCCGTCTCCGAGCCCCGATCGGGCCACGCGCCGTCTCCTGAGCCCCGATACGTCCAGGCGCAGTCGCCGAGCCCCGATCGGTCCACACGCGGTCTCCTGAGCCCCGATCTGTCCACGCGCCGTCTCCGAGCCCCGATCGGTTCACGGATCGTCTCCTAAGACCCGACCGGTTCACCCGCCGTCTCCTGAGCCCCGGTCGGTCCACGCGCCGTCTCCGAGCCTCGATCGATCCACGTACCGTCTCCGAAGCCCCTATCGGTCCACGCGCCGTCTGCTGAGCCCCGATCGGTTCACGCATCGTCTCCTAAGCCCCGATACGTCCACACGCCTTTTCCTGATCCCCGATCGGTCCGCGTGACGCATTCTAAGCCCCGATCGGTCCACGCGACGTCTCCAAAGCCCTGATCGGTCCACGTACCGTCTCCGAGCCCCGATCGGTTCACGCGCCGTCTTCTGAACCCCGATACGTCCACGCGCAGTCGCCGAGCCCCGATCGGTCCACGCGCCGTCGCCGAACCTCGATAGGTCCACGCGCGGCCTCCTGAGCCCCGATCGGTTCACGCGCCGTCTCCGAGCCCCGATCGATCCACGCGTCGTCTTCTAAGCCCAGATGCCTCCTCGCGCCGTCTCCGAGCCACGATCGGTCCAGGCGCTGTCTCCTGAGCCCGGATCGTTCCACGCGTCGTCCCCGAATCTCCGATCAGTACACACGTCGTCTCCGAGCCTCGATCGGTCCACGCGCCGTCGGCGAGCCCCGATCGGTCCAGGCGTATCCGCCTGAGCCCCGGTCGGTCCACGCGCCGTCTCCGAGCCCCGATCGGTCCACACGCGGTGTCCTGAGCCCCGGTCGGTCCAGGCCCCGTCTGTGAGCGCCGATCGGTTCACGCGCCGTCTCCTGAGAACGATCCGTCCACGCGCCGTCTCCTGAGCCCCAATCGGTCGACGCCTCGTCTCGTGAGCCCCGATGGGTTCACGCGCCGTCTCCGAGCCCCGATCGGTCCACGCGCCGTCTCCTGAGCCCCGATCGGTCCACGCCCCGTCTCCGAGCACCGATTGGTTCACGCGCCGTCTCCTGAGACTCGATCCGTCCACGCGCTGTCTCCTGAGCCCCGATCGGTCGACGCGTCCTCTGCTAAACCCCAATCGGTCCACGCGCCGCCTCCTGCGCCCCGATCGGTGTGCGCGCCGACTCCTGAGCCCCGATCGGTCCACGCGTCGTTCCCTAAGCCCCGATCGGTCCAGGCATCGTCTCCTAAGCCCCGGACGGTCTACCCGCCGTTTCCGAGCCCCGATCGCTCCACGCGCCGTCTCCTGAGCCCCGATCGGTCCACGCATCGTCTCCTAAGCCCCGATCGGTCCACGCGCCGTTTTCGAGCCCCGATCGGTCCACGCATCGTCTGCTAAGCCCCGGACGGGCCACGCGCCGTATCCACGCCCCAATCGATCCACGCGCCGTCTCCTGAGTCCCGATCGGTCCACGCGCCGTCTCCCGAGCCCCAATCGGTCCACGCGTCGTCTCCTAAGCCCCGATCGGTCTACGCGCCGTCTCTAAGCCCCGATCCGTCGCCGCGTCGTGTCCTGAGCCCCGATCAATTGACGCGTCTTCTCCTGAGCCCCGATCGCTCCTCGCGCCGTCTCCTGAACCCCGATCATTCCACGCGCCTTCTCCTAAGCCACGATCGGTCCACGCGCCGTCTCCGAGCCCCAGTCGGTCCACGCGCTGTCTCCGAGCACCGATCGGTCTACGCGTCGTCTCCGAGCCCCGATCGGTCCACGCGCCGTCTCCGAGCCCCGAACGGTTCACGCACCGTCTCCTGGTCCCAATCGGTCCACGCGGCGCCTCTGGAGCCCCGATCGATCCACGCTAGTCTCCTGAGCCCCAGTCGGTCCGCGCGCCGTCTCCTGAGCCCCGATTGTTCGACGCGTCGTCTCCTGAGCCCCGATCGATCCACGCGTCATCTCCTGAGCCCCGATCGCACCACACGCCGTTTCCTGAGCCCCGATCGGAACACGCGTCGTCTTCAAAGCCCCGATGCCTCCACACGCCGTCTCCGAGCCACGATCGGTCCGTGCGCCGCTTCCGCAACCCCGATCGGTCCACGCGTCATCTCCTGATCTCCGATCGGTCCACGCGCCGTCTCCTAAGCCCCGATCGGTCCACGCGCCGTCTCCGAGCGCCGATCGGTTGACGCGCCGTCCCCGATCCCCGATCGATCCACGCGCCGTCTCCGAGCGCCGATCGGTTCACGCGCCGTCGGCCGAGCCCCGATTGTTCCACACGGCGTCTCCGAGCCCCGATCGGTCCACGCTTCGTCTCCTGAGCCCGGATCGTTCCATGCGTCGTCTCCTGATTCCCGATCCTTAAACGCGTCGTCTCCGAGCCTTGATCGGTCCACACGCCGTGTCCGATCCCCGATCGATCCGCGTACCGCATTATGAGCCGCGGTCCGTCCACGCGCCGTCTCAGAGCACCGATCGGTCGACGCGCCGTCTCAGAGCACCGATCATTTCACGCCCCGTCACCTGAGCTCCGATCGTTCCACGCGCCGTCTCCGAGCCCCGATCGGTCCACGCGCCATCGGCGAACCCCAATTGGTCCACGCGCAACCTTTCGAGCCCCAGTCGGTAAACGCGCTGTCTTCGAGCCCCGATCGGTCCACGTATGTTCTCCTAAGCCCCAATTAATCCCCGCGCCGTCTCCTAAGCCCCGATCTGCCCACGGGCCGTCTCCGAGCTCCGATCGGTCCACGCGCCGTCTCCAAGCCTCGATCCGTACACGCGTCGTCTCCGAGCCCCGGTCGGTCCACGCGCCATCGCCGAACCCCGATCGGTCCACGCGCCGTCTCCTGAGCCCCGATACGTCCACGCGCAGTCGCCGAGCCCCGATCAGTCCACGCGCGGCCTCCTGAGCCCCGGTCGGTTCACGCGCCGTCTCCTGAGCCCGGATCGTTCCACGCGTCGTCTCCTGATCCCCGATCCGTAAACGCGTCGTCTCCGAACACCGATCGGTCCACGCGCCGTCTCAAAGCGCCGATCATTTCACGCGCCGTCTCCTGAGCTCCGAACGGTCCACGCGCCGTCTCCTGAGCCCCGATCGGTCCACACGTCGTCTCCTAAGCCCCAATCGGTCCACGCGTCGTCTCCTAAGCCCCGATCCGTCGCCACGTCGTCTCCTGAGCCCCGATCCATTGACGCGTCTTCTCCTTAGCCCCGATCGCTCCTCGCGCCGTCTCCTGAGCCCCGCTCGGTCCATGCGTCGTCTTCTTAACCCCGATGCCACCACGCGCCGTCTCCTAAGCCCGGATCTGCCCACGGGCCGTTTCCGAGCTCCGATCGGTCCACGCGCCGTCTCCAAGCCTCGATCCGTACACGCGGCGTCTCCGAGCCCCGATCAGTCCACGCGCCGTCTCCTGAGCCCCGATCGGTTCACGCATCGTCTCCTAAGCCCCGATCGGTCCGTGCGCCGTCTCCGAGCCCCGATCGGTCCACGTACCATCTCATGCTCCCCAATCGGTCCACGCGCCGCCTCCGGAGCCCCGATCGATCCACGCATCGGCTCCTGAGCCCCGGTCGGCTCACGCGTCGTCTTCGAGCACCGATCGATCCACGCGCCGTTTCCTGGGCCCCCGATCGGTCCACGCGTCGCCGCCGGAGCCCCGATCGGTCTACTCGCCGTCTCATGAGCCCCGATCGTTCAACGCATCGTCTCCTAAGCCCCTATACGTTCACACGCCGTCTCCGAGTCCCGATCGGTCCACGCCCCGTCTCCTGAGCCCCGATCGGTCCACGCGTCGTCTCCTGAGCCCCGATCGGTCCACGCGCCGTCTCCTGAGCCCCGATCGGTCCACGCGCCGTCGCCGAACCCCATTTGGTCCACGCGAAACCGCCTGAGCCCCAGTCGGTCCACGCGCTGTCTCCGAGCCCCGATCGGTCCACGTGCCGTCTCCCAGCCCCGATGCGTACACGCGTCGTCTCCGAGCCCCGATGGGTCCACACGCCGTCGCCGAGCCTCGATCGGTCCACGCGCGACCTCCTGCGCCCCGGTCGGTTCACGCGCCATCTCCGAGCCGCGATCGGCCCACGCATCGTCTCCTAAGCCCCGATCGGTTAACGTGCCGTCTCCGAGCCCCGATCGGTCCACGCGCCGTTTCCGAGCCCCGATCGATCCACGCGTCGTCTTCTAAGCCCAGATGCCTCCTCGCGCCGTCTCCGAACCACGATCGGTCCACGCGTCGTCTCCTAAGCCCCGATCGGTCCACGCGCCGTCTCATGTGCCCCGATCGGTCGACGCGTCCTCTCCTAAACCCCGATCGGTCCACGCGTCGTCTCCTAAGCCCCGATCGGTCCACACGCCGTCTCCGAGCCCCGATGGGTCCACGCATCGCCTCCTGAGCCCCGGTCGGCCCACGCGCCGTCTCCTGAGCCCCGATCGGTCCACGCGTCGTCTCCTAAGCCCCGATCGGTCCACGCGTCGTCTCTTAAGCCCCGATCCGTCGACGCGTCGTCTCCTGAGCCACGATCAATTGACGCGTATTCTCCTGAGCCCGATCGCTCCTCGCGCCGTCTTCTGAGCCCCGATCGGTCCACGCGTCGTGTCCGAGCTCCGATCGGTCCATACGCCCTTTCCTGAGCCCCGATCGGTCCACGCGTCGTCTTCAAAGCCACGATGCCTCCACGCGCCGTCTCCAAGCCCCGATCGCCCCTCGCGCCGTCTCCTGAGCCCCGCTCGATCCATGCGTCGTCTTCTTAGCCCCGATGCCTCCACGCGCCGTCTTCGAGCCACGATCGGTCCATGCGCCGCTTCCTGAGCCCCGATCGGTCCACGCGCCGTCTCGTAAGCCAAAATCGGTCTACGCGCCGTCTCAGAGCGCCGATCATTTCACGCGCCGTCTCGTGAGACCCGATCATTCCACGCCCCGTCTCCGAGCCCCGATCGGTCCACGCGCCGTCTCCTAAGCCCCTATCGGTCCACGCGCCGTCTCCGAACGCCGATCGGTTCACGCGCCGTCTCCTGAGCCCCGATCGTTCCACGCGCCGTCCCCGAGCCCCGATCCGTCCACGCGCCGTCTCCTGAGCCCGTATCGGTCCACGCGTCATCGCCGAATCCCCGATGCATACACGCGTCGTCTCCGAGCCTCGATCGGTCCACGCGCCGTCGCGGAGCCCCGATCGGTCCAGGCGCTGCTTCCTGAGCCCCAATCGGTCCACGCATCGTCACCTAAGCCCCGATCGGTCCACGCGCCGTCACCGAGCCATGATCGGTCCACGCGCGGTTCCTGAGCCCCCATCGGTCCACGCGCCGTCGCCGAGCCGGGATCGGTCCACGCGCGGGCTCCTGAGTCCCGGTTGGTTCACGCCCCGTATTCGAGCCCCAATCGGTCCAGGCGCCGGCTCCTGAGCACCGATCGTCCACGCGCCGTCTCCTGAGCCCCGATCGCTCCACGCACCGTTTTCTGAGCACCGTTTGGTCCACGCGTCGTCTTCAAAGCCCCGATGCCTCCACGCGCCATCTCCGAGCCACGATCCGTCCGTGCGCCGCTTCCAGAGCCCTCTCGGTCCACGCGTCGTCTCCTGATCTCCGATCGGTCCACACGCCATCTCCTAAGCCCCGATCATTCCACGCGCCATCTCCGATCCCCGATCGGTCCACGCGCCGTCTCATAAGCCCCGATCGGACCACGCGCCTTCTCCTCAGCCCCGATCGGTCCACGCGCCGTCACCGAGCGCCGATTAGTTCACGCGCCGTCTCCTGAGTCCCGATCGCTCCACGCGCCACCGCCTGTGCCCCAGTCGGTCCACGCGCCGTCGCCGAACCCCAATTGGTCCACGCGCAACCTCCTGAGCCCCAGTCGGTACAGGAGCTGTCTCCGAGCCCCGGTCGGTCCCCGCATAGTCTCCTAAGCCCCGCTCGGTTAACGCGTCGTCTCGTAGCCCCGATCGGCCCAGGCGCCGCTTCCTGAGCACCGACCGGTCCACGCGTCGCCTCCTGAGCCCCGATCGGTCCACGCGTCGTCTCCTAAGCCCCAATTGGTCCACGCGCCGCCTCCGGAGCCCCGATCGATCCACGCGAATCTCCTGAGCTCCGGTCGGTCGACGCGCCGTCTCCTCAGCCCCGATCGGTCCACGCGTCGTCTCCTAAGCCCCGATTCGTCGACGCGTCGTCTCCTGAGCCCCGATCAATTGACGCGTCTTCTCCTGAGTCCCGATCGCTTCTCGCGCCGTCTCCTGAACCCCGCTCGGTCCATGCGTCGTCTTCTTAGCCCGGATGCCTCCACGCGCCGTCTCCGAGCCACGATCGGTCCAGGCGCCGCTTCCTGCGCCCCGATCGGTCCACGCGCCGTCTCCTGAGCCCCGATCGGTCGACGGGTCCCCTCCTAAGCCCCGATCGGTCCACGCGCCGTATCCTAAGCTCCGATCGGTCCACGTGCCGTCTCTGAGCGCTGATAACTTCACCCGCTGTCTCCTAAGCCCCGATCGGTCCACCCGTCCTCTCTTAAGCGCCAATCGGTCCGCGCGCCATCTCCGGGCGCCGATCATTTCACGCGCCGTCTCCTGAGCCCCGGTCGGTCCGCGCGCCGTCACCTGAGCCCCGATCGGTCAACGCGTAGTCTCCTAAGCCCCGATCGGTCCACGCGCAATCTCCGAGCGCCGATCGGTTCACGCGCCGTCTTCTGAGCCCCGATCGTTCCACGCGCCGTCTCCGAGCCCCGGTCGGTCCACGCGCCGTCTCTGAGCCCCGATCGGTTCACGCATCGTCTCCTAAGCCCCGATCGTTCCACACGCCGCCCCCTAAACCTCGATCGGTCCAGGCGTCGTCTCCTAAGCCCCGACCGGCTCACGCGCCGTCTCCTGTGCCCCGATCGATTCACGTGCCGTCTCCTAAGCCCCGATCGGTCCACCCGTCGTCTCTTAAGCCCCAATCGTTCCACGCACCATCTCCGAGCGCCGATCATTTCACGCGCTGTCTCCTGAGCCCCGGTCGGTCCGCGCGCCGTCACCTGAGCCCCGATCGGTCGACGCGTCGTCTTCTAAGCCCTGAACGGCCCACGCGCCGTCTCCGAGCGCCGATCGGTTCACGCGCCGCTTCCTGAGCACCGACCGGTCCACGCGTCGTCTCCTGAGCCCCGATCGGTCGACGGGTCCCCTCCTAAGCCCCGATCGGTCCACGCGTCGTCTCCGAGCCCCGATCGGTCTACGCGTCGTCTCCTAAGCCCCGATTCGTCGACGCGTCGTCTCCTGAGCCCCGATCAATTGACGCGTCTTCTCCTGAGCCCCGATCGCTTCTCGTGCCGCCTCCTGAGCCCCGATCCGTCGAGGCGTCGTCTCCGGAGCCCCGATCAATTGACGTGTCTTCTCCTGAGCCCCGATCGCTCCTCGCGCCGTCTCCTGAACCCCGCTCGGTCCATGCGTCGTCTTCTTAGCCCGGATGCCTCCACGCGCCGTCTCCGAGCCACGATCGGTCCAGGCGCCGCTTCCTGCGCCCCGATCGGTCCACGCCCCGTCTCCTAAGCCCCAATCGGTCCACGCGGCGTCTCCGAGCGCCGATAATTTCACGCGCCGTCTCCTGAGACCCGATCGTTCCACGCGCCGTCTCCGAGCCCCGATCGATCCACGCGCCGCCTCCTGATCCCCGATCGGTCCACGCGCTGTCTCCTGAGCCCCGATAGGTACACGCGTAGTCTCCTAAGCCCCGATCGGTCCACGCGTCGTCTCCGAGCTCTGATCTATCCACACGCCGTTTCCTGAGCGCCGATCGGTCCATGCGTCGTCTTCTTATCCCCGATGCCTCCACGCGTCGTCTCCGAGCCACGATCGGTCCAGGCGCCGCTTCGTGAGCCCCAATCGGTCCGCGCGCCATCTCCGGGCGCCGATCATTTCACGCGCCGTCTCCTGAGCCCCGATCGGTCCACGCGCCGTCTCCTGAGCCCCGATCGCTCCACGCACCGTTTTCTGAGCACCGCTTGGTCCACGCGTCGTCTTCAAAGCGCCGATGCCTCCACGCGCCGTCTCCGAGCCACGATCCGTCCGTGCGCCGCTTCCAGAGCCCTCTCGGTCCACGCGTCGTCTCCTGATCTCCGATCGGTCCACACGCCATCTCCTAAGCCCCGATCATTCCACGCGCCATCTCCGAGCCCCGATCGTTCCACGCGCCGTCTCCGAGCTTCGATCGGTACACGCGTCATCTCCTAAGCCCCGATCGGTCCAAGCGCCTTCTACTAAGCCCCGATCGGTCCACGCGCCGTCTCCGAGCGCCGATCGGTTCACGCGCCGTCACCTGATCCCCGATCGTTCCACGCGCCGTCTCCGAGCCCCGATCGGTCTACGCGCCGTCTCCTAAGCCCCGAGCGGTCCACGCGCCTTCTCCTCATCCCCGATCGGTCCACGCGCCGTCTCGGAGCGCCGATTGGTTCACGCGCCGTCTCCTGAGCTCCGATCGCTCCACGCGCAGTCGCCGAGCCTCGATCGGTTCACGCGCGGTCTCCTGAGCCCCGGTCGGTCCACGCGCCGTCGCCGAACCCCAATTGGTCCACGCGCAACCTCCTGAGCCCCAGTCGGTACACGCGCTGTCTCCGAGCCCCGATTGGTCCCCGCATAGTCTCCTAAGCCCCGCTCGGTTAACGCGTCATCTCGGAGCCCCGATCGGTCCACGCGCCGTCTCCGAGCGCCGATCATTTCACGTGACGTCTCCTGAGCCCTGATCGTTCCACGCGCCGTCTTCGAGCCCCGAGCGGTCCACGCGCCGTCTCCTGAGCCCCAATCGATCCACGCGCAGCCTCCTGAGCCCCGATCGGTCCACGCGCCGTCGCCGAGCCGCGATCGTTCTACGCGCCGCTCCGAGCCCCGATCGGTCCACGCGCCGTCGCCGAGCTATGATCGGTCCACGCGCGGCCTCCTGAGCCCCGATCGGTCCACGCGCCGTCGCCGAGCCGCGATCGGTCCACGCGCGGCCTCCTGAGGCCCGATTGGTTCACGCGCCGTATCCGAGCCCCAATCGGTCCACGCGCCGTCTCCTGAGCCCCGATCATTCCACGCGCCGTCTACGAGCCCCGGTCGGTCCACGCGCCGTCGCCGAGCCATGATCGGTCCACGCGCGGCCTCCTGAGCCCCGGTCGCGGCTTGCGCCGTATCCAAGCCCCAATCGATCCACGCGCCGTCTCCTGAACCCCGATCGGTTCACATCGCCGGCTCCGAGCCCGATCGGTCCACGCATCGTCTCCTAAGCCCCGATCGGTTAACGTGCCGTCTCCGAGCCCCAATCGGTTCACGCGCCGTCTCCTGAGCCCCTGTCGGTTCACGCGCCGTCTCCGAGCCCCGATCGATCCACGCGTCGTCTTGTAAACCCAGATGCCTCCTCGCATCGTCGCCTAAGCCCCGATCGGTTAACGCGCCGTCTCCGAGCCCCGATCGGTCCACGCCCCGTCGCCGAACCCCAATTGGTCCACGCGCAACCTCCTGAGCCCCAGTCGGTCCACGCGCGGCCTCCTGAGCCATGCTCGGTCCACGCGCCGTCTCCTGAGCCCCGATCGGTCAACGCGCCGTTCCCTAAGCTCCGATCCATCCACGCGCAGTCTCCTGAGCCCCGATCGGTCCACGCGCCGTCTTCGAGCGCCGATCGGTCCACGCAACGTCTCCTAAGCCCCAATCGGTTCACGCGCCGTCTCCTGAGCCCCGATCGTTCTACGCGCCGTCTCCGAGCCCCGATCCGTCCACGCGCAGTCGCCGAGCTCCGATCGATTCACGCGCGGTCTCCTGAGCCCCAGTCGGTACACGCTCTGTCTCCGAGCCCCGATCGGTCCACGCATCGTCTCGTAAGCCCCGCTCGGTTAACGCGTCGTTTCGGAGACCCATCGGTCTACGCGCCATCTCCGAGCCGCGATCGGTTAACGTGCCGTCTCCGAGCCCCGATCGGGCCACGCGCCGTCTCCTGAGCCCCGATACGTCCAGGCGCAGTCGCCGAGCCCCGATCGGTCCACACGCGGTCTCCTGAGCCCCGATCTGTCCACGCGCCGTCTCCGAGCCCCGATCGGTTCACGGATCGTCTCCTAAGACCCGACCGGTTCACCCGCCGTCTCCTGAGCCCCGGTCGGTCCACGCGCCGTCTCCGAGCCTCGATCGATCCACGTACCGTCTCCGAAGCCCCTATCGGTCCACGCGCCGTCTGCTGAGCCCCGATCGGTTCACGCATCGTCTCCTAAGCCCCGATACGTCCACACGCCTTTTCCTGATCCCCGATCGGTCCGCGTGACGCATTCTAAGCCCCGATCGGTCCACGCGACGTCTCCAAAGCCCTGATCGGTCCACGTACCGTCTCCGAGCCCCGATCGGTTCACGCGCCGTCTTCTGAACCCCGATACGTCCACGCGCAGTCGCCGAGCCCCGATCGGTCCACGCGCCGTCGCCGAACCTCGATAGGTCCACGCGCGGCCTCCTGAGCCCCGATCGGTTCACGCGCCGTCTCCGAGCCCCGATCGATCCACGCGTCGTCTTCTAAGCCCAGATGCCTCCTCGCGCCGTCTCCGAGCCACGATCGGTCCAGGCGCTGTCTCCTGAGCCCGGATCGTTCCACGCGTCGTCCCCGAATCTCCGATCAGTACACACGTCGTCTCCGAGCCTCGATCGGTCCACGCGCCGTCGGCGAGCCCCGATCGGTCCAGGCGTATCCGCCTGAGCCCCGGTCGGTCCACGCGCCGTCTCCGAGCCCCGATCGGTCCACACGCGGTGTCCTGAGCCCCGGTCGGTCCAGGCCCCGTCTGTGAGCGCCGATCGGTTCACGCGCCGTCTCCTGAGAACGATCCGTCCACGCGCCGTCTCCTGAGCCCCAATCGGTCGACGCCTCGTCTCGTGAGCCCCGATGGGTTCACGCGCCGTCTCCGAGCCCCGATCGGTCCACGCGCCGTCTCCTGAGCCCCGATCGGTCCACGCCCCGTCTCCGAGCACCGATTGGTTCACGCGCCGTCTCCTGAGACTCGATCCGTCCACGCGCTGTCTCCTGAGCCCCGATCGGTCGACGCGTCCTCTGCTAAACCCCAATCGGTCCACGCGCCGCCTCCTGCGCCCCGATCGGTGTGCGCGCCGACTCCTGAGCCCCGATCGGTCCACGCGTCGTTCCCTAAGCCCCGATCGGTCCAGGCATCGTCTCCTAAGCCCCGGACGGTCTACCCGCCGTTTCCGAGCCCCGATCGCTCCACGCGCCGTCTCCTGAGCCCCGATCGGTCCACGCATCGTCTCCTAAGCCCCGATCGGTCCACGCGCCGTTTTCGAGCCCCGATCGGTCCACGCATCGTCTGCTAAGCCCCGGACGGGCCACGCGCCGTATCCACGCCCCAATCGATCCACGCGCCGTCTCCTGAGTCCCGATCGGTCCACGCGCCGTCTCCCGAGCCCCAATCGGTCCACGCGTCGTCTCCTAAGCCCCGATCGGTCTACGCGCCGTCTCTAAGCCCCGATCCGTCGCCGCGTCGTGTCCTGAGCCCCGATCAATTGACGCGTCTTCTCCTGAGCCCCGATCGCTCCTCGCGCCGTCTCCTGAACCCCGATCATTCCACGCGCCTTCTCCTAAGCCACGATCGGTCCACGCGCCGTCTCCGAGCCCCAGTCGGTCCACGCGCTGTCTCCGAGCACCGATCGGTCTACGCGTCGTCTCCGAGCCCCGATCGGTCCACGCGCCGTCTCCGAGCCCCGAACGGTTCACGCACCGTCTCCTGGTCCCAATCGGTCCACGCGGCGCCTCTGGAGCCCCGATCGATCCACGCTAGTCTCCTGAGCCCCAGTCGGTCCGCGCGCCGTCTCCTGAGCCCCGATTGTTCGACGCGTCGTCTCCTGAGCCCCGATCGATCCACGCGTCATCTCCTGAGCCCCGATCGCACCACACGCCGTTTCCTGAGCCCCGATCGGAACACGCGTCGTCTTCAAAGCCCCGATGCCTCCACACGCCGTCTCCGAGCCACGATCGGTCCGTGCGCCGCTTCCGCAACCCCGATCGGTCCACGCGTCATCTCCTGATCTCCGATCGGTCCACGCGCCGTCTCCTAAGCCCCGATCGGTCCACGCGCCGTCTCCGAGCGCCGATCGGTTGACGCGCCGTCCCCGATCCCCGATCGATCCACGCGCCGTCTCCGAGCGCCGATCGGTTCACGCGCCGTCGGCCGAGCCCCGATTGTTCCACACGGCGTCTCCGAGCCCCGATCGGTCCACGCTTCGTCTCCTGAGCCCGGATCGTTCCATGCGTCGTCTCCTGATTCCCGATCCTTAAACGCGTCGTCTCCGAGCCTTGATCGGTCCACACGCCGTGTCCGATCCCCGATCGATCCGCGTACCGCATTATGAGCCGCGGTCCGTCCACGCGCCGTCTCAGAGCACCGATCGGTCGACGCGCCGTCTCAGAGCACCGATCATTTCACGCCCCGTCACCTGAGCTCCGATCGTTCCACGCGCCGTCTCCGAGCCCCGATCGGTCCACGCGCCATCGGCGAACCCCAATTGGTCCACGCGCAACCTTTCGAGCCCCAGTCGGTAAACGCGCTGTCTTCGAGCCCCGATCGGTCCACGTATGTTCTCCTAAGCCCCAATTAATCCCCGCGCCGTCTCCTAAGCCCCGATCTGCCCACGGGCCGTCTCCGAGCTCCGATCGGTCCACGCGCCGTCTCCAAGCCTCGATCCGTACACGCGTCGTCTCCGAGCCCCGGTCGGTCCACGCGCCATCGCCGAACCCCGATCGGTCCACGCGCCGTCTCCTGAGCCCCGATACGTCCACGCGCAGTCGCCGAGCCCCGATCAGTCCACGCGCGGCCTCCTGAGCCCCGGTCGGTTCACGCGCCGTCTCCTGAGCCCGGATCGTTCCACGCGTCGTCTCCTGATCCCCGATCCGTAAACGCGTCGTCTCCGAACACCGATCGGTCCACGCGCCGTCTCAAAGCGCCGATCATTTCACGCGCCGTCTCCTGAGCTCCGAACGGTCCACGCGCCGTCTCCTGAGCCCCGATCGGTCCACACGTCGTCTCCTAAGCCCCAATCGGTCCACGCGTCGTCTCCTAAGCCCCGATCCGTCGCCACGTCGTCTCCTGAGCCCCGATCCATTGACGCGTCTTCTCCTTAGCCCCGATCGCTCCTCGCGCCGTCTCCTGAGCCCCGCTCGGTCCATGCGTCGTCTTCTTAACCCCGATGCCACCACGCGCCGTCTCCTAAGCCCGGATCTGCCCACGGGCCGTTTCCGAGCTCCGATCGGTCCACGCGCCGTCTCCAAGCCTCGATCCGTACACGCGGCGTCTCCGAGCCCCGATCAGTCCACGCGCCGTCTCCTGAGCCCCGATCGGTTCACGCATCGTCTCCTAAGCCCCGATCGGTCCGTGCGCCGTCTCCGAGCCCCGATCGGTCCACGTACCATCTCATGCTCCCCAATCGGTCCACGCGCCGCCTCCGGAGCCCCGATCGATCCACGCATCGGCTCCTGAGCCCCGGTCGGCTCACGCGTCGTCTTCGAGCACCGATCGATCCACGCGCCGTTTCCTGGGCCCCCGATCGGTCCACGCGTCGCCGCCGGAGCCCCGATCGGTCTACTCGCCGTCTCATGAGCCCCGATCGTTCAACGCATCGTCTCCTAAGCCCCTATACGTTCACACGCCGTCTCCGAGTCCCGATCGGTCCACGCCCCGTCTCCTGAGCCCCGATCGGTCCACGCGTCGTCTCCTGAGCCCCGATCGGTCCACGCGCCGTCTCCTGAGCCCCGATCGGTCCACGCGCCGTCGCCGAACCCCATTTGGTCCACGCGAAACCGCCTGAGCCCCAGTCGGTCCACGCGCTGTCTCCGAGCCCCGATCGGTCCACGTGCCGTCTCCCAGCCCCGATGCGTACACGCGTCGTCTCCGAGCCCCGATGGGTCCACACGCCGTCGCCGAGCCTCGATCGGTCCACGCGCGACCTCCTGCGCCCCGGTCGGTTCACGCGCCATCTCCGAGCCGCGATCGGCCCACGCATCGTCTCCTAAGCCCCGATCGGTTAACGTGCCGTCTCCGAGCCCCGATCGGTCCACGCGCCGTTTCCGAGCCCCGATCGATCCACGCGTCGTCTTCTAAGCCCAGATGCCTCCTCGCGCCGTCTCCGAACCACGATCGGTCCACGCGTCGTCTCCTAAGCCCCGATCGGTCCACGCGCCGTCTCATGTGCCCCGATCGGTCGACGCGTCCTCTCCTAAACCCCGATCGGTCCACGCGTCGTCTCCTAAGCCCCGATCGGTCCACACGCCGTCTCCGAGCCCCGATGGGTCCACGCATCGCCTCCTGAGCCCCGGTCGGCCCACGCGCCGTCTCCTGAGCCCCGATCGGTCCACGCGTCGTCTCCTAAGCCCCGATCGGTCCACGCGTCGTCTCTTAAGCCCCGATCCGTCGACGCGTCGTCTCCTGAGCCACGATCAATTGACGCGTATTCTCCTGAGCCCGATCGCTCCTCGCGCCGTCTTCTGAGCCCCGATCGGTCCACGCGTCGTGTCCGAGCTCCGATCGGTCCATACGCCGTTTCCTGAGCCCCGATCGGTCCACGCGTCGTCTTCAAAGCCACGATGCCTCCACGCGCCGTCTCCAAGCCCCGATCGCCCCTCGCGCCGTCTCCTGAGCCCCGCTCGATCCATGCGTCGTCTTCTTAGCCCCGATGCCTCCACGCGCCGTCTTCGAGCCACGATCGGTCCATGCGCCGCTTCCTGAGCCCCGATCGGTCCACGCGCCGTCTCGTAAGCCAAAATCGGTCTACGCGCCGTCTCAGAGCGCCGATCATTTCACGCGCCGTCTCGTGAGACCCGATCATTCCACGCCCCGTCTCCGAGCCCCGATCGGTCCACGCGCCGTCTCCTAAGCCCCTATCGGTCCACGCGCCGTCTCCGAACGCCGATCGGTTCACGCGCCGTCTCCTGAGCCCCGATCGTTCCACGCGCCGTCCCCGAGCCCCGATCCGTCCACGCGCCGTCTCCTGAGCCCGTATCGGTCCACGCGTCATCGCCGAATCCCCGATGCATACACGCGTCGTCTCCGAGCCTCGATCGGTCCACGCGCCGTCGCGGAGCCCCGATCGGTCCAGGCGCTGCTTCCTGAGCCCCAATCGGTCCACGCATCGTCACCTAAGCCCCGATCGGTCCACGCGCCGTCACCGAGCCATGATCGGTCCACGCGCGGTTCCTGAGCCCCCATCGGTCCACGCGCCGTCGCCGAGCCGGGATCGGTCCACGCGCGGGCTCCTGAGTCCCGGTTGGTTCACGCCCCGTATTCGAGCCCCAATCGGTCCAGGCGCCGGCTCCTGAGCACCGATCGTCCACGCGCCGTCTCCTGAGCCCCGATCGCTCCACGCACCGTTTTCTGAGCACCGTTTGGTCCACGCGTCGTCTTCAAAGCCCCGATGCCTCCACGCGCCATCTCCGAGCCACGATCCGTCCGTGCGCCGCTTCCAGAGCCCTCTCGGTCCACGCGTCGTCTCCTGATCTCCGATCGGTCCACACGCCATCTCCTAAGCCCCGATCATTCCACGCGCCATCTCCGATCCCCGATCGGTCCACGCGCCGTCTCATAAGCCCCGATCGGACCACGCGCCTTCTCCTCAGCCCCGATCGGTCCACGCGCCGTCACCGAGCGCCGATTAGTTCACGCGCCGTCTCCTGAGTCCCGATCGCTCCACGCGCCACCGCCTGTGCCCCAGTCGGTCCACGCGCCGTCGCCGAACCCCAATTGGTCCACGCGCAACCTCCTGAGCCCCAGTCGGTACAGGAGCTGTCTCCGAGCCCCGGTCGGTCCCCGCATAGTCTCCTAAGCCCCGCTCGGTTAACGCGTCGTCTCGTAGCCCCGATCGGCCCAGGCGCCGCTTCCTGAGCACCGACCGGTCCACGCGTCGCCTCCTGAGCCCCGATCGGTCCACGCGTCGTCTCCTAAGCCCCAATTGGTCCACGCGCCGCCTCCGGAGCCCCGATCGATCCACGCGAATCTCCTGAGCTCCGGTCGGTCGACGCGCCGTCTCCTCAGCCCCGATCGGTCCACGCGTCGTCTCCTAAGCCCCGATTCGTCGACGCGTCGTCTCCTGAGCCCCGATCAATTGACGCGTCTTCTCCTGAGTCCCGATCGCTTCTCGCGCCGTCTCCTGAACCCCGCTCGGTCCATGCGTCGTCTTCTTAGCCCGGATGCCTCCACGCGCCGTCTCCGAGCCACGATCGGTCCAGGCGCCGCTTCCTGCGCCCCGATCGGTCCACGCGCCGTCTCCTGAGCCCCGATCGGTCGACGGGTCCCCTCCTAAGCCCCGATCGGTCCACGCGCCGTATCCTAAGCTCCGATCGGTCCACGTGCCGTCTCTGAGCGCTGATAACTTCACCCGCTGTCTCCTAAGCCCCGATCGGTCCACCCGTCCTCTCTTAAGCGCCAATCGGTCCGCGCGCCATCTCCGGGCGCCGATCATTTCACGCGCCGTCTCCTGAGCCCCGGTCGGTCCGCGCGCCGTCACCTGAGCCCCGATCGGTCAACGCGTAGTCTCCTAAGCCCCGATCGGTCCACGCGCAATCTCCGAGCGCCGATCGGTTCACGCGCCGTCTTCTGAGCCCCGATCGTTCCACGCGCCGTCTCCGAGCCCCGGTCGGTCCACGCGCCGTCTCTGAGCCCCGATCGGTTCACGCATCGTCTCCTAAGCCCCGATCGTTCCACACGCCGCCCCCTAAACCTCGATCGGTCCAGGCGTCGTCTCCTAAGCCCCGACCGGCTCACGCGCCGTCTCCTGTGCCCCGATCGATTCACGTGCCGTCTCCTAAGCCCCGATCGGTCCACCCGTCGTCTCTTAAGCCCCAATCGTTCCACGCACCATCTCCGAGCGCCGATCATTTCACGCGCTGTCTCCTGAGCCCCGGTCGGTCCGCGCGCCGTCACCTGAGCCCCGATCGGTCGACGCGTCGTCTTCTAAGCCCTGAACGGCCCACGCGCCGTCTCCGAGCGCCGATCGGTTCACGCGCCGCTTCCTGAGCACCGACCGGTCCACGCGTCGTCTCCTGAGCCCCGATCGGTCGACGGGTCCCCTCCTAAGCCCCGATCGGTCCACGCGTCGTCTCCGAGCCCCGATCGGTCTACGCGTCGTCTCCTAAGCCCCGATTCGTCGACGCGTCGTCTCCTGAGCCCCGATCAATTGACGCGTCTTCTCCTGAGCCCCGATCGCTTCTCGTGCCGCCTCCTGAGCCCCGATCCGTCGAGGCGTCGTCTCCGGAGCCCCGATCAATTGACGTGTCTTCTCCTGAGCCCCGATCGCTCCTCGCGCCGTCTCCTGAACCCCGCTCGGTCCATGCGTCGTCTTCTTAGCCCGGATGCCTCCACGCGCCGTCTCCGAGCCACGATCGGTCCAGGCGCCGCTTCCTGCGCCCCGATCGGTCCACGCCCCGTCTCCTAAGCCCCAATCGGTCCACGCGGCGTCTCCGAGCGCCGATAATTTCACGCGCCGTCTCCTGAGACCCGATCGTTCCACGCGCCGTCTCCGAGCCCCGATCGATCCACGCGCCGCCTCCTGATCCCCGATCGGTCCACGCGCTGTCTCCTGAGCCCCGATAGGTACACGCGTAGTCTCCTAAGCCCCGATCGGTCCACGCGTCGTCTCCGAGCTCTGATCTATCCACACGCCGTTTCCTGAGCGCCGATCGGTCCATGCGTCGTCTTCTTATCCCCGATGCCTCCACGCGTCGTCTCCGAGCCACGATCGGTCCAGGCGCCGCTTCGTGAGCCCCAATCGGTCCGCGCGCCATCTCCGGGCGCCGATCATTTCACGCGCCGTCTCCTGAGCCCCGATCGGTCCACGCGCCGTCTCCTGAGCCCCGATCGCTCCACGCACCGTTTTCTGAGCACCGCTTGGTCCACGCGTCGTCTTCAAAGCGCCGATGCCTCCACGCGCCGTCTCCGAGCCACGATCCGTCCGTGCGCCGCTTCCAGAGCCCTCTCGGTCCACGCGTCGTCTCCTGATCTCCGATCGGTCCACACGCCATCTCCTAAGCCCCGATCATTCCACGCGCCATCTCCGAGCCCCGATCGTTCCACGCGCCGTCTCCGAGCTTCGATCGGTACACGCGTCATCTCCTAAGCCCCGATCGGTCCAAGCGCCTTCTACTAAGCCCCGATCGGTCCACGCGCCGTCTCCGAGCGCCGATCGGTTCACGCGCCGTCACCTGATCCCCGATCGTTCCACGCGCCGTCTCCGAGCCCCGATCGGTCTACGCGCCGTCTCCTAAGCCCCGAGCGGTCCACGCGCCTTCTCCTCATCCCCGATCGGTCCACGCGCCGTCTCGGAGCGCCGATTGGTTCACGCGCCGTCTCCTGAGCTCCGATCGCTCCACGCGCAGTCGCCGAGCCTCGATCGGTTCACGCGCGGTCTCCTGAGCCCCGGTCGGTCCACGCGCCGTCGCCGAACCCCAATTGGTCCACGCGCAACCTCCTGAGCCCCAGTCGGTACACGCGCTGTCTCCGAGCCCCGATTGGTCCCCGCATAGTCTCCTAAGCCCCGCTCGGTTAACGCGTCATCTCGGAGCCCCGATCGGTCCACGCGCCGTCTCCGAGCGCCGATCATTTCACGTGACGTCTCCTGAGCCCTGATCGTTCCACGCGCCGTCTTCGAGCCCCGAGCGGTCCACGCGCCGTCTCCTGAGCCCCAATCGATCCACGCGCAGCCTCCTGAGCCCCGATCGGTCCACGCGCCGTCGCCGAGCCGCGATCGTTCTACGCGCCGCTCCGAGCCCCGATCGGTCCACGCGCCGTCGCCGAGCTATGATCGGTCCACGCGCGGCCTCCTGAGCCCCGATCGGTCCACGCGCCGTCGCCGAGCCGCGATCGGTCCACGCGCGGCCTCCTGAGGCCCGATTGGTTCACGCGCCGTATCCGAGCCCCAATCGGTCCACGCGCCGTCTCCTGAGCCCCGATCGGTCCACGCGCGGCCTCCTGAGCCCCGATCGGTCCACGCGTGGTCTCCGAGCCCCGATCGGTCCACGCGCCGTCGCCGAGCCACGATCGGTCCACGCGCGGCCTCCTGAGCCCCGATCGGTCCACGCGCCTTCGCCGAGCCGCGATCAGTCCACGCGCGGTCTCCTGAGCCCCGGTCGGTTCACGCGCCGTCTCCTGAGCCCCGATCGGTCCACGCGTCGTTCCCTAAGCCCCGATCGATCCACGCGCAGTCTCCAGAGCCGCGATCGGTCCACGCATCCCCTCCTGAGCCCCGGACGGTCCACGCGCCGTCACCGAACCCCGATCGGTCGACGCGCTGTCTCCTGAGCCCCAATCGGTCTAGGCGTCGTCTTCTAAGCTCCGATCGGTCCACGCGCCGTCTCCGAGCCCCGATCGGTCCACGCGCCGTCTCCGAGCCCCGATCGGTCCACGCACCATCTTCTGCTCCACAATCGATCCACGCGCCGCCTCCTAAGCCCCAATTGGTCCACGCGCCGCCTCCGGAGCCCCGATCGATCCACGCGAATCTCCTGAGCTCCGGTCGGTCGACGCGCCGTCTCCTCAGCCCCGATCGGCCCACGCGTCGTCTCCTGAGCTCCGATTCGTCGACGCGTCGTCTCCTGAGCCCCGATCAATTGACGCGTCTTCTCCTGAGCCCCGATCGCTCCTCGCGCCGTCTCCTGAACCCCGCTCGGTCCATGCGTCGTCTTCTTACCCCGGATGCCTCCACGCGCCGTCTCCGAGCCACGATCGGTCCAGGCGCCGCTTCCTGCGCCCCGATCGGTCCACGCGCCGTCTCCTAAGCCCCAATCGGTCCACGCGGCGTCTCCGAGCGCCGATCATTTCACGCGCCATCTCCTGAGACCCGATCGTTCCACGCGCCGTCTCCGAGCCCCGATCGATCCACGCGCCGCCTCCTGAGCCCCGATCGGTCTACGCGCTGTCTTCTGAGCCCCGATAGGTACACGCGTAGTCTCCTAAGCCCCGATCGGTCCACGCGTCGTCTCCGAGCTCTTATCGGTCCACACGCCGTTTCCTGAACCCCGATCGGTCCGTGCGTCGTCTTCTTAGCCCCGATGCCTCCACGCGTCGTCTCCGAGCCACGATCGGTCCAGGCGCCGCTTCCTGAACCCCGATCGGTCCACGCGCCGTATCCTAAGCCCCGATCGGTCCACGCGCCGTCTCTGAGCGCTGATAACTTCACGCGCCGTCTCCTGAGCCCCGATCAGTCCACGCGTCGTCTCCGAGCCCCGATCGGTCTACGCACCCTCGCCGAGCCATGATCGGTCCACGCGCGGCCTAGTAAGCCCCGATCGGTCCACGCGCCGTCGCCGAGCCGCGATCGGTTCTCGCGCGGCCTCCTGAGCCCCGGTCGGTTCCCGCGCCGTATCCGAGCCCCAATCGGGCCACGCGCCGTCTCCTGAGTCCCGATCAGTCCACGCGTCGTCTCCTAAGCCCCAATCGTTCCACGCGCCGCCTCCGGAGCCCCGATCGATCCACGCGAATCTCCTGAGCCCCGATCGGTTCACGCGCCGTCTCCGAGCGCCGATCGGTGCACGCGCCGTCGCACGAGCCGCGGTCGGTCCACGCGTCATCTCCTAAGCCCCGATCGGTCTACGCGCCGTCTCCGAGCCCCGATCGGTTCACGCACCGTCTCCTGATCCCCATCGGTCCACACGGCGCCTCCGGAGCCCCGATCGTTCCACGCGCCGCCTCCGAGCCCCGAGCGGTCCACGCGCCGTCTCCTGAGCCCCAATCGGTCCACGAGCTGTCTCCTAAGCCCCGATCGGTCCACGCGCCGTCTCCTGTGCCCCGATCGGTCCACGCATCGTCTCCTAAGCCCCGATCGGTCCACACGCCGTTTCCGAGCCCCGATCGGTCCACGCATCGTCTCTTAAACCCCGGACGGTCCACCCGCAGTTTCCGAGCCCCGATCGCTCCACGCGCCGTCTCCTGAGCTCCAATCGCTCCACGCATCGTCTCCTAAGCCCCGGTCACTCCACGCGCCGTCTCCTGAGCCCCGATCGATCCACGCATCGTCTCCTAAGCCCCGCTCGGTTAACGCGTCGTTTCGGAGCCCCGATCGGTCTACGCGCCGTCTCCTGAGCCCCGATCGGTCCACGCGTCGTTCCCTAAGCTCCGATCCATCCACGCGCAGTCTCCTGAGCCCCGATCGGTCCACGCATCGCCTCCTGAGCCCCGGACTGTCCAGGCGCCGTCTCCGAACCCCGAGCGGTCGACGCGCCGTCTCCGAGCCCCGATCGGTCAAACGCGCCGTCGCCGAACCCCAATTGGTCCACGCGCAACCGCCTGAGCCCCAGTCGGTCCACGCGCCGTTTCCTGAGCCCCGATCGGTCCACGCGCCGTCTCCTGAGCCCCGATCGATCTACGCGTCGTCTCCTAAGCCCCGATTGGTGGACGAGCCGTCTCCCAGCCACGATCGGTCCACGCGCCGTCTCCTAAGCCCCCATCTGTCCACGACCCGTCTCCGGGCCCCGATCGATGCACGCGCCGTCTCCTAAGCCCCGATCGATCCACGCGCCGTCGCCGAACCCCAAATGGTCCACGCGCAACCGCCTGAGCCCCAGTCGGTCTACGCGCCGGCTCCTGAGCCCCGATCGTTCCACGCGCCGTCTCCGAGCCCCGATCGTTGCACGCGGCGTCGGCTGAGCCCCAATCGGTCCACACGCTGTGTCGTGAGCCCCGATAGGTACACGCGTCGTTTCCTACGCCCGATCGGTTCACGCGTCGTCTCCTGAGCCCCGATCGTTCCACGCGCCGTCTACGAGCCGCGATCGGTCCACGCGCCGTCTCCTGAGCCCCGATCGGTCCACGCGCCGTCTCCTAAGCCCCGATCGGTCCACGCGCCGTCTCCTAAGCCCCGATCGGTCCACGCGCCGTCTCCGAGCGCCGATCGGTTCACGCGCCGTCTCCTGAGCCCCAGTCGGTCCGCGCGCCGTCTCCTGAGCCCCGATCGATCTACGCGTCGTCTCCTAAGCCCCGATTGGTGGACGAGCCGTCTCCCAGCCACGATCTGTCCAGCGCCGTCTCCTAAGCCCCCATCTGTCCACGACCCGTCTCCGGGCCCCGATCGATGCACGCGCCGTCTCCTAAGCCCCGATCGTCCCACGTGCCGTCTCCGAGCGTCGATCGGTCCACGCGCTGTCTCCTGAGCCCCGATCGGTCCACGCGCCGTCTCCGAGTGCCGATCCGTCCACGCGCCGTCTCCTGAGCCCCGATCTGTCCACGCGCCGTGTCCGAGCCCCGAACGGTTAACGCACCGTCTCCTGATCCCAATCGGTCCACGCGGCGCCTCCGGAGCCCCGATCGATCCACGCGAGTCTCCTGAGCCCCAGTCGGTCCGCGCGCCGTCTCCTGAGCCCCGATTGGTCGACGCGTCGTCTCCTGAGCCCCGATCGATCCACGCGTCGTCTCCTGACCCCGATCGCTCCACACGCCGTTTCCTGAGCCCCGATCGGTCCACGCGTCGTCTTCAAAGCCCCGATGCCTCCACGCGCCGTCTCCGAGCCACGATCGGTCCGTGCGCCGCTTTCACAACCCCGATCGGTCCACGCGAATCTCCTGAGCTCCGGTCGGTCGACGCGCCGTCTCCTCAGCCCCGATCGGTCCACGCGTCGTCTCCTAAGCGCCGATTCGTCGACGCGTCGTCTCCTGAGCCCCGATCCATTGACGCGTCTTCTCCTGAACCCCGCTCGGTCCATGCGTCGTCTTCTTAGCCCGGATGCCTCCACGCGCCTTCTCCGAGCCACGATCGGTCCAGGCGCCGCTTCCTGCGCCCCGATCGGTCCACGCGGCGTCTCCTAAGCCCCGATCGGTCCACGCGTCGTCTCCGAGCCCCGGTCGATCCACGCGCCATCGCCGAGCCCCGATCGGTCCACGCGCCGTCTCCTGAGCCCGGATCGGTCCACACCCCTTCTCCTGAGCCCCGATCGGTCAACGCGTCGTCTCCTAAGCCCCGACCGGTTCACGCGCCGTCTGCTGTGCCCCGATCGATTCACGTGCCGTCTCCTAAGCCCCGATCGGTCCATCCGTCGTCTCTTAAGCCCCAATCGGTCCACGCGCCATCTCCGGGCGCCGATCATTTCACGCGCCGTCTCCTGAGCCCCGGTCGGTCCGCGCGCCGTCACATGAGCCCCGATCGGTCAACGCGTAGTCTCCTAAGCCCCGATCGGTTCACGCGCCGTCTCCGAGCGCCGATCGGTGCACGCGCCGTCGCACGAGCCGCGATCGGTCCACGCGGGGCCTCCTGAGCCCCGGTTGGTTCACGCGCCGTATCCGAGCCCCAATCGGTCCACGCACCGTCTCCTGAGCCCCGATCGGTCCACGCGCCGTCGCCGAGCCCCGATCGGTCCAGGCGTATCCTCCTGAGCCCCGATCGATCCACGCGTCGTCTCCTGACCCCGATCGCTCCACACGCCGTTTCCTGAGCCCCGATCGGTCCACGCGTCGTCTTCAAAGCCCCGATGCCTCCACGCGCCGTCTCCGAGCCACGATCGGTCCGTGCGCCGCTTTCACAACCCCGATCGGTCCACGCGAATCTCCTGAGCTCCGGTCGGTCGACGCGCCGTCTCCTCAGCCCCGATCGGTCCACGCGTCGTCTCCTAAGCGCCGATTCGTCGACGCGTCGTCTCCTGAGCCCCGATCCATTGACGCGTCTTCTCCTGAACCCCGCTCGGTCCATGCGTCGTCTTCTTAGCCCGGATGCCTCCACGCGCCTTCTCCGAGCCACGATCGGTCCAGGCGCCGCTTCCTGCGCCCCGATCGGTCCACGCGGCGTCTCCTAAGCCCCGATCGGTCCACGCGTCGTCTCCGAGCCCCGGTCGATCCACGCGCCATCGCCGAGCCCCGATCGGTCCACGCGCCGTCTCCTGAGCCCGGATCGGTCCACACCCCTTCTCCTGAGCCCCGATCGGTCAACGCGTCGTCTCCTAAGCCCCGACCGGTTCACGCGCCGTCTGCTGTGCCCCGATCGATTCACGTGCCGTCTCCTAAGCCCCGATCGGTCCATCCGTCGTCTCTTAAGCCCCAATCGGTCCACGCGCCATCTCCGGGCGCCGATTATTTCACGCGCCGTCTCCTGAGCCCCGGTCGGTCCGCGCGCCGTCACATGAGCCCCGATCGGTCAACGCGTAGTCTCCTAAGCCCCGATCGGTTCACGCGCCGTCTCCGAGCGCCGATCGGTGCACGCGCCGTCGCACGAGCCGCGATCGGTCCACGCGGGGCCTCCTGAGCCCCGGTTGGTTCACGCGCCGTATCCGAGCCCCAATCGGTCCACGCACCGTCTCCTGAGCCCCGATCGGTCCACGCGCCGTCGCCGAGCCCCGATCGGTCCAGGCGTATCCTCCTGAGCCCCGATCGATCCACGCGTCGTCTCCTGACCCCGATCGCTCCACACGCCGTTTCCTGAGCCCCGATCGGTCCACGCGTCGTCTTCAAAGCCCCGATGCCTCCACGCGCCGTCTCCGAGCCACGATCGGTCCGTGCGCCGCTTTCACAACCCCGATCGGTCCACGCGAATCTCCTGAGCTCCGGTCGGTCGACGCGCCGTCTCCTCAGCCCCGATCGGTCCACGCGTCGTCTCCTAAGCGCCGATTCGTCGACGCGTCGTCTCCTGAGCCCCGATCCATTGACGCGTCTTCTCCTGAACCCCGCTCGGTCCATGCGTCGTCTTCTTAGCCCGGATGCCTCCACGCGCCTTCTCCGAGCCACGATCGGTCCAGGCGCCGCTTCCTGCGCCCCGATCGGTCCACGCGGCGTCTCCTAAGCCCCGATCGGTCCACGCGTCGTCTCCGAGCCCCGGTCGATCCACGCGCCATCGCCGAGCCCCGATCGGTCCACGCGCCGTCTCCTGAGCCCGGATCGGTCCACACCCCTTCTCCTGAGCCCCGATCGGTCAACGCGTCGTCTCCTAAGCCCCGACCGGTTCACGCGCCGTCTGCTGTGCCCCGATCGATTCACGTGCCGTCTCCTAAGCCCCGATCGGTTCATCCGTCGTCTCTTAAGCCCCAATCGGTCCACGCGCCATCTCCGGGCGCCGATCATTTCACGCGCCGTCTCCTGAGCCCCGGTCGGTCCGCGCGCCGTCACATGAGCCCCGATCGGTCAACGCGTAGTCTCCTAAGCCCCGATCGGTTCACGCGCCGTCTCCGAGCGCCGATCGGTGCACGCGCCGTCGCACGAGCCGCGATCGGTCCACGCGGGGCCTCCTGAGCCCCGGTTGGTTCACGCGCCGTATCCGAGCCCCAATCGGTCCACGCACCGTCTCCTGAGCCCCGATCGGTCCACGCGCCGTCGCCGAGCCCCGATCGGTCCAGGCGTATCCTCCTGAGCCCCGATCGATCCACGCGTCGTCTCCTGACCCCGATCGCTCCACACGCCGTTTCCTGAGCCCCGATCGGTCCACGCGTCGTCTTCAAAGCCCCGATGCCTCCACGCGCCGTCTCCGAGCCACGATCGGTCCGTGCGCCGCTTTCACAACCCCGATCGGTCCACGCGAATCTCCTGAGCTCCGGTCGGTCGACGCGCCGTCTCCTCAGCCCCGATCGGTCCACGCGTCGTCTCCTAAGCGCCGATTCGTCGACGCGTCGTCTCCTGAGCCCCGATCCATTGACGCGTCTTCTCCTGAACCCCGCTCGGTCCATGCGTCGTCTTCTTAGCCCGGATGCCTCCACGCGCCTTCTCCGAGCCACGATCGGTCCAGGCGCCGCTTCCTGCGCCCCGATCGGTCCACGCGGCGTCTCCTAAGCCCCGATCGGTCCACGCGTCGTCTCCGAGCCCCGGTCGATCCACGCGCCATCGCCGAGCCCCGATCGGTCCACGCGCCGTCTCCTGAGCCCGGATCGGTCCACACCCCTTCTCCTGAGCCCCGATCGGTCAACGCGTCGTCTCCTAAGCCCCGACCGGTTCACGCGCCGTCTGCTGTGCCCCGATCGATTCACGTGCCGTCTCCTAAGCCCCGATCGGTCCATCCGTCGTCTCTTAAGCCCCAATCGGTCCACGCGCCATCTCCGGGCGCCGATCATTTCACGCGCCGTCTCCTGAGCCCCGGTCGGTCCGCGCGCCGTCACATGAGCCCCGATCGGTCAACGCGTAGTCTCCTAAGCCCCGATCGGTTCACGCGCCGTCTCCGAGCGCCGATCGGTGCACGCGCCGTCGCACGAGCCGCGATCGGTCCACGCGGGGCCTCCTGAGCCCCGGTTGGTTCACGCGCCGTATCCGAGCCCCAATCGGTCCACGCACCGTCTCCTGAGCCCCGATCGGTCCACGCGCCGTCGCCGAGCCCCGATCGGTCCAGGCGTATCCTCCTGAGCCCCGATCGATCCACGCGTCGTCTCCTGACCCCGATCGCTCCACACGCCGTTTCCTGAGCCCCGATCGGTCCACGCGTCGTCTTCAAAGCCCCGATGCCTCCACGCGCCGTCTCCGAGCCACGATCGGTCCGTGCGCCGCTTTCACAACCCCGATCGGTCCACGCGAATCTCCTGAGCTCCGGTCGGTCGACGCGCCGTCTCCTCAGCCCCGATCGGTCCACGCGTCGTCTCCTAAGCGCCGATTCGTCGACGCGTCGTCTCCTGAGCCCCGATCCATTGACGCGTCTTCTCCTGAACCCCGCTCGGTCCATGCGTCGTCTTCTTAGCCCGGATGCCTCCACGCGCCTTCTCCGAGCCACGATCGGTCCAGGCGCCGCTTCCTGCGCCCCGATCGGTCCACGCGGCGTCTCCTAAGCCCCGATCGGTCCACGCGTCGTCTCCGAGCCCCGGTCGATCCACGCGCCATCGCCGAGCCCCGATCGGTCCACGCGCCGTCTCCTGAGCCCGGATCGGTCCACACCCCTTCTCCTGAGCCCCGATCGGTCAACGCGTCGTCTCCTAAGCCCCGACCGGTTCACGCGCCGTCTGCTGTGCCCCGATCGATTCACGTGCCGTCTCCTAAGCCCCGATCGGTCCATCCGTCGTCTCTTAAGCCCCAATCGGTCCACGCGCCATCTCCGGGCGCCGATCATTTCACGCGCCGTCTCCTGAGCCCCGGTCGGTCCGCGCGCCGTCACATGAGCCCCGATCGGTCAACGCGTAGTCTCCTAAGCCCCGATCGGTTCACGCGCCGTCTCCGAGCGCCGATCGGTGCACGCGCCGTCGCACGAGCCGCGATCGGTCCACGCGGGGCCTCCTGAGCCCCGGTTGGTTCACGCGCCGTATCCGAGCCCCAATCGGTCCACGCACCGTCTCCTGAGCCCCGATCGGTCCACGCGCCGTCTCCGTGCGCCGATCGGTTCACGCGCCGTCTCCTGAGCCGGGATCGCTCCACGCGCCGTCTCCTGAGCGCCGATCGGTCCACGCGTCGTCTCCGAGCACTGTTCGGTCCACGCGCCGTTTCCTGAGCCCTGATCGGTCCATCCGTCGTCTTTTAAGCCCCGATACCTCCACGCGCCGTCTCCGAGCCACGATCGGTCCAGGCGCCGCTTCCTGAGCCCCGATCGTTCCACGCGTCGGCTCCTAAGCCTCGATAGGTCCACGCGCGGCCTGCTTAGCCCCGGTCGGTTCACGCGCCGTCTCCGAGCCGCGATCGGTCCACGCATCGTCTCCTAACCCCCGATACGTCCACGCGCAGTCGACGAGCCCCGATCAGTCCACGCGCGGCCTCCTGAGCCCCGGTCGGTTCACGCGCCGTCTCCCCGCCCCGATCGGTCCACGCGCCGTCTCCTGAGCCCTGATCCGTCCACGCGCTGCGTCGAGCCGCGATCGGTCCACGCGCCGTCTCCTGAGCCCCGATCGATTCACGCATCGTCTCCTAAGCCCCGATCGGTCCGTGCGCCGTCTCCGAGCCCCGATCGGTCCACGTACCATCTCATGCTCCCCAATAGGTCCACGCGCCGCCTCCGGAGCCCCGATCGAATCACGCATCGGCTCCTGAGCCCCGGTCGGTCCACGCGTCGTCTTCGAGCACCGATCGATCCACGCGCCGTTTCCTGGGCCCCGATCGGTCCACGCGTCGCCGCCGGAGCCCCGATCGGTCTACGCCCCGTCTCATTAGCCCCGATCGGTCAACGCATCGTCTCCTAAGCCCCGATACGTTCACACGCCGTCTTCGAGTCCCGATCGGTCCACGCGCCGTCACCGAGCCTCGATCTGCCCACGCGCGGCCTCCTAAGCCCCGATCGGTTAACGCGCCGTCTCCGAGCCCCGATCAGTCCACGTGCCGTCTCCTGAGCCCCGGTCGGTTCATGCGACGTCTCCGAGCCCCGATGGGTCTACGCGCCGCCTCCTGAGCCCCGATCGATCCACGCATCGGCTCCTGAGCCCCGGTCGGTTCACGCGTCGTCTTCGAGCACCGATCGATCCACGCGCCGTTTCCTGGGCCCTGATCGGTCCACACGTCGCCGCCGGAGCCCCGATCGGTCTACTCGCCGTCTCATGAGCCCCGATCGGTCAACGCCTCGTCTCCTAAGCCCCGATACGTTCACACGCCGTCTCCGAGTCCCGATCGGTCCACGCGCCGTCGCCGAGCCTCGATCGGTCCACGCGCGGCCTCCTAAGCCCCGATCGGTTAACGCGCCGTCTCCGAGCCCCGATCAGTCCACGCGCCGTCTCCTGAGCCCCGGTCGGTTCATGCGCCGTCTCCGAGCCCCGATCGATCCACGCGTCGTCTTGTAAGCCCAGATGCCTTCTCGCGCCGTCTCCGGGCCACGATCGGTCCAGGCGCCGCTTCCTGAGCCCCGATCGGTCCACGCGCCGTCGCCGAACCCCAATTGGTCCACGCGAAACCGCCTGAGCCCCAGTCGGTCCACGCGCTGTCTCCGATCCCCGATCGGTCCACGTGCCGTCTCCCAGCCCCGATCGGTCCACGCGCCGTCTCCTAATCCCCAATCTGTCCACGACCCGTCTCCGGGCCCCGATCGGTGCACGCGCCGTCTCCTAAGCCCCGATCGGTCCACGCGCCGTCGCCGAGTCATGATCTCTCCACGCGCGGCCTCCTGAGCCCCGATCGGTCCACGCGCCGTCTCCTCAGCCCCGATCGGTCCACGCGTCGTCTCCGAGCACCGATCGGTCCACGCGCCGTCTCAGAGCGCCGATCATTTCACGCCCCGTCTCCTGAGCTCCGATCGTTCCACGCGCCGTCTCCGAGCCCCGATCGGTCCACGCGCCATCTCCGAGCGCCGATCATTTCACGCGCTGTCTCCTGAGCCCCGGTCGGTCCACGCGCCGTCACCTAAGCCCTGATCGGTCGACGCGTCGTCTCCTGAGCCCCGATCGCTCCACACGCCGTTTCTTGAGCCACGATCGGTCCACGCGTCGTCTTCAAAGCCCCGATCGGTACGCGCGTCGTCTCCGAGCCTCGATCTGTCCACGCGCCGTCGCCGAGCCCCGATCGGTCCACGCGCCGTCTCCGAGCCCCGATCGGTCAGCGCCGTCTCCTAAGCCCCGATCGGTCCACGCGCCTTCTCCTAAGCCCCGATCGGTCCACGTGCCGTCTCCGAGCCTCGACCGATCCACGCGCCGTCTCCTGAGCCCCGATCGTTCCACGCGCCGTCTCCTAAGTCGCGATCCGTCCACGGGCCGTCTCCGAGCTGCTATCGGTAAACGCGCCGTCACCAAGCCCTGATCCGTACACGCGTCGTCTCCGAGCCCCGATCGGTTCACGCGCCGGCTCCGGGCCCGATCGGTCCACGCATCGTCTCCTAAGCCCCGGTCGGTTAACGTGCCGTCTCCGAGCCCCGATTGGTCCACGTGCCGTCTCCTGAGCCCCGGTCGGTTCACGCGCCGTCTCCGAGCCCCGATCGGTCCGCGCACCGTCGCCTAAGCCCCGATCGGTTAAAGCGCCGACTCGGAGCCCCGATCGTTCCACGCGCCGTCTCCTGAGCCCCGGTCGGTTCACGCGCCGTCTCCGAGCCCGATCGGTCCACGCATCGTCTCCTAAGCCCCTATCGGTTAACGCGCCGTCTCCGAGCCCCGATCGTTCCACGCGCCGTCTCCTAAGTCGCGATCCGTCCACGGGCCGTCTCCGAGCTGCTATCGGTAAACGCGCCGTCACCAAGCCCTGATCCGTACACGCGCCGTCTCCTGAGCCCCGGTCGGTTCACGCGCCGTCTCCGAGCCCGATCGGTCCACGCATCGTCTCCTAAGCCCCTATCGGTTAACGCGCCGTCTCCGAGCGCCGATCGGTCGACGCGCCGTCTCCTGAGCCCCGATCGTTCCACGCGCCGTCTCCGAGCCCCGATCGGTCCACGCGCCGTCTCCTAAGCCCCGTTCGGTCCAAGCGTCTTCTCCTAAACCCCGGTCGGTCCACGCGCCGTCTCCTGATCCCCGATCCGTAAACGCGTCGTCTCCTAAGCCCCGTTCGGTCCAAGCGTCTTCTCCTAAACCCCGGTCGGTCCACGCGCCGTCTTCGAGCCCCGATCGGCCCACGCATCGTCTCCTAAGCCCCGATCGGCTAACGCGTCGACTCCGAGCCCCGATCGTTCCGCGCGCCATTTCCTGAGACCTGATCGGTCCATGCGTCGTCTTCGAAGCCCCGATGCCTCCACGCGCCGTCTCCGAGCCACGATCGGTGCAGCCGCCGCTTCCTGAGCCCCGATCGGTCCACGCGCTGTCTCCTGAGCCCCGATCCATCCACGCGCAGTCGCCGAGCCCCGATCGGTCCACGCGCGGTCTACTGAGCTCCGGTCGGTCCACACGCCGCGGCGAACCCCAATTGGTCCACGCGCAACCTCTCGAGCCCCAGTCGGTAAACGCGCTGTCTCCGAGCCCCGATCGGTCCACGTATGTTCTCCTAAGCCCCAATTAGTCCACGCGCCGTCTCCTAAGCCCCGATCTGCCCACGGGCCGTCTCCGAGCTCCGATCGGTCCACGCGCCGTCTCCGAGCCCCGATCGATCCACGCGCCGTCTCCTGAGCCCCAATCGGTCCACGCGTCGGCTCTTAAGCCCCGATCCATCGACGCGTCGTCTCCTGAGCCCCGCTCGATCCACGCGTCGTCTCGTAAGCCTCGATCGGTCCACGCGCCGTCTCCGAGCGCCGATCGGTTCACGCGCCGTCTTCTGAGCCTCGATCGGTCCACGCGCGGCCTCCTGAGCTCCGGTCGGTCCACGCGCCGTCTCCTAAGCCCCGATCGGTGCACGCGCCGTCTCGGAGCGCCGATCGGTTCACGCGCCGTCTCCTGAGCCCCGATCATTCCACGCGATGTCTCCGATCCCCGATCGGTTCACGCGCCGTCTCCTGAGCCCCGATCGCTCCACGCGCCGTCTCCGAGCCCCGGTGGGTCCACGCGCCGTCTCCTGAGCCCCGAACGGTCGACGCGTCCTCTCCTACGCCCCGATCGGTCCACGCGTCGTCTCGTGAGCCCCGATAGGTACACGTGTCATCTGCTAAGCCCCGATCGGTCCACGCGCCGTCTCCGAGCGCCGAGTGGTTCACGCGCCGTCTCCTGAGCCCTGATCCGTCCACGCGCGGCGTCGAGCCGCGATCGGTTCACGCGCGGCCTCTTGAGCCCCAATCGGTCCACGCGTCGTCTCCTAAGCCCCGATCGGTCCACGCGCCGTCTCCGGGCCCCGATCGGTCCACGCACCATCTCCTGCTCTTCAATCGGTCCACGCGCCGCCTCAAGAGCCCCGATCGATCCACGCTAGGCTCCTGAGCCCCGGCCGGTCCGCGCGCCGTCTCCTGAGCCCCGAACGGTCGACGCGTCGTCTCCTGAGCCCCGATCGATCGACGCACCATCTCCTGCTCTTCAATCGGTCCACGCGCCGCCTCCGGAGCCCCGATCGCTCCACGCGCCGTCTCCGAGCCCCGGTCGGTCCACGCGCCGTCTCCTGAGCCCCGAACGGTCGACGCGCCGTCTCCTGAGCCCCAATCGGCCCACACCCTGTCTCGTGAGCCCCGATAGGTACACGCGTCGTCTCCTACGCCCCGATCGGTCCACGCGCCGTCTCCTGAGCCCCGATCGGTCCACGCGCCGTCTCCTGAACCCCGATCGGTCTACGCGCCGTCTCCTAAGCCCCGATCTGTCCACGGGCCGTCTCCGAGCCGCGATCGGTAAAGCCGCCGTCATCAAGCCCCGATCCGTACACGCGTCGTCTCCGAGCCCCGATGGGTCCACTCGCCGTCTCCGAGCCCCGATCGGTTCACGCATCGTCTCCTAAGCCCCGATCGGTTAACGCGCAACCGCCTGAGCCCCGATCGGTCCACGCGTCGTCTCCGAGCACCGTTCGGTCCACGCGCCGTTTCCTGAGCCCCGATCGGTCTATGCGTCGTCTTTTAAGCCCCGATACCTCCACGCGCCGTCTCCGAGCCACGATCGGTCCAGGCGCCGCTTCCTGAGCCCCGATCGGTCCACGCGTCGTCTCCTAAGCCCCGATCGGTCCACGCGCCGTCTCCTGAGCCCCGATCGGTCCACGCGTCGTCTTTTAAGCCCCGATCGGCCCACGCGCCGCCTCCGGAGCCCCAATCGATCCACGCGAATCTCCTGAGCTCTGGTCGGTCCACGCGCCGTCTCCTGAGCCCCGGTCGGTCCTCGCGCCGTTTCCTGAGCCCCCATCGGTCCACGCGCCGTCGCCGAGCCCCGATCCGTTCAGACGTGGTCTCCTGAGCCCCGGTCGGTCCACGCGCCGTCTCCGAACCCCGATCGGTCCACGCATCGTCTCCTAAGCCCCCATTGGTCAACGCGTCGTCTCATAAGCCCCGATCTGTCCAGGCGCCGTCTCCGAGCCCCGATCGGTCCAGGCGTCGTCTCCTAAGCCCTGATACGTTCACGCGCCGTTTCCTGAGCCCCAATCGGTCCACGCGTCATCTTCTAAGCCCAGATGCCCGCACGCGCCGTCTCCGAGCCACGATCGGCCCAGGCGCCGTTTCCTGAGCACCGACCGGTCCACGCGTCGTGTCCTAAGCCCCGACCGATCCACGCGTCGTCTCCTGAGCCCCGATCGGTCGACGGGTCCCCTCTTAAGCCCCGATCCGTACACGCGGCGTCTCCGCGCCCCGATCGGTTAACGCGTAGTTTCCGAGGCCCGATCGGTCTACGCGCCGTCTCCTGAGCCCCGATCGGTCCACGCGCCGTCTCCGAGCCACGATCGGTCCGTGCGCCGCTTCCAGAGCCCCGATCGGTCCACGCGTCATCTCCTGATCTCCGATCGGTCCACGCGCCGTCTGCTAAGCCCCGATCGGTCCAAGCGCCATCTCCGAGCGCCGATCGGTTCACGCGCCGTCTCCTGAGCCCCGATCGTTCCACGCGCGGTCTCTGAGCCCAGATCGTTCCACGCGTCGTCTCCTGATCCCCGATCCGTAAGCGCATCGTCTCTGAGGCTCGATCGGTCCACACGCGGTGTCCGATCCCCGATCGGTCCGCGTGCCGCAGTCTGAGCCGCGGTCCGTCCACGCGCCGTCTCCGAGTACCGATCGGTCCACGCGCCGTCTCAGAGCGCCGATCATTTCACGCGCCGTCTCCTGAGCCCCGATCGTGCCACGCGCCGTCTCCGGACCCCGATCGGTCCACGCGCCGTCTCCTGAGCTCCGAACGGTCCACACCCCTTGTCCTGAGCCCCGATCGGCCGACGCGTCGTCTCCTAAGCCCCGACCGGTTCACGCGCCGTCTCCTGTGCACCGATCGAATCACGTGCCGTCTCCTAAGCCCCGATCGGTCCACACGTCGTCTCCTAAGCCCCAATCGGTCCACGCGTCGTCTCCTAAGCCCCGATCCGTCGCCGCGTCGTCTCCTGAGCCCCGAGCAATTGACGCGTCTTCTCCTGAGCCCCGATCGCTCCTCGCGCCGTCTCCTGAGCCCCGCTCGGTCCATGCGTCGTCTTCTTAGCACCGATGCCTCCACGCGCCGTCTCCGAGCCACGATAGGTCCAGGCGCCGCTTCCTGCGCCCCGATCGATCCACGCGCCGTCTCGTAAGCCACAATCGGTCCACGCGCCGTCTCAGAGCGCCGATCGTTTCACGCGCCGTCTCCTGAGCCCCGATCGTTCTACGCGCCGTCTCCGAGCCCCGATCGGTCCACGCGCCGTCTCCTGAGCCCCGATCGGTTCACGCATCGTCTCCTAAGCCCCGATATGTTAACACGCCGTCTCCGAGTCCCGATCGGTCCACGCGCCGTCGACGAGCCTCGACCGGTCCACGCGTCTTCTCCTAAGCCCCGATTGGTCCACGCGCCGTCTCCTGAGCCCGATCTGTCCACGCGCCGTCTCCGAGCCCCGATCGGTTCACGCGCCGTCGCCGAACCCCAATTGGTCCACGCGCAACCGCCTGCGCCCCAGTCGGTCCACGCGCGGTCTCCGAGCCCCGATCGGTCCACGCGTCGTCTCCTAAGCCCCGACCGGCTCACGCGCCGTCTCCTGTGCCCCGATCGATTCACGTGCCGTCTCCTAAACCCCGATCCGTCCACCCGTCGTCTCTTAAGCCCCAATCGGTCCACGCGCCATCTCCGAGCGCCGATCATTTCACGCGCTGTCTCCTGAGCCCCGGTCGGTCCCCGCGCCGTCACCTGAGCCCTGATCGGTCGACGCGTCGTCTCCTGAGCCCCGATCGCTCCACGAGCCGTTTCTTGAGCCACGATCGGTCCACGCGTCGTCTTCAAAGCCCCGATCCGTACACGCGTCGTCTTCGAGCCTCGATCTGTCCACGCGCCGTCGCCGAGCCCCGATCGGTCCACGCGCCGTCTCCGAGCCCCGATCGGTCCACGCGCCGTCGCCGAACCCCAATTGGTCCACGCGCAACCGCCTGAGTCCCAGTCGGTCCACGCGCTGTCTCCGAGCCCCGATCGGTCCACGCGTGGTCTCCGAGCCCCGATCGGTCCGCGCGCCTTCACCGAGCCACGATCGGTCCACGCGCGGCCTTCTGAGCCCCGATCGGTCCACGCGCCGTCGCCGAGCCGCGATCGGTCCACGCGCGGTCTCCTGAGCCCCGGTCGGTTCACGCGCCGTCTCCTGAGCCCAGATCGGTCCACGCGTCGTTCCCTAAGCCCTGATCGATCCACGCGCAGTCTCCAGAGCCGCGATCGGTCCACGCATCCCCTCCTGAGCCCCGGACGGTCCACGCGCCGTCACCGAACCCCGATCGGTCGACGCGCTGTCTCCGAGCGCCGATCGGTTAACGCGCCGTCTCCGAGCCCCGATCAGTCCACGCGCTGTCTCCTGAGCCCCAATCGGTCTAGGCGTCGTCTTCTAAGCTCCGATCGGTCCACGCGCCGTCTCCGAGCCCCGATCGGTTCACGCACCATCTTCTGCTCCCCAATCGGTCCACGCGCCGCCTCCGGAGCCCCAATTGTTCCACGCGCAACCGCATGAGCCCCAGTCGGTCCACGCGCTGTCTTCGAGCCCCGATCAGTCCACGCGTCGTCTCCGATCCCCGATCGGTCTACGCGCCGTCGCCGAGCCATGATCGGTCCACGCGCGGCCTCGTGAGCCCCGATCGGTCCACGCCCCGTCGCCGAGCCGCGATCGGTTCTCGGGCAGCCTCCTGAGCCCCGGTCGGTTCACGCGCCGTATCCGAGCCCCAATCGGGCCACGCGCCGCCTCCGGAGCCCCGATCGATCCACGCGAATCTCCTGAGCTCCGGTCGGTCGACGCGCCGTCTCCTCAGCCCCGATCAGTCCACGCGTCGTCTCCTAAGCCCCGATTCGTCGACGCATCGTCTCCTGAGCCCCGATCAATTGACGCGTCTTCTCCTGAGACCCGATCGCTTCTCGTGCCGCCTCCTGAGCCCCGATCAGTCGAGGCGTCGTCTCCGGAGCCCCGATCAATTGACGTGTCTTCTCCTGAGCCCCGATCGCTCCTCGCGCCGTCTCCTGAACCCCGCTCGGTCCATGCGTCGTCTTCTTAGCCCGGATGCCTCCACGCGCCGTCTCCGAGCCACGATCGGTCCAGGCGCCGCTTCCTGCACCCCGATCGGTCCACGCGCCGTCTCCTAAGCCCCGATCGGTCCACGCGTCGTCTCCGAGCTCTGATCGGTCCACACGCCGTTTCCTGACCCCCGATCGGTCCATGCGTAGTCTTCTTAGCCCCGATGCCTCCACGCGTCGTCTCCGAGCCACGATCGGTCCAGGCGCCGCTTCCTGAGCCCCGATCGGTTCACGCGCCGTATCCTAAGCCCCGATCGGTCCACGCGCCGTCTCCTGAGCCCGATCTGTCCACGCGCCGTCTCCGAGCCCCGATCGGTTCACGGATCGTCTCCTAAGCCCCGATCGGTTAACGCGCCGTCTCCGAGCCCCGATCGGACCACGCGCCGTCGCCGAACCCCAATTGGTCCACGCGCAACCGCCTGCGCCCCAGTCGGTCCACGCGCGGTCTCCGAGCCCCGATCGGTCCACGCATCGTCTCCGAGCCCCGATCGCCCCACGGGCCGTCTCCTGAGCCCCGATTGCTCCACGGGCCGTTTCCTGAGCCCCGATCATTGAACACGCCGCCCCCTAAGTCTCGATCGGTCCAGGCGTCGTCTCCTAAGCCCCGACCGGCTCACGCGCCGTCTCCTGTGCCCCGATCGATTCACGTACCGTCTCCTAAGCCCCGATCGGTCCACCCGTCGTCTCTTAAGCCCCAATCGGTCCACGCGCCATCTCCGAGCGCCGATCATTTCACGCGCTGTCTCCTGAGCCCCGGTCGGTCCACGCGCCGTCACCTAAGCCCTGATCGGTCGACGCGTCGTCTCCTGAGCCCCGATCGCTCCACACGCCGTTTCTTGAGCCACGATCGGTCCACGCGTCGTCTTCAAAGCCCCGATCGGTACGCGCGTCGTCTCCGAGCCTCGATCTGTCCACGCGCCGTCGCCGAGCCCCGATCGGTCCACACGCCGTCTCCGAGCCCCGATCGGTCAGCGCCGTCTCCTAAGCCCCGATCGGTCCACGCGCCTTCTCCTAAGCCCCGATCGGTCCACGTGCCGTCTCCGAGCCTCGACCGATCCACGCGCCGTCTCCTGAGCCCCGATCGTTCCACGCGCCGTCTCCTAAGTCGCGATCCGTCCACGGGCCGTCTCCGAGCTGCTATCGGTAAACGCGCCGTCACCAAGCCCTGATCCGTACACGCGTCGTCTCCGAGCCCCGATCGGTTCACGCGCCGGCTCCGGGCCCGATCGGTCGACGCATCGTCTCCTAAGCCCCGGTCGGTTAACGTGCCGTCTCCGAGCCCCGATTGGTCCACGTGCCGTCTCCTGAGCCCCGGTCGGTTCACGCGCCGTCTCCGAGCCCCGATCGGTCCGCGCACCGTCGCCTAAGCCCCGATCGGTTAAAGCGCCGACTCGGAGCCCCGATCGTTCCACGCGCCGTCTCCTGAGCCCCGGTCGGTTCACGCGCCGTCTCCGAGCCCGATCGGTCCACGCATCGTCTCCTAAGCCCCTATCGGTTAACGCGCCGTCTCCGAGCCCCGATCGTTCCACGCGCCGTCTCCTAAGTCGCGATCCGTCCACGGACCGTCTCCAAGCTGCTATCGGTAAACGCGCCGTCACCAAGCCCTGATCCGTACACGCGCCGTCTCCTGAGCCCCGGTCGGTTCACGCGCCGTCTCCGAGCCCGATCGGTCCACGCATCGTCTCCTAAGCCCCTATCGGTTAACGCGCCGTCTCCGAGCGCCGATCGGTCGACGCGCCGTCTCCTGAGCCCCGATCGTTCCACGCGCCGTCTCCGAGCCCCGATCGGTCCACGCGCCGTCTCCTAAGCCCCGTTCGGTCCAAGCGTCTTCTCCTAAACCCCGGTCGGTCCACGCGCCGTCTCCTGATCCCCGATCCGTAAACGCGTCGTCTCCTAAGCCCCGTTCGGTCCAAGCGTCTTCTCCTAAACCCCGGTCGGTCCACGCGCCGTCTTCGAGCCCCGATCGGCCCACGCATCGTCTCCTAAGCCCCGATCGGCTAACGCGTCGACTCCGAGCCCCGATCGTTCCGCGCGCCATTTCCTGAGACCTGATCGGTCCATGCGTCGTCTTCGAAGCCCCGATGCCTCCACGCGCCGTCTCCGAGCCACGATCGGTGCAGCCGCCGCTTCCTGAGCCCCGATCGGTCCACGCGCTGTCTCCTGAGCCCCGATCCATCCACGCGCAGTCGCCGAGCCCCGATCGGTCCACGCGCGGTCTACTGAGCTCCGGTCGGTCCACACGCCGCGGCGAACCCCAATTGGTCCACGCGCAACCTCTCGAGCCCCAGTCGGTAAACGCGCTGTCTCCGAGCCCCGATCGGTCCACGTATGGTCTCCTAAGCCCCAATTAGTCCACGCGCCGTCTCCTAAGCCCCGATCTGCCCACGGGCCGTCTCCGAGCTCCGATCGGTCCACGCGCCGTCTCCGAGCCCCGATCGATCCACGCGCCGTCTCCTGAGCCCCAATCGGTCCACGCGTCGGCTCTTAAGCCCCGATCCATCGACGCGTCGTCTCCTGAGCCCCGCTCGATCCACGCGTCGTCTCGTAAGCCTCGATCGGTCCACGCGCCGTCTCCGAGCGCCGATCGGTTCACGCGCCGTCTTCTGAGCCTCGATCGGTCCACGCGCGGCCTCCTGAGCTCCGGTCGGTCCACGCGCCGTCTCCTAAGCCCCGATCGGTGCACGCGCCGTCTCGGAGCGCCGATCGGTTCACGCGCCGTCTCCTGAGCCCCGATCATTCCACGCGATGTCTCCGATCCCCGATCGGTTCACGCGCCGTCTCCTGAGCCCCGATCGCTCTACGCGCCGTCTCCGAGCCCCGGTGGGTCCACGCGCCGTCTCCTGAGCCCCGAACGGTCGACGCGCCGTCTCCTGAGCCCCAATCGGCCCACACGCTGTCTCGTGAGCCCCGATAGGTACACGCGTCCTCTCCTACGCCCCGATCGGTCCACGCGTCGTCTCCTAAGCCCCGATCGGTCCACGTGTCATCTGCTAAGCCCCGATCGGTCCACGCGCCGTCTCCAAAGCCCCGATCTGTCCACGGGCCGTTTCCGAGCCGGGATCGGTAAAGCCGCCGTCATCAAGCCACGATCGGTTCACGCGCCGGCTCCGAGCCCGATCGGTCCACGCATCGTCTCCTAAGCCCCGATCGGTTAACGTGCCGTCTCCGAGCCCCGATCGGTCCACGCGCCGTCTCCTGAGCCCCGATCGCTCCACGCGCGGTCTCCTGAGCCCCGATCGTTCCACGCGGTGTCTCGTGAGCCCCGATCGGTCCACGCGCCGTCTCCTAAGCCTCGATCGGTTCACACCCCGTTTCCTGAGCCCCGATCGGTCCACGCGTCGTCTTCTATGCCCAGATGCCTCCTCGCGCCGTCTCCGAGCCACGATCGGTCCAGGCGGTGCTTCCCATCCCCGATCGGTCCACGCGCCGTCTCCGAGCACCGATCGGTTCACGCGCCGTCTCCTGAGCATCGATCGTTCCACGCGTTGTCTCCGAGCGCCGATCGGTCCACGTGTTGTCTTCTAAGCCCAGATGCCTCCTCGCGCCGTCTCCGAGCTTCGATCGGTCCACGTGCCGTCCCCTAAGCCCCGATTGGTCCACGCGCCGCCTCCTGAGCCCCGATCGGTCCACGCGCCGTCTCCTGAGACCCGATCGGTGCACTCGCCGTCTCCTAAGCCCCGATCGGTCCACGCGCCGTCTCCGAGCGCCGAGTGGTTTACGCGCCGTCTCCTGAGCCCTGATCCGTCCACGCGCGGCGTCGAGCCGCGATCGGTTCACGCGCGGCCTCCTGAGCCCCAATCGGTCCACGCGTCGTCTCCTAAGCCCCGATCGGTCCACGCGCCGTCTCCGGGCCCCGATCGGTCCACGCACCATCTCCTGCTCTTCAATCGGTCCACGCGCCGCCTCAAGAGCCCCGATCGATCCACGCTAGGCTCCTGAGCCCCGGCCGGTCCGCGCGCCGTCTCCTGAGCCCCGAACGGTCGACGCGTCGTCTCCTGAGCCCCGATCGATCGACGCACCATCTCCTGCTCTTCAATCGGTCCACGCGCCGCCTCCGGAGCCCCGATCGCTCCACGCGCCGTCTCCGAGCCCCGGTCGGTCCACGCGCCGTCTCCTGAGCCCCGAACGGTCGACGCGCCGTCTCCTGAGCCCCAATCGGCCCACACCCTGTCTCGTGAGCCCCGATAGGTACACGCGTCGTTTCCTACGCCCCGATCGGTCCACGCGCCGTCTCCTGAGCCCCGATCGGTCCACGCGCCGTCTCCTGAACCCCGATCGGTCTACGCGCCGTCTCCTAAGCCCCGATCTGTCCACGGGCCGTCTCCGAGCCGCGATCGGTAAAGCCGCCGTCATCAAGCCCCGATCCGTACACGCGTCGTCTCCGAGCCCCGATGGGTCCACTCGCCGTCTCCGAGCCCCGATCGGTTCACGCATCGTCTCCTAAGCCCCGATCGGTTAACGCGCAACCGCCTGAGCCCCGATCGGTCCACGCGTCGTCTCCGAGCACCGTTCGGTCCACGCGCCGTTTCCTGAGCCCCGATCGGTCTATGCGTCGTCTTTTAAGCCCCGATACCTCCACGCGCCGTCTCCGAGCCACGATCGGTCCAGGCGCCGCTTCCTGAGCCCCGATCGGTCCACGCGTCGTCTCCTAAGCCCCGATCGGTCCACGCGCCGTCTCCTAAGCCCCGATCGATCCACGCGCCGTCTCCGAGCGCCGATGGGTTCACGCACCGTCTCCTGTGCTCCGATCGTTCCACGCGTCGTCTCCTAAGACTCGATCGGTCCACGCGCGGCCTGCTTAGCCCCGGTCGGTCCACGCGCCGTCTCCGAGCCCCGATCGGTCCACGCATCGTCTCCTAAGCCCCGATCGGTCCACGCGCCTTCTCCTAAGCCCGATCGATCCACGCGCCGTCTCCTGAGCCCCAATCGGTCCACGCGTCGTCTCCTAAGCCCCGATCGGTCTGTGCGCCGTCTCCGAGCCCGGATCGGTCCACGCACCGTGTCCTGATCCACATCGGTCCACGCGGCGCCTCCGGAGCCCCGATCGATCTACGCGAGGCTTCTGAGCCCCGGTCCGTCCGCGCGCCGTCTCCTGAGCCCCGATCGGTCGACGCGTCGTCTCCTGAGCCCCGATCGATCCACGCGTCGTCTCCTGAGCCCCGATGCGTCGACGCGTCGTCTCCTGAGCCCCGATCAATTGACGCGTCTTCTCCTGAGCCCCGATCGCTCCTCGCGCCGTCTCCTGAGCCCCGCTCGGTCCATGCGTCGTCTTCTTAGGCCCGATGCCTCCACGCGCCGTCTCCGAGCCACGATCGGTTCAGGCGCCGCTTCCTGAACCCCGATCGGTCCACGCGCCGTCTCCTAAGCCCCAATCGGTCCACGCGTCATCTCCTACGCCCTGATCGGTCCACGCGTGGTCTCCTAAGCCCCGATCGGTCCACGCGTCGTCCCCGAATCCCCGATCCGTACACGCGTCGTCTCCGAGCCTCGGTCGGTCAACGCGCCGTCGCCGAGCCCCGATCGGTCCAGGCGTGGCCCCCTGAGCCCCGGGTGGTCCACGCGCCGTCTCCGAGCCCCGATCGGTCCACGCGTCATCTCCTAAGCTCCGATCGGTCCACGCGCCGTTTCCGAGCCCCGATCGGTCCACGCATCGTCTCTTAAACCCCGGACGGTCCACCCGCAGTTTCCGAGCCCCGATCGGTCCACCCGCCGTTTCCGAGCCCCGACCGCTCCACGCGCCGTCTCCTGACCCCCGCGCGGTCCATGCGTCGTCTTCTTAGCCCCGATGCCTCCACGCGCCGTCTCCGAGCCACGATCAGTCCTGGCGCCGTCTCCTGAGCCCCGATCGATCCACGCGCCGTCTCCTGAGCCCCGATCGCTCCACGGGCCGTCTCGGAGTCCCGATCGGTCCACGCGCCGTTTCCTAAGCCCCAATCTGTCCACGCGCCGTTTCCTAAGCCCCAATCTGTCCACGCGCCGTTTCCTAAGCCCCAATCTGTCCACGCGCCGTCTCCGAGCGCCGATCGGTTCATGCGCCGTCTCCTGAGCCCCGATCCGTCCACGAGCTGGCGCCCAGCCGCGTTCGGTCCACGCGCGGCGTCCTGAGCCCCAATCGGTCCACGCGTCGGCTTCTAACCCCGGACGGTCCGCGCATCGTCTCCTCAGCCCCGATCGGTCGACGCGTCGTCTCCTGAGCCCCGATCGATCCACGCGTCGTCTCCTCAGCCCCGATCGCTCCACGCGCCGTCTCCGAGCGCCGAGCGGTGCACGCGCCGTCTCCTGAGCCCCGATCGTTCCACACGTCGCCTCCTAAGCGCCGATCGGTCCACGCGCGGTCTCCTGAGCCCGTCGGTACACGCGCTGTCTCCGAGCCCCGATCGGTCCACGCATCGTCTCCTAAGCCCCGCTCGGTTAACGCGTCGTTTCGGAGCCCCGATCGGTCTACGCGCCGTCTCCTGAGCCCCGATCGGTCCACGCGTCGTTCCCTAAGCTCCGATCCATCCACGCGCAGTCTCCTGAGCCCCGATCGGTCCACGCATCGCCTCCCGAGCCCCGGACTGTCCAGGCGCCGTCTCCGAACCCCGAGCGGTCGACGCGCCGTCTCCGAGCCCCGATCGGTCCACGCGCCGTCGCCGAACCCCAATTGGTCCACGCGCAACCGCCTGAGCCGTAGTCGGTCCACGCGCCGTTTCCTGAGCCCCGATCGATCTACGCGTCGTCTCCTAAGCCCCGATAGGTGGACGAGCCGTCTCCCAGCCACGATCGGTCCACACGCCGTCTCCTAAGCCCCCATCTGTCCACGACCCGTCTCCGGGCCCCGATCGATGCACGCGCCGTCTCCCAAGCCCCGATCGATCCACGCGCCGTCGCCGAACCCCAATTGGTCCACGCGCAACCGCCTGAGCCCCAGTCGGTCCACGCACTGTCTCCGAGCCATGATCGGTCCACACGCGGCCTCCTGAGCCCCGATCGGTCCACGCGCTGTGTCGTGAGCCCCGATAGGTACACGCGGCGTCTCCTGAGCCCCAATCGGTCCACACGCTGTGTCGTGAGCCCCGATAGGTACACGCGTCGTTTCCTACGCCCGATCGGTTCACGCGTCGTCTCCTGAGCCCCGATCGTTCCACGCGCCGTCTACGAGCCGCGATCGGTCCACGCGCCGTCTCCTGAGCCCCGATCGGTCCACGCGCCGTCTCCGAGCCCCGAACGGTTCACGCACCGTCTCCTGATCCCAATCGGTCCACGCGGCGCCTCCGGAGCCCCGATCGATCCACGCGAGTCTCCTGAGCCCCAGTCGGTACGCGCGCCGTCTCCTGAGCCCCGAGCGTTCTACGCGTCGTCTCCTAAGCCCCGATCCTTCCACGCGCAGTCGCCGAGCCCCGATCGGTTCTCGCGCGGTCTCCTGAGCCCCAGTCGGCACACGCGCTGTCTCCGAGCCCCGATCGGTCCACGCATCGTCTCCTAAGCCCCGCTCGGTTAACGCGTCGTTTCGGAGCCCCGATCGGTCTACGCGTCGTCTCCTGAGCCCCGATCGGTCCACGCGTCGTCTCCTGAGCCCCGATCGCTCCACGTGCCGTCTCCGAGCGTCGATCGGTCCACGCGCTGTCTCCTGAGCCCCGATCGGTCCACGCGCCGTCTTCGAGTGCCGATCCGTCCACGCGCTGTCTCCTGAGCCCCGATCTGTCCACGCGCCGTCGCCGAGCCCCGAACGGTTCACGCACCGTCTCCTGATCCCAATCAGTCCACGCGGCGCCTCCGGAGCCCCGATCGATCCACGCGAGTCTCCTGAGCCCCAGTCGGTCCGCGCGCCGTCTCCTGAGCCCCGATCGGTCCACGCGCCGTCTCCTAATCCCCAATCTGTCCACGACCCGTCTCCGGGCCCCGATCGGTGCATGCGCCGTCTCCTAAGCCCCGATCGGTCCACGCGCCGTCGCCGAACCCCAATTGGTCCACGCAAAACCGCCTGAGCCCCGGTTGGTCCACGCGCTGTCTCCGAGCCCCGATCGGTCCACGTGTCGTATCCGAACCCCGATCGGTCCACGCGCCGTCGCCGAGCCGTGATCGGTCCACGCGCTGCCTCCTAAGCCCCGATCGGTCCACGCGCCGTCTCCGAGCGCCGATCGGTTCACGCGCCGTCTCCTGAGCCCCGATCGGTCCACGCGCCGTCTCCGGGCCCCGATCGGTCCACGCGCCGTCGCCGAACCCCAATTGGTCCACGCGCAACCACCTGAGCCCCAGTCGGTCCACGCGCGGCCTCCTGAGCCATGGTCGGTTCACGCGCCGTATCCTGAACCCCGATCGGTCCGCGCGTCGTTCCCTAAGCCCCGATCCATCCACTCGCAGTCTCCTGAGCCCCGATCGGTCCACGCATCGCCGCCTGAGCCCCGGACGGTCCAGGCACCGTCTCCGAACCCCGATCGGTCGACGCGCCGTCTCCGAGCCCCGATCGGCCCACGCGCCGTCGCCGAACCCCAATTGGTCCAGGCGCCGTCTCCGAACCCCGATCGGTCGACGCGCTGTCTCCGAGCCCCGATCGGTCCACGCGCCGTCTTCGAGCCCCGATCGGTCCACACATCGTCTCCGAGCACCGTTCGGTCCACGCGCCGTTTCCTGAGCCCCGATCGGTCCATCCGTCGTCTTTTAAGCCCCGATACCTCCACGCGCCGTCTCCGAGCCACGATCGGTCCACGCGTGGCCTCCTGAGCCGCGGTCGGTCCACGCGCCGTTTCCTGAGCCCCGATCGGTCCACGCGTCGTCTTCTAAGCCCAGATGCCTCCTTGCGCCGTCTCCCAACCACGATCGGTGCAGGCGCCGCTTCCTGAGCCCCGATCGGTCCACGCGTTTTCTCCTAAGCCCCGATCGGTCCACGCGTCGTCTCCTCAGCCCCGATCGGTCGACGCGTCGTCTCCTAAGCCCCGACCGGTCCAGGCGCCGTCTCCTGAGCACCGATCGTTCCACGCGCCGTCTCCTAAGCCCCGTTCGGTGCAAGCGTCTTCTCCTAAACCCCGGTCGGTCCACGCGCCGTCTCCTGATCTCCGATCGGTCCACGCGCCGTCTCCTAAGCCCCGATCGGTGCACGCGCCTTCTCCGTGCGCCGATCGGTTCACGCGCCGTCTCCTGAGCCCCGATCATTCCACGCGATGTCTCCGAGCCCCGATCGATCCACGCGCCGTCTCCTAAGCCCCGATCGATCCACGCTAGGCTCCTGAGCCCTGGCCGGTCCGCGCGCCGTCTCCTGAGCCCCGATTGGTCGACGCGTCGTCTCCTGAGCCCCGATCGATCCACGCGTCGTCTCCTACGCCCCGATCGGTCCACGCATCGTCTCCTAAGCCCCGATCGGTCCACGCGCCGTCACCGAGCCGCGATCGGTCCACGCGCGACCTCCTGACCCCCGGTTGGTTCACGCGCCGTATCCGAGCCCCCATCGGTCCACGCGATGTCTCCGAGCGCCGATCGGTCCACGCGCCGTCTCCTAAGCCCTGATCGGCTAACGCGTCGTTTCCGAGCCCCGATCGATCCACGCGTCATCTCCTGAGCCCCAATTAGTCCACGCGCCGTCTCCTAAGCCACGATCCGTCCACGGGCCGTGTCCGAGCTCCGGTCGGTCCACGCGCCGTCTCCAAGCCTCGATCCGTACACGCGTCGTCTCCGAGCCCCGATCGATCCACGCGCCATCGCCGAGCCCCGATCGGTCCACGCGCTGTCTTCGAGCCTCGATCCGTACACGCGTCGTCTCCGAGCCCCGATCGATCCACGCGCCATCGCCGAGCCCCGATCGGTCCACGCGCCGTCTCCTGAGCCCCGATCGTTCCACGCGCCGTCGCCGAGCTCCGATCGGCCGACGCGCCGTCTCCTAAGCCCCGATCGGTCCAAGCGCCTTCTCCTAAGCCCCGATCGGTCCACGCGCCGTCTCCGAGCGCGGATCGGTTCACGCGCCGTCACCTGAGCCCCGATCGGTCCACGTGCCGTCTCCGAGCGCCGATCGGTTCACGCGCCGTCTCCTAAGCCCCGATCGGTCCACGCCCCGCCTCCGAGACCCGATCGGTCCACGCACCGTCTCCTGATCCCCGACCGGTTCACGCGCCGCTTCCGGAGTCCCGATAGATTCACGCGAGTCTCCGAAGCCCCGACCAGTCCACGCGCCGTCTCCTGAGCCCCGATCGGTCCACGCGTGTGCTCCTCAGCCCGGATCCGTCCACGCATCGTCTCCTAAACCCCCGATCGGTCAATGCGTCGTCTGCGAGCCCCGATCGTTCCACGAGTCGTCTCCAAACTCCCGATCGGTCCACGCGTCGTCTCCTAAGCCCTCATCAGTCCACGCGTCGTCTCCTAACCCCCGGACGGTCCACGCGCCGTCTCCGAGTCCCGATCGATCAACACGTGCCTCCTAACCCCGACCGGTCCACGCGCCGTCTCCTAACCCCCGGTCGGTTCACGCGCCGTTTCCAAACCCGATCGGTCCACGCATCGTCTCCTAAGCCCCGATCGGTCAACGCGCCGTCTCCGAGCCCCAATCGGTCCACGCACCGTCGCCGAACCCCAATTGGTCCACGCGCAACCGCCTGAGCCCCAGTCGGTCCACGCGCTGTCTCCCAGCCCCGATCGGTCGACGCGTCGTCTCCTGAGCCCCGATCAATCTACGCGTCGTCCCCTTAGCCCCGATCGTTGCACGCGCCGCCTCCTGAGCCCCGATCGGTCCACGTATCGTCTCGTAAGCTCCGATCAATCCACGCGTCGTCCCTTAATCCCCGATCCGTACACGTATCGTCTCTGAGCCCCGATCGGTCCACGCGCCGTCTCCTGAGCCCCGATCTGTCCACGACCTGTCTCCGGGCTCCGATCGGTCCACAAGCCGTCTCGGAGCCCCGATCGTTCCACGCGCGTCCCCCGCAGCCCAGATCCGTCCACGCATCGTCTCTTATACCCCAATCAGTACACGCGCCGCCTCCAAGCCCGCATCGGTGCACGCACCGTCTCCGAGCCCCGATCGGTCCACGCGCCGTCTCCTGAGCCCCGATCAGCCAACGCGTCCTCTCCTAAACCCCGAGTGGTTCACGCGCCGTCTCCGAGCTCCGGTCGGTCCACGCCCCTTCTCCTGAGCCCCGATCGGTCGACGCGCCGTCTCCTCAGCACCGATCGGTCCACGCGTCGGCTCCTAAGCCTCGATCGGTCCACGCTCGGCCTCCTAAGCCCCGATTGATCCACGCGCCGTCTCCGAGCGCCGATCGGTTCACGCGCCGTCTCCTGTGCTCCGATAGTTCCACGCGCCGTCTCCTGAGCCCCGATCCGTCCACGCGCCGCCTCCTGAGCCCCGATCGTCCAACGCGCCGTCTCCGAGCCCCGATTGGTCCACGCGCCGTAGCCGTGCCTCCATCGGTCCACGCGCGGCCTCCTGAGCCGCGGTCGGTCCACGCGCCGACTCCGAGCTCCGATCGGCCCACGCGCCGTCTCCTAATCACCGATCGGTCCAAGCGCCGCCTCCGAGCCCCGATCGGTCCACGCGTCGTCTCCTAAGACCCGATCGGTCCACGTATCGTCTCCTAAGCCCCGATCGGTCCACACGCCGTCTCCGAGCCCCGATGGGTCCACGCGTCGTCTCCTAAGCCCCGATCGGTCCACGGGCCGTCTCCTGAGCCCCGATCGTTCCACGCGCCGTGTCCGAGCCCCGATCGATCCACGCGCCGTCTCCTGAGCCCAAATCGGTCCACACGCTGTCTCGTGAGCCCCGATAGGTACACGCGTCGTCTCCTACGCCCCGATCGGTCCACGCGTAGTCTCCTAAGCCCCGCTCGGTTAACGCGTCGTTTCCGAGCCCCGATCGGTCCACGCGTCGTCTCCTGAGCCCCAATTAGTCCATGCGCCGTCTCCTAAGCCCCGATCTGTCCACGGGCCGTGTCCGAGCTCCGATCGGTCCACGCGTCGTCTCCGAGCCCTGATCGGTCCACGCGCCATCGCCGAGACCCGATCGGTCCACACCCCTTCTCTTGAGCCCCGATCTGTCGACGCGTCGTCTCCTAAGCCCCGACCGGTGCACGCGCCGTCTCCTGTGCCCCGATCGATTCACGTGCCGTCTCCTAAGCCCCGATCGGTCCACCCGTCGTCTCTTAAGCCCCAATCGGTCCACGCGCCCTCTCCGAGCGCCGATCATTTCACGCGCCGTCTCCTGAGCCCCGGTCGGTCCGCGCGCCGTCACCTGAGCCCCGATCGGTCGACGCGTCGTCTTCTGAGCCCCGATCGGTCCACGCGCCGTCTCCGAGCGCCGATCGGTTCACGCGCCGTCTCCTGAGCCCCGATCGTTCCACGCGCCGTCTCCGAGCGCCGATCGGTTCACGCGCCGTCACCTGAGCCCCGATCGTTCCACGCGCCGTCTCCGAGCCCCGATCGGTTTACGCGCCGTCTCCTAAGGCCCGATCAGTCCACGCGCCTTCTCCTCATCCCCCATCGGTCCACGCGCCGTCTCCGAGCGCCGATCGGTTCACGCGCCGTCTCCTGAGCTCCGATCGTTCCACGCGCCGTCTCGGAGCCCCGATGCGTCCACGCGCCGTCTCCTGAGCCCGGATCGGTCCACGCGTCATCGCCGAATCCCCGATCCGTACACGCGTCGTCTCCGAGCCTCGATCGGTCCACGCGCAGTCGCGGAGCCCCGATCGGTCCAGGCGTGGCCTCCTGAGCCTCGATCGGTCGACGCGCGGCCTCCTGAGCCCCGGTCGGTTCACGCGCCGTCTCCGAGCCCCGATCGATCCACGCGTCGTCTTCGAAGCCCAGATGCCTCCTCGCGCCGTCTCCGAGCCACGATCGGTCCAGGCGCTGCTTCCTGAGCCCCAATCGGTCCACGCATCGTCACCTAAGCCCCGATCGGTCCACGCGCCGTCACCGAGCCATGATCGGTCCACGCGCGGCTCCTGAGCCCCATCGGTCCATACGCCGTCGCCGAGCCGGGATCGGTCCACGCGCGGGCTCCTGAGTCCCGGTTGGTTCACGCGCCATATCCGAGCCCCAATCGGTCCACGCGCCGGCTCCTGAGCCCCGATCGGTCCACGCGCCGTCTCCTGAGCCCCGATCGCTCCAAGCACCGTTTTCTGAGCACCGTTTGGTCCACGCGTCGTATTCAAAGCCCCGATGCCTCCACGCGCCGTCTCCGAGCCATGATCCGTCCGTGCGCCGCTTCCAGAGCCCTCTCGGTCCACGCGTCGTCTCCTGATCTCCGATCGGTCCACACGCCATCTCCTAAGCCCCGATCATTCCACGCGCCATCTCCGAGCCCCGATCGGTCCACGCGCCATCTCCGAGCCCCGATCGGTCCACGCGCCGTCTCATAAGCCCCGATCGGACCACGCGCCTTCTCCTCAGCCCCGATCGGTCCACGCGCCGTCTCCGAGCGCCGATTAGTTCACGCGCCGTCTCCTGAGCCCCGATCGCTCCACGCTCCGTCTCCCAGCCCCGATCGGTCCACGCGCCGTCTCCTGAGCCCGGATCGGTCCACGCGCCGTCGCCGAAAGCCAATTGGTCCACGCGCCACCGCCTGTGCCCCAGTCGGTCCACGCGCTGTCTCCGAGCCCAGATCGGTCCACGCGCCGTCTCCGAGCGCCGATCGGTTCACGCGCCGTCTCCTGAGCCCCGATCGTTCCACGCACCGTCTCCGAGCTCCGATCGGTCCACGCGTCGTCTCCTAAGCCCCGATCGGTCCAAGCGCCTTCTACTAAGCCCCGATCGGTCCACGCGCCTTCTCCTGAGCCCCGATCGGTCCACGCGCCGTCTCCGAGCGCCGATCATTTCACGTGACGTCTCCTGAGCCCTGATCGTTCCACGCGCCGTCTTCGAGCCCCGAGCGGTCCACGCGCCGTCTCCTGAGCCCCAATCGATCCACGCGCAGCCTCCTGAGCCCCGATCGGTCCACGCGCCGTCGCCGAGCCGCGATCGTTCTACGCGCCGCTCCGAGCCCCGATCGGTCCACGCGCCGTCGCCGAGCTATGATCGGTCCACGCGCCGCCTCCTGAGCCCCGATCGGTCCACGTGCCGTCGCCGAGCCGCGATCGGTCCACGCGCGGCCTCCTGAGGCCCGATTGGTTCACGCGCCGTATCCGAGCCCCAATCGATCCACGCGCCGTTTCCTGAGCCCCGATCGGTCCACGCGCGGTCTCCTGAGCCCCGATCGGTCCACGCGCCGTCGCCGAGCCGCGATCGGTCCACACGCGGCCTCTTAAGCCCCGATCGGTCCACGCGCCGTCGCCGAACCCCAATTGGTCCACGCGAAACCGCCTGAGCCCCAGTCGGTCCACGCGCTGTCTCCGAGCCCCGATCGGTCCACGCGTCATCTCCTAAGCTCCGATCGGTCCACGCGCCGTTTCCGAGCCCCGATCGGTCCACGCATCGTCTCTTAAACCCCGGACGGTCCACCCGCAGTTTCCGAGCCCCGATCGGTCCACCCGCCGTTTCCGAGCCCCGACCGCTCCACGCGCCGTCTCCTGACCCCCGCGCGGTCCATGCGTCGTCTTCTTAGCCCCGATGCCTCCACGCGCCGTCTCCGAGCCACGATCAGTCCTGGCGCCGTCTCCTGAGCCCCGATCGATCCACGCGCCGTCTCCTGAGCCCCGATCGCTCCACGGGCCGTCTCGGAGTCCCGATCGGTCCACGCGCCGTTTCCTAAGCCCCAATCTGTCCACGCGCCGTTTCCTAAGCCCCAATCTGTCCACGCGCCGTTTCCTAAGCCCCAATCTGTCCACGCGCCGTCTCCGAGCGCCGATCGGTTCATGCGCCGTCTCCTGAGCCCCGATCCGTCCACGAGCTGGCGCCCAGCCGCGTTCGGTCCACGCGCGGCGTCCTGAGCCCCAATCGGTCCACGCGTCGGCTTCTAACCCCGGACGGTCCGCGCATCGTCTCCTCAGCCCCGATCGGTCGACGCGTCGTCTCCTGAGCCCCGATCGATCCACGCGTCGTCTCCTCAGCCCCGATCGCTCCACGCGCCGTCTCCGAGCGCCGAGCGGTGCACGCGCCGTCTCCTGAGCCCCGATCGTTCCACACGTCGCCTCCTAAGCGCCGATCGGTCCACGCGCGGTCTCCTGAGCCCGTCGGTACACGCGCTGTCTCCGAGCCCCGATCGGTCCACGCATCGTCTCCTAAGCCCCGCTCGGTTAACGCGTCGTTTCGGAGCCCCGATCGGTCTACGCGCCGTCTCCTGAGCCCCGATCGGTCCACGCGTCGTTCCCTAAGCTCCGATCCATCCACGCGCAGTCTCCTGAGCCCCGATCGGTCCACGCATCGCCTCCCGAGCCCCGGACTGTCCAGGCGCCGTCTCCGAACCCCGAGCGGTCGACGCGCCGTCTCCGAGCCCCGATCGGTCCACGCGCCGTCGCCGAACCCCAATTGGTCCACGCGCAACCGCCTGAGCCGTAGTCGGTCCACGCGCCGTTTCCTGAGCCCCGATCGATCTACGCGTCGTCTCCTAAGCCCCGATAGGTGGACGAGCCGTCTCCCAGCCACGATCGGTCCACACGCCGTCTCCTAAGCCCCCATCTGTCCACGACCCGTCTCCGGGCCCCGATCGATGCACGCGCCGTCTCCCAAGCCCCGATCGATCCACGCGCCGTCGCCGAACCCCAATTGGTCCACGCGCAACCGCCTGAGCCCCAGTCGGTCCACGCACTGTCTCCGAGCCATGATCGGTCCACACGCGGCCTCCTGAGCCCCGATCGGTCCACGCGCTGTGTCGTGAGCCCCGATAGGTACACGCGGCGTCTCCTGAGCCCCAATCGGTCCACACGCTGTGTCGTGAGCCCCGATAGGTACACGCGTCGTTTCCTACGCCCGATCGGTTCACGCGTCGTCTCCTGAGCCCCGATCGTTCCACGCGCCGTCTACGAGCCGCGATCGGTCCACGCGCCGTCTCCTGAGCCCCGATCGGTCCACGCGCCGTCTCCGAGCCCCGAACGGTTCACGCACCGTCTCCTGATCCCAATCGGTCCACGCGGCGCCTCCGGAGCCCCGATCGATCCACGCGAGTCTCCTGAGCCCCAGTCGGTACGCGCGCCGTCTCCTGAGCCCCGAGCGTTCTACGCGTCGTCTCCTAAGCCCCGATCCTTCCACGCGCAGTCGCCGAGCCCCGATCGGTTCTCGCGCGGTCTCCTGAGCCCCAGTCGGCACACGCGCTGTCTCCGAGCCCCGATCGGTCCACGCATCGTCTCCTAAGCCCCGCTCGGTTAACGCGTCGTTTCGGAGCCCCGATCGGTCTACGCGTCGTCTCCTGAGCCCCGATCGGTCCACGCGTCGTCTCCTGAGCCCCGATCGCTCCACGTGCCGTCTCCGAGCGTCGATCGGTCCACGCGCTGTCTCCTGAGCCCCGATCGGTCCACGCGCCGTCTTCGAGTGCCGATCCGTCCACGCGCTGTCTCCTGAGCCCCGATCTGTCCACGCGCCGTCGCCGAGCCCCGAACGGTTCACGCACCGTCTCCTGATCCCAATCAGTCCACGCGGCGCCTCCGGAGCCCCGATCGATCCACGCGAGTCTCCTGAGCCCCAGTCGGTCCGCGCGCCGTCTCCTGAGCCCCGATCGGTCCACGCGCCGTCTCCTAATCCCCAATCTGTCCACGACCCGTCTCCGGGCCCCGATCGGTGCATGCGCCGTCTCCTAAGCCCCGATCGGTCCACGCGCCGTCGCCGAACCCCAATTGGTCCACGCAAAACCGCCTGAGCCCCGGTTGGTCCACGCGCTGTCTCCGAGCCCCGATCGGTCCACGTGTCGTATCCGAACCCCGATCGGTCCACGCGCCGTCGCCGAGCCGTGATCGGTCCACGCGCTGCCTCCTAAGCCCCGATCGGTCCACGCGCCGTCTCCGAGCGCCGATCGGTTCACGCGCCGTCTCCTGAGCCCCGATCGGTCCACGCGCCGTCTCCGGGCCCCGATCGGTCCACGCGCCGTCGCCGAACCCCAATTGGTCCACGCGCAACCACCTGAGCCCCAGTCGGTCCACGCGCGGCCTCCTGAGCCATGGTCGGTTCACGCGCCGTATCCTGAACCCCGATCGGTCCGCGCGTCGTTCCCTAAGCCCCGATCCATCCACTCGCAGTCTCCTGAGCCCCGATCGGTCCACGCATCGCCGCCTGAGCCCCGGACGGTCCAGGCACCGTCTCCGAACCCCGATCGGTCGACGCGCCGTCTCCGAGCCCCGATCGGCCCACGCGCCGTCGCCGAACCCCAATTGGTCCAGGCGCCGTCTCCGAACCCCGATCGGTCGACGCGCTGTCTCCGAGCCCCGATCGGTCCACGCGCCGTCTTCGAGCCCCGATCGGTCCACACATCGTCTCCGAGCACCGTTCGGTCCACGCGCCGTTTCCTGAGCCCCGATCGGTCCATCCGTCGTCTTTTAAGCCCCGATACCTCCACGCGCCGTCTCCGAGCCACGATCGGTCCACGCGTGGCCTCCTGAGCCGCGGTCGGTCCACGCGCCGTTTCCTGAGCCCCGATCGGTCCACGCGTCGTCTTCTAAGCCCAGATGCCTCCTTGCGCCGTCTCCCAACCACGATCGGTGCAGGCGCCGCTTCCTGAGCCCCGATCGGTCCACGCGTTTTCTCCTAAGCCCCGATCGGTCCACGCGTCGTCTCCTCAGCCCCGATCGGTCGACGCGTCGTCTCCTAAGCCCCGACCGGTCCAGGCGCCGTCTCCTGAGCACCGATCGTTCCACGCGCCGTCTCCTAAGCCCCGTTCGGTGCAAGCGTCTTCTCCTAAACCCCGGTCGGTCCACGCGCCGTCTCCTGATCTCCGATCGGTCCACGCGCCGTCTCCTAAGCCCCGATCGGTGCACGCGCCTTCTCCGTGCGCCGATCGGTTCACGCGCCGTCTCCTGAGCCCCGATCATTCCACGCGATGTCTCCGAGCCCCGATCGATCCACGCGCCGTCTCCTAAGCCCCGATCGATCCACGCTAGGCTCCTGAGCCCTGGCCGGTCCGCGCGCCGTCTCCTGAGCCCCGATTGGTCGACGCGTCGTCTCCTGAGCCCCGATCGATCCACGCGTCGTCTCCTACGCCCCGATCGGTCCACGCATCGTCTCCTAAGCCCCGATCGGTCCACGCGCCGTCACCGAGCCGCGATCGGTCCACGCGCGACCTCCTGACCCCCGGTTGGTTCACGCGCCGTATCCGAGCCCCCATCGGTCCACGCGATGTCTCCGAGCGCCGATCGGTCCACGCGCCGTCTCCTAAGCCCTGATCGGCTAACGCGTCGTTTCCGAGCCCCGATCGATCCACGCGTCATCTCCTGAGCCCCAATTAGTCCACGCGCCGTCTCCTAAGCCACGATCCGTCCACGGGCCGTGTCCGAGCTCCGGTCGGTCCACGCGCCGTCTCCAAGCCTCGATCCGTACACGCGTCGTCTCCGAGCCCCGATCGATCCACGCGCCATCGCCGAGCCCCGATCGGTCCACGCGCTGTCTTCGAGCCTCGATCCGTACACGCGTCGTCTCCGAGCCCCGATCGATCCACGCGCCATCGCCGAGCCCCGATCGGTCCACGCGCCGTCTCCTGAGCCCCGATCGTTCCACGCGCCGTCGCCGAGCTCCGATCGGCCGACGCGCCGTCTCCTAAGCCCCGATCGGTCCAAGCGCCTTCTCCTAAGCCCCGATCGGTCCACGCGCCGTCTCCGAGCGCGGATCGGTTCACGCGCCGTCACCTGAGCCCCGATCGGTCCACGTGCCGTCTCCGAGCGCCGATCGGTTCACGCGCCGTCTCCTAAGCCCCGATCGGTCCACGCCCCGCCTCCGAGACCCGATCGGTCCACGCACCGTCTCCTGATCCCCGACCGGTTCACGCGCCGCTTCCGGAGTCCCGATAGATTCACGCGAGTCTCCGAAGCCCCGACCAGTCCACGCGCCGTCTCCTGAGCCCCGATCGGTCCACGCGTGTGCTCCTCAGCCCGGATCCGTCCACGCATCGTCTCCTAAACCCCCGATCGGTCAATGCGTCGTCTGCGAGCCCCGATCGTTCCACGAGTCGTCTCCAAACTCCCGATCGGTCCACGCGTCGTCTCCTAAGCCCTCATCAGTCCACGCGTCGTCTCCTAACCCCCGGACGGTCCACGCGCCGTCTCCGAGTCCCGATCGATCAACACGTGCCTCCTAACCCCGACCGGTCCACGCGCCGTCTCCTAACCCCCGGTCGGTTCACGCGCCGTTTCCAAACCCGATCGGTCCACGCATCGTCTCCTAAGCCCCGATCGGTCAACGCGCCGTCTCCGAGCCCCAATCGGTCCACGCACCGTCGCCGAACCCCAATTGGTCCACGCGCAACCGCCTGAGCCCCAGTCGGTCCACGCGCTGTCTCCCAGCCCCGATCGGTCGACGCGTCGTCTCCTGAGCCCCGATCAATCTACGCGTCGTCCCCTTAGCCCCGATCGTTGCACGCGCCGCCTCCTGAGCCCCGATCGGTCCACGTATCGTCTCGTAAGCTCCGATCAATCCACGCGTCGTCCCTTAATCCCCGATCCGTACACGTATCGTCTCTGAGCCCCGATCGGTCCACGCGCCGTCTCCTGAGCCCCGATCTGTCCACGACCTGTCTCCGGGCTCCGATCGGTCCACAAGCCGTCTCGGAGCCCCGATCGTTCCACGCGCGTCCCCCGCAGCCCAGATCCGTCCACGCATCGTCTCTTATACCCCAATCAGTACACGCGCCGCCTCCAAGCCCGCATCGGTGCACGCACCGTCTCCGAGCCCCGATCGGTCCACGCGCCGTCTCCTGAGCCCCGATCAGCCAACGCGTCCTCTCCTAAACCCCGAGTGGTTCACGCGCCGTCTCCGAGCTCCGGTCGGTCCACGCCCCTTCTCCTGAGCCCCGATCGGTCGACGCGCCGTCTCCTCAGCACCGATCGGTCCACGCGTCGGCTCCTAAGCCTCGATCGGTCCACGCTCGGCCTCCTAAGCCCCGATTGATCCACGCGCCGTCTCCGAGCGCCGATCGGTTCACGCGCCGTCTCCTGTGCTCCGATAGTTCCACGCGCCGTCTCCTGAGCCCCGATCCGTCCACGCGCCGCCTCCTGAGCCCCGATCGTCCAACGCGCCGTCTCCGAGCCCCGATTGGTCCACGCGCCGTAGCCGTGCCTCCATCGGTCCACGCGCGGCCTCCTGAGCCGCGGTCGGTCCACGCGCCGACTCCGAGCTCCGATCGGCCCACGCGCCGTCTCCTAATCACCGATCGGTCCAAGCGCCGCCTCCGAGCCCCGATCGGTCCACGCGTCGTCTCCTAAGACCCGATCGGTCCACGTATCGTCTCCTAAGCCCCGATCGGTCCACACGCCGTCTCCGAGCCCCGATGGGTCCACGCGTCGTCTCCTAAGCCCCGATCGGTCCACGGGCCGTCTCCTGAGCCCCGATCGTTCCACGCGCCGTGTCCGAGCCCCGATCGATCCACGCGCCGTCTCCTGAGCCCAAATCGGTCCACACGCTGTCTCGTGAGCCCCGATAGGTACACGCGTCGTCTCCTACGCCCCGATCGGTCCACGCGTAGTCTCCTAAGCCCCGCTCGGTTAACGCGTCGTTTCCGAGCCCCGATCGGTCCACGCGTCGTCTCCTGAGCCCCAATTAGTCCATGCGCCGTCTCCTAAGCCCCGATCTGTCCACGGGCCGTGTCCGAGCTCCGATCGGTCCACGCGTCGTCTCCGAGCCCTGATCGGTCCACGCGCCATCGCCGAGACCCGATCGGTCCACACCCCTTCTCTTGAGCCCCGATCTGTCGACGCGTCGTCTCCTAAGCCCCGACCGGTGCACGCGCCGTCTCCTGTGCCCCGATCGATTCACGTGCCGTCTCCTAAGCCCCGATCGGTCCACCCGTCGTCTCTTAAGCCCCAATCGGTCCACGCGCCCTCTCCGAGCGCCGATCATTTCACGCGCCGTCTCCTGAGCCCCGGTCGGTCCGCGCGCCGTCACCTGAGCCCCGATCGGTCGACGCGTCGTCTTCTGAGCCCCGATCGGTCCACGCGCCGTCTCCGAGCGCCGATCGGTTCACGCGCCGTCTCCTGAGCCCCGATCGTTCCACGCGCCGTCTCCGAGCGCCGATCGGTTCACGCGCCGTCACCTGAGCCCCGATCGTTCCACGCGCCGTCTCCGAGCCCCGATCGGTTTACGCGCCGTCTCCTAAGGCCCGATCAGTCCACGCGCCTTCTCCTCATCCCCCATCGGTCCACGCGCCGTCTCCGAGCGCCGATCGGTTCACGCGCCGTCTCCTGAGCTCCGATCGTTCCACGCGCCGTCTCGGAGCCCCGATGCGTCCACGCGCCGTCTCCTGAGCCCGGATCGGTCCACGCGTCATCGCCGAATCCCCGATCCGTACACGCGTCGTCTCCGAGCCTCGATCGGTCCACGCGCAGTCGCGGAGCCCCGATCGGTCCAGGCGTGGCCTCCTGAGCCTCGATCGGTCGACGCGCGGCCTCCTGAGCCCCGGTCGGTTCACGCGCCGTCTCCGAGCCCCGATCGATCCACGCGTCGTCTTCGAAGCCCAGATGCCTCCTCGCGCCGTCTCCGAGCCACGATCGGTCCAGGCGCTGCTTCCTGAGCCCCAATCGGTCCACGCATCGTCACCTAAGCCCCGATCGGTCCACGCGCCGTCACCGAGCCATGATCGGTCCACGCGCGGCTCCTGAGCCCCATCGGTCCATACGCCGTCGCCGAGCCGGGATCGGTCCACGCGCGGGCTCCTGAGTCCCGGTTGGTTCACGCGCCATATCCGAGCCCCAATCGGTCCACGCGCCGGCTCCTGAGCCCCGATCGGTCCACGCGCCGTCTCCTGAGCCCCGATCGCTCCAAGCACCGTTTTCTGAGCACCGTTTGGTCCACGCGTCGTATTCAAAGCCCCGATGCCTCCACGCGCCGTCTCCGAGCCATGATCCGTCCGTGCGCCGCTTCCAGAGCCCTCTCGGTCCACGCGTCGTCTCCTGATCTCCGATCGGTCCACACGCCATCTCCTAAGCCCCGATCATTCCACGCGCCATCTCCGAGCCCCGATCGGTCCACGCGCCATCTCCGAGCCCCGATCGGTCCACGCGCCGTCTCATAAGCCCCGATCGGACCACGCGCCTTCTCCTCAGCCCCGATCGGTCCACGCGCCGTCTCCGAGCGCCGATTAGTTCACGCGCCGTCTCCTGAGCCCCGATCGCTCCACGCTCCGTCTCCCAGCCCCGATCGGTCCACGCGCCGTCTCCTGAGCCCGGATCGGTCCACGCGCCGTCGCCGAAAGCCAATTGGTCCACGCGCCACCGCCTGTGCCCCAGTCGGTCCACGCGCTGTCTCCGAGCCCAGATCGGTCCACGCGCCGTCTCCGAGCGCCGATCGGTTCACGCGCCGTCTCCTGAGCCCCGATCGTTCCACGCACCGTCTCCGAGCTCCGATCGGTCCACGCGTCGTCTCCTAAGCCCCGATCGGTCCAAGCGCCTTCTACTAAGCCCCGATCGGTCCACGCGCCTTCTCCTGAGCCCCGATCGGTCCACGCGCCGTCTCCGAGCGCCGATCATTTCACGTGACGTCTCCTGAGCCCTGATCGTTCCACGCGCCGTCTTCGAGCCCCGAGCGGTCCACGCGCCGTCTCCTGAGCCCCAATCGATCCACGCGCAGCCTCCTGAGCCCCGATCGGTCCACGCGCCGTCGCCGAGCCGCGATCGTTCTACGCGCCGCTCCGAGCCCCGATCGGTCCACGCGCCGTCGCCGAGCTATGATCGGTCCACGCGCCGCCTCCTGAGCCCCGATCGGTCCACGTGCCGTCGCCGAGCCGCGATCGGTCCACGCGCGGCCTCCTGAGGCCCGATTGGTTCACGCGCCGTATCCGAGCCCCAATCGATCCACGCGCCGTTTCCTGAGCCCCGATCGGTCCACGCGCGGTCTCCTGAGCCCCGATCGGTCCACGCGCCGTCGCCGAGCCGCGATCGGTCCACACGCGGCCTCTTAAGCCCCGATCGGTCCACGCGCCGTCGCCGAACCCCAATTGGTCCACGCGAAACCGCCTGAGCCCCAGTCGGTCCACGCGCTGTCTCCGAGCCCCGATCGGTCCACGCGTCGTCTCCGAGCCCCGATCGGTCCACGCGTCGTCTTCGAGCCCCGGTCGGTTCACGCATGGTCTCCTAAGCCCCAATCGGTTAACGCGCCGTCTCCGAGCCCCGATCGGTCCACGCGCCGTCGCCGAACCCCAATTCGTCCACGCGCAACCGCCTGAGCCCCAGTCGGTCCACGCGCTGTCACCGAGCCCCGATCGGTCCACGCGTAGTCTCCGAGCCCCGATCGGTCCACGCGCCGTCGCCGAGTCATGATCTGTCCACGCGCGGCCTCCTGAGACCCGATGGGTCCTCGCGCCGTCTTCGAGCCCCGATCGGTCCACGCGCCGTCTTCGAGCCCCGATCGGTCCACGCGCCGTCTCCTGAGCCCCGATCGATCGAGGCGTCGTTCCCTAAGCCCCGATCCATCCACGCGCTGTCTCCTAAGTCCCGATCGGTCCAGGCCCTGTCTCCGAGCGCCGATCGGTTCACGCGCCGTCTCCTGAGAACGATCGGTCCACGCGCCGTCTCCGAGCCTCGATCGGTCCACGCGCCGTCTCCTGAGCCCCGATCGGTCCACGCGTCGTTCCCGAAGGCCCGATCCATCCACGCGCAGTCTCGCGAGCCCCGATCGGTGCACGCACCGTCTCCTAAGCCCCGATCGGTGCACGCCCCGTCTCCGAGCACCGATTGGTTCACGCACCGTCTCCTGAGATTCGATCCGTCCACGCGCTGTCTCCTGAGCCCCGATCGGTCGACGCGTCCTCTGTTAAACCCCAATCGGTCCACGCCCCGTCTCCGAGCGCCGATCGGTTCACGCGCCGTCTCCTGAGTCCCGATCCGTCCACTCACTGTCTCCTGAGCCCCGGTCGGTCCACGCGCCGTCTCGTGAGCCCCGATCGGTCCACGCGCCGTCTCCTGAGCCCCGATCGGTCCACGCGTCGTTCCCTAAGCCCCGATCCATCCACGCGCAGTCTCCCGAGCCCCAATCGGTCCACGCGCCGTCTCCTGCGCCCCGATCGGTCCACGCGCCGTCTCCTCAGCCCCGTTCGGTCCACGCGTCGTCTCCGAGCACCGATCGTTCCACGCGCCATCTCCGAGCCCCGATCGGTCCACGCGCCGTCTCCTGAGCCCCGATCGGTCCACGCGCCGTCTCCTGAGCCCCAATCGGTCCACACGCTGTCTCGTGAGCCCCAATAGGTACACGCGCCGTCTCCGAGCCCCCATCGGTCCACGCGTTGTCTCCTAAGCCCCGATCGGTCCACGCGCCGTCGCCGAACCCCGATCGGTTCACGCATCGTCTCCTAAGCCCCGATCGGTTAACGCGCCGTCTCCGAGCGCCGAGCGGTCTACGCGCCGTCGCCGAACCCCAATTGGTCCACGCGCAACCGCCTGAGTCCCAGTCGGTCCACGCGAAGTCTCCGAGCCCCGATCGGTCCACGCGCCGTCTCCTAAGCCGCGATCCGTCCACGGGCCGTCTCCGAGCTGCTATCGGTAAACGCGCCGTCACCAAGCCCTGATCTGTACACGCGTCGTCTTCGAGCCCCGATCGGTCCACGCGCAGTCGCGAAGCCCCGATCGGTCCAGGCGTGGCCTCCTGAGCCTCGATCGGTCCACGCGCGGCCTCCTGAGCCCCGGTTGGTTCACGCGCCGTCTCCGAGCCCCGATCGATCCACGCGTCGTCTTCGAAGCCCAGATGCCTCCTCGCGCCGTCTCCGAGCCACGATCGGGCCAGGCGCTGCTTCCTGAGCCCCAATCGGTCCACGCATCGTCACCTAAGCCCCGATCGGTCCACGCGCCGTCACCGAGCCATGATCGGTCCACGCGCGGCTCCTGAGCCCCATCGGTCCATACGCCGTCGCCGAGCCGGGATCGGTCCACGCGCGGGCTCCTGAGTCCCGGTTGGTTCACGCGCCATATCCGAGCCCCAATCGGTCCACGCGCCGGCTCCTGAGCCCCGATCGGTCCACGCGCCGTCTTCTGAGCCCCGATCGCTCCACGCACCGTTTTCTGAGCACCGTTTGGTCCACGCGTCGTCTTTAAAGCCCCGATGCCGCCACGCGCCGTCTCCGAGCCATGATCCGTCCGTGCGCCGCTTCCAGAGCCCTCTCGGTCCACGCGTCGTCTCCTGATCTCCGATCGGTCCACACGCCATCTCCTAAGCCCCGATCATTCCACGCGCCATCTCCGAGCCCCGATCGGTCCACGCGCCATCTCCGAGCCCCGATCGGTCCACGCGCCGTCTCATAAGCCCCGATCGGACCACGCGCCTTCTCCTCAGCCCCAATCGGTCCACGCGCCCTCTCCGAGCGCCGATTAGTTCACGCGCCGTCTCCTGAGCCCCGATCGCTCCACGCTCCGTCTCCCAGCCCCGATCGGTCCACGCGCCGTCTCCTGAGCCCGGATCGGTCCACGCGCCGTCGCCGAAAGCCAATTGGTCCACGCGCCACCGCCTGTGCCCCAGTCGGTCCACGCGCTGTCTCCGAGCCCAGATCGGTCCACGCGCCGTCTCCGAGCGCCGATCGGTTCACGCGCCGTCTCCTGAGCCCCGATCGTTCCACGCACCGTCTCCGAGCTCCGATCGGTCCACGCGTCGTCTCCTAAGCCCCGATCGGTCCAAGCGCCTTCTACTAAGCCCCGATCGGTCCACGCGCCTTCTCCTGAGCCCCGATCGGTCCACGCGCCGTCGCCGAGTCATGATCTGTCCACGCGCGGCCTCCTGAGACCCGATGGGTCCACGCGCCGTCTTCGAGCCCCGATCGGTCCACGCGCCGTCTCCTGGGCCCCGATCGATCGAGGCGTCGTTCCCTAAGCCCCGATCCATCCACGCGCTGTCTCCTAAGTCCCGATCGGTCCAGGCCCCGTCTCCGAGCGCCGATCGGTTCACGCGCCGTCTCCTGAGAACGATCCGTCCACGCGCCGTCTCCTGAGCCCCGATCGTTCGACGCGCCGTCTCCTGAGCCCCGATCGGTCCACGCGTCGTTCCCGAAGCCCCGATCCATCCACGCGCAGTCTCGCGAGCCCCGATCGGTGCACGCACCGTCTCCTAAGCCCCGATCGGTCCACGCCCCGTCTCCGAGCACCGATCGGTTCACGCGCCGTCTCCTGAGTCCCGATCCGTCCACTCACTGTCTCCTGAGCCCCGGTCGGTCCACGCGCCGTCTCCTGAGCCCCGATCCGTCGACACGCCGTCTCGTGAGCCCCGATCGGTCCACGCGCCGTCTCCTGAGCCCCGATCGGTCCACGCGTCGTTCCCTAAGCCCCGATCCATCCACGCGCAGTCTCCCGAGCCCCAATCGGTCCACGCGTTGTCTCCTAAGCCCCGATCGGTTAACGCGCCGTCTCCGAGCGCCGAGCGGTCTACGCGCCGTCGCCGAACCCCAATTGGTCCACGCGCAACCGCCTGAGTCCCAGTCGGTCCACGCGAAGTCTCCGAGCCCCGATCGGTCCACGCGCCGTCTCCTAAGCCGCGATCCGTCCACGGGCCGTCTCCGAGCTGCTATCGGTAAACGCGCCGTCACCAAGCCCTGATCTGTACACGCGTCGTCTCCGAGCCCCGATCGGTCCACGCGCAGTCGCGAAGCCCCGATCGGTCCAGGCGTGGCCTCCTGAGCCTCGATCGGTCCACGCGCGGCCTCCTGAGCCCCGGTCGGTTCACGCGCCGTCTCCGAGCCCCGATCGATCCACGCGTCGTCTTCGAAGCCCAGATGCCTCCTCGCGCCGTCTCCGAGCCACGATCGGGCCAGGCGCTGCTTCCTGAGCCCCAATCGGTCCACGCATCGTCACCTAAGCCCCGATCGGTCCACGCGCCGTCACCGAGCCATGATCGGTCCACGCGCGGCTCCTGAGCCCCATCGGTCCATACGCCGTCGCCGAGCCGGGATCGGTCCACGCGCGGGCTCCTGAGTCCCGGTTGGTTCACGCGCCATATCCGAGCCCCAATCGGTCCACGCGCCGGCTCCTGAGCCCCGATCGGTCCACGCGCCGTCTTCTGAGCCCCGATCGCTCCACGCACCGTTTTCTGAGCACCGTTTGGTCCACGCGTCGTCTTTAAAGCCCCGATGCCGCCACGCGCCGTCTCCGAGCCATGATCCGTCCGTGCGCCGCTTCCAGAGCCCTCTCGGTCCACGCGTCGTCTCCTGATCTCCGATCGGTCCACACGCCATCTCCTAAGCCCCGATCATTCCACGCGCCATCTCCGAGCCCCGATCGGTCCACGCGCCATCTCCGAGCCCCGATCGGTCCACGCGCCGTCTCATAAGCCCCGATCGGACCACGCGCCTTCTCCTCAGCCCCAATCGGTCCACGCGCCCTCTCCGAGCGCCGATTAGTTCACGCGCCGTCTCCTGAGCCCCGATCGCTCCACGCTCCGTCTCCCAGCCCCGATCGGTCCACGCGCCGTCTCCTGAGCCCGGATCGGTCCACGCGCCGTCGCCGAAAGCCAATTGGTCCACGCGCCACCGGCTGTGCCCCAGTCGGTCCACGCGCTGTCTCCGAGCCCAGATCGGTCCACGCGCCGTCTCCGAGCGCCGATCGGTTCACGCGCCGTCTCCTGAGCCCCGATCGTTCCACGCACCGTCTCCGAGCTCCGATCGGTCCACGCGTCGTCTCCTAAGCCCCGATCGGTCCAAGCGCCTTCTACTAAGCCCCGATCGGTCCACGCGCCTTCTCCTGAGCCCCGATCGGTCCACGCGCCGTCGCCGAGTCATGATCTGTCCACGCGCGGCCTCCTGAGACCCGATGGGTCCACGCGCCGTCTTCGAGCCCCGATCGGTCCACGCGCCGTCTCCTGGGCCCCGATCGATCGAGGCGTCGTTCCCTAAGCCCCGATCCATCCACGCGCTGTCTCCTAAGTCCCGATCGGTCCAGGCCCCGTCTCCGAGCGCCGATCGGTTCACGCGCCGTCTCCTGAGAACGATCCGTCCACGCGCCGTCTCCTGAGCCCCGATCGTTCGACGCGCCGTCTCCTGAGCCCCGATCGGTCCACGCGTCGTTCCCGAAGCCCCGATCCATCCACGCGCAGTCTCGCGAGCCCCGATCGGTGCACGCACCGTCTCCTAAGCCCCGATCGGTCCACGCCCCGTCTCCGAGCACCGATTGGTTAACGCACCGTCTCCTGAGACTCGATCCGTCCACGCGCTGTCTCCTGAGCCCCGATCGGTCGACGCGTCCTCTGTTAAATCCCAATCGGTCCACGCCCCGTCTCCGAGCGCCGATCGGTTCACGCGCCGTCTCCTGAGTCCCGATCCGTCCACTCACTGTCTCCTGAGCCCCGGTCGGTCCACGCGCCGTCTCCTGAGCCCCGATCCGTCGACACGCCGTCTCGTGAGCCCCGATCGGTCCACGCGCCGTCTCCTGAGCCCCGATCGGTCCACGCGTCGTTCCCTAAGCCCCGATCCATCCACGCGCAGTCTCCCGAGCCCCAATCGGTCCACGCGCCGTCTCCTGAGCCCCGATCGTTCCACGCGCCGTCTCCTCAGCCCCGATCGGTCCACGCGTCGTCTCCTAAGCCCCAATCGGTCCACGCGCCGTCTCCAAGCCCCGATCCGTCGCCGCGTCGTGTCCTGAGCCCCGATCAATTGACGCGTCTTCTCCTGAGCCCCGATCGCTCCTCGCGCCATCTCTTGAACCCCGATCATTCCACGCGCCTTCTCCTAAACCACGATCGGTCCACGCGCCGTCTCCGAGCCCCGATCGGTCCACGCGCCGTCTCCGAGACCCGAACGGTTCACGCACCGTCTCCTGGTCCCAATCGGTCCACGCGGCGCCTCTGGAGCCCCGATTGTTCGACGCGTCGTCTCCTGAGCCCCGATGCCACCACGCGCCGTCTCCTAAGCCCCGATCTGCCCACAGGCCGTTTCCGAGCTCCGATCGTTCCACACGCCGTCTCCAAGCCTCGATCCGTACACGCGCCGTCTCCGAGCCCCGATCGGTCCACGCGCCGTCTCCTGAGCCCCGATCGGTCCACGCGCCGTTTCCTGAGCCCCGATCGGGCCACGCGTCGTCTTCTAAGCCCAGATGCCTCCTTGCGCCGTCTCCCAACCACGATCGGTGCAGGCGCCGCTTCCTGAACCCCGATCGGTCCACGCGTTTTCTCCTAAGCCCCGATCGGTCCACGCGTTGGCTCCTAAGCCTCGATCGGTCCACGCGCGGCCTCCTTAGCCCCGGTCGGTCCACGCGCCCTCTCCGAGCCCCGATCGGTCCACGCATCGTCACCTAAGATCCGATCGGTTAACGCACCGTCTCCCCGCCCCGATCGGTCCACGCGCCGTCTCCTGAGCCCCGATCGTTCCACACGCCGCCTCCTAAGCCCCGATCGGTCTAGGCGTCGTGTCCTAAGCCCCGACCGGTCCAGGCGCCGTCTCCTGAGCCCCGATCGTTCCACGCGCCGTCTCCGAGCGCCGATCGGTGCACGCGCCGTCTCCTGAACCCCGATCGTTCCACACGCCGCCTCCTAAGCCCCGATCGGTCTAGGCGTCGTCTCCTAAGCCCCGACCGGTCCAGGCGCCGTCTCCTGAGCCCCGATCGTTCCACGCGCCGTCTCCGAGCCCCGTTCGGTCCACGCGCCGTCTCCTCAGCCCCGATCGGTCCACGCGTTGGCTCCTAAGCCTCGATCGGTCCACGCGCGGCCTCCATAGCCCCGGTCGGTCCACGCGCCCTCTCCGAGCCCCGATCGGTCCACGCATCGTCACCTAAGATCCGATCGGTTAACGCTCCGTCTCCCCGCCCCGATCGGTCCACGCGCCGTCTCCTGAGCCCCGATACATCCACGCGCAGTCGCCGAGCCCCGATCAGTCCACGCGCGGCCTCCTGAGCCCCGATCGGTCCACGCGTGGTCTCCGAGCCCCGATCGGTCCACGCGCCGTCGCCGAGCCATGATCGGTTCACGCGCGGCCTCCTGAGCCCCGATCGGTCCACGCGCCGTCTCCTGAGCCCCGATCGATCCACGCGCCGCCTCCTGAGCCCCGATCGGTCCACGCGCCGTCGCCGAACCCCAATTGGTCCACGCGCAACCGCCTGAGCCCCAGTCGGTCCACGCACTGTGTCCGAGCGCCGATCGGTCCACGCGCCGTCTTCGAGCGCCGATCGGTCCACGCAACGTCTCCTAAGCCCCAATCGGTTAACGCGCCGTCTCCTGAGCCCCGATCGTTCTACGCACCGTCTCCGAACCCCGATCCGTCCACGCGCAGTCGCCGAGCCCCGATCCGTTCACGCGCGGTCTCCTGAGCCCCAGTCGGTACACGCGCTGTCTCCGAGCCCCGATCGGTCCACGCGTCGTCTCCTAAGCCCCGATCGTTCGACGCGTCGTCTCCTAAGCCCCGATCGGTCGACGCATCGTCTCCTGAGCCCCAGTTGGTCCACGGGCTGTCTCCGAGCCCCGATCGATCCACGCACCGCCTCCTGAGCTCCGATCGGTCGACGCGCCGACTCCTAAGCCCCGATCCGTCCACGCGCCGTCTCCTGAGCCCCGATCGTCCAACGTGCCGTCTCCGAGCACCGATCGGTCCACGCGTCGCCTCCTGAGCCCCGGTCGGTCAACGCGCCGACTCCTGAGCCCCGGTCGGTCCACGCGTCGTCTCCTAAGCCCCGATCGGTCCACGCGTCGTCTCCTAAGCCCCGATCCGTCGACGCGTCGTCTCCTGAGCCACGATCAATTGACGCGTCTTCTCCTGAGCCCGATCGCTCCTCGCGCCGTCTCCTGAGCCCCGATCGGTCCACGCGTCGTGTCCGAGCTCCGATCGGTCCATACGCCGTTTCCTGAGCCCCGATCGGTCCATGCGTCGTCTTCTTAGCCCCGATGCCTCCACGCGCCGTCTCCGAGCCACCATCGGTCCAGGCGCCGTTTCCTGAGCCCCGATCGGTCGACGCGCCGTATCCTAAGCCCCGATCGGTCCACGGGCCGTCTCTGAGCGCCGATAAGTTCAAGCGCCGTCTCCTGAGCCCCGATGGTTCCACGCGGCGTCTCCGAGCCCCGATCGATCCACGCGCCGTCTCCTGAGTCCCGATCGGTCGACGAGTCGTCTTCTGAGCCTCGATCGCTCCTCGCGCCGTCTCGTGAGCCCCGATCGTCCAACGTGCCGTCTCCGAGCACCGATCGGTCCACGCGGCGCCTCTGGAGCCCCGATCGATCCACGCGAGTCTCCTGAGCCCCAGTCGGTTCGCGCGCCGTCTCCTGAGCCCCGATTGTTCGACGCGTCGTCTCCTGAGCCCGGATCGTTCCACGCGTCGTCTCCTGATTCCCGATCCTTAAACGCGTCGTTTCCGAGCCTCGATCGGTCCACACCCCGTGCCCGATCCCCGATCGGTCCGCGTACCGCATTCTGAGCCGCGGTCCGTCCACGCGCCGTCTCCGAGCATCGATCGGTCGACGCGCCGTCTCAGAGCGCCGATCATTTCACGCGCCGTCACCTGACCTCCGATCGTTCCACGCGCCGTCTCCGAGCCCCGATCGGTCCACGCGCCGACTCCTGAGCCCCAATCGGTCCACACGCTGTCTCGTGAGCCCCGATAGGTACACGCGTCGTCTCCGAGCCCCGATCGGTCCACGCTCCATCGGCGAACCCCGACCGGTTCACGCGCCGTCTCCTGTGCACCGATCGAATCACGTGCCGTCTCCTAAGCCCCGATCGGTTAACGCGCCGTCTCCGAGCCGCGATCGGTCCACGCGCCGACGCCGAACCCCAATTGGTCCACGCGTAACCGCCTGACCCCCAGTCGATCCACGCGTCGTCTCCGAGCTCCAGTCGGTCCACGCAACGTTTCCTGAGACCTGATCGGTCCATGCGTCGTCTTCTAAGCCCCGATGCCTCCACGCGCCGTCTCCGACCCACGACCGGTTCAGACGCCGCTTCCCGAGCCCCGATCAGTCCACGTGTCGTCTCCTGACCCCCGATCGCTCCACGGACCGTTTCCTGATCCCCGATCGGTCCACGCGCCGCCTCCTGAGTCCCGATCGGTCGCCCCGATGGGTCCACGTGCCACATCCTGAGCCCCGATCGGACGACGCGACGTCTCCTGAGCCTTGATCGATCCACGCGTCGTCTCCTGAACCCCGATTGCTCCACGGGTCGTTTCCTGAGCCCCGATCAGTCCACGCGTCGTCTACTAAGCCCAGATGCCTCCTCGCGCCGTCTCCGAGCCATGACGGGTCCAGGCGCCGCTTCCTGAGCCCCGGTCGGTCCACGCGTTGTCTCCTAAGCCCCGTTCGGCCCACGCGCCGTCTCCTAAGCCCCGATCATTCCACGCGCCGTCTCCGAGCCCCGATCGGTCCACGCGCCGTCTCCTGAGCCCCGATCGGTCCATGCGTTGTCTCCTAAGCCCTGATCGGTCCACGCGTCGTCTCCTAAGCGCCGATCCGTCGACGCGTCGTCTCCTGAGCCCCGATCGATCCACGCGTCTTCTCCTGAGCCCCGACCGCTCCATCCGTCGTCTCCGAGCTCCGATCGGTCCAGGTGCCGTTTCCGAGCCCCGATTGGTCCATGCGTCGTCTTCGAAGCCCCAATGCCGCCACGCGCCGTCTCCGAGCCACGATCGGTGCAGGCGCCGCTTCCTGAGCCCCGATCGGTCCACGCGCTGTCTCATGAGCCCCGATACGTCCAACGTGCCGTCTCCGAGCACCGATCGGTCCACGCGTCGCCTCCTGAGCCCCGGTCGGTCCACGCGTCGTTCCCTAAGCCCCGATCGATCCACGCGCAGTCTCCAGAGCCGCGATCGGTCCACGCATCCCCTCCTGTGCCCCGGACTGTTCACATGCCGTCTCCGAGCCGCGATCGGTCCACGCATCGTCTCCTAAGCCCCGATCGGTTAACGTGCCGTCTCCGAGCCCCGATCGGTCCACGCGCCGTCTCCTAAGCCCCGATCGATCCACGCGCCGTCTCCGAGCGCCGCTCGGTTCACGCGCCGTCTCCTGTGCTCCGATCGTTCCACGCGCCTTCTCCGAGCCCCGATCGGTCCACGCGCCGTCTCCTGAGCCCCGATCGTTCCACACGCCGCCTCCTAAGCCCCGATCGGTCCAGGCGTCGTCTCCTAAGCCCCGACCGGTCCACGCGCCGTCTCCTGAGCCCCGATCGGTCCACGCGCCGTCTCCGAGCCCCGATCGGTCCACGCACTGTCTCCTGATCCCCATGGGTCAACGCGGCGCCTCCGGAGCCCCGATCGATCCACGCGAGGCTCCTGAGCCCCGATCGGACCACGCATCGTACCCTAAGCCCCAATCGGTTAACGCGCCGTCTCCGAGCCCCGATCGGTCCACGCGCCGTCGCCGAACCCCAATTGGTCCACGCGCAACCGCCTGAGCCCCAGTCGGTCCACGCACTGTCTCCGAGCCCTGATCGGTCCACGCGTCGTCTCCGAGCCCCGATCGGTCCACGCGCCGTCGCCGAGCCATGATCGGCCCACGCGAGGCTCCTGAGCCCCGGTCGGTCCGCGAGCCGTCTCCTGAGCCCCGATCGGTCGACGCGTCGTTTCCTGAACCCCGATCAGTCCACGCGCCGTCTCCTAAGCCCGGATCGTTCCACGCGCCGTCCTCGAGCCCCGATCGGTCCACGCGCCGTCTCCTGAGCCCGGATCGGTCCACGCGTCGGCTCCTAAGCCCCGATCGGTCCACGCGTCGTCTCCTAAGCCCCGATCCGTCGACGCATCGTCTCCTGAGCCCCGATCGATCCACGCGTCGTCTCCGAGCTCCGATCGGTCCATGCGCCGTTTCCGAGCCCCGATCGGTCCATGCGTCGTCTTCTAAGCCCCGATGCCTCCACGCGCCGTCTCCGAGCCACGATCGGTGCAGCCGCCGCTTCCTGAGCCCCGATCGGTCCACGCGCCGACGCCGAACCCCAATTGGTCCACGCGTAACCGCCTGACCCCCAGTCGATCCACGCGTCGTCTCCGAGCTCCAGTCGGTCCACGCAACGTTTCCTGAGACCTGATCGGTCCATGCGTCGTCTTCTAAGCCCCGATGCCTCCACGCGCCGTCTCCGACCCACGACCGGTTCAGGCGCCGCTTCCCGAGCCCCGATCAGTCCACGTGTCGTCTCCTGACCCCCGATCGCTCCACGGACCGTTTCCTGATCCCCGATCGGTCCACGCGCCGCCTCCTGAGTCCCGATCGGTCGCCCCGATGGGTCCACGTGCCACATCCTGAGCCCCGATCGGACGACGCGACGTCTCCTGAGCCTTGATCGATCCACGCGTCGTCTCCTGAACCCCGATTGCTCCACGGGTCATTTCCTGAGCCCCGATCAGTCCACGCGTCGTCTACTAAGCCCAGATGCCTCCTCGCGCCGTCTCCGAGCCATGACGGGTCCAGGCGCCGCTTCCTGAGCCCCGGTCGGTCCACGCGTTGTCTCCTAAGCCCCGTTCGGCCCACGCGCCGTCTCCTAAGCCCCGATCATTCCACGCGCCGTCTCCGAGCCCCGATCGGTCCACGCGCCGTCTCCTGAGCCCCGATCGGTCCATGCGTTGTCTCCTAAGCCCTGATCGGTCCACGCGTCGTCTCCTAAGCGCCGATCCGTCGACGCGTCGTCTCCTGAGCCCCGATCGATCCACGCGTCTTCTCCTGAGCCCCGACCGCTCCATCCGTCGTCTCCGAGCTCCGATCGGTCCAGGTGCCGTTTCCGAGCCCCGATTGGTCCATGCGTCGTCTTCGAAGCCCCAATGCCGCCACGCGCCGTCTCCGAGCCACGATCGGTGCAGGCGCCGCTTCCTGCGCCCCGATCGGTCCACGCGCTGTCTCCTGAGCCCCGATACGTCCAACGTGCCGTCTCCGAGCACCGATCGGTCCACGCGTCGCCTCCTGAGCCCCGGTCGGTCCACGCGTCGTTCCCTAAGCCCCGATCGATCCACGCGCAGTCTCCAGAGCCGCGATCGGTCCACGCATCCCCTCCTGTGCCCCGGACTGTTCACATGCCGTCTCCGAGCCGCGATCGGTCCACGCATCGTCTCCTAAGCCCCGATCGGTTAACGTGCCGTCTCCGAGCCCCGATCGGTCGACGCGCCGTCTCCTAAGCCCCGATCGATCCACGCGCCGTCTCCGAGCGCCGCTCGGTTCACGCGCCGTCTCCTGTGCTCCGATCGTTCCACGCGCCTTCTCCGAGCCCCGATCGGTCCACGCGCCGTCTCCTGAGCCCCGATCGTTCGACACGCCGCCTCCTAAGCCCCGATCGGTCCAGGCGTCGTCTCCTAAGCCCCGACCGGTCCACGCGCCGTCTCCTGAGCCCCGATCGGTCCACGCGCCGTCTCCGAGCCCCGATCGGTCCACGCACTGTCTCCTGATCCCCATGGATCAACGCGGCGCCTCCGGAGCCCCGATCGATCCACGCGAGGCTCCTGAGCCCCGATCGGACCACGCATCGTCTCCTAAGCCCCAATCGGTTAACGCGCCGTCTCCGAGCCCCGATCGGTCCACGCGCCGTCGCCGAACCCCAATTGGTCCACGCGCAACCGCCTGAGCCCCAGTCGGTCCACGCACTGTCTCCGAGCCCTGATCGGTCCACGCGTCGTCTCCGAGCCCCGATCGGTCCACGCGCCGTCGCCGAGCCATGATCGGCCCACGCGAGGCTCCTGAGCCCCGGTCGGTCCGCGAGCCGTCTCCTGAGCCCCGATCGGTCGACGCGTCGTTTCCTGAACCCCGATCAGTCCACGCGCCGTCTCCTAAGCCCGGATCGTTCCACGCGCCGTCCTCGAGCCCCGATCGGTCCACGCGCCGTCTCCTGAGCCCGGATCGGTCCACGCGTCGGCTCCTAAGCCCCGATCGGTCCACGCGTCGTCTCCTAAGCCCCGATCCGTCGACGCATCGTCTCCTGAGCCCCGATCGATCCACGCGTCGTCTCCGAGCTCCGATCGGTCCATGCGCCGTTTCCGAGCCCCGATCGGTCCATGCGTCGTCTTCTAAGCCCCGATGCCTCCACGCGCCGTCTCTGAGCCACGATCGGTGCAGGCGCCGCTTCGTGAACCCCGATCGGTCCACGCGCTGTCTCCTGAGCCCCGATCCATCCACGCGCAGTCGCCGAGCCCCGATCGGTCCACGCGCGGTCTACTGAGCTCCGGTCGGTCCACACGCCGCTGCGAACCCCAATTGGTCCACGCGCAACCTCTCGAGCCCCAGTCGGTAAACGCGCTGTCTCCGAGCCCCGATCGGTCCACGTATGTTCTCCTAAGCCCCAATTAGTCCCCGCGCCGTCTCCTAAGCCCCGATCTGCCGACGGGCCGTCTCCGAGCTCCGATCGGTCCACGCGCCGTCTCCAAGCCTCGATCCGTACAAGCGTCGTCTCCGAGCCCCGATCGGTCCACGCGCCATCGCCGAACCCCGATCGGTCCACGCGCCGTCTCCTGAGCTCCGAACGGTCCACACCCCTTGTCCTGAGCCCCGATCGGCCGACGCGTCGTCTCCTAAGCCCCGACAGCGCCACCTCCTCCTCCCGATCGTCCTCGCGCCGTCTCCTGAGCCCCGCTCGGTCCATGCGTCGTCTTCTTAGCCCCGATGCCACCACGCGCCGTCTCCTAAGCCCCGATCTGCCCACGGGCCGTTTCCGAGCTCCGATCGTTCCACACGCCGTCTCCAAGCCTCGATCCGTACACGCGCCGTCTCCGAGCCCCGATCGGTCCACGCGCCGTCTCCTGAGCCCCGATCGGTCCACGCGCCGTTTCCTGAGCCCCGATCGGTCCACGCGCCGTCTCCTAATCCCCAATCTGTCCACGACCCGTCTCCGGGCCCCGATCGGTGCACGTGCCGTCTCCTAAGCCCCGATCGGTCCACGCGCCGTCGCCGAACCCCAATTGGTCCACGCGAAACCGCCTGAGCCCCAGTCGGTCCACGCGCTGTCTCCGAGCCCCGATCGGTCCACGCGTCGTCTCCGAGCCCCGATCGGTCCACGCGCCGTCGCCGAGTAATGATCTGTCCACGCGCGGCCTCCTGAGACCCGATCGGTCGACGCGCCGTCTTCGAGCCCCGATCGGTCCACGCATGGTCTCCTAAGCCCCAATCGGTTAACGCGCCGTCCCCGAGCCCCGACCGGTCCACGCGATGTCTCCTGAGCCCCGATAGGTCCACGCGCAGTCGCCGAGCCCTGATCGGTCCACGCGCTGTCTTCTGAGCCCCGATAGGTACACGCGTCATCGCCTACACCCCGATCGGTCCACGCGTCGTCTCCTAAGCCCCGATCGGTCCACGCGCCGTCTCCGAGCCCCGATCGGTCCACGCACTGTCTCCTGATCCCCATGGGTCCACGCGGCGCCTCCGGGGCCCCGATCGATCCACGCGAGGCTCCTAAGCCCCGATCGGTCCACGCGCAACCGCCTGAGCCCCAGTCGGTCGACGCGCTGTCTCCGAGCCCCGATCGGTCCACGCGTCGTCTCCGAGCCCCGATCGGTCCACGCGCCGTCGCCGAGCCACGATCGGTCCACGCGCGGCCTCCTGAGCCCCGATCGGTCCACGCGCCGTCGCCGAGCCGCGATCGGTCCACGCGCGGTCTCCTGAGCCCCGGTCGGTTCACGCGCCGTCTCCTGAGCCCCGATCGGTCCACGCGTCGTTCCCTAAGCCCCGATCGATCCACGCGCAGTCTCCAGAGCCGCGATCGGTCCACGCATCCCCTCCTGAGCCCCGGACGGTCCACGCGCCGTCGCCGAACCCCGATCGGTCGACTCGCCGTCTTCGAGCGCCGATCGGTTAACGCGCCGTCTCCGCGCCCCGATCAGTCCACGCGCTCTCTCCTGAGCCCCGACCGGTCCACGCGTCGTCTCCTAAGCCCCAATCGGTCCACGCGCCGCCTACGGAGCCCCGATCGTTCTACGCACCGTCTCCGAGCCCCGATCCGTCCACGCGCAGTCGCCGAGCCCCGATCCGTTCACGCGCGGTCTCCTGAGCCCCAGTCGGTACACGCGCTGTCTCCGAGCCCCGATCGGTCCACGCGTCGTCTCCTAAGCCCCGATCGTTCGACGCGTCGTCTCCTAAGCCCCGATCGGTCGACGCGTCGTCTCCTGAGCCCCAGTTGGTCCACGGGCTGTCTCCCAGCCCCGATCGATCCACGCACCGCCTCCTGAGCTCCGATCGGTCGACGCGCCGACTCCTAAGCCCCGATCCGTCCACGCGCCGTCTCCTGAGCCCCGATCGTCCAACGTGCCGTCTGCGAGCACCGATCGGTCCACGCGTCGGCTCCTGAGCCCCGGTCGGTCCACGCGCCGTCTCCTGAGCCCCGGTCGGTCCACGCGTCGTCTCCTAAGCCCCGATCGGTCCACGCGTCGTCTCCTAAGCCCCGATCCGTCGACGCGTCGTCTCCTGAGCCACGATCAATTGACGCGTCTTCTCCTGAGCGCGATCGCTCCTCGCGCCGTCTCCTGAGCCCCGATCGGTCCACGCGTCGCGTCCGAGCTCCGATCGGTCCATACGCCGTTTCCTGAGCCCCGATCGGTCCATGCGTCGTCTTCTTAGTCCCGATGCCTCCACGCGCCGTCTCCGAGCCACCATCGGTCCAGGCGCCGTTTCCTGAGCCCCAATCGGTCCACGCGCCGTATCCTAAGCCCCGATCGGTCCACGGGCCGTCTCTGAGCGCCGATAAGTTCAAGCGCCGTCTCCTGAGCCCCGATGGTTCCACGCGGCGTCTCCGAGCCCCGATCGATCCACGCGCCGTCTCCTGAGTCCCGATCGGTCGACGAGTCGTCTTCTGAGCCCCGATCGATCCACGCGAGTCTCCTGAGCCCCAGTCGGTTCGCGCGCCGTCTCCTGAGCCCCGATTGTTCGACGCGTCGTCTCCTGAGCCCCGATCGATCCACGCGTCGTTGCCGAGCCATGATCGATCCACACGCGGCCTCCTGAGCCCCGGTCGGTCCACGCGCCGTCTCCTGAGCCCCGATCGGTCCACGCGCGGCCTCCTGAGCCCCGATTGGTTCACGCGCCGTATCCGAGCCCCAATTGGTCCACGCGCCGTCTCCTGAGCCTCGATCGCTCCTCGCGCCGTCTCCTGAACCCCGCTCGGTCCATGCGTCGTCATCTTAGCCCGGATGCCTCCACGCGCCGTCTCCGAGCCACGATCGGTCCAGGCGCCGTCTCCGGAGCCCCGATCGGTCCACGCGTCGTCTGCTAAGCCCCGATTCGTCCACGCGATGTCTCCGGGCGCCGATGATTTCACGCGCCGTCTCCTAAGCCCCGATTGATCCACGCGACGTCTCCGAGCGCCGATCGCTTCACGCGCCGTCACCTGTGCTCCGATCGTTCCACGCGCCGTCTCCGAGCCCCGATCGGTCCACGAGCCGTCTCATGAGCCCCGATCGGTCCACGCGTCGGCTCCTAAGCCTCGATCGGTCCACGCGCGGCCTCCTTAGCCCTGGTAGGTCCGCGCGCCGTCTCCTGAGCCCCGATCGGTCGACGCGTCGTTTCCTGAGCCTCGATCGATCCACGCGTCATCTCCTGAGCCCCGATCGCTCCACGCGCCTATTTCTGATCCCCGATCAATTGACGCGTCTTCTCCTGAGCCCCGATCGCTCCACGCGCCGTCTCCGAGCCCCGGTCGGTCCACGCGCCGTCGCCGAGTCTCGATCGGTCCAAGCGCGGCCTCCTGAGCCCCGGTCGGTTCACGCGCCGTCTCCGAGCCCCGATCGATCCACGCGTCGACTTCTAAGCCCAGATGCCTCCTCGCGCTGTCACCGTGCCGCGTTCGGGCCACGCGCGGCCTCCTGAGCCCCGGTCGGTTCACGCGCCGTATCCGAGCCCCAATCGGTCCACGCGCCGTCTCCTAAGCCCCAATCTGTCCACGCGCCGTCTCTGAGCGCCGATTGGTTCACGCGCAGCCTCCTGAGCCCTGATCCGTCCACGCGCGGCGTCGCGCCGCGATCGGTCCACGCGCGGCCTCCTGAGCCCCAATCGGTCCACGAGTCGTCTCCTAAGCCCCGATCGGCCCACGCGCCGTCTCCGAGCCCCGATCGGTCCACGCACCATCTCCTGCTCTCCAATCGGTCCACGCGCCGCCTCCGGAGCCATGGTCGGTTCACGCGCCGTCTCCTGAACCCCGATCAGTCCACGCGCTGTCTCCGAGCCCCGATCGGTACACGCATCGTCTCCTACGCCCGATCGGTCCACGCGTCGTCTCCTGAGCCCCGATCGTTCCACGCGCCGTCGCTGATCCACGATCGGTCCGTGCGCCGCTTCCAGAGCCCTATCGGTCCACGCATCGTCTCCTGATCTCCGATCGGTCCACGCGCCGTCTCCTAAGCCCCGATCGGTCCACGCGCTGTCTCCAAGCGCCGATCGGTTCACGCGCCGTCTCCTGAGCCCCGATCATTCCACGCGCCGTCTCCGAGCCCTAATCGGTCCACGCTCGTCTCCTGAGCCCCGATCGGTCCACGCGCCGTCTCCAAGCCCCGATCGGTCCATGCATCGTTTCCTAAGCCCCGATCGGTTAACGCGCTGTCTCCGAGCGCCGATCCGTCCACGCGCCGTCGCCGAACCCCAAATGGTCCACGCGCAACCGCCTGAGCCCCGATCGGTCCACGCGTCGTCTCCGAGCACCGATCGGTCCACGCGCCGTCGCCGAGCCATGATCGGTCCACACGAGGCTCCTGACCCCCGGTCGGTCCGCGCGCCGTCTCCTGAGCCCCGATCGGTCGACGCGTCGTTTCCTGAGCCCCGATCGATCCACGCGTCGTCTCCTGAGCCCCGATCGCTCCACGCGCCGATTTCTGAGCCCCGATCAATTGACGCGTCTTCTCCTGAACCCCGATCGCTCCTCGCGCCGTCTCCTGAGCCCCGCTCGGTCCATGCGTCGTCTTCTTAGCCCCGATGCCTCCACGCGCCGTCTCCGAGCCACGATCGGTCTAGGCGCCGCTTCCTGACCCCGATCGGTCCACACGCCGTCTCCTAAGCCCCAATCGGTCCACGCGCCGTCTCCTAAGCCGCAATCGGTCCAAGCGGCGTCTCCGAGCCCCGATCGGTCCACGCACCGTCTCCTGATCCCCATCGGTCCACGCGGCGTTTTCTGAGCACCGTTCGGTCCACGCGTCGTCTTCAAAGCCCCGATGCCTCCACGCGCCGTCTCCGAGCCACGATCGGTCCGTGCACCGCTTCCAGAGCCCCGATCTGTGCACGCGTCTTCTCCTGATCTCCGATCGGTCCACGCGCCGTCTTATAAGCCCCGATCGGTCCACGCGCCGTCTCCGAGCGCCGATCGGTTCACGGGCCGTCTCTGAGCCGCGATCGATAAAGCCGCCGTCATCAAGCCCCGATCCGTACACGCGTCGTCTCCGAGCCCCGATGCCTCTACGCGCCGTCTCCGAGCTACGATCGGTTCAGGCGCCGCGTCCCGAGTCCCGATCAGTCCACGTGCCGTCTCCTAAGCCCCGATCGCTCCACGGACCGTTTCCTGATCCCCGATCGGTCCACGCGCCGCCTCCTGAGTCCTGATCGGTCAACGCGTCGTGTCCTAAGCCCTGATCGGTCCACGTGCCGTCTCCGAGCCCCGATGGGTCCACGCGCCACATCCTGAGCCCCGATCGGACGACGCGTCGTCTCCTGAGCCTTGATCGATCCACGCGTCGTCTCCTGAACCCCGATTGCTCCACGGGCCGTTTCCCGAGCCCCGATCGGTCCACGCGTTGTCTTCTAAGCCCAGATGCCTCCTCGCGCCGTCTCCGAGCCACGATGGGTCCAGGCGCCGCTTCCTGAGCCCCGATCGGTCCACGCGTTGTCTCCTAAGCCCTGTTCGGCCCACGCGCCGTCTCCTAAGCCCCGATCATTCCACGCGCCGTCTCCGAGCCCCGATCGGTCCACGCGCCGTCTCCTGAGCCCCGATCGGTCCACGCGTTGTTTCCTAAGCCCCGATCGGTCCACGCGTCGTCTCCTAAGCCCCGATCCGTCGACGCGTCGTCTCCTGAGCCCCGATCGATCCACGCGCCGTCTCCGAGCCCCGATCGGTCCAGGCGCCGTTTCCGAGCCCCGATTGGTCCATGCGTCGTCTTCGAAGCCCCGATGCCTCCACGCGCCGTCTCCGAGCCACGATCGGTGCAGGCGCCGCTTCCTGAGCCCCGATCGGTCCACGCGCCGTCTCCTGAGCCCCGATCGGTCCACGCGTCGTCTCCGAGCACCGTTCGGTCCACGCGCCGTTTCCTGAGCCCCGATCGGTCTATGCGTCGTCTTTTAAGCCCCGATACCTCCACGCGCCGTCTACGAGCCACGATCGGTCCAGGCGCCGCTTCCTGAGCCCCGATCGGTCCACGCGTCGTCTGCTAAGCCCCGATCGGTCCACGCTCGTCTCCTGAGCCCCGATCGGTCCACGCGTCGTCTCCAAGCCCCGATCGGTCCATGCATCGCTTCCTAAGCCCCGATCGGTTAACGCGCTGTCTCCGAGCGCCGATCGGTCCACGCGCCGTCGCCGAACCCCAAATGGTCCACGCGCAACCGCCTGAGCCCCGATTGGTCCATGCGTCGTCTTCGAAGCCCCGATGCCGCCACGCGCCGTCTCCGAGCCACAATCGGTGCAGGCGCCGCTTCCTGAGCCCCGATCGGTCCACGCGCTGTCTCCTGAGCCCTGTTCGGTCCACGCGCCGTCTCCTAAGCCCCGATCATTCCACGCGCCGTCTCCGAGCCCCGATCAGTCCACGCGCAGCCTCCTGAGACCCGTTCGGTTCACGCGCCGTCACCCCGCCCCGATCGGTCCACACGCCGTCTCCTGAGCCCTGATCCGTCCACGCGCGGCGTCGAGCCGCGATCGGTCCACGCGCGGCCTCCTGAGCCCCAATCAATCCACGCGAATCTCCTGTGCTCCGGTCGGTCCTCGTACCGTCTCCGAGCCCCGATCGGTCCACGTATGTTCTCCTAAGCCCCAATTAGTCCCCGCGCCGTCTCCTAAACCCGATCTGCCCACGGGCCGTCTCCTGAGCCCCGATCGGTCCACGCGCCGTCTCCGAGCGCCGATCATTTCACGTTACGTCTCCTGAGCCCTGATCGTTCCACGCGCCGTCTTCGAGCCCCGAGCGTTCCACGCGCCGTCTCCTGAGCCCCAATCGATCCACCCGCAGCCTCCTGAGCCCCGATCGGTCCACGCGTCGCCACCGGAGCCCCGATCGGTCTACGCGCCGTCTCATGAGCCCCGGTCGGTTCATGCGCCGTCGCCGAGCCTCGATCGGTCCACGCGCGGCCGCCTTAGCCCCGGTCGGTCCACGTTCCGTCTCCGAGCCCCGATCGGTCCACGCATCGTCACCTGAGCCCCGATCGGTTAACGCGCCGTCTCCGAGCCCCGATCAGTCCACGCGCCGTCTCCTGAGCCCCGGTGGGTTCATGCGCCGTCTCCGAGCCCCGATCGATCCACGCGTCGTCTTGTAAGCCCAGATGCCTTCTCGCGCCGTCTCCGGCCCACGATCGGTCCAGGCGCCGCTTCCTGAGCCACGATCGGTCCACGCGCCTCCTCCGAGCCCCGATCGGTGCACGCGCCGTCTCCTGAGCCCCGATCGGTCCACGCGTCGTCTCCTGACCCCCGATCGGTCCACGCGCCGTCTTCTGAGCCCCGATCGGTCCACGCGCCGTCGCCGAACCCCAATTGGTCCACGCGAAACCGCCTGAGCCCCAGTCGGTCCATGCGCTGTCTCCTAAGCCCCGATCGGGCCACGCGCCGTCGCCGAACACCAATTGGTCCACGCGAAACCGCCTGAGCCCCAGTCGGTCCACGCGCTGTCTCCGAGCCCCGATCGGTCCACGCGTCGTCTCCGAGCCCCGATCGGTCCACGCGCCGTCTCCGAGCCGCGATCGGTCCACGCGAGGCTCCTGAGCCCCGGACGGTCCGCGAGCCGTCTCCTGAGCCCCGATCGGTCGACGCGTCGTTTCCTGAGCTCCGATCAATTGACGCGGCTTCTCCAGAGCCCCGATCGCTCCTCGCGCCGTCTCCTGAGCCCCTCTCGGTCCATGCGTCGTCTTCTTAGCCCCGATGCCTCCACGCGTCGTCTCCTAAGCCCCGATCGGTCCACGCGCCGTCTCCGGGCCCCGATCGGTCCACGCACCATCTCCTGCTCAATCGGTCCACGCGCCGCCTCCGGAGCCCTGATCGATCCACGCTAGGCTCCTGAGCCCCTATCGGTCCACGCGCCGTCTCCGAGCGACGATCGGTTCACGCGCCGAATCCTGAGCCCCGATCGTTCCACGCGCCGTCTCCGAGCCCCGATCGGTCTGCGCGCCGTCTCCTAAGCCCCGATCGGTCCACGCGCCTTCTCTTCATCCCCGATCGGACCACGCGCCGTCTCGGAGCGCCGATTGGTTCACGCGCCGTCTCCTGAGCCCCGATCGGTCCACGCGCCGTCGCCGAGCCGCGATCGGTCCACGCGCGGCCTCCTGAGGCCCGATTGGTTCACGCGCCGTATCCGAGCCCCAATCGGTCCACGCGCCGTCTCCTGAGCCCCGATCGGTCCACGCGCGGCCTCCTGAGCCCCGATCGGTCCTCGCGCCGTCGCCGAGCCGCGATCGGTCCACGCGCGGCCTCCTAAGCTCCGATCGGTCTACGCGCCGTCGCCGAACCCTAATTGGTCCACACGAAACCGCCTGAGCCCCAGTCGGTCCACGCGCTGTCTCCGAGCCCCGATCGGTTCACGCGTCGTCTCCGAGCCCCGATCGGTCCACGCGCCGTCTTCGAGCCCCGATCGGTCCACGCATGGTTTCCTAAGCCCCAATCGGTTAACACGCCGTCTCCGAGCCCCGATCGGTCCACGCGCCGTCGCCGAACCCCAATTGGTCCACGCGCAACCGCCTGAGCCCCAGTCGGTCCACGCGCTGTCACCGAGCCCCGATCGGTCCACCTGTGGTCTCCGAGCCCCGATCGGTCCACGCGCCGTCGCCGAGCCACGATCGGTCCATGCGCGGCCTCCTGAGCCCCGATCGGTCCACGTGCCGTCGCCGAGCCGCGATCGGTCCACGCGCGGTCTCCTGAGCCCCGGTCGCTTCACGCGCCGTCTCCTGAGCCCCGATCGGTCCACGCGTCGTTCCCTAAGCCCCGATCGATCCACGCGCAGTCTCCAGAGCCGCGATCGGTCCACGCATCCCCTCCTGAGCCCCGGACTGTTCACACGCCGTCTCCGAGCCGCGATCGGTCCACGCATCGTCTCCTAAGCCCCGATCGGTTAACGTGCCGTCTCCGAGCCCCGATCGGTCCACGCGCCGTCTCCTAAGCCCCGATCGATCCACGCGCCGTCTCCGAGCGCCGCTCGGTTCACGCGCCTTCTCCTGTGCTCCGATCGTTCCACGCGCCTTCTCCGAGCCCCGATCGGTCCACGCGCCGTCTCCTGAGCCCCGATCGTTCCACACGCCGCCTCCTAAGCCCCGATCGGTCCAGGCGTCGTCTCCTAAGCCCCGACCGGTCCACGCGCCGTCTCCTGAGCCCCGATCGGTCCACGCGCCGTCTCCTAAGCCCCGATCTGTCCACGGGCCGTCTCCGAACCGCGATCGGTAAAGCCGCCGTCATCAAGCCCCGTTCCGTACACGCGTCGTCTCCGAGCCCCGATGGGTCCACTCGCCGTCTCCGAGCCCCGATGGGTCCACTCGCCGTCTCCGAGCCCCGATCGGTCCACACGCTGTGTCGTGAGCCCCGATAGGTACACGCGTCGTCTCCTACGCCCGATCGGTCCACGCGTCGTCTCCTGATCCCAATCGGTCCACGCGGCGCCTCCGGAGCCCCGATCGATCTACGCGAGTCTCCTGAGCCCCAGTCGGTCCACGCATCGTCTCCGAGCCCCGATCGGTCCACGCGCCGTCGCCGAGCCATGATCGGTCCACGCGCGGCCTCCTGAGCCCCGATCGGTCCACGGGCCGTCGCTGAGCCGCGATCGGTCCACGCGCGGCCTCCTGAGCCCCGATTGGTTCACGCGCCGTATCCGAGCCCCAATCGGTCCACGCGCCGTCTCCTGAGCCCCGATCGGTCCACGCGCCGTCTCCTGAGCCCCGATCGGTTCACGCGTCGTCTCCTAAGCCCCCATTGGTCCACGTGCCGTCTCCCAGCCCCGATCGGTCCACGCGCCGTCTCCTAATCTCCAATCTGTCCACGACCCGTCTCCGGGCCCCGATCGGTGCACGCGCCGTCTCCTAAGCCCCGATCGGTCCACGCGCCGTCGCCGAACCCCAATTGGTCCACGCGAAACCGCCTGAGCCCCAGTCGGTCCACGCGCTGTCTCCGAGCCCCGATCGGTCCACGCGTCGACTCCGAGCCCCGATCGGTCCACGCGCCGTCTCCGAGCCCCGATCGGTCCACGCACTGTCTCCTGAGCCCCGGTCGGTCCGCGAGCCGTCTTCTGAGCCCCGATCGGTCGACGCGTCGTTTCCTGAACCCCGATCAGTCCACGCGCCGTCTCCTAAGCCCGGATCGTTCCACGCGTCGGCTCCTAAGCCCCGATCGGTCCACGCGTCGTCTCCTAAGCCCCGATCCGTCGACGCATCGTCTCCTGAGCCCCGATCGATCCACGCGTCGTCTCCGAGCTCCGATCGGTCCATGCGCCGTTTCCGAGCCCCGATCGGTCCATGCGTCGTCTTCTAAGCCCCGATGCCTCCACGCGTCGTCTCCGAGCCCTGATCGGTCCACGCGCCATCGCCGAACCCCGATCGGTCCACGCGCCGTCTCCTGAGCTCCGAACGGTCCACACCCCTCGTCCTGAGCCCCGATCGGCCGACGCGTCGTCTCCTAAGCCCCGACCGGTTCACGCGCCGTCTCCTAAGCCCCGATCGGTCCACGCGTCGTCTCCAAAGCCCTGATCGGTCCACGTGCCGTCTCTGAGCCCCGATCGGTCCACGCGCCGTCTCCTGAGCCCCGATACGTCCACACACAGTCGCCGAGCCCCGATCGGTCCACGCGCCGTCGCCGAGCCTCGATCGGTCCACGCGCGGCCTCCTGAGCCGCGGTCGGTTCACGCGCCGTCTCCGAGCTCCGATCGATCCACGCATCGTCTCCTAAGCCCCGATCGGTTAACGCGCCGTCTCCCCGCCCCGATCGGTCCACGCGCCGTCTCCCCGCCCCGATCAGTCCACGCGCCGTCTCCTGAGCATTGATCCGTCCACGCGCGGCGTCGAGCCGCGATCGGTCCACGCGCGGCCTCCTGAGCCCCAATCGGTCCACGCGTCGTCTCCTAAGCCCCGATCCGTCGCAGCGTCGTCCCCTGAGCCCCGATCAATTGACGCGTCTTCTCCTGAGCCCCGATCGCACGTCTCGCCATCTCCTGAGCCCCGCTAGGTCCATGCGTCGTGTTCTTAGCCCCGATGCCTCCACGCGCCGTCTCCGAGACACGATAGGTAAGGGCGCCGCTTCCTGAGTCCCGATCGATCCACGCGCCGTCTCCGAGCCCCGATCGGTCCACGCGGCGTCTCCTGAACCCCGATCGGTTCACGCATCGTCTCCTAAGCCCCGATACGTCTACACGCCGTATCCGAGCCCCGAACGGTCCGCGTGACGCATTCTAAGCCACGGTCCGTCCACGCGCCGTCTCCGAGCACCGATCGGTCCACGCGCCGTCTCCTTAGCCCCGATCGGTCCACGCGTCGTCTCCTAAGCCCTGATCGGTCCACGTGCCGTCTCCGAGCCCCGATGGGTCTACGCGCCGCCTCCTGAGCCCCGATCGATCCACGCATCGGCTGCTGAGCCCCGGTCGGTCCACGCGTCGCCTTCGAGCACCGATCGATCCACGCGCCGTTTCCTGGGCCCCGATCGGTCCACGCGTCGCCACCGGAGCCCCGATCGGTCTACGCGCGGTCTCATGAGCCCCGGTCGTTCCACACGAGGCTCCTGAGCCCCGGTCGGTCCGCCCGCCGTCTCCTGAGCCTCGATCGGCCCATGCGCCGTCTCCGAGCCCCGATCGATCTACGCGTCGTCTTGTAAGCCCAGATGCCTTCTCGCGCCGTCTCCGGCCCACGATCGGTCCAGGCGCCGCTTCCTGAGCCACGATCGGTCCACGCGCCTTCTCCGAGCCCCGATCGGTGCACGCGCCGTCTCCTGAGCCCCGGTCGGTTCCTGCGCCGTCTCCGAGCCCCGATCGATCTACGCGTCGTCTTGTAAGCCCAGATGCCTTCTCGCGCCGTCTCCGGCCCACGATCGGTCCAGGCGCCGCTTCCTGAGCCACGATCGGTCCACGCGCCTTCTCCGAGCCCCGATCGGTGCACGCGCCGTCTCCTGAGCCCCGATCGGTCCACGCGTCGTCTCCTGAGCCCCGATCGGTCCACGCGCCGTCTTCTGAGCCCCGATCGGTCCACGCGCCGTCGCCGAACCCCAATTGGTCCACGCGAAACCGCCTGAGCCCCAGTCGGTCCACGCGCTGTCTCCGAGCCCCGATCGGTCCACGTGCCGTCTCCCAGCCCCGATCGGTCCACGCGCCGTCTCCTAATCCCCAATCTGTCCACGACCCGTCTCCGGGCCTCGATCGGTGCACGCGCCGTCTCCTAAGCCCCGATCGGGCCACGCGCCGTCGCCGAGCCGCGATCGGTTCTCGCGCGGCCTCCTGAGCCCCGGTCGGTCCACGCGCCGCCTACGGAGCCCCGATCGATCCACGCGAATCTCCTGAGCTCCGGTCGGTCGACGCGCCGTCTCCTGAGCCCCGATCGGTCCACGCGTCGTCTCCTAAGCCCCGATTCGTCGACGCGTCGTCTCCTGAGCCCCGATCAATTGACGCGTCTTCTCCTGAGCCCCGATCGCTTCTCGTGCCGCCTCCTGAGCCCCACTCCGTCGAGGCGTCGTCTCCGGAGCCCCGATCAATTGACGTGTCTTCTCCTGAGCCCCGATCGCTCCTCGCGCCGTCTCCTGAACCCCGCTCGGTCAATGCGTCGTCTTCTTAGCACGGATGCCTCCACGCGCTGTCTCCGAGCCACGATCGGTCCAGGCGCCGCTTCCTGCGCCCCGATCGGTCCACGCGCCGTCTCCTAAGCTCCGATCCATCGACGCGTCGTCTCCTGAGCCCCGATCGATCCACGCGCCGCCTCTTGAGCCCCGATCGCTCCACGCGCCGTTTCCTGATCCCCGATCGGTCCACACGCCGTCTCCGAGCCCCGATCGGTCCGCGTGCCGCATTCTAAGCCACGGTCCATCCACGCGCCGTCTCCGAGCCCCGCTCCATTCACGTGCCGTCTCCCAGCCCCGATCGGTCCACGCGCCGTCTCCTAAGCCCCAATCTGTCCACGACCCGTCTCCGAACCCCGATCGGTGCACTCGCCGTCTCCTAAGCCCCGATCGGTCCACGCGCCGTCTCCGAGCGCCGATCGGTTCACGCGCCGTCTCCTGAGCCCCGAACGGTTGACGCACCGTCTCCTGATCCCAATCGGTCCACGCGGCGCCTCCGGAGCCCCGATCGATCCACGCGAGTCTCCTGAGCCCCAGTCGGTCCGTTCGCCGTCTCCTGAGCCCTGATTGGTCGACGCGGCGTCTCCTGAGCCCTGATCGATCCACGCGTCGTCTCCTGAGCCCCGATCACGCCACACGCCGTTTCCTGAGCCCCGATCGGTCCACGCGTCGTCTTCAACGCCCCGATGCCTCCACGCGCCGTCTCCGAGCCACGATCGGTCCGTGCGCCGCTTCCACAACCCCGATCGGTCCACGCGTCATCTCCTGATCTCCGATCGGTCCACGCGCCGTCTCCTAAGCCCCGATCGGTCCATGCGCCGTCTCCGAGCGCCGATCGGTTGACGCGCCGTCTCCTGAGCCCCAATCGGTCCACACGCTGTGTCGTGAGCCCCGATAGGTACACGCGTCGTCTCCTACGCCCGATCGGTCCACGCGTCGTCTCCTGATCCCAATCGGTCCACGCGGCGCCTCCGGAGCCCCGATCGATCTACGCGAGTCTCCTGGGCCCCAGTCGGTCCGCGCGCCGTCTCCGGAGCCCCGATCGGTCCACGCGCCGTCTCCTAAGCCCCGTTCGGTCCAAGCGTCTTCTCCTAAACCCCGGTCGGTCCTCGCGCCGTCTACGACCCCCGATCGGCTCACGCATCGTCTCCTAAGCCCCGATCGGCTAACGCGTCGACTCCGAGCCCCGATCGTTCCACGCGCCGTCCCCGATCCCCGATCGATCCACGCGCCGTCTCCGAGCGCCGATCCGTTCACGCGCCGTCACCCGAGCCCCGATCGTTCCACACGCCGTCTCCGAGTCCCGATCGGTCCACGCTCCGTCTCCTGAGCCCGGATTGTTCCACGCGTCGTCTCCTGATCCCCGATCCGTAAACGCGTCGTCTCCTAAGCCCCGATCGGTCCACGCATCGTCTCCTAAGCCCCGAACGGCTAACGCGTAGACTCCGAGCCCCGATCGTTCCACGCGCCGTCCCCGATCCCCGATCGATCCGCGCGCCGTCTCCGAGCGCCGATCCGTTCACGCGCCGTCACCCGAGCCCCGATCGTTCCACACGCCGTCTCCGAGTCCCGATCGGTCCACGCTCCGTCTCCTGAGCCCGGATTGTTCCACGCGTCGTCTCCTGATCCCCGATCCGTAAACGCGTCGTCTCCTAAGCCCCGATCGGTCCACGCGGCGTCTCCTAGGCCCCGATCGGTCCACGCGCCTTCTCCGAGCCCTGATCGGTCCACGCGTCGTCTCCGAGCCCGGATCGGTCTACGCGCCGTCGCCGAGCCATGATCGGTCCACGCGCGGCCTCCTGAGCCCCGATCGGTCCACGCGAATCTCCTGAGCTCCGGTCGGTCGACGCGCCGTCTCCTGAGCCCCGATCGGTCCACGCGTCGTCTCCTAAGCCCCGATTCGTCGACGCGTCGTCTCCTGAGCCCCGATCAATTGACGCGTCTTCTCCTGAGCCCCGATCGCTTCTCGTGCCGCCTCCTGAGCCCCACTCCGTCGAGGCGTCGTCTCCGGAGCCCCGATCAATTGCCGTGTCTTCTCCTGAGCCCCGATCGCTCCTCGCGCCGTCTCCTGAACCCCGCTCGGTCAATGCGTCGTCTTCTTAGCACGGATGCCTCCACGCGCCGTCTCCGAGCCACGATCGGTCCAGGCGCCGCTTCCTGCGCCCCGATCGGTCCACGCGCCGTCTCCTAAGCCCCAATCGGTCCACGCGTCGGCTCCTAAGCCCCGATCCATCGACGCGTCGTCTCCTGAGCCCCGATCGATCCACGCGCCGCCTCCTGAGCCCCGATCGCTCCACGCGCCGTTTCCTGATCCCCGATCGGTCCACACGCCGTCTCCGAGCCCCGATCGGTCCGCGTGCCGCATTCTAAGCCACGGTCCATCCACGCGCCGTCTCCGAGCCCCGCTCCATTCACGCGTCGTCTCCTAAGCCCCGATCGGTCCACGCGCCGTCTCCTAAGCCCCTCTTGGGCCACGTGCCGTCTCCCAGCCCCGATCGGTCCACGCGCCGTCTCATGAGCCCCGATCGGTTCACGGATCGTCTCCTAAGCCCCGATCGGTTAACGCGCCGTCTCCGAGCCCCGATCGGTCCACGCGCCGTCGCCGAACCCCAATTGGTCCACGCGCAACCGCCTGCGCCCCAGTCGGTCCACGCGCGGTCTCCGAGCCCCGATCGGTCCACGCGTCGTCTCCGAGCCCCGGTCGGTCCACGCGCCGTCTCCGAGCCCCGATCGGTTCACGCATCGTCTCCTAAGCCCCGATCGGTTAACGCGCCGTCTCCGAGCCGCGATCGGTCCACGCGCCGTCGCCGAACCCCAATTGGTCCATGCGCAACCGCCTGCGCCCCAGTCGGTCCACGCGCGGTCTCCGAGCCCCGATCGGTCCACGCGTCGCCTCCGAGCCCCGATCAGTCCACGCGCCGTCTCCTAAGCCCCGATCGCTCCACGGGCCGTCTCCTGAGCCCCGATTGCTCCACGGGCCATTTCCTGAGCCCCGATCGTTCCACACGCCACCCCCTAAGTCTCGATCGGTCCAGGCGTCGTCTCCTAAGCCCCGACCGGCTCACGCGCCGTCTCCTGTGCCCCGATCGATTCACGAACCGTCTCCTAAGCCCCGATCGGTCCACCCGTCGTCTCTTAAGCCCCAATCGGTCCACGCGCCATCTCCGAGCGCCGATCATTTCACGCGCTGTCTCCTGAGCCCCGGTCGGTCCACGCGCCGTCACCTGAGCCCTGATCGGTCGACGCGTCGTCTCCTGAGCCCCGATCGCTCCACACGCCGTTTCTTGAGCCACGATCGGTCCACGCGTCGTCTTCAAAGCCCCGATCCGTACACGCGTCGTCTCCGAGCCTCGATCTGTCCACGCGCCGTCTCCGAGCCCCGATCGGTCCACGCGCCGTCTCCGAGCCCCGATCGGTCCACGCATCGTCTCCTAAGCCCCGATCGGTTAACGCGCCGTCTCCGAGCCCCGAACGGTCCACGCGCCGTCGCCGAACCCCAATTGGTCCACGCGCAACCGCCTGAGCCCCAGTCGGTTCACGCGCGGTCGCCGAACCGCGATCGGTCCACGCGTCGTGTCCGAGCACCGATCGGTCCACGCGCCGTCGCCGAGCCCCGATCGGTTCACGCATCGTCTCCTAAGCCCCGATCGGTTAACGCGCCGTCTCCGAGCCCCGAACGGTCCACGCGCCGTCGCCGAATCCCAATTGGTCCACGCGCAACCGCCTGAGCCCCAGTCGGTTCACGCGCGGTCGCCGAACCCCGATCGGTCCACGCGTCGTCTCCGAGCCCCGATCGGTCCACGCGCCGTCGCCGAGCTATGATCGGTCCACGCGCGGCCTCCTGAGCCCCGATCGCTCCACGCGCCGTCGCCGAGCCGCGATCGGTCCACGCGCGGCCTCCTGAGGCCCGATTGGTTCACGCGCCGTATCCGAGACCCAATCGGTCCACGCGCCGTCTCCTGAGCCCCGATCGGTCCACGCGCGGCCTCCTGAGCCCCGATCGGTCCACGCGCCGTCGCCGAGCCGCGATCGGTCCACGCGCGGCCTCCTAAGCCCCGATCGGTCCACGCGCCGTCGCCGAACCCCAATTGGTCCACGCGCAAGCGCCTGAGCCCCAGTCGGTCCACGCGCTGTCTCCGAGCACCGATCGGTCCACGCGCGGCCTCCTGAGCCCCGATCGGTCCACGCGCCGTCGCCGAGCCGCGATCGGTCCACGCGCGGTCTCCTGAGCCCCGGTCGGGCCACGCGCCGTCTCCTGAGCCCCGATCGGTCCACGCGTCGTCTTCGAGCACCGATCGCTTCACGGACCGTTTCCTGATCCCCGATCGGTCCACGCGCCGCCTCCTGAGTCCGGATCGGTCAACGCGAATCTCCTGAGCTCCGGTCGGTCGACCCGCCGTCTCCTGAGCCCCGATCGGTCGACGGGTCGTCTCCTAAGCCCCGATCGGTCGACGCGTCGTCTCCTAATCCCCGGTCGGTCCACGCGCCGTCGCCGAGCCATGATCGGTCCACGCGCGGCCTCCTGAGCCCCGATCGGTCCACGCGAATCTCCTGAGCTCCGGTCGGTCGACGCGCCGTCTCCTGAGCCCCGATCGGTCCACGCGCCGTATCCTAAGCCCCGATCGGTCCACGGGCCGTCTCTGAGCGCCGATAAGTTCAAGCGCCGTCTCCTGAGCCCCGATGGTTCCACGCGCCGTCTCCGAGCCCCGGTCGGTCCACGCGCCGTCGCCGAGTCTCGATCGGTCCAAGCGCGGCCTCCTGAGCCCCGGTCGGTTCACGCGCCGTCTCCGAGCCCCGATCGATCCACGCGTCGACTTCTAAGCCCAGATGCCTCCTCGCGCTGTCACCGTGCCGCGTTCGGGCCACGCGCGGCCTCCTGAGCCCCGGTCGGTTCACGCGCCGTATCCGAGCCCCAATCGGTCCACGCGCCGTCTCCTAAGTCCCAATCTGTCCACGCGCCGTCTCTGAGCGCCGATTGGTTCACGCGCAGCCTCCTGAGCCCTGATCCGTCCACGCGCGGCGTCGCGCCGCGATCGGTCCACGCGCGGCCTCCTGAGCCCCAATCGGTCCACGAGTCGTCTCCTAAGCCCCGATCGGCCCACGCGCCGTCTCCGAGCCCCGATCGGTCCACGCACCATCTCCTGCTCTCCAATCGGTCCACGCGCCGCCTCCGGAGCCATGGTCGGTTCACGCGCCGTCTCCTGAACCCCGATCAGTCCACGCGCTGTCTCCGAGCCCCGATCGGTACACGCATCGTCTCCTACGCCCGATCGGTCCACGCGTCGTCTCCTGAGCCCCGATCGTTCCACGCGCCGTCGCTGATCCACGATCGGTCCGTGCGCCGCTTCCAGAGCCCTATCGGTCCACGCATCGTCTCCTGATCTCCGATCGGTCCACGCGCCGTCTCCTAAGCCCCGATCGGTCCACGCGCTGTCTCCAAGCGCCGATCGGTTCACGCGCCGTCTCCTGAGCCCCGATCATTCCACGCGCCGTCTCCGAGCCCTAATCGGTCCACGCTCGTCTCCTGAGCCCCGATCGGTCCACGCGCCGTCTCCAAGCCCCGATCGGTCCATGCATCGTTTCCTAAGCCCCGATCGGTTAACGCGCTGTCTCCGAGCGCCGATCCGTCCACGCGCCGTCGCCGAACCCCAAATGGTCCACGCGCAACCGCCTGAGCCCCGATCGGTCCACGCGTCGTCTCCGAGCACCGATCGGTCCACGCGCCGTCGCCGAGCCATGATCGGTCCACACGAGGCTCCTGACCCCCGGTCGGTCCGCGCGCCGTCTCCTGAGCCCCGATCGGTCGACGCGTCGTTTCCTGAGCCCCGATCGATCCACGCGTCGTCTCCTGAGCCCCGATCGCTCCACGCGCCGATTTCTGAGCCCCGATCAATTGACGCGTCTTCTCCTGAACCCCGATCGCTCCTCGCGCCGTCTCCTGAGCCCCGCTCGGTCCATGCGTCGTCTTCTTAGCCCCGATGCCTCCACGCGCCGTCTCCGAGCCACGATCGGTCTAGGCGCCGCTTCCTGACCCCGATCGGTCCACACGCCGTCTCCTAAGCCCCAATCGGTCCACGCGCCGTCTCCTAAGCCGCAATCGGTCCAAGCGGCGTCTCCGAGCCCCGATCGGTCCACGCACCGTCTCCTGATCCCCATCGGTCCACGCGGCGTTTTCTGAGCACCGTTCGGTCCACGCGTCGTCTTCAAAGCCCCGATGCCTCCACGCGCCGTCTCCGAGCCACGATCGGTCCGTGCACCGCTTCCAGAGCCCCGATCTGTGCACGCGTCTTCTCCTGATCTCCGATCGGTCCACGCGCCGTCTTATAAGCCCCGATCGGTCCACGCGCCGTCTCCGAGCGCCGATCGGTTCACGGGCCGTCTCTGAGCCGCGATCGATAAAGCCGCCGTCATCAAGCCCCGATCCGTACACGCGTCGTCTCCGAGCCCCGATGCCTCTACGCGCCGTCTCCGAGCTACGATCGGTTCAGGCGCCGCGTCCCGAGTCCCGATCAGTCCACGTGCCGTCTCCTAAGCCCCGATCGCTCCACGGACCGTTTCCTGATCCCCGATCGGTCCACGCGCCGCCTCCTGAGTCCTGATCGGTCAACGCGTCGTGTCCTAAGCCCTGATCGGTCCACGTGCCGTCTCCGAGCCCCGATGGGTCCACGCGCCACATCCTGAGCCCCGATCGGACGACGCGTCGTCTCCTGAGCCTTGATCGATCCACGCGTCGTCTCCTGAACCCCGATTGCTCCACGGGCCGTTTCCCGAGCCCCGATCGGTCCACGCGTTGTCTTCTAAGCCCAGATGCCTCCTCGCGCCGTCTCCGAGCCACGATGGGTCCAGGCGCCGCTTCCTGAGCCCCGATCGGTCCACGCGTTGTCTCCTAAGCCCTGTTCGGCCCACGCGCCGTCTCCTAAGCCCCGATCATTCCACGCGCCGTCTCCGAGCCCCGATCGGTCCACGCGCCGTCTCCTGAGCCCCGATCGGTCCACGCGTTGTTTCCTAAGCCCCGATCGGTCCACGCGTCGTCTCCTAAGCCCCGATCCGTCGACGCGTCGTCTCCTGAGCCCCGATCGATCCACGCGCCGTCTCCGAGCCCCGATCGGTCCAGGCGCCGTTTCCGAGCCCCGATTGGTCCATGCGTCGTCTTCGAAGCCCCGATGCCTCCACGCGCCGTCTCCGAGCCACGATCGGTGCAGGCGCCGCTTCCTGAGCCCCGATCGGTCCACGCGCCGTCTCCTGAGCCCCGATCGGTCCACGCGTCGTCTCCGAGCACCGTTCGGTCCACGCGCCGTTTCCTGAGCCCCGATCGGTCTATGCGTCGTCTTTTAAGCCCCGATACCTCCACGCGCCGTCTACGAGCCACGATCGGTCCAGGCGCCGCTTCCTGAGCCCCGATCGGTCCACGCGTCGTCTGCTAAGCCCCGATCGGTCCACGCTCGTCTCCTGAGCCCCGATCGGTCCACGCGTCGTCTCCAAGCCCCGATCGGTCCATGCATCGCTTCCTAAGCCCCGATCGGTTAACGCGCTGTCTCCGAGCGCCGATCGGTCCACGCGCCGTCGCCGAACCCCAAATGGTCCACGCGCAACCGCCTGAGCCCCGATTGGTCCATGCGTCGTCTTCGAAGCCCCGATGCCGCCACGCGCCGTCTCCGAGCCACAATCGGTGCAGGCGCCGCTTCCTGAGCCCCGATCGGTCCACGCGCTGTCTCCTGAGCCCTGTTCGGTCCACGCGCCGTCTCCTAAGCCCCGATCATTCCACGCGCCGTCTCCGAGCCCCGATCAGTCCACGCGCGGCCTCCTGAGACCCGTTCGGTTCACGCGCCGTCACCCCGCCCCGATCGGTCCACACGCCGTCTCCTGAGCCCTGATCCGTCCACGCGCGGCGTCGAGCCGCGATCGGTCCACGCGCGGCCTCCTGAGCCCCAATCAATCCACGCGAATCTCCTGTGCTCCGGTCGGTCCTCGTACCGTCTCCGAGCCCCGATCGGTCCACGTATGTTCTCCTAAGCCCCAATTAGTCCCCGCGCCGTCTCCTAAACCCGATCTGCCCACGGGCCGTCTCCTGAGCCCCGATCGGTCCACGCGCCGTCTCCGAGCGCCGATCATTTCACGTTACGTCTCCTGAGCCCTGATCGTTCCACGCGCCGTCTTCGAGCCCCGAGCGTTCCACGCGCCGTCTCCTGAGCCCCAATCGATCCACCCGCAGCCTCCTGAGCCCCGATCGGTCCACGCGTCGCCACCGGAGCCCCGATCGGTCTACGCGCCGTCTCATGAGCCCCGGTCGGTTCATGCGCCGTCGCCGAGCCTCGATCGGTCCACGCGCGGCCGCCTTAGCCCCGGTCGGTCCACGTTCCGTCTCCGAGCCCCGATCGGTCCACGCATCGTCACCTGAGCCCCGATCGGTTAACGCGCCGTCTCCGAGCCCCGATCAGTCCACGCGCCGTCTCCTGAGCCCCGGTGGGTTCATGCGCCGTCTCCGAGCCCCGATCGATCCACGCGTCGTCTTGTAAGCCCAGATGCCTTCTCGCGCCGTCTCCGGCCCACGATCGGTCCAGGCGCCGCTTCCTGAGCCACGATCGGTCCACGCGCCTCCTCCGAGCCCCGATCGGTGCACGCGCCGTCTCCTGAGCCCCGATCGGTCCACGCGTCGTCTCCTGACCCCCGATCGGTCCACGCGCCGTCTTCTGAGCCCCGATCGGTCCACGCGCCGTCGCCGAACCCCAATTGGTCCACGCGAAACCGCCTGAGCCCCAGTCGGTCCATGCGCTGTCTCCTAAGCCCCGATCGGGCCACGCGCCGTCGCCGAACACCAATTGGTCCACGCGAAACCGCCTGAGCCCCAGTCGGTCCACGCGCTGTCTCCGAGCCCCGATCGGTCCACGCGTCGTCTCCGAGCCCCGATCGGTCCACGCGCCGTCTCCGAGCCGCGATCGGTCCACGCGAGGCTCCTGAGCCCCGGACGGTCCGCGAGCCGTCTCCTGAGCCCCGATCGGTCGACGCGTCGTTTCCTGAGCTCCGATCAATTGACGCGGCTTCTCCAGAGCCCCGATCGCTCCTCGCGCCGTCTCCTGAGCCCCTCTCGGTCCATGCGTCGTCTTCTTAGCCCCGATGCCTCCACGCGTCGTCTCCTAAGCCCCGATCGGTCCACGCGCCGTCTCCGGGCCCCGATCGGTCCACGCACCATCTCCTGCTCAATCGGTCCACGCGCCGCCTCCGGAGCCCTGATCGATCCACGCTAGGCTCCTGAGCCCCTATCGGTCCACGCGCCGTCTCCGAGCGACGATCGGTTCACGCGCCGAATCCTGAGCCCCGATCGTTCCACGCGCCGTCTCCGAGCCCCGATCGGTCTGCGCGCCGTCTCCTAAGCCCCGATCGGTCCACGCGCCTTCTCTTCATCCCCGATCGGACCACGCGCCGTCTCGGAGCGCCGATTGGTTCACGCGCCGTCTCCTGAGCCCCGATCGGTCCACGCGCCGTCGCCGAGCCGCGATCGGTCCACGCGCGGCCTCCTGAGGCCCGATTGGTTCACGCGCCGTATCCGAGCCCCAATCGGTCCACGCGCCGTCTCCTGAGCCCCGATCGGTCCACGCGCGGCCTCCTGAGCCCCGATCGGTCCTCGCGCCGTCGCCGAGCCGCGATCGGTCCACGCGCGGCCTCCTAAGCTCCGATCGGTCTACGCGCCGTCGCCGAACCCTAATTGGTCCACACGAAACCGCCTGAGCCCCAGTCGGTCCACGCGCTGTCTCCGAGCCCCGATCGGTTCACGCGTCGTCTCCGAGCCCCGATCGGTCCACGCGCCGTCTTCGAGCCCCGATCGGTCCACGCATGGTTTCCTAAGCCCCAATCGGTTAACACGCCGTCTCCGAGCCCCGATCGGTCCACGCGCCGTCGCCGAACCCCAATTGGTCCACGCGCAACCGCCTGAGCCCCAGTCGGTCCACGCGCTGTCACCGAGCCCCGATCGGTCCACCTGTGGTCTCCGAGCCCCGATCGGTCCACGCGCCGTCGCCGAGCCACGATCGGTCCATGCGCGGCCTCCTGAGCCCCGATCGGTCCACGTGCCGTCGCCGAGCCGCGATCGGTCCACGCGCGGTCTCCTGAGCCCCGGTCGGTTCACGCGCCGTCTCCTGAGCCCCGATCGGTCCACGCGTCGTTCCCTAAGCCCCGATCGATCCACGCGCAGTCTCCAGAGCCGCGATCGGTCCACGCATCCCCTCCTGAGCCCCGGACTGTTCACACGCCGTCTCCGAGCCGCGATCGGTCCACGCATCGTCTCCTAAGCCCCGATCGGTTAACGTGCCGTCTCCGAGCCCCGATCGGTCCACGCGCCGTCTCCTAAGCCCCGATCGATCCACGCGCCGTCTCCGAGCGCCGCTCGGTTCACGCGCCTTCTCCTGTGCTCCGATCGTTCCACGCGCCTTCTCCGAGCCCCGATCGGTCCACGCGCCGTCTCCTGAGCCCCGATCGTTCCACACGCCGCCTCCTAAGCCCCGATCGGTCCAGGCGTCGTCTCCTAAGCCCCGACCGGTCCACGCGCCGTCTCCTGAGCCCCGATCGGTCCACGCGCCGTCTCCTAAGCCCCGATCTGTCCACGGGCCGTCTCCGAACCGCGATCGGTAAAGCCGCCGTCATCAAGCCCCGTTCCGTACACGCGTCGTCTCCGAGCCCCGATGGGTCCACTCGCCGTCTCCGAGCCCCGATGGGTCCACTCGCCGTCTCCGAGCCCCGATCGGTCCACGCATCGTCTCCTATGCCCCGATCGGTTAACGCGCCGTCTCCTGAGCCCCAATCGGTCCACACGCTGTGTCGTGAGCCCCGATAGGTACACGCGTCGTCTCCTACGCCCGATCGGTCCACGCGTCGTCTCCTGATCCCAATCGGTCCACGCGGCGCCTCCGGAGCCCCGATCGATCTACGCGAGTCTCCTGAGCCCCAGTCGGTCCACGCATCGTCTCCGAGCCCCGATCGGTCCACGCGCCGTCGCCGAGCCATGATCGGTCCACGCGCGGCCTCCTGAGCCCCGATCGGTCCACGGGCCGTCGCTGAGCCGCGATCGGTCCACGCGCGGCCTCCTGAGCCCCGATTGGTTCACGCGCCGTATCCGAGCCCCAATCGGTCCACGCGCCGTCTCCTGAGCCCCGATCGGTCCACGCGCCGTCTCCTGAGCCCCGATCGGTTCACGCGTCGTCTCCTAAGCCCCCATTGGTCCACGTGCCGTCTCCCAGCCCCGATCGGTCCACGCGCCGTCTCCTAATCTCCAATCTGTCCACGACCCGTCTCCGGGCCCCGATCGGTGCACGCGCCGTCTCCTAAGCCCCGATCGGTCCACGCGCCGTCGCCGAACCCCAATTGGTCCACGCGAAACCGCCTGAGCCCCAGTCGGTCCACGCGCTGTCTCCGAGCCCCGATCGGTCCACGCGTCGACTCCGAGCCCCGATCGGTCCACGCGCCGTCTCCGAGCCCCGATCGGTCCACGCACTGTCTCCTGAGCCCCGGTCGGTCCGCGAGCCGTCTTCTGAGCCCCGATCGGTCGACGCGTCGTTTCCTGAACCCCGATCAGTCCACGCGCCGTCTCCTAAGCCCGGATCGTTCCACGCGTCGGCTCCTAAGCCCCGATCGGTCCACGCGTCGTCTCCTAAGCCCCGATCCGTCGACGCATCGTCTCCTGAGCCCCGATCGATCCACGCGTCGTCTCCGAGCTCCGATCGGTCCATGCGCCGTTTCCGAGCCCCGATCGGTCCATGCGTCGTCTTCTAAGCCCCGATGCCTCCACGCGTCGTCTCCGAGCCCTGATCGGTCCACGCGCCATCGCCGAACCCCGATCGGTCCACGCGCCGTCTCCTGAGCTCCGAACGGTCCACACCCCTCGTCCTGAGCCCCGATCGGCCGACGCGTCGTCTCCTAAGCCCCGACCGGTTCACGCGCCGTCTCCTAAGCCCCGATCGGTCCACGCGTCGTCTCCAAAGCCCTGATCGGTCCACGTGCCGTCTCTGAGCCCCGATCGGTCCACGCGCCGTCTCCTGAGCCCCGATACGTCCACACACAGTCGCCGAGCCCCGATCGGTCCACGCGCCGTCGCCGAGCCTCGATCGGTCCACGCGCGGCCTCCTGAGCCGCGGTCGGTTCACGCGCCGTCTCCGAGCTCCGATCGATCCACGCATCGTCTCCTAAGCCCCGATCGGTTAACGCGCCGTCTCCCCGCCCCGATCGGTCCACGCGCCGTCTCCCCGCCCCGATCAGTCCACGCGCCGTCTCCTGAGCATTGATCCGTCCACGCGCGGCGTCGAGCCGCGATCGGTCCACGCGCGGCCTCCTGAGCCCCAATCGGTCCACGCGTCGTCTCCTAAGCCCCGATCCGTCGCAGCGTCGTCCCCTGAGCCCCGATCAATTGACGCGTCTTCTCCTGAGCCCCGATCGCACGTCTCGCCATCTCCTGAGCCCCGCTAGGTCCATGCGTCGTGTTCTTAGCCCCGATGCCTCCACGCGCCGTCTCCGAGACACGATAGGTAAGGGCGCCGCTTCCTGAGTCCCGATCGATCCACGCGCCGTCTCCGAGCCCCGATCGGTCCACGCGGCGTCTCCTGAACCCCGATCGGTTCACGCATCGTCTCCTAAGCCCCGATACGTCTACACGCCGTATCCGAGCCCCGAACGGTCCGCGTGACGCATTCTAAGCCACGGTCCGTCCACGCGCCGTCTCCGAGCACCGATCGGTCCACGCGCCGTCTCCTTAGCCCCGATCGGTCCACGCGTCGTCTCCTAAGCCCTGATCGGTCCACGTGCCGTCTCCGAGCCCCGATGGGTCTACGCGCCGCCTCCTGAGCCCCGATCGATCCACGCATCGGCTGCTGAGCCCCGGTCGGTCCACGCGTCGCCTTCGAGCACCGATCGATCCACGCGCCGTTTCCTGGGCCCCGATCGGTCCACGCGTCGCCACCGGAGCCCCGATCGGTCTACGCGCGGTCTCATGAGCCCCGGTCGTTCCACACGAGGCTCCTGAGCCCCGGTCGGTCCGCCCGCCGTCTCCTGAGCCTCGATCGGCCCATGCGCCGTCTCCGAGCCCCGATCGATCTACGCGTCGTCTTGTAAGCCCAGATGCCTTCTCGCGCCGTCTCCGGCCCACGATCGGTCCAGGCGCCGCTTCCTGAGCCACGATCGGTCCACGCGCCTTCTCCGAGCCCCGATCGGTGCACGCGCCGTCTCCTGAGCCCCGGTCGGTTCCTGCGCCGTCTCCGAGCCCCGATCGATCTACGCGTCGTCTTGTAAGCCCAGATGCCTTCTCGCGCCGTCTCCGGCCCACGATCGGTCCAGGCGCCGCTTCCTGAGCCACGATCGGTCCACGCGCCTTCTCCGAGCCCCGATCGGTGCACGCGCCGTCTCCTGAGCCCCGATCGGTCCACGCGTCGTCTCCTGAGCCCCGATCGGTCCACGCGCCGTCTTCTGAGCCCCGATCGGTCCACGCGCCGTCGCCGAACCCCAATTGGTCCACGCGAAACCGCCTGAGCCCCAGTCGGTCCACGCGCTGTCTCCGAGCCCCGATCGGTCCACGTGCCGTCTCCCAGCCCCGATCGGTCCACGCGCCGTCTCCTAATCCCCAATCTGTCCACGACCCGTCTCCGGGCCCCGATCGGTGCACGCGCCGTCTCCTAAGCCCCGATCGGGCCACGCGCCGTCGCCGAGCCGCGATCGGTTCTCGCGCGGCCTCCTGAGCCCCGGTCGGTCCACGCGCCGCCTACGGAGCCCCGATCGATCCACGCGAATCTCCTGAGCTCCGGTCGGTCGACGCGCCGTCTCCTGAGCCCCGATCGGTCCACGCGTCGTCTCCTAAGCCCCGATTCGTCGACGCGTCGTCTCCTGAGCCCCGATCAATTGACGCGTCTTCTCCTGAGCCCCGATCGCTTCTCGTGCCGCCTCCTGAGCCCCACTCCGTCGAGGCGTCGTCTCCGGAGCCCCGATCAATTGACGTGTCTTCTCCTGAGCCCCGATCGCTCCTCGCGCCGTCTCCTGAACCCCGCTCGGTCAATGCGTCGTCTTCTTAGCACGGATGCCTCCACGCGCTGTCTCCGAGCCACGATCGGTCCAGGCGCCGCTTCCTGCGCCCCGATCGGTCCACGCGCCGTCTCCTAAGCTCCGATCCATCGACGCGTCGTCTCCTGAGCCCCGATCGATCCACGCGCCGCCTCTTGAGCCCCGATCGCTCCACGCGCCGTTTCCTGATCCCCGATCGGTCCACACGCCGTCTCCGAGCCCCGATCGGTCCGCGTGCCGCATTCTAAGCCACGGTCCATCCACGCGCCGTCTCCGAGCCCCGCTCCATTCACGTGCCGTCTCCCAGCCCCGATCGGTCCACGCGCCGTCTCCTAAGCCCCAATCTGTCCACGACCCGTCTCCGAACCCCGATCGGTGCACTCGCCGTCTCCTAAGCCCCGATCGGTCCACGCGCCGTCTCCGAGCGCCGATCGGTTCACGCGCCGTCTCCTGAGCCCCGAACGGTTGACGCACCGTCTCCTGATCCCAATCGGTCCACGCGGCGCCTCCGGAGCCCCGATCGATCCACGCGAGTCTCCTGAGCCCCAGTCGGTCCGTTCGCCGTCTCCTGAGCCCTGATTGGTCGACGCGGCGTCTCCTGAGCCCTGATCGATCCACGCGTCGTCTCCTGAGCCCCGATCACGCCACACGCCGTTTCCTGAGCCCCGATCGGTCCACGCGTCGTCTTCAACGCCCCGATGCCTCCACGCGCCGTCTCCGAGCCACGATCGGTCCGTGCGCCGCTTCCACAACCCCGATCGGTCCACGCGTCATCTCCTGATCTCCGATCGGTCCACGCGCCGTCTCCTAAGCCCCGATCGGTCCATGCGCCGTCTCCGAGCGCCGATCGGTTGACGCGCCGTCTCCTGAGCCCCAATCGGTCCACACGCTGTGTCGTGAGCCCCGATAGGTACACGCGTCGTCTCCTACGCCCGATCGGTCCACGCGTCGTCTCCTGATCCCAATCGGTCCACGCGGCGCCTCCGGAGCCCCGATCGATCTACGCGAGTCTCCTGGGCCCCAGTCGGTCCGCGCGCCGTCTCCGGAGCCCCGATCGGTCCACGCGCCGTCTCCTAAGCCCCGTTCGGTCCAAGCGTCTTCTCCTAAACCCCGGTCGGTCCTCGCGCCGTCTACGACCCCCGATCGGCTCACGCATCGTCTCCTAAGCCCCGATCGGCTAACGCGTCGACTCCGAGCCCCGATCGTTCCACGCGCCGTCCCCGATCCCCGATCGATCCACGCGCCGTCTCCGAGCGCCGATCCGTTCACGCGCCGTCACCCGAGCCCCGATCGTTCCACACGCCGTCTCCGAGTCCCGATCGGTCCACGCTCCGTCTCCTGAGCCCGGATTGTTCCACGCGTCGTCTCCTGATCCCCGATCCGTAAACGCGTCGTCTCCTAAGCCCCGATCGGTCCACGCATCGTCTCCTAAGCCCCGAACGGCTAACGCGTAGACTCCGAGCCCCGATCGTTCCACGCGCCGTCCCCGATCCCCGATCGATCCACGCGCCGTCTCCGAGCGCCGATCCGTTCACGCGCCGTCACCCGAGCCCCGATCGTTCCACACGCCGTCTCCGAGTCCCGATCGGTCCACGCTCCGTCTCCTGAGCCCGGATTGTTCCACGCGTCGTCTCCTGATCCCCGATCCGTAAACGCGTCGTCTCCTAAGCCCCGATCGGTCCACGCGGCGTCTCCTAGGCCCCGATCGGTCCACGCGCCTTCTCCGAGCCCTGATCGGTCCACGCGTCGTCTCCGAGCCCGGATCGGTCTACGCGCCGTCGCCGAGCCATGATCGGTCCACGCGCGGCCTCCTGAGCCCCGATCGGTCCACGCGAATCTCCTGAGCTCCGGTCGGTCGACGCGCCGTCTCCTGAGCCCCGATCGGTCCACGCGTCGTCTCCTAAGCCCCGATTCGTCGACGCGTCGTCTCCTGAGCCCCGATCAATTGACGCGTCTTCTCCTGAGCCCCGATCGCTTCTCGTGCCGCCTCCTGAGCCCCACTCCGTCGAGGCGTCGTCTCCGGAGCCCCGATCAATTGCCGTGTCTTCTCCTGAGCCCCGATCGCTCCTCGCGCCGTCTCCTGAACCCCGCTCGGTCAATGCGTCGTCTTCTTAGCACGGATGCCTCCACGCGCCGTCTCCGAGCCACGATCGGTCCAGGCGCCGCTTCCTGCGCCCCGATCGGTCCACGCGCCGTCTCCTAAGCCCCAATCGGTCCACGCGTCGGCTCCTAAGCCCCGATCCATCGACGCGTCGTCTCCTGAGCCCCGATCGATCCACGCGCCGCCTCCTGAGCCCCGATCGCTCCACGCGCCGTTTCCTGATCCCCGATCGGTCCACACGCCGTCTCCGAGCCCCGATCGGTCCGCGTGCCGCATTCTAAGCCACGGTCCATCCACGCGCCGTCTCCGAGCCCCGCTCCATTCACGCGTCGTCTCCTAAGCCCCGATCGGTCCACGCGCCGTCTCCTAAGCCCCTCTTGGGCCACGTGCCGTCTCCCAGCCCCGATCGGTCCACGCGCCGTCTCATGAGCCCCGATCGGTTCACGGATCGTCTCCTAAGCCCCGATCGGTTAACGCGCCGTCTCCGAGCCCCGATCGGTCCACGCGCCGTCGCCGAACCCCAATTGGTCCACGCGCAACCGCCTGCGCCCCAGTCGGTCCACGCGCGGTCTCCGAGCCCCGATCGGTCCACGCGTCGTCTCCGAGCCCCGGTCGGTCCACGCGCCGTCTCCGAGCCCCGATCGGTTCACGCATCGTCTCCTAAGCCCCGATCGGTTAACGCGCCGTCTCCGAGCCGCGATCGGTCCACGCGCCGTCGCCGAACCCCAATTGGTCCATGCGCAACCGCCTGCGCCCCAGTCGGTCCACGCGCGGTCTCCGAGCCCCGATCGGTCCACGCGTCGCCTCCGAGCCCCGATCAGTCCACGCGCCGTCTCCTAAGCCCCGATCGCTCCACGGGCCGTCTCCTGAGCCCCGATTGCTCCACGGGCCATTTCCTGAGCCCCGATCGTTCCACACGCCACCCCCTAAGTCTCGATCGGTCCAGGCGTCGTCTCCTAAGCCCCGACCGGCTCACGCGCCGTCTCCTGTGCCCCGATCGATTCACGAACCGTCTCCTAAGCCCCGATCGGTCCACCCGTCGTCTCTTAAGCCCCAATCGGTCCACGCGCCATCTCCGAGCGCCGATCATTTCACGCGCTGTCTCCTGAGCCCCGGTCGGTCCACGCGCCGTCACCTGAGCCCTGATCGGTCGACGCGTCGTCTCCTGAGCCCCGATCGCTCCACACGCCGTTTCTTGAGCCACGATCGGTCCACGCGTCGTCTTCAAAGCCCCGATCCGTACACGCGTCGTCTCCGAGCCTCGATCTGTCCACGCGCCGTCTCCGAGCCCCGATCGGTCCACGCGCCGTCTCCGAGCCCCGATCGGTCCACGCATCGTCTCCTAAGCCCCGATCGGTTAACGCGCCGTCTCCGAGCCCCGAACGGTCCACGCGCCGTCGCCGAACCCCAATTGGTCCACGCGCAACCGCCTGAGCCCCAGTCGGTTCACGCGCGGTCGCCGAACCGCGATCGGTCCACGCGTCGTGTCCGAGCACCGATCGGTCCACGCGCCGTCGCCGAGCCCCGATCGGTTCACGCATCGTCTCCTAAGCCCCGATCGGTTAACGCGCCGTCTCCGAGCCCCGAACGGTCCACGCGCCGTCGCCGAATCCCAATTGGTCCACGCGCAACCGCCTGAGCCCCAGTCGGTTCACGCGCGGTCGCCGAACCCCGATCGGTCCACGCGTCGTCTCCGAGCCCCGATCGGTCCACGCGCCGTCGCCGAGCTATGATCGGTCCACGCGCGGCCTCCTGAGCCCCGATCGCTCCACGCGCCGTCGCCGAGCCGCGATCGGTCCACGCGCGGCCTCCTGAGGCCCGATTGGTTCACGCGCCGTATCCGAGACCCAATCGGTCCACGCGCCGTCTCCTGAGCCCCGATCGGTCCACGCGCGGCCTCCTGAGCCCCGATCGGTCCACGCGCCGTCGCCGAGCCGCGATCGGTCCACGCGCGGCCTCCTAAGCCCCGATCGGTCCACGCGCCGTCGCCGAACCCCAATTGGTCCACGCGCAAGCGCCTGAGCCCCAGTCGGTCCACGCGCTGTCTCCGAGCACCGATCGGTCCACGCGCGGCCTCCTGAGCCCCGATCGGTCCACGCGCCGTCGCCGAGCCGCGATCGGTCCACGCGCGGTCTCCTGAGCCCCGGTCGGGCCACGCGCCGTCTCCTGAGCCCCGATCGGTCCACGCGTCGTCTTCGAGCACCGATCGCTTCACGGACCGTTTCCTGATCCCCGATCGGTCCACGCGCCGCCTCCTGAGTCCGGATCGGTCAACGCGAATCTCCTGAGCTCCGGTCGGTCGACCCGCCGTCTCCTGAGCCCCGATCGGTCGACGGGTCGTCTCCTAAGCCCCGATCGGTCGACGCGTCGTCTCCTAATCCCCGGTCGGTCCACGCGCCGTCGCCGAGCCATGATCGGTCCACGCGCGGCCTCCTGAGCCCCGATCGGTCCACGCGAATCTCCTGAGCTCCGGTCGGTCGACGCGCCGTCTCCTGAGCCCCGATCGGTCCACGCGCCGTATCCTAAGCCCCGATCGGTCCACGGGCCGTCTCTGAGCGCCGATAAGTTCAAGCGCCGTCTCCTGAGCCCCGATGGTTCCACGCGGCGTCTCCGAGCCCCGATCGATCCACGCGCCGTCTCCTGAGTCCCGATCGGTCGACGAGTCGTCTTCTGAGCCCCGATCGATCCACGCGAGTCTCCTGAGCCCCAGTCGGTTCGCGCGCCGTCTCCTGAGCCCCGATTGTTCGACGCGTCGTCTCCTGAGCCCCGATCGATCCACGCGTCGTTGCCGAGCCATGATCGATCCACACGCGGCCTCCTGAGCCCCGGTCGGTCCACGCGCCGTCTCCTGAGCCCCGATCGGTCCACGCGCGGCCTCCTGAGCCCCGATTGGTTCACGCGCCGTATCCGAGCCCCAATTGGTCCACGCGCCGTCTCCTGAGCCTCGATCGCTCCTCGCGCCGTCTCCTGAACCCCGCTCGGTCCATGCGTCGTCATCTTAGCCCGGATGCCTCCACGCGCCGTCTCCGAGCCACGATCGGTCCAGGCGCCGTCTCCGGAGCCCCGATCGGTCCACGCGTCGTCTGCTAAGCCCCGATTCGTCCACGCGATGTCTCCGGGCGCCGATGATTTCACGCGCCGTCTCCTAAGCCCCGATTGATCCACGCGACGTCTCCGAGCGCCGATCGCTTCACGCGCCGTCACCTGTGCTCCGATCGTTCCACGCGCCGTCTCCGAGCCCCGATCGGTCCACGAGCCGTCTCATGAGCCCCGATCGGTCCACGCGTCGGCTCCTAAGCCTCGATCGGTCCACGCGCGGCCTCCTTAGCCCTGGTAGGTCCGCGCGCCGTCTCCTGAGCCCCGATCGGTCGACGCGTCGTTTCCTGAGCCTCGATCGATCCACGCGTCATCTCCTGAGCCCCGATCGCTCCACGCGCCTATTTCTGATCCCCGATCAATTGACGCGTCTTCTCCTGAGCCCCGATCGCTCCACGCGTCGTCTCCGAGCCCCGGTCGGTCCACGCGCCGTCGCCGAGTCTCGATCGGTCCAAGCGCGGCCTCCTGAGCCCCGGTCGGTTCACGCGCCGTCTCCGAGCCCCGATCGATCCACGCGTCGACTTCTAAGCCCAGATGCCTCCTCGCGCTGTCACCGTGCCGCGTTCGGGCCACGCGCGGCCTCCTGAGCCCCGGTCGGTTCACGCGCCGTATCCGAGCCCCAATCGGTCCACGCGCCGTCTCCTAAGCCCCAATCTGTCCACGCGCCGTCTCTGAGCGCCGATTGGTTCACGCGCAGCCTCCTGAGCCCTGATCCGTCCACGCGCGGCGTCGCGCCGCGATCGGTCCACGCGCGGCCTCCTGAGCCCCAATCGGTCCACGAGTCGTCTCCTAAGCCCCGATCGGCCCACGCGCCGTCTCCGAGCCCCGATCGGTCCACGCACCATCTCCTGCTCTCCAATCGGTCCACGCGCCGCCTCCGGAGCCATGGTCGGTTCACGCGCCGTCTCCTGAACCCCGATCAGTCCACGCGCTGTCTCCGAGCCCCGATCGGTACACGCATCGTCTCCTACGCCCGATCGGTCCACGCGTCGTCTCCTGAGCCCCGATCGTTCCACGCGCCGTCGCTGATCCACGATCGGTCCGTGCGCCGCTTCCAGAGCCCTATCGGTCCACGCATCGTCTCCTGATCTCCGATCGGTCCACGCGCCGTCTCCTAAGCCCCGATCGGTCCACGCGCTGTCTCCAAGCGCCGATCGGTTCACGCGCCGTCTCCTGAGCCCCGATCATTCCACGCGCCGTCTCCGAGCCCTAATCGGTCCACGCTCGTCTCCTGAGCCCCGATCGGTCCACGCGCCGTCTCCAAGCCCCGATCGGTCCATGCATCGTTTCCTAAGCCCCGATCGGTTAACGCGCTGTCTCCGAGCGCCGATCCGTCCACGCGCCGTCGCCGAACCCCAAATGGTCCACGCGCAACCGCCTGAGCCCCGATCGGTCCACGCGTCGTCTCCGAGCACCGATCGGTCCACGCGCCGTCGCCGAGCCATGATCGGTCCACACGAGGCTCCTGACCCCCGGTCGGTCCGCGCGCCGTCTCCTGAGCCCCGATCGGTCGACGCGTCGTTTCCTGAGCCCCGATCGATCCACGCGTCGTCTCCTGAGCCCCGATCGCTCCACGCGCCGATTTCTGAGCCCCGATCAATTGACGCGTCTTCTCCTGAACCCCGATCGCTCCTCGCGCCGTCTCCTGAGCCCCGCTCGGTCCATGCGTCGTCTTCTTAGCCCCGATGCCTCCACGCGCCGTCTCCGAGCCACGATCGGTCTAGGCGCCGCTTCCTGACCCCGATCGGTCCACACGCCGTCTCCTAAGCCCCAATCGGTCCACGCGCCGTCTCCTAAGCCGCAATCGGTCCAAGCGGCGTCTCCGAGCCCCGATCGGTCCACGCACCGTCTCCTGATCCCCATCGGTCCACGCGGCGTTTTCTGAGCACCGTTCGGTCCACGCGTCGTCTTCAAAGCCCCGATGCCTCCACGCGCCGTCTCCGAGCCACGATCGGTCCGTGCACCGCTTCCAGAGCCCCGATCTGTGCACGCGTCTTCTCCTGATCTCCGATCGGTCCACGCGCCGTCTTATAAGCCCCGATCGGTCCACGCGCCGTCTCCGAGCGCCGATCGGTTCACGGGCCGTCTCTGAGCCGCGATCGATAAAGCCGCCGTCATCAAGCCCCGATCCGTACACGCGTCGTCTCCGAGCCCCGATGCCTCTACGCGCCGTCTCCGAGCTACGATCGGTTCAGGCGCCGCGTCCCGAGTCCCGATCAGTCCACGTGCCATCTCCTAAGCCCCGATCGCTCCACGGACCGTTTCCTGATCCCCGATCGGTCCACGCGCCGCCTCCTGAGTCCTGATCGGTCAACGCGTCGTGTCCTAAGCCCTGATCGGTCCACGTGCCGTCTCCGAGCCCCGATGGGTCCACGCGCCACATCCTGAGCCCCGATCGGACGACGCGTCGTCTCCTGAGCCTTGATCGATCCACGCGTCGTCTCCTGAACCCCGATTGCTCCACGGGCCGTTTCCCGAGCCCCGATCGGTCCACGCGTTGTCTTCTAAGCCCAGATGCCTCCTCGCGCCGTCTCCGAGCCACGATGGGTCCAGGCGCCGCTTCCTGAGCCCCGATCGGTCCACGCGTTGTCTCCTAAGCCCTGTTCGGCCCACGCGCCGTCTCCTAAGCCCCGATCATTCCACGCGCCGTCTCCGAGCCCCGATCGGTCCACGCGCCGTCTCCTGAGCCCCGATCGGTCCACGCGTTGTTTCCTAAGCCCCGATCGGTCCACGCGTCGTCTCCTAAGCCCCGATCCGTCGACGCGTCGTCTCCTGAGCCCCGATCGATCCACGCGCCGTCTCCGAGCCCCGATCGGTCCAGGCGCCGTTTCCGAGCCCCGATTGGTCCATGCGTCGTCTTCGAAGCCCCGATGCCTCCACGCGCCGTCTCCGAGCCACGATCGGTGCAGGCGCCGCTTCCTGAGCCCCGATCGGTCCACGCGCCGTCTCCTGAGCCCCGATCGGTCCACGCGTCGTCTCCGAGCACCGTTCGGTCCACGCGCCGTTTCCTGAGCCCCGATCGGTCTATGCGTCGTCTTTTAAGCCCCGATACCTCCACGCGCCGTCTACGAGCCACGATCGGTCCAGGCGCCGCTTCCTAAGCCCCGATCGGTTAACGCGCTGTCTCCGAGCGCCGATCGGTCCACGCGCCGTCGCCGAACCCCAAATGGTCCACGCGCAACCGCCTGAGCCCCGATTGGTCCATGCGTCGTCTTCGAAGCCCCGATGCCGCCACGCGCCGTCTCCGAGCCACAATCGGTGCAGGCGCCGCTTCCTGAGCCCCGATCGGTCCACGCGCTGTCTCCTGAGCCCTGTTCGGTCCACGCGCCGTCTCCTAAGCCCCGATCATTCCACGCGCCGTCTCCGAGCCCCGATCAGTCCACGCGCGGCCTCCTGAGACCCGTTCGGTTCACGCGCCGTCACCCCGCCCCGATCGGTCCACGCGCCGTCTCCTGAGCCCTGATCCGTCCACGCGCGGCGTCGAGCCGCGATCGGTCCACGCGCGGCCTCCTGAGCCCCAATCAATCCACGCGAATCTCCTGTGCTCCGGTCGGTCCTCGTACCGTCTCCGAGCCCCGATCGGTCCACGTATGTTCTCCTAAGCCCCAATTAGTCCCCGCGCCGTCTCCTAAACCCGATCTGCCCACGGGCCGTCTCCTGAGCCCCGATCGGTCCACGCGCCGTCTCCGAGCGCCGATCATTTCACGTTACGTCTCCTGAGCCCTGATCGTTCCACGCGCCGTCTTCGAGCCCCGAGCGTTCCACGCGCCGTCTCCTGAGCCCCAATCGATCCACCCGCAGCCTCCTGAGCCCCGATCGGTCCACGCGTCGCCACCGGAGCCCCGATCGGTCTACGCGCCGTCTCATGAGCCCCGGTCGGTTCATGCGCCGTCGCCGAGCCTCGATCGGTCCACGCGCGGCCGCCTTAGCCCCGGTCGGTCCACGTTCCGTCTCCGAGCCCCGATCGGTCCACGCATCGTCACCTGAGCCCCGATCGGTTAACGCGCCGTCTCCGAGCCCCGATCAGTCCACGCGCCGTCTCCTGAGCCCCGGTGGGTTCATGCGCCGTCTCCGAGCCCCGATCGATCCACGCGTCGTCTTGTAAGCCCAGATGCCTTCTCGCGCCGTCTCCGGCCCACGATCGGTCCAGGCGCCGCTTCCTGAGCCACGATCGGTCCACGCGCCTCCTCCGAGCCCCGATCGGTGCACGCGCCGTCTCCTGAGCCCCGATCGGTCCACGCGTCGTCTCCTGACCCCCGATCGGTCCACGCGCCGTCTTCTGAGCCCCGATCGGTCCACGCGCCGTCGCCGAACCCCAATTGGTCCACGCGAAACCGCCTGAGCCCCAGTCGGTCCATGCGCTGTCTCCTAAGCCCCGATCGGGCCACGCGCCGTCGCCGAACACCAATTGGTCCACGCGAAACCGCCTGAGCCCCAGTCGGTCCACGCGCTGTCTCCGAGCCCCGATCGGTCCACGCGTCGTCTCCGAGCCCCGATCGGTCCACGCGCCGTCGCCGAGCCGCGATCGGTCCACGCGAGGCTCCTGAGCCCCGGACGGTCCGCGAGCCGTCTCCTGAGCCCCGATCGGTCGACGCGTCGTTTCCTGAGCTCCGATCAATTGACGCGGCTTCTCCAGAGCCCCGATCGCTCCTCGCGCCGTCTCCTGAGCCCCTCTCGGTCCATGCGTCGTCTTCTTAGCCCCGATGCCTCCACGCGTCGTCTCCTAAGCCCCGATCGGTCCACGCGCCGTCTCCGGGCCCCGATCGGTCCACGCACCATCTCCTGCTCAATCGGTCCACGCGCCGCCTCCGGAGCCCTGATCGATCCACGCTAGGCTCCTGAGCCCCTATCGGTCCACGCGCCGTCTCCGAGCGACGATCGGTTCACGCGCCGAATCCTGAGCCCCGATCGTTCCACGCGCCGTCTCCGAGCCCCGATCGGTCTGCGCGCCGTCTCCTAAGCCCCGATCGGTCCACGCGCCTTCTCTTCATCCCCGATCGGACCACGCGCCGTCTCGGAGCGCCGATTGGTTCACGCGCCGTCTCCTGAGCCCCGATCGGTCCACGCGCCGTCGCCGAGCCGCGATCGGTCCACGCGCGGCCTCCTGAGGCCCGATTGGTTCACGCGCCGTATCCGAGCCCCAATCGGTCCACGCGCCGTCTCCTGAGCCCCGATCGGTCCACGCGCGGCCTCCTGAGCCCCGATCGGTCCTCGCGCCGTCGCCGAGCCGCGATCGGTCCACGCGCGGCCTCCTAAGCTCCGATCGGTCTACGCGCCGTCGCCGAACCCTAATTGGTCCACACGAAACCGCCTGAGCCCCAGTCGGTCCACGCGCTGTCTCCGAGCCCCGATCGGTTCACGCGTCGTCTCCGAGCCCCGATCGGTCCACGCGCCGTCTTCGAGCCCCGATCGGTCCACGCATGGTTTCCTAAGCCCCAATCGGTTAACACGCCGTCTCCGAGCCCCGATCGGTCCACGCGCCGTCGCCGAACCCCAATTGGTCCACGCGCAACCGCCTGAGCCCCAGTCGGTCCACGCGCTGTCACCGAGCCCCGATCGGTCCACCTGTGGTCTCCGAGCCCCGATCGGTCCACGCGCCGTCGCCGAGCCACGATCGGTCCATGCGCGGCCTCCTGAGCCCCGATCGGTCCACGTGCCGTCGCCGAGCCGCGATCGGTCCACGCGCGGTCTCCTGAGCCCCGGTCGGTTCACGCGCCGTCTCCTGAGCCCCGATCGGTCCACGCGTCGTTCCCTAAGCCCCGATCGATCCACGCGCAGTCTCCAGAGCCGCGATCGGTCCACGCATCCCCTCCTGAGCCCCGGACTGTTCACACGCCGTCTCCGAGCCGCGATCGGTCCACGCATCGTCTCCTAAGCCCCGATCGGTTAACGTGCCGTCTCCGAGCCCCGATCGGTCCACGCGCCGTCTCCTAAGCCCCGATCGATCCACGCGCCGTCTCCGAGCGCCGCTCGGTTCACGCGCCTTCTCCTGTGCTCCGATCGTTCCACGCGCCTTCTCCGAGCCCCGATCGGTCCACGCGCCGTCTCCTGAGCCCCGATCGTTCCACACGCCGCCTCCTAAGCCCCGATCGGTCCAGGCGTCGTCTCCTAAGCCCCGACCGGTCCACGCGCCGTCTCCTGAGCCCCGATCGGTCCACGCGCCGTCTCCTAAGCCCCGATCTGTCCACGGGCCGTCTCCGAACCGCGATCGGTAAAGCCGCCGTCATCAAGCCCCGTTCCGTACACGCGTCGTCTCCGAGCCCCGATGGGTCCACTCGCCGTCTCCGAGCCCCGATGGGTCCACTCGCCGTCTCCGAGCCCCGATCGGTCCACGCATCGTCTCCTATGCCCCGATCGGTTAACGCGCCGTCTCCTGAGCCCCAATCGGTCCACACGCTGTGTCGTGAGCCCCGATAGGTACACGCGTCGTCTCCTACGCCCGATCGGTCCACGCGTCGTCTCCTGATCCCAATCGGTCCACGCGGCGCCTCCGGAGCCCCGATCGATCTACGCGAGTCTCCTGAGCCCCAGTCGGTCCACGCATCGTCTCCGAGCCCCGATCGGTCCACGCGCCGTCGCCGAGCCATGATCGGTCCACGCGCGGCCTCCTGAGCCCCGATCGGTCCACGGGCCGTCGCTGAGCCGCGATCGGTCCACGCGCGGCCTCCTGAGCCCCGATTGGTTCACGCGCCGTATCCGAGCCCCAATCGGTCCACGCGCCGTCTCCTGAGCCCCGATCGGTCCACGCGCCGTCTCCTGAGCCCCGATCGGTTCACGCGTCGTCTCCTAAGCCCCCATTGGTCCACGTGCCGTCTCCCAGCCCCGATCGGTCCACGCGCCGTCTCCTAATCTCCAATCTGTCCACGACCCGTCTCCGGGCCCCGATCGGTGCACGCGCCGTCTCCTAAGCCCCGATCGGTCCACGCGCCGTCGCCGAACCCCAATTGGTCCACGCGAAACCGCCTGAGCCCCAGTCGGTCCACGCGCTGTCTCCGAGCCCCGATCGGTCCACGCGTCGTCTCCGAGCCCCGATCGGTCCACGCGCCGTCTCCGAGCCCCGATCGGTCCACGCACTGTCTCCTGAGCCCCGGTCGGTCCGCGAGCCGTCTTCTGAGCCCCGATCGGTCGACGCGTCGTTTCCTGAACCCCGATCAGTCCACGCGCCGTCTCCTAAGCCCGGATCGTTCCACGCGTCGGCTCCTAAGCCCCGATCGGTCCACGCGTCGTCTCCTAAGCCCCGATCCGTCGACGCATCGTCTCCTGAGCCCCGATCGATCCACGCGTCGTCTCCGAGCTCCGATCGGTCCATGCGCCGTTTCCGAGCCCCGATCGGTCCATGCGTCGTCTTCTAAGCCCCGATGCCTCCACGCGTCGTCTCCGAGCCCTGATCGGTCCACGCGCCATCGCCGAACCCCGATCGGTCCACGCGCCGTCTCCTGAGCTCCGAACGGTCCACACCCCTCGTCCTGAGCCCCGATCGGCCGACGCGTCGTCTCCTAAGCCCCGACCGGTTCACGCGCCGTCTCCTAAGCCCCGATCGGTCCACGCGTCGTCTCCAAAGCCCTGATCGGTCCACGTGCCGTCTCTGAGCCCCGATCGGTCCACGCGCCGTCTCCTGAGCCCCGATACGTCCACACACAGTCGCCGAGCCCCGATCGGTCCACGCGCCGTCGCCGAGCCTCGATCGGTCCACGCGCGGCCTCCTGAGCCGCGGTCGGTTCACGCGCCGTCTCCGAGCTCCGATCGATCCACGCATCGTCTCCTAAGCCCCGATCGGTTAACGCGCCGTCTCCCCGCCCCGATCGGTCCACGCGCCGTCTCCCCGCCCCGATCAGTCCACGCGCCGTCTCCTGAGCATTGATCCGTCCACGCGCGGCGTCGAGCCGCGATCGGTCCACGCGCGGCCTCCTGAGCCCCAATCGGTCCACGCGTCGTCTCCTAAGCCCCGATCCGTCGCAGCGTCGTCCCCTGAGCCCCGATCAATTGACGCGTCTTCTCCTGAGCCCCGATCGCACGTCTCGCCATCTCCTGAGCCCCGCTAGGTCCATGCGTCGTGTTCTTAGCCCCGATGCCTCCACGCGCCGTCTCCGAGACACGATAGGTAAGGGCGCCGCTTCCTGAGTCCCGATCGATCCACGCGCCGTCTCCGAGCCCCGATCGGTCCACGCGGCGTCTCCTGAACCCCGATCGGTTCACGCATCGTCTCCTAAGCCCCGATACGTCTACACGCCGTATCCGAGCCCCGAACGGTCCGCGTGACGCATTCTAAGCCACGGTCCGTCCACGCGCCGTCTCCGAGCACCGATCGGTCCACGCGCCGTCTCCTTAGCCCCGATCGGTCCACGCGTCGTCTCCTAAGCCCTGATCGGTCCACGTGCCGTCTCCGAGCCCCGATGGGTCTACGCGCCGCCTCCTGAGCCCCGATCGATCCACGCATCGGCTGCTGAGCCCCGGTCGGTCCACGCGTCGCCTTCGAGCACCGATCGATCCACGCGCCGTTTCCTGGGCCCCGATCGGTCCACGCGTCGCCACCGGAGCCCCGATCGGTCTACGCGCGGTCTCATGAGCCCCGGTCGTTCCACACGAGGCTCCTGAGCCCCGGTCGGTCCGCCCGCCGTCTCCTGAGCCTCGATCGGCCCATGCGCCGTCTCCGAGCCCCGATCGATCTACGCGTCGTCTTGTAAGCCCAGATGCCTTCTCGCGCCGTCTCCGGCCCACGATCGGTCCAGGCGCCGCTTCCTGAGCCACGATCGGTCCACGCGCCTTCTCCGAGCCCCGATCGGTGCACGCGCCGTCTCCTGAGCCCCGGTCGGTTCCTGCGCCGTCTCCGAGCCCCGATCGATCTACGCGTCGTCTTGTAAGCCCAGATGCCTTCTCGCGCCGTCTCCGGCCCACGATCGGTCCAGGCGCCGCTTCCTGAGCCACGATCGGTCCACGCGCCTTCTCCGAGCCCCGATCGGTGCACGCGCCGTCTCCTGAGCCCCGATCGGTCCACGCGTCGTCTCCTGAGCCCCGATCGGTCCACGCGCCGTCTTCTGAGCCCCGATCGGTCCACGCGCCGTCGCCGAACCCCAATTGGTCCACGCGAAACCGCCTGAGCCCCAGTCGGTCCACGCGCTGTCTCCGAGCCCCGATCGGTCCACGTGCCGTCTCCCAGCCCCGATCGGTCCACGCGCCGTCTCCTAATCCCCAATCTGTCCACGACCCGTCTCCGGGCCCCGATCGGTGCACGCGCCGTCTCCTAAGCCCCGATCGGGCCACGCGCCGTCGCCGAGCCGCGATCGGTTCTCGCGCGGCCTCCTGAGCCCCGGTCGGTCCACGCGCCGCCTACGGAGCCCCGATCGATCCACGCGAATCTCCTGAGCTCCGGTCGGTCGACGCGCCGTCTCCTGAGCCCCGATCGGTCCACGCGTCGTCTCCTAAGCCCCGATTCGTCGACGCGTCGTCTCCTGAGCCCCGATCAATTGACGCGTCTTCTCCTGAGCCCCGATCGCTTCTCGTGCCGCCTCCTGAGCCCCACTCCGTCGAGGCGTCGTCTCCGGAGCCCCGATCAATTGACGTGTCTTCTCCTGAGCCCCGATCGCTCCTCGCGCCGTCTCCTGAACCCCGCTCGGTCAATGCGTCGTCTTCTTAGCACGGATGCCTCCACGCGCTGTCTCCGAGCCACGATCGGTCCAGGCGCCGCTTCCTGCGCCCCGATCGGTCCACGCGCCGTCTCCTAAGCTCCGATCCATCGACGCGTCGTCTCCTGAGCCCCGATCGATCCACGCGCCGCCTCTTGAGCCCCGATCGCTCCACGCGCCGTTTCCTGATCCCCGATCGGTCCACACGCCGTCTCCGAGCCCCGATCGGTCCGCGTGCCGCATTCTAAGCCACGGTCCATCCACGCGCCGTCTCCGAGCCCCGCTCCATTCACGTGCCGTCTCCCAGCCCCGATCGGTCCACGCGCCGTCTCCTAAGCCCCAATCTGTCCACGACCCGTCTCCGAACCCCGATCGGTGCACTCGCCGTCTCCTAAGCCCCGATCGGTCCACGCGCCGTCTCCGAGCGCCGATCGGTTCACGCGCCGTCTCCTGAGCCCCGAACGGTTGACGCACCGTCTCCTGATCCCAATCGGTCCACGCGGCGCCTCCGGAGCCCCGATCGATCCACGCGAGTCTCCTGAGCCCCAGTCGGTCCGTTCGCCGTCTCCTGAGCCCTGATTGGTCGACGCGGCGTCTCCTGAGCCCTGATCGATCCACGCGTCGTCTCCTGAGCCCCGATCACGCCACACGCCGTTTCCTGAGCCCCGATCGGTCCACGCGTCGTCTTCAACGCCCCGATGCCTCCACGCGCCGTCTCCGAGCCACGATCGGTCCGTGCGCCGCTTCCACAACCCCGATCGGTCCACGCGTCATCTCCTGATCTCCGATCGGTCCACGCGCCGTCTCCTAAGCCCCGATCGGTCCATGCGCCGTCTCCGAGCGCCGATCGGTTGACGCGCCGTCTCCTGAGCCCCAATCGGTCCACACGCTGTGTCGTGAGCCCCGATAGGTACACGCGTCGTCTCCTACGCCCGATCGGTCCACGCGTCGTCTCCTGATCCCAATCGGTCCACGCGGCGCCTCCGGAGCCCCGATCGATCTACGCGAGTCTCCTGGGCCCCAGTCGGTCCGCGCGCCGTCTCCGGAGCCCCGATCGGTCCACGCGCCGTCTCCTAAGCCCCGTTCGGTCCAAGCGTCTTCTCCTAAACCCCGGTCGGTCCTCGCGCCGTCTACGACCCCCGATCGGCTCACGCATCGTCTCCTAAGCCCCGATCGGCTAACGCGTCGACTCCGAGCCCCGATCGTTCCACGCGCCGTCCCCGATCCCCGATCGATCCACGCGCCGTCTCCGAGCGCCGATCCGTTCACGCGCCGTCACCCGAGCCCCGATCGTTCCACACGCCGTCTCCGAGTCCCGATCGGTCCACGCTCCGTCTCCTGAGCCCGGATTGTTCCACGCGTCGTCTCCTGATCCCCGATCCGTAAACGCGTCGTCTCCTAAGCCCCGATCGGTCCACGCATCGTCTCCTAAGCCCCGAACGGCTAACGCGTAGACTCCGAGCCCCGATCGTTCCACGCGCCGTCCCCGATCCCCGATCGATCCACGCGCCGTCTCCGAGCGCCGATCCGTTCACGCGCCGTCACCCGAGCCCCGATCGTTCCACACGCCGTCTCCGAGTCCCGATCGGTCCACGCTCCGTCTCCTGAGCCCGGATTGTTCCACGCGTCGTCTCCTGATCCCCGATCCGTAAACGCGTCGTCTCCTAAGCCCCGATCGGTCCACGCGGCGTCTCCTAGGCCCCGATCGGTCCACGCGCCTTCTCCGAGCCCTGATCGGTCCACGCGTCGTCTCCGAGCCCGGATCGGTCTACGCGCCGTCGCCGAGCCATGATCGGTCCACGCGCGGCCTCCTGAGCCCCGATCGGTCCACGCGAATCTCCTGAGCTCCGGTCGGTCGACGCGCCGTCTCCTGAGCCCCGATCGGTCCACGCGTCGTCTCCTAAGCCCCGATTCGTCGACGCGTCGTCTCCTGAGCCCCGATCAATTGACGCGTCTTCTCCTGAGCCCCGATCGCTTCTCGTGCCGCCTCCTGAGCCCCACTCCGTCGAGGCGTCGTCTCCGGAGCCCCGATCAATTGCCGTGTCTTCTCCTGAGCCCCGATCGCTCCTCGCGCCGTCTCCTGAACCCCGCTCGGTCAATGCGTCGTCTTCTTAGCACGGATGCCTCCACGCGCCGTCTCCGAGCCACGATCGGTCCAGGCGCCGCTTCCTGCGCCCCGATCGGTCCACGCGCCGTCTCCTAAGCCCCAATCGGTCCACGCGTCGGCTCCTAAGCCCCGATCCATCGACGCGTCGTCTCCTGAGCCCCGATCGATCCACGCGCCGCCTCCTGAGCCCCGATCGCTCCACGCGCCGTTTCCTGATCCCCGATCGGTCCACACGCCGTCTCCGAGCCCCGATCGGTCCGCGTGCCGCATTCTAAGCCACGGTCCATCCACGCGCCGTCTCCGAGCCCCGCTCCATTCACGCGTCGTCTCCTAAGCCCCGATCGGTCCACGCGCCGTCTCCTAAGCCCCTCTTGGGCCACGTGCCGTCTCCCAGCCCCGATCGGTCCACGCGCCGTCTCATGAGCCCCGATCGGTTCACGGATCGTCTCCTAAGCCCCGATCGGTTAACGCGCCGTCTCCGAGCCCCGATCGGTCCACGCGCCGTCGCCGAACCCCAATTGGTCCACGCGCAACCGCCTGCGCCCCAGTCGGTCCACGCGCGGTCTCCGAGCCCCGATCGGTCCACGCGTCGTCTCCGAGCCCCGGTCGGTCCACGCGCCGTCTCCGAGCCCCGATCGGTTCACGCATCGTCTCCTAAGCCCCGATCGGTTAACGCGCCGTCTCCGAGCCGCGATCGGTCCACGCGCCGTCGCCGAACCCCAATTGGTCCATGCGCAACCGCCTGCGCCCCAGTCGGTCCACGCGCGGTCTCCGAGCCCCGATCGGTCCACGCGTCGCCTCCGAGCCCCGATCAGTCCACGCGCCGTCTCCTAAGCCCCGATCGCTCCACGGGCCGTCTCCTGAGCCCCGATTGCTCCACGGGCCATTTCCTGAGCCCCGATCGTTCCACACGCCACCCCCTAAGTCTCGATCGGTCCAGGCGTCGTCTCCTAAGCCCCGACCGGCTCACGCGCCGTCTCCTGTGCCCCGATCGATTCACGAACCGTCTCCTAAGCCCCGATCGGTCCACCCGTCGTCTCTTAAGCCCCAATCGGTCCACGCGCCATCTCCGAGCGCCGATCATTTCACGCGCTGTCTCCTGAGCCCCGGTCGGTCCACGCGCCGTCACCTGAGCCCTGATCGGTCGACGCGTCGTCTCCTGAGCCCCGATCGCTCCACACGCCGTTTCTTGAGCCACGATCGGTCCACGCGTCGTCTTCAAAGCCCCGATCCGTACACGCGTCGTCTCCGAGCCTCGATCTGTCCACGCGCCGTCTCCGAGCCCCGATCGGTCCACGCGCCGTCTCCGAGCCCCGATCGGTCCACGCATCGTCTCCTAAGCCCCGATCGGTTAACGCGCCGTCTCCGAGCCCCGAACGGTCCACGCGCCGTCGCCGAACCCCAATTGGTCCACGCGCAACCGCCTGAGCCCCAGTCGGTTCACGCGCGGTCGCCGAACCGCGATCGGTCCACGCGTCGTGTCCGAGCACCGATCGGTCCACGCGCCGTCGCCGAGCCCCGATCGGTTCACGCATCGTCTCCTAAGCCCCGATCGGTTAACGCGCCGTCTCCGAGCCCCGAACGGTCCACGCGCCGTCGCCGAATCCCAATTGGTCCACGCGCAACCGCCTGAGCCCCAGTCGGTTCACGCGCGGTCGCCGAACCCCGATCGGTCCACGCGTCGTCTCCGAGCCCCGATCGGTCCACGCGCCGTCGCCGAGCTATGATCGGTCCACGCGCGGCCTCCTGAGCCCCGATCGCTCCACGCGCCGTCGCCGAGCCGCGATCGGTCCACGCGCGGCCTCCTGAGGCCCGATTGGTTCACGCGCCGTATCCGAGACCCAATCGGTCCACGCGCCGTCTCCTGAGCCCCGATCGGTCCACGCGCGGCCTCCTGAGCCCCGATCGGTCCACGCGCCGTCGCCGAGCCGCGATCGGTCCACGCGCGGCCTCCTAAGCCCCGATCGGTCCACGCGCCGTCGCCGAACCCCAATTGGTCCACGCGCAAGCGCCTGAGCCCCAGTCGGTCCACGCGCTGTCTCCGAGCACCGATCGGTCCACGCGCGGCCTCCTGAGCCCCGATCGGTCCACGCGCCGTCGCCGAGCCGCGATCGGTCCACGCGCGGTCTCCTGAGCCCCGGTCGGGCCACGCGCCGTCTCCTGAGCCCCGATCGGTCCACGCGTCGTCTTCGAGCACCGATCGCTTCACGGACCGTTTCCTGATCCCCGATCGGTCCACGCGCCGCCTCCTGAGTCCGGATCGGTCAACGCGAATCTCCTGAGCTCCGGTCGGTCGACCCGCCGTCTCCTGAGCCCCGATCGGTCGACGGGTCGTCTCCTAAGCCCCGATCGGTCGACGCGTCGTCTCCTAATCCCCGGTCGGTCCACGCGCCGTCGCCGAGCCATGATCGGTCCACGCGCGGCCTCCTGAGCCCCGATCGGTCCACGCGAATCTCCTGAGCTCCGGTCGGTCGACGCGCCGTCTCCTGAGCCCCGATCGGTCCACGCGTCGTCTCCTAAGCCCCGATTCGTCGACGCGTCGTCTCCTGAGCCCCGATCAATTGACGCGTCTTCTCCTGAGCCCCGATCGCTTCTCGTGCCGCCTCCTGAGCCCCACTCCGTCGAGGCGTCGTCTCCGGAGCCCCGATCAATTGACGTGTCTTCTCCTGAGCCCCGATCGCTCCTCGCGCCGTCTCCTGAACCCCGCTCGGTCAATGCGTCGTCTTCTTAGCACGGATGCCTCCACGCGCCGTCTCCGAGCCACGATCGGTCCAGGCGCCGCTTCCTGCGCCCCGATCGGTCCACGCGCCGTCTCCTAAGCCCCAATCTGTCCACGACCCGTCTCCGAACCCCGATCGGTGCACTCGCCGTCTCCTAAGCCCCGATCGGTCCACGCGCCGTCTCCGAGCGCCGATCGGTTCACGCGCCGTCTCCTGAGCCCCGATCGCTCCACGCGACTTCTCCGAGCCCCGATCGGTCCACGCGCCGTCTCCTGAGCCCGGATCGGTCCACGCGCCGTTGCCGAGCTATGATCGGTCCACGCGCGGTCTCCTGAGCCCCGATCGGTCCACGCGCCGTCGCCGATCCACGATCGGTCCGTGCGCCGCTTCCAGAGCCCTATCGGACCACGAATCGTCTCCTGATCTCCGATCGGTCCACGCGCCGTCTCCTAAGCCCCGATCGGTCCACGCGCTGTCTCCGAGCGCCGATCGGTTCAAGCGCCGTCTCCTGAGCCCCGATCATTCCACGCGCCATCTCCGAGCCCGGATCGGTCCACGCGTCGTCTCCTGAGCCCCGATCGGTCCACGCGCCGTCTCCAAGCCCCGATCGGTCCATGCATCGTTTCCTAAACCCCGATCGGTTAACGCGCTGTCTCTGAACACCGATCGGTCCACGCGCCCTTGCCGAGCCATGATCGGTCCACGCGCGGCCTCCTGAGCCCCGATCGGTCCACGCGCCGTCGCCGAGCCTCGATCGGCCCACGCGCGGCCTCCTGAGCCCCGGTCGGTTCACACGCCGTCTCCGAGCCGCGATCGGTCCACGCATCGTCTCCTAAGCCCCGATCGGTTAACGTGCCGTCTCCGAGCCCCGATCGGTCCACGCGCCGTCTCCTGAGCCCCGATGCGTCCACGCGCAGTCGCCGAGCCCCGATCGGTTCACGCGGGGTCTCCTGAGCCCCGATCGGTCCACGCGTCGGCTCCTAAGCCTCGATCGGTCCACGCGCGGCCTGCTTAGCCCCGGTCGGTCCACGCGCCGTCTCCGAGCCCCGATCGGTCCACGCATCGTCTCCTAAGCCTCGATCGGTCCACGCGCCTTCTCCTAAGCCCCGATCGATCCACGCGCCGTCTCCGAGCGCCGATCGGTTCACGCGCCGTCTCCTGTGCTCCGATCGTTCCACGCGCCGTCTCCCCGCCCCGATCGGTCCACGCACCGTCTCCTGAGCCCCGATACGTCCACGCGCAGTCGCCGAGCCCCGATCAGTCCACGCGCGGCCTCCTGAGCCCCGGTCGGTTCACGAGCCGTCTCCCCGCCCCGATCGGTCCACGCGCCGTCTCCTAAACGCCGCTCTGTTAACGCGTCGTCTCCTGAGCCCCGATCGCTCCACGCGCCGTCTCCTGAGCCCCGATCGGTCCACGCGTCGTCTCCGAGCACCGTTCGGTCCACGCACCGTTTCCTGAGCCCCGATCGGTCTATGCGTCGTCTTTTAAGCCCCGATATCTCCACGCGCCGTCTCCGAGCGCCGATCGGTTCACGCGCCGTCTCCTGAGCCCCGATCGCTCCACGCGACTTCTCCGAGCCCCGATCAGTCCACGCGCCGTCTCCTGAGCCCGGATCGGTCCACGCGCCGTTGCCGAACCCCAATTGGTCCACGCTCAACCGCCTGAGCCCCGGTTGTCCCACGCGCTGTCTCCGAGCCACGATCGGTCCACGCGTCGTATCCAAACCCCGATCGGTCCACGCGCCGTCGCCGAGCCATGATCGGTCCACGCGCCGTCTCCTAAGCCCCGATCGGTCCACGCGCCGTCTCCGTGCCGCGATCGGTCCACGCGCCGTCTCCTGAGCCCCGATCGGTCCACGCGCCGTCTCCGAGCCCCGAACGGTTGACGCACCGTCTCCTGATCCCAATCGGTCCACGCGGCGCCTCCGGAGCCCCGATCGATCCACGCGAGTCTCCTGAGCCCCAGTCGGTCCGCTCGCCGTCTCCTGAGCCCTGATTGGTCGACGCGGCGTCTCCTGAGCCCTGATCGATCCACGCGTCGTCTCCTGAGCCCCGATCGCGCCACACGCCGTTTCCTGAGCCCCGATCGGTTCACGCGTCGTCTTCAACGCCCCGATGCCTCCACGCGCCGTCTCCGAGCCCCGATCGGTCCACGCGTTTTCTCCTAAGCCCCGATCGGACCACGCGTCGTCTCCTCAGCCCCGATCGGTCCACGCGCGGCCTCCTGAGGCCCGATTGGTTCACGCGCCGTATCCGAGACCCAATCGGTCCACGCGCCGTCTCCTGAGCCCCGATCGGTCCACGCGCGGCCTCCTGAGCCCCGATCGGTCCACGCGCCGTCGCCGAGCCGCGATCGGTCCACGCGCGGCCTCCTAAGCCCCGATCGGTCCACGCGCCGTCGCCGAACCCCAATTGGTCCACGCGCAAGCGCCTGAGCCCCAGTCGGTCCACGCGCTGTCTCCGAGCACCGATCGGTCCACGCGCGGCCTCCTGAGCCCCGATCGGTCCACGCGCCGTCGCCGAGCCGCGATCGGTCCACGCGCGGTCTCCTGAGCCCCGGTCGGGCCACGCGCCGTCTCCTGAGCCCCGATCGGTCCACGCGTCGTCTTCGAGCACCGATCGCTTCACGGACCGTTTCCTGATCCCCGATCGGTCCACGCGCCGCCTCCTGAGTCCGGATCGGTCAACGCGAATCTCCTGAGCTCCGGTCGGTCGACCCGCCGTCTCCTGAGCCCCGATCGGTCGACGGGTCGTCTCCTAAGCCCCGATCGGTCGACGCGTCGTCTCCTAATCCCCGGTCGGTCCACGCGCCGTCGCCGAGCCATGATCGGTCCACGCGCGGCCTCCTGAGCCCCGATCGGTCCACGCGAATCTCCTGAGCTCCGGTCGGTCGACGCGCCGTCTCCTGAGCCCCGATCGGTCCACGCGTCGTCTCCTAAGCCCCGATTCGTCGACGCGTCGTCTCCTGAGCCCCGATCAATTGACGCGTCTTCTCCTGAGCCCCGATCGCTTCTCGTGCCGCCTCCTGAGCCCCACTCCGTCGAGGCGTCGTCTCCGGAGCCCCGATCAATTGACGTGTCTTCTCCTGAGCCCCGATCGCTCCTCGCGCCGTCTCCTGAACCCCGCTCGGTCAATGCGTCGTCTTCTTAGCACGGATGCCTCCACGCGCCGTCTCCGAGCCACGATCGGTCCAGGCGCCGCTTCCTGCGCCCCGATCGGTCCACGCGCCGTCTCCTAAGCCCCAATCTGTCCACGACCCGTCTCCGAACCCCGATCGGTGCACTCGCCGTCTCCTAAGCCCCGATCGGTCCACGCGCCGTCTCCGAGCGCCGATCGGTTCACGCGCCGTCTCCTGAGCCCCGATCGCTCCACGCGACTTCTCCGAGCCCCGATCGGTCCACGCGCCGTCTCCTGAGCCCGGATCGGTCCACGCGCCGTTGCCGAGCTATGATCGGTCCACGCGCGGTCTCCTGAGCCCCGATCGGTCCACGCGCCGTCGCCGATCCACGATCGGTCCGTGCGCCGCTTCCAGAGCCCTATCGGACCACGAATCGTCTCCTGATCTCCGATCGGTCCACGCGCCGTCTCCTAAGCCCCGATCGGTCCACGCGCTGTCTCCGAGCGCCGATCGGTTCAAGCGCCGTCTCCTGAGCCCCGATCATTCCACGCGCCATCTCCGAGCCCGGATCGGTCCACGCGTCGTCTCCTGAGCCCCGATCGGTCCACGCGCCGTCTCCAAGCCCCGATCGGTCCATGCATCGTTTCCTAAACCCCGATCGGTTAACGCGCTGTCTCTGAACACCGATCGGTCCACGCGCCCTTGCCGAGCCATGATCGGTCCACGCGCGGCCTCCTGAGCCCCGATCGGTCCACGCGCCGTCGCCGAGCCTCGATCGGCCCACGCGCGGCCTCCTGAGCCCCGGTCGGTTCACACGCCGTCTCCGAGCCGCGATCGGTCCACGCATCGTCTCCTAAGCCCCGATCGGTTAACGTGCCGTCTCCGAGCCCCGATCGGTCCACGCGCCGTCTCCTGAGCCCCGATGCGTCCACGCGCAGTCGCCGAGCCCCGATCGGTTCACGCGGGGTCTCCTGAGCCCCGATCGGTCCACGCGTCGGCTCCTAAGCCTCGATCGGTCCACGCGCGGCCTGCTTAGCCCCGGTCGGTCCACGCGCCGTCTCCGAGCCCCGATCGGTCCACGCATCGTCTCCTAAGCCTCGATCGGTCCACGCGCCTTCTCCTAAGCCCCGATCGATCCACGCGCCGTCTCCGAGCGCCGATCGGTTCACGCGCCGTCTCCTGTGCTCCGATCGTTCCACGCGCCGTCTCCCCGCCCCGATCGGTCCAGCACCGTCTCCTGAGCCCCGATACGTCCACGCGCAGTCGCCGAGCCCCGATCAGTCCACGCGCGGCCTCCTGAGCCCCGGTCGGTTCACGAGCCGTCTCCCCGCCCCGATCGGTCCACGCGCCGTCTCCTAAACGCCGCTCTGTTAACGCGTCGTCTCCTGAGCCCCGATCGCTCCACGCGCCGTCTCCTGAGCCCCGATCGGTCCACGCGTCGTCTCCGAGCACCGTTCGGTCCACGCACCGTTTCCTGAGCCCCGATCGGTCTATGCGTCGTCTTTTAAGCCCCGATATCTCCACGCGCCGTCTCCGAGCGCCGATCGGTTCACGCGCCGTCTCCTGAGCCCCGATCGCTCCACGCGACTTCTCCGAGCCCCGATCAGTCCACGCGCCGTCTCCTGAGCCCGGATCGGTCCACGCGCCGTTGCCGAACCCCAATTGGTCCACGCTCAACCGCCTGAGCCCCGGTTGTCCCACGCGCTGTCTCCGAGCCACGATCGGTCCACGCGTCGTATCCAAACCCCGATCGGTCCACGCGCCGTCGCCGAGCCATGATCGGTCCACGCGCCGTCTCCTAAGCCCCGATCGGTCCACGCGCCGTCTCATGAGCCCCGATCGGTTCACGGATCGTCTCCTAAGCCCCGATCGGTTAACGCGCCGTCTCATGAGCCCCGATCGGTTCACGGATCGTCTCCTAAGCCCCGATCGGTTAACGCGCCGTCTCCGAGCCCCAGTCGGTCCGCTCGCCGTCTCCTGAGCCCTGATTGGTCGACGCGGCGTCTCCTGAGCCCTGATCGATCCACGCGTCGTCTCCTGAGCCCCGATCGCGCCACACGCCGTTTCCTGAGCCCCGATCGGTCCACGCGTCGTCTTCAACGCCCCGATGCCTCCACGCGCCGTCTCCGAGCCCCGATCGGTCCACGCGTTTTCTCCTAAGCCCCGATCGGACCACGCGTCGTCTCCTCAGCCCCGATCGGTCGACGCGTCGTCTCCTGTGCCCCGATCGATCCACGCGTCGTCTCCTCAGCCCCGATCGGTCCACGCGCCGTCTCCGAGCGCCGATCGGTGCACGCGCCGTCTCCTGAGCCCCGATCGTTCCACACGCCGCCTCCTAAGCCCCGATCGGTCCAGGCGTCGTCTCCTAAGCCCCGACCGATCCAGGCGTCGCCTCCTGAGCCCCGATCGGTCCACGCGCCGTCTCCTAAGCCCCGATTGATCCACGCGCCGTCTCCGAGCGCCGATCGCTTCACGCGCCGTCTCCTTTGCTCCGATCGTTCCACGCGCCGTCTCCGAGCCCCGATCGGTCCACGCGCCGTCTCATGAGCCCCGATCGGTTCACGGATCGTCTCCTAAGCCCCGATCGGTTAACGCGCCGTCTCCGAGCCCCGATCGGTCCACGCGCCGTCGCCGAACCCCAATTGGTCCACGCGCAACCGCCTGCGCCCCAGTCGGTCCACGCGCGGTCTCCGAGCCCCGATCGGTCCACGCGTCGTCTCCGAGCCCCGGTCGGTCCACGCGCCGTCTCCGAGCCCCGATCGGTTCACGCATCGTCTCCTAAGCCCCGATCGGTCCACGCGTCGTTCCCTAAGCCCCGATCCATCCACACGCAGTCTCCCGAGCCCCAATCGGTCCACGCGCCGTCTCCTGAGCGCCGAGCGGTCCACGCGCCGTCGCCGAACCCCAAGTGGTCCACGCGCAACCGCCTGAGCCCCGATCGGTCCACGCGTCGTCTCCGAGCACCGATCGGTCCACGCGCCGTCGCCGAGGCATGATCGGTCCAAGCGGCCTCCTGAGTCCCGATCGGTCCACGCGCCGCCGCCGAGCCGCGATCGTTCCACGCGCCGCTTCCTGAGCCCCGATCGGTCCACGCGTCGGCTCCTAAGCCCCGATCGGTCCACGCGTCGTTCCCTAAGCCCCGATCCATCCACACGCAGTCTCCCGAGCCCCAATCGGTCCACGCGCCGTCTCCTGAGCGCCGAGCGGTCCACGCGCCGTCGCCGAACCCCAAATGGTCCACGCGCAACCGCCTGAGCCCCGATCGGTCCACGCGTCGTCTCCGAGCACCGATCGGTCCACGCGCCGTCGCCGAGGCATGATCGGTCCAAGCGGCCTCCTGAGTCCCGATCGGTCCACGCGCCGCCGCCGAGCCGCGATCGTTCCACGCGCGGCCTCCTGAGCCCCGATCGATCCACGCGCCGTCACCGAGCCGCGATCGGTCCACGCGCGACCTCCTGAGCCCCGGTTGGTTCACGCGTCGTCTCCGAGCGCCGATCGGTCCACGCGCCGTCGCCGAGCCATGATCGGTCCACGCGGGGCTCCTGAGCCCCGGTCGGTTCACGCGCCGTCTTCGAGCCCCGATCGATCCACGCGTCGTCTTCTAAGCCCAGATGCCTCCTCGCGCCGTCTCCGAGCCCCGATCGGTCCACGCGTCGTCTCCGAGCCCCGATCGGCCCACGCGCCGTCGCCGGGCCGCGAACGGTCCACGCGGGGCCTCCTGAGCCCCGGTTGGTTCAAGCGCCGTATCCGAGCCCCAATCGGTTCACGCAAGGTCTCCTGAGCTCCGATCGGTCCACGCGCCGTCTCCTGATCTCCGATCGGTCCACACGCCATCTCCTAAGCCCCGATCGGACCACGCGCCTTCTCCTCAGCCCCGATCGGTCCACGCGCCGTCTCCGAGCGCCGATTAGTTCACGCGCCGTCTCCTGAGCCCCGATCGCTCCACGCTCCGTCTCCCAGCCCCGATCGGTCCACGCGCCGTCTCCTGAACCCGGATCGGTCCACGCGCCATCTCCTAAGCCCCGATCGGACCACGCGCCTTCTCCTCAGCCCCGATCGGTCCACGCGCCGTCTCCGAGCGCCGATTAGTTCACGCGCCGTCTCCTGAGCTCCGATCGCTCCACGCTCCGTCTCCCAGCCCCGATCGGTCCACGCGCCGTCTCCTGAACCCGGATCGGTCCACGCGCCGTCGCCGAACCCCAATTGGTCCACGCGCCACCGCCTGTGCCCCAGTCGCTCCACGCGCTGTCTCCGAGCCCAGATCGGTCCACGCGCCCTCTCCGAGCGCCGATCGGTTCACGCGCCGTCTCCTGAGCCCCGATCGTTCCACGCACCGTCTCCGAGCTCCGATCGGTCCACGCGTCGTCTCCTAAGCCCCGAACGGTCCAAGCGCCTTCTACTAAGCCCCGGTCGGTCCACGCGCCTTCTCCTGAGCCCCGATCGGTTAACGCGCCGTCTCCGAGTGCCGATCATTTCACGTGACGTCTCCTGAGCCCTGATCGTTCCACGCGCCGTCTTCGAGCCCCGAGCGGTCCACGCGTCGTCTCCTGAGCCCCAATCGATCCACGCGCAGCCTCCTGAGCCCCGATCGGTCCACGCGCCGTCGCCGAACCCCAATTGGTCCACGCGAAACCGCCTGAGCCCCAGTCGGTCCACGCGCTGTCTCCGAGCCCCGATCGGTCTACGCGCCGTCTCATAAGCCCCGATCGGACCACGCGCCTTCTCCTCAGCCCCGATCGGTCCACGCGCCGTCTCCGAGCGCCGATTAGTTCACGCGCCGTCTCCTGAGCCCCGATCGCTCCACGCTCCGTCTCCGAGCCCCGATCGGTCCACGCGCCGTCTCCTGAGCCCGGATCGGTCCACGCGCCGTCGCCGAACCGCAATTGGTCCACGCGCAACCGCCTGAGCCCCCGTCGGTCCACGCGCTGTCTCCGAGCCCCGATCGTTCCACGCGCCGTCTCCGAGCCTCGATCGGTCCACGCGCCGTCGCCGAGCCCCGATCGGTCCAGGCGTATCCTCCTGTGCCCCGGTCGGTCCACGCGCCTTCTCCGAGCCCCGATCATTCCACGCGCCGTCTCGGAGCCCCGATCGATCCACGCGCCGTCTCCTGAACCCCGATCTGTCCAAGCGCCGTCTCCTGAGCCCCGATCGTTCCACGCGCCTTCTCCTAAGCCACGATCGGTGCACGCGCCGTCTCCGAGCGCCGATCATTTCACGCGCCGTCTCCGAGCCCCGATCGATCCACGTGCCGTCTCCTGAGCCCCGATCGGTCCACGCGTCGTCCCCAAGCCCCGATCCATCGACGCGCCGTCTCCTGATGCCCAATCGGTCCACGCGCTGTCTCCTGAGCCCCGATAGGTACACGCGTAGTCTCCTAAGCCCCGTTCGGTCCACGCACCGCCTCTGGAGCCCCAATCGATCAACGTGAGTCTCCTAAGCCCCGATCGGTCCACGCGCCGTCTCCTGTGCCCTGATCGGTCGACGCGTCCTCTCCTAAACCCCGATCGGTCCACGCGTCGTCTCCTAAGCCCCGATCGGTCCACACGCCGTCTCCGAGCCCCGATGGGTCCACGCGTCGCCTCCTGAGCCCCGGTCGGTCCACGCGCCGTCTCCTGAGCCCCGATCGGTCCACGCGTCGTCTCCTAAGCCCCGATCGGTCCACGCGTCGTCTCCTAAGCCCCGATCCGTCGACGCGTCGTCTCCTGAGCCACGATCAATTGACGCGTCTTCTCCTGAGCCCAATCGCTCCTCGCGCCGTCTCCTGAGCCCCGATCGGTCCACGGGTCGTCTCCTAGGCCCCGATCGGTCCACGCGCCGTCTCCTGTGCCCCGATTGGTCGACGCGTCCTCTCCTAAACCCCGATCGGTCCACGCGTCGTCTCCGAGCCCCGATGGGTCCACGCGTCGCCTCCTGAGCCCCGGTCGGTCCACGCGCCGTCTCCTGAGCCCCGATCGGTCCATGCGTCGTCTTCTTAGCCCTGATGCCTCCCCGCGCCGTCTCCGAGCCACGATCGGTCCAGGCGCCGCTTCCTGAGCCCCGATCATTCCACGCCCCGCCTCCGAGCCCCGATCGGTCCACGCGCCGTCTCCTAAGCCCCTATCGGTCCACGCGCCGTCTCCGAGCGCCGATCGGTTCACGCGCCGTCTCCTGAGCCCCGATCGTTCCACGCGCCGTCTCCGACCCCCGATCGGTCCACGGGTCGTCTCCTAGGCCCCGATCGGTCCACGCGCCGTCTCCTGTGCCCCGATTGGTCGACGCGTCCTCTCCTAAACCCCGATCGGTCCACGCGTCGTCTCCGAGCCCCGATGGGTCCACGCGTCGCCTCCTGAGCCCCGATCGTTCCACGCGCCGTCTCCGACCCCCGATCGGTCCACGCGCCGTCTCATAAGCGCCGATCGGACCACGCGCCTTCTCCTCAGCCCCGATCGGTCCACGCGCCGTCTCGGAGCACCGATTGGTTCACGCGCCGTCTCCTGAGCCCCGACCGCTCCACCCGTCGTCTCCGAGCTCCGATCGGTCCAGGTGCCGTTTCCGAGCCCCGATTGGTCCATGCGTCGTCTTCGAAGCCCCGATGCCTCCACGCGCCGTCTCCGAGCCACGATCGGTGCAGGCGCCGCTTCCGGAGCCCCGATCGGTCCACGCGCTGTCTCCTGAGCCCCGATACGTCCACGCGCAGTCGCCGAGCCCCGATCAGTCCACGCGCGGCCTCCTGAGCCCCGGTCGGTTCACGCGCCGTCTCCCCGCCCCGATCGGTCCACGCGCCGTCTCCTGAGCCCTGATCCGTCCACGCGCGGCGTCGAGACGCGATCGGTCCACGCGCGGCCTCCTGAGCCCCAATCGGTCCACGCGTCGTCTCCAAAGCCACGATGGGTCCGTGCGCCGTCTCCGAGCCCCGATCGGTCCACGCACCATCTCATGCTCCCCAATCGGTCCATGCGCCGCCTCCGGAGCCCTGATCAATCCACGCGAAACTCCTGAGCTCCGGTCGGTCCTCGTACCGTCTCCGAGCCCCGATCGGTCCACGTACCATCTCCGAAGCCCCGATCGGTCCACGCGCCGTCTCCTGAGCCCCGATCGGTCCACGCGCCGCGGCGAACCCCAATTGGTCCACGCGCAACCTCTCGAGCCCCAGTCGGTAAACGCGCTGTCTCCGAGCCCCGATCGGTCCACGCGCCATCGCCGAGCCCCGATCGGTCCACGCGCCGTCTCCTGAGCTCTGAACGGTCCACACCCCTTGTCCTGAGCCCCGATCGGCCGACGCGTCGTCTCCTAAGCCCCGACCGGTTCACGCGCCGTCTCCTGTGCACCGATCGAATCACGTGCCGTCTCCTAAGCCCCGATCGGTCCACACGTCGTCTCCTAAGCCCCAATCGGTCCACGCGTCGTCTCCTAAGCCCCGATCCGTCGCCGCGTCGTCTCCTGGGCCCCGATCGGTTAACGCGCCGTCTCCGAGCCCCGATCGGTCCACGCGCCGTCGCCGAACCCCAATTGGTCCACGCGCAACCGCCTGAGCCCCAGTCGGTCCACGCGCTGTCACCGAGCCCCGATAGGTCCACGTGTGGTCTCCGAGCCCCTATCGGTCCACGCGCCGTCGCCGAGCCACGATCGGTCCACGCGCGGCCTCCTGAGCCCCGATCGGTCCAAGCGCCGTCGCCGAGCCGCGATCGGTCCACGCGCGGTCTCCTGAGCCTCGGTCGGTTCACGCGCCGTCTCCGAGCCGCGATCGGTCCACACGCGGCCTCCTGAGGCCCGATTGGTTCTACGCGCCGCTCCGAGCCCCGATCGGTCCACGCGCCGTCTCCTGAGCCCCAATCGATCCACGCGCAGCCTCCTGAGCCCCGATCGGTCCACGCGCCGTCGCCGAGCCGCGATCGTTCTACGCGCCGCTCCGAACCCCGATCGGTCCACGCGCCGTCGCCGAGCTATGATCGGCCCACGCCCGGCCTCCTGAGCCCCGATCGGTCCACGCGCCGTCGCCGAGCCGCGATCGGTCCACGCGCGGCCTCCTGAGGCCCGATTGGTTCACGCGCCGTATCCGAGCCCCAATCGGTCCACGCGCCGTTTCCTGAGCCCCGATCGGTCCACACGCGGTCTCCTGAGCCCCGATCGGTCCACGCACCGTCGCCGAGCCGCGATCGGTCCACACGCGGCCTCCTAAGCCCCGATCGGTCCACGCGCCGTCGCCGAACCCCAATTGGTCCACGCGAAACCGCCTGAGCTCCAGTCGGTCCACGCGCTGTCTCCGAGCCCCGATCGGTCCACGCGTCGTCTCCGAGCCCCGATCGGTCCACGCGCCGTCTTCGAGCCCCGGTCAGTTCATGCATGGTCTCCTAAGCCCCAATCGGTTAACGCGCCATCTCCGAGCCCCGATCATTCCACACGCCGCCCCCTAAGTCTCGATCGGTCCAGGCGTCGTCTCCTAAGCCCCGACCGGCTCACGGGCCGTCTCCTGTGCCCCGATCGATTCACGTACCGTCTCCTAAGCCCCGATCGGTCCACCCGTCGTCTCTTAAGCCCCAATCGGTCCACGCGCCATCTCCGAGCGCCGATCATTTCACGCGCTGTCTCCTGAGCCCCGGTCGGTCCACGCGCCGTCACCTGAGCCCTGATCGGTCGACGCGTCGTCTCCTGAGCCCCGATCGCTCCACACGCCGTTTCTTGAGCCACGATCGGTCCACGCGTCGTCTTCAAAGCCCCGATCCGTACACGCGTCGTCTCCGAGCCTCGATCTGTCCACACGCCGTCGCCGAGCCCCGATCCGTCCACGCGCCGTCTCTGAGCCCCGATCGGTCCACGCATCGTCTCCTAAGCCCCGATCGGTTAACGCGCCGTCACCGAGCCCCGAACGGTCCACGCGCCGTCGCCGAACCCCAATTGGTCCACGCGCAACCGCCTGAGCCCCAGTCGGTTCACGCGCGGTCGCCGAACCCCGATCGGTCCACGCGTCGTCTCCGAGCCCCGATCGGTCCACGCGCCGTCGCCGAGCTATGATCGGTCCACGCGCGGCCTCCTGAGCCCCGATCGGCCCACGCGCCGTCGCCGAGCCGCGATCGGTCCACGCGCCGTCGCCGAGCCGCGATCGGTCCACGCGCGGCCTCATGAGGCCCGATTGGTTCACGCGCCGTATCCGAGCACCAATCGGTCCACGCGCCGTCTCCTGAGCCCCGATCGGTCCACGCGCGGCCTCCTGAGCCCCGATCGGTCCACGCGCCGTCGCCGAGCCGCGATCGGTCCACGCGCGGTCTCCTGAGCCCCGGTCGGTTCACGCGCCGTCTCCTGAGCCCCGATCGGTCCACGCGTCGTTCCCTAAGCCCCGATCTATCCACGTGCAGTCTCCAGAGCCGCGATCGGTCCACGCATCCCCTCCTGAGCCCCGGACGGTCCACGCGCCGTCACCGAACCCCGATCGGTCGACGCGCTTTCTCCGAGCGCCGATCGGTTAACGCGGCGTCTCCGAGCCCCGATCAGTCCACGCGCTGTCTCCTGAGCCCCAATCGGTCTAGGAGTCGTCTTCTAAGCTCCGATCGGTCCACGCGCCGTCTCCGAGCCCCGATCAGTCCACGCATCATCTTCTGCTCCACAGTCGGTCCACGCGCCGCCTCCGGAGCCCCAATTGGTCCACGCGCAACCGCCTGAGCCCCAGTCGGTCCACGCGCTGTCTTCGAGCCCCGATCAGTCCACAGGTCGTCTCCGAGCCCCGATCGGTCTACGCGCCGTCGCCGAGCCATGATCGGTCCACGCGCGGCCTCCTGACCCCCGATCGGTCCACGCGCCGTCGCCGAGCCACGATCGGTTCTCGGATGGCCTCATGAGCCCCGGTCGATTCACGCGCCGTGTACGAGCCCCAATCGGGCCACGCGCCGTCTCCTGAGTCCCGATCAGTCCACGCGTCGTCTCCTAAGCCCCAATTGGTCCACGCGCCGCCTCCGGAGCCCCGATCAATTGACGCGTCTTCTCCTGAGCCCCGATCGCTTCTCGTGCCGCCTCCTGAGCCCCGATCAATTGACGTCTCTTCTCCTGAGCCCCGACCGCTCCTCGCGCCGTCTCCTGAACCCCGCTCGGTCCATGCGTCGTCTTCTTAGCCCGGATGCCTCCACGCGCCGTATCCTAAGCCCCGATCGGTCCACGCGCCGTCTCTGAGCGATGATAACTTTACGCGCCGTCTCCTGAGCCCCGATCGGTCCACGCGTCGTCTCCTAAGCCCCGATCGGTCCACGCGCCGTCTCCTGAGCTCCGATCGGTCCACGCGTCGTCTCCTAAGCCACGATCGGTCCACGCGTCGTCTCCGAGCCCCGATGCCTCCACGCGCCGTCTCCGAGCCACTATCGGTGCGTGCGCCGCTTCCAGAGCCCCGATCGGTGCGTGCGCCGCTTCCAGAGCCCCGATCGGTCCAGGCGCCGCTTCCTGCGCCCCGATCGGTCCACGCGCCGTCTCCTAAGCCCCAATCGGTCCACGCGGCGTCTCCGAGCGCCGATCATTTCACGCGCCGTTTCCTGAGACCCGATAGTTCCACGCGCCGTCTCCGAGCCCCGATCGATCCACGCGCCGCCTCCTGAGCCCCGATCAGTCCAGGCGCCGTCTTCTAAGCCCCGATCGCTCCACGGGCCGTCTCCTGAGTTCCGATCGGTCGACGCGTCGTCTTCTAAGCCCCGGTCGGTTCACACGTCGTCTCCGAGCCGCGATCGGTCCATGCATCGTCTCCTAAGCCCCGATCCGTTAACGTGCCGTCTCCGAGCCCCGATCGGTCCACGCGCCGTCTACGAGCTCCGATGGGTCCACGCGCCGCATCCTGAGCCCCGATCGGACGACGCGTCGTCTCCTGAACCGCGATTGCTCCTAGGCCCGTTTCCTGAGCCCCGATCGGTCCACGCGTCGTCTTCTAAGCCCCGGTCGGTTCACACGCCGTCTCCGAGCCGCGATCGGTCCACGCATCGTCTCCTAAGCCCCGATCCGTTAACCTGCCGTCTCCGAGCCCCGATCGGTCCACGCGCCGTCTCCGAGCCCCGATCGATCCACGCGCCGTCTCCGAGCCCCGATCGGTCCACGCGCCGTCTCCTGATCCCAATCGGTCCACGCGGCGCCTCCGGAGCCCCAATCGATCCACGCGAGTCTCCTGAGCCCCAGTCGGTCCGCGCGCCGTCTCCTGAGCCCTGATCGGTCGACGCGTCGTCTCCTGAGCCCCGATCGCTCCACACGCCGTTTCTTGAGCCCCGATCGGTCCACGCGTCGTCTTCAAAGCCCCGATCCGTACACGCGTCGTCTCCGAGCGTCGATCTGTCCACGCGCCGTCGCCGAGCCCCGATCGCTCCACGCGCCGTTTCCTGAGCCCCGATCGGTCCATCCGTCGTCTTTTAAGCCCCGATACCTCCACGCGCCGTCTCCGAGCCACGATCGGTCCAGGCGTGGCCTCCTGAGCCGCGGTCGGTCCACGCGCCGTTTCCTGAGCCCCGATCGGTCCACGCGTCGTCTTCGAAGCCCAGATGCCTGCTTGCGCCGTCTCCCAACCACGATCGGTGCAGGCGCCGCTTCCTGAGCCCCGATCGGTCCACGCGTTTTCTCCTGAGCCCCGATCGGTCCACGCGCCGTCTCCTAAGCCCCGATTGATCCACGCGCCGTCTCGCAGCGCCGATCGGTTCACGCGCCGTCTCCTGTGCTCCGATCGTTCCACACGCCGCCTCCTAAGCCCCGATCGGTCTAGGCGTCGTCTCCTAAGCCCCGACCGATCCAGGCGCCGTCTCCTGAGCCCCAATCGTTCCACGCGCCGTCTCCGAGCCCCGTTCGGTCCACGCGCCGTCTCCTCAGCCCCGATCGGTCCACGCGTTGGCTCCTAAGTCTCGATAGGTCCACGCGCGGCCTCCTTAGCCCCGGTCGGTCCACGCACCGTCTCCGAGCCCCGATCGGTCCACGCATGGTCACCTAAGATCCGATCGGTTAACGCACCATCTCCCCGCCCCGATCGGTCCACGCGCCATCTCCTGAGCCCCGATACGTCCACGCGCAGTCGCCGAGCCCCGATCAGTCCACGCGCGGCCTCCTGAGCCCCGGTCGGTTCACGCGCCGTCTCCCCACGCCGATCGGTCCACGCGCCGTCTCCTGAGCCCTGATCCGTCCACGCGCCGTCTCCTGAGCCCCGACACGTCGACGCGCAGTCGCCGAGCCCCGATCGGTCCACGCGCGGTCTCCAAGCCTCGATCCGTACACGCGCCGTCTCCGAGCCCCGATCGGTCCACGCGCCGTCTCCTGAGACCCGATCGGTTCACGCATCGTCTCCTAAGCCCCGATACGTCCACACGCCGTATCCGAGCCCCGATTGGTCCGCGTGACGCATTCTAAGTCACGGTCCGTCCACGCGCCGTCTCCGAGCACCGATCGGTCAACGCGCCGCCTCCTAAGCCCCGATCGGTCCACGCGTCGTCTCCTAAGCCCCGATCGGTCGACGGGTCGTCTCCTAAGCCCCGATCGGTCGACGCGTCGTCTCCTAATCCCCGGTCGGTCCACGCGCCGTCGCCGAACCCCAATTGGTCCATGCGCCACCTCCTGAACCCCAATCGGTCCACGCGCCGTCTCCGAGCCCCGATCGGTGCGCGTGCCGCATTCTAAGCCACGGTCCATCCACGCGCCGTCTCCGAGCCCCGCTCGATCCACGCGTCGTCTCCTAAGCCCCGATCGGTCCACGCGCCGTCTCCTAAGCCCCGATTGATCCACGCGCCGTCTCCCAGCGACGATCGGTTCACGCGTCGTCTCCTGTGCTCCGATCGTTCCACGCGCCGTCTCCGAGCCCCGATCGATCCACGCGCCGTCTCCTGAACCCCAATCGGTCCACGCGTCGGCTCCTAAGACCCGATCCATCGACGGGTCGTCTCCTGAGACCCGATCGATCCACGCGCCGCGTCCTGAGCCCCGATCGCTTCACGCGCCGTTTCCTGATCCCCGATCGGTCCACACGCCGTCTCCGAGCCCCGATCGGTCCAGGCGTGGCCTCCTGAGCCGCGGTCGGTCCACGCGCCGTTTCCTGAGCCCCGATCGGTCCACGCGTCGTCTTCGAAGCCTAGATGCCTCCTTGCGCCGTCTCCCAACCACGATCGGTGCAGGCGCCGCTTCCTGAGCCCCGATCGGTCCACGCGTTTTCTCCAAAGCCCCGATCGGTCCACGCGTCGTCTCCTCAGCCCCGTTCGGTCGACGCGTCGTCTCCTGAGCCCCGATCGATCCACGCGTCGTCTCCTCAGCCCCGACCGCTCCACGCGCCGTCTCCTGAGCCCCGATCGTTCCACACGCCGCCTCTTAAGCCCCGATCGGTCCAGGCGTCGTCTCCTAAGCCCCGACCGGTCCACGCGCCGCCTCCTGAGTCCCGATCGGTCAACGCGTCGTGTCCTAAGCCCTGATCGGTCCACGTGCCGTCTCCGAGCCCCGATGGGTCCACGCGCCGCATCCTGGGCCCCGATCGGTGCACGCGCCGTCTCCTAAGCCCCGATCGGTCCACGGGCCGTCGCCGAACCCCAATTGGTCCACGCGAAACCGCCTGAGCCCCAGTCGGTCCACGCGCTGTCTCCGAGCCCCGATCGGTCCACGCGTCGTCTCCGAGCCCCGATCGGTCCACGCGCCGTCGCCGAGCCGCGATCGGTCCACGCGCGGCCTCCTGAGCCCCTATTGGTTCACGCGCTGTATGCGAGCTCCAATCCGTCCACACGCTGTCTCCGAACCCTGATCGGTCCACGCGTCGTCTCCGAGCCCCGATCGGTCTACGCGCCGTCGCCGAGCCATGATCGGTCCACGCGCGGCCTCCTGAGCCCCGATCGGTCCACGCGCCGTCGCCGAGCCGCGATCAGTTCTCGCGCGGCCTCCTGAGCCCCGGTCGGTTCACGCGCCGTATCTGAGCCCCAATCGGGCCACGCTCCGTCTCCTGAGTCCCGATCGGTCCACGCGTCGTCTCCTAAGCCCCAATCGGTCCACGCGCCGCCTACGGAGCCCCGATCGATCCACGCGAATCTCCTGAGCTCCGATCGGTCCACGCGCCGTTGCCGAACCCCAATTGGTCCACGCGAAACCGCCTGAGCCCCAGTCGGTCCACGCGCTGTCTCCGAGCCCCGATCGGTCCACGTGCCGTCTCCCAGCCCCGATCGGTCCACGCGCCGACTCCTAATCCCCAATCTGTCCACGACCCGTCTCCGGGCCCCGATCGGTGCACGCGCCGTCTCCTAAGCCCCGATCGGTCCACGGGCCGTCGCCGAACCCCAATTGGTCCACGCGAAACCGCCTGAGCCCCAGTCGGTCCACGCACCGTCTCCGAGCCCCGATCGGTCCACGCGTCGTCTCCGAGCCCCGATCGGTCCACGCGAATCTCCTGAGCTCCGGTCGGTCGACGCGCCGTCTCCTGAGCCCCGATCGGTCCACGCGTCGGCTCCTAAGCCCCGATCCATCGACGCGTCGTCTCCTGAGCCCCGATCGATCCACACGCCGTCTCCGAGCCCCGATCGGTCCGCGTGCCATATTCTAAACCACGGTCCATCCACGCGCCGTCTCCGAGCCCCGCTCGATCCACGCGTCGTCTCCTAAGCCCTGATCCGTCCACGCGCGGCGTCGAGCCGCGATCGGTCCACGCGCGGCCTCCTGAGCCCCAATCGGTCCACGCGTCGTCTCCTAAGCCCCGATCGGTCCACGCGCCGTCTCCAGGCCCCGATCGGTCCACGCACCATCTCCTGCTCTCCAATCGGTCCACGCGCCGCCTCCGGAGCCCCGATCGATCCACGCTAGGCACCTGAGCCCCGGCCGGTCCGCGCGCCGTCTCCTGAGCCCCGAACGGTCGACGCGCCGTCTCCTGAGCCCCAATCGGCCCACACGCTGTTTCGTGAGCCCCGATAGGTACACGCGTCGCCTCCTACGCCCCGATCGGTCCACGCGTCGTCTCCTAACCCCCGATCGGTCCACGCGTCGTCTCCTAAGCCCCGATCGGTCCACGGGCCGTCTCCTGAGCCCCGGTCGGTTCACGCGCCGTCTCCGAGCCACGATCGGTCCGTGCGCCGCTTCCAGAGCCCTATTGGTCCACGCGTCCTCTCCTGATCTCCGATTAGTCCACGCGCCGTCTCCTAAGCCCCGATCGGTCCACGTGCCGTCTCCCCGCGACGATCGATTCACGCGCCATCTCCTGAGCCCCGATCGGTCCACGCGTCGTTCCCTAAGCTCCGATCCATCCACGCGCAGTCTCCTGAGCCCCGATCGGTCCACGCATCGCCTCCTGAGCCCCGGACGGTCCAGGCGCCGTCTCCGAACCCCGAGCGGTCGACGCGCCGTCTCCGAGCCCCGATCGGTCCACGCGCCGTCGCCGAACCCCAATTGGTCCACGCGCAACCGCCTGAGCCCCAGTCGGTCCACGCGCCGTTTCCTCAGCCCCGATCGGTCCACGCGCCGTCTCCTGAGCCCCGATCGATCTACGCGCCGTCTCCTAAGCCCCGATTGGTGGACGAGCCGTCTCCCATCCACGATCGGTCCACGCGCCGTCTCCTAAGCCCCCATCTGTCCACGACCCGTCTCCGGGCCCCGATCGATGCACGCGCCGTCTCCTAAGCCCCGATCGATCGACGCGCCGTCGCCGAACCCCAATTGGTCCACGCGCAACCGCCTGAGCCCCAGTCGGTCCACGCACTGTCTCCGAGCCCCGATCGGTCCACGCGCCGTCTTCGAGCCCCGGCCGGTCCACGCAACGTCTCCTAAGCCCCAATCGGTTAACGCGCCGTCTCCTCAGCCCCGATCGTTCTACGCGCCGTCTCCGAGCCCCGATCCGTCCACGGGCAGTCGCCGAGCCCCGATCGGTTCACGCGCGGTCTCCTGAGCCCCAGTCGGTACACGCGCTGTCTCCGAGCCGCGATCGGTCCACGCATCGTCTCCTAAGCCCCGCTCGGTTAACGCGTCGTTTCGGAGCCCCGATCGGTCCACGCGTCGTCTCCTGAGCCCCGATCGGTCCACGCGTCGTCTCCTGAGCCCCGATCGTTCGACGCGCCGTCTCCGAGCGTCGATCGGCCCACGCGCCGTCTCCTGAGCCCCGATCGGTCCACGCGCCGTCTCCGAGCGCCGATCCGTCCACGCGCCGTCTTCTGAGCCCCGATCGGTCCACGCATCGTCTCCTAAGCCCCGGACGGTCCACCCGCCGTTTCCGAGCACCGATCGACCCACGCGCCGTTTCCGAGCCCCGATCGGTCCACGCATCGTCTGCTAAGCCCCGGACGGCCCACCCGCCGTTTCCGAGCCCGATCGCTCCACGCGCCGTCTCCTGAGCTCTGATCGGTCCACGCTTCGTCTCCTAAGCGCCGATCGCTCCACGCGCCGTCTCCTGAACCCGATCGGTCCACGCATCGTCTCCTATGCCCCGATCGGTTAACGCGCCGTCTCCGCGCCGCGATCGGTCCACGCGCCGCGATCGGTCCACGCGCCGTCTCCTGAACCCCGCTCGGTCGATGCGTCGTCTTCTTAACCCCGATGCCTCCACGCGCCGTCTCCGAGCCACGATCGGTCCACGCGCCGTCTCCTGAACCCCGCTCGGTCGATGCGTCGTCTTCTTAACCTTGATGCCTCCACGCGCCGTCTCCGAGCCCCAGCCGGTCCACGCGCTGGCTCCGAGCACCGATTGGTCTACGCGTCGTCTCCGAGCCCCGAACGGTTCACGCACCGTCTCCTGATCCCAATCGGTCTATGCGGCGCCTCCGGAGCCCCGATCGATCCACGCGAGTCTCCTGAGCCCCAGTCGGTCCGCGCGCCGTCTCCTGAGCCCGATCGGTCCACGCGTCGTCTTCAAAGCCCCGATGCCTCCACGCGCCGTCTGCGAGCCACGATCGGTCCGTGCGACGCTTCCACAACCCCGATCGGTCCACGCGTCACCTCCTGATCTCCGATCGGTCCACGCGTCGTCACCTAAGCCCCGATCGGTCCACGCGCCGTCTCCGAGCGCCGATCGGTTGACGCGCCGTCTCCTGAGCCCCGATCGTTCCACGCGCCGTCTCCTGAGCCCCAATCGGTCCACACGCTGTGTCGTGAGCCCCGATAGGTACACGCGTCGTCTCCTACGCCCGATCGGTCCACGCGTCGTCTCCTGATCCCAATCGGTCCACGCGGCGCCTCCGGAGCCCCGATCAATCCACGCGAGTCTCCTGAGCCCCAGTCGGTCCGCGCGCCGTCTCCTGAGCCCCGATCGGTCCACGCGCCGTCTCCTAAGCCCCGTTCGGTCCAACCGTCTTCTCCTAAACCCCGGTCGGTCCACGCGCCGTCTCCGAGCCCCGATCGGCCCACGCATCGTCTCCTAAGCCCCGATCGGCTAACGCGTCGACTCCGAGCCCCGATCGTTCCACGCGCCGTCCCCGATCCCCGATCGATCCACGCGCCGTCTCCGAGCGCCGATCGGTTCACGCGTCGTCACCCGAGCCCCGATCGTTCCACACGCCGTCTCCGAGTCCCGATCGGTCCACGCTCCGTCTCCTGAGCCCGGATCGTTCCACGCGTCGTCTCCTGATCCCCGATCCGTAAACGCGTCGTCTCCGAGCCTCGATCGGTCCACACGCCGTGTCCGATCCGGGATCGGTCCGCGTACCGCATTCTGAGCCGCGGTCCGTCCACGCGCCGTCTCCGAGCACCGATCGGTCCACGCGCCGTCTCAGAGCGCCGATCATTTCACGCCCCGTCTCCTGAGCTCCGATCGTTCCACGCGCCGTCTCCGAGCCCCGAGCGGTCCACACGCTGTCTCGTGAGCCCCGATAGGTACACGCGCCGTGTCCTACGCCCCGATCGGTCCGCGCGTCGTCTCCTAAGCCCCGATCGGTCCACGCGGCGTCTCCGAGCCCCGATCGGTCCACACGCCGTATCCGAGCCCCGATCGGTCCGCGTGACGCATTCTAAGCCACGGTCCGTCCACGCGCCTTCTCCGAGCACCGATCGGTCCACGCGTCACCTCCTGATCTCCGATCGGTCCACGCGCCGTCTCCGAGCCCCGATCGGTCCACGCGCCGTCTCCGAGCCCCGATCGATCCACGCGCCGTCTCCGAGCCCCGATCGGTCCACGCGCCGTCTCCTGATCCCAATCGGTCCACGCGGCGCCTCCGGAGCCCCAATCGATCCACGCGAGTCTCCTGAGCCCCAGTCGGTCCGCGCGCCGTCTCCTGAGCCCTGATCGATCGACGCGTCGTCTCCTGAGCCCCAATCGGTTAACACGCCGTCTCCGAGCCCCGATCGGTCCACACGACGTCGCCGAACCTCAATTGGTCCACGCGAAACCGCCTGAGCCCCAGTCGGTCCACGCGCTGTCTCCGAGCCCCGATCGGTCCACGCGCCGTCGCCGAGCCACGATCGGTCCACGCGCGGCCTCCTGAGCCCCGATCGGTCCACGCGCCGTCGCCGAGCCGCGATCGGTCCACGCGCGGTCTCCTGAGCCCCGGTCGGTTCACGCGCCATCTCCTGAGCCCCGATCGGTCCACGCGTCGTTCCCTAAGCCCCGATCGATCCACGCGCAGTCTCCAGAGCCGCGATCGGTCCACGCATCCCCTCCTGAGCCCCGGACGGTCCACGCGCCGTCACCGAACCCCGGTCGGTCGACGCGCTGTCTCCGAGCGCCGATCGGTTAACGCGCCGTCTCCGAGCCCCGATCAGTCCACGCGCTGTCTCCTGAGCCCCAATCGGTCTAGGCGTCGTCTTCTAAGCCCTGATCCGTCCACAGGCCGTGTCCGAGCGCCGATCATTTCACGCGCCGTCTCCTGAGCCCCGATCGGTTCACCCGTCGCCTCTTAAGTCCCATTCGGTCCACGCGCCCTCTCAGAGCGCCGATCATTTCACGCGCCGTCTCCTGAGCCCCGGTCGGTCCGCGCGCCGTCACCTGAGCCCCGATCGGTCGACGCGTCGTCTTCTGAGCCCCGATCGACCCACGCGTCGTCTCCTGAGCCCCGACCGCTCCACACGCCCTTTCCTGAGCCCCGATCGGTCCACGCATCGTCTCCGAGCACCGATCGGTCCACGCGCCGTCCCCTAAGCCCCGATCGGTCCACGCGCCGTCTCCGAGCACCGGTCGGTTCACGCGCCGTCTCCTGAGCCCCGATCGTTCCACGCGCCGTCTCCAAGCTCCGATCGGCCCACGCGCTGTCTCCTAAGCACCGATCGGTCCAAGCGCCTTCTCTTAAGCCCCGATCGGTCCAAGCGCCTTCTCCTAAGCCCCGATCGGTCCACGCGCCGTCTCCGAGCGCCGATCGGTTCACGCCCCGTCACCTGAGCCCCGATCATTCGAAGCACCGTCTCCGAGCCCCGATCGGTCCACGCGCCGTCTCCTGAGCCCGGATCGTTCCACGCGTCGTCCCCGAATCCCCGATCCGTACACGCGTCGTCTCCGAGTCCTGATCGGTCCACGCGCCATCGCCGAGCCCCGATCGGTCCACACCCCTTCTCCTGAGCCCCGATCTGTCGACGCGTCGTCTCCTAAGCCCCGACCGGTGCACGCGCCGTCTCCTGTGCCCCGATCGATTCACGTGCCGTCTCCTAAGCCCCGATCGGTCCACCCGTCGTCTCTTAAGCCCCAATCGGTCCACGCGCCCTCTCCGAGCGCCGATCATTTCACGCGCCGTCTCCTGAGCCCCGGTCGGTCCGCGCGCCGTCACCTGAGCCCCGATCGGTCGACGCGTCGTCTTCTGAGCCCCGATCGGTCCACGCGCCGTCTCCGAGCGCCGATCGGTTCACGCGCCGTCTCCTGAGCCCCGATCGTTCCACGCGCCGTCTCCGAGCTCCGATCGGCCAACGCGCCGTCTCCTAAGCCCCGATCGGTCCACGCGCCGTCTCCTGAGCCCGGATCGTTCCACGCGTCATCTCCCGATCTCCGGTCGGTCGACGCGCCATGTCCTAAGCCCCGATCGGTCCACGCGCCGTCGCCTGAGCCCCGATCGTTCCACGCGTCGTCTCCGAGCTCTGATCGGCCCACGCGCCATCTCCTAAGCCCCGATCGGTCTAAGCGCCTTCTCCTAAGCGCCGATCGGTCTACGCGCCGTCTCCGAGCGCCGATCGGTTCACGCCCCGTCACCTGAGCCGCGATCATTCGAAGCGCCGTCTCCGAGCCCCGATCGGTCCACGCGCCGTCTCCTGAGCCTGGATCGTTCCACGCGTCGTCCCCGAATCCCCGATCCGTACACGCGTCGTCTCCGAGCCTCGATCGCTCCACGCGCCGTCACCGAACCCGAATTGGTCCACGCGAAACCGCCTGAGCCCCAGACGGTCCACGCGCTGTCTCCGAGCCCCGATCGGTCCACGCGTCGTCTCCGAGCCCCGATCGGTCCACGCATAGTCTCCTAAGCCCCAATCGGTTAACGCGCCGTCCCCGAGACCCGATCGGTCCACACGCCGTTTCCTGAGCCCCGATACGTCCACGCGCATTCGCCGAGCCCTGATCGGTCCACGCGCTGTCTCCTGAGCCCCGATAGGTACACGCGTCGTCTTCTAAGCCCCGATCGGTCCACGCGTAGTCTCCTAAGCGCCGCTCGGTTAACGCGCCGTGTCCGAGCCCCGATCGGTCCACGCGCCGTCTCCTGAGCCCGGATCGTTCCACGCGTCGTCCCCGAATCCCCGATCCGTACACGCGTCGTCTCCGAGCCTCGATCGGTCCACGCGCCGTCGCCGAACCCCAATTGGTCCACGCGAAACGGCCTGAGCCCCAGTCGGTCCACGCGCTGTCTCCGAGCCCCGATCGGTCCACGCGCCGTCGCCAAGTCATGATCTGTCCACGCGCGGCCTCCTGAGACCCGATCGGTCCACGCGCCGTCTTCGAGCCCCGATCGGTCCACGCATGGTCTCCGTAGCCCCAATCGGTTAACGCGCCGTCCCCGAGCCCCGATCGGTCCACGCGCCGTTTCCTGAGCCCCGATACGTCCACGCGCAGTCGCCGAGCCCGGATCGGTCCACGCGCTGTCTCCTGAGCCCCGATAGGTACACGCGTCGTCTCCTAAGCCCCGATCGGTCCACACGCCGTCTCCGAGCCCCGATCGGTCCACGCACTGTCTCCTGATCCCCATGGGTCCTCGCGGCGCCTCCGGGGCCCCGATCGATCTACGCGAGGCTCCTAAGCCCCGATCGGTCCACGTATCGTCTCCTAAGCCCCGGTCGATCCGCGCGCCGCTTCCTGAGCCCCGATCGGTCCCGGCGCCGCTTCCTGAGCCCCGATCGGTCCACGCGCCGTCTCCTATGCCCCAATCGGTCCACGCGCCGTCTCCTAAGCCCCGATCGGTCCACGCGCCTTCTCCTAAGCCCCGATCGGTCCACGTGCCGTCTCCGAGCGACGATCGGTTCACGCACCGTCTCCTGAGCCCCGATCGTTCCACGCGCCGTCTCCTGAGCCCCGATCGTCCAACGCGCCGTCTCCGAGCCCCGATCGTTCCACGCGCCTTCTCCTAAGCCACGATCGGTCAGCGCCGTCTCCGAGCGTCGATTGGTTCACGCACCGTCTCCTGAGCCCCGATCGTTCTGTGCGCCGTCTCGGAGCTCCGATCAGTCCACTCGCCGTCTCCTAAGCCCCGATCCGTCGCCGCGTCGTCTCCTGAGCCCCGATCAATTGACGCGTCTTCTCCTGAGCCCCGATCGCTCCTCGCGCCGTCTCCTGAGCCCCACTCGGTCCATGCGTCGTCTTCTGAGCCCCGATGCCTCCACACGCCGTCTCCGAGCCACGATCGCTCCAGGCGCCGCGTCCTGTGCCCCGAGCGGTCCACGCGCCGTCTCGTAAGCCCCAATCGGTCCACGCGCCGTCTAAGAGAGCCCATCATTTCACGCGCCGTCTCCAGAGCCCCGATCGTTCCACGCGCCGTCTCTAAGCCCCGCTCGGTCCACGCGCCATCTCCTGGGCCCAATCGGTCCACACGCTGTCTCGTGAGCCCCGATAGGTACACGCGTCGTCTCCTACGCCCCGATCGGTCCACGCGCCTTCTCCGAGCACCGATTGGTCCACGCGCCGTCGCCCGAACCCCAATTGGTCCACGCGCCGTCGCCCGAACCCCAATTGGTCCACGCGCCGTCCCCCGAAACCGAACTACTCCACGAGCAACCTCCTGAGCTCGAGCCGGTCCACGCGCAGTCTCCGAGCCCCGATCGATCCACGCATCGTCTCCTAAGCCCCGATCGGTTGACGCGTCATTTACGAGCGCCGATCGGTCTACGCGCCGTCTCCTGAGCCCCGATCGGTCCACACGCCATCTCCTAAGCCCCGATCCGTCCACGGGCCGTCTCTAAACCGCGATCGGTCAACGCTCCGTCACCAAGCCCCGATCCGTACAAGCGTCGTGTCCGAGCCCCGATCGGTCGACGCGTCGTCTCCTAAGACCCGACCGGTTCACCCGCTGTCTCCTGAGCCCCGATCGGTCCACGCGTCGTCTCCAAAGCCCTGATCGGTCCACGTGCCGTCTCCGAGCCCCGATCGGTCCACGCGCCGTCTCCTGAACCCCGATACGTTCACGCGCAGTCGCCGAGCCCCGATCGGTCCACGCGCCGTCGCCGAGCCTCGATCGTTCCACGCGCCGTCTCTGAGCCCCAATCGGTCCACGCGCCGTCTCCTGAGCCCGGATCGTTCCACGCGTCGTCCCCGAATCCCCGATCCGTACACGCTTCGTCTGCGAGCCTCGATCGGTCCACGCGCCGTCGCCGAGCTCCGATGGGTCCACGCGCCGCATCCTGAGCCCCGATCGGACGGCGCGTCGTCTCCTGAACCCCGATTGCTCCTAGGCCCGTTTCCTGAGCCCCGATCGGTCCACGCGCCGTCGCCGATCCCCGATCAGTCCAGCCGCGGCCTCCTGAGCCCCGGTCGGTCCACGCGTTTTCTCCTAAGCCCCGATCGGTCGACGCGTCGTCTCCTGAGCCCCGACCGATCCAAGCATCGTCTCCTCAGCCTCGATCGCTCCACGCGCCGTCTCCTGTGCTCCGATCGTTCCACGGGCCGTTTCCGAGCCCCGATCGGTCCACGCGTCGGCTCGTAAGCCTCGATCGGTCCACCTGCGGCCTGCTTAGCCCCGGTCGGTCCAGGCGCCGTCTCCGAGCCCCGATTGGTCCACGCATTGTCTCCTAAGCCCCGATCGGTCCACGCGCCTTCGCCTAAGCCCCGATCGATCCACGGGCCGTCTCCGAGCGCCGATCGGTTCACGCGCCGTCTCCTAAGCCCCGATCGGTTAACGCGCCGTCTCCGAGGCGCGATCGGTCCACGCGCCGTCGCCGAACCCCAATTGGTCCACGCGCAACCGCCTGAGCCCCAGTCGGTTCACGCGCGGTCGCCGAACCCCGATCGGTCCACGCGTCGTCTCCGAGCCCCGATCGGTCCACGCGCCGTCGCCGAGCTATGATCGGTCCACGCGCGGCCTCCTGAGCCCCAATCGGTCCACGCGCCGTCGCCGAGCCGCGATCGGTCCACGCGCGGCCTCCTGAGGCCCGATTGGTTCACGCGCCGTATCCGAGCCCCAATCGGCGCACGCGCCGTCTCCTGAGCCCCGATCGGTCCACGCGCGGCCTCCTGAGCCCCGGTCGGTCCGCGCGCCGTCACCTCAGCCCCGATCGGTCAATGCGTCGTCTCCTAAGCCCCGGTCGGTCCACGCGCCGTCTCCGAGCGCCGATCGGTTCACGCGCCGTCTCCTGAGCCCCGATCGTTCCACGCGCCGTCTCCGAGCTCCGATCGGCCCACGCGCCGTCTCCTAAGCCCCGATCGGTCCAAGCGCCTTCTCCTAAGCCTAAATCGGTCCACGCGTCGTGTCCGAGCCCCGATGGGTCCACTCGCCGTCTCCGAGCCCCGATCGGCTCACGCATCGTCTCCTAAGCCCCGATCGGTTAACGCGCCGTCTCCGATCCGCGATCGGTCCACGCGCCGTCGCCGAACCCCAATTGGTCCACGCGCAACCGCCTGAGCCCCAGTCGGACCACGCGTCGTCTCCGAGCTCCAATCGGTCCACGCGCCGTTTCCTGAGACCTGATCGGTCCATGCGTCGTCTTCTAAGCCCCGATGCCTCCACGCGCCGTCTCCGAGCCACGATCGGTTCAGGCGCCGCTTCCCAAGCCCCGATCAGTCCACGTGCCGTCTCCTAAGCCCCGATCGCTCCACGGACCGGTCCCTGATCCCCGATCGATCCACGCGCCGCCTCCTGAGTCCCGATCGGTCAACGCGTCGTGACCTAAACCCTGATCGGTCCACGTGCCGTCTCCGAGCCCCGATGGGTCCACGCGCCGCATCCTGAGCCCCGATCGTTCCACGCGCCGTCTCCGAGCCCCGAACGGCCCACGCGCCGTCTTCGAGCCCCGATCGGTCCACTCATCGTCTCCTAAGCCCCAATCGGTTAACGCGCTGTCTCTTGAGCCCCGATCGTTCCACCCGCCGTCTCCGAGCCCCGATCGGTCCCTGCGCCGTCTCCTGAGCCCCAATAGGTCCACTCGCTGTTTCCTGAGCCCCGATAGGTACACGCGTCGTTTCCTACGCCCCGATCAGTCCACGCGTCGTCTCCTAGGCCCCGATCGGTCCACGCGCCGTCTCCGAGCCCCGATCGGTCTACGCACCGTGTCCTGATCCCCATCGGTCCACGCGGCGCCTCCGGAGCTCCGAAGGATCTACGCGAGGCTTCTGAGCCCCGGTCCGTCCGCGCGACGTCTCCGAGCCCCGATCGGTCCCTGCGCCGTCTCCTGAGCCCCAATAGGTCCACTCGCTGTCTCCTGAGCCCCGATTGGTATACGCGTCGTTTCCTACCCCGCGATCAGTCCACGCGTCGTCTCCTAGGCCCCGATCGGTCCACGAACCGTGTCCTGATCCCCATCGGTCCACGCGGCGCCTCCGGAGCCCCGATCGATCTACGGGAGGCTTCTGAGCCCCGGTCCGTCCGCGCGCCGTCTCCTGAGCCCCGATCGGTCGACGCGTCGTCTCCTGAGCCCCGATCGATCCACGCATCGTCTCCTGAGCCCCGATCGCTCCAGGCGCCGTTTTCTGAGCACCGTTCGGTCCACGCGTCGTCTTCAAAGCCCCGATGCCTCCACGCGCCGTCTCCGAGCCACGATCGGTCCGTGCGCCGCTTCCAGAGCCCTATCGGTCCACGCGTCCTCACCTGATCTATTGGTCCACGCGCCGTCTCCTAAGCCCCAATCGGTCCACGTGCCGTCTCCGAGCGCCGATCGGTTCACGCGCCGTCTCCTGAGCCCCGATCGGTCCACGCGTCGTTCCCTAAGCTCCGATCCATCCACGCGCAGTCTCCTGAGCCCCGATCGGTCCACGCATCGCCTCCTGAGCCCCGGACGGTCCAGGCGCCGTCTCCGAACCCCGAGCGGTCGACGCGCCGTCTCCGAGCCCAGATCGGTCCACGCGCCGTCTCCGAGCCCCAATCGGTCCACGCGCCATCGCCGAACCCCAATTGATCCACGCGCAACCACCTGAGCCCCAGTCGGTCCACGCGCGGCCTCCTGAGCCATGGTCGGTTCATGCGCCGTCTCCTGAACCCCGATCGGTCCACGCGTCGTTCCCTAAGCCCCGATCCATCCACGCGCAGACTCCTGAGCCCCGATCGGTCCACGCATCGCCTCCTGAGCCCCGGACGGTCCAGGCACCGTCTCCGAACCCCGAGCGGTCGACGCGCCGTCTCCTAAGCCCCGGACGGTCCACCCGCCGTTTCCGAGCCCCGATCGCTCCACGCGCCGTCTCCTGAGCCCCGATCGGTCCACGCATCGTCTCCTAAGCCCCGATCGGTCCACGCGCCGTTTCCGAGCCCCGATCGGTCCACGCATCGTCTGCTAAGCCCCGGACGGTCCACCCGCCGTTTCCGAGGCCGATCGCTCTACGCGCCGTCTCCTGAGCTCTGATCGGTCCACGCATCGTCTCCTGATCTCCGATCGGTCCACGCGCCGTCTCCTAAGCCCCGATCGGTCCACGCGCCGTCTCCTAAGCCCCGATCGGTCCAAGCGGCGTCTCCGAGCCCCGATCGGTCCACGCGCCGTCTCCTGAGCCCCGATCGGTCCACGCGTTGTCTCCTAAGCCCCGATCGGTCCAAGCGTCGTCTCCTAAGCCCCGATCCGTCGACGCGTCGTCTCCTGAGCCCCGATCGATCCACGCGTCTTCTCCTGAGCCCCGACCGCTCCACGCGTCGTCTCCGAGCTCCGATCGGTCCAGGTGCCGTTTCCGAGTCCCGATTGGTCCATGCGTCGTCTTCGAAGCCCCGATGCCTCCACGCGCTGTCTCCGAGCCACGATCGGTGCAGGCGCCGCTTCCTGAACCCCGATCGGTCCACGCGCTGTCTCCTGAGCCCCGATCCATCCACGCGCAGTCGCCGAGCCCCGATCGGTCCACGCGCGGTCTACTGAGCTCCGGTCGGTCCACGCGCCGTCTCCAAGCCTCAATCCGTACACGCGTCGTCTCCGAGCCCCGATCGGTCCACGCGCCATCGCCGAACCCCGATCGGTCCACACGCCGTCTCCTGAGCTCCGAACGGTCCACACCCCTTGTCCTGAGCCCCGATCGGCCGACGCGTCGTCTCCTAAGCCCCGACCGGTTCACGCGCCGTCTCCTGTGCACGGATCGAATCACGTGCCGTCTCCTAAGCCCCGATCGGTCCACACGTCGTCTCCTAAGCCCCAATCGGTCCACGCGTCGTCTCCTAAGCCCCGATCCGTCGCCGCGTCGTCTCCTGAGCCCCGATCAATTGACGCGTCTTCTCCTGAGCCCCGATCGCTCCTCGCGCCGTCTCCTGAGCCCCGCTCGGTCCATGCGTCGTCTTCTTAGCCCCGATGCCTCCACGCGCCGTCTCCGAGCCACGATAAGTCCAGGCGCCGCTTCCTGCGCCCCGATCGATCCACGCGCCGTCTCGTAAGCCACAATCGGTCCTCGCGCCGTCTCCTAGCCCCGATCGGTCCACGCGCCGTCTCCTGAGCCCCGATCGGTCCTCGCGTCGTCTCCTAAGCCCCGATCGGTCGACCGGTCGTCTCCTAAGCCCCGATCGGTCGACGCGTCGTCTCCTAATCCCCGGTCGGACTACGCGCCGTCGCCGAATCCCAATTGGTCCACGCGCAACCTCCTGAGCCCCAGTCGGTCCACGCGCTGTCTCCGAGCACCGATCGGTTCACGCATCGTCTCCTAAACCCCGCTCTGTTAACGCGTCGTCTCCTGAGCCCCGATCGCTCCACGCGCCGTCTCCTGAGGCCCGATCGGTCCACGCGTCGTCTCCGAGCACCGTTCGGTCCACGCGCCGTTTCCTGAGCCCCGATCGGTCTATGCGTCGTCTTTTAAGCCCCGATACCTCCACGCGCCGTCTCCGAGCCACGATCGGTCCAGGCGCCGCTTCCTGATCCCCGATCGGTCCACGCGTCGCCTCCTAAGCCCCGATCGGTCCACGCGCCGTCTCCTAAGCCCCGATCGATCCACGCGCCGTCTCCGAGCGCCGATCGGTTCACGCGCCGTCTCCTGTGCTCCGATCGTTCCACGCGCCGTCTCCGAGCCCCGATCGGTCCACGCGCCGTCTCCTCAGCCCCGATCGGTCCACGCGTCGGCTCCTAAGCCTCGATCGGTCCACGTGCCACGGCCGATCGGGGCCCAGGAGACGGCGCGTCGACCGACCGGAGCTCAGGAGATTCGCGTGGATCGATCGGGGCTCCGTAGGCGGCGCGTGGACCGATTGGGGCTTAGGAGACGACGCGTGGACCGATCGGGACTCAGGAGATGGCGCGTGGCCCGATTGGGCTCGGATACGGCGCGTGAAACGACCGGGGATCAGGAGGCCGCGCGAGAACCGATCGCGGCTCGGCGACGGCGCGTGGACCGATCGGAGCTTCGAAGACGACGCGTAGACCGATTGGGGCTCAGGAGACAGCGCGTGGACTGATCTGGGCGGGGAGACGGCGCGTTAACCGATCGGCGCTCGGAGACGCCGCATCGACCCATCGGGGTTCGGTGACGGCGCGTGGACCATCCGGGGTCAGGAGGGGATGCGTGGACCGATCGCGCCTCTGGAGACTGCGCGTGGATCGATCGGGGCTCGGAGACGACGAGTGGACCGATCGGGGCTCGGAGACAGCGCGTGAACCGACTGGGGCTCAGGCGGTTGCGCGTGGACGAATTGGGGTTCGGCGACGGCGCGTGAACCGATCGGCGCTCGGAGACGGCGCGTGGACCGATCGTGGCTTAGGAGAAGGCGCGTGGACCGATCGGGGCTTAGGAGACGGCGCGTGAACCGATCGGCGCTCGGAGACGGCACCTCGACCGATCGGGGCTTATGAGACTGCGCGTAGATCGACCGGAAATCAGGAGACGACGCGTGCACCGATCGGGGCTCTAGAAGCAGCGTGTGGAGCGATCGGGGCTCAGGAGACGATGCGTGGACCGATCGGAGCTCAGGTGACGGCGCGCGGACCGACCGGGGCTCAGGAGACTCGTGTGGATCGATCGGGGCTTCGGAGGCGCCGCGTGGACCGATGGGGATCAGGAGACGGTGCGTGAACCAACCGGGGCTCCGGAGGCCGCGTGTGGACTGATCGCGGCTCGGAGACGGCGCGTGGACCGACCGGGGCTTAGGACACAACGCGTGGACCGATCGGGGCTCAGGAAACGGCGCCTGGACCGATCGTGGCTCGGAGACGGCGCGAGGAGGCATCTGGGCTTAGAAGACGACAAGTGGACCGATGGGGGCTCAGGAGACGGCTCGTGGAGCGATCGGGGCTTAGGAGACGGCGCGTGGGCCGAACGGGGCTCAGGAGACGGCGCGTGAAGTTATCGACGCTCGGAGACGGCGCGCGGAGGCATCGGGGCTAAGAAGACGACGCATGGACCGATCGGGGCTCAGGAAACGGCGTGTGGACCGATCAGAGCTCGGAGACGACGCGTGGACGTGTCGGGGCTTAGGAGACTACGCGTGTACCTAACGGGGCTCAGGAGACAGCGCGTGGACCGATCGGAGCTCAGGAGGCGGCGCGTGGATCGATCGGGGCTCGGGGACGGCGCGTTAACCGATCGGGGCGTAGGAGACGATGCGTGGACCGATCGGGCTCGGAAACGGCGCGTGAACCGACCGGGGCTCAGGAAGCCGCGCGTGGACCGATCCAGGCTCGGCGACGGCGCGTGGACCGATCGGGGCTCGGAGACGATGCGTGCACGGATCAGGGCTCAGGAAGCGGCGCGTGGACCGGTCGAGGCTTAGGAGACGACTCCTGGACCGATCGGGGCTTAGGAGGCGGCGCGTGAAACGATCGGGGCTCAGCAGACGGCGCGTGAACCGATCGGGACTCAGGAGACCGCGCGCGGACCGATCGGGGCTCGGCGACTACGCGTGGACGTATCGGAGCTCAGAAGACGCCGCGTGGACCGATTGGGGCTCAGGAGAAGGGGTGTGGACCGATCGGGTCTCAGGAGACGGCGCGTGAACCGATCGGGGCTCGGCGACGGCGCGTGGACCGATCGGGGCTCGGAGACGACACGTATACGGATCGGGGCTTGGTGACGGCGCGTTGACCGATCGCGGCTCAGGAGACGGCGCGTGGACCGGTCGGGGCTTAGGAGACTCGCGTGGAACGATCGGGGCTCAGGAGACGGCGCGTGAACCAATCGGCGCTCGGAGACGGCGCGTAGATCGATCGTGGGTTAGGAGAAGGCGCGTGGAACGATCGGGGCTCAGGAGACGGCGCGTGAACCAATCGGCGCTCGGAGACGGCGCGTCGACCGGTCGGGGTTCGCAGACGGCGCGTGGACCAATTGGGGTTCGGCGATGGCGCGTGGACCGATCGGCGCTCGGAGACGGCGCGTCGACCGATCGGATTCCGCAAACGGCGTGTGGACCCTCTGGGGCTTAGGAGACGCTGCGTGGACCGATCGGGGCTCAGGAGACTGCGCGTGGATGGATCGGGGCTTAGGGAATGATGCGTGGACGGATCGGGGCTCGGAGACGGCGCGTGGAACGATCGGGGCTCAGTAGACGACGCGTGGACCGATCGGTGCTCAGGAGACGGCGCGTAGACCGATCGTGGCTCGGCGACTGCGCGTGGATCGATCGGGGCTTAGGAAACGATGCGTGGACCAATCGAGGCTCGGCGACCGCGCGTGGACCGATCGGGGCTCGGAAACGACGCGTTAAGCGATCGGGGGTTAGAAGACGACGCGAGGACCGATAGGGGCTTAGGAGACGACGTGTGGACCGATCGGGGCTGAGGAGAAGGGGTGTGGACCGATCGGGTCTCAGGAGACGGCGCGTGAACCGATCGGGGCTCGGCGACGGCGCGTGGACCGATCGGGGCTCGGAGACGGCGCGGGAACCGACCGGGGCTTTGTGACGGCGCGTTTACCGATCGCGGCTCGGAGACGGCCCGTGGACGGATCGGGGCTTAGGAGGCGACGCGTGGACCTATCGGGGCTGGGAGACAGCGCGTGGACCGACTGGGGCTCAGGCGGTTGCGCGTGGACCAATTGGGGTTCGGCGACGGCCCGTGGACTGATCGGGGCTCGGAGACGGGGCGTTAACCGATCGGGGCTTAGGAGACGATGCGTGGACCGATCGGGCTCGGAAATGGCGCGTGAACCGACCGGGGCTCAGGAAGCTGCGCGTGGACCGATCCAGGCTCGGCGACGGCGCGTGGACCGATCGGGGCTCGGAGACGACGCGTGTACGGATCGGGGCTCAGGAGGCCCCGCGTGGACCGATCGCGGCTCGGCGCCAGCGCGTGGACGGATCGGGACTCAGGAGACGGCGCGTGAACCGATCGGCGCTCGGAGACGCCGCGTGGATAGATTGGGGTTTACGAAACGGCGCGTGGACCGATCGGGACTCGGAGACGGCGCGTGGACCTTTCGGGGCTTAGGAGACGACGCGTGGATCGATCGGCGCTCGGAGACGCCGCGTGGAGGCATCGGGGCTTAGAAGACGATGCGTGAACCGATCGGGGCTTAGGAGACGACGTGTGGACCGATCGGGGCTTACGAGACGATGCGTGGACCGATCGGGGCTCACGACACGGCGCGTGTAGCGATCGGGGCTCAGGAGACGACGCGTCGACCGATCGGGGCTCAGGAAGCGGCGCGTGGAACCATCGGGGCTCGGAGACAATGCGTGAACCGATCGTGCTCGGAGACGGCGGATGAACCGATCGGGGCTGAGGAGACGGCGCGTGGACCGATCGGGGCTGAGGAGACGGCGCGTGGACCGATCGGGGCTTAGGAGCCGACGCGTGGACCGATCGGGCCCCAGGAAACGGGGCCTGCGCCGATCGGGGCTTAGGATACGACGCGTGGACCGATCGGGGCTCGGAGACGGTGCTTGGACGTATCGGGGATCAGTAGACGGCCCGTGGACCGACCGGGGCTCGGAGACGACGTGTGAAACGATCGGGGCGCAGGAGACGGTGCGTGGACCGATCGTGGCTCGGAGACGGCGCGAGGAGGCATCTGGGCTTAGAAGACGACGCGTGGACCGATTGGGTCTCAGGAAACGGGGCGTGAACCGATCGGGGCTTAGGAGACGGCGCGTGAACCGATCGGCGCTCGGAGACGGCGCGTGGACCGATCGAAGCTTAGGAGACGACGCATGGACCGATCGGGGCTCAGGAAACGGCGTGTGGACCGATCAGAGCTCGGAGACGACGCGTGGACCGATCGGGGCTTAGGAGACTACGCGTGTACCTAACGGGGCTCAGGAGACAGCGCGTGGAACGATCGGGGCTCAGGAGGCGGCGCGTGGATCGATCGGGGCTCGGGGACGGCGCGTTAACCGATCGGGGCGTAGGAGACGATGCGTGGACCGATCGGGCTCGGAAACGGCGCGTGAACCGACCGGGGCTCAGGAAGCCGCGCGTGGACCGATCCAGGCTCGGCGACGGCGCGTGGACCGATCGGGGCTAGGAGACGATGCGTGTACGGATCAGGGCTCAGGAAGCGGCGCGTGGACCGGTCGGGGCTTAGGAGACGACTCGTGGACCGATCGGGGCTTAGGAGGCGGCGCGTGAAACGATCGGGGCTCAGCAGACGGCGCGTGAACCGATCGGGACTCAGGAGACCGCGCGCGGACCGATCGGGGCTCGGCGACTACGCGTGGACGTATCGGGGCTCAGAAGACGCCGCGTGGACCGATCGGGGCTCAGGAGAAGGGGTGTGGACCGATCGGGTCTCAGGAGACGGCGCGTGAACCGATCGGGGCTCGGCGACGGCGCGTGGACCGATCGGGGCTCGGAGACGACACGTATACGGATCGGGGCTTGGTGACGGCGCGTTGACCGATCGCGGCTCAGGAGACGGCGCGTGGACCGGTCGGGGCTTAGGAGACTCGCGTGGTTCGATCGGGGCTCCGGAGGGCGAGCGTGGACCGATCGGGGCTCGGAGACGGCGCGTGAACCGACCGGGGCTTAGGAGACGCTGCGTGGACCGATCGGGGCTCATGAGACTGCGCGTGGATGGATCGGGGCTTAGGGAACGACGCGTGAACGGATCGGGGCTCGGAGACGGCGCGTGGAACGATCGGGGCTCAGTAGACGACGCGTGGATCAATTGGGGTTCGGCGACGGCGCGTGGGCCGATCGGGGCTCAGGAGACGACGCGTGGAACGATCGTGGCTTAGGAGAAGGCGCGTGGAACGATCGGGGCTCAGGAGACGTCGCGTGAACCAATCGGCGCTCGGAGACGGCGCGTAGATCGATCGTGGGTTAGGAGAAGGCGCGTGGAACGATCGGGGCTCAGGAGACGGCGCGTGAACCAATCGGCGCTCGGAGACGGCGCGTAGATCGATCGTGGGTTAGGAGAAGGCGCGTGGAACGATCGGGGCTCAGGAGACGGCGCGTGAACCAATCGGCGCTCGGAGACGGCGCGTCGACTGGTCGGGGTTCGCAGACGGCGCGTGGACCAATTGGGGTTCGGCGATGGCGCGTGGACCGATCGGCGCTCGGAGACGGCGCGTCGACCGATCGGATTCCGCAAATGGCGTGTGGACCCTTTGGGGCTTAGGAGACGCTGCGTGGACCGATCGGGGCTCAGGAGACTGCGCGTGGATGGATCGGGGCTTAGGGAATGATGCGTGGACGGATCGGGGCTCGGAGACGGCGCGTGGAACGATCGGGGCTCAGTAGACGACGCGTGGACCGATCGGTGCTCAGGAGACGGCGCGTAGACCGATCGTGGCTCGGCGACTGCGCGTGGATCGATCGGGGCTTAGGAAACGATGCGTGGACCAATCGAGGCTCGGCGACCGCGCGTGGACCGATCGGGGCTCGGAAACGACGCGTTAAGCGATCGGGGGTTAGAAGACGACGCGAGGACCGATGGGGGCTTAGGAGACGACGTGTGGACCGATCGGGGCTCAGGAGAAGGGGTGTGGACCGATCGGGTCTCAGGAGACGGCGCGTGAACCGATCGGGGCTCGGCGACGGCGCGTGGACCGATCGGGGCTCGGAGACGGTGCGTGAACCGACCGGGGCTTTGTGACGGCGCGTTTACCGATCGCGGCTCGGAGACGGCCGGTGGACGGATCGGGGCTTAGGAGGCGACGCGTGGACCGATCGGGGCTGGGAGACAGCGCGTGGACCGACTGGGGCTCAGGCGGTTGCGCGTGGACCAATTGGGGTTCGGCGACGGCCCGTGGACTGATCGGGGCTCGGAGACGGCCCGTTAACCGATCGGGGCTTAGGAGACGATGCGTGGACCGATCGGGCTCGGAGACGACGCGTGTACGGATCGGGGCTCAGGAGGTCCCGCGTGGACCGATCGCGGCTCGGCGCAAGCGCGTGGACGGATCGGGACTCAGGAGACGGCGCGTGAACCGATCGGCGCTCGGAGACGCCGCGTGGACAGATTGGGGTTTACGAAACGGCGCGTGGACCGATCGGGACTCGGAGACGGCGCGTGGACCGTTCGGGGCTTAGGAGACGACGCGTGGATCGATCGGCGCTCGGAGACGCCGCGTGGACAGATTGGGGCTTACGAAACGGCGCGTGGACCGATCGGGACACGGAGACGGCGCGTGGACCGTTCGGGGCTTAGGAGACGACGCGTGGCACGTCCGGGGCGTAGGAGACGATGCGTGGACCGATCGGGGCTCAGGAGACGGCGCGTGGAGCGATCGGGGCTCGAAAACGGCGCGTGGACCGATCGGGGTTCGGCGACGGCGCGTGGACCGTCCGGGGGGTAGGAGACGATGCGTGGACCGATCGGGGCTTGGAGACGGCGCGTGGACCGATCGGAGCTCGGAGACGGCCCGTGGACCTATCGCGGCTCGGAGACGGCGCGTGGACCTATCGCGGCTCGGTGACGGCGCGTGGACCGATCGGGGCTTAGGAGAAGACGCGTGGACCGATCGGGGCTCGGAGACGACGCGTGTACGGATCGGGGCTCAGGAAACGGCGCGTGGACCGGTCGGGGCTTAGGAGACGACTCCTGGACCGATCGGGGCTTAGGAGGCGGCGCGTGAAACGATCGGGGCTCAGGAGACGGCGCGTGAACCGATCGGGGATCAGGAGACCGCGCGTGGACCGATCGGGGCTCGGCGACTACGCGTGGACGTATCGGGGCTCAGGAGACGCCGCGTGGACCGATCGGGGCTCGGAAACGACGCGTTAAGCGATCGGGGGTTAGAAGACGACGCGTGGACCGATGGGGGCTTAGGAGACGACGTGTGGACCGATGGGGGCTGGGAGACAGCGCGTGGACCGACTGGGGCTCAGGAGAAGCCGCGTGGACCGATTGGGGCTTAGGAGACAACGCGTTGACCGATCGGGGCTTCGGAGACGGTACGTGGACCGATCGGGGCTCGGAGACGACGCGAGGACCGATCGGGGATCAGGAGACGGCGCGTGAACCGACCGGAGCTCAGGAGATTCGCGTGGATCGATCGGGGCTCCAGAGGCGGCGCGTGGACCGATTGGGGAGCAGGAGATGTGGCGTGGACCGATCGAGGCTCAGGAGACGGCGCGTGGACCGATCGGGGCTTAGGAGACGAGGCGCGAACCGATCGACGCTCGAAGACGGCGCGTGGACCGGTCGGGGCTCAGGGGACGACGCGTAGACCGATCGGGGCTCGGAGACGGCGCGTGGATCGATAGGGGCTGAGTAGACGGCGCGTCGACCCGTCGGGGCTTAGGAGACGGCGCGTGGACCGATCGGGGCTTAGGAAGCGGCGCCTGGACCGATCGTGACTCGGAGACAGCGCGTGGAGGCATCGGGGCTTAGAAGACGATGCGTGAGCCGATCGGGGCTTAGGAGATGATGCGTGGACATATCAGAGCTCAGGAGACGACGCGCGGACCGATCGGGGCTCGGAGACGGCGCGTGGACCTATCGCGGCTCGGTGACGGCGCGTGGACCGATCGGGGCTTAGGAGAAGACGCGTGGACCGATCGGGGCTCAGAAGACGTCGCGGGGACCGGTCGGGGCTTAGGAGACTCGCGTGTATCTATCGGGGTGCTGGAGGCGGCGCGTGGACCGGTCGCGGATCAGGAGACGGTGCGTGGACCGATCGGGGCTTAGGAGATGACGCGTGGACCGATCGGGGCTCAGGAGACGGCGCGTGGACTGATAACGGCTTAGGAGACGACCCCTGAACCGATCGGGGCTCAGGAGACGGCGCGTGGACCGGTCGGGGCTTAGGAGACTCGCGTGGATCTATCGAGGCTCGGAGACGGTGCGTGGACGTATCGGGGATCAGGAGACGGCGCGTGGACCGACCGGGGCTCAGGAGACGGCGCGTGAACCGATCGGCGCTCGGAGACGGCGCGTGGACCGATCGGATCTTAGGAGACGACGCGTGGACCATCCGGGGCTCGGAGATGGCGCGTGGAGGCATCGGGGCTAAGAAGACGATGCGTGGACCGATCGGGGCTTCGGAGACGACGCGTGGACCGATCGGGGCTTAGGAGACGACGCGTGGACCGATCGCGGCTTAGGAGACGGCGCGTGGACCGATCGGGGCTTAGGAGACGGCGCGTGAAGAGATCGGGGCTCAGGAGACGACGCGTCGATCGATTGGGTCTCAGGAGGCGGCGCGTGGACCCATTGGGGCTCGGAGACGACGTGTGGAACGATCGGGGCGCAGGAGCCGGGGCCTGGACCGATCGTGGCTCGGAGACGGCGCGAGGAGGCATCTGTGCTTAGAAGACGACGCGTGGACCGATTGGGTCTCAGGAAACAGGGCGTGAACCGATCGGGGCTTAGGAGACGAAGCGTGGAACGATCGGTGCTCGCAGACGACGCGTGTACCAATCGGGGCTTAGGGAACGACGCGTTGACCGATCGGGGCTCGGAGATAGTCTGTGGATGTATCGGGGCTCGGAGATGGTGCGTGGACGTATCGGGGCTTAGGGAACGACGCGAGGACCGATCGGGGCTCAGGAGACGGCGCCTGGACCGATCGTGGCTCGGAGACGGCGCGTGGACCTATCGCGGCTCGGAGACGGCGCCTGGACCGATCGTGGCTCGGAGACGGCGCGTGGAGGCATCGGGGCTTAGAAGACGATGCGTGAACCGATCGGGGCTTAGGAGACGACGTGTGGACCGATCGGGGCTTACGAGACGATGCGTGGACCGATCGGGGCTCACGACACGGCGCGTGTAGCGATCGGGGCTCAGGAGACGACGCGTGTATCGATCGGAGCTCACGAGACGACGCGTCGACCGATCGGGGCTCAGGAAGCGGCGCGTGGAACCATCGGGGCTCGGAGACAATGCGTGAACCGATCGTGCTCAGAGACGGCGGATGAACCGATCGGGGCTGAGGAGACGGGGCGTGGACCGATCGGGGCTGAGGAGACGGCGCGTCGACCGATCGGGGCTTAGGAGCCGACGCGTGGACCGATCGGGCCTCAGGAAACGGGGCCTGCGCCGATCGGGGCTTAGGATACGACGCGTGGACCGATCGGGGCTCGAAGACGGTGCTTGGACGTATCGGGGATCAGTAGACGGCGCGTGGACCGACCGGGGCTCGGAGACGACGTGTGAAACGATCGGGGCGCAGGAGACGGTGCGTGGACCGATCGTGGCTCGGAGACGGCGCGTGTACCGATCGGGGCTTAGGGAACGACGCGTGGACGGATCGGGGCTCAGGAGACGGCGCGTGGACCGTTCGGGGTTTAGGAGACTCGCGTGTATCTATCGGGGTGCCGGAGGCGGCGCGTGGACCGATCGCGGATCAGGAGACGGTGCGTGGACCGATCGGGGCTTAGGAGATGACGCGTGGACCGATCGGGGCTTAGCAGACGATGCGTGGACTGATCGGGGCTCAGGAGACGGCGCGTGGACTGATAGGGGCTTAGGAGACGACCCGTGAACCGATCGGGGCTCAGGAGACGGCGCGTGGACCGGTCGCGGCTTAGGAGACGAAGCGTGGAACGATCGGGGCTCGCAGACGACGCGTGTACCGATCGGGGCTTAGGGAACGACGCGTGGACCGATCGGGGCTCAGGAGACGGCGCGTGGACTGATAGGGGCTTAGGAGACGGCGCGTGAACCGATCGGCGCTCGGAGACGGCGCGTGGACCGATCGAAGCTTAGGAGACGACGCGTGGACCATCTGGGGCTCGGAGACGGCGCGTGGAGGCATCGGGGCTAAAAAGACGATGCGTGGACCGATCGGAGCATAGGAGACGACGCATGGACCGATCGCGGCTTAGGAGAAGGCGCGTGGACCGATCGGGGCTCAGGAGACGTTGCATGGAACCGATCGGGGCTTAGGAGACTCGCGTGTATGTATCGGGGTGCCGGAGGCGGCCCGTGGACCGATCGCGGATCAGGAGACGGTGCGTGGACCGATCGGGGCTTGGAAGATGACGCGTGGACCGATCGGGGCTTAGCAGACGACGCGTGGACCGAACGGGGCTCAGGTGACGGCGCGTGGACCGGTCGGGGCTTAGGAGACGACGCGCAGCCCGATCGGGGCTTAGGAGACGATACGTATACCGATCGGGGCTCAGGAAGCGGCTCCTGGACCGATCGTGGGTCGGAGACGGCGCGTGGAGGCATCGGGCCTCAGGAGACGGCGCATGGACCGATCGGCGCTCAGGAGACGGCGCCTGGGCCGATAGGGGCTCAGGAGACGGCGCGTGGACCGATAGGGGCTTAGGAGACGACCCGTGGACCGATCGGGGCTCAGGAGACGGCGCGTGAACCGATCGGTGCTCGGAGACGGCGCGTGGACCAATCGGGGCTTAGGAGACGACGCGTGGACCATCCGGGGCTCCGAGACGGCGCGTGGAGGCATCGGGGCTAAGAAGACGATGCGTGGGCCGATCGGGGCTTCGGAGACGACGCGTGGACCGATCGGGGCTTAGGAGACGACGCGTGGACCGATCGCGGCTTAGGAGACGACGCGTAGACCGATCGCGGCTCAGGAGACATCGCGTGGACCGATTGGGGATCAGGACACGGCGCGTGGATGGATGGAGGCGTAGGGAACGACGCGTGGACCGATCGGGGCTCAGGAGACGGCGCGTGGACTGATAGGGGCTCGGAGACGGCGCGAGGAGGCATCTGGGCTTAGAAGACGACGCGTGGACCGATTGGGTCTCAGGAAACGGGGCGTGAACCGATCGGGGCTTAGGAGACGAAGCGTGGAACGATCGGGGCTGAGGAAGCGGCGCTTGGACCGATCGTGGCTCGGAGACGTCGCGTGGAGGCATCTGGGCTTAGAAGACGACGCGTGGACCGATCGGGGATCAGGAGACGGTGCGTGGACCGATCGGGGCTCGAAGACGGCGCGGGGACGTATCGGCGCTTAGGAGACGGCGCGTGGACCGATCGGGGCTCAGGAAGCGGTGCCTGGACCGATCGTGGCTCGGAGACGGCGCGTTGAGGCATCGGGGCTTACAAGACGACGCGTGGACCGATCGGGTCTCAGGAAACAGCACGTGGACCGATCGGTGCTCGGAGACGACGCGTGGACCGATCGGGGCTCAGGAGACGGCGTGTGGAGCGATCGGGGCTCGGAGACGGCACGTGGACCGATCGGGGCATAGGAGACGACGCGTTGACCGATCGGGGCTTAGGAGACGATACGTACACCGATCGGGGCTCAGGAAGCGGCGCCTGGACCGATCGTGGCTCGGAGACGGCGCGTGGAGGCATCGGGCCTCAGGAGACGGCGCATGGACCGATCGGCGCTCAGGAGACGGCGCCTGGGCCGATCGGGGCTCAGGAGGCGGCGCGCGGACACATCGGGGCTCGGAGACGACATGTGGAACGATCGGGTCTTAGGAGACGACGCGAGGACCGATCGCGGCTTAGGAGAAGGCGCGTGGACCGATCAGGGCTCAGGAGACGGCGCGTGGACCGATCGGGGCTCAGGAGACGTTGCATGGACCGGTCGGGGCTTAGGAGACTCGCGTGGACCGATCGGGGCTTAGGAGACTCGCGTGGACCGTTCGGGGCTCACGAGGCGGCGCGTGGACCGATCGGGGCTCGGAGACGGCGTGTGGACGTACCGGGGCTCCGGAGACAGCGTGTGGACCGATTGGGGATAAGGAGACGGCGCGTGGATGGACCGGGGCTTAGGGAACGATGCGTGGACCGATTGGGCTTAGGAGATGACGCGTGGACCGATCGGGGCGCGGAGACGGCGGGTGGGCCGACCGCGGTTTAGGAGAAGGCGCTTGGACCGAACGGGGCTTAGGAGACGGCGCGTGGACCGATCGGGGCTCGGAGACGGCGCGTGGAACGATCGGGACTCAGGAGACGGCGCGTCAACCGATCGGCGCTCGGAGACGGCGCATGGACCGAACGGGGCTTAGGAGACGGTGCGTGGACCGATCGGAGATCAAGAGATGACGCGTGGACCGATCGGGGTTCTGGAAGCGGCGCACGGACCGATCGTGGCTCGGAGACGGCGCGTGGAGGCATCGGGGCTTTGAAGACGATGCGTGGACCGATCGGGGCTCAGGAAACGGTGTGTGGCGCGATCGGGGCTCAGGAGACGACGCGTGGATCGATTAGGGCTCCGGAGGCGCCGAGCGGACCGATTGGGATCAGGAGACGGTGAGTGAACCGTTCGGGGCTCGGAGACGGCGCGTGGACTGATCGGGGCTTAGGAGACGACACGTGGACCGATCGGGGCATAGGAGACGACGCATGTACCTATCGGGGCTCACGAGACAGCGTGTAGACCGATTGGGGCTCAGGATACGGCGCGTGGAACGCTCCAGGCACCGTTTTCTGAGCAGAATTCGGTCCACGCGTCGTCTTCAAAGCCCCGATGCCTCCACGCGCCGTCTCCTGTGCTCCGATCGTTCCACGCGCCATCTCCGAGCCCCGATCGGTCCACGCGCCGTCTCCTAAGCCCCGATTGATCCACGCGCCATCTCCGAGCGCCGATCGTTCCACGCGCCGTCTCCGAGCCACGATCATTCCACGCGCCTTCTCCTAAGCCACGATCGGTCCACGCGCCGTCGCCGAGCCATCATCGGTCCACGCGCGGCCTCCTGAGCCCCGATCGGTCCACGCGCCGTCGCCGAGCCGCGATCGGTCCACGCGCGGCCTCCTGAGCCGCGATCGGTCCACGCGCGGCCTCCTGAGCCCCGGTCGGTTCACGCGCCGTATCCGAGCCCCAATCGGTCCACGCGCCGTCTCCTGAGCCCCGATCGTTCCACGCGCCGTCTCCTAAGCCCCGATACGTCCACACGCCGTCTCCGATCCCCGATCGGTCCGCGTGCCGCATTCTAAGCCGCGGTCCGTCCACGCGCAGTCTCCGAGCACCGATCGGTCGACGCGACGTCTCCTGAGCCACGATCGGTCCACGCGTCGGCTCCTAAGCCCCGATCGGACCACGCGCGGCCTCCTGATCCCCGGTCGGTTCACGCGCCGTATCCGAGCCCCAATCGGTCCACGCACCGTCTCCTGAGTCCCGATCGGTCCACGCGCCGTCTCCTAACCCCCAATCGGTCGACGCGTCGGCTCCTAAGCCCCGATCGGTCCACGCGCCGTCTCCTGAGCCCTGATCGGTCCACGCGCCGTTTTCGAGCCCCGATCGGTCCATGCGTCGTCTTCTAAGCCCCGATGCCTCCACGCGCCGTCTCCGAACCCCGATCGGTGCAGGCGCCGCTTCCTGAGCCCGGATCGGTCCACGCGTCGTCCCCTAATCCCCGATCCGTAAACTTGTCGTCTCTGAGCCCCGATCGGTCCACGCGCCGTCGCCGAGCCGCGATCGGTCCACGCGCGGCCTCCTGAGCCCCAGTCGGTCCACGCGCCATCTCCTGAGCCCCGATCGGTCCACGCATCGTCTTCTAAGCCCCGATACGTCCACACGCCGTCTCCGATCCCCGATCGGTCCGCGTGCCGCATTCTAAGCCGCGGTCCGTCCACGCGCAGTCTCCGATCACCGATCGGTCCACGCGCGGTCTCCTGAGCCCCGGTCGGTCCACGCGCCGTCGCCGAACCCCAATTGGTCCACGCGCAACCTCCTGAGCCCCAGTCGGTACACGCGCTGTCTCCGAACCCCGATCGGTCCACGCATCGTCTCCTAAGCCCCGCTCGGTTAACGCGTCGTTTCCGAGCCCCGGTCGGTTCACGCGCCGTCTCCGAGCCCCGATCGATCCACGCGTCGTCTTCCAAGCCCAGATGCCTCCTCGCGCCGTCTCCGAGCCCCAATCGGTGCACGCATCGTCACCTAAGCCCCGATCGGTCCACGCGCCGTCACCGAGCCATGATCGGTCCACGCGCGGCTCCTGAGCCCCCATCGGTCCACGCGCCGTCGCCGAGCCGGGATCGGTCCACGCGCGGGCTCCTGAGTCCCGGTTGGTTCACGCGCCGTATCCGAGCCCCAATCGGTCCACGCGCCGGATCCTGAGCCCCGATCGGTCCACGCGCCGTCTCCTAACCCCCAATCGGTCGACGCGTCGGCTCCTAAGCCCCGATCGGTCCACGCGCCGTCTCCTGAGCCCCGATCGGTCCACGCGCCGTTTTCGAGCCCCGATCGGTCCGTGCGTCGTCTTCTAAGCCCCGATGCCTCCACGCGCCGTCTCCGAACCCCGATCGGTGCACGCGCCGCTTCCTGAGCCCGGATCGGTCCACGCGTCGTCCCCTAATCCCCGATCCGTAAACTTGTCGTCTCTGAGCCCCGATCGGTCCACGCGCCGTCGCCGAGCCGCGATCGGTCCACGCGCGGCCTCCTGAGCCCCAGTCGGTCCACGCGCCATCTCCTGAGCCCCGATCGGTCCACGCATCGTCTTCTAAGCCCCGATACGTCCACACGCCGTCTCCGATCCCCGATCGGTCCGCGTGCCGCATTCTAAGCCGCGGTCCGTCCACGCGCAGTCTCCGATCACCGATCGGTCCACGCGCCGTCTCCTGAGCCCCGATCGTTCCACGCGCCGTCTCCGAGCCCCGATCGATCCACGCGCCGTCTCCTGAGCCCCGATCGGTCCACGCGCCGTATCCGAAGCCCCGATCGGTCCACGGGCCGTCTCTGAGCGCCGATAAGTTCAAGCGCCGTCTCCTGAGCCCCGATCGTTCCACGCGCCGTCTCCTGAGCCCCGATCCGTCCACGCGCAGTCGCCGAGCCCCGATCGGTCCAGGCGCCGTCTCCTGAGCCCCGATCGGTCCACGCGTCGTCTCCTACGCCCGATCGGTCCACGCGCCGTCTCCGAGCACCGATTGGTCCACGCGCCGTCGCCCGAACCCCAATTGGTCCACGCGCCGTCGCCCGAACCCCAATTGGTCCACGAGCAACCTCCTGAGCTCCAGTCGGTCCACGCGCAGTCGCCGAGCCCCGATCGATCCCCGCATCGTCTCCTAAGTCCTGATCGGTTGACGCGTCATTTACGAGCCGCGATCGGTCTACGCGCCGTCTCCTGAGCCCCGATCGGTCCACACGCCGTCTCCTAAGCCCCGATCCGTCCACGGGCCGTCTGTAAATCGCGATCGGTCAACACTCCGTCACCAAGCCCCGATCCGTACAAGCGTCGTGTCCGAGCCCCGATCGGTTAACGCGCCGTCTCCGAGCCCCGATCGGCCCACGCGCCGTCTCCTGAGCCCCGATCCGTCCACGCGCAGTCGCCGAGCCCCGGTCGGTCCAGGCGCCGTCTCCTGAGCCCCGAGCGGTCCACACCCCTTCCCCTGAGCCCCGATCGGTCGACGCGTCGTGTCCTTAGACCCGACCGGTTCACCCTCCGTCTCCTGTGCACCGATCGATTGACGAGCCGTCTCCTAAGCCCCGATCGATCCACACGTCGTCTCCTAAGCCCCAATCGGGCCACGCGTCGTCTCCTAAGCCCCGATCCGTCGCCGCGTCATCTCCTGAGTCCCGATCAATTGACGTGTCTTCTCCTGAGCCCCGATCGCTCCTCGCGCCGTCTCCTGAACCCCGATCGATCCACGCGCCGTCTCCTAAGCCCCAATCGGTCCACGCGGCGGCTCCGAGCGCCTATCATTTAACGCGCCGTCTCCTGAGACCCGATCGTTCCACGCGCCGTCTCCGAGCCCCGATCGGTCCGCGTGCCGCATTCTAAGCCACGGTCCATCCACGCGCCGTTTCCTGAGCCCCGATCGGTCCACGCGTCGTCTTCTAAGCCCAGATGCCTCCTTGCGCCGTCTCCCAACCACGATCGGTGCAGGCGCCGCTTCCTGAGCCCCGATCGGTCCACGCGTTTTCTCCTAAGCCCCGATCGGTCCACGCGTCGTCTCCTCAGCCCCGATAGGTCGATGCGTCGTCTTCTTAACCCCGATGCCTCCACGCGCCGTCTCCGAGCCACGATCGGTCCACGCGCCGTCTCCTGAGCCCCGATCATTCAACGCGCCTTCTCCTAAGCCCCGATCGGTCCACGCGCTGTCTCCGAGCACCGATCGGTCTACGCGTCGTCTCCGAGCCCCGATCGGTCCACGCGCCGTCGCCGAATCCCAATTGATCCACGCGCAACCGCCTGAGTCCCAATCGGTCCAAGCGAGTCTCCTAAGCCCCGACCGGTCCACGCGCCGTCTGCTGAGCCCCTATCGCTCCACGCGTCGTCTCCGAGCCCGGATCGGTCCATGCGCCGTCGCCGAGCCATGATCGCTCCACGCGCGGCCTCCTGAGCCCCGGTCGCGTCACGCGCCGTATCCACGCCCCAATCGATCCACGCGCCGTCTCCTGAGTCCCGATCGGTCCACGCGCCGTCTCCTGAACCCCGCTCGGTCGATGCGTCGTCTTCTTAACCCCGATGCCTCCACGCGCCTTCTCCTAAGCCACGATCGGTCCACGCGCCGTCTCCGAGCCCCGGTCGGTCCACGCATCGTCTCCTAAGCCCCGCTCGGTTAACGCGTCGTTTCGGAGCCCCGATCGGTCTACGCGTCGTCTCCTGAGCCCCGATCGGTCCACGCGTCGTCTCCTGAGCCCCGATCGTTCCACGTGCCGTCTCCGAGCGTCGATCGGTCCACGTGCCGTCTCCTGAGCCCCGATCGGTCCACGCGTCGTCTCCTAAGCCCCGATCGCTCCTCGCGCCGTCTCGTGAACCCCGCTCGGTCGATGCTCCGTCTTCTTAACCCCGATGCCTCCACGCGCCGTCTCCGAGCCACGATCATTCCACGCGCCTTCTCCTAAGCCACGATCGGTCCACGCGCCGTCGCCGAGCCATCATTGGTCCACGCGCGGCCTCCTGAGCCCCGATCGGTCCACGCGCCGTCGCCGAGCCGCGATCGGTCCACGCGCGGCCTCCTGAGCCGCGATCGGTCCACGCGCGGCCTCCTGAGCCCCGGTCGGTTCACGCGCCGTATCCGAGCCCCAATCGGTCCACGCGCCGTCTCCTGAGCCCCGATCGTTCCACGCGCCGTCTCCGAGCCCCGATCGTTCCACGCGGCGTCTCCTGATCCCCAATCGGTCCACACGCTGTGTCGTGAGCCCCGATAGGTACACGCGTCGTCTCCTACTCCCGATCGGTCCACGCGTCGTCTCCTGAGCCCCGATCGTTCCACGCGCCGTCTCCGAGCCGCGATCGGTCCACGCGTCGTCTCCTAAGCCCCGATCGGTTCACGCATCGTCTCCTAAGCCCCGATCGGTTAACGCGCGGCCTCCTGAGCCCCGATCGGTCCACGCGCCGTCACCGAGCCGCGATCGGTCCACGCGCGGCCTCCTGAGACCCGATCGGTCCACGCGCCGTCTCCTGAGCCCCGATCGCTCCACGCACCGTTTTCTGAGCACCGTTTGGTCCACGCGTCGTCTTCAAAGCGCCGACGCCTCCACGCGCCGTCTCCGAGCCACGATTCGTCCGTGCGCCGCTTCCAGAGCCCTCTCGGTCCACGCGTCGTCTCCTGATCTCCGATCGGTCCACACGCCATCTCCTAAGCCCCGATCATTCCACGTGCCATCTCCGAGCCCCGATCGCTCCACGCGCCGTCTCATAAGCCCCGATCGGACCACGCGCCTTCTCCTCAGCCCCGATCGGTCCACGCGCCGTCTCCGAGCGCCGATTAGTTCACGCGCCGCCTCCTGAGCCCCGATCGCTCCATGCGCCGTCACCTGAGCCCCGATCGGTCCACGCGCCATCTCCTGAGCCCGGATCGGTTCACGCGCCGTCGCCGAACCCCAATTGGTCCACGCGCCACCGCCTGTGCCCCAGTCGGTCCACGCGCTGTCTCCGAGCCCAGATCGGTCCACGCGCCGTCTCCGAGCGCCGATCGGTTCACGCGCCGTCTCCTGAGCCCCGATCGTTCCACGCGCCGTCTCCGAGCTCCGATCGGTCCACGCGCCGTCTCCTAAGCCCCGATCGGTCCAAGCGCCTTCTGCTAAGCCCCGATCGGTCCACGCGCCGTCTCCGAGCGCCGATCGGTTCACCCGCCGTCACCTGAGCCCCGATCGTTCCACGCGCCGTCTCCGAGCCCCGATCGGTCTACGCGCCGTCTCCTAAGCCCCGATCGGTCCACGCGCCTTCTCCTCATCCCCGATCGGTCCACGCGCCGTCTCGGGGCGCCGATTGGTTCACGCGCCGTCTCCTGAGCCCCGATCGCTCCACGCGCCGTCTCCGAGCCCCGATCGGTCCACGCGCCGTCTCCTGAGCCTGGATCGGTCCACGCGCCGTCGCCGAACCCCAATTGGTCCACGCGCAACCGCCTGAACCCCAGTCGGTCCACGCGCTGTCTCCGAGCCCCAATCGTTCCACACGCCGTCTCCGAGCGCCGATCGGTTCACGCGCCGTCTCCTGAGCCCCGAACGTTTCACGCGCCGTCTCCGAGCTCCGATCGGTCCACGCGCCGTCTCCTAAGCCCCGATCGGTCCCAGCGCCTTCTCCTAAGCCCCGATGGGTCCACGCGCCGTCTCGGAGCGCCGATCAGTTCACGCGCCGGCACCTGAGCCCCGATCGTTCCACGCGCGGTCTCCGACCCCCGATCGGTCCACGCGCCGTCTCCTGAGCCCGAATCGTTCCACGCGTCGTCCCCGAATCCCTGATCCGTACACGCGTCGTCTCCGAGACTCGATCGGTCCACGCGCGGCCTCCTGAGCCCCGGTCGGTTCACGCGCCGTCTCCGAGCCCCGATCGATCCACGCGTCGTCTTCTAAGCCCAGATGCCTCCTCGCGCCGTCTCCGAGCCACGATCGGTCCAGGCGCCGCTTCGTGAGCCCGATCGGTCCACACGCCGTCACCGGAGCCCCGATCGTTCCACGTGCCGTCTCCGAGCCCCGATTGGTGCACGCGCCGTCTCCTGAGCACCGATCGTTCCACACGCCGCCCCCTAAGCTCCGATCTGTCCAGGCGTCGTCTCCTAAGCCCCGACCGGTCCACGCGCCGTCTCCTGAGCCCCGATCGGTCCACGCATCGCCTCCTAAGCCCCGATACGTCCACACGCCGTCTCCGATCCCCGATCGGTCCGCGTGCCGCATTCTAAGCCGCGGTCCGTCCACGCGCAGTCTCCGAGCACCGATCGGTCCACGCGACGTCTCCTGAGCCACGATTGGTCCACGCGTCGGCTCCTAAGCCCCGATCGGTCCACGCGCCGTCTCCTAAGCCCCGATCGGTCCATGCACCGTTTCCGAGCCCCGATCGGTCCATGCGTCGTCTCCGAGCCCCGATCTGTCCACGCGCCGTCTCGTAAGCCCCAATCGGTCTACGCGCCGTCTCAGAGCGCCGATCATTTCACGCGCCATCTCGTGAGCCACGATCATTCCACCCCCCGTCTCCGAGCCCCGATCGGTCCACGCGCCGTCTCCTAAGCCCCTATCGGTCCACGCGCCGTCGCGGAGCCCCGATCGGTCCAGGCGTGGCCTCCTGAGCCTCGATCGGTCCACGCGCGGCCTCCTGAGCCCCGGCCGTATCACGCGCCGTCTCCGAGCCCCGATCGATCCACGCATCGTCTTCCAAGCCCAGATGCCTCCTCGCGCCGTCTCCGAGCCACGACCGGTCCAGGCGCTGCTTCCTGAGCCCCAATCGGTCCACGCGTTGTCTCCTAAGGCCCGATCGGTCCACGCGCCGTCTCCGAGCCCCGATCGGTTCACGCATCGTCACCTAAGCCACCATCGGTCCACGCGCCGTCACCGAGCCATGATCGGTCCACGCGCGGCTCCTGAGCCCCCATCGGTCCACGCGCCGTCGCCGAGCTGCAATCGGTCCACGCGCCTTCTCCGAGCCGCGATCGGTCCATGCACCGTCTCCTGAGCCTGGATCCGTCCACGCGCCGTCGCCGAACCCCAATTGGTCCACGCGCAACGTCCTGAGCCCCAGTCGTCCCACGCGCCAACTCCTGAGCCCCGATCGGTCCACGCATCATCTCCTAAGCCCCGATACGTCCACACGCCGTCTCCGATCCCCGATCGGTCCGCGTGCCGCATTCTAAGCCGCGGTCCGTCCACGCGCAGTCTCCGAGCACCGATCGGTCGACGCGACGTCTCCTGAGCCACGATCGGTCCACGCGTCGGCTCCTAAGCCCCGATCGGACCACGCGCGGCCTCCTGATCCCCGGTCGGTTCACGCGCCGTATCCGAGCCCCAATCGGTCCACGCACCGTCTCTTGAGTCCCGATCGGTCCACGCGCCGTCTCCTAACCCCCAATCGGTCGACGCGTCGGCTCCTAAGCCCCGATCGGTCCACGCGCCGTCTCCTGAGCCCCGATCGGTCCACGCGCCGTTTTCGAGCCCCGATCGGTCCATGCGTCGTCTTCTAAGCCCCGATGCCTCCACGCGCCGTCTCCGAACCCCGATCGGTGCAGGCGCCGCTTCCTGAGCCCGGATCGGTCCACGCGTCGTCCCCTAAGCCCCGATCCGTAACTTTGTCGTCTCTGAGCCCCGATCGGTCCACGCGCCGTCTCATAAGCCCCGATCGGACCACGCGCCTTCTCCTCAGCCCCGATCGGTCCACGCGCCGTCTCCGAGCGCCGATTAGTTCACGCGCCGCCTCCTGAGCCCCGATCGCTCCATGCGCCGTCACCTGAGCCCCGATCGGTCCACGCGCCATCTCCTGAGCCCGGATCGGTCCACGCGCCGTCGCCGAACCCCAATTGGTCCACGCGCCACCGCCTGTGCCCCAGTCGGTCCACGCGCTGTCTCCGAGCCCAGATCGGTCCACGCGCCGTCTCCGAGCGCCGATCGGTTCACGCGCCGTCTCCTGAGCCCCGATCGTTCCACGCGCCGTCTCCGAGCTCCGATCGGTCCACGCGCCGTCTCCTAAGCCCCGATCGGTCCAAGCGCCTTCTGCTAAGCCCCGATCGGTCCACGCGCCGTCTCCGAGCGCCGATCGGTTCACCCGCCGTCACCTGAGCCCCGATCGTTCCACGCGCCGTCTCCGAGCCCCGATCGGTCTACGCGCCGTCTCCTAAGCCCCGATCGGTCCACGCGCCTTCTCCTCATCCCCGATCGGTCCACGCGCCGTCTCATAAGCCCCGATCGGACCACGCGCCTTCTCCTCAGCCCCGATCGGTCCACGCGTCGTCACCGAGCCATGATCGGTCCACGCGCGGCTCCTGAGCCCCCATCGGTCCACGCGCCGTCGCCGAGCCGGGATCGGTCCACGCGCGGGCTCCTGAGCCCCGATCGGTCCACGCGCCTTCTCCTCATCCCCGATCGGTCCACGCGCCGTCTCGGGGCGCCGATTGGTTCACGCGCCGTCTCCTGAGCCCCGATCGCTCCACGCGCCGTCTCCGAGCCCCGATCGGTCCACGCGCCGTCTCCTGAGCCTGGATCGGTCCACGCGCCGTCGCCGAACCCCAATTGGTCCACGCGCAACCGCCTGAACCCCAGTCGGTCCACGCGCTGTCTCCGAGCCCCAATCGTTCCACACGCCGTCTCCGAGCGCCGATCGGTTCACGCGCCGTCTCCTGAGCCCCGAACGTTTCACGCGCCGTCTCCGAGCTCCGATCGGTCCACGCGCCGTCTCCTAAGCCCCGATCGGTCCCAGCGCCTTCTCCTAAGCCCCGATGGGTCCACGCGCCGTCTCGGAGCGCCGATCAGTTCACGCGCCGGCACCTGAGCCCCGATCGTTCCACGCGCGGTCTCCGACCCCCGATCGGTCCACGCGCCGTCTCCTGAGCCCGAATCGTTCCACGCGTCGTCCCCGAATCCCTGATCCGTACACGCGTCGTCTCCGAGCCTCGATCGGTCCACGCGCCGTCGCCGAGACTCGATCGGTCCACGCGCGGCCTCCTGAGCCCCGGTCGGTTCACGCGCCGTCTCCGAGCCCCGATCGATCCACGCGTCGTCTTCTAAGCCCAGATGCCTCCTCGCGCCGTCTCCGAGCCACGATCGGTCCAGGCGCCGCTTCGTGAGCCCGATCGGTCCACACGCCGTCACCGGAGCCCCGATCGTTCCACGTGCCGTCTCCGAGCCCCGATTGGTGCACGCGCCGTCTCCTGAGCACCGATCGTTCCACACGCCGCCCCCTAAGCTCCGATCTGTCCAGGCGTCGTCTCCTAAGCCCCGACCGGTCCACGCGCCGTCTCCTGAGCCCCGATCGGTCCACGCATCGCCTCCTAAGCCCCGATACGTCCACACGCCGTCTCCGATCCCCGATCGGTCCGCGTGCCGCATTCTAAGCCGCGGTCCGTCCACGCGCAGTCTCCGAGCACCGATCGGTCCACGCGACGTCTCCTGAGCCACGATTGGTCCACGCGTCGGCTCCTAAGCCCCGATCGGTCCACGCGCCGTCTCCTAAGCCCCGATCGGTCCATGCACCGTTTCCGAGCCCCGATCGGTCCATGCGTCGTCTCCGAGCCCCGATCTGTCCACGCGCCGTCTCGTAAGCCCCAATCGGTCTACGCGCCGTCTCAGAGCGCCGATCATTTCACGCGCCATCTCGTGAGCCACGATCATTCCACCCCCCGTCTCCGAGCCCCGATCGGTCCACGCGCCGTCTCCTAAGCCCCTATCGGTCCACGCGCCGTCGCGGAGCCCCGATCGGTCCAGGCGTGGCCTCCTGAGCCTCGATCGGTCCACGCGCGGCCTCCTGAGCCCCGGCCGTATCACGCGCCGTCTCCGAGCCCCGATCGATCCACGCATCGTCTTCCAAGCCCAGATGCCTCCTCGCGCCGTCTCCGAGCCACGACCGGTCCAGGCGCTGCTTCCTGAGCCCCAATCGGTCCACGCGTTGTCTCCTAAGGCCCGATCGGTCCACGCGCCGTCTCCGAGCCCCGATCGGTTCACGCATCGTCACCTAAGCCACCATCGGTCCACGCGCCGTCACCGAGCCATGATCGGTCCACGCGCGGCTCCTGAGCCCCCATCGGTCCACGCGCCGTCGCCGAGCTGCAATCGGTCCACGCGCCTTCTCCGAGCCGCGATCGGTCCATGCACCGTCTCCTGAGCCTGGATCCGTCCACGCGCCGTCGCCGAACCCCAATTGGTCCACGCGCAACGTCCTGAGCCCCAGTCGTCCCACGCGCCAACTCCTGAGCCCCGATCGGTCCACGCATCATCTCCTAAGCCCCGATACGTCCACACGCCGTCTCCGATCCCCGATCGGTCCGCGTGCCGCATTCTAAGCCGCGGTCCGTCCACGCGCAGTCTCCGAGCACCGATCGGTCGACGCGACGTCTCCTGAGCCACGATCGGTCCACGCGTCGGCTCCTAAGCCCCGATCGGACCACGCGCGGCCTCCTGATCCCCGGTCGGTTCACGCGCCGTATCCGAGCCCCAATCGGTCCACGCACCGTCTCCTGAGTCCCGATCGGTCCACGCGCCGTCTCCTAACCCCCAATCGGTCGACGCGTCGGCTCCTAAGCCCCGATCGGTCCACGCGCCGTCTCCTGAGCCCCGATCGGTCCACGCGCCGTTTTCGAGCCCCGATCGGTCCATGCGTCGTCTTCTAAGCCCCGATGCCTCCACGCGCCGTCTCCGAACCCCGATCGGTGCAGGCGCCGCTTCCTGAGCCCGGATCGGTCCACGCGTCGTCCCCTAAGCCCCGATCCGTAACTTTGTCGTCTCTGAGCCCCGATCGGTCCACGCGCCGTCTCATAAGCCCCGATCGGACCACGCGCCTTCTCCTCAGCCCCGATCGGTCCACGCGCCGTCTCCGAGCGCCGATTAGTTCACGCGCCGCCTCCTGAGCCCCGATCGCTCCATGCGCCGTCACCTGAGCCCCGATCGGTCCACGCGCCATCTCCTGAGCCCGGATCGGTCCACGCGCCGTCGCCGAACCCCAATTGGTCCACGCGCCACCGCCTGTGCCCCAGTCGGTCCACGCGCTGTCTCCGAGCCCAGATCGGTCCACGCGCCGTCTCCGAGCGCCGATCGGTTCACGCGCCGTCTCCTGAGCCCCGATCGTTCCACGCGCCGTCTCCGAGCTCCGATCGGTCCACGCGCCGTCTCCTAAGCCCCGATCGGTCCAAGCGCCTTCTGCTAAGCCCCGATCGGTCCACGCGCCGTCTCCGAGCGCCGATCGGTTCACCCGCCGTCACCTGAGCCCCGATCGTTCCACGCGCCGTCTCCGAGCCCCGATCGGTCTACGCGCCGTCTCCTAAGCCCCGATCGGTCCACGCGCCTTCTCCTCATCCCCGATCGGTCCACGCGCCGTCTCATAAGCCCCGATCGGACCACGCGCCTTCTCCTCAGCCCCGATCGGTCCACGCGTCGTCACCGAGCCATGATCGGTCCACGCGCGGCTCCTGAGCCCCCATCGGTCCACGCGCCGTCGCCGAGCCGGGATCGGTCCACGCGCGGGCTCCTGAGCCCCGGTTGGTTCACGCGCCGTATCCGAGCCCCAATCGGGCCACGCGCCGGCTCCTGAGCCCCGATCGGTTCACGCGCCGTCTCCTAAGCCCCTATCGGTCCACGCGCCGTCTCCGAGCGCCGATCGGTTCACGCGCCGTCACCTGAGCCCCGATCGTTCCATGCGCCGTCTCCGAGCCCCGATCGGTCTACGCGCCGTCTCCTAAGCCCCGATCGGTCCACGCGCCTTCTCCTCATCCCCGATCGGTCCACGCGCCGTCTCGGAGCACCGATTGGTTCACGCGCCGTCTCCTGAACCCCGATACGTCCACACACAGTCGCCGAGCCCCGATCGTTCCACGTGCCGTCTCCGAGCCCCGGTTGGTGCACGCGCCGTCTCCTGAGCACCGATCGTTCCACACGCCGCCTCCTAAGATCCGATCTGTCCAGGCGTCGTCTCCTAAGCCCCGACCGGTCCACGCGCCGTCTCCTGAGCCCCGTTCGGCCCACGTGCCGTCTCCTAGCCCCGATCGGTTCACGCATCGTCTCCTAAGCCCCGATCGGTTAACGCGCGGCCTCCTGAGCCCCGATCGGTCCACGCGCCGTCACCGAGCCGCGATCGGTCCACGCGCGGCCTCCTGAGCCCCGGTTGGTTTACGCACCGTCTCCTGATCCCCATCGGTCCACGCGGCGCCTCCGGAGCCCCGATCGATCCACACGAGTCTCCTGAGCCCCGGTCGGTCCGCGCGCCGTCACCTGAGCCCCGATCGGTCCACGCGCGGCCTCCTGAGCCCCGGTCGGATCACGCGCCGTCTCCGAGCCCCGATCGATCCACGCGTCGTCTTCCAAGCCCAGATGCCTCCTCGCGCCGTCTCCGAGCCACGACCGGTCCAAGCGCTGCTTCCTGAGCCCCAATCGGTCCACGCGTTGTCTCCTAAGCCCCGATCGGTCCACGCGCCGTCTCCGAGCCCCGATCGGTTCACGCATCGTCTCCTAAGCCCCGATCGGTTAACGCGCGGCCTCCTGAGCCCTGATCGGTCCACGCGTCGTCTCCCAAGCCCCGATCGGTCCACGCTGCGTCTCCGAGCCCCGATCGGTCCACACGCCGTATCCGAGCCCCGATCGGTCCACGCGCCGTCTCCTGAGCCCGAATCGTTCCACGCGTCGTCCCCGAATCCCTGATCCGTACACGCGTCGTCTCCGAGCCTCGATCGGTCCACGCGCCGTCGCCGAGACTCGATCGGTCCACGCGCGGCCTCCTGAGCCCCGGTCGGTTCACGCGCCGTCTCCGAGCCCCGATCGATCCACGCGTCGTCTTCTAAGCCCAGATGCCTCCTCGCGCCGTCTCCGAGCCACGATCGGTCCAGGCGCCGCTTCGTGAGCCCGATCGGTCCACACGCCGTCACCGGAGCCCCGATCGTTCCACGTGCCGTCTCCGAGCCCCGATTGGTGCACGCGCCGTCTCCTGAGCACCGATCGTTCCACACGCCGCCCCCTAAGCTCCGATCTGTCCAGGCGTCGTCTCCTAAGCCCCGACCGGTCCACGCGCCGTCTCCTGAGCCCCGATCGGTCCACGCATCGCCTCCTAAGCCCCGATACGTCCACACGCCGTCTCCGATCCCCGATCGGTCCGCGTGCCGCATTCTAAGCCGCGGTCCGTCCACGCGCAGTCTCCGAGCACCGATCGGTCCACGCGACGTCTCCTGAGCCACGATTGGTCCACGCGTCGGCTCCTAAGCCCCGATCGGTCCACGCGCCGTCTCCTAAGCCCCGATCGGTCCATGCACCGTTTCCGAGCCCCGATCGGTCCATGCGTCGTCTCCGAGCCCCGATCTGTCCACGCGCCGTCTCGTAAGCCCCAATCGGTCTACGCGCCGTCTCAGAGCGCCGATCATTTCACGCGCCATCTCGTGAGCCACGATCATTCCACCCCCCGTCTCCGAGCCCCGATCGGTCCACGCGCCGTCTCCTAAGCCCCTATCGGTCCACGCGCCGTCGCGGAGCCCCGATCGGTCCAGGCGTGGCCTCCTGAGCCTCGATCGGTCCACGCGCGGCCTCCTGAGCCCCGGCCGTATCACGCGCCGTCTCCGAGCCCCGATCGATCCACGCATCGTCTTCCAAGCCCAGATGCCTCCTCGCGCCGTCTCCGAGCCACGACCGGTCCAGGCGCTGCTTCCTGAGCCCCAATCGGTCCACGCGTTGTCTCCTAAGGCCCGATCGGTCCACGCGCCGTCTCCGAGCCCCGATCGGTTCACGCATCGTCACCTAAGCCACCATCGGTCCACGCGCCGTCACCGAGCCATGATCGGTCCACGCGCGGCTCCTGAGCCCCCATCGGTCCACGCGCCGTCGCCGAGCTGCAATCGGTCCACGCGCCTTCTCCGAGCCGCGATCGGTCCATGCACCGTCTCCTGAGCCTGGATCCGTCCACGCGCCGTCGCCGAACCCCAATTGGTCCACGCGCAACGTCCTGAGCCCCAGTCGTCCCACGCGCCAACTCCTGAGCCCCGATCGGTCCACGCATCATCTCCTAAGCCCCGATACGTCCACACGCCGTCTCCGATCCCCGATCGGTCCGCGTGCCGCATTCTAAGCCGCGGTCCGTCCACGCGCAGTCTCCGAGCACCGATCGGTCGACGCGACGTCTCCTGAGCCACGATCGGTCCACGCGTCGGCTCCTAAGCCCCGATCGGACCACGCGCGGCCTCCTGATCCCCGGTCGGTTCACGCGCCGTATCCGAGCCCCAATCGGTCCACGCACCGTCTCCTGAGTCCCGATCGGTCCACGCGCCGTCTCCTAACCCCCAATCGGTCGACGCGTCGGCTCCTAAGCCCCGATCGGTCCACGCGCCGTCTCCTGAGCCCCGATCGGTCCACGCGCCGTTTTCGAGCCCCGATCGGTCCATGCGTCGTCTTCTAAGCCCCGATGCCTCCACGCGCCGTCTCCGAACCCCGATCGGTGCAGGCGCCGCTTCCTGAGCCCGGATCGGTCCACGCGTCGTCCCCTAAGCCCCGATCCGTAACTTTGTCGTCTCTGAGCCCCGATCGGTCCACGCGCCGTCTCATAAGCCCCGATCGGACCACGCGCCTTCTCCTCAGCCCCGATCGGTCCACGCGCCGTCTCCGAGCGCCGATTAGTTCACGCGCCGCCTCCTGAGCCCCGATCGCTCCATGCGCCGTCACCTGAGCCCCGATCGGTCCACGCGCCATCTCCTGAGCCCGGATCGGTCCACGCGCCGTCGCCGAACCCCAATTGGTCCACGCGCCACCGCCTGTGCCCCAGTCGGTCCACGCGCTGTCTCCGAGCCCAGATCGGTCCACGCGCCGTCTCCGAGCGCCGATCGGTTCACGCGCCGTCTCCTGAGCCCCGATCGTTCCACGCGCCGTCTCCGAGCTCCGATCGGTCCACGCGCCGTCTCCTAAGCCCCGATCGGTCCAAGCGCCTTCTGCTAAGCCCCGATCGGTCCACGCGCCGTCTCCGAGCGCCGATCGGTTCACCCGCCGTCACCTGAGCCCCGATCGTTCCACGCGCCGTCTCCGAGCCCCGATCGGTCTACGCGCCGTCTCCTAAGCCCCGATCGGTCCACGCGCCTTCTCCTCATCCCCGATCGGTCCACGCGCCGTCTCATAAGCCCCGATCGGACCACGCGCCTTCTCCTCAGCCCCGATCGGTCCACGCGTCGTCACCGAGCCATGATCGGTCCACGCGCGGCTCCTGAGCCCCCATCGGTCCACGCGCCGTCGCCGAGCCGGGATCGGTCCACGCGCGGGCTCCTGAGCCCCGGTTGGTTCACGCGCCGTATCCGAGCCCCAATCGGGCCACGCGCCGGCTCCTGAGCCCCGATCGGTTCACGCGCCGTCTCCTAAGCCCCTATCGGTCCACGCGCCGTCTCCGAGCGCCGATCGGTTCACGCGCCGTCACCTGAGCCCCGATCGTTCCATGCGCCGTCTCCGAGCCCCGATCGGTCTACGCGCCGTCTCCTAAGCCCCGATCGGTCCACGCGCCTTCTCCTCATCCCCGATCGGTCCACGCGCCGTCTCGGAGCACCGATTGGTTCACGCGCCGTCTCCTGAACCCCGATACGTCCACACACAGTCGCCGAGCCCCGATCGTTCCACGTGCCGTCTCCGAGCCCCGGTTGGTGCACGCGCCGTCTCCTGAGCACCGATCGTTCCACACGCCGCCTCCTAAGATCCGATCTGTCCAGGCGTCGTCTCCTAAGCCCCGACCGGTCCACGCGCCGTCTCCTGAGCCCCGTTCGGCCCACGTGCCGTCTCCTAGCCCCGATCGGTTCACGCATCGTCTCCTAAGCCCCGATCGGTTAACGCGCGGCCTCCTGAGCCCCGATCGGTCCACGCGCCGTCACCGAGCCGCGATCGGTCCACGCGCGGCCTCCTGAGCCCCGGTTGGTTTACGCACCGTCTCCTGATCCCCATCGGTCCACGCGGCGCCTCCGGAGCCCCGATCGATCCACACGAGTCTCCTGAGCCCCGGTCGGTCCGCGCGCCGTCACCTGAGCCCCGATCGGTCCACGCGCGGCCTCCTGAGCCCCGGTCGGATCACGCGCCGTCTCCGAGCCCCGATCGATCCACGCGTCGTCTTCCAAGCCCAGATGCCTCCTCGCGCCGTCTCCGAGCCACGACCGGTCCAAGCGCTGCTTCCTGAGCCCCAATCGGTCCACGCGTTGTCTCCTAAGCCCCGATCGGTCCACGCGCCGTCTCCGAGCCCCGATCGGTTCACGCATCGTCTCCTAAGCCCCGATCGGTTAACGCGCGGCCTCCTGAGCCCTGATCGGTCCACGCGTCGTCTCCCAAGCCCCGATCGGTCCACGCTGCGTCTCCGAGCCCCGATCGGTCCACACGCCGTATCCGAGCCCCGATCGGTCCGCGTGACGCATTCTAAGCCACGGTCCGTCCACCCGCCGTCTCCGAGCACCGATCGGTCCACGCGCCGTCTCCTGAGCCCCGATCGGTCTACGCGCCGTCTCATGAGCCCCGATCGGTCAACGCATCCTTTCCTAAGCCCCGATACGTTCACACGCCGTCTCCTAAGCCCCGATCGGTTAACGCGCCGTCTCCGAGCCCCGATCGGTCCACGCGCCGTCGCCGAGCCGCGATCGGTCCACGCGCGGCCTCCTGAGCCCCGATCGGTCCACGCGCCGTCGCCGAGCCGCGATCGGTCCACGCGCGGCCTCCTGAGCCCCGATTGGTTCACGCGCCGTATCCGAGCCCCAATCGGTCCACGCGCCGTCTCCTGAGCCCCGATCGGTCCACGCGCCGTCGCCGAGCCGCGATCGGTCCACGCGCGGCCTCCTGAGCCCCGATCGGGCCACGCATCGTCTCCTAAGCCCCAATCGGTTAACGCGCCGTCTCCGAGCCCCGATCGGTCCACGCGTCGTCTCCTAAGCCCTGATCGGTCCACGTGCCGTCTCCGAGCCTCGATGGGTCCACGCGCCGCCTCCTGAGCCCCGATCGATCCACGCATCGGCTCCTGAGCCCCGATCGGTCCACGCGTCGTCTTCGAGCACCGATCGATCCACGCGCCGTTTCCTGGGCCCCGATCAGTCCACGCGTCGCCGCCGGAGCCCCGATCGGTCTACGCGCCGTCTCATGAGCCCCGATCGGTCAACGCATCGTCTCCTAAGCCCCGATACGTTCACACGCCGTCTCCGAGTCCCGATCAGTCCACGCGCAACCTCCTGAGCCCCAGTCGGTACACGCGCTGTCTCCGAGCCCCGATCGGTCCCCGCATAGTCTCCTAAGCCCCGCTCGGTTAACGCGTCGTCTCGGAGCCCCGATCGGTCCAGGCGCCGCTTCCTGAGCACCGACCGGTCCACGCGTCGTCTCCTGAGCCCCGATCGGTCGACGGGTCCCCTCCTAAGCCCCGATCGGTCCGCGCGCCTTCTCCTGAGCCCCGATCGGCCCACGCGCCTTCTCCGAGCGCCGATCATTTCACGTGACGTCTCCTGAGCCCTGATCGTTCAACGCGCCGTCTTCGAGCCCCGAGCGGTCCACGCGCCGTCTCCATGAGCCCCAATCGATCCACGCGCAGCCTCCTGAGCCCCGATCGGTCCACGCGCCGTCGCCGAGCCGCGATCGTTCTACGCGCCTCTCCGAGCCCCGATCGGTCCACGCGCCGTCGCCGAGCTATGATCGGTCCACGCGCGGCCTCCTGACCCCCGATCGGTCCACGCGCCGTCGCCGAGCCGCGATCGGTCCACGCGCGGCCTCCTGAGGCCCGATTGGTTCACGCGCCCTATCCGAGCCCCAATCCGTCCACGCGCCGTCTCCTGAGCCCCGATCGGTCCACGCGCGGCCTCCTGAGCCCCGATCGGTCCACGCGCCGTCGCCGAACCGCGATCGGTCCACGCGCCGCCTCCTGAGTCCCGATCGGTCAACGCGTCGTGTCCTAAGCCTTGATCGGTCCACGTGCCGTCTCCGAGCCCCGATGGATCCACGCGCCGCATCCTGAGCCCCGATCGGACGACGCGGCGTCTCCTGAGCCCCAATCGGTCCACACGCTGTGTCGTGAGCCCCGATAGGTACACGCGTCGTCTCCTACGCCCGATCGGTCCACGCGTCGTCTCCTGAGCCCCGATCGTTCCACGCGCCGTCTCCGAGCCGCGATCGGTCCACGCGCCGTCTCCTGAGCCCCGATCGGTCCACGCGCCGTCTCCGAGCCCCGAACGGTTCACGCACCGTCTCCTGATCCCAATCGGTCCACGCGGCGCCTCCGGAGCCCCGATCGATCCACGCGAGTCTCCTGAGCCCCAGTCGGTCCGGGCACCGTCTCCTGAGCCCTGATTGGTCGACGCGTCGTCTCCTGAGCCCTGATTGGTCCACGCGCCGTCTCCTGAGTCCCGATCGGTCCATGCGTCGTCTCCTAAGCCCCGATCGCTCCTCGCGCCGTCTCCTGACCCCCGCTCGGTCGATGCGTCGTCTTCTTAACCCCGATGCCTCCGCGCGCCGTCTCCGAGCCACGATCGGTCCACGCGCCGTCTCCTGAGCCCCGATCATTCCACGCGCCTTCTCCTAAGCCCCGATCGTTCCACGCGCCGTCTCCGAGCCCCGATCGTTCCACGCGGCGTCTCCTGAGCCCCTATCGGTCCACACGCTGTGTCGTGAGCCCCGATAGGTACACGCGTCGTCTCCTACGCCCGATCGGTCCACGCGTCGTCTCCTGAGCCCCGATCGTTCCACGCGCCGTCTCCGAGCCGCGATCGGTCCACGCGCCGTCTCCTGAGCCCCGATCGGTCCACGCGCCGTCTCCGAGCCCCGAACGGTTCACGCACCGTCTCCTGATCCCAATCGGTCCACGCGGCGCCTCCGGAGCCCCGATCGATCCACGCGAGTCTCCTGAGCCCCAGTCGGTCCGAGCGCCGTCTCCTGAGCCCTGATTGGTCGACGCGTCGTCTCCTGAGCCCTGATCGATCCACGCGTCGTTACCTGAGCTCCGATCGCGCCACACGCTGTTTCCTGAGCCCCGATCGGTCCGCGCGTCGTCTTCAACGCCCCGATGCCTCCACGCGCCGTCTCCGAGCCACGATCGGTCCGTGCGCCGCTTCCACAACCCCGATCGGTCCACGCGTCATCTCCTGATCTCCGATCGGTCCACGCGCCGTCTCCTAAGCCCCGATCGGTCCACACGCTGTGTCGTGAGCCCCGATCGGCCCACGCATCGTCTCCTACGCCCCGATCGGCTAACGCGTCGACTCCGAGCCCCGATCGTTCCACGCGCCGTCTCCGAGCACCGATCGGTCCACGCGCCGTCTCAGAGCGCCGATCATTTCACGCCCCGTCTCCTCAGCTCCGATCGTTCCACGCGCCGTCTCCGAGCCCCGATCGGTCCACACGCCGTATCCGAGCCCCGATCGGTCCGCGTGACGCATTCTAAGCCACGGTCCGTCCACGCGCCGTCTCTGAGCACCGATCGGTCCACGCGCCGTCTCCTGAGCCCCGCTCGGTCCATGCGTCGTCTTCTTAGCCCCGATGCCTCCACGCGTCGTCTCCTAAGCCCCGATCGGTCCACGCGCCGTCTCCTGAGCCCTGATCGATCCACGCGTCGTCTCCTGAGCTCCGATCGCGCCACACGCCGTTTCCTGAGCCCCGATCGGTCCACGCGTCATCTCCTGATCTCCGATCGGTCCACGCGCCGTCTCCTAAGCCCCGATCATTCCACGCGCCGTCTCCTGAGCCCCAATCGGTCCACACGCTGTGTCGTGAGCCCCGATAGGTACACGCGTCGTCTCCTACGCCCGATCGGTCCACGCGTCGTCTCCTGATCCCAATCGGTCCACGCGGCGCCTCCGGAGCCCCGATCGATTGACGCGAGTCTCCTGAGCCCCAGTCGGTCCGCGCGCCGTCTCCGGAGCCCCGATCGGTCCACGCGCCGTCTCCTAAGCCACGTTCGGTCCAAGCGTGTTCTCCTAAACCCCGGTCGGTCCACGCGCCGTCTCCTAAGCCCCGATCGGTGCACGCGCCGTCTCCGAGCGCCGATCGGTCCACGCGCCGTCTCCTGAGCCCCGATCATTCCACGCGATGTCTCCGAGCCCCGATCGGTCCACGAGCCGTTTTCTGAGCACCGTTCGGTCCACGCGTCGTCTTCAAAGCCCCGATGCCTCCACGCGCCGTCTCCGAGCCACGATCGGTCCGTGCGCCGCTTCCAAAGCCCTATCAGTCGAGGCGTCCTCTCCTGATCTCCGATCGGTCCACGCGCCGTCTCCTAAGCCCCGATCGGTGCACGCGCCGTCTCCGAGCGCCGATCGGTTCACGCGCCGTCTCCTGAGCCCCGATCATTCCACGCGATGTCTCCGAGCCCCGATCGGTCCACGCGCCGTCTCCTAAGCCCCGATCGCTCCTCGCGCCGTCTCCTGAGCCCCGCTCGGTCCATGCGTCGTGTTCTTAGCCCCGATGCCTCCACGCGCCGTCTCCGAGCCACGATAGGTCGAGGCGCCGCTTCCTGAGCCCCGATCGATCCACGCGCCGTCTCGTAAGCCACAATCGGTCCACGCGCCGTCTCAGAGCGCCGATCATTTCACGCGCCGTCTCCTGAGCCCCGATCGTTCCACGCGCCGTCTCCGAGCACCTATCGGTCCACGCGCCGTCTCCTGAGGCCCGATCGCTCCACGCGTCGTCTCCTAAGCCCCGATCGGTTAACGCGCCGTCTCCGAGCCCCAATCGGTCCACGCGCCGTCTCCTGAACCCCGATACGTCCACGCGCAGTCGCCGAGGCCCGATCGGTCCACGCGCCGTCTCCTGAACCCTGATCGGTCCACGCGTCGTCGCCTAAGCCCTGATCGGTCCACGTGCCGTCTCCGAGCCCCGATGGGTCTACGCGCCGACTCCTGAGCCCCGATCGATCCACGCATCGGCTCCTGAGCCCCGGTCGGTCCACGCGCCGTCTCCTGAGCCCCGATCGATCCACGCGCCGTCTCGTAAGCCACAATCGGTCCACGCGCCGTCTCAGAGCGCCGATCATTTTACGCGCCGTTTCCTGAGCCCCGATCGTTCCACGCGCCGTCTCCGAGCCCCGATCGGTCCACGCGGCGTCTCCTGAGCCCCGATCGGTTCACGCATCGTCTCCTAAGCCCCGATACGTCTACACGCCGTATCCGAGCCCCGATCGGTCCGCGTGACGCATTCTAAGCCACGGTCCGTCCACGCGCCGTCTCCGAGCACCGATCGGTCCACGCGCCGACTCCTGAGCCCCGATCGGTCCACGCGTCGTCTCCTAAGCCCTGATCGGTCCACGTGCCGTCTCCGAGCCCCGATGGGTCTACGCGCCGCCTCCTGAGCCCCGGTCGATCCATGCATCGTTTCCTGAGCCCCGATCGGTTAACGCGCCGTCTCCGAGCCCCGATCAGTCCACGCGCCGTCCCCTGAGCCCCGGTCGGTTCATGCGCCGTCTCCGAGCCCCGATCGGTCCACGCGTCGTCTCCGAGCCCCGATCGGTCCACGCGCCGTCGCCGAGTCTCGATCGGTCCACGCGCGGCCTCCTGAGCCCCGATCGGTTCACGCGCCGGCTCCGAGCCCGATCGGTCCACGCATCGTCTCCTAAGCCGCGATCGGTTAACGTGCCGTCTCCGAGCCCCGATCGGTCCACGCGCCGTCGCGGAACCCCAATTGGTCCACGCGCAACCGCCTGAGCCCCAGTCGGTCCACGCGCCGTTTCCTGAGCCCCGATCGGTCTACGCGCCGTCTCCTGCGCCCCGATCGGTCTACGCGTCGTCTCCTAAGCCCCGATTGGTGGACCTGCCGTCTCCCAGCCACGATCGGTCCACGCGCCGTCTGCAAAGCCCCAATCTGTTCACGACCCGTCTCCGGGCCCCGATCGGTGCACGCGCCGTCTCCTAAGCCCCGATCGATCCACGCGCCGTCGCCGAACCCCAATTGGTCCACGCGCCAATCGCCTGAGCCCCAGTCGGTCCACGCGCTGTCTCCGAACCCCGATCGGTCCACCCGCCGTCTTCGAGCCCCGATCGGTCCACGCATCGTCTCCTAAGCCCCAATCGGTTAACGCGCCGTCTCCTGAGCCCCGATCGTTCCACGCGCCGTCTCCGAGCCCCGATCGGTCCACGCACCGTGTCCTGATCCCCATCGGTCCACGCGGCGCCTCCGGAGTCCCGATCGATCCACGCGAGGCTTCTGAGCCCCGGTCGGTCCGCGCGCCGTCTCCTGAGCCCCGATCGGTCGACGCGTCGTCTCCTGAGCCCCGATCGATCCACGCGTCCTCTCCTGAGCCCCGATCGCTCCAGGCGCCGTTTTCTGAGCACCGATCGGTCCACCCGCCGTCTTCGAGCCCCGATCGGTCCACGCATCGTCTCCTAAGCCCCAATCGGTTAACGCGCCGTCTCCTGAGCCCCGATCGTTCCACGCGCCGTCTCCGAGCCCCGATCGATCCACACGTCGTCTTGTAAACCCAGATGCCTCCTCGCATCGTCTCCTAAGCCCCGATCGGTTAACGCGCCGTCTCCGAGCCCCGATCGGTCCACGCCCCGTCGCCGAACCCCAATTGGTCCACGCGCAACCTCCTGAGCCCCAGTCGGTCCACGCGCGGCCTCCTGAGCCATGCTCGGTCCACGCGCCGTCTCCTGAGCCCCGATCGGTCAACGTGCCGTTCCCTAAGCTCCGATCCATCCACACGCAGTCTCCTGAGCCCCGATCGGTCCACGCGCTGTCTTCGAGCGCCGATCGGTCCACGCGACGTCTCCTAAGCTCCAATCGGTTCACGCGCCGTCTCCTGAGCCCCGATCGTTCTACGCGCCGTCTCCGAGCCCCGATCCGTCCACGCGCAGTCGCCGAGCCCCGATCGATTCACGCGCGGTCTCCTGAGCCCCAGTCGGTACACGCTCTGTCTCCGAGCCCCGATCGGTCCACGCATCGTCTCGTAAGCCCCGCTCGGTTAACGCGTCGTTTCGGAGACCTATCCGTTCACGCGCCGTCTCCTGAGCCCCGATCGTTCTGCGCGCCGTCTCCGAGCCCCGATCCGTCCACGCGCAGTCGCCGAGCCCCGATCTGTCCACGCGCCGTCTCCTGAGCCCCGATCGTTCCACGCGTCGTCTCCTAAGCCGCGATCCGTCCACGGGCCGTCTCCGAGCTGCTATCGCTAAACGCGCCGTCACCAAGCCCTGATCCGTACACGCGTCGTCTCCGAGCCCCGATCGGTCCACGCGCCGTCGCCGAGCCTCGATCGGTCCACGCGCGGCCTCCTGAGCCCCGATCGGTTCACGCGCCGGCTCCGAGCCCGATCGGTCCACGCATCGTCTCCTAAGCCCCGATCGGTTAACGTGCCGTCTCCGAGCCCCGATCGGTCCACGCGCCGTCGCGGAACCCCAATTGGTCCACGCGCAACCGCCTGAGCCCCAGTCGGTCCACGCGCCGTATCCGAGCCCCGATCGGTCGACGCGTCCTCTGCTAAACCCCAATCGGTCCACGCACCGTCTCCGAGCGCCGATCGGTCCACGCGTCGTCTCCTAAGCCCTGATCGGTCCACGTGTCGTCTCCGAGCCCCGATGGGTCTACGCGCCGCCTCCTGAGCCCCGGTCGATCCATGCATCGTTTCCTGAGCCCCGATCGGTTAACGCGCCGTCTCCGAGCCCCGATCAGTCCACGCGCCGTCCCCTGAGCCCCGGTCGGTTCATGCGCCGTCTCCGAGCCCCGATCGGTCCACGCGTCGTCTCCGAGCCCCGATCGGTCCACGCGCCGTCGCCGAGTCATGATCTGTCCACGCGTCTTCTCCTGAGCCCCGATCGCTCCTCGCGCCGTCACCTGAGCCCCGCTCGGTCAGTGCGTCGTCTTCTTAGCCCAGATGCCTCCACGCGCCGTATCCGAGCCACGATCGGTCTAGGCGTCGCTTCCTGAGCCCCGATCGGTCCACGCGCCGTCTCCAAAGCCCCAATCGGTCCACGCGCCGTCTCCTAAGCCCCGATCGGTCCACCTGCCGTCTCCGAGCGCCCATCGGTTCACGCGCCGTCTCCTGAGCCCCGATCGTTCCACGCGCCATCTCCGAGCCCCGATCGGTCCACGCGCCGTCTCCTAAGCCCCGATCGGTCCACGCGCCTTCTCCTAAGCCCCGATCGGTCCACGTGCCGTCTCCGAGCCTCGACCGGTCCACGCGCCGTCTCCTGAACCCCGATCGTTCCACGCGCCGTCCCCTAAGCCCCGATCCGTCCACGGGCCGTCTCCGAGCTGCTATCGCTAAACGCGCCGTCACCAAGCCCTGATCCGTACACGCGTCGTCTCCGAGCCCCGATCGGTCCACGCGCCGTCGCCGAGTCTCGATCGGTCCACGCGCGGCCTCCTGAGCCCCGATCGGTTCACGCGCCGGCTCCGAGCCCGATCGGTCCACGCATCGTCTCCTAAGCCGCGATCGGTTAACGTGCCGTCTCCGAGCCCCGATCGGTCCACGCGCCGTCGCGGAACCCCAATTGGTCCACGCGCAACCGCCTGAGCCCCAGTCGGTCCACGCGCCGTTTCCTGAGCCCCGATCGGTCCACGCGCCGTCTCCTGCACCCCGATCGGTCTACGCGTCGTCTCCTAAGCCCCGATTGGTGGACCTGCCGTCTCCCAGCCACGATCGGTCCACGCGCCGTCTGCAAAGCCCCAATCTGTTCACGACCCGTCTCCGGGCCCCGATCGGTGCACGCGCCGTCTCCTAAGCCCCGATCGATCCACGCGCCGTCGCCGAACCCCAATTGGTCCACGCGCCAATCGCCTGAGCCCCAGTCGGTCCACGCGCTGTCTCCGAACCCCGATCGGTCCACCCGCCGTCTTCGAGCCCCAATCGGTCCACGCATCGTCTCCTAAGCCCCAATCGGTTAACGCGCCGTCTCCTGAGCCCCGATCGATCCACACGTCGTCTTGTAAACCGAGATGCCTCCTCGCATAGTCTCCTAAGCCCCGATCGGTTAACGCGCCGTCTCCGAGCCCCGATCGGTCCACGCCCCGTCGCCGAACCCCAATTGGTCCACGCGCAACCTCCTGAGCCCCAGTCGGTCCACGCGCGGCCTCCTGAGCCATGCTCGGTCCACGCGCCGTCTCCTGAGCCCCGATCGGTCAACGCGCCGTTCCCTAAGCTCCGATCCATCCACACGCAGTCTCCTGAGCCCCGATCGGTCCACGCGCTGTCTTCGAGCGCCGATCGGTCCACGCGACGTCTCCTAAGCCCCAATCGGTTCACGCGCCGTCTCCTGAGCCCCGATCGTTCTACGCGCCGTCTCCGAGCCCCGATCCGTCCACGCGCAGTCGCCGAGCCCCGATCGGTTCACGCGCGGTCTCCTGAGCCCCAGTCGGTACACGCTCTGTCTCCGAGCCCCGATCGGTCCACGCATCGTCTCGTAAGCCCCGCTCGGTTAACGCGTCGTTTCGGAGACCTATCCGTTCACGCGCCGTCTCCTGAGCCCCGATCGTTCTGCGCGCCGTCTCCGAGCCCCGATCCGTCCACGCGCAGTCGCCGAGCCCCGATCTGTCCACGCGCCGTCTCCTGAGCCCCGATCGTTCCACGCGCCGTCTCCTAAGCCGCGATCCGTCCACCGGCCGTCTCCGAGCTGCTATCGCTAAACGCGCCGTCACCAAGCCCTGATCCATACACGCGTCGTCTCCGAGCCCCGATCGGTCCACGCGCCGTCGCCGAGCCTCGATCGGTCCACGCGCGGCCTCCTGAGCCCCGATCGGTTCACGCGCCGGCTCCGAGCCCGATCGGTCCACGCATCGTCTCCTAAGCCCCGATCGGTTAACGTGCCGTCTCCGAGCCCCGATCGGTCCACGCGCCGTCGCGGAACCCCAATTGGTCCACGCGCAACCGCCTGAGCCCCAGTCGGTCCACGCGCCGTATCCGAGCCCCGATCGGTCGACGCGTCCTCTGCTAAACCCCAATCGGTCCACGCACCGTCTCCGAGCGCCGATCGGTCCACGCGTCGTCTCCTAAGCCCTGATCGGTCCACGTGTCGTCTCCGAGCCCCGATGGGTCTACGCGCCGCCTCCTGAGCCCCGGTCGATCCATGCATCGTTTCCTGAGCCCCGATCGGTTAACGCGCCGTCTCCGAGCCCCGATCAGTCCACGCGCCGTCCCCTGAGCCCCGGTCGGTTCATGCGCCGTCTCCGAGCCCCGATCGGTCCACGCGTCGTCTCCGAGCCCCGATCGGTCCACGCGCCGTCGCCGAGTCATGATCTGTCCACGCGTCTTCTCCTGAGCCCCGATCGCTCCTCGCGCCGTCACCTGAGCCCCGCTCGGTCAGTGCGTCGTCTTCTTAGCCCAGATGCCTCCACGCGCCGTATCCGAGCCACGATCGGTCTAGGCGTCGCTTCCTGAGCCCCGATCGGTCCACGCGCCGTCTCCAAAGCCCCAATCGGTCCACGCGCCGTCTCCTAAGCCCCGATCGGTCCACCTGCCGTCTCCGAGCGCCCATCGGTTCACGCGCCGTCTCCTGAGCCCCGATCGTTCCACGCGCCATCTCCGAGCCCCGATCGGTCCACGCGCCGTCTCCTAAGCCCCGATCGGTCCACGCGCCTTCTCCTAAGCCCCGATCGGTCCACGTGCCGTCTCCGAGCCTCGACCGGTCCACGCGCCGTCTCCTGAACCCCGATCGTTCCACGCGCCGTCCCCTAAGCCCCGATCCGTCCACGGGCCGTCTCCGAGCTGCTATCGCTAAACGCGCCGTCACCAAGCCCTGATCCGTACACGCGTCGTCTCCGAGCCCCGATCGGTCCACGCGCCGTCGCCGAGTCTCGATCGGTCCACGCGCGGCCTCCTGAGCCCCGATCGGTTCACGCGCCGGCTCCGAGCCCGATCGGTCCACGCATCGTCTCCTAAGCCGCGATCGGTTAACGTGCCGTCTCCGAGCCCCGATCGGTCCACGCGCCGTCGCGGAACCCCAATTGGTCCACGCGCAACCGCCTGAGCCCCAGTCGGTCCACGCGCCGTTTCCTGAGCCCCGATCGGTCCACGCGCCGTCTCCTGCACCCCGATCGGTCTACGCGTCGTCTCCTAAGCCCCGATTGGTGGACCTGCCGTCTCCCAGCCACGATCGGTCCACGCGCCGTCTGCAAAGCCCCAATCTGTTCACGACCCGTCTCCGGGCCCCGATCGGTGCACGCGCCGTCTCCTAAGCCCCGATCGATCCACGCGCCGTCGCCGAACCCCAATTGGTCCACGCGCCAATCGCCTGAGCCCCAGTCGGTCCACGCGCTGTCTCCGAACCCCGATCGGTCCACCCGCCGTCTTCGAGCCCCGATCGGTCCACGCATCGTCTCCTAAGCCCCAATCGGTTAACGCGCCGTCTCCTGAGCCCCGATCGATCCACACGTCGTCTTGTAAACCGAGATGCCTCCTCGCATAGTCTCCTAAGCCCCGATCGGTTAACGCGCCGTCTCCGAGCCCCGATCGGTCCACGCCCCGTCGCCGAACCCCAATTGGTCCACGCGCAACCTCCTGAGCCCCAGTCGGTCCACGCGCGGCCTCCTGAGCCATGCTCGGTCCACGCGCCGTCTCCTGAGCCCCGATCGGTCAACGCGCCGTTCCCTAAGCTCCGATCCATCCACACGCAGTCTCCTGAGCCCCGATCGGTCCACGCGCTGTCTTCGAGCGCCGATCGGTCCACGCGACGTCTCCTAAGCCCCAATCGGTTCACGCGCCGTCTCCTGAGCCCCGATCGTTCTACGCGCCGTCTCCGAGCCCCGATCCGTCCACGCGCAGTCGCCGAGCCCCGATCGGTTCACGCGCGGTCTCCTGAGCCCCAGTCGGTACACGCTCTGTCTCCGAGCCCCGATCGGTCCACGCATCGTCTCGTAAGCCCCGCTCGGTTAACGCGTCGTTTCGGAGACCTATCCGTTCACGCGCCGTCTCCTGAGCCCCGATCGTTCTGCGCGCCGTCTCCGAGCCCCGATCCGTCCACGCGCAGTCGCCGAGCCCCGATCTGTCCACGCGCCGTCTCCTGAGCCCCGATCGTTCCACGCGCCGTCTCCTAAGCCGCGATCCGTCCACCGGCCGTCTCCGAGCTGCTATCGCTAAACGCGCCGTCACCAAGCCCTGATCCATACACGCGTCGTCTCCGAGCCCCGATCGGTCCACGCGCCGTCGCCGAGCCTCGATCGGTCCACGCGCGGCCTCCTGAGCCCCGATCGGTTCACGCGCCGGCTCCGAGCCCGATCGGTCCACGCATCGTCTCCTAAGCCCCGATCGGTTAACGTGCCGTCTCCGAGCCCCGATCGGTCCACGCGCCGTCGCGGAACCCCAATTGGTCCACGCGCAACCGCCTGAGCCCCAGTCGGTCCACGCGCCGCATCCGAGCCCCGATCGGTCCGCGTGACGCATTCTAAGCCCCGATCGGTCCACGCCCCGTCTCCGAGCACCGATTGGTTCACGCGCCGTCTCCTGAGACTCGATCCGTCCACGCGCTGTCTCCTGAGCCCCGATCGGTCGACGCGTCCTCTGCTAAACCCCAATCGGTCCACGCCCCGTCTCCGAGCGCCGATCGGTTCACGCGCCGTCTCCTGAGTCCCGATCCGTCCACTCACTGTCTCCTGAGCCCCGATCGGTCGACGCGTCCTCTGCTAAACCTCGATCGGTCCACGCGTCGTCTCCTGAGCCCCGATCGGTCGACGGGTCCTCTCCTAAGCCCCGATCGGTCCACGCGTCTTCTCCTGAGCTCCGATCAGTCCACGCGTCGACTCCTAAGCCCCGATAACGTCCACACGCCGTCTCCGAGCCCCGATGGGTCCCCGCGTTGCCTCCTGAGCTCCGATCGGTCCACGCGAGTCTCCTGAGCCCCGGTCGGTCCACGCGCCGTCTCCTGAGCCCCGGTCGTTCCACGCGTCGTCTCCTAAGCCCCGATCGGTCCACGTATCGTCTCCTAAGCTCCGATCCATCGACGCGTCGTCTCCTGAGCCCCGATCAATTGACGCGTCTTCTCCTGAGCCCCGATCGCTCCTCGCGCCGTCTCCTGAGCCCCGCTCGGTCCATGTGTCGTCTTCTTAGCCCCGGTGAGTCTACGCGCCGTCTCCGAGCCACGATCGGTCCAGGCGCCGCTTCCTGAACCCCGATCGACCCACGCGCCGTCTCCTAAGCCCCAATCGGTCCACGCGCCGCCTCCTGAGCCCCGATTGGTCCACACGCCGTCTCCTGAGTCCCGATCGGTCCACGCGCGGCCTCCTAAGCCCCGATCGTTCTACGCGCCGTCTCCGAGCCCCGATCGGTCCACGCGCCGTCTCCTGAACCTCAATCGGTCCACGCGTCGTTCCCGAAGCCCCGATCCATCCACGCGCAGTCTCTCGAGCCCCAATCGGTCCACGCGCCGTCTCCTGAGCCCCGATCGGTCCACGCGCCGTCTCCTCAGCCCCGATCGGTCCACGCGTCGTCTCCGAGCACCGATCGGTCCACGCGCCGTCTCAGAGCGCCGATCATTTCACGCCCCGTCTCCTGAGCTCCGATCGTTCCACGCGCCGTCTCCGAGCCCCGATCGGTCCACGCGCCGTCTCCTGACCCCCAATCGGTCCACACGCTGTCTCGTGAGCCCCGATAGGTACACGCGTCGTGTCCTACGCCCCGATCGGTCCACGCGTCGTCTCCTAAGCCCCGATCGGTCCACGCGCCGTCTCCGAGCCCCGATCGGTCCGCGCACCGTCTCCTGATCCCCATCGCTCCACGCGGCGTCTCCGGAGCCCCGATCGATCCACGCGAGTCTCCTGAGCCCCAGTCGGTCCACGCGCCGTCTCCGAGCCCCCATCGGTCCACGCGTTGTCTCCTAAGCCCCGATCGGTCCATGCGCCGTCTCCGAGCCCCGATCGGTTCACGCATCGTCTCCTAAGCCCCGATCGGTTAACGCGCCGTCTCCGAGCGCCGAGCGGTCCACGCGCCGTCGGCGAACCCCAATTGGTCCACGCGCAACCGCCTGAGTCCCAGTCGGTCCACACGCTGTCTCCGAGCCCCGATCGGTCCACGCGCCGTCGCCGAGCCATGATCGGTCCACGCGCGGCCTCCTGAGCTCCAATCGGTCCACAGGCCGTCGCCGATCCACGATCGGTCCGTGCGCCGTTTCCAGAGCCCTATCGGTCCACGCATCGTCTCCTCATCTCCAATCGGTCCACGCGCCGTCTCCTAAGCCCCGATCGGTCCACGCGCTGTCTTCGAGCGCCGATCGGTTCACGCGCCTTCTCCTAAGCCACGATCGGTCAGCGCCGTCTCCGAGCGCCGATCGGTGTACGCGCCGTCGCACGAGCCGCGATCGGTCCACGCGCGGCCTCCTGAGCCCCGGTTGCTTCACGCGCCGTATCCGAGGCCCAATCGGTCCACGCACCGTCTCCTGAGCCCCGATCGCTCCACGCGCCGTCTCCGAGCCCCGATCGTTCCACGCGCCGTCTCCTAAGACCCGATCCATCGACTTGTCGTCTCCTGAGCCCCGATCGATCCACGCGCCGCCTCCTGAGCCCCGATCGCTCCACGCGCCGTTTCCTGATCCCCGATCGGTCCACACGCCGTCTCCGAGCCCCGATCGGGCCAGGCGTGGCCTCCTGAGCCGCGGTCGGTCCACGCGCAGTTTCCTGAGCCCCGATCGGTCCACGCGTCGTCTTCTAAGCCCAGATGCCTCCTTGCGCCGTCTCTCAACCACGATCGGTGCAGGCGCCGCTTCCTGAGCCCCGATCGGTCCACGCGTTTTCTCCTAAGCCCCGATCGGTCCACGCGTCGTCTCCTCAGCCCCGATCGGTCCACGCGCCGTCGCCGAGCCGCGATCGGTCCACGCGCGGCCTCCTGAGCCCCGGTCGGTTCACGCGCCGTATCCGAGCCCCAATCGGTCCACGCGCCGTCTCGTGAGCCCCGATTGTTCCACGCGCCGTCTCCGAGCCCCGATCGTTCCACGCGGCGTCTCCTGAGCCCCAATCGGCCCACACGCTGTGTCGTGAGTCCCGATAGGTATACGCGTCGTCTTCTATGCCCGATCGGTCCACGCGTCGTCTCCTGAGCCCCGATCGTTCCACGCGCGGTCTCCGAGACGCGATGGGTCCACGCGCCGTCTCCTAAGCCCCAACCGGTCCACGCGCCGTCTCCTGAGCCCCGATCGGTCCACGCGCCGTCTCCTAAGCCCCGATCTATCCACGGGCCGTCTCCGAGCCGCGATCGGTAAAGCCGCCGTCATCAAGCCCCGATCCGTACACGCGTCGTCTCCGAGCCCCGATGGGTCCACTCGCCGTCTCCGAGCCCCGATCGGTCCACGCATCGTCTCCTATGCCCCGATAGGTTTACGAGCCGTCTCCGCGCCGCGATCGGTCCACGCGCCGTCGCCGAACCCCAATTGATCCACGCGCAACCGCCTGAGTCCCAATCGGTCCACGCGAGTCTCCTAAGCCCCGACCGGTCCACGCGCCGTCTCCTGAGCCCCTATCACTCCACGCGTCGTCTCCGAGCCCCGATCGGTCCATGCGCCGTCGCCGAGCCATGATCGCTCCACGCGCGGCCTCCTGAGCCCCGGTCGCGTCACGCGCCGTATCCACGCCCCAATCGATCCACGCGCCGTCTCCTGAGCCCCGATCATTCAACGCGCCTTCTCCTAAGCCACGATCGGTCCACGCGCCGTCTCCGAGCCCCAGTCGGTCCACGCGCTGTCTCCGAGCACCGATCGGTCTACGCGTCGTCTCCGAGCCCCGATCGGTCCACGCGCCGTCGCCGAGCCATGATCGCTCCACGCGCCGTTTTCTGAGCACCGTTCGGTCCACGCGTCGTCTTCAAAGCCCCGATGCCTCCACGCGCCGTCTCCGAGCCACGATCGGTCCGTGCGCCGCTTCCAGAGTACTATCAGTCCACGCGTCGTCTCCTGATCTCCGATCGGTCGACGCGCCATCTCCTAAGCCCCGATCGGTCCACGTACCGTCTCCGAGCGCCGATCGGTTCACGCGCCGTCTCCTGAGCCCCGATCGGTCCACGCGCCGCTGCCGAGCCGCGATCGGTCCACGCGCGGCCTCCTGAGCCCCGATCGGTCCACGCGCGGCCTCCTGAGCCCCGATCGGTCCACGCGCCGTCACCGAGCCGCGATCGGTCCACGCGCGACCTCCTGAGCCCCGGTTGGTTCACGCGCCGTATCCGAGCCCCCATCGGTCCACGCGTCGTCTCCGAGTCCCGATCCGTCCACGCGCCGTTGCCGAGCCATGATCGGTCCACGCGCGGCCTCCTGAGCCCCGATCGGTCCACGCGCCGCTGCCGAGCCGCGATCGGTCCACGCGCGGCCTCCTGAGCCCCGATCGGTCCACGTGCTGTCTCCGAGCGCCGATCGGTCCACGCGCCGTCGCCGAACCCCAAATGGTCCACGCGCAACCGCCTGAGCCCCGATCGGTCCACGCGTCGTCTCTGAACATCGATCGGTCCACGCGCCGTTGCCGAGCCATGATCGGTCCACGCGCGGCCTCCTGAGCCCCGACCGGTCCACGCGCCGCCGCCGAGCCGCGATCGGTCCACGCGCGGCCTCCTGAGCCCCGATCGGTCCACGTGCCGTCACCGAGCCGCGATCGGTCCGCGCGCGACCTCCTGAGCCCCGGTTGGTTCACGCGCCGTATCCGAGCCCCCATCGGTCCACGCGTCGTCTCCTGAGCCCCGATCGGTCCACGCGCCGTCTCCAAGCCCCGATCGGTCCATGCATCGTTTCCTAAGCCCGGATCGGTTAACGCGCTGTCTCCGAGCGCCGATCGGTCCACGCGCCGTCGCCGAACCCCAAATGGTCTACGCGCAACCGCCTGAGCCCCGATCGGTCCACGCGTCGTCTCTGAACATCGATCGGTCCACGCGCCGTTGCCGAGCCATGATCGGTCCACGCGCGGCCTCCTGAGCCCCGATCGGTCCACGCGCCGCTGCCGAGCCTCGATCGGTCCACGCGCGGCCTCCTGAGCCCCGATCGGTCCACGCGCGGCCTCCTGAGCCCCGATCGGTCCACGCGCCGTCACCGAGCCGCGATCGGTCCACGCGCGACCTCCTGAGCCCCGGTTGGTTCACGCGCCGTATCCGAGCCCCCATCGGTCCACGCGTCGTCTCCGAGCCCCGATCCGTCCACGCGCCGTCGCCGAGCCATGATCGGTCCACGCGAGGCTCCTGAGCCCCGGTCGGTCCGCGCGCCGTCTCCTGAGCTCCGATTGGTCGACGCGTCGTTTCCTGAGCCCCGATCGATCCACGCCTCGTCTCCTGAGCCCCGATCGCTTCACGCGCCGATTTCTGAGCCCCGATCAATTGACGCGTCTTCTCCTGAGCCCCGATCGCTCCTCGCGCCGTCTCCTGAGCCCCGCTCGGTCCATGCGTCGTCTTCTTAGCCCCGATGCCTCCACGCGCCGTCTCCGAGCCCCGATCAGTCTAGGCGCCGCTTCCTGAGCCCCGATCGGTCCACGCGCCGTCTCCTAAGCCCCAATCGGTCCACGCGCCGTCTCCTAAGCCCCGATCGGTCCAAGCGGCGTCTCCGAGCCACGATCGTTCCACGCACCGTCTCCTGATCCCGATCGGTCCACGCGGCGTTTTCTGAGCACCGTTCGGCCCACGCGTCGTCTTCAAAGCCCCGATGCCTCCACACGCCGTCTCCGAGCCGCGATCGGTCCACGCATCGTCTCCTAAGCCCCGGTTGGTTCACGCGCCGTATCCGAGCCCCCATCGGTCCACGCGTCGTCTCCGAGCCCCGATCCGTCCACGCGCCGTCGCCGAGCCATGATCGGTCCACGCGAGGCTCCTGAGCCCCGATCGGTCCACGCGTCGTCTCCTAAGCCCCGATCGCTCCTCGCGCCGTCTCCTGAACCCCGCTCGGTCGATGCTCCGTCTTCTTAACCCCGATGCCTCCGCGCGCCTTCTCCGAGCCACGATCGGTCCACGCGCCGTCTCCTGAGCCCCGATCATTCCACGCGCCTTCTCCTAAGCCACGATCGGTCCACGCGCCGTCTCCGAGCCCCAGTCGGTCCACGCGCTGTCTCCGAGCACCGATTGGTCTACGCGTCGTCTCCGAGCCCCGATCGGTCCACGCGCTGTCTCCGAGCACCGATCGGTCTACGCGTCGTCTCCGAGCCCCGATCGGTCCACGCGCCGTCGCCGAATCCCAATTGATCCACGCGCAACCGCCTGAGTCCCAATCGGTCCAAGCGAGTCTCCTAAGCCCCGACCGGTCCACGCGCCGTCTCCTGAGCCCCGATCGGTCCACGCGTCGTCTCCTAAGCCCCGATCGCTCCTCGCGCCCTCTCCTGAACCCCGCTCAGTCGATGCTAAGTCTTCTTAACCCCGATGCCTCCACGCGCCTTCTCCGAGCCACGATCGGTCCACGCGCCGTCTCCTGAGCCCCGATCATTCCACGCGCCTTCTCCTAAGCCACGATCGGTCCACGCGCCGTCTCCGAGCCCCAGTCGGTCCACGCGCTGTCTCCGAGCACCGATTGGTCTACGCGTCGTCTCCGAGCCCCGATCGGTCCACGCGCTGTCTCCCAGCACCGATCGGTCTACGCGTCGTCTCCGAGCCCCGATCGGTCCACGCGCCGTCGCCGAACCCCAATTGATCCACGCGCAACCGCCTGAGTCCCAATCGGTCCAAGCGAGTCTCCTAAGCCCCGACCGGTCCACGCGCCGTCTGCTGAGCCCCTATCGCTCCACGCGTCGTCTCCGAGCCCGGATCGGTCCATGCGCCGTCGCCGAGCCATGATCGCTCCACGCGCGGCCTCCTGAGCCCCGGTCGCGTCACGCGCCGTATCCACGCCCCAATCGATCCACGCGCCGTCTCCTGAGTCCCGATCGGTCCACGCGCCGTCTCCTGAACCCCGCTCGGTCGATGCGTCGTCTTCTTAACCCCGATGCCTCCACGCGCCTTCTCCTAAGCCACGATCGGTCCACGCGCCGTCTCCGAGCCCCGGTCGGTCCACGCATCGTCTCCTAAGCCCCGCTCGGTTAACGCGTCGTTTCGGAGCCCCGATCGGTCTACGCGTCGTCTCCTGAGCCCCGATCGGTCCACGCGTCGTCTCCTGAGCCCCGATCGTTCCACGTGCCGTCTCCGAGCGTCGATCGGTCCACGTGCCGTCTCCTGAGCCCCGATCGGTCCACGCGTCGTCTCCTAAGCCCCGATCGCTCCTCGCGCCGTCTCGTGAACCCCGCTCGGTCGATGCTCCGTCTTCTTAACCCCGATGCCTCCACGCGCCGTCTCCGAGCCACGATCATTCCACGCGCCTTCTCCTAAGCCACGATCGGTCCACGCGCCGTCGCCGAGCCATCATCGGTCCACGCGCGGCCTCCTGAGCCCCGATCGGTCCACGCGCCGTCGCCGAGCCGCGATCGGTCCACGCGCGGCCTCCTGAGCCGCGATCGGTCCACGCGCGGCCTCCTGAGCCCCGGTCGGTTCACGCGCCGTATCCGAGCCCCAATCGGTCCACGCGCCGTCTCCTGAGCCCCGATCGTTCCACGCGCCGTCTCCGAGCCCCGATCGTTCCACGCGGCGTCTCCTGATCCCCAATCGGTCCACACGCTGTGTCGTGAGCCCCGATAGGTACACGCGTCGTCTCCTACTCCCGATCGGTCCACGCGTCGTCTCCTGAGCCCCGATCGTTCCACGCGCCGTCTCCGAGCCGCGATCGGTCCACGCGTCGTCTCCTAAGCCCCGATCGTTCGACGCGTCGTCTCCTAAGCCCCGATCGGTCGACGCGTCGTCTCCTGAGCCCCAGTTGGTCCACGGGCTGTCTCCGAGCCCCGATCGATCCACGCACCGCCTCCTGAGCCCCGATCGGTCGACGCGCCGACTCCTAAGCCCCGATCCGTCCACGCGCCGTCTCCTGAGCCCCGATCGTACAACGTGCCGTCTCCGAGCACCGATCGGTCCACGCGCCGTCTCCTGAGCCCCGGTCGTCCAACGTGCCGTCTCCGAGCACCAATCGGTCCACGCGCCGTCTCCTGAGCCCCGGTCGGTCCGCCCGCCGTCTCCTGAGCCCCGATCGGCCCACGCGCCGTCTCCTGAGCCCCGATCCGTCCACGCGCCGTCTCCTGAGCCCCGACCGTCCAACGCGTCGTCTCCGAGCACCGGTCGGTCCACGCGCCGTCTCCTGAGCCCCGATCGGTCCAAGCGTCGTCTCCAAAGCCCTGATCGGTCCACGTGCCGTCTCCGAGCCCCGATCGTTCCACGCGCCGTCTCCTGAACCCCGATACGTCCACACGCAGTCACCGAGCCCCGATCGGTCCACGCGCCGTCGCCGAGGCTCGATCGGTCCACGCGCGGCCTCCTGAGCCCCGGTCGGTTCACGCGCCGTCTTCGAGCCCCGATCGATCCACGCGTCGTCTTCTAAGCCCAGATGCCTCCTCGCGCCGTCTCCGAGCCACGATCGGTCCAGGCGCCGCTTCGTGAGCCCGATCGGTCCACGCGCCGTCACCGGAGCCCCGATCGTTCCACGTGCCGTCTCCGAGCCCCGATTGGTGCACGCGCCCTCTCCTGAGCACCGTTCGTTCCACACGCCGCCTCCTAAGCTCCGATCTGTCCAGGCGTCGTCTCCTAAGCCCCGACCGGTCCACGCGCCGTCTCCTGAGCCCCGTTCGGCCCACGCGCCGTCTCCTAGCCCCGATCGGTTCACGCATCGTCTCCTAAGCCCCGATCGGTTAACGCGCGGCCTCCTGAGCCCCGATCGGTCCACGCGCCGTCACCGAGCCGCGATCGGTCCACGCGCGGCCTCCTGAGACCCGATCGGTCCACGCGCCGTCTCCTGAGCCCCGATCGCTCCACGCACCGTTTTCTGAGCACCGTTTGGTCCACGCGTCGTCTTCAAAGCCCCGACGCCTCCACGCGCCGTCTCCGAGCCACGATTCGTCCGTGCGCCGCTTCCAGAGCCCTCTCGGTCCACGCGTCGTCTCCTGATCTCCGATCGGTCCACACGCCATCTCCTAAGCCCCGATCATTCCACGTGCCATCTCCGAGCCCCGATCGGTCCACGCGCCGTCTCATAAGCCCCGATCGGACCACGCGCCTTCTCCTCAGCCCCGATCGGTCCACGCGCCGTCTCCGAGCGCCGATTAGTTCACGCGCCGCCTCCTGAGCCCCGATCGCTCCATGCGCCGTCACCTGAGCCCCGATCGGTCCACGCGCCATCTCCTGAGCCCGGATCGGTCCACGCGCCGTCGCCGAACCCCAATTGGTCCACGCGCCACCGCCTGTGCCCCAGTCGGTCCACGCGCTGTCTCCGAGCCCAGATCGGTCCACGCGCCGTCTCCGAGCGCCGATCGGTTCACGCGCCGTCTCCTGAGCCCCGATCGTTCCACGCGCCGTCTCCGAGCTCCGATCGGTCCACGCGCCGTCTCCTAAGCCCCGATCGGTCCAAGCGCCTTCTGCTAAGCCCCGATCGGTCCACGCGCCGTCTCCGAGCGCCGATCGGTTCACCCGCCGTCACCTGAGCCCCGATCGTTCCACGCGCCGTCTCCGAGCCCCGATCGGTCTACGCGCCGTCTCCTAAGCCCCGATCGGTCCACGCGCCTTCTCCTCATCCCCGATCGGTCCACGCGCCGTCTCGGGGCGCCGATTGGTTCACGCGCCGTCTCCTGAGCCCCGATCGCTCCACGCGCCGTCTCCGAGCCCCGATCGGTCCACGCGCCGTCTCCTGAGCCTGGATCGGTCCACGCGCCGTCGCCGAACCCCAATTGGTCCACGCGCAACCGCCTGAGCCCCAGTCGGTCCACGCGCTGTCTCCGAGCCCCAATCGTTCCACACGCCGTCTCCGAGCGCCGATCGGTTCACGCGCCGTCTCCTGAGCCCCGAACGTTTCACGCGCCGTCTCCGAGCTCCGATCGGTCCACGCGCCGTCTCCTAAGCCCCGATCGGTCCAAGCGCCTTCTCCTAAGCCCCGATGGGTCCACGCGCCGTCTCGGAGCGCCGATCAGTTCACGCGCCGGCACCTGAGCCCCGATCGTTCCACGCGCGGTCTCCGACCCCCGATCGGTCCACGCGCCGTCTCCTGAGCCCGAAACGTTCCACGCGTCGTCCCCGAATCCCTGATCCGTACACGCGTCGTCTCCGAGCCTCGATCGGTCCACGCGCCGTCGCCGAGACTCGATCGGTCCACGCGCGGCCTCCTGAGCCCCGGTCGGTTCACGCGCCGTCTCCGAGCCCCGATCGATCCACGCGTCGTCTTCTAAGCCCAGATGCCTCCTCGCGCCGTCTCCGAGCCACGATCGGTCCAGGCGCCGCTTCGTGAGCCCGATCGGTCCACACGCCGTCACCGGAGCCCCGATCGTTCCACGTGCCGTCTCCGAGCCCCGATTGGTGCACGCGCCGTCTCCTGAGCACCGATCGTTCCACACGCCGCCCCCTAAGCTCCGATCTGTCCAGGCGTCGTCTCCTAAGCCCCGACCGGTCCACGCGCCGTCTCCTGAGCCCCGATCGGTCCACGCATCGCCTCCTAAGCCCCGATACGTCCACACGCCGTCTCCGATCCCCGATCGGTCCGCGTGCCGCATTCTAAGCCGCGGTCCGTCCACGCGCAGTCTCCGAGCACCGATCGGTCCACGCGACGTCTCCTGAGCCACGATTGGTCCACGCGTCGGCTCCTAAGCCCCGATCGGTCCACGCGCCGTCTCCTAAGCCCCGATCGGTCCATGCGCCGTTTCCGAGCCCAGATCGGTCCATGCGTCGTCTCCGAGCCCCGATCTGTCCACGCGCCGTCTCGTAAGCCCCAATCGGTCTACGCGCCGTCTCAGAGCGCCGATCATTTCACGCGCCATCTCGTGAGCCACGATCATTCCACCCCCCGTCTCCGAGCCCCGATCGGTCCACGCGCCGTCTCCTAAGCCCCTATCGGTCCACGCGCCGTCGCGGAGCCCCGATCGGTCCAGGCGTGGCCTCCTGAACCTCGATCGGTCCACGCGCGGCCTCCTGAGCCCCGGCCGTATCACGCGCCGTCTCCGAGCCCCGATCGATCCACGCATCGTCTTCCAAGCCCAGATGCCTCCTCGCGCCGTCTCCGAGCCACGACCGGTCCAGGCGCTGCTTCCTGAGCCCCCATCGGTCCACGCGCCGTCGCCGAGCTGCAATCGGTCCACGCGCCTTCTCCGAGCCGCGATCGGTCCATGCACCGTCTCCTGAGCCTGGATCCGTCCACGCGCCGTCGCCGAACCCCAATTGGTCCACGCGCAACGTCCTGAGCCCCAGTCGTCCCACGCGCCAACTCCTGAGCCCCGATCGGTCCACGCATCATCTCCTAAGCCCCGATACGTCCACACGCCGTCTCCGATCCCCGATCGGTCCGCGTGCCGCATTCTAAGCCGCGGTCCGTCCACGCGCAGTCTCCGAGCACCGGTCGGTCGACGCGACGTCTCCTGAGCCACGATCGGTCCACGCGTCGGCTCCTAAGCCCCGATCGGACCACGCGCGGCCTCCTGATCCCCGGTCGGTTCACGCGCCGTATCCGAGCCCCAATCGGTCCACGCACCGTCTCCTGAGTCCCGATCGGTCCACGCGCCGTCTCCTAACCCCCAATCGGTCGACGCGTCGGCTCCTAAGCCCCGATCGGTCCACGCGCCGTCTCCTGAGCCCCGATCGGTCCACGCGCCGTTTTCGAGCCCCGATCGGTCCATGCGTCGTCTTCTAAGCCCCGATGCCTCCACGCGCCGTCTCCGAACCCCGATCGGTGCAGGCGCCGCTTCCTGAGCCCGGATCGGTCCACGCGTCGTCCCCTAAGCCCCGATCCGTAACTTTGTCGTCTCTGAGCCCCGATCGGTCCACGCGCCGTCTCATAAGCCCCGATCGGACCACGCGCCTTCTCCTCAGCCCCGATCGGTCCACGCGCCGTCTCCGAGCGCCGATTAGTTCACGCGCCGCCTCCTGAGCCCCGATCGCTCCATGCGCCGTCACCTGAGCCCCGATCGGTCCACGCGCCATCTCCTGAGCCCGGATCGGTCCACGCGCCGTCGCCGAACCCCAATTGGTCCACGCGCCACCGCCTGTGCCCCAGTCGGTCCACGCGCTGTCTCCGAGCCCAGATCGGTCCACGCGCCGTCTCCGAGCGCCGATCGGTTCACGCGCCGTCTCCTGAGCCCCGATCGTTCCACGCGCCGTCTCCGAGCTCCGATCGGTCCACGCGCCGTCTCCAAAGCCCCGATCGGTCCAAGCGCCTTCTGCTAAGCCCCGATCGGTCCACGCGCCGTCTCCGAGCGCCGATCGGTTCACCCGCCGTCACCTGAGCCCCGATCGTTCCACGCGCCGTCTCCGAGCCCCGATCGGTCTACGCGCCGTCTCCTAAGCCCCGATCGGTCCACGCGCCTTCTCCTCATCCCCGATCGGTCCACGCGCCGTCTCATAAGCCCCGATCGGACCACGCGCCTTCTCCTCAGCCCCGATCGGTCCACGCGTCGTCACCGAGCCATGATCGGTCCACGCGCGGCTCCTGAGCCCCCATCGGTCCACGCGCCGTCGCCGAGCCGGGATCGGTCCACGCGCGGGCTCCTGAGCCCCGGTTGGTTCACGCGCCGTATCCGAGCCCCAATCGGGCCACGCGCCGGCTCCTGAGCCCCGATCGGTTCACGCGCCGTCTCCTAAGCCCCTATCGGTCCACGCGCCTTCTCCGAGCGCCGATCGGTTCACGCGCCGTCACCTGAGCCCCGATCGTTCCACGCGCCGTCTCCGAGCCCCGATCGGTCTACGCGCCGTCTCCTAACCCCCGATCGGTCCGCGCGCCTTCTCCTCATCCCCGATCGGTCCACGCGCCGTCTCGGAGCACCGATTGGTTCACGCGCCGTCTCCTGAACCCCGATACGTCCACACACAGTCGCCGAGCCCCGATCGTTCCACGTGCCGTCTCCGAGCCCCGGTTGGTGCACGCGCCGTCTCCTGAGCACCGATCGTTCCACACGCCGCCTCCTAAGATCCGATCTGTCCAGGTGTCGTCTCCTAAGCCCCGACCGGTCCACGCGCCGTCTCCTGAGCCCCGTTCGGCCCACGTGCCGTCTCCTAGCCCCGATCGGTTCACGCATCGTCTCCTAAGCCCCGATCGGTTAACGCGCGGCCTCCTGAGCCCCGATCGGTCCACGCGCCGTCACCGAGCCGCGATCGGTCCACGCGCGGCCTCCTGAGCCCCGGTTGGTTTACGCACCGTCTCCTGATCCCCATCGGTCCACGCGGCGCCTCCGGAGCCCCGATCGATCCACACGAGTCTCCTGAGCCCCGGTCGGTCCGCGCGCCGTCACGTGAGCCCCGATCGGTCCACGCGCGGCCTCCTGAGCCCCGGTCGGATCACGCGCCGTCTCCGAGCCCCGATCGATCCACGCGTCGTCTTCCAAGCCCAGATGCCTCCTCGCGCCGTCTCCGAGCCACGACCGGTCCAAGCGCTGCTTCCTGAGCCCCAATCGGTCCACGCGTTGTCTCCTAAGCCCCGATCGGTCCACGCGCCGTCTCCGAGCCCCGATCGGTTCACGCATCGTCTCCTAAGCCCCGATCGGTTAACGCGCGGCCTCCTGAGCCCTGATCGGTCCACGCGTCGTCTCCTAAGCCCCGATCGGTCCACGCTGCGTCTCCGAGCCCCGATCGGTCCACACGCCGTATCCGAGCCCCGATCGGTCCGCGTGACGCATTCTAAGCCACGGTCCGTCCACCCGCCGTCTCCGAGCACCGATCGGTCCACGCGCCGTCTCCTGAGCCCCGATCGGTCTACGCGCCGTCTCATGAGCCCCGATCGGTCAACGCATCCTTTCCTAAGCCCCGATACGTTCACACGCCGTCTCCTAAGCCCCGATCGGTTAACGCGCCGTCTCCGAGCCCCGATCGGTCCACGCGCCGTCGCCGAGCCGCGATCGGTCCACGCGCGGCCTCCTGAGCCCCGATCGGTCCACGCGCCGTCGCCGAGCCGCGATCGGTCCACGCGCGGCCTCCTGAGCCCCGATTGGTTCACGCGCCGTATCCGAGCCCCAATCGGTCCACGCGCCGTCTCCTGAGCCCCGATCGGTCCACGCGCCGTCGCCGAGCCGCGATCGGTCCACGCGCGGCCTCCTGAGCCCCGATCGGACAACGCATCGTCTCCTAAGCCCCAATCGGTTAACGCGCCGTCTCCGAGCCCCGATCGGTCCACGCGTCGTCTTCGAGCACCGATCGATCCACGCGCCGTTTCCTGGGCCCCGATCAGTCCACGCGTCGCCGCCGGAGCCCCGATCGGTCTACGCGCCGTCTCATGAGCCCCGATCGGTCAACGCATCGTCTCCTAAGCCCCGATACGTTCACACGCCGTCTCCGAGTCCCGATCAGTCCACGCGCAACCTCCTGAGCCCCAGTCGGTACACGCGCTGTCTCCGAGCCCCGATCGGTCCCCGCATAGTCTCCTAAGCCCCGCTCGGTTAACGCGTCGTCTCGGAGCCCCGATCGGTCCAGGCGCCGCTTCCTGAGCACCGACCGGTCCACGCGTCGTCTCCTGAGCCCCGATCGGTCGACGGGTCCCCTCCTAAGCCCCGATCGGTCCGCGCGCCTTCTCCTGAGCCCCGATCGGCCCACGCGCCTTCTCCGAGCGCCGATCATTTCACGTGACGTCTCCTGAGCCCTGATCGTTCAACGCGCCGTCTTCGAGCCCCGAGCGGTCCACGCGCCGTCTCCATGAGCCCCAATCGATCCACGCGCAGCCTCCTGAGCCCCGATCGGTCCACGCGCCGTCGACGAGCCGCGATCGTTCTACGCGCCTCTCCGAGCCCCGATCGGTCCACGCGCCGTCGCCGAGCTATGATCGGTCCACGCGCGGCCTCCTGACCCCCGATCGGTCCACGCGCCGTCGCCGAGCCGCGATCGGTCCACGCGCGGCCTCCTGAGGCCCGATTGGTTCACGCGCCCTATCCGAGCCCCAATCCGTCCACGCGCCGTCTCCTGAGCCCCGATCGGTCCACGCGCGGCCTCCTGAGCCCCGATCGGTCCACGCGCCGTCGCCGAACCGCGATCGGTCCACGCGCCGCCTCCTGAGTCCCGATCGGTCAACGCGTCGTGTCCTAAGCCTTGATCGGTCCACGTGCCGTCTCCGAGCCCCGATGGATCCACGCGCCGCATCCTGAGCCCCGATCGGACGACGCGGCGTCTCCTGAGCCCCAATCGGTCCACACGCTGTGTCGTGAGCCCCGATAGGTACACGCGTCGTCTCCTACGCCCGATCGGTCCACGCGTCGTCTCCTGAGCCCCGATCGTTCCACGCGCCGTCTCCGAGCCGCGATCGGTCCACGCGCCGTCTCCTGAGCCCCGATCGGTCCACGCGCCGTCTCCGAGCCCCGAACGGTTCACGCACCGTCTCCTGATCCCAATCGGTCCACGCGGCGCCTCCGGAGCCCCGATCGATCCACGCGAGTCTCCTGAGCCCCAGTCGGTCCGGGCACCGTCTCCTGAGCCCTGATTGGTCGACGCGTCGTCTCCTGAGCCCTGATCGATCCACGCGTCGTTACCTGAGCTCCGATCGCGCCACACGCTGTTTCCTGAGCCCCGATCGGTCCGCGCGTCGTCTTCAACGCCCCGATGCCTCCACGCGCCGTCTCCGAGCCACGATCGGTCCGTGCGCCGCTTCCACAACCCCGATCGGTCCACGCGTCATCTCCTGATCTCCGATCGGTCCACGCGCCGTCTCCGAGCACCGAACGGTTCACGCACCGTCTCCTGATCCCAATCGTTCCACGCGGCGCCTCCGGAGCCCCGATCGATCCACGCGAGTCTCCTGAGCCCCAGTCGGTCCGCGCGCCGTCTCCTGAGCCCTGATTGGTCCACGCGCCGTCTCCTGAGTCCCGATCGGTTCATGCGTCGTCTCCTAAGCCCCGATCGCTCCTCGCGCCGTCTCCTGACCCCCGCTCGGTCGATGCGTCGTCTTCTTAACCCTGATGCCTCCGCGCGCCGTCTCCGAGCCACGATCGGTCCACGCGCCGTCTCCTGAGCCCCGATCATTCCACGCGCCTTCTCCTAAGCCACGATCGGTCCACGCGCCGTCTCCTGAGCCCCGATCGTTCCACGCGCCGTCTCCGAGCCCCGATCGTTCCACGCGGCGTCTCCTGAGCCCCTATCGGTCCACACGCTGTGTCGTGAGCCCCGATAGGTACACGCGTCGTCTCCTACGCCCGATCGGTCCACGCGTCGTCTCCTGAGCCCCGATCGTTCCACGCGCCGTCTCCGAGCCGCGATCGGTCCACGCGCCGTCTCCTGAGCCCCGATCGGTCCACGCGCCGTCTCCGAGCCCCGAACGGTTCACGCACCGTCTCCTGATCCCAATCGGTCCACGCGGCGCCTCCGGAGCCCCGATCGATCCACGCGAGTCTCCTGAGCCCCAGTCGGTCCGAGCGCCGTCTCCTGAGCCCTGATTGGTCGACGCGTCGTCTCCTGAGCCCTGATCGATCCACGCGTCGTTACCTGAGCTCCGATCGCGCCACACGCTGTTTCCTGAGCCCCGATCGGTCCGCGCGTCGTCTTCAACGCCCCGATGCCTCCACGCGCCGTCTCCGAGCCACGATCGGTCCGTGCGCCGCTTCCACAACCCCGATCGGTCCACGCGTCATCTCCTGATCTCCGATCGGTCCACGCGCCGTCTCCTAAGCCCCGATCGGTCCACACGCTGTGTCGTGAGCCCCGATCGGCCCACGCATCGTCTCCTACGCCCCGATCGGCTAACGCGTCGACTCCGAGCCCCGATCGTTCCACGCGCCGTCTCCGAGCACCGATCGGTCCACGCGCCGTCTCAGAGCGCCGATCATTTCACGCCCCGTCTCCTGAGCTCCGATCGTTCCACGCGCCGTCTCCGAGCCCCGATCGGACCACACGCCGTATCCGAGCCCCGATCGGTCCGCGTGACGCATTCTAAGCCACGGTCCGTCCACGCGCCGTCTCTGAGCACCGATCGGTCCACGCGCCGTCTCCTGAGCCCCGCTCGGTCCATGCGTCGTCTTCTTAGCCCCGATGCCTCCACGCGTCGTCTCCTAAGCCCCGATCGGTCCACGCGCCGTCTCCTGAGCCCTGATCGATCCACGCGTCGTCTCCTGAGCTCCGATCGCGCCACACGCCGTTTCCTGAGCCCCGATCGGTCCACGCGTCATCTCCTGATCTCCGATCGGTCCACGCGCCGTCTCCTAAGCCCCGATCATTCCACGCGCCGTCTCCTGAGCCCCAATCGGTCCACACGCTGTGTCGTGAGCCCCGATAGGTACACGCGTCGTCTCCTACGCCCGATCGGTTCACGCGTCGTCTCCTGATCCCAATCGGTCCACGCGGCGCCTCCGGAGCCCCGATCGATTAACGCGAGTCTCCTGAGCCCCAGTCGGTCCGCGCGCCGTCTCCGGAGCCCCGATCGGTCCACGCGCCGTCTCCTAAGCCACGTTCGGTCCAAGCGTGTTCTCCTAAACCCCGGTCGGTCCACGCGCCGTCTCCTAAGCCCCGATCGGTGCACGCGCCGTCTCCGAGCGCCGATCGGTCCACGCGCCGTCTCCTGAGCCCCGATCATTCCACGCGATGTCTCCGAGCCCCGATCGGTCCACGAGCCGTTTTCTGAGCACCGTTCGGTCCACGCGTCGTCTTCAAAGCCCCGATGCCTCCACGCGCCGTCTCCGAGCCACGATCGGTCCGTGCGCCGCTTCCAAAGCCCTATCAGTCGAGGCGTCCTCTCCTGATCTCCGATCGGTCCACGCGCCGTCTCCTAAGCCCCGATCGGTGCACGCGCCGTCTCCGAGCGCCGATCGGTTCACGCGCCGTCTCCTGAGCCCCGATCATTCCACGCGATGTCTCCGAGCCCCGATCGGTCCACGCGCCGTCTCCTAAGCCCCGATCGCTCCTCGCGCCGTCTCCTGAGCCCCGCTCGGTCCATGCGTCGTGTTCTTAGCCCCGATGCCTCCACGCGCCGTCTCCGAGCCACGATAGGTCGAGGCGCCGCTTCCTGAGCCCCGATCGATCCACGCGCCGTCTCGTAAGCCACAATCGGTCCACGCGCCGTCTCAGAGCGCCGATCATTTCACGCGCCGTCTCCTGAGCCCCGATCGTTCCACGCGCCGTCTCCGAGCACCTATCGGTCCACGCGCCGTCTCCTGAGGCCCGATCGCTCCACGCGTCGTCTCCTAAGCCCCGATCGGTTAACGCGCCGTCTCCGAGCCCCAATCGGTCCACGCGCCGTCTCCTGAACCCCGATACGTCCACGCGCAGTCGCCGAGGCCCGATCGGTCCACGCGCCGTCTCCTGAACCCTGATCGGTCCACGCGTCGTCGCCTAAGCCCTGATCGGTCCACGTGCCGTCTCCGAGCCCCGATGGGTCTACGCGCCGACTCCTGAGCCCCGATCGATCCACGCATCGGCTCCTGAGCCCCGGTCGGTCCACGCGCCGTCTCCTGAGCCCCGATCGATCCACGCGCCGTCTCGTAAGCCACAATCGGTCCACGCGCCGTCTCAGAGCGCCGATCATTTTACGCGCCGTTTCCTGAGCCCCGATCGTTCCACGCGCCGTCTCCGAGCCCCGATCGGTCCACGCGGCGTCTCCTGATCCCCGATCGGTTCACGCATCGTCTCCTAAGCCCCGATACGTCTACACGCCGTATCCGAGCCCCGATCGGTCCGCGTGACGCATTCTAAGCCACGGTCCGTCCACGCGCCGTCTCCGAGCACCGATCGGTCCACGCGCCGTCTCCTGAGCCCCGATCGGTCCACGCGTCGTCTCCTAAGCCCTGATCGGTCCACGTGCCGTCTCCGAGCCCCGATGGGTCTACGCGCCGCCTTCTGAGCCCCGGTCGATCCATGCATCGTTTCCTGAGCCCCGATCGGTTAACGCGCCGTCTCCGAGCCCCGATCAGTCCTCGCGCCGTCCCCTGAGCCCCGGTCGGTTCATGCGCCGTCTCCGAGCCCCGATCGGTCCACGCGTCGTCTCCGAGCCCCGATCGGTCCACGCGCCGTCGCCGAGTCTCGATCGGTCCACGCGCGGCCTCCTGAGCCCCGATCGGTTCACGCGCCGGCTCCGAGCCCGATCGGTCCACGCATCGTCTCCTAAGCCGCGATCGGTTAACGTGCCGTCTCCGAGCCCCGATCGGTCCACGCGCCGTCGCGGAACCCCAATTGGTCCACGCGCAACCGCCTGAGCCCCAGTCGGTCCACGCGCCGTTTCCTGAGCCCCGATCGGTCTACGCGCCGTCTCCTGCGCCCCGATCGGTCTACGCGTCGTCTCCTAAGCCCCGATTGGTGGACCTGCCGTCTCCCAGCCACGATCGGTCCACGCGCCGTCTGCAAAGCCCCAATCTGTTCACGACCCGTCTCCGGGCCCCGATCGGTGCACGCGCCGTCTCCTAAGCCCCGATCGATCCACGCGCCGTCGCCGAACCCCAATTGGTCCACGCGCCAATCGCCTGAGCCCCAGTCGGTCCACGCGCTGTCTCCGAACCCCGATCGGTCCACCCGCCGTCTTCGAGCCCCGATCGGTCCACGCATCGTCTCCTAAGCCCCAATCGGTTAACGCGCCGTCTCCTGAGCCCCGATCGTTCCACGCGCCGTCTCCGAGCCCCGATCGGTCCACGCACCGTGTCCTGATCCCCATCGGTCCACGCGGCGCCTCCGGAGTCCCGATCGATCCACGCGAGGCTTCTGAGCCCCGGTCGGTCCGCGCGCCGTCTCCTGAGCCCCGATCGGTCGACGCGTCGTCTCCTGAGCCCCGATCGATCCACGCGTCCTCTCCTGAGCCCCGATCGCTCCAGGCGCCATTTTCTGAGCACCGTTCGGTCCACGCGTCGTCTTCAAAGCCCCGATGCCTCCACGCGCCGTCTCCGAGCCCCGATCGATCCACACGTCGTCTTGTAAACCCAGATGCCTCCTCGCATCGTCTCCTAAGCCCCGATCGGTTAACGCGCCGTCTCCGAGCCCCGATCGGTCCACGCCCCGTCGCCGAACCCCAATTGGTCCACGCGCAACCTCCTGAGCCCCAGTCGGTCCACGCGCGGCCTCCTGAGCCATGCTCGGTCCACGCGCCGTCTCCTGAGCCCCGATCGGTCAACGCGCCGTTCCCTAAGCTCCGATCCATCCACACGCAGTCTCCTGAGCCCCGATCGGTCCACGCGCTGTCTTCGAGCGCCGATCGGTCCACGCGACGTCTCCTAAGCCCCAATCGGTTCACGCGCCGTCTCCTGAGCCCCGATCGTTCTACGCGCCGTCTCCGAGCCCCGATCCGTCCACGCGCAGTCGCCGAGCCCCGATCGGTTCACGCGCGGTCTCCTGAGCCCCAGTCGGTACACGCTCTGTCTCCGAGCCCCGATCGGTCCACGCATCGTCTCGTAAGCCCCGCTCGGTTAACGCGTCGTTTCGGAGACCTATCCGTTCACGCGCCGTCTCCTGAGCCCCGATCGTTCTGCGCGCCGTCTCCGAGCCCCGATCCGTCCACGCGCAGTCGCCGAGCCCCGATCTGTCCACGCGCCGTCACCAAGCCCTGATCCATACACGCGTCGTCTCCGAGCCCCGATCGGTCCACGCGCCGTCGCCGAGCCTCGATCGGTCCACGCGCGGCCTCCTGAGCCCCGATCGGTTCACGCGCCGGCTCCGAGCCCGATCGGTCCACGCATCGTCTCCTAAGCCCCGATCGGTTAACGTGCCGTCTCCGAGCCCCGATCGGTCCACGCGCCGTCGCGGAACCCCAATTGGTCCACGCGCAACCGCCTGAGCCCCAGTCGGTCCACGCGCCGTATCCGAGCCCCGATCGGTCCGCGTGACGCATTCTAAGCCCCGATCGGTCCACGCCCCGTCTCCGAGCACCGATTGGTTCACGCGCCGTCTCCTGAGACTCGATCCGTCCACGCGCTGTCTCCTGAGCCCCGATCGGTCGACGCGTCCTCTGCTAAACCCCAATCGGTCCACGCCCCGTCTCCGAGCGCCGATCGGTTCACGCGCCGTCTCCTGAGTCCCGATCCGTCCACTCACTGTCTCCTGAGCCCCGATCGGTCGACGCGTCCTCTGCTAAACCTCGATCGGTCCACGCGTCGTCTCCTGAGCCCCGATCGGTCGACGGGTCCTCTCCTAAGCCCCGATCGGTCCACGCGTCTTCTCCTGAGCTCCGATCAGTCCACGCGTCGACTCCTAAGCCCCGATAACGTCCACACGCCGTCTCCGAGCCCCGATGGGTCCCCGCGTTGCCTCCTGAGCTCCGATCGGTCCACGCGAGTCTCCTGAGCCCCGGTCGGTCCACGCGCCGTCTCCTGAGCTCCGATCCATCGACGCGTCGTCTCCTGAGCCCCGATCAATTGACGCGTCTTCTCCTGAGCCCCGATCGCTCCTCGCGCCGTCTCCTGAGCCCCGCTCGGTCCATGTGACGTCTTCTTAGCCCCGGTGAGTCTACGCGCCGTCTCCGAGCCACGATCGGTCCAGGCGCCGCTTCCTGAACCCCGATCGACCCACGCGCCGTCTCCTAAGCCCCAATCGGTCCACGCGCCGCCTCCTGAGCCCCGATTGGTCCACACGCCGTCTCCTGAGTCCCGATCGGTCCACGCGCGGCCTCCTAAGCCCCGATCGTTCTACGCGCCGTCTCCGAGCCCCGATCGGTCCACGCGCCGTCTCCTGAACCTCGATCGGTCCACGCGTCGTTCCCGAAGCCCCGATCCATCCACGCGCAGTCTTTCGAGCCCCAATCGGTCCACGCGCCGTCTCCTGAGCCCCGATCGGTCCACGCGCCGTCTCCTCAGCCCCGATCGGTCCACGCGTCGTCTCCGAGCACCGATCGGTCCACGCGCCGTCTCAGAGCGCCGATCATTTCACGCCCCGTCTCCTGAGCTCCGATCGTTCCACGCGCCGTCTCCGAGCCCCGATCGGTCCACGCGCCGTCTCCTGACCCCCAATCGGTCCACACGCTGTCTCGTGAGCCCCGATAGGTACACGCGTCGTGTCCTACGCCCCGATCGGTCCACGCGTCGTCTCCTAAGCCCCGATCGGTCCACGCGCCGTCTCCGAGCCCCGATCGGTCCGCGCACCGTCTCCTGATCCCCATCGCTCCACGCAGCGTCTCCGGAGCCCCGATCGATCCACGCGAGTCTCCTGAGCCCCAGTCGGTCCACGCGCCGTCTCCGAGCCCCCATCGGTCCACGCGTTGTCTCCTAAGCCCCGATCGGTCCATGCGCCGTCTCCGAGCCCCGATCGGTTCACGCATCGTCTCCTAAGCCCCGATCGGTTAACGCGCCGTCTCCGAGCGCCGAGCGGTCCACGCGCCGTCGCCGAACCCCAATTGGTCCACGCGCAACCGCCTGAGTCCCAGTCGGTCCACACGCTGTCTCCGAGCCCCGATCGGTCCACGCGCCGTCGCCGAGCCATGATCGGTCCACGCGCGGCCTCCTGAGCTCCAATCGGTCCACAGGCCGTCGCCGATCCACGATCGGTCCGTGCGCCGTTTCCAGAGCCCTATCGGTCCACGCATCGTCTCCTCATCTCCGATCGGTCCACGCGCCGTCTCCTAAGCCCCGATCGGTCCACGCGCTGTCTTCGAGCGCCGATCGGTTCACGCGCCGTCTCCTGAGCCCCGATCGGTCCACGCGTCGACTCCTAAGCCCCGATCGGTTCACGCGCCGTATCCGAGCCCCAATCGGTCCACGCGCCGTCTCCTAAGCTCCAATCGGTCTACGCGCCGTCTCCTGAGCCCCGATACGTCGACGCGCAGTCGCCGAGCCCCGATCGGTCTACGCGCTGTCTCCTGAGCCCCGATAGGTACACGCGTCGTCTCCTACACCCCGAACGGTCCACGCGTCGTCTCCTAAGCCCCGATCAGTCCACGCGCCGTCTCCGAGCCCCGATGGGTCCACGCACTGTCTCCTGATCCCCATGGGTCCACGAGGCGCCTCCGGAGCCCCGATCGATCCACGCGAGGATCCTGAGCCCCGATCGATCCACGCATCGTCTCCTAAGCCCCAATCGGTTAACGCGCCGTCTCCGAGCCCCAATCGGTCCACGCGCCGTCTCCTGAACCCCGATCGTTCCACGCGCCTTCTCCTAAGCCACGATCCGTCAGCGCCGTCTCCGAGCGCCGATCGGTGTACACGCCGTGGCACGAGCCGCGATCGGTCCACGCGCGGCCTCCTGAGCCCCGGTTGCTTCACGCGCCGTATCCGAGGCCCAATCGGTCCACGCACCGTCTCCTGAGCCCCGATCGCTCCACGCGCCGTCTCCGAGCCCCGATCGTTCCACGCGCCGTCTCCGAGCCCCGATCGATCCACGCGCCGTCTCCTGAGCCCCAATCGGTCCACGCGTCGGCTCCTAAGACCCGATCCATCGACTTGTCGTCTCCTGAGCCCCGATCGATCCACGCGCCGCCTCCTGAGCCCCGATCGCTCCACGCGCCGTTTCCTGATCCCCGATCGGTCCACACGCCGTCTGCGAGCCCCGATCGGGCCAGGCGTGGCCTCCTGAGCCGCGGTCGGTCCACGCGCAGTTTCCTGAGCCCCGATCGGTCCACGCGTCGTCTTCTAAGCCCAGATGCCTCCTTGCGCCGTCTCTCAACCACGATCGGTGCAGGCGCCGCTTCCTGAGCCCCGATCGGTCGACGCGTTTTCTCCTAAGCCCCGATCGGTCCACGCGTCGTCTCCTCAGCCCCGATCGGTCCACGCGCCGTCGCCGAGCCGCGATCGGTCCACGCGCGGCCTCCTGAGCCCCGGTCGGTTCACGCGCCGTATCCGAGCCCCAATCGGTCCACGCACCGTCTCGTGAGCCCCGATTGTTCCACGCGCCGTCTCCGAGCCCCGATCGTTCCACGCGGCGTCTCCTGAGCCCCAATCGGCCCACACGCTGTGTCGTGAGTCCCGATAGGTATACGCGTCGTCTTCTATGCCCGATCGGTCCACGCGTCGTCTCCTGAGCCCCGATCGTTCCACGCGCGGTCTCCGAGACGCGATGGGTCTACGCGCCGTCTCCTAAGCCCCAACCGGTCCACGCGCCGTCTCCTGAGCCCCGATCGGTCCACGCGCCGTCTCCTAAGCCCCGATCTATCCACGGGCCGTCTCCGAGCCGCGATCGGTAAAGCCGCCGTCATCAAGCCCCGATCCGTACACGCGTCGTCTCCGAGCCCCGATGGGTCCACTCGCCGTCTCCGAGCCCCGATCGGTCCACGCATCGTCTCCTATGCCCCGATAGGTTTACGAGCCGTCTCCGCGCCGCGATCGGTCCACGCGCCGTCGCCGAACCCCAATTGATCCACGCGCAACCGCCTGAGTCCCAATCGGTCCACGCGAGTCTCCTAAGCCCCGACCGGTCCACGCGCCCTCTCCTGAGCCCCTATCACTCCACGCGTCGTCTCCGAGCCCCGATCGGTCCATGCGCCGTCGCCGAGCCATGATCGCTTCACGCGCGGCCTCCTGAGCCCCGGTCGCGTCACGCGCCGTATCCACGCCCCAATCGATCCACGCGCCGTCTCCTGAGCCCCGATCATTCAACGCGCCTTCTCCTAAGCCACGATCGGTCCACGCGCCGTCTCCGAGCCCCAGTCGGTCCACGCGCTGTCTCCGAGCACCGATCGGTCTACGCGTCGTCTCCGAGCCCCGATCGGTCCACGCGCCGTCGCCGAGCCATGATCGCTCCACGCGCCGTTTTCTGAGCACCGTTCGGTCCACGCGTCGTCTTCAAAGCCCCGATGCCTCCACGCGCCGTCTCCGAGCCACGATCGGTCCGTGCGCCGCTTCCAGAGTACTATCAGTCCACGCGTCGTCTCCTGATCTCCGATCGGTCGACGCGCCATCTCCTAAGCCCCGATCGGTCCACGTACCGTCTCCGAGCGCCGATCGGTTCACGCGCCGTCTCCTGAGCCCCGATGGGTCCACGCGCCGCTGCCGAGCCGCGATCGGTCCACGCGCGGCCTCCTGAGCCCCGATCGGTCTACGCGCCGTCTCCTGAGCCCCGATACGTCGACGCGCAGTCGCCGAGCCCCGATCGGTCTACGCGCTGTCTCCTGAGCCCCGATAGGTACACGCGTCGTCTCCTACACCCCGAACGGTCCACGCGTCGTCTCCTAAGCCCCGATCAGTCCACGCGCCGTCTCCGAGCCCCGATGGGTCCACGCACTGTCTCCTGATCCCCATGGGTCCACGAGGCGCCTCCGGAGCCCCGATCGATCCACGCGAGGATCCTGAGCCCCGATCGATCCACGCATCGTCTCCTAAGCCCCAATCGGTTAACGCGCCGTCTCCGAGCCCCAATCGGTCCACGCGCCGTCTCCTGAACCCCGATCGTTCCACGCGCCTTCTCCTAAGCCACGATCCGTCAGCGCCGTCTCCGAGCGCCGATCGGTGTACGCGCCGTGGCACGAGCCGCGATCGGTCCACGCGCGGCCTCCTGAGCCCCGGTTGCTTCACGCGCCGTATCCGAGGCCCAATCGGTCCACGCACCGTCTCCTGAGCCCCGATCGCTCCACGCGCCGTCTCCGAGCCCCGATCGTTCCACGCGCCGTCTCCGAGCCCCGATCGATCCACGCGCCGTCTCCTGAGCCCCAATCGGTCCACGCGTCGGCTCCTAAGACCCGATCCATCGACTTGTCGTCTCCTGAGCCCCGATCGATCCACGCGCCGCCTCCTGAGCCCCGATCGCTCCACGCGCCGTTTCCTGATCCCCGATCGGTCCACACGCCGTCTCCGAGCCCCGATCGGGCCAGGCGTGGCCTCCTGAGCCGCGGTCGGTCCACGCGCAGTTTCCTGAGCCCCGATCGGTCCACGCGTCGTCTTCTAAGCCCAGATGCCTCCTTGCGCCGTCTCTCAACCACGATCGGTGCAGGCGCCGCTTCCTGAGCCCCGATCGGTCGACGCGTTTTCTCCTAAGCCCCGATCGGTCCACGCGTCGTCTCCTCAGCCCCGATCGGTCCACGCGCCGTCGCCGAGCCGCGATCGGTCCACGCGCGGCCTCCTGAGCCCCGGTCGGTTCACGCGCCGTATCCGAGCCCCAATCGGTCCACGCACCGTCTCGTGAGCCCCGATTGTTCCACGCGCCGTCTCCGAGCCCCGATCGTTCCACGCGGCGTCTCCTGAGCCCCAATCGGCCCACACGCTGTGTCGTGAGTCCCGATAGGTATACGCGTCGTCTTCTATGCCCGATCGGTCCACGCGTCGTCTCCTGAGCCCCGATCGTTCCACGCGCGGTCTCCGAGACGCGATGGGTCTACGCGCCGTCTCCTAAGCCCCAACCGGTCCACGCGCCGTCTCCTGAGCCCCGATCGGTCCACGCGCCGTCTCCTAAGCCCCGATCTATCCACGGGCCGTCTCCGAGCCGCGATCGGTAAAGCCGCCGTCATCAAGCCCCGATCCGTACACGCGTCGTCTCCGAGCCCCGATGGGTCCACTCGCCGTCTCCGAGCCCCGATCGGTCCACGCATCGTCTCCTATGCCCCGATAGGTTTACGAGCCGTCTCCGCGCCGCGATCGGTCCACGCGCCGTCGCCGAACCCCAATTGATCCACGCGCAACCGCCTGAGTCCCAATCGGTCCACGCGAGTCTCCTAAGCCCCGACCGGTCCACGCGCCCTCTCCTGAGCCCCTATCACTCCACGCGTCGTCTCCGAGCCCCGATCGGTCCATGCGCCGTCGCCGAGCCATGATCGCTTCACGCGCGGCCTCCTGAGCCCCGGTCGCGTCACGCGCCGTATCCACGCCCCAATCGATCCACGCGCCGTCTCCTGAGCCCCGATCATTCAACGCGCCTTCTCCTAAGCCACGATCGGTCCACGCGCCGTCTCCGAGCCCCAGTCGGTCCACGCGCTGTCTCCGAGCACCGATCGGTCTACGCGTCGTCTCCGAGCCCCGATCGGTCCACGCGCCGTCGCCGAGCCATGATCGCTCCACGCGCCGTTTTCTGAGCACCGTTCGGTCCACGCGTCGTCTTCAAAGCCCCGATGCCTCCACGCGCCGTCTCCGAGCCACGATCGGTCCGTGCGCCGCTTCCAGAGTACTATCAGTCCACGCGTCGTCTCCTGATCTCCGATCGGTCGACGCGCCATCTCCTAAGCCCCGATCGGTCCACGTACCGTCTCCGAGCGCCGATCGGTTCACGCGCCGTCTCCTGAGCCCCGATGGGTCCACGCGCCGCTGCCGAGCCGCGATCGGTCCACGCGCGGCCTCCTGAGCCCCGATCGGTCCACGCGCGGCCTCCTGAGCCCCGATCGGTCCACGCGCCGTCACCGAGCCGCGATCGGTCCACGCGCGACCTCCTGAGCCCCGGTTGGTTCACGCGCCGTATCCGAGCCCCCATCGGTCCACGCGTCGTCTCCGAGTCCCGATCCGTCCACGCGCCGTTGCCGAGCCATGATCGGTCCACGCGCGGCCTCCTGAGCCCCGATCGGTCCACGCGCCGCTGCCGAGCCGCGATCGGTCCACGCGCCGTCGCCGAACCCCAAATGGTCTACGCGCAACCGCCTGAGCCCCGATCGGTCCACACGTCGTCTCTGAACATCGATCGGTCCACGCGCCGTTGCCGAGCCATGATCGGTCCACGCTGCGGCCTCCTGAGCCCCGATCGGTCCACGCGCCGCTGCCGAGCCGCGATCGGTCCACGCGCGGCCTCCTGAGCCCCGATCGGTCCACGCGCGGCCTCCTGAGCCCCGATCCGTCCACGCGCCGTCGCCGAGCCATGATCGGTCCACGCGAGGCTCCTGAGCCCCGGTCGGTCCGCGCGCCGTCTCCTGAGCTCCGATCGGTCGACGCGTCGTTTCCTGAGCCCCGATCGATCCACGCCTCGTCTCCTGAGCCCCGATCGCTCCACGCGCCGATTTCTGAGCCCCGATCAATTGACGCGTCTTCTCCTGAGCCCCGATCGCTCCTCGCGCCGTCTCCTGAGCCCCGCTCGGTCCATGCGTCGTCTTCTTAGCCCCGATGCCTCCACACGCCGTCTCCTAAGCCCCGATCGGTCCACGCGCCGTCTCCGAGCGCCGATCGATTCACGGGCCGTCTCCGAGCCGCGATCGATAAAGCCGCCGTCATCAAGCCCCGATCCGTACACGCGTCGTCTCCGAGCCCCGATGGGTCCACTCGCCGTCGCCGAGCCTCGATCGGTCCACGCGCGGCCTCCTGAGCCCCGGTCGGTTCACACGCCGTCTCCGAGCCGCGATCGGTCCACGCATCGTCTTCTAAGCCCCGATCGGTTAACGTGCCGTCTCCGAGCCCCGATCGGTCCACGCGCCGTCTCTTGAGCCCCGATGCGTCCACGCGCAGTCTCCTGAGCCCCGATCGTTCCACACGCCGCCTCCTAAGCCCCGATCAGTCCAGGCGTCGTCTCCTAAGCCCAGACCGGTCCACGCGCCGTCTCCTGAGCCCCGATCGGTCCACGCGCCTTCTCCTAAGCCACGATCGGTCCACGCGCCGTCTCCGAGCCCCGGTCGGTCCACGCGCTGTCTCCGAGCACCGATCGGTCTACGCGTCGTCTGCGAGCCCAGATCGGTCCACGCACCGTCGCCCAGCCATAATCAGTCCACGCGCGGCCTCCTGAGCCCCGGTCGGTTCACGCGCCGTATCCGAGCCCCAATCGGTCCACGCGCCGTCTCCTGATCCCCGATTGTTCCACGCGGCGTCTCCTGAGCCCCAATCGGCCCACACGCTGTGTCGTGAGTCCCGATAGGTATACGCGTCGTCTTCTATGCCCGATCGGTCCACGCGTCGTCTCCTGAGCCCCGATCGTTCCACGCGCGGTCTCCGAGACGCGATGGGTCTACGCGCCGTCTCCTAAGCCCCAACCGGTCCACGCGCCGTCTCCTGAGCCCCGATCGGTCCACGCGCCGTCTCCTAAGCCCCGATCTATCCACGGGCCGTCTCCGAGCCGCGATCGGTAAAGCCGCCGTCATCAAGCCCCGATCCGTACACGCGTCGTCTCCGAGCCCCGATGGGTCCACTCGCCGTCTCCGAGCCCCGATCGGTCCACGCATCGTCTCCTATGCCCCGATAGGTTTACGAGCCGTCTCCGCGCCGCGATCGGTCCACGCGCCGTCGCCGAACCCCAATTGATCCACGCGCAACCGCCTGAGTCCCAATCGGTCCACGCGAGTCTCCTAAGCCCCGACCGGTCCACGCGCCCTCTCCTGAGCCCCTATCACTCCACGCGTCGTCTCCGAGCCCCGATCGGTCCATGCGCCGTCGCCGAGCCATGATCGCTTCACGCGCGGCCTCCTGAGCCCCGGTCGCGTCACGCGCCGTATCCACGCCCCAATCGATCCACGCGCCGTCTCCTGAGCCCCGATCATTCAACGCGCCTTCTCCTAAGCCACGATCGGTCCACGCGCCGTCTCCGAGCCCCAGTCGGTCCACGCGCTGTCTCCGAGCACCGATCGGTCTACGCGTCGTCTCCGAGCCCCGATCGGTCCACGCGCCGTCGCCGAGCCATGATCGCTCCACGCGCCGTTTTCTGAGCACCGTTCGGTCCACGCGTCGTCTTCAAAGCCCCGATGCCTCCACGCGCCGTCTCCGAGCCACGATCGGTCCGTGCGCCGCTTCCAGAGTACTATCAGTCCACGCGTCGTCTCCTGATCTCCGATCGGTCGACGCGCCATCTCCTAAGCCCCGATCGGTCCACGTACCGTCTCCGAGCGCCGATCGGTTCACGCGCCGTCTCCTGAGCCCCGATGGGTCCACGCGCCGCTGCCGAGCCGCGATCGGTCCACGCGCGGCCTCCTGAGCCCCGATCGGTCCACGCGCGGCCTCCTGAGCCCCGATCGGTCCACGCGCCGTCACCGAGCCGCGATCGGTCCACGCGCGACCTCCTGAGCCCCGGTTGGTTCACGCGCCGTATCCGAGCCCCCATCGGTCCACGCGTCGTCTCCGAGTCCCGATCCGTCCACGCGCCGTTGCCGAGCCATGATCGGTCCACGCGCGGCCTCCTGAGCCCCGATCGGTCCACGCGCCGCTGCCGAGCCGCGATCGGTCCACGCGCCGTCGCCGAACCCCAAATGGTCTACGCGCAACCGCCTGAGCCCCGATCGGTCCACACGTCGTCTCTGAACATCGATCGGTCCACGCGCCGTTGCCGAGCCATGATCGGTCCACGCTGCGGCCTCCTGAGCCCCGATCGGTCCACGCGCCGCTGCCGAGCCGCGATCGGTCCACGCGCGGCCTCCTGAGCCCCGATCGGTCCACGCGCGGCCTCCTGAGCCCCGATCCGTCCACGCGCCGTCGCCGAGCCATGATCGGTCCACGCGAGGCTCCTGAGCCCCGGTCGGTCCGCGCGCCGTCTCCTGAGCTCCGATCGGTCGACGCGTCGTTTCCTGAGCCCCGATCGATCCACGCCTCGTCTCCTGAGCCCCGATCGCTCCACGCGCCGATTTCTGAGCCCCGATCAATTGACGCGTCTTCTCCTGAGCCCCGATCGCTCCTCGCGCCGTCTCCTGAGCCCCGCTCGGTCCATGCGTCGTCTTCTTAGCCCCGATGCCTCCACACGCCGTCTCCTAAGCCCCGATCGGTCCACGCGCCGTCTCCGAGCGCCGATCGATTCACGGGCCGTCTCCGAGCCGCGATCGATAAAGCCGCCGTCATCAAGCCCCGATCCGTACACGCGTCGTCTCCGAGCCCCGATGGGTCCACTCGCCGTCGCCGAGCCTCGATCGGTCCACGCGCGGCCTCCTGAGCCCCGGTCGGTTCACACGCCGTCTCCGAGCCGCGATCGGTCCACGCATCGTCTTCTAAGCCCCGATCGGTTAACGTGCCGTCTCCGAGCCCCGATCGGTCCACGCGCCGTCTCTTGAGCCCCGATGCGTCCACGCGCAGTCTCCTGAGCCCCGATCGTTCCACACGCCGCCTCCTAAGCCCCGATCAGTCCAGGCGTCGTCTCCTAAGCCCAGACCGGTCCACGCGCCGTCTCCTGAGCCCCGATCGGTCCACGCGCCTTCTCCTAAGCCACGATCGGTCCACGCGCCGTCTCCGAGCCCCGGTCGGTCCACGCGCTGTCTCCGAGCACCGATCGGTCTACGCGTCGTCTGCGAGCCCAGATCGGTCCACGCACCGTCGCCCAGCCATAATCAGTCCACGCGCGGCCTCCTGAGCCCCGGTCGGTTCACGCGCCGTATCCGAGCCCCAATCGGTCCACGCGCCGTCTCCTGATCCCCGATTGTTCCACGCGCCGTCTCCGAGCCCCGATCGTTCCACGCGGCTTCTCCTAAGCCCCGATCGGTCCAAGCGGCGTCTCCGAGCCACGATCGCTCCACGCACCGTCTTCTGATCCCCATCGGTCCACGCGGCGTTTTCTGAGCACCGTTCGGTCCACGCGTCGTCTTCAAAGCCCCGATGCCTCCACGCGCCGTCTCCGAGCCGCGATCGGTCCGTGCGCCGCTTCCAGAGCCCCGATCGGTGCACGCGTCTTCTCCTGATCTCCGATCGGTCCACGCGCCGTCTCATAAGCCCCGATCGGTCCACGCGCCGTCTCCGAGCGCCGATCGATTCACGGGCCGTCTCCGAGCCGCGATCGATAAAGCCGCCGTCATCAAGCCCCGATCCGTACACGCGTCGTCTCCGAGCCCCGATGGGTCCACTCGCCGTCGCCGAGCCTCGATCGGTCCACGCGCGGCCTCCTGAGCCCCAGTCGGTTCACACGCCATCTCCGAGCCGCGATCGGTCCACGCATCGTCTCCTAAGCCCCGATCGGTTAACGTGTCGTCTCCGAGCCCCGATCGGTCCACGCGCCGTCTCCTGTGCTCCGATCGTTCCACGCGCCGTCTCCGAGCCCCGATCGGTCCAGGCGTCGTCTCCGAGCCCCGATCCGTCCACGCGCCGTCGCCGAGCCATGATCGGTCCACGCGAGGCTCCTGAGCCCCGGTCGGTCCGCGCGCCATCTCCTGAGCCCCGATCGGTCGACGCGTCGTTTCCTGAGCCCCGATCGATCCACGCGCCGTCTCCGAGCGCCGATCGGTTCACGCGCCGTCTCCTGTGCTCCGATCGTTCCACGCGCCGTCTCCCCGCCCCGATCGATCCACGCGTCGTCTCCTCAGCCCCGACCGCCCCACGCGCCGTCTCCGAGCGCCGATCGGTGCACGCGCCGTCTCCTGAGCCCCGATCGTTCCACACGCCGCCTCCTAAGCCCCGATCTGTCCAGGCGCCGTCTCGTAAGCCCCGACCGGTCCACGCGCCGTCTCCTGAGCCCCGATCGGTCCACGCGCCGTCTCCTAAGCCCCGATCGGCTAACGCGTCGACTCCGAGCCGCGATCGTTCCACGCGCCGTCCCCGATCCCCGATCGATCCACGCGCCGTCCCCGAGCGCCGATCGGTTCACGCGCCGTCACCCGAGCCCCGATCGTTCCACACGCCATCTCCGAGCCCCGATCGGTCCACGCTTCGTCTCCTGAGCCCGGATCGTTCCACGCGTCGTCTCCTGATCCCCGATCCGTAAACGCGTCGTCTCCGAGCCTGGATCGGTCCACACGCCGTGTCCGATCCCCGATCGGTCCGCGTACCGCATTCTGAGCCGCGGTCCGTCCACGCGCCGTCTCCGAGCACCGATCGGTCCACGCGCCGTCTCCGAGCCGCGATCGGTCCACGCGTCGTCTCCTGAGCCCCGATCGCGCCACACGCCGTTTGCTGAGCCCCGATCGGTCCACGCGTCGTCTTCAAAGCCGCGATGCCTCCACGCGCCGTCTCCGAGCCACGATCGGTCCGTGCGCCGCTTCCACAACCCCGATCGGTCCACGCGTCATCTCCTGATTTCCGATCGGTCCACGCGCCGTCTCCTAAGCCCCGATCTTTCCACGCGCCGTCTCCGAGCGCCGATCGGTTGACGCGCCGTCTCTTGAGCCCCGATCGTTCCACGCGCCGTCCCCGATCCCCGATCGGTCCACGCGTCGTCTCCGAGCCCCGATGGGTCCACTCGCCGTCTCCGAGCCCCGATCGGTCCACGCATCGTCTCCTATGCCCCGATCAGTTAACGCGCCGTCTCCGCGCCGCGATTGGTGAACGCGCCGTCGCCGAACCCCAATTGATCCACGCGCAACCGCCTGCGTCCCAATCGGTCCACGCGAGTCTCCTAAGCCCCGACCGGTCCACGCGCCGTCTCCTGAGCCCCTATCGCTCCACGCGTCGTCTCCGAGCCCCGATCGGTCCATGCGCCGTCGCCGAGCCATGATCGCTCCACACGCGGCCTCCTGAGCCCCGGTCGCGTCACGCGCCATATCCACGCCCCAATCGATCCACGCGCCGTCTCCTGAGTCCCGATCGGTCCACGCGCCGTCTCCTGAGCCCCGATCGGTCCACGCGTCGTCTCCTAAGCCCCGGACGGTCCACCCGCCGTTTCCGAGCCCCGATCGCTCCACGAGCCGTCTCCTGAGCCCCGATCGGTCCACGCATCGTCTCCTAAGCCCCGATCGGTCCACGCGCCGTTTCCGAGCCCCGATCGGTCCATGCATCATCTGCTAAGCCCCGGACGGTCCACCCGCCGTTTCCGAGCCCGATCGCTCCACGCGCCGTCTCCTGAGCTCTGATCGGTCCACGCTTCGTCTCCTAAGCCCCGATCGCTCCACGCGCCGTCTCCTGAGCCCGATCGGTCCACGCATCGTCTCCTATGCTCCGATCGGTTAACGCGCCGTCTCCGCGCCGCGATCGGTCCACGCGCCGTCGCCGAACCCCAATTGTTCCACGCGCAACCGCCTGAGCCCCAATCGGTTCACGCGAGTCTCCTAAGCCCCGACCGGTCCACGCGCCGTCTCCTGAGCCCCGATCGGTCCACGCGTCGTCTCCTTAGCCCCGATCGCTCCTCGCGCCGTCTCCTGAACCCCGCTCGGTCGATGCTCCGTCTTCTTAACCCCGATGCCTCCACGCGCCTTCTCCGAGCCACGATCGGTCCACGCGCCGTCTCCTGAGCCCCGATCATTCCACGCGCCTTCTCCTAAGCCACGATCGGTCCACGCGCCGTCTCCGAGCCCCAGTCGGTCCACGCGCTGTCTCCGAGCACTGATTGGTCTACGCGTCGTCTCCGAGCCCCGATCGGTCCGCGCGCTGTCTCCGAGCACCGATCGGTCTACGCGTCGTCTCCGAGCCCCGATCGGTCCACGCGCCGTCGCCGAACCCCAATTGATCCACGCGCAACCGCCTGAGTCCCAATCGGTCCAAGCGAGTCTCCTAAGCCCCGACCGGTCCACGCGCCGTCTGCTGAGCCCCTATCGCTCCACGCGTCGTCTCCGAGCCCCGATCGGTCCATGCGCCGTCGCCGAGCCATGATCGCTCCACGCGCGGCCTCCTGAGCCCCGGTCGCGTCACGCGCCGTATCCACGCCCCAATCGATCCACGCGCCGTCTCCTGAGTCCCGATCGGTCCACGCGCCGTCTCCTGAACCCCGCTCGGTCGATGCGTCGTCTTCTTAACCCCGATGCCTCCACGCGCCTTCTCCTAAGCCACGATCGGTCCACGCGCCGTCTCCGAGCCCCGGTCGGTCCACGCATCGTCTCCTAAGCCCCGCTCGGTTAACGCGTCGTTTCGGAGCCCCGATCGGTCTACGCGTCGTCTCCTGAGCCCCGATCGGTCCACGCGTCGTCTCCTGAGCCCCGATCGTTCCACGTGCCGTCTCCGAGCGTCGATCGGTCCACGTGCCGTCTCCTGAGCCCCGATCGGTCCACGCGTCGTCTCCTAAGCCCCGATCGCTCCTCGCGCCGTCTCGTGAACCCCGCTCGGTCGATGCTCCGTCTTCTTAACCCCGATGCCTCCACGCGCCGTCTCCGAGCCACGATCGGTCCACGCGCCGTCTCCTGAGCCCCGATCATTCCACGCGCCTTCTCCTAAGCCACGATCGGTCCACGCGCCGTCGCCGAGCCATCATCGGTCCACGCGCGGCCTCCTGAGCCCCGATCGGTCCACGCGCCGTCTCCTGAGCCTGGATCGGTCCACGCGCCGTCTCCTGAGCCTGGATCGGTCCACGCGCCGTCGCCGAACCCCAATTGGTCCACGCGCAACCGCCTGAGCCCCAGTCGGTCCACGCGCTGTCTCCGAGCCCCAATCGTTCCACACGCCGTCTCCGAGCGCCGATCGGTTCACGCGCCGTCTCCTGAGCCCCGAACGTTTCACGCGCCGTCTCCGAGCTCCGATCGGTCCACGCGCCGTCTCCGAGCCCCGATCGGTCTACGCGCCGTCTCCTAAGCCCCGATCGGTCCACGCGCCTTCTCCTCATCCCCGATCGGTCCACGCGCCGTCTCGGGGCGCCGATTGGTTCACGCGCCGTCTCCTGAGCCCCGATCGCTCCACGCGCCGTCTCCGAGCCCCGATCGATCCACGCGCCGTCTCATAAGCCCCGATCGGACCACGCGCCTTCTCCTCAGCCCCGATCGGTCCACGCGCCGTCTCCGAGCGCCGATTAGTTCACGCGCCGTCTCCTGAGCCCCCATCGCTCCACGCTCCGTCTCCCAGCCCCGATCGGTCCACGCGCCGTCTCCTGAGCCCGGATCGGTCCACGCGCCGTCGCCGAACCCCAATTGGTCCACGCGCCACCGCATGTGCCCCAGTCGGTCCACGCGCTGTCTCCGAGCCCAGATCGGTTCACGCGCCGTCTTCTGAGCCCCGATCGTTCCACGCGCCGTCTCCGAGCTCCGATCGGTCCACGCGTCGTCTCCTAAGCCCCGATCGGTCCAAGCGCCTTCTACTAAGCCCCGATCGGTCCACGCGCCGTCTCCGAGCGCCGATCGGTTCACGCGCCGTCTCCTGAGCCCCGATCGTTCCACGCGCCGTCTCCGAGCCCCGATCGGTCTACGCACCGTCTCCTAAGCCCCGATCGGTCCACGCGCCTTCTCCTCATCCCCGATCGGTCCACGCGCCGTCTTCGAGCGCCGATTGGTTCACGCGACGTCTCCTGAGCGCCGATCGCTCCACGCGCAGTCGCCGAGCCTCGATCGGTTCTCGCGCGGTCTCCTGAGCCCCGGTCGGTCCACGCGCCGTCGCCGAACCCCAATTGGTCCAGGCGCAACCTCCTGAGCCCCAGTCGGTACACGCGCTGTCTCCGAGCCCCGATCGGTCCCCGCATAGTCTCCTAAGCCCCGCTCGGTTAACGCGTCGTCTCGGAGCCCCGATCGGTCCAGGCGCCGCTTCCTGAGCACCGACCGGTCCACGCGTCGTCTCCTGAGCCCCGATCGGTCGACGGGTCCCCTCCTAAGCCCCGATCGGTCCACGCGCCTTCTCCTGAGCCCCGATCGGTCCACGCGCCTTCTCCGAGCGCCGATCATTTCACGTGACGTCTCCTGAGCCCTGATCGTTCAACGCGCCGTCTTCGAGCCCCGAGCGGTCCACGCGCCGTCTCCATGAGCCCCAATCGATCCACGCGCAGCCTCCTGAGCCCCGATCGGTCCACGCGCCGTCGCCGAGCCGCGATCGTTCTACGCGCCTCTCCGAGCCCCGATCGGTCCACGCGCCGTCGCCGAGCTATGATCGGTCCACGCGCGGCCTCCTGACCCCCGATCGGTCCACGCGCCGTCGCCGAGCCGCGATCGGTCCACGCGCGGCCTCCTGAGGCCCGATTGGTTCACGCGCCCTATCCGAGCCCCAATCCGTCCACGCGCCGTCTCCTGAGCCCCGATCGGTCCACGCGCGGCCTCCTGAGCCCCGATCGGTCCACGCGCCGTCGCCGAACCGCGATCGGTCCACGCGCCGCCTCCTGAGTCCCGATCGGTCAACGCGTCGTGTCCTAAGCCTTGATCGGTCCACGTGCCGTCTCCGAGCCCCGATGGGTCCACGCGCCGCATCCTGAGCCCCGATCGGACGACGCGTCGTCTCCTGAGCCCGGATCGGTCCACCCGTCGTCCTCGAATCCCCGATCCGCACACGCGCCGTCTCCGAGCCACGATCGGTCCACGCGCCGTCTCCTGAGCCCCGATCATTCCACGCGCCTTCTCCTAAGCCACGATCGGTCCACGCGCCGTCTCCCAGCCCCAGTCGGTCCACGCGCTGTCTCCGAGCACCGATTGGTCTACGCGTCGTCTCCGAGCCCCGATCGGTCCACGCGCTGTCTCCGAGCACCGAACGGTTCACGCACCGTCTCCTGATCCCAATCGGTCCACGCGGCGCCTCCGGAGCCCCGATCGATCCACGCGAGTCTCCTGAGCCCCAGTCGGTCCGTGCGCCGTCTCCTGAGCCCTGATTGGTCCACGCGCCGTCTCCTGAGTCCCGATCGGTCCATGCGTCGTCTCCTAAGCCCCGATCGCTCCTCGCGCCGTCTCCTGAACCCCGCTCGGTCGATGCGTCGTCTTCTTAACCCCGATGCCTCCACGCGCCGTCTCCGAGCCACGATCGGTCCACGCGCCGTCTCCTGAGCCCCGATCATTCCACGCGCCTTCTCCTAAGCCACGATCGGTCCACGCGCCGTCTCCTGAGCCCCGATCGTTCCACGCGCCGTCTCCGAGCCCCGATCGTTCCACGCGGCGTCTCCTGAGCCCCAATCCGTCCACACGCTGTGTCGTGAGCCCCGATAGGTACACGCGTCGTCTCCTACGCCCGATCGGTCCACGCGTCGTCTCCTGAGCCCCGATCGTTCCACGCGCCGTCTCCGAGCCGCGATCGGTCCACGCGCCGTCTCCTGAGCCCCGATCGGTCCACGCGCCGTCTCCGAGCCCCGAACGGTTCACGCACCGTCTCCTGATCCCAATCGGTCGACGCGGCGCCTCCGGAGCCCCGATCGATCCACGCGAGTCTCCTGAGCCCCAGTCGGTCCGCGCGCCGTCTCCTGAGCCCTGATTGGTCCACGCGCCGTCTCCTGAGTCCCGATCGGTCCATGCGTCGTCTCCTAAGCCCCGATCGCTCCTCGCGCCGTCTCCTGAACCCCGCTCGGTCGATGCGTCGTCTTCTTAACCCCGATGCCTCCACGCGCCGTCTCCGAGCCACGATCGGTCCACGCGCCGTCTCCTGAGCCCCGATCATTCCACGCGCCTTCTCCTAAGCCACGATCGGTCCACGCGCCGTCTCCTGAGCCCCGATCGTTCCACGCGCCGTCTCCGAGCCCCGATCGTTCCACGCGGCGTCTCCTGAGCCCCTATCGGTCCACACGCTGTGTCGCGAGCCCCGATGGGTACACGCGTCGTCTCCTACGCCCGATCGGTCCACGCGTCGTCTCCTGAGCCCCGATCGTTCCACGCGCCGTCTCCGAGCCGCGATCGGTCCACGCGCCGTCTCCTGAGCCCCGATCGGTCCACGCGCCGTCTCCGAGCCCCGAACGGTTCACGCACCGTCTCCTGATCCCAATCGGTCCACGCGGCGCCTCCGGAGCCCCGATCGATCCACGCGAGTCTCCTGAGCCCCAGTCGGTCCGCGCGCCGTCTCCTGAGCCCTGATTGGTCGACGCGTCGTCTCCTGAGCCCTGATCGATCCACGCGTCGTTACCTGAGCTCCGATCGCACCACACGCTGTTTCCTGAGCCCCGATCGGTCCGCGCGTCGTCTTCAACGCCCCGATGCCTCCACGCGCCGTCTCCGAGCCACGATCGGTCCGTGCGCCGCTTCCACAACCCCGATCGGTCCACGCGTCATCTCCTGATCTCCGATCGGTCCACGCGCCGTCTCCTAAGCCCCGATCGGTCCACACGCTGTGTCGTGAGCCCCGATCGGCCCACGCATCGTCTCCTACGCCCCGATCGGCTAACGCGTCGACTCCGAGCCCCGACCGTTCCACGCGCCGTCTCCGAGCACCGATCGGTCCACGCGCCGTCTCAGAGCGCCGATCATTTCACGCCCCGTCTCCTGAGCTCCGATCGTTCCACGCGCCGTCTCCGAGCCCCGATCGGTCCACACGCCGTATCCGAGCCCCGATCGGTCCGCGTGACGCATTCTAAGCCACGGTCCGTCCACGCGCGGTCTCCTGAGCCCCGCTCGGTCCATGCTTCGTCTTCTTAGCCCCGATGCCTCCACGCGTCGTCTCCTAAGCCCCGATCGGTCCACGCGCCGTCTCCTGAGCCCTGATCGATCCACGCGTCGTCTCCTGAGCTCCGATCGCGCCACACGCCGTTTCCTGAGCCCCGATCGGTCCACGCGTCATCTCCTGATCTCCGATCGGTCCACGCGCCGTCTCCTAAGCCCCGATCATTCCACGCGCCGTCTCCTGAGCCCCAATCGGTCCACACGCTGTGTCGTGAGCCCCGATAGGTACACGCGTCGTCTCCTACGCCCGATCGGTCCACGCGTCGTCTCCTGATCCCAATCGGTCCACGCGGCGCCTCCGGAGCCCCGATCGATTGACGCGAGTCTCCTGAGCCCCAGTCGGTCCGCGCGCCGTCTCCGGAGCCCCGATCGGTCCACGCGCCGTCTCCTAAGCCCCGTTCGGTCCAAGCGTCTTCTCCTAAACCCCGGTCGGTCCACGCGCCGTCTCCTAAGCCCCGATCGGTGCACGCGCCGTCTCCGAGCGCCGATCGGTCCACGCGCCGTCTCCTGAGCCCCGATCATTCCACGCGATGTCTCCGAGCCCCGATCGGTCCACGAGCCGTTTTCTGAGCACCGTTCGGTCCACGCGTCGTCTTCAAAGCCCCGATGCCTCCACGCGCCGTCTCCGAGCCACGATCGGTCCGTGCGCCGCTTCCAAAGCCCTATGAGTCGAGGCGTCCTCTCCTGATCTCCGATCGGTCCACGCGCCGTCTCCTAAGCCCCGATCGGTGCACGCGCCGTCTCCGAGCGCCGATCGGTTCACGCGCCGTCTCCTGAGCCCCGATCATTCCACGCGATGTCTCCTGAGCCCCGGTCGGTTCATGCGCCGTCTCCGAGCCCCGATCGGTCCACGCGTCGTCTCCGAGCCCCGATCGGTCCACGCGCCGTCGCCGAGTCATGATCTGTCCACGCGCGGCCTCCTGAGCCCTGATCCGTCCACGCGCGGCGTCGAGCCGCGATCGGTCCACGCGCGGCCTCCTGAGCCCCAATCGGTCCACGCGTCGTATCCTAAGCCCCGATCCGTCGCCGCGTCGTCTCCTGAGCCCCGATCAATTGACGCGTCTTCTCCTGAGCCCCGATCGCTCCTCGCGCCGTCACCTGAGCCCCGCTCGGTCAGTGCGTCGTCTTCTTAGCCCAGATGCCTCCACGCGCCGTATCCGAGCCACGATCGGTCTAGGCGTCGCTTCCTGAGCCCCGATCGGTCCACGCGCCGTCTCCAAAGCCCCAATCGGTCCACGCGCCGTCTCCTAAGCCCCGATCGGTCCACCTGCCGTCTCCGAGCGCCCATCGGTTCACGCGCCGTCTCCTGAGCCCCGATCGTTCCACGCGCCATCTCCGAGCCCCGATCGGTCCACGCGCCGTCTCCTAAGCCCCGATCGGTCCACGCGCCTTCTCCTAAGCCCCGATCGGTCCACGTGCCGTCTCCGAGCCTCGACCGGTCCACGCGCCGTCTCCTGAGCCCCGATCGGTCCACGCGCCGTCTCCTCAGCCCCGATCGGTCCACGCGTCGTCTCCGAGCACCGATCGGTCCACGCGCCGTCTCAGAGCGCCGATCATTTCACGCCCCGTCTCCTGAGCTCCGATCGTTCCACGCGCCGTCTCCGAGCCCCGATCGGTCGACGCGCCGTCTCCTGAGCCCCAATCGGTCCACACGCTGTCTCGTGAGCCCCGATAGGTACACGCGTCGTGTCCTACGCCCCGATCGGTCCACGCGTCGTCTCCTAAGCCCCGATCGGTCCACGCGCCGTCTCCGAGCCCCGATCGGTCCGCGCACCGTCTCCTGATCCCCATCGCTCCACGCGGCGTCTCCGGAGCCCCGATCGATCCACGCGAGTCTTCTGAGCCCCAGTCGGTCCACGCGCCGTCTCCGAGCCCCCATCGGTCCACGCGTTGTCTCCTAAGCCCCGATCGGTCCATGCGCCGTCTCCGAGCCCCGATCGGTTCACGCATCGTCTCCTAAGCCCCGATCGGTTAACGCGCCGTCTCCGAGCGCCGAGCGGTCCACGCGCCGTCGCCGAACCCCAATTGGTCCACGCGCAACCGCCTGAGTCCCAGTCGGTCCACGCGCCGTATCCGAGCCCCAATCGGTCCACGCGCCGTCTCCTAAGCTCCAATCGGTCCACGCGCCGTCTCCTGAGCCCCGATACGTCGACGCGCAGTCGCCGAGCCCCGATCGGTCTACGCGCTGTCTCCTGAGCCCCGATAGGTACACGCGTCGTCTCCTACACCCCGAAAGGTCCACGCGTCGTCTCCTAAGCCCCGATCAGTCCACGCGCCGTCTCCGAGCCCCGATGGGTCCACGCACTGTCTCCTGATCCCCATGGGTCCACGAGGCGCCTCCGGAGCCCCGATCGATCCACGCGAGGATCCTGAGCCCCGATCGATCCACGCATCGTCTCCTAAGCCCCAATCGGTTAACGCGCCGTCTCCGAGCCCCAATCGGTCCACGCGCCGTCTCCTGAACCCCGATCGTTCCACGCGCCTTCTCCTAAGCCACGATCGGTCAGCGCCGTCTCCGAGCGCCGATCGGTGTACGCGCCGTCGCACGAGCCGCGATCGGTCCACGCGCGGCCTCCTGAGCCCCGGTTGCTTCACGCGCCGTATCCGAGGCCCAATCGGTCCACGCACCGTCTCCTGAGCCCCGATCGCTCCACGCGCCGTCTCCGAGCCCCGATCGGTCCACGCGCCGTATCCTGAGCCCGGATCGGTCCACGCGCCGTCGCCGAACCCCAATTGGTCCACGCTCAACCGTCTGAGCCCCGGTTGGTCCACGCGCTGTCTCCGAGCCCCGATCGGTCCACGCGTCGTATCCGAACCCCGATCGGTCCACGCGCCGTCTCCTGAGCCTGGATCGGTCCACGCGTCGTCTCCTAAGCCCCGATCCGTCGTCGCGTCGTCTCCTGAGCCCCGATCGGTCCACGCGTCATCTCCTGATCTCCGATCTGTCCACGCGCCGTCTCCTAAGCCCCGATCGGTCCACGCGTCGGCTCCTAAGCCTCGAAAGGTCCACGCGCGGCCTCCTTAGCCCCGGTCGGTCCACGCGCCGTCTCCGAGCCCCGATCGGTCCACGCATCGTCTCCTAAGCCCCGATCGGTTAACGCACTGTCTCCCCGCCCCGATCAGTCCACGCGCGGCCTTCTGAGCCCCGGTCGGTTCACGCGCCGTCTCCCCGCCCCGATCGGTCCACGCGCCGTCTCCTGAGCCCTGATCCGTCCACGCGCGGCGTCGAGCCGCGATCGGTCCACGCGCGGCCTCCTGAGCCCCAATCGGTCCACGCGTCGTCTCCTAAGCCCCGATCGGTCCGTGCGCCGTCTCCGAGCCCCGATCGGTCCACGCACCATCGCATGCTCCCCAATGGGTCCATGCGCCGCCTCCGGAGCCCTGATCGATCCACGCGAATCTCCTGAGCTCCGGTCAGTCCTCGTACCGTCTCCGAGCCCCGATCGGTCCACGTACCGTCTCCGAAGCCCCGATCGGTCCACGCGCCGTCACCTGAGCCCCGATCGTTCCACGCGTCGTCTCCAAGCCCCGATCGGTTCACGCGCCGTATCCGAGCCCCAATCGGTCCTCGCGCCGTCTCATAAGCTCCAATCGGTCCACGCGCCGTCTCCTGAGCCCCGATACGTCGACGCGCAGTCGCCGAGCCCCGATCGGTCCACGCGCTGTCTCCTGAGCCCCGATAGGTACACGCGTCGTCTCCTACACCCCGATCGGTCCACGCGCGGCCTCCTGAGCCCCAATCGGTCCACGCGTGGTCTCCTAAGCCCCGATCGGTCCGTGCGCCGTCTCCGTGCCCCAATCGGTCCACCCGCCGTCTCCTGAACCCCGATCGTTCCACGCGCCTTCTCCTAAGCCACGATCGGTCAGCGCCGTCTCCGAGCGCCGATCGGTGTACGCGCCGTCGCACGAGCCGCGATCGGTCCACGCGCGGCCTCCTGAGCCCCGGTTGCTTCACGCGCCGTATCCGAGGCCCAATCGGTCCACGCACCGTCTCCTGAGCCCCGATCGCTCCACGCGCCGTCGCCGAACCCCAATTGGTCCACGCTCAACCGTCTGAGCCCCGGTTGGTCCACGCGCTGTCTCCGAGCCCCGACCGGTCCACGCGTCGTATCCGAACCCCGATCGGTCCACGCGCCGTCTCCTGAGCCTGGATCGGTCCACGCGTCGTCTCCTAAGCCCCGATCCGTCGTCGCGTCGTCTCCTGAGCCCCGATCGATCCACGCGTCTTCTCCTGAGCCCCGACCGCTCCACGCGTCGTCTCCGAGCTCCGATCGGTCCACGCGCCGTTTCCGAGCCCCGATCGGTCCATGCGTCGTCTTCTAACCCCCGATGCCTCCACGCGCCGTCTCCGAGCCACGATCGGTGCAGGCGCCGCTTCGTGAACCCCAATCGGTCCACGCGCTGTATCCTGAGCCCCGATCCATCCACGCGCAGTCGCCGAGCCCCGATCGGTCCACGCGCGGTCTACTGAGCTCCGGTCGGTCCACACGCCGCTGCGAACCCCAATTGGTCCACGCGCAACCTCTCGAGCCCCAGTCGGTAATCGCGCTGTCTCCGAGCCCCGATCGGTCCACGTATGTTCTCCTAAGCCCCAATAAGTCCACGCGCCGTCTCCTAAGCCCCGATCTGCCCACGAGCCGTCTCCGAGCACCGATCGGTCCACGCGCCGTCTCGAAGCCTCGATCCGTACACGCGTCATCTCCGAGCCCCGATCGGTCCACGCGCCATCGCCGAACCCCGATCGGTCCACGCGTCGTCTCCTGAGCCCCGATCAATTGACGCGTCTTCTCCTGAGCCCCGATCGCTCCTCGCGCCGTCTCCTGAGCCCCGCTCGGTCCATGCGTCCTCTTCAAAGCCCCGATGCCTCCACGCGCCGTCTCCGAGCCACGATCGGTCCGTGCGCCGCTTCCACAACCCCGATCGGTCCACGCGTCATCTCCTGATCTCCGATCGGTCCACGCGCCGTCTCCTAAGCCCCGATCGGTCCACGCGCCGTCTCCGAGCGCCGATCGGTTGACGCTCCGTCTCCTGAGCCCCGATCGGTCCACGCGCCGTCTCCGAGCCCCGATCGGTCCACGCGTCGGCTCCTAAGCCTCTATCGGTCCACGCGCGGCCTGCTTAGCCCCGGTCGGTCCACGCGCCGTCTCCGAGCCCCGATCGGTCCACGAATCGTCTCCTAAGCCCCGATCGGTCCACGCGCCTTCTCCTAAGCCCCGTTCGATCCACGCGCCGTCTCCGAGCGCCGATCGGTTCACGCGCCGTCTCCTGTGCTCCGATCGGTCCACGCGCCGTATCCTGAGCCCGGATCGGTCCACGCGCCGTCGCCGAACCCCAATTGGTCCACGCTCAACCGTCTGAGCCCCGGTTGGTCCACGCGCTGTCTCCGAGCCCCGATCGGTCCACGCGTCGTATCCGAACCCCGATCGGTCCACGCGCCGTCTCCTGAGCCTGGATCGGTCCACGCGTCGTCTCCTAAGCCCCGATCCGTCCTCGCGTCGTCTCCTGAGCCCCGATCGATCCACGCGTCTTCTCCTGAGCCCCGACCGCTCCACGCGTCGTCTCCGAGCTCCGATCGGTCCACGCGCCGTTTCCGAGCCCCGATCGGTCCATGCGTCGTCTTCTAACCCCCGATGCCTCCACGCGCCGTCTCCGAGCCACGATCGGTGCAGGCGCCGCTTCGTGATCCCCGATCGGTCCACGCGCTGTCTCCTGACCCCCGATCCATCCACGCGCAGTCGCCGAGCCCCGATCGGTCCACGCGCGGTCTACTGAGCTCCGGTCGGTCCACACGCCGCTGCGAACCCCAATTGGTCCACGCGCAACCTCTCGAGCCCCAGTCGGTAATCGCGCTGTCTCCGAGCCCCGATCGGTCCACGTATGTTCTCCTAAGCCCCAATTAGTCCACGCGCCGTCTCCTAAGCCCCGATCTGCCCACGAGCCGTCTCCGAGCTCCGATCGGTCCACGCGCCATCGCCGAACCCCGATCGGTCCACGCGTCGACTCCTGAGCCCCGATCAATTGACGCGTCTTCTCCTGAGCCCCGATCGCTCCTCGCGCCGTCTCCTGAGCCCCGCTCGGTCCATGCGTCGTCTTCAAAGCCCCGATGCCTCCACGCGCCGTCTCCGAGCCACGATCGGTCCGTGCGCCGCTTCCACAACCCCGATCGGTCCACGCGTCATCTCCTGATCTCCGATCGGTCCACGCGCCGTCTCCTAAGCCCCGATCGGTCCACGCGTCGGCTCCTAAGCCTCGATAGGTCCACGCGCGTCCTCCTTAGCCCCGGTCGGTCCACGCGCCGTCTCCGAGCCCCGATCGGTCCACGCATCGTCTCCTAAGCCCCGATCGGTTAACGCACCGTCCCCCCGCCCCGATCAGTCCACGCGCGGCCTCCTGAGCCCCGGTCGGTTCACGCGCCGTCTCCCCGCCCCGATCGGTCGACGCGCCGTCTCCTGAGCCCTGATCGGTCCACGCACCATCGCATGCTCCCCAATCGGTCCATGCGCCGCCTCCGGAGCCCTGATCGATCCACGCGTCGTCTCCTAAGCCCCGATCGGTCCGTGCGCCGTCTCCGAGCCCCTATCGGTCCACGCGCCGTTTCCGAGCCCCGATTGGTCCATGCGTCGTCTTCGAAGCCCCGATGCCTCCACGCGCCGTCTCCGAGCCCCGATCGGTCCACGCGGCGTCTCCTGAGCCCCGATCGGTCCACGCGTCGTCTCCTAAGCCCCGATCGGTCGACGGGTCTTCTCCTAAGCCCCGATCGGTCGACGCGTCGTCTCCTAATACCCGGTCGGTCCACGCGCCGTCTCTTGAGCCCCGATCGGTCCACGCGTCGTCTCCTAAGCCCCGATCGGTCCACGCGCCGTCTCTAAGCCCCGATCCGTCGCCGCGTCCTGTCCTGAGCCCCGATCAATTGACGCGTCTTCTCCTGAGCCCCGATCGCTCCTCGCGACGTCTCCGAGCCCAGATCGGTCCACGCGCCATCGACGAGTCATGATCTGTCCACGCGCGGCCTCCTGAGACCCGATCGGTCCACGCGCCGTCTTCGAGCCCCGATCGGTCCACGCATGGTCTCCTAAGCCCCAATCGGTTAACGCGCCGTCCCCGAGCCCCGATCGGTCCACGCGCCGTCTCCTGAGCCCCGATACGTCCACGCGCAGTCGCCGAGCCCTGATCGGTCCACGCGCTGTCTCCTGAGCCCCGATAGGTACACGCGTCGTCGCCTACACCCCGATCGGTCCACGCGTCGTCTCCTAAGCCCCGATCGGTCCACGCGCCGTCTCCGAGCCCCGATCGGTCCACGCACTGTTTCCTGATCCCCATGGGTCAACGCGGCGCCTCCGGAGCCCCGATCGGACCACGCATCGTCTCCTAAGCCCCAATCGGTTAACGCGCCGTCTCCGAGCCCCGATCGGTCCACGCGCCGTCGCCGAACCCCAATTGGTCCACGCGCAACCGCCTGAGCCCCAGTCGGTCCACGCACTGTCTCCGAGCCCCGATCGGTCCACGCGTCGTCTCCGAGCCCCGATCGGTCCACGCGTCGTCTCCTAAGCCCCGATCGGTCCACGCACCGTCTCCTGAGCCCCGATCGGTCCACGCGCCGTCTCCTGAGCCCCAATCGCTCCACGCGCCATGTTCTGAGTACCGTTCGGTCCACGCGTCGTCTTGAAAGCCCCGATGCCTGCACGCGCCGTCTCCGAGCCACGATCGGTCCGTGTGCCGCTTCCAGAGGCCTATCGATCCACGCGTCGTCTCCTGATCTCCGATCGGTCCACGCGCCGTCTCCTAAGCCCCGATCATTCCACGCGCCGTCTCCGAGCCCCGATCGGTCCACGCCCGTCTCCTAAGCCCCGATCGGTCAACGCGCCTTCTCCTCCGCCCCGATTGGTCCACGCGCCGTTGCCGAACCCCAATTGGTCCACGCTCAACCGCCTGAGCCCCGGTTGGTCCACGCGCTGTCTCCGAGCCCCGATCGGTCCACGCGTCGTATGCAAACCCCGATCGGTCCACGCGCCGTCGCCGAGCCATGATCGGTCCACGCGCCGTCTCCTAAGCCCAGATCGGTCCACGCGCCGTCTCCGAGCGCCGATCGGTTCACGCGCCGTCTCCTGAGCCCCGATCGGTCCACGCGCCGTCTCCGGGCCCCGATCGGTCCACGCACCATCTCCTGCTCTCCAATCGGTCCACGCGCCGCCTCCGGAGCCCCGATCTATCCACGCTAGGCTCCTGAGCCCCGGCCGGTCCGCGCGCCGCCTCCTGAGCCCCGAACGGTCGACGCGTCGTCTCCTGAACCCCAATCGGCCCACACGCAGTCTCGTGAGCCCCGATAGGTACACGCGCCGTCTCCTGAGCCCCGATAAATTGACGCGTCTTCTCCTGAGCCCCGATCGCACCGCACGCCGTCTCCTGAGCCCCGCTCGGTCCATGCGTCGTGTTCTTAGCCCCGATGCCTCCACGCGCGGTCTCCGAGCCACGATAGGTCCAGGCGCCGCTTCCTGAGCCCGGATCGATCCTCGCGCCGTCTCGTAAGCCACAATCGGTCCACGCGCCGTCTCAGAGCGCCGATCATTTCACGCGCCGTCTCCTGAGCCCCGATCGTTCCACGCGCCGTCTCCGAGCCCCGATCAGTCCACGCGGCGTCTCCTGAGACCCGATCGGTTCACACATCGTCTCCTAAGCCCCGATACGTCTACACGCCGTATCCGAGCCCCGATCGGTCCACGTGATGCATTCTAAGCTACGGTCGGTCCACGCGCCGTCTCCGAGCGCCGATCGGTCCACGCGCCGTCTCCTGAGCCCCGATCGATCCACGCATCGGCTCCTGAGCCCCGGTCGGTCCACGCGCCGTCTCATGAGCCCCGGTCGGTTCATGCGCCGTCGCCGAGCCTCGATCGGTCCACGCGCGGCCTCCTTAGCCCCGGTCGGTCCACGCGCCGTCTCCGAGCCCCGATCGGTCCACGCATCGTCTCCTGAGCCCCGATCGGTTAACGCGCCGTCTCCGAGCCCCGATCGGTCCACGCATCGTCTCCTGAGCCCCGATCGGTTAACGCGCCGTCTCCGAGCCCCGATCAGTCCACGCGCCGTCTCCTGAGCCCCGGTCGGTTCATGCGCCGTCTCCGAGCCCCGATCGATCCACGCGCCGTCTCCGAGCGCCGCTCGGTCCATGCGCCGTCGCCGAACCCCAATTGATCCACGCGCAACCGCCTGATTCCCAATCGGCCCACGCGAGTCTCCTCAGCCCCGACCGGTCCACGCGCCGTCTCCCGAGCCCCTATCGCTCCACGCGTCGTCTCCGAGCCCCGATCGGTCCATGCGACGTCGCCGAGCCATGATCGCTCCACGCGCGGCCTCCTGAGCCCCGGTCGCGTCACGCGCCGTATCCACGCCCCAATCGATCCACGCGCCGTCTCCTGAGTCCCGATCGGTCCACGCGCCGTCTCCTGAACCCCGCTCGGTCGATGCGTCGTCTTCTTAACCCCGATGCCTCCACGCGCCTTCTCCTAAGCCACGATCGGTCCACGCGCCGTCTCCGAGCCCCGGTCGGTCCACGCATCGTCTCCTAAGCCCCGCTCGGTTAACGCGTCGTTTCGGAGCCCCGATCGGTCTACGCGTCGTCTCCTGAGCCCCGATCGGTCCACGCGTCGTCTCCTGAGCCCCGATCGTTCCACGTGCCGTCTCCGAGCGTCGATCGGTCCACGTGCCGTCTCCTGAGCCCCGATCGGTCCACGCGTCGTCTCCTAAGCCCCGATCGCTCCTCGCGCCGTCTCGTGAACCCCGCTCGGTCGATGCTCCGTCTTCTTAACCCCGATGCCTCCACGCGCCGTCTCCGAGACACGATCGGTCCACGCGCCGTCTCCTGAGCCCCGATCATTCCACGCGCCTTCTCCTAAGCCACGATCGGTCCACGCGCCGTCTCCTGAGCCCCGATCGCTCCACGCGCCGTCTCCGAGCCCCGATCGTTCCACGCGGCGTCTCCTGATCCCCAATCGGTCCACACGCTGTGTCGTGAGCCCCGATAGGTACACGCGTCGTCTCCTACTCCCGATCGGTCCACGCGTCGTCTCCTGAGCCCCGATCGTTCCACGCGCCGTCTCCGAGCCGCGATCGGTCCACGCGCCGTCTCCGAGCGCCGATCGGTTGACGCGCCGTCTTCTGAGCCCCGATCGGTCCACGCGCCGTCGCCGAACTCCAATTGGTCCACGCGCAACCGCCTGAGCCCCAGTCGGTCCACGCACTGTGTCCGAGCCCCGATCGGTCCACGCGCCGTCTTCGAGCGCCGATCGGTCCACGCAACGTCTCCTAAGCCCCAATCGGTTAACGCGCCGTCTCCTGAGCCCCGATCGTTCTACGCGCCGTCTCCGAGCCCCGATCCGTCCACGCGAAGTCGCCGAGCCCCGATCGGTTCACGCATCGTCTCCTAAGCCCCGATCGGTTAACGCGCGGCCTCCTGAGCCCCGATCGGTCCACGCGCCGTCACCGAGCCGCGATCGGTCCACGCGCGGCCTCCTGAGACCCGATCGGTCCACGCGCCGTCTCCTGAGCCCCGATCGCTCCACGCACCGTTTTCTGAGCACCGTTTGGTCCACGCGTCGTCTTCAAAGCCCCGACGCCTCCACGCGCCGTCTCCGAGCCACGATTCGTCCGTGCGCCGCTTCCAGAGCCCTCTCGGTCCACGCGTCGTCTCCTGATCTCCGATCGGTCCACACGCCATCTCCTAAGCCCCGATCATTCCACGTGCCATCTCCGAGCCCCGATCGGTCCACGCGCCGTCTCATAAGCCCCGATCGGACCACACGCCTTCTCCTCAGCCCCGATCGGTCCACGCGCCGTCTCCGAGCGCCGATTAGTTCACGCGCCGCCTCCTGAGCCCCGATCGCTCCATGCGCCGTCACCTGAGCCCCGATCGGTCCACGCGCCATCTCCTGAGCCCGGATCGGTCCACGCGCCGTCGCCGAACCCCAATTGGTCCACGCGCCACCGCCTGTGCCCCAGACGGTCCACGCGCTGTCTCCGAGCCCAGATCGGTCCACGCGCCGTCTCCGAGCGCCGATCGGTTCACGCGCCGTCTCCTGAGCCCCAATCGTTCCACGCGCCGTCTCCGAGCTCCGATCGGTCCACGCGCCGTCTCCGAGCGCCGATCGGTTCACCCGCCGTCACCTGAGCCCCGATCGTTCCACGCGTCGTCTCCGAGCCCCGATCGGTCTACGCGCCGTCTCCTAAGCCCCGATCGGTCCACGCGCCTTCTCCTCATCCCCGATCGGTCCACGCGCCGTCTCGGGGCCCCGGTCGCGTCACGCGCCGTATCCACGCCCCAATCGATCCACGCGCCGTCTCCTGAGTCCCGATCGGTCCACGCGCCGTCTCCTGAACCCCGCTCGGTCGATGCGTCGTCTTCTTAACCCCGATGCCTCCACGCGCCTTCTCCTAAGCCACGATCGGTCCACGCGCCGTCTCCGAGCCCCGGTCGGTCCACGCATCGTCTCCTAAGCCCCGCTCGGTTAACGCGTCGTTTCGGAGCCCCGATCGGTCTACGCGTCGTCTCCTGAGCCCCGATCGGTCCACGCGTCGTCTCCTGAGCCCCGATCGTTCCACGTGCCGTCTCCGAGCGTCGATCGGTCCACGTGCCGTCTCCTGAGCCCCGATCGGTCCACGCGTCGTCTCCTAAGCCCCGATCGCTCCTCGCGCCGTCTCGTGAACCCCGCTCGGTCGATGCTCCGTCTTCTTAACCCCGATGCCTCCACGCGCCGTCTCCGAGACACGATCGGTCCACGCGCCGTCTCCTGAGCCCCGATCATTCCACGCGCCTTCTCCTAAGCCACGATCGGTCCACGCGCCGTCGCCGAGCCATCATCGGTCCACGCGCGGCCTCCTGAGCCCCGATCGGTCCACGCGCCGTCGCCGAGCCGCGATCGGTCCACGCGCGGCCTCCTGAGCCCCGGTCGGTTCACGCGCCGTATCCGAGCCCCAATCGGTCCACGCGCCGTCTCCTGAGCCCCGATCGCTCCACGCGCCGTCTCCGAGCCCCGATCGTTCCACGCGGCGTCTCCTGATCCCCAATCGGTCCACACGCTGTGTCGTGAGCCCCGATAGGTACACGCGTCGTCTCCTACTCCCGATCGGTCCACGCGTCGTCTCCTGAGCCCCGATCGTTCCACGCGCCGTCTCCGAGCCGCGATCGGTCCACGCGCCGTCTCCGAGCGCCGATCGGTTGACGCGCCGTCTTCTGAGCCCCGATCGGTCCACGCGCCGTCGCCGAACTCCAATTGGTCCACGCGCAACCGCCTGAGCCCCAGTCGGTCCACGCACTGTGTCCGAGCCCCGATCGGTCCACGCGCCGTCTTCGAGCGCCGATCGGTCCACGCAACGTCTCCTAAGCCCCAATCGGTTAACGCGCCGTCTCCTGAGCCCCGATCGTTCTACGCGCCGTCTCTGAGCCCCGATCCGTCCACGCGAAGTCGCCGAGCCCCGATCGGTTCACGCATCGTCTCCTAAGCCCCGATCGGTTAACGCGCGGCCTCCTGAGCCCCGATCGGTCCACGCGCCGTCACCGAGCCGCGATCGGTCCACGCGCGGCCTCCTGAGACCCGATCGGTCCACGCGCCGTCTCCTGAGCCCCGATCGCTCCACGCACCGTTTTCTGAGCACCGTTTGGTCCACGCGTCGTCTTCAAAGCCCCGACGCCTCCACGCGCCGTCTCCGAGCCACGATTCGTCCGTGCGCCGCTTCCAGAGCCCTCTCGGTCCACGCGTCGTCTCCTGATCTCCGATCGGTCCACACGCCATCTCCTAAGCCCCGATCATTCCACGTGCCATCTCCGAGCCCCGATCGGTCCACGCGCCGTCTCATAAGCCCCGATCGGACCACGCGCCTTCTCCTCAGCCCCGATCGGTCCACGCGCCGTCTCCGAGCGCCGATTAGTTCACGCGCCGCCTCCTGAGCCCCGATCGCTCCATGCGCCGTCACCTGAGCCCCGATCGGTCCACGCGCCATCTCCTGAGCCCGGATCGGTCCACGCGCCGTCGCCGAACCCCAATTGGTCCACGCGCCACCGCCTGTGCCCCAGTCGGTCCACGCGCTGTCTCCGAGCCCAGATCGGTCCACGCGCCGTCTCCGAGCGCCGATCGGTTCACGCGCCGTCTCCTGAGCCCCGATCGTTCCACGCGCCGTCTCCGAGCTCCGATCGGTCCACGCGCCGTCTCCGAGCGCCGATCGGTTCACCCGCCGTCACCTGAGCCCCGATCGTTCCACGCGCCGTCTCCGAGCCCCGATCGGTCTACGCGCCGTCTCCTAAGCCCCGATCGGTCCACGCGCCTTCTCCTCATCCCCGATCGGTCCACGCGCCGTCTCGGGGCGCCGATTGGTTCACGCGCCGTCTCCTGAGCCCCGATCGCTCCTCGCGCCGTCTCCGAGCCCCGATCGGTCCACGCGCCGTCTCCTGAGCCTGGATCGGTCCACGCGCCGTCTCCTGAGCCTGGATCGGTCCACGCGCCGTCGCCGAACCCCAATTGGTCCACGCGCAACCGCCTGAGCCCCAGTCGGTCCACGCGCTGTCTCCGAGCCCCAATCGTTCCACACGCCGTCTCCGAGCGCCGATCGGTTCACGCGCCGTCTCCTGAGCCCCGAACGTTTCACGCGCCGTCTCCGAGCTCCGATCGGTCCACGCGCCGTCTCCGATCCCCGATCGGTCTACGCGCCGTCTCCTAAGCCCCGATCGGTCCACGCGCCTTCTCCTCATCCCCGATCGGTCCACGCGCCGTCTCGGGGCGCCGATTGGTTCACGCGCCGTCTCCTGAGCCCCGATCGCTCCACGCGCCGTCTCCGAGCCCCGATCGATCCACGCGCCGTCTCATAAGCCCCGATCGGACCACGCGCCTTCTCCTCAGCCCCGATCGGTCCACGCGCCGTCTCCGAGCGCCGATTAGTTCACGCGCCGTCTCCTGAGCCCCCATCGCTCCACGCTCCGTCTCCCAGCCCCGATCGGTCCACGCGCCGTCTCCTGAGCCCGGATCGGTCCACGCGCCGTCGCCGAACCCCAATTGGTCCACGCGCCACCGCATGTTCCCCAGTCGGTCCACGCGCTGTCTCCGAGCCCAGATCGGTTCACGCGCCGTCTTCTGAGCCCCGATCGTTCCACGCGCCGTCTCCGAGTTCCGATCGGTCCACGCGTCGTCTCCTAAGCCCCGATCGGTCCAAGCGCCTTCTACTAAGCCCCGATCGGTCCACGCGCCGTCTCGGGGCGCCGATTGGTTCACGCGCCGTCTCCTGAGCCCCGATCGCTCCTCGCGCCGTCTCCGAGCCCCGATCGGTCCACGCGCCGTCTCCTGAGCCTGGATCGGTCCACGCGCCGTCTCCTGAGCCTGGATCGGTCCACGCGCCGTCGCCGAACCCCAATTGGTCCACGCGCAACCGCCTGAGCCCCAGTCGGTCCACGCGCTGTCTCCGAGCCCCAATCGTTCCACACGCCGTCTCCGAGCGCCGATCGGTTCACGCGCCGTCTCCTGAGCCCCGAACGTTTCACGCGCCGTCTCCGAGCTCCGATCGGTCCACGCGCCGTCTCCGAGCCCCGATCGGTCTACGCGCCGTCTCCTAAGCCCCGATCGGTCCACGCGCCTTCTCCTCATCCCCGATCGGTCCACGCGCCGTCTCGGGGCGCCGATTGGTTCACGCGCCGTCTCCTGAGCCCCGATCGCTCCACGCGCCGTCTCCGAGCCCCGATCGATCCACGCGCCGTCTCATAAGCCCCGATCGGACCACGCGCCTTCTCCTCAGCCCCGATCGGTCCACGCGCCGTCTCCGAGCGCCGATTAGTTCACGCGCCGTCTCCTGAGCCCCCATCGCTCCACGCTCCGTCTCCCAGCCCCGATCGGTCCACGCGCCGTCTCCTGAGCCCGGATCGGTCCACGCGCCGTCGCCGAACCCCAATTGGTCCACGCGCCACCGCATGTTCCCCAGTCGGTCCACGCGCTGTCTCCGAGCCCAGATCGGTTCACGCGCCGTCTTCTGAGCCCCGATCGTTCCACGCGCCGTCTCCGAGTTCCGATCGGTCCACGCGTCGTCTCCTAAGCCCCGATCGGTCCAAGCGCCTTCTACTAAGCCCCGATCGGTCCACGCGCCGTCTCCGAGCGCCGATCGGTTCACGCGCCGTCTCCTGAGCCCCGATCGTTCCACGCGCCGTCTCCGAGCCCCGATCGGTCTACGCACCGTCTCCTAAGCCCCGATCGGTCCACGCGCCTTCTCCTCATCCCCGATCGGTCCACGCGCCGTCTTCGAGCGCCGATTGGTTCACGCGACGTCTCCTGAGCGCCGATCGCTCCACGCGCAGTCGCCGAGCCTCGATCGGTTCTCGCGCGGTCTCCTGAGCCCCGGTCGGTCCACGCGCCGTCGCCGAACCCCAATTGGTCCACGCGCAACCTCCTGAGCCCCAGTCGGTACACGCGCTGTCTCCGAGCCCCGATCGGTCCACGCGCCGTCTTCGAGCCCCGATCGGTCCACGCAACGTCTCCTAAGCTCCAATCGGTTAACGCGCCGTCTCCTGAGCCCCGATCGTTCTACGCGCCGTCTCCGAGCCCCGATCCGTCCACGCGAAGTCGCCGAGCCCCGATCGGTTCACGCATCGTCTCCTAAGCCCCGATCGGTTAACGCGCGGCCTCCTGAGCCCCGATCGGTCCACGCGCCGTCACCGAGCCGCGATCGGTCCACGCGCGGCCTCCTGAGACCCGATCGGTCCACGCGCCGTCTCCTGAGCCCCGATCGCTCCACGCACCGTTTTCTGAGCACCGTTTGGTCCACGCGTCGTCTTCAAAGCCCCGACGCCTCCACGCGCCGTCTCCGAGCCACGATTCGTCCGTGCGCCGCTTCCAGAGCCCTCTCGGTCCACGCGTCGTCTCCTGATCTCCGATCGGTCCACACGCCATCTCCTAAGCCCCGATCATTCCACGTGCCATCTCCGAGCCCCGATCGGTCCACGCGCCGTCTCATAAGCCCCGATCGGACCACGCGCCTTCTTCTCAGCCCCGATCGGTCCACGCGCCGTCTCCGAGCGCCGATTAGTTCACGCGCCGCCTCCTGAGCCCCGATCGCTCCATGCGCCGTCACCTGAGCCCCGATCGGTCCACGCGCCATCTCCTGAGCCCGAATCGGTCCACGCGCCGTCGCCGAACCCCAATTGGTCCACGCGCCACCGCCTGTGCCCCAGTCGGTCCACGCGCTGTCTCCGAGCCCAGATCGGTCCACGCGCCGTCTCCGAGCGCCGATCGGTTCACGCGCCGTCTCCTGAGCCCCGATCGTTCCACGCGCCGTCTCCGAGCTCCGATCGGTCCACGCGCCGTCTCCGAGCGCCGATCGGTTCACCCGCCGTCACCTGAGCCCCGATCGTTCCACGCGCCGTCTCCGAGCCCCGATCGGTCTACGCGCCGTCTCCTAAGCCCCGATCGGTCCACGCGCCTTCTCCTCATCCCCGATCGGTCCACGCGCCGTCTCGGGGCGCCGATTGGTTCACGCGCCGTCTCCTGAGCCCCGATCGCTCCTCGCGCCGTCTCCGAGCCCCGATCGGTCCACGCGCCGTCTCCTGAGCCTGGATCGGTCCACGCGCCGTCTCCTGAGCCTGGATCGGTCCACGCGCCGTCGCCGAACCCCAATTGGTCCACGCGCAACCGCCTGAGCCCCAGTCGGTCCACGCGCTGTCTCCGAGCCCCAATCGTTCCACACGCCGTCTCCGAGCGCCGATCGGTTCACGCGCCGTCTCCTGAGCCCCGAACGTTTCACGCGCCGTCTCCGAGCTCCGATCGGTCCACGCGCCGTCTCCGAGCCCCGATCGGTCTACGCGCCGTCTCCTAAGCCCCGATCGGTCCACGCGCCTTCTCCTCATCCCCGATCGGTCCACGCGCCGTCTCGGGGCGCCGATTGGTTCACGCGCCGTCTCCTGAGCCCCGATCGCTCCACGCGCCGTCTCCGAGCCCCGATCGATCCACGCGCCGTCTCATAAGCCCCGATCGGACCACGCGCCTTCTCCTCATCCCCGATCGGTCCACGCGCCGTCTCGGGGCGCCGATTGGTTCACGCGCCGTCTCCTGAGCCCCGATCGCTCCACGCGCCGTCTCCGAGCCCCGATCGATCCACGCGCCGTCTCATAAGCCCCGATCGGACCACGCGCCTTCTCCTCAGCCCCGATCGGTCCACGCGCCGTCTCCGAGCGCCGATTAGTTCACGCGCCGTCTCCTGAGCCCCCATCGCTCCACGCTCCGTCTCCCAGCCCCGATCGGTCCACGCGCCGTCTCCTGAGCCCGGATCGGTCCACGCGCCGTCGCCGAACCCCAATTGGTCCACGCGCCACCGCATGTGCCCCAGTCGGTCCACGCGCTGTCTCCGAGCCCAGATCGGTTCACGCGCCGTCTTCTGAGCCCCGATCGTTCCACGCGCCGTCTCCGAGTTCCGATCGGTCCACGCGTCGTCTCCTAAGCCCCGATCGGTCCAAGCGCCTTCTACTAAGCCCCGATCGGTCCACGCGCCGTCTTCGAGCGCCGATTGGTTCACGCGACGTCTCCTGAGCGCCGATCGCTCCACGCGCAGTCGCCGAGCCTCGATCGGTTCTCGCGCGGTCTCCTGAGCCCCGGTCGGTCCACGCGCCGTCGCCGAACCCCAATTGGTCCACGCGCAACCTCCTGAGCCCCAGTCGGTACACGCGCTGTCTCCGAGCCCCGATCGGTCCCCGCATAGTCTCCTAAGCCCCGCTCGGTTAACGCGTCGTCTCGGAGCCCCGATCGGTCCAGGCGCCGCTTCCTGAGCACCGACCGGTCCACGCGTCGTCTCCTGAGCCCCGATCGGTCGACGGGTCCCCTCCTAAGCCCCGATCGGTCCACGCGCCTTCTCCTGAGCCCCGATCGGTCCACGCGCCTTCTCCGAGCGCCGATCATTTCACGTGACGTCTCCTGAGCCCTGATCGTTCAACGCGCCGTCTTCGAGCCCCGATCGGTCCACGCGCCGTCGCCGAGCTATGATCGGTCCACGCGCGGCCTCCTGACCCCCGATCGGTCCACGCGCAGCCTCCTGAGCCCCGATCGGTCCACGCGCCGTCGCCGAGCCGCGATCGTTCTACGCGCCTCTCCGAGCCCCGATCGGTCCACGCGCGGCCTCCTGAGGCCCGATTGGTTCAAGCGCCCTACCCGAGCCCCAATCCGTCCACGCGCCGTCTCCTGAGCCCCGATCGGTCCACGCGCGGCCTCCTGAGCCCCGATCGGTCTACGCGCCGTCGCCGAACCGCGATCGGTCCACGCGCCGCCTCCTGAGTCCCGATCGGTCAACGCGTCGTGTCCTAAGCCTTGATCGGTCCACGTGCCGTCTCCGAGCCCCGATGGGTCCACGCGCCGCATCCTGAGCCCCGATCGGACGACGCGTCGTCTCCTGAGCCCGGATCGGTCCACCCGTCGTCCTCGAATTCCCGATCCGCACACGCGCCGTCTCCGAGCCACGATCGGTCCACGCGCCGTCTCCTGAGCCCCGATCATTCCACGCGCCTTCTCCTAAGCCACGATCGGTCCACGCGCCGTCTCCCAGCCCCAGTCGGTCCACGCGCTGTCTCCGAGCACCGAACGGTTCACGCACCGTCTCCTGATCCCAATCGGTCCACGCGGCGCCTCCGGAGCCCCGATCGATCCACGCGAGTCTCCTGAGCCCCAGTCGGTCCGCGCGCCGTCTCCTGAGCCCTGATTGGTCCACGCGCCGTCTCCTGAGTCCCGATCGGTCCATGCGTCGTCTCCTAAGCCCCGATCGCTCCTCGCGCCGTCTCCTGAACCCCGCTCGGTCGATGCGTCGTCTTCTTAACCCCGATGCCTCCACGCGCCGTCTCCGAGCCACGATCGGTCCACGCGCCGTCTCCTGAGCCCCGATCATTCCACGCGCCTTCTCCTAAGCCACGATCGGTCCACGCGCCGTCTCCTGAGCCCCGATCGTTCCACGCGCCGTCTCCGAGCCCCGATCGTTCCACGCGGCGTCTCCTGAGCCCCAATCGGTCCACACGCTGTGTCGTGAGCCCCGATAGGTACACGCGTCGTCTCCTACGCCCGATCGGTCCACGCGTCGTCTCCTGAGCCCCGATCGTTCCACGCGCCGTCTCCGAGCCGCGATCGGTCCACGCGCCGTCTCCTGAGCCCCGATCGGTTAACGCGCCGTCTCCGAGCCCCGATCGGTCCACGCATCGTCTCCTGAGCCCCGATCGGTTAACGCGCCGTCTCCGAGCCCCGATCAGTCCACGCGCCGTCTCCTGAGCCCCGGTCGGTTCATGCGCCGTCTCCGAGCCCCGATCGATCCACGCGCCGTCTCCGAGCGCCGCTCGGTCCATGCGCCGTCGCCGAACCCCAATTGATCCACGCGCAACCGCCTGAGTCCCAATCGGCCCACGCGAGTCTCCTCAGCCCCGACCGGTCCACGCGCCGTCTCCCGAGCCCCTATCGCTCCACGCGTCGTCTCCGAGCCCCGATCGGTCCATGCGACGTCGCCGAGCCATGATCGCTCCACGCGCGGCCTACTGAGCCCCGGTCGCGTCACGCGCCGTATCCACGCCCCAATCGATCCACGCGCCGTCTCCTGAGTCCCTATCGGTCCACGCGCCGTCTCCTGAGCCCCGGTCGGTCCGCCCGCCGTCTCCTGAGCCCCGATCGGCCCACGCGCCGTCTCCTGAGCCCCGATCTGTCCACGCGCCGTCTCCTGAGCCCCGACCGTCCAACGCGTCGTCTCCGAGCACCGGTCGGTCCACGCGCCGTCTCCTGAGCCCCGATCGGTCCACGCGTCGTCTCCAAAGCCCTGATCGGTCCACATGCCGTCTCCGAGCCCCGATCGTTCCACGCGCCGTCTCCTGAACCCCGATACGTCCACACGCAGTCGCCGAGCCCCGATCGGTCCACGCGCCGTCGCCGAGGCTCGATCGGTCCACGCGCGGCCTCCTGAGCCACGGTCGGTTCACGCGCCGTCTCCGAGCCCCGATCGATCCACGCGTCGTCTTCTAAGCCCAGATGCCTCCTCGCGCCGTCTCCGAGCCACGATCGGTCCAGGCGCCGCTTCGTGAGCCCGATCGGTCCACGCGCCGTCACCGGAGCCCCGATCGTTCCACGTGCCGTCTCCGAGCCCCGATTGGTGCACGCGCCCTCTCCTGAGCACCGATCGTTCCACACGCCGCCTCCTAAGCTCCGATCTGTCCAGGCGTCGTCTCCTAAGCCCCGACCGGTCCACGCGCCGTCTCCTGAGCCCCGTTCGGCCCACGCGCCGTCTCCTAGCCCCGATCGGTTCACGCATCGTCTCCTAAGCCCCGATCAGTTAACGCGCCGTCTCCGCGCCGCGATTGGTGAACGCGCCGTCGCCGAACCCCAATTGATCCACGCGCAACCGCCTGCGTCCCAATCGGTCCACGCGAGTCTCCTAAGCACCGACCGGTCCACGCGCCGTCTCCTGAGCCCCTATCGCTCCACGCGTCGTCTCCGAGCCCCGATCGGTCCATGCGCCGTCGCCGAGCCATGATCGCTCCACACGCGGCCTCCTGAGCCCCGGTCGCGTCACGCGCCATATCCACGCCCCAATCGATCCACGCGCCGTCTCCTGAGTCCCGATCGGTCCACGCGCCGTCTCCTGAGCCCCGATCGGTCCACGCGTCGTCTCCTAAGCCCCGATCGGTCCACGCGCCGTCTCCAAGCCCCGATCCGTCGCCGCGTCGTGTCCTGAGCCCTGATCAATTGACGCGTCTTCTCCTGAGCCCCGATCGCTCCTCGCGCCGTCTCCTGAACCCCGCTCGGTCGATGCGTCGTCTTCTTAACCCCGATGCCTCCACGCGCCGTCTCCGAGCCACGATCAGTCCACGCGCCGTCTCCTGAGCCCCGATCATTCAACGCGCCTTCTCCTAAGCCACGATCGGTCCACGCGCCGTCTCCTGAGCCCCGATCGATCTACGCGTCGTCTCCTAAGCCCCGATTGGTGGACGAGCCGTCTCCCAGCCACGATCGGTCCACGCGCCGTCTCCTAAGCCCCCATCTGTCCACGACCCGTCTCCGGGCCCCGATCGATGCACGCGCCGTCTCCTAAGCCCCGATCGATCGACGCGCCGTCGCCGAACCCCAATTGGTCCACGCGCAACCGCCTGAGCCCCAGTCGGTCCACGCACTGTCTCCGAGCCCCGATCGGTCCACGCGCCGTCTTCGAGCCCCGATCGGTCCACGCAACGTCTCCTAAGCCCCAATCGGTTAACGCGCCGTCTCCTGAGCCCCGATCGTTCTACGCGCCGTCTCCGAGCCCCGATCCGTCCACGCGCGGTCTCCTGAGCCCCAGTCGGTACACGCGCTGTCTCCGAGCCCCGATCGGTCCACGCATCGTCTCCTAAGCCCCGCTCGGTTAACGCGTCGTTTCGGAGCCCCGATCGGTCTACGCGTCGTCTCCTGAGCCCCGATCGGTCCACGCGTCGTCTCCTGAGCCCCGATCGTTCCACGTGCCGTCTCCGAGCGTCGATCGGTCCACGCGCCGTCTCCTGAGCCCCGATCGGTCCACGCGCCGTCTCCGAGCGCCGATCCGTCCACGCGCCGTCTTCTGAGCCCCGATCGGTCCACGCATCGTCTCCTAAGCCCCGGACGGTCCACCCGCCGTTTCCGAGCCCCGATCGCTCCACGAGCCGTCTCCTGAGCCCCGATCGGTCCACGCATCGTCTCCTAAGCCCCGATCGGTCCACGCGCCGTTTCCGAGCCCCGATCGGTCCATGCATCGTCTGCTAAGCCCCGGACGGTCCACCCGCCGTTTCCGAGCCCGATCGCTCCACGCGCCGTCTCCTGAGCTCTGATCAGTCCGCGCTTCGTCTCCTAAGCCCCGATCGCTCCACGCGCCGTCTCCTGAGCCCCGATCATTCCACGCGCCTTCTCCTAAGCCACGATCGGTCCACGCGCCGTCTCCGAGCCCCAGTCGGTCCACGCGCTGTCTCCGAGCACCGATTGGTCTACGCGTCGTCTCCGAGCCCCGATCGGTCCACGCGCTGTCTCCGAGCACCGATCGGTCTACGCGTCGTCTCCGAGCCCCGATCGGTCCACGCGCCGTCGCCGAACCCCAATTGATCCACGCGCAACCGCCTGAGTCCCAATCGGTCCAAGCGAGTCTCCTAAGCCCCGACCGGTCCACGCGCCGTCTGCTGAGCCCCTATCGCTCCACGCGTCGTCTCCGAGCCCCGATCGGTCCATGCGCCGTCGCCGAGCCATGATTGCTCCACGCGCGGCCTCCTGAGCCCCGGTCGCGTCACGCGCCGTATCCACGCCCCAATCGATCCACGCGCCGTCTCCTGAGTCCCGATCGGTCCACGCGCCGTCTCCTGAACCCCGCTCGGTCGATGCGTCGTCTTCTTAACCCCGATGCCTCCACGCGCCTTCTCCTAAGCCACGATCGGTCCACGCGCCGTCTCCGAGCCCCGGTCGGTCCACGCATCGTCTCCTAAGCCCCGCTCGGTTAACGCGTCGTTTCGGAGCCCCGATCGGTCTACGCGTCGTCTCCTGAGCCCCGATCGGTCCACGCGTCGTCTCCTGAGCCCCGATCGTTCCACGTGCCGTCTCCGAGCGTCGATCGGTCCACGTGCCGTCTCCTGAGCCCCGATCGGTCCACGCGTCGTCTCCTAAGCCCCGATCGCTCCTCGCGCCGTCTCGTGAACCCCGCTCGGTCGATGCTCCGTCTTCTTAACCCCGATGCCTCCACGCGCCGTCTCCGAGACACGATCGGTCCACGCGCCGTCTCCTGAGCCCCGATCATTCCACGCGCCTTCTCCTAAGCCACGATCGGTCCACGCGCCGTCGCCGAGCCCCAATCGGTCCACGCGCCGTCTCCTGAGCCCTGATCGCTCCACGCGCCGTCTCCGAGCCCCGATCGTTCCACGCGGCGTCTCCTGATCCCCAATCGGTCCACACGCTGTGTCGTGAGCCCCGATAGGTACACGCGTCGTCTCCTACTCCCGATCGGTCCACGCGTCGTCTCCTGAGCCCCGATCGTTCCACGCGCCGTCTCCGAGCCGCGATCGGTCCACGCGCCGTCTCCGAGCGCCGATCGGTTGACGCGCCGTCTTCTGAGCCCCGATCGGTCCACGCGCCGTCGCCGAACTCCAATTGGTCCACGCGCAACCGCCTGAGCCCCAGTCGGTCCACGCACTGTGTCCGAGCCCCGATCGGTCCACGCGCCGTCTTCGAGCGCCGATCGGTCCACGCAACGTCTCCTAAGCCCCAATCGGTTAACGCGCCGTCTCCTGAGCCCCGATCGTTCTACGCGCCGTCTCCGAGCCCCGATCCGTCCACGCGAAGTCGCCGAGCCCCGATCGGTTCACGCATCGTCTCCTAAGCCCCGATCGGTTAACGCGCGGCCTCCTGAGCCCCGATCGGTCCACGCGCCGTCACCGAGCCGCGATCGGTCCACGCGCGGCCTCCTGAGACCCGATCGGTCCACGCGCCGTCTCCTGAGCCCCGATCGCTCCACGCACCGTTTTCTGAGCACCGTTTGGTCCACGCGTCGTCTTCAAAGCCCCGACGCCTCCACGCGCCGTCTCCGAGCCACGATTCGTCCGTGCGCCGCTTCCAGAGCCCTCTCGGTCCACGCGTCGTCTCCTGATCTCCGATCGGTCCACACGCCATCTCCTAAGCCCCGATCATTCCACGTGCCATCTCCGAGCCCCGATCGGTCCACGCACCGTCTCATAAGCCCCGATCGGACCACGCGCCTTCTCCTCAGCCCCGATCGGTCCACGCGCCGTCTCCGAGCGCCGATTAGTTCACGCGCCGCCTCCTGAGCCCCGATCGCTCCATGCGCCGTCACCTGAGCCCCGATCGGTCCACGCGCCATCTCCTGAGCCCGGATCGGTCCACGCGCCGTCGCCGAACCCCAATTGGTCCACGCGCCACCGCCTGTGCCCCAGTCGGTCCACGCGCTGTCTCCGAGCCCAGATCGGTCCACGCGCCGTCTCCGAGCGCCGATCGGTTCACGCGCCGTCTCCTGAGCCCCGATCGTTCCACGCGCCGTCTCCGAGCTCCGATCGGTCCACGCGCCGTCTCCGAGCGCCGATCGGTTCACCCGCCGTCACCTGAGCCCCGATCGTTCCACGCGCCGTCTCCGAGCCCCGATCGGTCTACGCGCCGTCTCCTAAGCCCCGATCGGTCCACGCGCCTTCTCCTCATCCCCGATCGGTCCACGCGCCGTTTCGGGGCGCCGATTGGTTCACGCGCCGTCTCCTGAGCCCCGATCGCTCCTCGCGCCGTCTCCGAGCCCCGATCGGTCCACGCGCCGTCTCCTGAGCCTGGATCGGTCCACGCGCCGTCTCCTGAGCCTGGATCGGTCCACGCGCCGTCGCCGAACCCCAATTGGTCCACGCGCAACCGCCTGAGCCCCAGTCGGTCCACGCGCTGTCTCCGAGCCCCAATCGTTCCACACGCCGTCTCCGAGCGCCGATCGGTTCACGCGCCGTCTCCTGAGCCCCGAACGTTTCACGCGCCGTCTCCGAGCTCCGATCGGTCCACGCGCCGTCTCCGAGCCCCGATCGGTCTACGCGCCGTCTCCTAAGCCCCGATCGGTCCACGCGCCTTCTCCTCATCCCCGATCGGTCCACGCGCCGTCTCGGGGCGCCGATTGGTTCACGCGCCGTCTCCTGAGCCCCGATCGCTCCACGCGCCGTCTCCGAGCCCCGATCGATCCACGCGCCGTCTCATAAGCCCCGATCGGACCACGCGCCTTCTCCTCAGCCCCGATCGGTCCACGCGCCGTCTCCGAGCGCCGATTAGTTCACGCGCCGTCTCCTGAGCCCCCATCGCTCCACGCTCCGTCTCCCAGCCCCGATCGGTCCACGCGCCGTCTCCTGAGCCCGGATCGGTCCACGCGCCGTCGCCGAACCCCAATTGGTCCACGCGCCACCGCATGTGCCCCAGTCGGTCCACGCGCTGTCTCCGAGCCCAGATCGGTTCACGCGCCGTCTTCTGAGCCCCGATCGTTCCACGCGCCGTCTCCGAGTTCCGATCGGTCCACGCGTCGTCTCCTAAGCCCCGATCGGTCCAAGCGCCTTCTACTAAGCCCCGATCGGTCCACGCGCCGTCTCCGAGCGCCGATCGGTTCACGCGCCGTCTCCTGAGCCCCGATCGTTCCACGCGCCGTCTCCGAGCCCCGATCGGTCTACGCACCGTCTCCTAAGCCCCGATCGGTCCACGCGCCTTCTCCTCATCCCCGATCGGTCCACGCGCCGTCTTCGAGCGCCGATTGGTTCACGCGACGTCTCCTGAGCGCCGATCGCTCCACGCGCAGTCGCCGAGCCACGATCGGTTCTCGCGCGGTCTCCTGAGCCCCGGTCGGTCCACGCGCCGTCGCCGAACCCCAATTGGTCCACGCGCAACCTCCTGAGCCCCAGTCGGTACACGCGCTGTCTCCGAGCCCCGATCGGTCCCCGCATAGTCTCCTAAGCCCCGCTCGGTTAACGCCTCGTCTCGGAGCCCCAATCGGTCCAGGCGCCGCTTCCTGAGCACCGATCGGTCCACGCGCCTTCTCCTGAGCCCCGATCGGTCCACGCGCCTTCTCCGAGCGCCGATCATTTCACGTGACGTCTCCTGAGCCCTGATCGTTCAACGCGCCGTCTTCGAGCCCCGATCGGTCCACGCGCCGTCGCCGAGCTATGATCGGTCCACGCGCGGCCTCCTGACCCCCGATCGGTCCACGCGCAGCCTCCTGAGCCCCGATCGGTCCACGCGCCGTCGCCGAGCCGCGATCGTTCTACGCGCCTCTCCGAGCCCCGATCGGTCCACGCGCCGTCGCCGAGCTATGATCGGTCCACGCGCGGCCTCCTGACCCCCGATCGGTCCACGCGCCGTCGCCGAGCCGCGATCGGTCCACGCGCGGCCTCCTGAGGCCCGATTGGTTCAAGCGCCCTACCCGAGCCCCAATCCGTCCACGCGCCGTCTCCTGAGCCCCGATCGGTCCACGCGCGGCCTCCTGAGCCCCGATCGGTCCACGCGCCGTCGCCGAACCGCGATCGGTCCACGCGCCGCCTCCTGAGTCCCGATCGGTCAACGCGTCGTGTCCTAAGCCTTGATCGGTCCACGTGCCGTCTCCGAGCCCCGATGGGTCCACGCGCCGCATCCTGAGCCCCGATCGGACGACGCGTCGTCTCCTGAGCCCGGATCGGTCCACCCGTCGTCCTCGAATCCCCGATCCGCACACGCGCCGTCTCCGAGCCACGATCGGTCCACGCGCCGTCTCCTGAGCCCCGATCATTCCACGCGCCTTCTCCTAAGCCACGATCGGTCCACGCGCCGTCTCCCAGCCCCAGTCGGTCCACGCGCTGTCTCCGAGCACCGATTGGTCTACGCGTCGTCTCCGAGCCCCGATCGGTCCACGCGCTGTCTCCGAGCACCGAACGGTTCACGCACCGTCTCCTGATCCCAATCGGTCCACGCGGCGCCTCCGGAGCCCCGATCGATCCACGCGAGTCTCCTGAGCCCCAGTCGGTCCGCGCGCCGTCTCCTGAGCCCTGATTGGTCCACGCGCCGTCTCCTGAGTCCCGATCGGTCCATGCGTCGTCTCCTAAGCCCCGATCGCTCCTCGCGCCGTCTCCTGAACCCCGCTCGGTCGATGCGTCGTCTTCTTAACCCCGATGCCTCCACGCGCCGTCTCCGAGCCACGATCGGTCCACGCGCCGTCTCCTGAGCCCCGATCATTCCACGCGCCTTCTCCTAAGCCACGATCGGTCCACGCGCCGTCTCCTGAGCCCCGATCGTTCCACGCGCCGTCTCCGAGCCCCGATCGTTCCACGCGGCGTCTCCTGAGCCCCAATCGGTCCACACGCTGTGTCGTGAGCCCCGATAGGTACACGCGTCGTCTCCTACGCCCGATCGGTCCACGCGTCGTCTCCTGAGCCCCGATCGTTCCACGCGCCGTCTCCGAGCCGCGATCGGTCCACGCGCCGTCTCCTGAGCCCCGATCGGTTAACGCGCCGTCTCCTGAGCCCCGATCCGTCCACGCGCCGTCTCCTGAGCTTCGACCGTCCAACGCGTCGTCTCCGAGCACCGGTCGGTCCACGCGCCGTCTCCTGAGCCCCGATCGGTCCACGCGTCGTCTCCAAAGCCCTGATCAGTCCACATGCCGTCTCCGAGCCCCGATCGTTCCACGCGCCGCCTCCTAAGCTCCGATCTGTCCAGGCGTCGTCTCCTAAGCCCCGACCGGTCCACGCGCCGTCTCCTGAGCCCCGTTCGGCCCACGCGCCGTCTCCTAGCCCCGATCGGTTCACGCATCGTCTCCTAAGCCCCGATCAGTTAACGCGCCGTCTCCGCGCCGCGATTGGTGAACGCGCCGTCGCCGAACCCCAATTGATCCACGCGCAACCGCCTGCGTCCCAATCGGTCCACGCGAGTCTCCTAAGCCCCGACCGGTCCACGCGCCGTCTCCTGAGCCCCTATCGCTCCACGCGTCGTCTCCGAGCCCCGATCGGTCCATGCGCCGTCGCCGAGCCATGATCGCTCCACACGCGGCCTCCTGAGCCCCGGTCGCGTCACGCGCCATATCCACGCCCCAATCGATCCACGCGCCGTCTCCTGAGTCCCGATCGGTCCACGCGCCGTCTCCTGAGCCCCGATCGGTCCACGCGTCGTCTCCTAAGCCCCGATCGGTCCACGCGCCGTCTCCAAGCCCCGATCCGTCGCCGCGTCGTGTCCTGAGCCCTGATCAATTGACGCGTCTTCTCCTGAGCCCCGATCGCTCCTCGCGCCGTCTCCTGAACCCCGCTCGGTCGATGCGTCGTCTTCTTAACCCCGATGCCTCCACGCGCCGTCTCCGAGCCACGATCAGTCCACGCGCCGTCTCCTGAGCCCCGATCATTCAACGCGCCTTCTCCTAAGCCACGATCGGTCCACGCGCCGTCTCCTGAGCCCCGATCGATCTACGCGTCGTCTCCTAAGCCCCGATTGGTGGACGAGCCGTCTCCCAGCCACGATCGGTCCACGCGCCGTCTCCTAAGCCCCCATCTGTCCACGACCCGTCTCCGGGCCCCGATCGATGCACGCGCCGTCTCCTAAGCCCCGATCGATCGACGCGCCGTCGCCGAACCCCAATTGGTCCACGCGCAACCGCCTGAGCCCCAGTCGGTCCACGCACTGTCTCCGAGCCCCGATCGGTCCACGCGCCGTCTTCGAGCCCCGATCGGTCCACGCAACGTCTCCTAAGCCCCAATCGGTTAACGCGCCGTCTCCTGAGCCCCGATCGTTCTACGCGCCGTCTCCGAGCCCCGATCCGTCCACGCGCGGTCTCCTGAGCCCCAGTCGGTACACGCGCTGTCTCCGAGCCCCGATCGGTCCACGCATCGTCTCCTAAGCCCCGCTCGGTTAACGCGTCGTTTCGGAGCCCCGATCGGTCTACGCGTCGTCTCCTGAGCCCCGATCGGTCCACGCGTCGTCTCCTGAGCCCCGATCGTTCCACGTGCCGTCTCCGAGCGTCGATCGGTCCACGCGCCGTCTCCTGAGCCCCGATCGGTCCACGCGCCGTCTCCGAGCGCCGATCCGTCCACGCGCCGTCTTCTGAGCCCCGATCGGTCCACGCATCGTCTCCTAAGCCCCGGACGGTCCACCCGCCGTTTCCGAGCCCCGATCGCTCCACGAGCCGTCTCCTGAGCCCCGATCGGTCCACGCATCGTCTCCTAAGCCCCGATCGGTCCACGCGCCGTTTCCGAGCCCCGATCGGTCCATGCATCGTCTGCTAAGCCCCGGACGGTCCACCCGCCGTTTCCGAGCCCGATCGCTCCACGCGCCGTCTCCTGAGCTCTGATCAGTCCGCGCTTCGTCTCCTAAGCCCCGATCGCTCCACGCGCCGTCTCCTGAGCCCCGATCATTCCACGCGCCTTCTCCTAAGCCACGATCGGTCCACGCGCCGTCTCCGAGCCCCAGTCGGTCCACGCGCTGTCTCCGAGCACCGATTGGTCTACGCGTCGTCTCCGAGCCCCGATCGGTCCACGCGCTGTCTCCGAGCACCGATCGGTCTACGCGTCGTCTCCGAGCCCCGATCGGTCCACGCGCCGTCGCCGAACCCCAATTGATCCACGCGCAACCGCCTGAGTCCCAATCGGTCCAAGCGAGTCTCCTAAGCCCCGACCGGTCCACGCGCCGTCTGCTGAGCCCCTATCGCTCCACGCGTCGTCTCCGAGCCCCGATCGGTCCATGCGCCGTCGCCGAGCCATGATTGCTCCACGCGCGGCCTCCTGAGCCCCGGTCGCGTCACGCGCCGTCTCCTGAACCCCGCTCGGTCGATGCGTCGTCTTCTTAACCCCGATGCCTCCACGCGCCTTCTCCTAAGCCACGATCGGTCCACGCGCCGTCTCCGAGCCCCGGTCGGTCCACGCATCGTCTCCTAAGCCCCGCTCGGTTAACGCGTCGTTTCGGAGCCCCGATCGGTCTACGCGTCGTCTCCTGAGCCCCGATCGGTCCACGCGTCGTCTCCTGAGCCCCGATCGTTCCACGTGCCGTCTCCGAGCGTCGATCGGTCCACGTGCCGTCTCCTGAGCCCCGATCGGTCCACGCGTCGTCTCCTAAGCCCCGATCGCTCCTCGCGCCGTCTCGTGAACCCCGCTCGGTCGATGCTCCGTCTTCTTAACCCCGATGCCTCCACGCGCCGTCTCCGAGACACGATCGGTCCACGCGCCGTCTCCTGAGCCCCGATCATTCCACGCGCCTTCTCCTAAGCCACGATCGGTCCACGCGCCGTCGCCGAGCCATCATCGGTCCACGCGCGGCCTCCTGAGCCCCGATCGGTCCACGCGCCATCGCCGAGCCGCGATCGGTCCACGCGCGGCCTCCTGAGCCCCGGTCGGTTCACGCGCCGTATCCGAGCCCCAATCGGTCCACGCGCCGTCTCCTGAGCCCTGATCGCTCCACGCGCCGTCTCCGAGCCCCGATCGTTCCACGCGGCGTCTCCTGATCCCCAATCGGTCCACACGCTGTGTCGTGAGCCCCGATAGGTACACGCGTCGTCTCCTACTCCCGATCGGTCCACGCGTCGTCTCCTGAGCCCCGATCGTTCCACGCGCCGTCTCCGAGCCGCGATCGGTCCACGCGCCGTCTCCTGAGCCCCGATCGGTTAACGCGCCGTCTCCGAGCCCCGATCGGTCCACGCATCGTCTCCTGAGCCCCGATCGGTTAACGCGCCGTCTCCGAGCCCCGATCAGTCCACGCGCCGTCTCCTGAGCCCCGGTCGGTTCATGCGCCGTCTCCGAGCCCCGATCGATCCACGCGCCGTCTCCGAGCGCCGCTCGGTCCATGCGCCGTCGCCGAACCCCAATTGATCCACGCGCAACCGCCTGAGTCCCAATCGGCCCACGCGAGTCTCCTCAGCCCCGACCGGTCCACGCGCCGTCTCCCGAGCCCCTATCGCTCCACGCGTCGTCTCCGAGCCCCGATCGGTCCATGCGACGTCGCCGAGCCATGATCGCTCCACGCGCGGCCTACTGAGCCCCGGTCGCGTTACGCGCCGTATCCACGCCCCAATCGATCCACGCGCCGTCTCCTGAGTCCCTATCGGTCCACGCGCCGTCTCCTGAGCCCCGGTCGGTCCGCCCGCCGTCTCCTGAGCCCCGATCGGCCCACGCGCCGTCTCCTGAGCCCCGATCCGTCCACGCGCCGTCTCCTGAGCTTCGACCGTCCAACGCGTCGTCTCCGAGCACCGGTCGGTCCACGCGCCGTCTCCTGAGCCCCGATCGGTCCACGCGTCGTCTCCAAAGCCCTGATCGGTCCACATGCCGTCTCCGAGCCCCGATCGTTCCACGCGCCGTCTCCTGAACCCCGATACGTCCACACGCAGTCGCCGAGCCCCGATCGGTCCACGCGCCGTCGCCGAGGCTCGATCGGTCCACGCGCGGCCTCCTGAGCCACGGTCGGTTCACGCGCCGTCTCCGAGCCCCGATCGATCCACGCGTCGTCTTCTAAGCCCAGATGCCTCCTCGCGCCGTCTCCGAGCCACGATCGGTCCAGGCGCCGCTTCGTGAGCCCGATCGGTCCACGCGCCGTCACCGGAGCCCCGATCGTTCCACGTGCCGTCTCCGAGCCCCGATTGGTGCACGCGCCCTCTCCTGAGCACCGATCGTTCCACACGCCGCCTCCTAAGCTCCGATCTGTCCAGGCGTCGTCTCCTAAGCCCCGACCGGTCCACGCGCCGTCTCCTGAGCCCCGTTCGGCCCACGCGCCGTCTCCTAGCCCCGATCGGTTCACGCATCGTCTCCTAAGCCCCGATCAGTTAACGCGCCGTCTCCGCGCCGCGATTGGTGAACGCGCCGTCGCCGAACCCCAATTGATCCACGCGCAACCGCCTGCGTCCCAATCGGTCCACGCGAGTCTCCTAAGCCCCGACCGGTCCACGCGCCGTCTCCTGAGCCCCTATCGCTCCACGCGTCGTCTCCGAGCCCCGATCGGTCCATGCGCCGTCGCCGAGCCATGATCGCTCCACACGCGGCCTCCTGAGCCCCGGTCGCGTCACGCGCCATATCCACGCCCCAATCGATCCACGCGCCGTCTCCTGAGTCCCGATCGGTCCACGCGCCGTCTCCTGAGCCCCGATCGGTCCACGCGTCGTCTCCTAAGCCCCGATCGGTCCACGCGCCGTCTCCAAGCCCCGATCCGTCGCCGCGTCGTGTCCTGAGCCCTGATCAATTGACGCGTCTTCTCCTGAGCCCCGATCGCTCCTCGCGCCGTCTCCTGAACCCCGCTCGGTCGATGCGTCGTCTTCTTAACCCCGATGCCTCCACGCGCCGTCTCCGAGCCACGATCAGTCCACGCGCCGTCTCCTGAGCCCCGATCATTCAACGCGCCTTCTCCTAAGCCACGATCGGTCCACGCGCCGTCTCCTGAGCCCCGATCGATCTACGCGTCGTCTCCTAAGCCCCGATTGGTGGACGAGCCGTCTCCCAGCCACGATCGGTCCACGCGCCGTCTCCTAAGCCCCCATCTGTCCACGACCCGTCTCCGGGCCCCGATCGATGCACGCGCCGTCTCCTAAGCCCCGATCGATCGACGCGCCGTCGCCGAACCCCAATTGGTCCACGCGCAACCGCCTGAGCCCCAGTCGGTCCACGCACTGTCTCCGAGCCCCGATCGGTCCACGCGCCGTCTTCGAGCCCCGATCGGTCCACGCAACGTCTCCTAAGCCCCAATCGGTTAACGCGCCGTCTCCTGAGCCCCGATCGTTCTACGCGCCGTCTCCGAGCCCCGATCCGTCCACGCGCGGTCTCCTGACCCCCAGTCGGTACACGCGCTGTCTCCGAGCCCCGATCGGTCCACGCATCGTCTCCTAAGCCCCGCTCGGTTAACGCGTCGTTTCGGAGCCCCGATCGGTCTACGCGTCGTCTCCTGAGCCCCGATCGGTCCACGCGTCGTCTCCTGAGCCCCGATCGTTCCACGTGCCGTCTCCGAGCGTCGATCGGTCCACGCGCCGTCTCCTGAGCCCCGATCGGTCCACGCGCCGTCTCCGAGCGCCGATCCGTCCACGCGCCGTCTTCTGAGCCCCGATCGGTCCACGCATCGTCTCCTAAGCCCCGGACGGTCCACCCGCCGTTTCCGAGCCCCGATCGCTCCACGAGCCGTCTCCTGAGCCCCGATCGGTCCACGCATCGTCTCCTAAGCCCCGATCGGTCCACGCGCCGTTTCCGAGCCCCGATCGGTCCATGCATCGTCTGCTAAGCCCCGGACGGTCCACCCGCCGTTTCCGAGCCCGATCGCTCCACGCGCCGTCTCCTGAGCTCTGATCAGTCCGCGCTTCGTCTCCTAAGCCCCGATCGCTCCACGCGCCGTCTCCTGAGCCCCGATCATTCCACGCGCCTTCTCCTAAGCCACGATCGGTCCACGCGCCGTCTCCGAGCCCCAGTCGGTCCACGCGCTGTCTCCGAGCACCGATTGGTCTACGCGTCGTCTCCGAGCCCCGATCGGTCCACGCGCTGTCTCCGAGCACCGATCGGTCTACGCGTCGTCTCCGAGCCCCGATCGGTCCACGCGCCGTCGCCGAACCCCAATTGATCCACGCGCAACCGCCTGAGTCCCAATCGGTCCAAGCGAGTCTCCTAAGCCCCGACCGGTCCACGCGCCGTCTGCTGAGCCCCTATCGCTCCACGCGTCGTCTCCGAGCCCCGATCGGTCCATGCGCCGTCGCCGAGCCATGATTGCTCCACGCGCGGCCTCCTGAGCCCCGGTCGCGTCACGCGCCGTATCCACGCCCCAATCGATCCACGCGCCGTCTCCTGAGTCCCGATCGGTCCACGCGCCGTCTCCTGAACCCCGCTCGGTCGATGCGTCGTCTTCTTAACCCCGATGCCTCCACGCGCCTTCTCCTAAGCCACGATCGGTCCACGCGCCGTCTCCGAGCCCCGGTCGGTCCACGCATCGTCTCCTAAGCCCCGCTCGGTTAACGCGTCGTTTCGGAGCCCCGATCGGTCTACGCGTCGTCTCCTGAGCCCCGATCGGTCCACGCGTCGTCTCCTGAGCCCCGATCGTTCCACGTGCCGTCTCCGAGCGTCGATCGGTCCACGTGCCGTCTCCTGAGCCCCGATCGGTCCACGCGTCGTCTCCTAAGCCCCGATCGGTCCACGCGCCGTCTCCAAGCCCCGATCCGTCGCCGCGTCGTGTCCTGAGCCCTGATCAATTGACGCGTCTTCTCCTGAGCCCCGATCGCTCCTCGCGCCGTCTCCTGAACCCCGCTCGGTCGATGCGTCGTCTTCTTAACCCCGATGCCTCCACGCGCCGTCTCCGAGCCACGATCAGTCCACGCGCCGTCTCCTGAGCCCCGATCATTCAACGCGCCTTCTCCTAAGCCACGATCGGTCCACGCGCCGTCTCCTGAGCCCCGATCGATCTACGCGTCGTCTCCTAAGCCCCGATTGGTGGACGAGCCGTCTCCCAGCCACGATCGGTCCACGCGCCGTCTCCTAAGCCCCCATCTGTCCACGACCCGTCTCCGGGCCCCGATCGATGCACGCGCCGTCTCCTAAGCCCCGATCGATCGACGCGCCGTCGCCGAACCCCAATTGGTCCACGCGCAACCGCCTGAGCCCCAGTCGGTCCACGCACTGTCTCCGAGCCCCGATCGGTCCACGCGCCGTCTTCGAGCCCCGATCGGTCCACGCAACGTCTCCTAAGCCCCAATCGGTTAACGCGCCGTCTCCTGAGCCCCGATCGTTCTACGCGCCGTCTCCGAGCCCCGATCCGTCCACGCGCGGTCTCCTGAGCCCCAGTCGGTACACGCGCTGTCTCCGAGCCCCGATCGGTCCACGCATCGTCTCCTAAGCCCCGCTCGGTTAACGCGTCGTTTCGGAGCCCCGATCGGTCTACGCGTCGTCTCCTGAGCCCCGATCGGTCCACGCGTCGTCTCCTGAGCCCCGATCGTTCCACGTGCCGTCTCCGAGCGTCGATCGGTCCACGCGCCGTCTCCTGAGCCCCGATCGGTCCACGCGCCGTCTCCGAGCGCCGATCCGTCCACGCGCCGTCTTCTGAGCCCCGATCGGTCCACGCATCGTCTCCTAAGCCCCGGACGGTCCACCCGCCGTTTCCGAGCCCCGATCGCTCCACGCGCCGTCTCCTGAGTCCCGATCGGTCCACGCGCCGTCTCCTGAACCCCGCTCGGTCGATGCGTCGTCTTCTTAACCCCGATGCCTCCACGCGCCTTCTCCTAAGCCACGATCGGTCCACGCGCCGTCTCCGAGCCCCGGTCGGTCCACGCATCGTCTCCTAAGCCCCGCTCGGTTAACGCGTCGTTTCGGAGCCCCGATCGGTCTACGCGTCGTCTCCTGAGCCCCGATCGGTCCACGCGTCGTCTCCTGAGCCCCGATCGTTCCACGTGCCGTCTCCGAGCGTCGATCGGTCCACGTGCCGTCTCCTGAGCCCCGATCGGTCCACGCGTCGTCTCCTAAGCCCCGATCGCTCCTCGCGCCGTCTCGTGAACCCCGCTCGGTCGATGCTCCGTCTTCTTAACCCCGATGCCTCCACGCGCCGTCTCCGAGACACGATCGGTCCACGCGCCGTCTCCTGAGCCCCGATCATTCCACGCGCCTTCTCCTAAGCCACGATCGGTCCACGCGCCGTCGCCGAGCCATCATCGGTCCACGCGCGGCCTCCTGAGCCCCGATCGGTCCACGCGCCGTCGCCGAGCCGCGATCGGTCCACGCGCGGCCTCCTGAGCCCCGGTCGGTTCACGCGCCGTATCCGAGCCCCAATCGGTCCACGCGCCGTCTCCTGAGCCCTGATCGCTCCACGCGCCGTCTCCGAGCCCCGATCGTTCCACGCGGCGTCTCCTGATCCCCAATCGGTCCACACGCTGTGTCGTGAGCCCCGATAGGTACACGCGTCGTCTCCTACTCCCGATCGGTCCACGCGCCGTCTCCGAGCCCCGATCGGTCTACGCGCCGTCTCCTAAGCCCCGATCGGTCCACGCGCCTTCTCCTCATCCCCGATCGGTCCACGCGCCGTCTCGGGGCGCCGATTGGTTCACGCGCCGTCTCCTGAGCCCCGATCGCTCCACGCGCCGTCTCCGAGCCCCGATCGATCCACGCGCCGTCTCATAAGCCCCGATCGGACCACGCGCCTTCTCCTCAGCCCCGATCGGTCCACGCGCCGTCTCCGAGCGCCGATTAGTTCACGCGCCGTCTCCTGAGCCCCCATCGCTCCACGCTCCGTCTCCCAGCCCCGATCGTTCCACGCGCCGTCTCCGAGCCCCGATCGGTCTACGCACCGTCTCCTAAGCCCCGATCGGTCCACGCGCCTTCTCCTCATCCCCGATCGGTCCACGCGCCGTCTTCGAGCGCCGATTGGTTCACGCGACGTCTCCTGAGCGCCGATCGCTCCACGCGCAGTCGCCGAGCCTCGATCGGTTCTCGCGCGGTCTCCTGAGCCCCGGTCGGTCCACGCGCCGTCGCCGAACCCCAATTGGTCCACGCGCAACCTCCTGAGCCCCAGTCGGTACACGCGCTGTCTCCGAGCCCCGATCGGTCCACGCGCCGTCTTCGAGCCCCGATCGGTCCACGCAACGTCTCCTAAGCCCCAATCGGTTAACGCGCCGTCTCCTGAGCCCCGATCGTTCTACGCGCCGTCTCCGAGCCCCGATCCGTCCACGCGAAGTCGCCGAGCCCCGATCGGTTCACGCATCGTCTCCTAAGCCCCGATCGGTTAACGCGCGGCCTCCTGAGCACCGATCGGTCCACGCGCCGTCACCGAGCCGCGATCGGTCCACGCGCGGCCTCCTGAGACCCGATCGGTCCACGCGCCGTCTCCTGAGCCCCGATCGCTCCACGCACCGTTTTCTGAGCACCGTTTGGTCCACGCGTCGTCTTCAAAGCCCCGACGCCTCCACGCGCCGTCTCCGAGCCACGATTCGTCCGTGCGCCGCTTCCAGAGCCCTCTCGGTCCACGCGTCGTCTCCTGATCTCCGATCGGTCCACACGCCATCTCCTAAGCCCCGATCATTCCACGTGCCATCTCCGAGCCCCGATCGGTCCACGCGCCGTCTCATAAGCCCCGATCGGACCACGCGCCTTCTCCTCAGCCCCGATCGGTCCACGCGCCGTCTCCGAGCGCCGATTAGTTCACGCGCCGCCTCCTGAGCCCCGATCGCTCCATGCGCCGTCACCTGAGCCCCGATCGGTCCACGCGCCATCTCCTGAGCCCGGATCGGTCCACGCGCCGTCGCCGAACCCCAATTGGTCCACGCGCCACCGCCTGTGCCCCAGTCGGTCCACGCGCTGTCTCCGAGCCCAGATCGGTCCACGCGCCGTCTCCGAGCGCCGATCGGTTCACGCGCCGTCTCCTGAGCCCCGATCGTTCCACGCGCCGTCTCCGAGCTCCGATCGGTCCACGCGCCGTCTCCGAGCGCCGATCGGTTCACCCGCCGTCACCTGAGCCCCGATCGTTCCACGCGCCGTCTCCGAGCCCCGATCGGTCTACGCGCCGTCTCCTAAGCCCCGATCGGTCCACGCGCCTTCTCCTCATCCCCGATCGGTCCACGCGCCGTCTCGGGGCGCCGATTGGTTCACGCGCCGTCTCCTGAGCCCCGATCGCTCCTCGCGCCGTCTCCGAGCCCCGATCGGTCCACGCGCCGTCTCCTGAGCCTGGATCGGTCCACGCGCCGTCTCCTGAGCCTGGATCGGTCCACGCGCCGTCGCCGAACCCCAATTGGTCCACGCGCAACCGCCTGAGCCCCAGTCGGTCCACGCGCTGTCTCCGAGCCCCAATCGTTCCACACGCCGTCTCCGAGCGCCGATCGGTTCACGCGCCGTCTCCTGAGCCCCGAACGTTTCACGCGCCGTCTCCGAGCTCCGATCGGTCCACGCGCCGTCTCCGAGCCCCGATCGGTCTACGCGCCGTCTCCTAAGCCCCGATCGGTCCACGCGCCTTCTCCTCATCCCCGATCGGTCCACGCGCCGTCTCGGGGCGCCGATTGGTTCACGCGCCGTCTCCTGAGCCCCGATCGCTCCACGCGCCGTCTCCGAGCCCCGATCGATCCACGCGCCGTCTCATAAGCCCCGATCGGACCACGCGCCTTCTCCTCAGCCCCGATCGGTCCACGCGCCGTCTCCGAGCGCCGATTAGTTCACGCGCCGTCTCCTGAGCCCCCATCGCTCCACGCTCCGTCTCCCAGCCCCGATCGGTCCACGCGCCGTCTCCTGAGCCCGGATCGGTCCACGCGCCGTCGCCGAACCCCAATTGGTCCACGCGCCACCGCATGTGCCCCAGTCGGTCCACGCGCTGTCTCCGAGCCCAGATCGGTTCACGCGCCGTCTTCTGAGCCCCGATCGTTCCACGCGCCGTCTCCGAGTTCCGATCGGTCCACGCGTCGTCTCCTAAGCCCCGATCGGTCCAAGCGCCTTCTACTAAGCCCCGATCGGTCCACGCGCCGTCTCCGAGCGCCGATCGGTTCACGCGCGGTCTCCTGAGCCCCGATCGTTCCACGCGCCGTCTCCGAGCCCCGATCGGTCTACGCACCGTCTCCTAAGCCCCGATCGGTCCACGCGCCTTCTCCTCATCCCCGATCGGTCCACGCGCCGTCTTCGAGCGCCGATTGGTTCACGCGACGTCTCCTGAGCGCCGATCGCTCCACGCGCCGTCGCCGAGCCGCGATCGTTCTACGCGCCTCTCCGAGCCCCGATCGGTCCATGCGCCGTCGCCGAGCTATGATCGGTCCACGCGCGGCCTCCTGACCCCCGATCGGTCCACGCGCCGTCGCCGAGCCGCGATCGGTCCACGCGCGGCCTCCTGAGGCCCGATTGGTTCACGCGCCCTACCCGAGCCCCAATCCGTCCACGCGCCGTCTCCTGAGCCCCGATCGGTCCACGCGCGGCCTCCTGAGCCCCGATCGGTCCACGCGCCGTCGCCGAACCGCGATCGGTCCACGCGCCGCCTCCTGAGTCCCGATCGGTCAACGCGTCGTGTCCTAAGCCTTGATCGGTCCACGTGCCGTCTCCGAGCCCCGATGGGTCCACGCGCCGCATCCTGAGCCCCGATCGGACGACGCGTCGTCTCCTGAGCCCGGATCGGTCCACCCGTCGTCCTCGAATCCCCGATCCGCACACGCGCCGTCTCCGAGCCACGATCGGTCCACGCGCCGTCTCCTGAGCCCCGATCATTCCACGCGCCTTCTCCTAAGCCACGATCGGTCCACGCGCCGTCTCCCAGCCCCAGTCGGTCCACGCGCTGTCTCCGAGCACCGATTGGTCTACGCGTCGTCTCCGAGCCCCGATCGGTCCACGCACTGTCTCCGAGCACCGAACGGTTCACGCACCGTCTCCTGATCCCAATCGGTCCACGCGGCGCCTCCGGAGCCCCGATCGATCCACGCGAGTCTCCTGAGCCCCAGTCGGTCCGCGCGCCGTCTCCTGAGCCCTGATTGGTCCACGCGCCGTCTCCTGAGTCCCGATCGGTCCATGCGTCGTCTCCTAAGCCCCGATCGCTCCTCGCGCCGTCTCCTGAACCCCGCTCGGTCGATGCGTCGTCTTCTTAACCCCGATGCCTCCACGCGCCGTCTCCGAGCCACGATCGGTCCACGCGCCGTCTCCTGAGCCCCGATCATTCCACGCGCCTTCTCCTAAGCCACGATCGGTCCACGCGCCGTCTCCTGAGCCCCGATCGTTCCACGCGCCGTCTCCGAGCCCCGATCGTTCCACGCGGCGTCTCCTGAGCCCCAATCGGTCCACACGCTGTGTCGTGAGCCCCGATAGGTACACGCGTCGTCTCCTACGCCCGATCGGTCCACGCGTCGTCTCCTGAGCCCCGATCGTTCCACGCGCCGTCTCCGAGCCGCGATCGGTCCACGCGCCGTCTCCTGAGCCCCGATCGGTCCACGCGCCGTCTCCGAGCCCCGAACGGTTCACGCACCGTCTCCTGATCCCAATCGGTCCACGCGGCGCCTCCGGAGCCCCGATCGATCCACGCGAGTCTCCTGAGCCCCAGTCGGTCCGCGCGCCGTCTCCTGAGCCCTGATTGGTCGACGCGTCGTCTCCTGAGCCCTGATCGATCCACGCGTCGTTACCTGAGCTCCGATCGCGCCACACGCTGTTTCCTGAGCCCCGATCGGTCCGCGCGTCGTCTTCAACGCCCCGATGCCTCCACGCGCCGTCTCCGAGCCACGATCGGTCCGTGCGCCGCTTCCACAACCCCGATCGGTCCACGCGTCATCTCCTGATCTCCGATCGGTCCACGCGCCGTCTCCTAAGCCCCGATCGGTCCACACGCTGTGTCGTGAGCCCCGATCGGCCCACGCATCGTCTCCTACGCCCCGATCGGCTAACGCGTCGACTCCGAGCCCCGACCGTTCCACGCGCCGTCTCCGAGCACCGATCGGTCCACGCGCCGTCTCAGAGCGCCGATCATTTCACGCCCCGTCTCCTGAGCTCCGATCGTTCCACGCGCCGTCTCCGAGCCCCGATCGGTCCACACGCCGTATCCGAGCCCCGATCGGTCCGCGTGACGCATTCTAAGCCACGGTCCGTCCACGCGCCGTCTCTGAGCACCGATCGGTCCACGCGCCGTCTCCTGAGCCCCGCTCGGTCCATGCTTCGTCTTCTTAGCCCCGATGCGTCCACGCGTCGTCTCCTAAGCCCCGATCGGTCCACGCGCCGTCTCCTGAGCCCTGATCGATCCACGCGTCGTCTCCTGAGCTCCGATCGCGCCACACGCCGTTTCCTGAGCCCCGATCGGTCCACGCGTCATCTCCTGATCTCCGATCGGTCCACGCGCCGTCTCCTAAGCCCCGATCATTCCACGCGCCGTCTCCTGAGCCCCAATCGGTCCACACGCTGTGTCGTGAGCCCCGATAGGTACACGCGTCGTCTCCTACGCCCGATCGGTCCACGCGTCGTCTCCTGATCCCAATCGGTCCACGCGGCGCCTCCGGAGCCCCGATCGATTGACGCGAATCTCCTGAGCCCCAGTCGGTCCGCGCGCCGTCTCCGGAGCCCCGATCGGTCCACGCGCCGTCTCCTAAGCCCCGTTCGGTCCAAGCGTCTTCTCCTAAACCCCGGTCGGTCCACGCGCCGTCTCCTAAGCCCCGATCGGTGCACGCGCCGTCTCCGAGCGCCGATCGGTCCACGCGCCGTCTCCTGAGCCCCGATCATTCCACGCGATGTCTCCGAGCCCCGATCGGTCCACGAGCCGTTTTCTGAGCACCGTTCGGTCCACGCGTCGTCTTCAAAGCCCCGATGCCTCCACGCGCCGTCTCCGAGCCACGATCGGTCCGTGCGCCGCTTCCAAAGCCCTATGAGTCGAGGCGTCCTCTCCTGATCTCCGATCGGTCCACGCGCCGTCTCCTAAGCCCCGATCGGTGCACGCGCCGTCTCCGAGCGCCGATCGGTTCACGCGCCGTCTCCTGAGCCCCGATCATTCCACGCGATGTCTCCTGAGCCCCGGTCGGTTCATGCGCCGTCTCCGAGCCCCGATCGGTCCACGCGTCGTCTCCGAGCCCCGATCGGTCCACGCGCCGTCGCCGAATCATGATCTGTCCACGCGCGGCCTCCTGAGCCCTGATCCGTCCACGCGCGGCGTCGAGCCGCGATCGGTCCACGCGCGGCCTCCTGAGCCCCAATCGGTCCACGCGTCGTATCCTAAGCCCCGATCCGTCGCCGCGTCGTCTCCTGAGCCCCGATCAATTGACGCGTCTTCTCCTGAGCCCCGATCGCTCCTCGCGCCGTCACCTGAGCCCCGCTCGGTCAGTGCGTCGTCTTCTTAGCCCAGATGCCTCCACGCGCCGTATCCGAGCCACGATCGGTCTAGGCGTCGCTTCCTGAGCCCCGATCGGTCCACGCGCCGTCTCCAAAGCCCCAATCGGTCCACGCGCCGTCTCCTAAGCCCCGATCGGTCCACCTGCCGTCTCCGAGCGCCCATCGGTTCACGCGCCGTCTCCTGAGCCCCGATCGTTCCACGCGCCATCTCCGAGCCCCGATCGGTCCACGCGCCGTCTCCTAAGCCCCGATCGGTCCACGCGCCGTCTCCTAAGCCCCGATCGGTCCACCTGCCGTCTCCGAGCGCCCATCGGTTCACGCGCCGTCTCCTGAGCCCCGATCGTTCCACGCGCCATCTCCGAGCCCCGATCGGTCCACGCCCCGTCTCCTAAGCCCCGATCGGTCCACGCGCCGTCTCCGAGCCCCGATCGGTCCGCGCACCGTCTCCGGATCCCCATCGCTCCACGTGGCGTCTCCGGAGCCCCGATCGATCCACGCGAGTCTTCTGAGCCCCAGTCGGTCCACGCGCCGTCTCCGAGCCCCCATCGGTCCACGCGTTGTCTCCTAAGCCCCGATCGGTCCATGCGCCGTCTCCGAGCCCCGATCGGTCCACGCGCTGTCTTCGAGCGCCGATCGGTTCACGCGCCGTCTCCTGAGCCCCGATCGGTCCACGCGTCGACTCCTAAGCCCCGATCGGTTCACGCGCCGTATCCGAGCCCCAATCGGTCCACGCGCCGTCTCCTAAGCTCCAATCGGTCCACGCGCCGTCTCCTGAGCCCCGATACGTCGACGCGCAGTCGCCGAGCCCCGATCGGTCTACGCGCTGTCTCCTGAGCCCCGATAGGTACACGCGTCGTCTCCTACACCCCGAAAGGTCCACGCGTCGTCTCCTAAGCCCCGATCAGTCCACGCGCCGTCTCCGAGCCCCGATGGGTCCACGCACTGTCTCCTGATCCCCATGGGTCCACGAGGCGCCTCCGGAGCCCCGATCGATCCACGCGAGGATCCTGAGCCCCGATCGATCCACGCATCGTCTCCTAAGCCCCAATCGGTTAACGCGCCGTCTCCGAGCCCCAATCGGTCCACGCGCCGTCTCCTGAACCCCGATCGTTCCACGCGCCTTCTCCTAAGCCACGATCGGTCAGCGCCGTCTCCCAGCGCCGATCGGTGTACGCGCCGTCGCACGAGCCGCGATCGGTCCACGCGCGGCCTCCTGAGCCCCGGTTGCTTCACGCGCCGTATCCGAGGCCCAATCGGTCCACGCACCGTCTCCTGAGCCCCGATCGCTCCACACGCCGTCTCCGAGCCCCGATCGGTCCACGCGCCGTATCCTGAGCCCGGATCGGTCCACGCGCCGTCGCCGAACCCCAATTGGTCCACGCTCAACCGTCTGAGCCCCGGTTGGTCCACGCGCTGTCTCCGAGCCCCGATCGGTCCACGCGTCGTATCCGAACCCCGATCGGTCCACGCGCCGTCTCCTGAGCCTGGATCGGTCCACGCGTCGTCTCCTAAGCCCCGATCCGTCGTCGCGTCGTCTCCTGAGCCCCGATCGGTCCACGCGTCATCTCCTGATCTCCGATCTGTCCACGCGCCGTCTCCTAAGCCCCGATCGGTCCACGCGTCGGCTCCTAAGCCTCGAAAGGTCCACGCGCGGCCTCCTTAGCCCCGGTCGGTCCACGCGCCGTCTCCGAGCCCCGATCGGTCCACGCGCTGTCTCCGAGCCCCGATCGGTCCACGCGTCGTATCCGAACCCCGATCGGTCCACGCGCCGTCTCCTGAGCCTGGATCGGTCCACGCGTCGTCTCCTAAGCCCCGATCCGTCGTCGCGTCGTCTCCTGAGCCCCGATCGGTCCACGCGTCATCTCCTGATCTCCGATCTGTCCACGCGCCGTCTCCTAAGCCCCGATCGGTCCACGCGTCGGCTCCTAAGCCTCGAAAGGTCCACGCGCGGCCTCCTTAGCCCCGATCGGTCCACGCGTCGACTCCTAAGCCCCGATCGGTTCACGCGCCGTATCCGAGCCCCAATCGGTCCACGCGCCGTCTCCTAAGCTCCAATCGGTCCACGCGCCGTCTCCTGAGCCCCGATACGTCGACGCGCAGTCGCCGAGCCCCGATCGGTCTACGCGCTGTCTCCTGAGCCCCGATAGGTACACGCGTCGTCTCCTACACCCCGAAAGGTCCACGCGTCGTCTCCTAAGCCCCGATCAGTCCACGCGCCGTCTCCGAGCCCCGATGGGTCCACGCACTGTCTCCTGATCCCCATGGGTCCACGAGGCGCCTCCGGAGCCCCGATCGATCCACGCGAGGATCCTGAGCCCCGATCGATCCACGCATTGTCTCCTAAGCCCCAATCGGTTAACGCGCCGTCTCCGAGCCCCAATCGGTCCACGCGCCGTCTCCTGAACCCCGATCGTTCCACGCGCCTTCTCCTAAGCCACGATCGGTCAGCGCCGTCTCCCAGCGCCGATCGGTGTACGCGCCGTCGCACGAGCCGCGATCGGTCCACGCGCGGCCTCCTGAGCCCCGGTTGCTTCACGCGCCGTATCCGAGGCCCAATCGGTCCACGCACCGTCTCCTGAGCCCCGATCGCTCCACGCGCCGTCTCCGAGCCCCGATCGGTCCACGCGCCGTATCCTGAGCCCGGATCGGTCCACGCGCCGTCGCCGAACCCCAATTGGTCCACGCTCAACCGTCTGAGCCCCGGTTGGTCCACGCGCTGTCTCCGAGCCCCGATCGGTCCACGCGTCGTATCCGAACCCCGATCGGTCCACGCGCCGTCTCCTGAGCCTGGATCGGTCCACGCGTCGTCTCCTAAGCCCCGATCCGTCGTCGCGTCGTCTCCTGAGCCCCGATCGGTCCACGCGTCATCTCCTGATCTCCGATCTGTCCACGCGCCGTCTCCTAAGCCCCGATCGGTCCACGCGTCGGCTCCTAAGCCTCGAAAGGTCCACGCGCGGCCTCCTTAGCCCCGGTCGGTCCACGCGCCGTCTCCGAGCCCCGATCGGTCCACGCATCGTCTCCTAAGCCCCGATCGGTTAACGCACTGTCTCCCCGCCCCGATCAGTCCACGCGCGGCCTTCTGAGCCCCGGTCGGTTCACGCGCCGTCTCCCCGCCCCGATCGGTCCACGCGCCGTCTCCTGAGCCCTGATCCGTCCACGCGCGGCGTCGAGCCGCGATCGGTCCACGCGCGGCCTCCTGAGCCCCAATCGGTCCACGCGTCGTCTCCTAAGCCCCGATCGGTCCGTGCGCCGTCTCCGAGCCCCGATCGGTCCACGCACCATCGCATGCTCCCCAATGGGTCCATGCGCCGCCTCCGGAGCCCTGATCGATCCACGCGAATCTCCTGAGCTCCGGTCAGTCCTCGTACCGTCTCCGAGCCCCGATCGGTCCACGTACCGTCTCCGAAGCCCCGATCGGTCCACGCGCCGTCACCTGAGCCCCGATCGTTCCACGTGTCGTCTCCAAGCCCCGATCGGTTCACGCGCCGTATCCGAGCCCCAATCGGTCCACGCGCCGTCTCATAAGCTCCAATCGGTCCACGCGCCGTCTCCTGAGCCCCGATACGTCGACGCGCAGTCGCCGAGCCCCGATCGGTCCACGCGCTGTCTCCTGAGCCCCGATAGGTACACGCGTCGTCTCCTACACCCCGATCGGTCCACGCGCGGCCTCCTGAGCCCCAATCGGTCCACGCGTCGTCTCCTAAGCCCCGATCGGTCCGTGCGCCGTCTCCGTGCCCCAATCGGTCCACCCGCCGTCTCCTGAACCCCGATCGTTCCACGCGCCTTCTCCTAAGCCACGATCGGTCAGCGCCGTCTCCGAGCGCCGATCGGTGTACGCGCCGTCGCACGAGCCGCGATCGGTCCACGCGCGGCCTCCTGAGTCCCGGTTGCTTCACGCGCCGTATCCGAGGCCCAATCGGTCCACGCACCGTCTCCTGAGCCCCGATCGCTCCACGCGCCGTCGCCGAACCCCAATTGGTCCACGCTCAACCGTCTGAGCCCCGGTTGGTCCACGCGCTGTCTCCGAGCCCCGACCGGTCCACGCGTCGTATCCGAACCCCGATCGGTCCACGCGCCGTCTCCTGAGCCTGGATCGGTCCACGCGTCGTCTCCTAAGCCCCGATCCGTCGTCGCGTCGTCTCCTGAGCCCCGATCGATCCACGCGTCTTCTCCTGAGCCCCGACCGCTCCACGCGTCGTCTCCGAGCTCCGATCGGTCCACGCGCCGTTTCCGAGCCCCGATCGGTCCATGCGTCGTCTTCTAACCCCCGATGCCTCCACGCGCCGTCTCCGAGCCACGATCGGTGCAGGCGCCGCTTCGTGAACCCCAATCGGTCCACGCGCTGTCTCCTGAGCCCCGATCCATCCACGCGCAGTCGCCGAGCCCCGATCGGTCCACGCGCGGTCTACTGAGCTCCGGTCGGTCCACACGCCGCTGCGAACCCCAATTGGTCCACGCGCAACCTCTCGAGCCCCAGTCGGTAATCGCGCTGTCTCCGAGCCCCGATCGGTCCACGTATGTTCTCCTAAGCCCCAATTAGTCCACGCGCCGTCTCCTAAGCCCCGATCTGCCCACGAGCCGTCTCCGAGCACCGATCGGTCCACGCGCCGTCTCGAAGCCTCGATCCGTACACGCGTCATCTCCGAGCCCCGATCGGTCCACGCGCCATCGCCGAACCCCGATCGGTCCAAGCGTCGTCTCCTGAGCCCCGATCAATTGACGCGTCTTCTCCTGAGCCCCGATCGCTCCTCGCGCCGTCTCCTGAGCCCCGCTCGGTCCATGCGTCCTCTTCAAAGCCCCGATGCCTCCACGCGCCGTCTCCGAGCCACGATCGGTCCGTGCGCCGCTTCCACAACCCCGATCGGTCCACGCGTCATCTCCTGATCTCCGATCGGTCCACGCGCCGTCTCCTAAGCCCCGATCGGTCCACGCGCCGTCTCCGAGCGCCGATCGGTTGACGCTCCGTCTCCTGAGCCCCGATCGGTCCACGCGCCGTCTCCGAGCCCCGATCGGTCCACGCGTCGGCTCCTAAGCCTCTATCGGTCCACGCGCGGCCTGCTTAGCCCCGGTCGGTCCACGCGCCGTCTCCGAGCCCCGATCGGTCCACGAATCGTCTCCTAAGCCCCGATCGGTCCACGCGCCTTCTCCTAAGCCCCGTTCGATCCACGCGCCGTCTCCGAGCGCCGATCGGTTCACGCGCCGTCTCCTGTGCTCCGATCGGTCCACGCGCCGTATCCTGAGCCCGGATCGGTCCACGCGCCGTCGCCGAACCCCAATTGGTCCACGCTCAACCGTCTGAGCCCCGGTTGGTCCACGCGCTGTCTCCGAGCCCCGATCGGTCCACGCGTCGTATCCGAACCCCGATCGGTCCACGCGCCGTCTCCTGAGCCTGGATCGGTCCACGCGTCGTCTCCTAAGCCCCGATCCGTCCTCGCGTCGTCTCCTGAGCCCCGATCGATCCACGCGTCTTCTCCTGAGCCCCGACCGCTCCACGCGTCGTCTCCGAGCTCCGATCGGTCCACGCGCCGTTTCCGAGCCCCGATCGGTCCATGCGTCGTCTTCTAACCCCCGATGCCTCCACGCGCCGTCTCCGAGCCACGATCGGTGCAGGCGCCGCTTCGTGATCCCCGATCGGTCCACGCGCTGTCTCCTGACCCCCGATCCATCCACGCGCAGTCGCCGAGCCCCGATCGGTCCACGCGCGGTCTACTGAGCTCCGGTCGGTCCACACGCCGCTGCGAACCCCAATTGGTCCACGCGCAACCTCTCGAGCCCCAGTCGGTAATCGCGCTGTCTCCGAGCCCCAATCGGTCCACGTATGTTCTCCTAAGCCCCAATTAGTCCACGCGCCGTCTCCTAAGCCCCGATCTGCCCACGAGCCGTCTCCGAGCTCCGATCGGTCCACGCGCCATCGCCGAGCCCCGATCAGTCCACGCGGCGTCTCCTGAGACCCGATCGGTTCACACATCGTCTCCTAAGCCCCGATACGTCTACACGCCGTATCCGAGCCCCGATCGGTCCACGTGACGCATTCTAAGCTACGGTCGGTCCACGCGCCGTCTCCGAGCGCCGATCGGTCCACGCGCCGTCTCCTGAACCCCGATCGATCCACGCATCGGCTCCTGAGCCCCGGTCGGTCCACGCGCCGTCTCATGAGCCCCGGTCGGTTCATGCGCCGTCGCCGAGCCTCGATCGGTCCACGCGCGGTCTCCTGAGCCCCGATCTGTCCACGCGCCGTCTCCGAGCCGCGATCAGTTCACGGATCGTCTCCTAAGCCCCGATCGGTTAACGTGCCGTCTCCGATCCCCGATCGGTCCACGCGCGGTCTCCGAGCCCTGGTCGGTCCACGCGCCGTCTCCAAGCCCCGATCGGTTCACGCATCGTCTGCTAAGCTCCGATCGGTTAACGCGCCGTCTCCGAGCCGCGATCGGTCCACCCGCCGTCGCCGAACGCCAATTGGTGCACGGGCAACTGTTACGATTTGAGAATCGTTTCTCTTTATACCTATCTCTAAACGTTTTCAAGCCTCGCATGGTGTACCGCACGACGTAGCGCAACGCCGCAATCGCGTTATGAATTCCCTATTTCTGTACCGAACCCCAACAACTCTGCAACGCCGCACAATTCGTCACCTGCCTCGCGCCAGGTGACCCCACCTTAACGCGCCGTACCTCTGAACCCAGAAGAGCCACGCGCGAACTCGGGAAGGCCCTATGATAGGTGTCACGGTTTGAGAATCCGTTATCTCTATACCTATCTCTAAACGTTTTCAAGCCTTGCCTGGCATGCCGCACAACTTAGCGCAACGTCGCAATCGCGTTACGAATACCCTATTTCTGTGCCAAACCCCAACAACTCTGCAACACCGCACAATTCGTCACCTGCCGGGTGACCTTGCCTCCACGCGCCGATCCTCCAAAAGTCAGAAGAGCCTCGCGTGAACTCGAGAAAAGCCCTCTGATTGGCTCGTTGTCGCGCGCACACCGTGTCGCGGACGACACCGTTCGCTATCTTTATCAATGATCTATTCACCCTAAGCACCCTTCCACTAAGTGACTCATCGCACTAGCCCTAAGTAGCTACCAAAAGATTAGTATAAAAGGGCGACCTTTTGCACCAAGTAGTTAGTTACAATTTCAACGGGGACCAGCAACGCAACCACTTTGCGCAACAGAATCTGCGGAGCATTCTCGCTCGTCGTCCGTTTGAGTATAAAAATTGTAAACTCATCGAGACTAAGCTTGCATATTGTACAGTAATCTTAGAGTCAAAAGTAACGTGCTCGTGAGAAATAAAAAGTCTGATAATTGAACTCGCGTCGACCATATTCTTTTCACTCCTCACCGAGACTACGAGAATCATCGTCGCATCGCATCGAGCTTCGTCAGATCACCAGCACTACACGACCAGCGAAAGAGTGAGTCGAATCTTTCTCATACAACCTTTCGTATAGGTCAAGATTGACCATCGAATCTAGTCGAAAACGACGGTGCCGACCTAGTCGAAAACCCCTCCGACAATTTGTAGTAAAGAAAAGGCGAGATTTCCGTCCCTGAAGGAAAGGGCTTAATTGCCTTGCCTCGAAAAGAGAAATCGAACCGTGTTACGCATTCCCATACTCGATAGAGTTCAGCGGATCGTAACACAACCACCCGAGCCCCAGTCGGTCCACGCGTCGTCTCCGAGCTCCAATCGGTCCACGCGCCGTTTCCTGAGCCCCGATCGATCCATGCGTCGTCTTCTAAGCCCCGATGCCTCCACGCGCCGTCTCCGAGCCAGATCGGTTCAGGCGCCGCTTCCCGAGCCCCGATCAGTCAACGCGCCGTCTCCTAAGCCCCTATCGCTCCACGGACCGTGTCCGAGCCCCGATGGGTCCACGCGCCGCATCCTGAGCCCCGATCGGTCGACGCGCCGTCTCCTAAGACCCGATCGGTCCACGCGCCGTCTCCGAGCTCCGATCGGCCCACGCGCCGTCTCCTAAGCCCCGATCGGTCGACGCGTCGTTTCCTGAGCCCCGATCGATCCACGCGTCGTCTCCTGAGCCCCGATCGCTCCACGCGCCGATTTCTGAGCCCCGATGAATTGACGCGTCTTCTCCTGAGCCCCGATCGCTCCCCGCGCCGTCGCCGAACCCCAATTGGTCCACGCGCAACCGCCTGAGCCCCAGTCGGTCCACGCACTGTCTCCGAGCCCCGATCGGTCCACGCGTCGTCTCCGAGCCCCGATCGGTCCACGCGTCGTCTCCTAAGCCCCAATCGCTCCACGCGCCGTGTTCTGAGCACCGTTCGGTCCACGCGTCGTCTTGAAAGCCCCGATGCCTCCACGCGCCGTCTCCGAGCCACGATCGGTCCGTGTGCCGCTTCCAGAGGCCTATCGATCCACGCGTCGTCTCCTGATCTCCGATCGGTCCACGCGCCGTCTCCTAAGCCCCGATCATTCCACGCGCCGTCTCCGAGCCCCGATCGGTCCACGCCCGTCTCCTAAGCCCCGATCGGTCAACGCGCCTTCTCCTCCGCCCCGATTGGTCCACGCGCCGTTGCCGAACCCCAATTGGTCCACGCTCAACCGCCTGAGCCCCGGTTGGTCCACGCGCTTACTCCGAGCCCCGATCGGTCCACGCGTCGTATCCAAACCCCGATCGGTCCACGCGCCGTCGCCGAGCCATGATCGGTCCACGCGTCGTCTCCGAGCACCGGTTGGTCCACGCGCCGTCGCCGAGCCATGATCGGTCCACGCGCGGGCTCCTGAGCCCCGATCGGTCCACGCGCCGTCGCCGAGCCGCGATCGGTCCACGCGCGGCCTCCTGAACCCCGATCGGTCGACGCGCCGTCTCCTAAGCCCAGATCGGTCCACGCGCCGTCTCCGAGCGCCGATCGGTTCACGCGCCGTCTCCTGAGCCCCGATCGGTCCACGCGCCGTCTCCGGGCCCCGATCGGTCCACGCACCATCTCCTGCTCTCCAATCGGTCCACGCGCCGCCTCCGGAGCCCCGATCTATCCACGCTAGGCTCCTGAGCCCCGGTCGGTCCGCGCGCCGCCTCCTCAGCCCCGAACGGTCGACGCGTCGTCTCCTGAGCCCCAATCGGCCCACACGCAGTCTCGTGAGCCCCGATAGGTACACGCGCCGTCTCCTGAGCTCCGATCGTTCCACGCGCCGCCTCCGAGCCCCGATCGGTCCAGGCGCCGTCTCCTGAGCCCCAATCGGTCCACACGCTGTCTCGTGAGCCCCGATAGGTACACGCGTCGCGTTCTACGCCCCAATCGGTCCACGCGTCGTCTCCTAAGCCCCGATCGGTCCTCGCGCCGTCTCCGAGCCCCGATCAGTCCGCGCACCGTCTCCTGATCCCCATCGCTCCACGCGGCGTCTCCGGAGCCCCGATCGAGCCACGCGAGTCTCCTGAGCCCCGGTCGGTCCGCGCACCGTCATCTGAGCCCCGATCCGTCGCCGCGTCGTCTCCTGAGCCCCGATCAATTGACGCGTCTTCTCCTGAGCCCCGATCGCACCTCACGCCGTCTCCTGAGCCCCGCTCGGTCCATGCGTCGTGTTCTTAGCCCCGATGCCTCCACGCGCCGTCTCCGAGCCACGATAGGTCCAGGCGCCGCTTCCTGAGCCCGGATCGATCCTCGCGCCGTCTCGTAAGCCACAATCGGTCCACGCGCCGTCTCAGAGCGCCGATCATTTCACGCGCCGTCTCCTGAGCCCCGATCGTTCTACGCGCCGTCTCCGAGTCCCGATCGGTCCACGCGTCGTCTCCTGAGACCCGATCGGTTCACGCATCGTCTCCTAAGCCCCGATACGTCTACACGCCGTATCCGAGCCCCGATCGGTCCACGTGACGCATTCTAAGCTACGGTCGGTCCACGCGCCGTCTCCGAGCGCCGATCGGTCCACGCGCCGTCTCCTGAGCCCCGATCGGTCCACGCGTCGTCTCCTAAGCCCTGATCGGTCCACGTGCCGTCTCCGAGCCCCGATGGGTCTACGCGCCGCCTCCTGAGCCCCGATCGACCCACGCATCGGCTCCTGAGCCCCGGTCGGTCCAAGCGCCGTCTCATGAGCCCCGGTCGGTTCATGCGCCGTCGCCGAGCCTCGATCGGTCCACGCGCGGCCTCCTTAGCCCCGGTCGATCAACGTGAGTCTCCTAAGCCCCCATCGGTCCACGTGCCGTCTCCGAGCCCCGATCGGTCCACGCGTCGTCTCCTAAGCCCCGATCGGTCCACGCGCCGTCTCCGGAGCCCCAATCGATCAACGTGAGTCTCCTAAGCCCCGACCGGTCCACGCGCCGTCTCCTGAGCCCCGATCGGTCCACGTATCGTCTCCTAAGCCCCGATCGGTCCACTCGTCGTCTCCTAAGTCCCGATCGGTCCACGCGCCGTCTCCGAGCCCCGATCGGTCCACGCGTCGTCTCCTAAACCCCGATCGGTCCACGCGCCGTCTCCTGTGCCCCGATCGGTCGACGCGTCCTCTCCTAAACACCGATCGGTCCACGCGTCGTCTCCTAAGCCCCGATCGGTCCACGCCTCGTCTCCTAAGCCCCGATCCGTCGACGCGTCGTCTCCTGAGCCACGATCAATTGACGCGTCTTCTCCTGAGCCCGATCGCTCCTCGCGCCGTCTCCTGAGCCCCGATCGGTCCACGCGTCGTCTCCGAGCTCCGATCGGTCCACACGCCGTTTCCTGAGCCCCGATCGGTCCATGCGTCGTCTTCTTAGCCCCGATGCATCCACGCGCCGTCTCCGAGCCACGATCGGTCCAGGCGCCGCTTCCTGAGCCCCGATCGGTCCCTGCGCCGTATCCTAAGCCCCGATCGGTCCACGCGCCGTCTCCGAGCGCCGATAAGTTCAAGCGCCGTCTCCTGAGCCCCGATCGTTCCACGCGCGTCTTCGAGCCTCGATCGATCCACGCGCCGTCTCCTGAGCCCCGATCGGTCGACGCGTCGTCTTCTGAGCCCCGATCGATCCACGCGTCGTCTCCTGAGCCACGATCAATTGACGCGTCTTCTCCTCAGCCCGATCGCTCCTCGCGCCGTCTCCTGAGCCCCGATCGGTCCACGCGTCGTCTCCGAGCTCCGATCGGTCCACACGCCGTCTCCGAGCGCCGATTAGTTCACGCGCCGTCTCCTGAGCCCCGATCGCTCCACGCTCCGTCTCCCAGCCCCGATCGGTCCACGCGCCGTCTCCTGAGCCTGAATCGGTCCACGCGCCGTCGCCGAACCCCAATTGGTCCACGCGCCACCGCCTGTGCCCCAGTCGGTCCACGCGCTGTCTCCGAGCCCAGATCGGTCCACGCGCCGTCTCCGAGCTCCGATCGGTCCACGCGCCGACTCGTAAGCCCCGATCGGTCCAAGCGCCTTCTGCTAAGCCCCAATCGTTCCAAGCGCCTTCTGCTAAGCCCCGATCGGTCCACGCGCCGTCGCCGAGCCCCGATCGGTCCAGGCGTATCCTCCTGAGCCCCGGTCGGTCCACGCGCCGTCTCCTAAGCCCCGTTCGGTCCACGCGCCTTTTCCTAAGCCCCGATCAGTCCACGTGCCGTCTCCGAGCCTCGACCGGTCCACGCGCCGTCTCCTGAGCCCCGATCGTTCCACGCGCCGTCTCCTAAGCCGCGATCGTTCCACGCGCCGTCTCCGAGCCTCGATCGGTCCACGCGCCGTCTCCTGAGCCCGGATCGTTCCACGCGTCGTCCCCGAATCCTCGATCCGTACACGCGTCGTCTCCGAGCCTCGATCGGTCCACGCGCCGTCGCCGAGCCCCGATCGGTCCAGGCGTATCCTCCTGAGCCCCGGTCGGTCCACGCGCCGTCTCCGAGCCCCGTTCGGTCCACGCATCGTCTCCTAAGCCTCGATCGGTTAACGCGCCGACTCGGAGCCCCGATCGTTCCACGCGCCGTCTCCGAGCCCCGATCGTTCCACGCGCCGTCTCCTAAGCCACGATCGGTCAGCGCCGTCTCCGAGCGCCGATCGGTGCATGCGCCGTCGCACGGGCCGCGATCGGTCCACGCGCGGCCTCCTGAGCCCCGGTTGGTTCACGCGCCGTATCCGAGCCCCAATCGGTCCACGCACCGTCTCCTGAGCCCCGATCGGTCCACGCGCCGGCGCCGAGCCCCGATCAGTCCACGCGCCATCTCTAGAGCCCGGATCGGTCACGCGCCGTCGCCGAACCCCAATTGGTCCACGCGCAACCGTCTGAGCTCCGGTTGGTCCACGCGCTGTTTCCGAGCCCCGATCGGTCCACGCGTCGTATTCGAACCCCGATCGGTCCACGCGCCGTCGCCGAGCCATGATCGGTCCACGCGCGGCCTCCTGAGCCCCGGTTGCTTCACGCGCCGTATCCGAGCCCCCATCGGTCCACGCGTCGTCTCCGAGCCCCGATCGGTCCACGCGCCGTCGCCGAGCCATGATCGGCCCATGCGAGGCTCCTGAGCCCCGGTCGGTCCGCGCGCCGTCTCCTGATCCCCGATCGGTCGACGCGTCGTTTCCTGAGCCCCGATCGATCCACGCGTCGTCTCCTGAGCCGCGATCGCTCCACGCGCCGATTTCTGAGCCCTGATCAATTGACGCGTCTTCTCCTGAGCCCCGATCGCTCCTCGCGCCGTCACCTGAGCCCCGCTCGGTCCCTGCGTCGTCTTCTTAGCCCCGATGCCTCCACGCGCCGTATCCGAGCCACGATCGGTTTAGGCGTCGCTTCCTGAGCCCCGATCGGTCCACGCGCCGTCTCCTAAGCCCCAATCGGTCCACGCGCCGTCTCCTAAGCCCCGATCGGTCCACGCGCCGTCTCCGAGCGCCAATCGGTTTACGCGCCGTCTCCTGAGCCCCGATCGTTCCCCGCGCCATCTCCGAGCCCCGATCGGTCCACGCGCCGTCTCCTAAGCCCCGATCGGTCCACGTGCCGTCTCCGAGCCTCGACCGGTCCACGCGCCGTCTCCTGAACCCCGATCGTTCCACGCGCCGTCTCCTAAGCTGCGATCCGCCCACGGGCCGTCTCCGAGCTGCTATCGGTAAACGCGCCGTCACCAAGCCCTGATCCGTACACGCGTCGTCTCCGAGCCCCGATCGGTCCACGCGCCTTCGCCGAGCCTCGATCGGTCCACGCGCGGCCTCTTGAGCCCCGATCGGTTCACGCGCCGGCTCCGAGCCCGATCGGTCCACGCATCGTCTCCTAAGCCCCGATCGGTTAACGTGCCGTCTCCGAGCCCCGATCGGTCCACGTGCCGTCTCCTGAGCCCCGGTCGGTTCACGCGCCGTCTCCGAGCCCCGATCGATCCACGCGTCGTCTTGTAAACCCAGATGCCTCCTCGCATCGTCTCCTAAGCCGCGATCGGTTAACGCGCCGTCTCCGAGCCCCGATCGGTCCACGCACCGTCGCGGAACCCCAATTGGTCCACGCGCAACCGCCTGAGCCCCAGTCGGTCCACGCGCCGTTTCCTGAGCCCCGATCGGTCCACGCGCCGTCTCCTGGGCCCCGATCGGTCCGCGCGCCGTCTCCGAGCCCCGATCGGTCCACGCGCAACCGCCTGCGCCCCAGTAGGTCCACGCGCGGTCTCCGAGCCCCGATCGGTCCACGCGTCGTCTCCGAGCCCCGGTCGGTCCACGCGCCGTCTCCGAGCCCCGATCGGTTCACGCATCGTCTCCTAAGCCCCGATCGGTTAACGCGCCGTCTCCGAGCCAGATCGGTTCAGGCGCCGCTTCCCGATCCCCGATCGATCCACGCGCCGTCTCCGAGCGCCGATCGGTTCACGCGCCGTCACCCGAGCCCCGATCGGTCCACGCTTCGTCTCTTGAGCCCGGATCGTTCCACGCGTCGTCTCCTGATTCCCGATCCTTAAACGCGTCGTCTCCGAAGCCCCGATCGGTCCACGCGCCGTCTCCTGAGCCCCGATCGGTCCACGCGCCGCGGCGAACCCCAATTGGTCCACGCGCAACCGCCTGAGCCCCAGTCGGTCCACACATCGTCTCCTAAGCCCCGATCGGCTAACGCGTCGACTCCGAGCCGCGATCGTTCCACGCGCCGTCCCCGATCCCCGATCGATCCACGCGCCGTCTCCGAGCGCCGATCGGTTCACGCGCCGTCACCCGAGCCCCGATCGTTCCACACGGCGTCTCCGAGCCCCGATCGGTCCACGCTTCGTCTCCTGAGCCCGGATCGTTCCACGCGTCGTCTCCTGATTCCCGATCCTTAAACGCGTCGTCTCCGAGCCTCGATCGGTCCACACGCCGTGTCCGATACCCGATCGGTCCGCGTACCGCATTCTGAGCCGCGGTCCGTCCACGCGCCGTCTCCGAGCACCGATCGGTCCACGCGCAACCGCCTGCGCCCCAGTAGGTCCACGCGCGGTCTCCGAGCCCCGATCGGTCCACGCGTCGTCTCCGAGCCCCGGTCGGTCCACGCGCCGTCTCCTGAGCCCCAATCGGTCCACACGCTGTCTCGTGAGCCCCGATAGGTACACGCGTCGTCTCCGAGCCCCGATCGGTCCACGCGCCATCGGCGAACCCCGATCGGTCCACGCGCCGTCTCCTGAGCTCCGAACGGTCCATACCCCTTGTCCTGAGCCCCGATCGGCCGTCGCGTCGTCTCCTAAGCCCCGACCGGTTCACGAGCCGTCTCCTCTGCACCGATCGAATCACGTGCCGTCTCCTAAGCCCCGATCGGTTAACGCGCCGTCTCCGAGCCGCGATCGGTCCACGCGCTGACGCCGAACCCCAATTGGTCCACGCGCAACTGCCTGACCCCCAGTCGATCCACGCGTCGTCTCCGAGCTCCAGTCGGTCCACGCGCCGTTTCCTGAGACCTGATCGGTCCATGCGTCGTCTTCTAAGCCCCGATGCCTCCACGCGCCGTCTCCGAGCCACGACCGGTTCAGGCGCCGCTTCCCGAGCCCCGATCAGTCCACGTGTCGTCCCCTGACCCCCGATCGCTCCACGGACCGTTTCCTGATCCCCGATCGGTCCACGCGCCGCCTCCTGAGTCCCGATCGGTCCACGCGCCGTCTCCTGTGCCCCGATCGGTCGACGCGTCCTCTCCTAAACCCCGATCGGTCCACGCGTCGTCTCCTAAGCCCCGATCGGTCCACACGCCGTCTCCGAGCCCCGATGGGTCCACGCGTCGCCTCATGAGCCCCGGTCGGTCCACGCGCCGTCTCCTGAGCCCCGATCGGTCCACGCGTCGTCTCCGAGCCCCGATCGGTCCACGCGCCGTCTTCGAGCCCCGATCGGTCCACGCATGGTCTCCTAAGCCCCAATCGTTTAACGCGCCGTCTCCGAGCCCCGATCGGTCCACGCGCCGTCGCCGAACCCCAATTGGTCCACGCGCAACCGCCTGAGTCCCAGTCGGTCCACGCGCTGTGTCCGAGCCCCGATCGGTCCACACGCCGTCTTCGAGCGCCGATCGGTCCACGCAACGTCTCCTAAGCCCCAATCGGTTAACGCGCCGTCTCCTGAGCCCCGATCGTTCTACGCACCGTCTCCGAGCTCCGATCCGTCCACGCGCAGTCGCCGAGCCCCGATCGGTTCACGCGCGGTCTCCTGAGCCCCAGTCGGTACACGCGCTGTCTCCGAGCCCCGATCGGTCCACGCGTCGTCTACTAAGCCCCGATCGTTCGACGCGTCGTCTCCTAAGACCCGATCGGTCCACGCGCCTTCTCCTCATCCCCGATCGGTCCACGCGCCGTCTCGGAGCCCCGATCGGTCCCCGCATAGTCTCCTAAGTCCCGCTCGGTTAACGCGTCGTCTCGGAGCCCCGATCGGTCCAGGCGCCGCTTCCTGAGCACCGACCGGTCCACGCGTCGTCTCCTGAGCCCCGATCGGTCGACGGGTCCCCTCCTAAGCCCCGATCGGTCCACGCGCCTTCTCCTGAGCCCCGATCGGTCCACGCGCCGTCTCCGCGCGCCGATCAGTTCACGTGACGTCTCCTGAGCCCTGATCGTTCCACGCGCCGTCTTCGAGCCCCGAGCGGACCACGCGCCGTCTCCTGAGCCCCAATCGATCCACGCGCAGCCTCCTGAGCCCCGATCGGTCCACGCGCCGTCGCCGAGCCGCGATCGTTCTACGCGCCGCTCCGAGCCCCGATCGGTCCACGCGCGGTCGCCGAGCTATGATCGGTCCACGCCCGGCCTCCTGAGCCCCGGTCGGTTCACGCGCCGTCTCCGAGCCCCGATCGATCCACGCGTCGTCTTCTAAGCCCAGATGCCTCCTCGCGCCGTCTCCTGAGCCCCGATCGGTCCACGCGCCGTCTCCTGAGCCCCAATCGGTCCACACGCTGTCTCGTGAGCCCCGATAGGTACACGCGTCGTGTCCTGTGCCCCGATCGGTCCACGCGTCGTCTCCTAAGCCCGATCGGTCTGCGCAGCGTCTCCTGATCCCCATCGGTCCACGCGGCGCCTCCGGAGCCCCGATCGATCCACGCGCCGTCTCCGAGCGCCGATCGGTGCACGCTCCGTCTCCTGAGCCCCGATCGTTCCACACGCCGCCTCCTAAGCCCCGATCGGTCCACGCACTGTCTCCGAGCCCCGATCGGTTCACGTGCCGTCTCGTGAGCCCCGATCGTTCCACGCGCCGTTTCCGAGCCCCGATCGGTCCACGCTCCGTCTCCAGAGCCCGGATCGTTCCACGCGTCGTCTCCTGATCCCCGATCCGTAAACGCGTCGTCTCCGAGCCTCGATCGGTCCACACGCCGTGTCCGATCCCCGATCGGTCCGCGTGCCGCATTCTAAGCGGCGGTCCGTCCACGCGCCGTCTCCGAGCACCGATCGGTCCACGCGCCGTCTCAAAGCGCCGATCATTTCACGCGCTGTCTCCTGAGCCCGGATCGGTCCACGCTACGTCTCCGAGCTCCGATCGGTCCACGCGCCGTTTCCGAGCCCCGATCGGTCCATACGTCGTCTCCGAGTTCGGATCGGTCCACGCGCCGTTTCCGAGCCCCGATCGGTCCGCGCGCCGTCTCCGAGCCCCGATCGGTCTACGCGCCGTCGCCGAGCCATGATCGGTCCACGCGCGGCCTCCTGAGCCCCGATCGGTCCACGCGCCGTCGCCGAGCCGCGATCGGTTCTCGCGCGGCCTCCTGAGCCCCGGTCGGTCCGCGCGCCGTCTCCTGAGCCCCGATCGGTCGACGCGTCGCCTCCTGAGCCCCGATCGATCCACGCGTCGTCTCCTGAGCCCCGGTCGGTTCACGCGCCGTCTCCGAGCCCCGATCGATCCACGCGTCGTCTTGTAAACCCAGATGCCTCCTCGCATCGTCTCCTAAGCCCCGATCGGTTAACGCGCCGTCTCCGAGCCCTGATCGGTCCACGCGCCGTCTCCTGAGCCCCGATCGGTCAACGCGCCGCCTCCTGCGCTCCGATCGGTCCACGCGCCGTCTCCTGAGCCCCGATCGGTCGACGCGCCGTCTCGTGAGCCCCGATCGGTCCACGCGCCGTCTCCTGAGCCCCGATCGTTCCACGCGTCGTTCCCTAAGCCCCGATCCATCCACGCGCAGTCTCCCGAGCCCCAATCGGTCCACGCGCCGTCTCCTGAGCCCCGATCGGTCCACGCGCCGTCTCCTCGGCCCCGATCGGTCCACGCGTCGTCTCCGAGCACCGATCGGTCCACGCGCCGTCTCAGAGCGCCGATCATTTCACGCCCCGTTTCCTGAGCTCCGATCGTTCCACGCGTCGTCTCCTGAGTCCCGATCGGTCGACGCGTCCTCTGCTAAACCTCGATCGGTCCACGCGTCTTCTCCTGAGCTCCGATCAGTCCACGCGTCGTCTCCTAAGCCCCGATACGTCCACACGCCGTCTCCGAGCCCCGATGGGTCCCCGCGTTGCCTCCTTAGCCCCGATCGATCAACGCGAGTCTCCTGAGCGCCGATTGGTCCACGCGCCGTCTCCTAAGCCCCAATCGGTCCACGCACCGCCTCCTGCGCCCCAATCGGTCCACGCGCCTCCTCCTGCGCCCCGATCGGTCTGCGCGCCGTCTCCTGAGCCCCGATCGGTCCACGCGTCTTCTCCTGAGCCCCGATCAGTCCACGCGTCGTCTCCGAAGCCCCGATACATCCACATGCCGTCTTCGAGCCACGATCGGACCAGGCGCCGCTTCCTGAACCCCGATCGACCCACGCGCCGTCTCGTAAGGCCCAATCGGTCCACGCGCCGCCTCCTGAGCCCCGATCGGTCCACACGCCATCTCCTGAGTCCCGATCAGTCCACGCGCGGCCTCCTAAGCCCCGATCGTTCCACGCGCCGTCTCCGAGCCCCGATCGGTCCACGCGCCGTCTCCTGAACCTCGATCGGTCCACGCGTCGTTCCCGAAGCCCCGATCCATCCACGCACATTCTCCCGAGCCCCAATCGGTCCACGCGCCGTCTCCGAGCCCCGATCGGTCCACGCGCCGTCTCCTAAGCCCCAATCTGTACACGCCCCGTCTCCGAGCGCCGACGGGTTCACGCGCCGTCTCCTGAGACCCGATCCGTCCACGCGCCGTCTCCTGAGCCCCGATCGGTCGACGCGTCCTCTGCTCCACCTCGATCGATCCACGCGTCGTCTCCTGAGCCCCGATCGGTCGACGGGTCCTCTCCTAAGCCCCGATCGGTCCACGCGTCTTCTCCTGACCCCCGATCAGTCCACGCGTCGTCTCCTAAGCCCCGATACGTCCACACGCCGTCTCCGAGCCGCGATGGGTCCACGCGTCGCCTCTTGAGCCCCGATCGATCCACGCGAGTCTCCTGAGCCCCGGTCGGTCCTCGCGCCGCCTCCTGCGCTCCGATCGGTCCACGCGCCGTCTCCTGAGCCCCGATCGGTCGACGTGCCGTCTCCCGAGCCCCAATCGGTCCACGCGCCGTCTCCTGAGCCCCGATCGGTCCACGCGCCGTCTCCTCAGCCCCGATCGGTCCACGCGTCGTCTCCGAGCACCGATCGGTCCACGCGCCGTCTCAGAGTGCCGATCATTTCACGCCCCGTTTCCTGAGCTCCGATCGTTCCACGCGCCGTCTCCGAGCCCCGATCGGTCCACGCGCCGTCTCCTGAGCCCCGATCGGTCCACGCGCCGTCTCCTGAGCCCCAATCGGTCCACACGCTGTCTCGTGAGCCCCGATAGGTACACGCGCCGTCTCCGAGCCCCCATCGGTCCACGCGTTGTCTCCTAAGCCCCGATCGGTCCACGCGCCGTCTCCGAGCCCCGATCGGTTCACGCATCGTCTCCTAAGCCCCGATCGGTTAACGCGCCTTCTCCGAGCGCCGAGCTGTCCACGCGCCGTCTCCGAGCCCCGATCGGTCCGCGCACCGTCTCCTGATCCCCATCGCTCCACGCGGCGTCTCCGGAGCCCCGATCGATCCACGCGAGTCTCCTGAGCCCCGGTCGGTCCGCGCACCGTCATCTGAGCCCCGATCAGTCCACGTGCCATCTCCTAAGCCCCGATCGCTCCACGGACCGGTTCCTGAGCCCCGATCGGCCCACGCGCCGCCTCCTGAGTCACGATCGGTCAACGCGTCGTGTCCTAAGCCCTGATCGGTCCACGCGTCGTCTCCTAAGCCCCAATCGGTCCACGCGCCGCCTACGGAGCCCCGATCGATCTACGCGAATCTCCTGAGCTCCGGTCGGTCGACGCGCCGTCTCCTGAGCCCCGATCGGTCCACGCGTCGGCTCCTAAGCCCCGATCCATCGACGCGTCGTCTCCTGAGCCCCGATCGATCCACGCGCCGCCTCCTGAGCCCCGATAGCTCCACGCACCGTTTCCTGATCCCCGATCGGTCCACACGCCGTCTCCGAGCCCCGATCGGTCCGCGTGCCGCATTCTAAGCCACGGTCCATCCACGCGCCGTGTCCGAGCCCCGCTCGATCCACGCGTCGTCTCCTAAGCCCTGATCCGTCCACGCGCGGCGTCGAGCCGCGGTCGGTCCACGGGCCGTCGCCGAACCCCAATTGGTCCACGCGAAACCGCCTGAGCCCCAGTCGGGCCACGCTCCGTCACCTGAGTACCGATCGGTCCACGCGTCGTCTCCTAAGCCCCAATCGGTCCACTCCCCGCCTACGGAGCCCCGATCGATCCACGCGAATCTCCTGAGCTCCGGTCGGTCGACGCGCCGTCTCCTGAGCCCCGGTCGGTCCGCGCGCCGTCTCCTGAGCCCTAATCGGTCCACGCGTCGTCTCCTGAGCCCCCATCGCTCCACGCGCCGTTTCCTGAGCCACGATCGGTCCACGCGTCGTCTTCAAAGCCCCGATCCGTACACGCGTCGTCTCCGAGCCTCGATCGTTCCACGCGTCGTCTCCTGATCCCCGATCCGTAAACGCGTCGTCTCCTGAGCCCCAATCGGCCCACACGCAGTCTCGTGAGCCCCGATAGGTACACGCGCCGTCTACTGAGCTCCGATCGTTCCACGCGCCGTCTCCGAGCCCCGATCGGTCCAGGCGCCGTCTCCTGAGCCCCAATCGGTCCACACGCTGTCTCGTCGGCCCCGATAGGTACACGCGTCGCGTCCTACGCCCCGATCGGTCCACGCGTCGTCTCCTAAGCCCCGATCGGTCCACGCGCCGTCTCCGAGCGCCGATCGGTTCACGCGCCGTCTCCTGTGCTCCGATCGGTCCACGCGCCGTCGCCGAGCCCCGATCGGTCCACGCGCGGCCTCCTGAGCCCTGGTCGGTCCACGCGCCGTCTCCGAGCCCCGATCGGTCCACGAGCCGTCTCCGAGCGCCGATCGGTTCACGCGCTGTCACCCGAGTCTCGATCGGTCCACGCGTCGTCTCCTAAGCCCCGATCGGTCCACGCGCCTTCTCCTAAGCCCCGATCGATCCACGCGCCGTCTCCAAGCGCCGATCGGTTCACGCGCCGTCTCCTGTGCTCCGATCGGTCCACGCGCCGTCGCCGAGCCCCGATCGGTCCACGCGCGGCCTCCTGAGCCCTGGTCGGTTCACGCGCCGTCTCCGAGCCCCGATCGGTCCACGCGCCGTCTCCGAGCGCCGATCGGTTCACGCGCTGTCACCCGAGTCTCGATCGTTCCACACGCCGTCTCCAAGCCCCGATCGGTCCACGCTCCGTATCCTGAGCCCGGATCGTTCCACGCGTCGTCTCCTGATCTCCGATCCGTAAACGCGTCGTCTCCGAGCCTCGATCGGTCCACACGCCGTGTCCGATCCCCGATCGGTCCGCGTACCGCATTCTAATCCGCGGTCCGTCCACGCGCCGTCTCCGAGCACCGATCGGTTCACGCGCCGTCACCCGAGCCCCGATCGTTCCACGCGCCGTCTCCAAGCCCCGATCGGTCCACGCTCCGTCTCCTGAGCCCGGATCGTTCCACGCGTCGTCTCCTGATCCCCGATCCGTAAACGCGTCGTCTCCTGAGCCCCAATCGGCCCACACGCAGTCTCGTGAGCCCCGATAGGTACACGCGCCGTCTACTGAGCTCCGACCGTTCCACGCGCCGTCTCCGAGCCCCGATCGGTCCAGGCGCCGTCTCCTGAGCCCCAATCGGTCCACACGCTGCCTCGTCAGCCCCGATAGGTACACGCGTCGCGTCCTACGCCCCGATCCGTCCACGCGTCGTCTCCTAAGCCCCGATCGGTCCACGCGCCGTCTCCGAGCCCCGATCGGTCCGCGCACCGTCTCCTGATCCCCATCGCTCCACGTGGCGTCTCCGGAGCCCCGATCGATCCACGCGAGTCTCCTGCGCCCCGGTCGGTCCGCGCGCCGTCATCTGAGCCCCGATCGGTCGACGCGTCGTCTCCGAGACTAGATCGGTCGACGCGCCGTCGCCGAGCCCCGATCGGTCCAGGCGTGGCCTCCTGAGCCGCGGTCGGTCCACGCGCCGTTTCCTGAGCCCCGATCGGTCCACGCGTCGTCCTCTAAGCCCCGATCGGTCCACGCATCGTCTCCTCAGCCCCGATCGGTTCACGCGCCGTCTCCTGTGCTCCGATCGGTCCACGCGCCGTCGCCGAGCCCCGATCGGTCCACGCGCGGCCTCCTAAGCCCCGATCGGTCCACGCGCCGTCTCCGAGCGCCGATAACTTTACGCGCCGTCTCCTGAGCCCCGATCGTTCCACGCGCCGTCTCCGAGCCCCGATCGATCCACGCGCCGTCTCCTGAGGCCAAATCGGTCCACACGCTGTCTCGTGAGCCCCGATAGGTACACGCGTTGTCTCCTACGCCCCGATCGGTCCACGCGTCGTCCTCTAAGCCCCGATCGGTCCACGCATCGTCTCCTCAGCCCCGATCGGTTCACGCGCCGTCTCCTGAGCTCCGGTCGGTCGACGCGCCGTCTCCTGAGCCCCGGTCGGTCCGCGCGCCGTCTCCTGAGCCCTAATCGGTCCACGCGTCGTCTCCTGAGCCCCCATCGCTCCACGCGCCGTTTCCTGAGCCACGATCGGTCCACGCGTCGTCTTCAAAGCCCCGATCCGTACACGCGTCGTCTCCGAGCCTCGATCGTTCCACGCGTCGTCTCCTGATCCCCGATCCGTAAACGCGTCGTCTCCTGAGCCCCAATCGGCCCACACGCAGTCTCGTGAGCCCCGATAGGTACACGCGCCGTCTACTGAGCTCCGATCGTTCCACGCGCCGTCTCCGAGCCCCGATCGGTCCAGGCGCCGTCTCCTGAGCCCCAATCGGTCCACACGCTGTCTCGTCGGCCCCGATAGGTACACGCGTCGCGTCCTACGCCCCGATCGGTCCACGCGTCGTCTCCTAAGCCCCGATCGGTCCACGCGCCGTCTCCGAGCGCCGATCGGTTCACGCGCCGTCTCCTGTGCTCCGATCGGTCCACGCGCCGTCGCCGAGCCCCGATCGGTCCACGCGCGGCCTCCTGAGCCCTGGTCGGTCCACGCGCCGTCTCCGAGCCCCGATCGGTCCACGAGCCGTCTCCGAGCGCCGATCGGTTCACGCGCTGTCACCCGAGTCTCGATCGGTCCACGCGTCGTCTCCTAAGCCCCGATCGGTCCACGCGCCTTCTCCTAAGCCCCGATCGATCCACGCGCCGTCTCCAAGCGCCGATCGGTTCACGCGCCGTCTCCTGTGCTCCGATCGGTCCACGCGCCGTCGCCGAGCCCCGATCGGTCCACGCGCGGCCTCCTGAGCCCTGGTCGGTTCACGCGCCGTCTCCGAGCCCCGATCGGTCCACGCGCCGTCTCCGAGCGCCGATCGGTTCACGCGCTGTCACCCGAGTCTCGATCGTTCCACACGCCGTCTCCAAGCCCCGATCGGTCCACGCTCCGTATCCTGAGCCCGGATCGTTCCACGCGTCGTCTCCTGATCTCCGATCCGTAAACGCGTCGTCTCCGAGCCTCGATCGGTCCACACGCCGTGTCCGATCCCCGATCGGTCCGCGTACCGCATTCTAATCCGCGGTCCGTCCACGCGCCGTCTCCGAGCACCGATCGGTTCACGCGCCGTCACCCGAGCCCCGATCGTTCCACGCGCCGTCTCCAAGCCCCGATCGGTCCACGCTCCGTCTCCTGAGCCCGGATCGTTCCACGCGTCGTCTCCTGATCCCCGATCCGTAAACGCGTCGTCTCCTGAGCCCCAATCGGCCCACACGCAGTCTCGTGAGCCCCGATAGGTACACGCGCCGTCTACTGAGCTCCGACCGTTCCACGCGCCGTCTCCGAGCCCCGATCGGTCCAGGCGCCGTCTCCTGAGCCCCAATCGGTCCACACGCTGCCTCGTCAGCCCCGATAGGTACACGCGTCGCGTCCTACGCCCCGATCCGTCCACGCGTCGTCTCCTAAGCCCCGATCGGTCCACGCGCCGTCTCCGAGCCCCGATCGGTCCGCGCACCGTCTCCTGATCCCCATCGCTCCACGTGGCGTCTCCGGAGCCCCGATCGATCCACGCGAGTCTCCTGCGCCCCGGTCGGTCCGCGCGCCGTCATCTGAGCCCCGATCGGTCGACGCGTCGTCTCCGAGACTAGATCGGTCGACGCGCCGTCGCCGAGCCCCGATCGGTCCAGGCGTGGCCTCCTGAGCCGCGGTCGGTCCACGCGCCGTTTCCTGAGCCCCGATCGGTCCACGCGTCGTCCTCTAAGCCCCGATCGGTCCACGCATCGTCTCCTCAGCCCCGATCGGTTCACGCGCCGTCTCCTGTGCTCCGATCGGTCCACGCGCCGTCGCCGAGCCCCGATCGGTCCACGCGCGGCCTCCTAAGCCCCGATCGGTCCACGCGCCGTCTCCGAGCGCCGATAACTTTACGCGCCGTCTCCTGAGCCCCGATCGTTCCACGCGCCGTCTCCGAGCCCCGATCGATCCACGCGCCGTCTCCTGAGGCCAAATCGGTCCACACGCTGTCTCGTGAGCCCCGATAGGTACACGCGTTGTCTCCTACGCCCCGATCGGTCCACGCGTCGTCTCCGAGCCCTGATCGGTCCACGCGCCCTCTCCGAGCGCCGATCATTTAACGCGCCGTCTCCTGAGCCCCGGTCGGTCCGCGCGCCGTCACCTGAGCCCCGATCGGTCGACGCGTCGTCTTCTGAGCCCCGATCGGTCCACGCGCCGTCTCCGAGCGCCGATCGGTTCACGCGTCGTCCCCTGAGCCCCGATCGTTCCACGCGCCGTCTCCGAGCTCCGATCGGCCCACGTGCCGTCTTCTAAGCCCCGATCGGTTCACCCGTCGTCTCTTAAGCCCCAATCGGTCCACGCGCCCTCTCCGAGCGCCGGTCATTTCATGCGCCGTCTCCTGAGCCCCGGTCGGTCCGCGCGCCGTCACCTGAGCCCCGATCGGTCGACGCGTCGTCTTCTGAGCCCCGATCGGTCCACGCGCCGTCTCCGAGCGCCGATCGGTTCACGCGCCGTCTCCTGAGCCCCGATCGTTCCACGCGCCGTCTCCGAGCTCCGATCTGTCCACGGGCCGTCTCCGAGCCGCGATCGGTAAACGCGCCGTCACCAAGCCCCGATCCGTACACGCGTCGTCTCCGAGCCCCGATCTGTCCACGCGCCTTCTCCGAGCCCCGATCGGTCCACGCGCCGTCTCCGAGCCCTGATCGGTCCACGCGCCGTCTCCTGAGCCCCAATAGGTCCACTCGCTGTCTCCTGAGCCCCGATAGGTACACGCGTCGTCTCCTACGCCCCGATCGGTCCACGCGCCGCCTTCGTGCCCCGATCGGTCCACGCACCGCCTCCTGATCCCCATCGGTCCACGCGCCGTCTCCTGAGCCACGATCGATCCACATGCCGTCTCCGAGCCCCGATCGGTCCGCGTGCCGCATTCTAAGCCACGGTCCATCCACGCGCCGTCTCCGAGCCCCGATCGGTCCACGCGTCGTCTCCTCAGCCCCGATCGGTCCACGCGCCGTCTCCGAGCGCCGATTAGTTCACGCGCCGTCTCCTGAGCCCCGATCGCTCCACGCTCCGTCTCCGAGCCCCGATCGGTCCACGCGGCGTCTCCTGAGCCCGGATCGGTCCACGCGCCGTCTCCGAGCGCCGATCATTTCACGCGCCGTCTCCTGAGCCCCGATCGGTCCACGCGCGGTCTCCTAAGCCCCAATTGCTCCACTCGCCGTCTCCGAGCGCCGATCATTTCACCCGCTGTCTCCTGAGTCCCGATCGTTCCACGCGCCGTATCCGAGCCCCGATCGATCCACGCGCAGTCTCCTGAGCCCCGATCGCTCCACGCACCGTTTTCTGAGCACCGTTTGTTCCACGCGTCGTCTTCAAAGCCCCGATGCCTCCACGCGCCGTCTCCGAGCCACGATCCGTCCGTGCGCCGCTTCCAGAGCCCTCTCGGTCCATGCGTCGTCTCCTTATCTCCGATCGGTCCACACGCCATCTCCTTAGCCCTGATCATTCCACGCGCCATCTCAAGGCCCCGATCGGTCCACGCGCCGTCTCATAAGCCCCGATCGGACCACGCGCCTTCTCCTCAGCCCCGATCGGTCCACGCGCCGTCTCCGAGCGCCGATCATTTCACGCGCCGTCTCCTGAGCCCCGATCGGTCCACGCGCCGTCTCCTAAGCCCCGATCGGTCCAAGCGCCTTCTGCTAAGCCCCGATCGGTCCACGCGCCGTCTCCGAGCGCCGATCGGTTCACGCGCCGTCACCTGAGCCCCGATCGTTCCACGCCCCGTCTCCGAGCCCCGATCGGTCCACGCGCCGTCTCCTAAGCCCCGATCGGTCCACGCGCCTTCTCCTCATCCCCGATCGGTCCACGCGCCGTCTCGGAGCGCCGATTGGTCCACGCGCCGTCTCCGAGCCCTGATCGGTCCACGCGCCCTCTCCGAGCGCCGATCATTTAACGCGCCGTCTCCTGAGCCCCGGTCGGTCCGCGCGCCGTCACCTGAGCCCCGATCGGTCGACGCGTCGTCTTCTGAGCCCCGATCGGTCCACGCGCCGTCTCCGAGCGCCGATCGGTTCACGCGTCGTCCCCTGAGCCCCGATCGTTCCACGCGCCGTCTCCGAGCTCCGATCGGCCCACGTGCCGTCTTCTAAGCCCCGATCGGTTCACCCGTCGTCTCTTAAGCCCCAATCGGTCCACGCGCCCTCTCCGAGCGCCGGTCATTTCATGCGCCGTCTCCTGAGCCCCGGTCGGTCCGCGCGCCGTCACCTGAGCCCCGATCGGTCGACGCGTCGTCTTCTGAGCCCCGATCGGTCCACGCGCCGTCTCCGAGCGCCGATCGGTTCACGCGCCGTCTCCTGAGCCCCGATCGTTCCACGCGCCGTCTCCGAGCTCCGATCTGTCCACGGGCCGTCTCCGAGCCGCGATCGGTAAACGCGCCGTCACCAAGCCCCGATCCGTACACGCGTCGTCTCCGAGCCCCGATCTGTCCACGCGCCTTCTCCGAGCCCCGATCGGTCCACGCGCCGTCTCCGAGCCCTGATCGGTCCACGCGCCGTCTCCTGAGCCCCAATAGGTCCACTCGCTGTCTCCTGAGCCCCGATAGGTACACGCGTCGTCTCCTACGCCCCGATCGGTCCACGCGCCGCCTTCGTGCCCCGATCGGTCCACGCACCGCCTCCTGATCCCCATCGGTCCACGCGCCGTCTCCTGAGCCACGATCGATCCACATGCCGTCTCCGAGCCCCGATCGGTCCGCGTGCCGCATTCTAAGCCACGGTCCATCCACGCGCCGTCTCCGAGCCCCGATCGGTCCACGCGTCGTCTCCTCAGCCCCGATCGGTCCACGCGCCGTCTCCGAGCGCCGATTAGTTCACGCGCCGTCTCCTGAGCCCCGATCGCTCCACGCTCCGTCTCCGAGCCCCGATCGGTCCACGCGGCGTCTCCTGAGCCCGGATCGGTCCACGCGCCGTCTCCGAGCGCCGATCATTTCACGCGCCGTCTCCTGAGCCCCGATCGGTCCACGCGCGGTCTCCTAAGCCCCAATTGCTCCACTCGCCGTCTCCGAGCGCCGATCATTTCACCCGCTGTCTCCTGAGTCCCGATCGTTCCACGCGCCGTATCCGAGCCCCGATCGATCCACGCGCAGTCTCCTGAGCCCCGATCGCTCCACGCACCGTTTTCTGAGCACCGTTTGTTCCACGCGTCGTCTTCAAAGCCCCGATGCCTCCACGCGCCGTCTCCGAGCCACGATCCGTCCGTGCGCCGCTTCCAGAGCCCTCTCGGTCCATGCGTCGTCTCCTTATCTCCGATCGGTCCACACGCCATCTCCTTAGCCCTGATCATTCCACGCGCCATCTCAAGGCCCCGATCGGTCCACGCGCCGTCTCATAAGCCCCGATCGGACCACGCGCCTTCTCCTCAGCCCCGATCGGTCCACGCGCCGTCTCCGAGCGCCGATCATTTCACGCGCCGTCTCCTGAGCCCCGATCGGTCCACGCGCCGTCTCCTAAGCCCCGATCGGTCCAAGCGCCTTCTGCTAAGCCCCGATCGGTCCACGCGCCGTCTCCGAGCGCCGATCGGTTCACGCGCCGTCACCTGAGCCCCGATCGTTCCACGCCCCGTCTCCGAGCCCCGATCGGTCCACGCGCCGTCTCCTAAGCCCCGATCGGTCCACGCGCCTTCTCCTCATCCCCGATCGGTCCACGCGCCGTCTCGGAGCGCCGATTGGTCCACGCGCCGTCTCCGAGCGCCGATCATTTCACGCGCCGTCTCCGAGCTCCGATCGGTCCACACGCCGTCTCCGAGCCCCGATGGGTCTACGCGTCGCTTCCTGAGCCCCGGTCGGTCCACGTGCCGTCACCTGAGCCCCGATCGTTCGACGCGTCGGCTTCTGAGCCCCGATCGACCCACGCGTCGTCTCCTGAGCCCCGACCGCTGCACACGCTCTTTCCTGAGCCCCGATCGGTCCACGCATCGTCTCCGAGCACCGATCGGTCCACGCGCCGTCCCCTAAGCCCCGATCGGTCCACGCGCCGTCTCCGAGCGCCGATCGGTTCACGCGCCGTATTCTGAGCCCCGATCGTTCCACGCGGCGCCTGCTAAGCCCCGATCGGTCCAGGCTTCGTCTCCTAAGCCTCGACCGGTCGACGCGTCGTCTCCTGAGCCCCGGTCGGTTAACGCGCCGTCTCCAAGCCCCGATCGGTCCACGCCCAACCGCCTGAGCCCCAGTCGGTCCACGCGCTGTCTCCGAGCCCCAATCGGTCCACGCGTCGTCTCCGAGCACCGATTGGTCCACGCGCCGTCACCGAGCCCCGATCAGTCGCCGCGTCGTCTCCTGAGCCCCGATCAATTGACGCGACTTCTCCTGAGCCCCGATCGCTCCTCGCGCCGTCTCCTGAGCCCCGCTCGGTCCATGCGTCGTCTTCTAAGCCCCCATGCCTCCACGCACCGTCTCCTGAGCCCCGATCGTTCCACGTGCCGTCTCCGAGCCCCGATCGCTCCACGCGCCGTCTCCGAGCGCCGATTGGTGCACGAACCGTCTCCTGAGCACCGATCGTTCCACACGCCGCCTCCTAAGTCCCGATCTGTCCAGGCGTCGTCTCCTAAGCCCCGACCGGTCCACGCGCCGTCTCCTGAGCCCCGTTCCGCCCACGCGCCGTCTCCTAAGCCCCGATCTGTCCACGGGCCGTCTCCGAGCCGCGATCGGTAAACGCGCCGTCACCAAGCCCCGATCCGTACACGCGTCGTCTCCGAGCCCCGATCTGTCCACGCGCCTTCTCCGAGCCCCGATCGGTCCACGCGCCGTCTCCGAGCCCTGATCGGTCCACGCGCCGTCTCCTGAGCCCCAATATGTCCACTCGCTGTCTCCTGAGCCCCGATAGGTACACGCGTCGTCTCCTACGCCCCGATCGGTCCACGCGCCGCCTTCGTGCCCCGATCGGTCCACGCACCGCCTCCTGATCCCCATCGGTCCACGCGCCTTCTCCTGAGCCACGATCGATCCACATGCCGTCTCCGAGCCCCGATCGGTCCGCGTGCCGCATTCTAAGCCACGGTCCATCCACGCGCCGTCTCCGAGCCCCGATCGGTCCACGCGTCGTCTCCTCAGCCCCGATCGGTCCACACGCCGTCTCCGAACGCCGATCATTTCACGCGCCGTCTCCTGAGCCCCGATCGGTCCACGCGCGGTCTCCTAAGCCCCGATCGGTCCAAGCGCCTTCTGCTAAGCCCCGATCGGTCCACGCGCCGTCTCCGAGCGCCGATCGGTTCACGCGCCGTCACCTGAGCCCCGATCGTTCCCCGCCCCGTCTCCGAGCCATGATCGGTCCACGCGCCGTCTCCTAAGCCCCCATCGGTCCACGCGCCTTCTCCTCATCCCCGATCGGTCCACGCGCCGTCTCGGAGCGCCGATTGGTTCACGCGCCGTCTCCTGAGCCCCGATCGCTCCACGCGCCGTCTCCTGAGCCACGATCGTTCCACGCGCCTTCTCCTAAGCCACGATCGATCCATGCGCCGTCTCCTACGCCCCGATCGTTCCACGCGCCGCTTCCGATCCCCGATCGGTCCACGCGCTGTCTCCTGAGCCCGGATCGGTCCACGCGTCGTCCTCGAATCCCCGATCCTCACACGCGTCGTCTCCGAGCCTCGATCGGTCCTCGCGTCGTCTCCTAAGCCCCGACTGGTCCACGCGCCTTATCCTGAGCCCTGGTCGGTTCACGCGCCGTCTCCGAGCCCCGATCGATCCACGCGTCGTCTTGTAAGCCCAGATGCCTCCACGCGCCGTCTCCGAGCCACGATCGGTCTAGGCGCCGCTTCCTGAGCCCCGATCGGTCCACGCGCCGTCTCCTAAGCCCCAATCACTCCACGCGCCGTCTCCGAGCGCCGATCATTTCACCCGCTGTCTCATGAGTCCCGATCGTTCCACGCGCCGTATCCGAGCCCCGATCGATCCACGCGCAGTCTCCTGAGCCCCGATCGCTCCACGCACCGTTTTCTGAGCACCGTTTGTTCCACGCGTCGTCTTCAAAGCCCCGATGCCTCCACGCGCCGTCTCCGAGCCACGATCCGTCCGTGCGCCGCTTCCAGAGCCCTCTCGGTCCATGCGTCGTCTCCTTATCTCCGATCGGTCCACACGCCATCTCCTTAGCCCCGATCATTCCACGCGCCATCTCCGAGCCCCGATCGGTCCACGCGCCGTCTCATAAGCCCCGATCGGACCACGCGCCTTCTCCTCAGCCCCGATCGGTCCACGCGCCGTCTCCGAGCGCCGATTAGTTCACGCGCCGTCTCCTGAGCCCCGATCGGTCGACGCGTCGTCTCCTAAGCCCTGAACGGCCCATGCGCCGTCTCCGAGCGCCGATCGGTTCACGCGCCGTCTCCTGAGCCCCGATCGTTCCACGCGCCGTCTCCGAGCTCCGATCGGTCCACGCATCGTCTCCTAAGCCCCGATCGGTTAACACGCCGACTCGGAGCCCCGATCGGTCCACGCATCGTCTCCTAAGCCCCGATCGGTTAACACGCCGACTCGGAGCCCCGATCGTTCCACGCGCCGTCTCCGAGCCCCGATCGTTCCACGCGCCTTCTCCTAAGCCACGATCGGTCAGCGCCGTCTCCGAGCGCCGATCGTAGCACGCGCCGTCGCACGAGCCGCGATCGGTCCACGCGCGGCCTCCTGAGCCCCGGTTGGTTCACGCGCAGTACCCGAGCCCCAATCGGTCCACGCACCGTCTCCTGAGCCCCGATCGGTCCACGCGCCGTCGCCGAGCCCCGATCAGTCCAGGCGTATCCTCCTGAACCCCGATCGGTCCACGCGCCGTCTCCGTGCGCCGATCGGTTCACGCGCCGTCTCCTGAGCACCAATCGCTCCACGCGCCGTCTCCGAGCCCCGATCGGTCCACGCGCCATCTCTAGAGCCCGGATCGGTCACGCGCCGTCGCCGAACCCCAATTGGTCCACGCGCAACCGTCTGAGCTCCGGTTGGTCCACGCGCTGTTTCCGAGCCCCGATCGGTCCACGCGTCGTATTCGAACCCCGATCGGTCCACGCGCCGTCGCCGAGCCATGATCGGTCCACGCGCGGCCTCCTGAGCCCCGGTTGCTTCACGCGCCGTATCCGAGCCCCCATCGGTCCACGCGTCGTCTCCGAGCCCCGATCGGTCCACGCGCCGTCGCCGAGCCATGATCGGCCCATGCGAGGCTCCTGAGCCCCGGTCGGTCCGCGCGCCGTCTCCTGATCCCCGATCGGTCGACGCGTCGTTTCCTGAGCCCCGATCGATCCACGCGTCGTCTCCTGAGCCGCGATCGCTCCACGCGCCGATTTCTGAGCCCTGATCAATTGACGCGTCTTCTCCTGAGCCCCGATCGCTCCTCGCGCCGTCACCTGAGCCCCGCTCGGTCCCTGCGTCGTCTTCTTAGCCCCGATGCCTCCACGCGCCGTATCCGAGCCACGATCGGTCTAGGCGTCGCTTCCTGAGCCCCGATCGGTCCACGCGCCGTCTCCTAAGCCCCAATCGGTCCACGCGCCGTCTCCTAAGCCCCGATCGGTCCACGCGCCTTCTCCTAAGCCCCGATCGGTCCACGTGCCGTCTCCGAGCCTCGACCGGTCCACGCGCCGTCTCCTGAACCCCGATCGTTCCACGCGCCGTCTCCTAAGCTGCGATCCGCCCACGGGCCGTCTCCGAGCTGCTATCGGTAAACGCGCCGTCACCAAGCCCTGATCCGTACACGCGTGGTCTCCGAGCCCCGATCGGTCCACGCGCCGTCGCCGAGCCTCGATCGGTCCACGCGCGGCCTCTTGAGCCCCGATCGGTTCACGCGCCGGCTCCGAGCCCAATCGGTCCACGCATCGTCTCCTAAGCCCCGATCGGTTAACGTGCCGTCTCCGAGCCCCGATCGGTCCACGTGCCGTCTCCTGAGCCCCGGTCGGTTCACGCGCCGTCTCCGAGCCCCGATCGATCCACGCGTCGTCTTGTAAACCCAGATGCCTCCTCGCATCGTCTCCTAAGCCGCGATCGGTTAACGCGCCGTCTCCGAGCCCCGATCGGTCCACGCACCGTCGCGGAACCCAATTGGTCCACGCGCAACCGCCTGAGCCCCAGTCGGTCCACGCGCCGTTTCCTGAGCCCCGATCGGTCCACGCGCCGTCTCCTGGGCCCCGATCGGTCCGCGCGCCGTCTCCGAGCCCCGATCGGTCCACGCGCAACCGCCTGCGCCCCAGTAGGTCCACGCGCGGTCTCCGAGCCCCGATCGGTCCACGCGTCGTCTCCGAGCCCCGGTCGGTCCACGCGCCGTCTCCGAGCCCCGATCGGTTCACGCATCGTCTCCTAAGCCCCGATCGGTTAACGCGCCGTCTCCGAGCCAGATCGGTTCAGGCGCCGCTTCCCGATCCCCGATCGATCCACGCGCCGTCTCCGAGCGCCGATCGGTTCACGCGCCGTCACCCGAGCCCCGATCGGTCCACGCTTCGTCTCCTGAGCCCGGATCGTTCCACGCGTCGTCTCCTGATTCCCGATCCTTAAACGCGTCGTCTCCGAAGCCCCGATCGGTCCACGCGCCGTCTCCTGAGCCCCGATCGGTCCACGCGCCGCGGCGAACCCCAATTGGTCCACGCGCAACCGCCTGAGCCCCAGTCGGTCCACACATCGTCTCCTAAGCCCCGATCGGCTAACGCGTCGACTCCGAGCCGCGATCGTTCCACGCGCCGTCCCCGATCCCCGATCGATCCACGCGCCGTCTCCGAGCGCCGATCGGTTCACGCGCCGTCACCCGAGCCCCGATCGTTCCACACGGCGTCTCCGAGCCCCGATCGGTCCACGCTTCGTCTCCTGAGCCCGGATCGTTCCACGCGTCGTCTCCTGATTCCCGATCCTTAAACGCGTCGTCTCCGAGCCTCGATCGGTCCACACGCCGTGTCCGATCCCCGATCGGTCCGCGTACCGCATTCTGAGCCGCGGTCCGTCCACGCGCCGTCTCCGAGCACCGATCGGTCGACGCGCCGTCTCAGAGCGCCGATCATTTCACGCCCCGTCACCTGACCTCCGATCGTTCCACGCGCCATCTCCGAGCCCCGATCAGTCCACGCGCCGTCTCCTGAGCCCCAATCGGTCCACACGCTGTCTCGTGAGCCCCGATAGGTACACGCGTCGTCTCCCAGCCCCGATCGGTCCACGCGCCATCGGCGAACCCCGATCGGTCCACGCGCCGTCTCCTGAGCTCCGAACGGTCCATACCCCTTGTCCTCAGCCCCGATCGGCCGTCGCGTCGTCTCCTAAGCCCCGACCGGTTCACGCGCCGTCTCCTGTGCACCGATCGAATCACGTGCCGTCTCCTAAGCCCCGATCGGTTAACGCGCCGTCTCCGAGCCGCGATCGGTCCACGCGCCGACGCCGAACCCCAATTGGTCCACGGGCAACTGCCTGACCCCCAGTCGATCCACGCGTCGTCTCCGAGCACCAGTCGGTCCACGCGCCGTTTCCTGAGACCTGATCGGTCCATGCGTCGTCTTCTAAGCCCCGATGCCTCCACGCGCCGTCTCCGAGCCACGACCGGTTCAGGCGCCGCTTCCCGAGCCCCGATCAGTCCACGTGTCGTCCCCTGACCCCCGATCGCTCCACGGACCGTTTCCTGATCCCCGATCGGTCCACGCGCCGCCTCCTGAGTCCCGATCGGTCAACGCGTCGTGTCCTAACCCCTGATCGGTCCACGTGCCGTCTCCGAGCCCCGATGGGTCCACGTGCCACATCCTGAGCCCCGATCGGACGACGCGACGTCTCCTGAGCCTTGATCGATCCACGCGCCGTCTCCGAGCCCCGATCGATCCACGCGCCGCCCCCTGAGCCCCGATCGGTCCACGCGCCGTCGCCGAACCCCAATTGGTCCACGCGCAACCGCCTGAGCCCCAGTCGGTCCACGCACTGTGTCCGAGCCCCGATCGGTTAACGCGCCGTCTTCGAGCGCCGATCGGTCCACGCAACGTCTCCTAAGCCCCAATCGGTTAACGCGCCGTCTCCTGAGCCCCGATCGTTCTACGCACCGTCTCCGAGCCCCGATCCGTCCACGCGCAGTCGCCGAGCCCCGATCGGTTCACGCGCGGTCTCCTGAGCCCCAGTCGGTACACGCGCTGTCTCCGAGCCCCGATCGATCCACGCACCGCCTCCTGAGCTCCGATCGGTCGACGCGCCGACTCCTAAGCCCCGATCCGTCCACGCGCCGTCTCCTGAGCCCCGATCGTCCAACGTGCCGTCTCCGAGCACCGATCGGTCCACGCGTCGCCTCCTGAGCCCCGGTCGGTCCACGCGCCGTCTCCTGAGCCCCGGTCGGTCCACGCGACGTCTCCTAAGCCCCGATCGGTCCACGCGTCGTCTCCTAAGCCCCGATCCGTCGACGCGTCGTCTCCTGAGCCACGATCAATTGACGCGTCTTCTCCTGAGCCCGATCGCTCCTCGCGCCGTCTCCTGAGCCCCGATCGGTCCATGCGTCGTGTCCGAGCTCCGATCGGTCCATACGCCGTTTCCTGAGCCCCGATCGGTCCATGCGTCGTCTTCTTAGCCCCGATGCCTCCACGCGCCGTCTCCGAGCCACGATCGGTCCGTGCGCCGCTTCCACAACCCCGATCGGTCCACGCGTAATCTCCTGATCTCCGATCGGTCCACGCGCCGTCTCCTAAGCCCCGATCGGTCCACGCGCCGTCTCCGAGCGCCGATCGGTTGACGCGCCATCTCCTGAGCCCCGATCGTTCCACGCGCCGTCCCCGATCCCCGATCGATCCACGCGCCGTCTCCGAGCGCCGATCGGTTCACGCGCCGTCACCCGAGCCCCGATCGGTCCACGCTTCGTCTCCTGAGCCCGGATCGTTCCACGCGTCGTCTCCTGATTCCCGCTCGGTCCATGCGTCGTCTTCTTAGCCCGGATGCCTCCACGCGCCGTCTCCGAGCCACGATCGGTCCAGGCGCCGTCTCCGGAGCCCCGATCGGTCCACGCGTCGTCTGCTAAGCCCCGATTCGTCCACGCGACGTCTCCGGGCGCCGATGATTTCACGCGCCGTCTCCTGAGACCCGATCGTTCCACGCGCCGTCTCCGAGCCCCGATCGATCCACGCGCCGCCTCCTGAGCCCCGATCGGTCCACGCGCCGTCGCCGAACCCCAATTGGTCCACGCGCAACCGCCTGAGCCCCAGTCGGTCCACGCACTGTGTCCGAGCCCCGATCGGTCCACGAGCCGTCTTCGAGCGCCGATCGGTCCACGCAACGTCTCCTAAGCCCCAATCGGTTAACGCGCCGTCTCCTGAGCCCCGATCGTTCTACGCACCGTCTCCGAGCCCCGATCCGTCCACGCGCAGTCGCCGAGCCCCGATCGGTTCACGCGCGGTCTCCTGAGCCCCAGTCGGTACACGCGCTGTCTCCGAGCCCCGATCGGTCCACGCGTCGTCTTCTAAGCCCCGATCGTTCGACGCGTCGTCTCCTAAGCCCCGATCGGTCCACGCGCCTTCTCCTCATCCCCGATCGGTCCACGCGCCGTGTCGGAGCCCCGATTGGTTCACGCGTCGTCTCCTAAGCCCCGATCGGTCCACGCGCAGTCGCCGAGCCTCGATCGGGTCACGCGCGGTCTCCTGAGCCCCGGTCGGTCCACGCGCCGTAGCCGAACCCCAACTGGTCCACGCGCAACCTCCTGAGCCCCAGTCGGTACACGCGCTGTCTCCGAGCCCCGATCGGTCCCCGCATAGTCTCCTAAGCCCCGCTCGGTTAACGCGTCGTCTCAGAGCCCCGATCGGTCCAGGCGCCGCTTCCTGAGCACCGACCGGTCCACGCGTCGTCTCCTGAGCCTCGATCGGTCGACGGGTCCCCTCCTAATCCCCGATCGATCCACGCGCCTTCTCCTGAGCCCCGATCGGTCCACGCGCCGTCTCCGAGCGCCGGTCATTTCACGTGACGTCTCCTGAGCCCTGATCGTTCCACGCGCCGTCTTCGAGCCCCGAGCGTTCTACGCGCCGTCTCCTGAGCCCCAATCGATCCACGCGCAGCCTCCTGAGCCCCGATCGGTCCACGCGCCGTCGCCGAGCCGCGATCGTTCTACGCGCCGTCTCCTAAGCCCCGATCGGTCCACACGCCGTCTCCGAGCCCCGATGGGTCCACGCGTCGCCTCCTGAGCCCCGGTCGGTCCACGCGCCGTCTCCTGAGCCCCGATCGGTCCACGCTTCGTCTCCGAGCCCCGATCGGTCCACGCATGGTCTCCTAAGCCCCAATCGTTTAACGCGCCGTCTCCGAGCCCCGATCGGTCCACGCGCCGTCGCCGAACCCCAATTGGTCCACGCGCAACCGCCTGAGTCCCAGTCGGTCCACGCGCTGTGTCCGAGCCCCGATCGGTCCACGCGCCGTCTTCGAGCGCCGATCGGTCCACGCAACGTCTCCTAAGCCCCAATCGGTTAACGCGCCGTCTCCTGAGCCCCGATCGTTCTACGCACCGTCTCCGAGCTCCGATCCGTCCACGCGCAGTCGCCGAGCCCCGATCGGTTCACGCGCGGTCTCCTGAGCCCCAGTCGGTACACGCGCTGTCTCCGAGCCCCGATCGGTCCACGCGTCGTCTACTAAGCCCCGATCGTTCGACGCGTCGTCTCCTAAGCCCCGATCGGTCCACGCGCCTTCTCCTCATCCCCGATCGGTCCACGCGCCGTCTCGGAGCCCCGATCGGTCCCCGCATAGTCTCCTAAGCCCCGCTCGGTTAACGCGTCGTCTCGGAGCCCCGATCGGTCCAGGCGCCGCTTCCTGAGCACCGACCGGTCCACGCGTCGTCTCCTGAGCCCCGATCGGTCGACGGGTCCCCTCCTAAGCCCCGATCGGTCCACGCGCCTTCTCCTGAGCCCCGATCGGTCCACGCGCCGTCTCCGCGCGCCGATCATTTCACGTGACGTCTCCTGAGCCCTGATCGTTCCACGCGCCGTCTTCGAGCCCCGAGCGGACCACGCGCCGTCTCCTGAGCCCCAATCGATCCACGCGCAGCCTCCTGAGCCCCGATCGGTCCACGCGCCGTCGCCGAGCCGCGATCGTTCTACGCGCCGCTCCGAGCCCCGATCGGTCCACGCGCGGTCGCTGAGCTATGATCGGTCCACGCGCGGCCTCCTGAGCCCCGGTCGGTTCACGCGCCGTCTCCGAGCCCCGATCGATCCACGCGTCGTCTTCTAAGCCCAGATGCCTCCTCGCGCCGTCTCCTGAGCCCCGATCGGTCCACGCGCCGTCTCCTCAGCCCCGATCGGTCCACGCGTCGTCTCCGAGCACCGATCGGTCCACGCGTCGTCTCAGAGCGCCGATCATTTCACGCCTCGTTTCCTGAGCTCCGATCGTTCCACGCGTCGTCTCCTGAGTCCCGATCCGTCCACTCACTGTCTCCTGAGCCCCGATCGGTCGAAGCGTCCTCTGCTAAACCTCGATCGGTCCACGCGTCGTCTCCTGAGCCCCGATCGGTCGACGGGTCCTCTCCTAAGCCCCGATCGGTCCACGCGTCTTCTCCTGAGCTCCGATCAGTCCACGCGTCGTCTCCTAAGCCCCGATACGTCCACACGCCGTCTGCGAGCCCCGATGGGTCCCCGCGTTGCCTCCTTAGCCCCGATCGATCCACGCGAGTCTCCTGAGCGCCGATTGGTCCACGCGCCGTCTCCTAAGCCCCAATCGGTCCACGCACCGCCTCCTGCGCCCCAATCGGTCCACGCGCCGCCTCCTGCGCCCCGATCGGTCTGCGCGCCGTCTCCTGAGCCCCGATCGGTCCACGCGTCTTCTCCTGAGCCCCGATCAGTCCACGCGTCGTCTCCGAAGCCCCGATACATCCACATGCCGTCTCCGAGCCGCGATGGGTCCACGCGTCGCCTCCTGAGCCCCGATCGATCCACGCGAGTCTCCTGAGCCCCGGTCGGTCCGCGCGCCGTCTCCTGAGCCCCGATCGTTCCACGCGTCGTCTCCTAAGCCCCGATCGGTTCACGCGTCGTCTCCTACGCCCCGATCCGTCGACGCGTCGTCTCCTGAGCCCCGATCAATTGACGCGTCTTCTCCTGAGCCCCGATCGCTCCTCGCGCCGTCTCCTGAGCCCGGCTCGGTCCATATGTCGTCTTTTTAGCCCCGATGCCTCCACGCGCCGTCTTCGAGCCACGATCGGACCAGGCGTCGTTCCCGAAGCCCCGATCCATCCACGCACATTCTCCCGAGCCCCAATCGGTCCACGCGCCGTCTCCGAGCCCCGATCGGTCCACGCGCCGTCTCCTAAGCCCCAATCTGTACACGCCCCGTCTCCGAGCGCCGACGGGTTCACGCGCCGTCTCCTGAGACCCGATGCGTCCACGCGCCGTCTCCTGAGCCCCGATCGGTCGACGCGTCCTCTGCTACACCTCGATCGTTCCACGCGCCGTCTCCGAGCCCCGATCGGTCCACGCGCCGTCTCCTGAGCCCCGATCGGTCCACGCGCCGTCTCCTGAGCCCCAATCGGTCCACACGCTGTCTCGTGAGCCCCGATAGGTACACGCGCCGTCTCCGAGCCCCCATCGGTCCACGCGTTGTCTCCTAAGCCCCGATCGGTCCACGCGCCGTCTCCGAGCGCCGAGCGGTCCACGCGCCGTCGCCGAGCCTCGATCGGTCCACGCGCAGCCTCCTGAGCCCCGATCGGTTCACGCGCCGGCTCCGAGCCCGATCGGTCCACGCATCGTCTCCTAAGCCCCGATCGGTTAACGTGCCGTCTCCGAGCCCCGATCGGTCCACGCGTCGTCTCCTGAGCCCCGGTCGGTCCACGCGTCGTCTCCGAGCCCCGATCCGTCCACGCGCCGTCGCCGAGCCATGATCGGCCCACGCGAGGCTCCTGAGCGCCGGTCGATCTGCGCGCCGTCTACTGAGCCCCGATCGGTCGACGCGTCGTTTCCTGAGCCGCGATCGATCCACGCGTCGTCTCCTGAGCCCCGATCGCTCCACGCGCCGATTTCTGAGCCCCGATCAATTGACGCGTCTTTTCCTGAGCCCCGATCGCTCCTCGCGGCGTTTTCTGAGCACCGTTCGGTCCACGCGTCGTCTTCAAAGCCCCGATGCCTCCACGCGCCGTCTCCGAGCCACGATCGTTCCACGCACCGTTTCCGAGCCCCGATGCACGCGTCTTCTCCTGATCTCCGATCGGTCCACGCGCCGTCTCATAAGCCCCGATCGGTCCACTCGCCGTCTCCGAGCGCCGATCGGTTCACGCGCCGTCTCCTGAGCCCCGATCGTTCCACGCACCGTTTCCGAGCCCCGATCGGTCTACGCGCCGTCTCCTGAGCCCGGATCGGTCCACCCGTCGTGCGCGAATCCCCGATCCGTACACGCGTCGTCTCCGAGCCTCGATCGGTCCACGCGTCGTCTCCTAAGCCCCGACCGGTCCACGCGCCGTCTCCTGAGCCCCGATCGTTCCACGCGCCGTCTCCTATGCCGCGATCCGTCCACGGGCCGTCTCCCAGCTGCTATCGGTAAACGCGCCGTCACCAAGCCCTGATCCGTACACGCGACGTCTCCGAGTCACGATCGGTCCAGGCGACGCTTCCTGAGCCCCGATCGGCCCACGCGTCTTCTCCTAAGCCCCGATCGGTCCACGCGCCGTCTCCTAAGCCCCGATTGATCCACGCGCCGTCTCCGAGCGCCGATCGGTTCACGCGCCATCTCCTGTGCTCCGATCGTTCCACGCGCCGTCTCCGAGCCCCGATCGGTCCACGCGCCGTCTCCTGAGCCCCAATCGGTCCACGCGTCGGCTCCTAAGCCTCGATCGGTCCACGCGCGTCCTCCTTAGTCCCGGTCGGTCCACGCGCCATCTCCGAGCCCCGATCGGTCCACGCATCGTCTCCTAATCCCCGATCGGTTAACGCGCCGTCTCCGCGCCCCGATCGGTCCACGCGCCGTCTCCTGAGCCCCGATACATCCACGCGCAGTCGCCGAGCCCCGATCGGTCCACGCGCGGTCTCCTGAGCCCCGGTCGGTCCACGCGCCGTCTCCGAGGCCCGATCGGTCCACGCATCGTCTCCTAAGCCCCGATCGGTTAACGCGCCGTCTCCGAGCCCCGATTGGTCCACACGCCGTCTCCGAGCCCCGATCGGTCCGCGTGCCGTATTCTAAGCCACGGTCCATCCACGCGCCGTCTCCGAGCCCCGCTCGATCCACGCGTCGTCTCCTAAGCCTCGATCGGTCCACGCGCCGTCTCCGAGCGGCGATCGGTTCACGCGCCGTCTTCTAAGCCCCGATCGTTCCACCCGCCGCCTCCTAAGCCCCGATCGGTCCAGGCTTCGTCTGCTAAGCCCCGACCGGTCCACGCGTCGTCTCCTGAGCCCCTGTCAGTTCCCGCGCCGTCTCCGAGCCCGATCGGTCCACGCATCGTCTCCTAAGCCCCTATTGGTTAACGCGCCGTCTCCGAGCCCCGATCGGTCCATGCCCGGTCTCCTGAACCCCGATACGTCCACGCGCAGTCGCCGAGCCCCGATCGGTCCACGCGCCGTCTCCTGAGCCCCTGTCAGTTCACGCGCCGTCTCCGAGCCCGATCGGTTCACGCGCCGTCTCCTGAGCCCCGATCATTCCACGCGATGTCTCCGAGCCCCGATCGGTCCACGCGCCGTCTCCTAAGCCCCGATCGGTCCACGCGCCGTCTCCGAGCGCCAATCGGTTCACGCGCCGTCTCCTGAGCCCGGATCGCTCCACGCGCCGTCTCCGAGCCCCGATCGGTCCAGGCGCCGTCTCCTGAGCCCGGATTGGTCCACGCGCCGTCGCCGAACCCCAATAGGTCCCCGCGCAACCGCCTGAGCCCCGGTTGGTCCACGTGGTGTCTCCGAGCCCCGATCGGTCCACGCGTCGTATCCAAACCCCGATCGGTTCACGCGCCGTCTCCTGAGCCCCGATCATTCCACGCGATGTCTCCGAGCCCCGATCAGTCCACGCGCCGTCTCCTAAGCCCCGATCGGTCCACGCGCCGTCTCCGAGCGCCAATCGGTTCACGCTCCGTCTCCTGAGCCCCGATCGCTCCACGCGCCGTCTCCGAGCCCCCATCGGTCCACGCGTCGCCTCCGAGCCCCGATCGCTCCACGCGCCGATTTCTGAGCCCCGATCAATTGACGCGTCTTCTCCTGAGCCCCGATCGCTCCTCGCGCCGTCTCCTGTGCCCCGCTCGGTCCATGCGTTGTCTTCTTAGCCCCGATGCCTCCACGCGCCGTTTCCGAGCTCCGATCGGTCCACGCGGCGCCTCCGGAGCCCCGATCGATCCACGCGCAGTCTCCTGAGCCCCGATCGGTCCACGCACCGCCTCCTGAGCCCCGGACGGTCCAGGCGCTGTCTCCGAACCCCGATCGGTCGACGCGCCGTCTCCGAGCCCCGATCATTCCACGCGCCGTCTCCGAGCCCCGATCGGTCCACGCGCCGTCGCCGAGCCATGATCGGTCCACGCGCCGTCTCCTGAGCCCCGGTAGGTCCACGCTCCGTCTCCTGAGCCCGGATCGTTCCACGCGTCGTCTCCTGATCCCCGATCCGTAAACGCGTCGTCTCCGATCCTCGATCGGTCCACACGCCGTGTCCGATCCCCGACCGGTCGGCGTGCGGCATTTTAAGCCGCAGTCCGTCCACGCGCCGTCTCCGATCACCGATCAGTCCACGCGCCGTCTCAAAGCGCCGATCATTTCACGCGCCGTCTCCTCAGCCCCGATCGTTCCACGCGCCGTCTCTGAGCACCGATCGGTCTACGCGCCGTCTCCTGAGCCCCAATCGGTCCACACGCTGTCTCGTGAGCCCCGATAGGTACACGCGTCGTGTCCTGTGCCCCGATCGGTCCACGCGTCGTCTCCTAAGCCCGATCGGTCTGCGCAGCGTCTCCTGATCCCCATCGGTCCACGCGGCGCCTCCGGAGCCCCGATCGATCCACGCGCCGTCTCCGAGCGCCGATCGGTGCACGCTCCGTCTCCTGAGCCCCGATCGTTCCACACGCCGCCTCCTAAGCCCCGATCGGTCCACGCACTGTCTCCGAGCCCCGATCGGTTCACGTGCCGTCTCGTGAGCCCCGATCGTTCCACGCGCCGTTTCCGAGCCCCGATCGGTCCACGCTCCGTCTCCAGAGCCCGGATCGTTCCACGCGTCGTCTCCTGATCCCCGATCTGTAAACGCGTCGTCTCCGAGCCTCGATCGGTCCACACGCCGTGTCCGATCCCCGATCGGTCCGCGTGCCGCATTCTAAGCGGCGGTCCGTCCACGCGCCGTCTCCGAGCACCGATCGGTCCACGCGCCGTCTCAAAGCGCCGATCATTTCACGCGCTGTCTCCTGAGCCCGGATCGGTCCACGCCACGTCTCCGAGCTCCGATCGGTCCACGCGCCGTTTCCGAGCCCCGATCGGTCCATACGTCGTCTCCGAGTTCGGATCGGTCCACGCGCCGTTTCCGAGCCCCGATCGGTCCGCGCGCCGTCTCCGAGCCCCGATCGGTCTACGCGCCGTCGCCGAGCCATGATCGGTCCACGCGCGGCCTCCTGAGCCCCGATCGGTCCACGCGCCGTCGCCGAGCCGCGATCGGTTCTCGCGCGGCCTCCTGAGCCCCGGTCGGTTCACGCGCCGTATCCGAGCCCCAATCGGGCCACGCTCCGTCTCCTGAGTCCCGATCGGTCCACGCGTCGTCTCCTGAGCCCCGATCGCTCCACACGCCGTTTCCTGAGCCACGATCGGTCCACGCGTCGTCTTCAAAGCCCCGATCCGTACACGCGTCGTCTCCGAGCCTCGATCGTTCCACGCGTCGTCTCCTGATCCCCGATCCGTAAACGCGTCGTCTCCTGAGCCCCAATCGGCCCACACGCAGTCTCGTGAGCCCCGATAGGTACACGCGCCGTCTACTGAGCTCCGATCGTTCCACGCGCCGTCTCCGAGCCCCGATCGGTCCACGCGCCGTCTCCTGAGCCCCGATCCGTCCACGCGCCGTCTCCTCAGCCCCGATCGGTCCACGCGTCGTCTCCGAGGACCGATCGGTCCACGCGCCGTCTCAAAGCGCCGATCATTTCACGCCCCGTTTCCTGAGCTCCGATCGTTCCACGCGTCGTCTCCGGAGTCCCGATCCGTCCACTCACTGTCTCCTGAGCCCCGATCGGTCGACGCGTCCTCTGCTAAACCTCGATCGGTCCACGCGTCGTCTCCTGAGCCCCGATCGGTCGACGGGTCCTCTCCTAAGCCCCGATCGGTCCACGCGTCTTCTCCTGAGCTCCGATCAGTCCACGCGTCGTCTCCTAAGCCCCGATATGTCCACACGCCGTCTCCGAGCCCCGATGGGTCCCCGCGTCGCCTCCTTAGCCCCGATCGATCCACGCGAGTCTCCTGAGCCCCGGTCGGTCCGCGCGCCGTCTCCTGAGCCCCGATCGTTCCACGCATCGTCTCCTGAGCCCCGATCGGTTCACGCGTCGTCTCCTAAGCCCCGATCCGTCGACGCGTCGTCTCCTGAGCCCCGATCAATTGACGCGTCTTCTCCTGAGCCCCGATCGCTCCACGCGCCGTCTCCTGAGCCCCGATCGGTCCACGCTTCGTCTCCGAGCCCCGATCGGTCCACGCGCCGTCTTCGAGCCCCGATCGGTCCACGCATGGTCTCCTAAGCCCCAATCGTTTAACGCGCCGTCTCCGAGCCCCGATCGGTCCACGCGCCGTCGCCGAACCCCAATTGGTCCACGCGCAACCGCCTGAGTCCCAGTCGGTCCACGCGCTGTGTCCGAGCCCCGATCGGTCCACGCGCCGTCTTCGAGCGCCGATCGGTCCACGCAACGTCTCCTAAGCCCCAATCGGTTAACGGGCCGTCTCCTGAGCCCCGATCGTTCTACGCACAGTCTCCGAGCTCCGATCCGTCCACGCGCAGTCGCCGAGCCCCGATCGGTTCACGCGCGGTCTCCTGAGCCCCAGTCGGTACACGCGCTGTCTCCGAGCCCCGATCGGTCCACGCGTCGTCTACTAAGCCCCGATCGTTCGACGCGTCGTCTCCTAAGCCCCGATCGGTCCACGCGCCTTCTCCTCATCCCCGATCGGTCCACGCGCCGTCTCGGAGCCCCGATCGGTCCCCGCATAGTCTCCTAAGCCCCGCTCGGTTAACGCGTCGTCTCGGAGCCCCGATCGGTCCAGGAGCCGCTTCCTGAGCACCGACCGGTCCACGCGTCGTCTCCTGAGCCCCGATCGGTCGACGGGTCCCCTCCTAAGCCCCGATCGGTCCACGCGCCTTCTCCTGAGCCCCGATCGGTCCACGCGCCGTCTCCGCGCGCCGATCATTTCACGTGACGTCTCCTGAGCCCTGATCGTTCCACGCGCCGTCTTCGAGCCCCGAGCGGACCACGCGCCGTCTCCTGAGCCCCAATCGATCCACGCGCAGCCTCCTGAGCCCCGATCGGTCCACGCGCCGTCGCCGAGCCGCGATCGTTCTACGCGCCGCTCCGAGCCCCGATCGGTCCACGCGCGGTCGCCGAGCTATGATCGGTCCACGCGCGGCCTCCTGAGCCCCGGTCGGTTCACGCGCCGTCTCCGAGCCCCGATCGATCCACGCGTCGTCTTCTAAGCCCAGATGCCTCCTCGCGCCGTCTCCTGAGCCCCGATCGGTCCACGCGCTGTCTCCTCAGCCCCGATCGGTCCACGCGTCGTCTCCGAGCACCGATCGGTCCACGCGCCGTCTCAGAGCGCCGATCATTTCACGCCCCGTTTCCTGAGCTCCGATCGTTCCACGCGTCGTCTCCTGAGTCCCGATCCGTCCACTCACTGTCTCCTGAGCCCCGATCGGTCGACGCGTCCTCTGCTAAACCTCGATCGGTCCACGCGTCGTCTCCTGAGCCCCGATCGGTCGACGGGTCCTCTCCTAAGCCCCGATCGGTCCACGCGTCTTCTCCTGAGCTCCGATCAGTCCACGCGTCGTCTCCTAAGCCCCGATACGTCCACACGCCGTCTGCGAGCCCCGATGGGTCCCCGCGTTGCCTCCTTAGCCCCGATCGATCCACGCGAGTCTCCTGAGCGCCGATTGGTCCACGCGCCGTCTCCTAAGCCCCAATCGGTCCACGCACCGCCTCCTGCGCCCCAATCGGTCCACGCGCCGCCTCCTGCGCCCCGATCGGTCTGCGCGCCGTCTCCTGAGCCCCGATCGGTCCACGCGTCTTCTCCTGAGCCCCGATCAGTCCACGCGTCGTCTCCGAAGCCCCGATACATCCACATGCCGTCTCCGAGCCGCGATGGGTCCACGCGTCGCCTCCTGAGCCCCGATCGATCCACGCGAGTCTCCTGAGCCCCGGTCGGTCCGCGCGCCGTCTCCTGAGCCCCGATCGTTCCACGCGTCGTCTCCTAAGCCCCGATCGGTTCACGCGTCGTCTCCTACGCCCCGATCCGTCGACGCGTCGTCTCCTCAGCCCCGATCAATTGACGCGTCTTCTCCTGAGCCCCGATCGCTCCTCGCGCCGTCTCCTGAGCCCGGCTCGGTCCATATGTCGTCTTTTTAGCCCCGATGCCTCCACGCGCCGTCTTCGAGCCACGATCGGACCAGGCGTCGTTCCCGAAGCCCCGATCCATCCATGCACATTCTCCCGAGCCCCAATCGGTCCACGCGCCGTCTCCGAGCCCCGATCGGTCCACGCGCCGTCTCCTAAGCCCCAATCTGTACACGCCCCGTCTCCGAGCGCCGACGGGTTCACGCGCCGTCTCCTGAGCCCCGATCGGTCGACGCGTCCTCTGCTACACCTCGATCGTTCCACGCGCCGTCTCCGAGCCCCGATCGGTCCACGCGCCGTCTCCTGAGCCCCGATCGGTCCACGCGCCGTCTCCTGAGCCCCAATCGGTCCACACGCTGTCTCGTGAGCCCCGATAGGTACACGCGCCGTCTCCGAGCCCCCATCGGTCCACGCGTTGTCTCCTAAGCCCCGATCGGTCCACGCGCCGTCTCCGAGCCCCGATCGGTTCACGCATCGTCTCCTAAGCCCCGATCGGTTAACGCGCCGTCTCCGAGCGCCGAGCGGTCCACGCGCGGCGTCGAGCCGCGATCGGTCCACGGGCCGTCGCCGAACCCCAATTGGTCCACGCGAAACCGCCTGAGCCCCAGTCGGGCCACGCTCCGTCTCCTGAGTCCCGATCGGTCCACGCGTCGTCTCCTAAGCCCCAATCGGTCCACTCGCCGCCTACGGAGCCCCGATCGATCCACGCGAATCTCCTGAGCTCCGGTCGGTCGACGCGCCGTCTCCTGAGCCCCGGTCGGTCCGCGCGCCGTCTCCTGAGCCCTAATCGGTCCACGCGTCGTCTCCTGAGCCCCGATCGCTCCACACGCCGTTTCCTGAGCCACGATCGGTCCACGCGTCGTCTTCAAAGCCCCGATCCGTACACGCGTCGTCTCCGAGCCTCGATCGTTCCACGCGTCGTCTCCTGATCCCCGATCCGTAAACGCGTCGTCTCCTGAGCCCCGATCGGTCGACGGGTCCTCTCCTAAGCCCCGATCGGTCCACGCGTCTTCTCCTGAGCTCCGATCAGTCCACGCGTCGTCTCCTAAGCCCCGATATGTCCACACGCCGTCTCCGAGCCCCGATGGGTCCCCGCGTTGCCTCCTTAGCCCCGATCGATCCACGCGAGTCTCCTGAGCGCCGATTGGTCCACGCGCCGTCTCCTAAGCCCCAATCGGTCCACGCACCGCCTTCTGCGCCCCAATCGGTCCACGCGCCGCCTCCTGCGCCCCGATCGGTCTGCGCGCCGTCTCCTGAGCCCCGATCGGTCCACGCGTCTTCTCCTGAGCCCCGATCAGTCCACGCGTCGTCTCCGAAGCCCCGATACATCCACATGCCGTCTCCGAGCCGCGATGGGTCCACGCGTCGCCTCCTGAGCCCCGATCGATCCACGCGAGTCTCCTGAGCCCCGGTCGGTCCGCGCGCCGTCTCCTGAGCCCCGATCGTTCCACGCATCGTCTCCTGAGCCCCGATCGGTTCACGCGTCGTCTCCTAAGCCCCGATCCGTCGACGCGTCGTCTCCTGAGCCCCGATCAATTGACGCGTCTTCTCCTGAGCCCCGATCGACCCACGCGCCGTCTCGTAAGCCCCAATCGGTCCACGCGCCGCCTCCTGAGCCCCGATCGGTCCACACGCCGTCTCCTGAGTCCCGATCAGTCCACGCGCGGCCTCCTAAGCCCCGATCATTCCACGCGCCGTCTCCGAGCCCCGATCGGTCCACGCGCCGTCTCCTGAACCTCGATCGGTCCACGCGTCGTTCCCGAAGCCCCGATCCATCCACGCGCATTCTCCCGAGCCCCAATCGGTCCACGCGCCGTCTCCTGAGCCCCAATCGGTCCACGCGCCGTCTTTTCAGCCCCGATCGGTCCACGCGTCGTCTCCTAAGCCCCGATCGGTCCACGCGCCGTCTCCGAGCCCCGATCGGTCCACGCGCCGTCTCCTAAGCCCCAATCTGTACACGCCCCGTCTCCGAGCGCCGATCGGTCCACGCGTTGTCTCCTAAGCCCCGATCGGTCCACGCGCCGTCTCCGAGCCCCGATCGGTTCACGCATCGTCTCCTAAGCCCCGATCGGTTAACGCGCCGTCTCCGAGCGCCGAGCGGTCCACGCGCGGCGTCGAGCCGCGATCGGTCCACGGGCCGTCGCCGAACCCCAATTGGTCCACGCGAAACCGCCTGAGCCCCAGTCGGGCCACGCTCCGTCTCCTGAGTCCCGATCGGTCCACGCGTCGTCTCCTAAGCCCCAATCGGTCCACTCGCCGCCTACGGAGCCCCGATCGATCCACGCGAATCTCCTGAGCTCCGGTCGGTCGACGCGCCGTCTCCTGAGCCCCGGTCGGTCCGCGCGCCGTCTCCTGAGCCCTAATCGGTCCACGCGTCGTCTCCTGAGCCCCGATCGCTCCACACGCCGTTTCCTGAGCCACGATCGGTCCACGCGTCGTCTTCAAAGCCCCGATCCGTACACGCGTCGTCTCCGAGCCTCGATCGTTCCACGCGTCGTCTCCTGATCCCCGATCCGTAAACGCGTCGTCTCCTGAGCCCCAATCGGCCCACACGCAGTCTCGTGAGCCCCGATAGGTACACGCGCCGTCTACTGAGCTCCGATCGTTCCACGCGCCGTCTCCGAGCCCCGATCGGTCCACGCGCCGTCTCCTGAGCCCCGATCCGTCCACGCGCCGTCTCCTCAGCCCCGATCGGTCCACGCGTCGTCTCCGAGCACCGATCGGTCCACGCGCCGTCTCAAAGCGCCGATCATTTCACGCCCCGTTTCCTGAGCTCCGATCGTTCCACGCGTCGTCTCCGGAGTCCCGATCCGTCCACTCACTGTCTCCTGAGCCCCGATCGGTCGACGCGTCCTCTGCTAAACCTCGATCGGTCCACGCGTCGTCTCCTGAGCCCCGATCGGTCGACGGGTCCTCTCCTAAGCCCCGATCGGTCCACGCGTCTTCTCCTGAGCTCCGATCAGTCCACGCGTCGTCTCCTAAGCCCCGATATGTCCACACGCCGTCTCCGAGCCCCGATGGGTCCCCGCGTTGCCTCCTTAGCCCCGATCGATCCACGCGAGTCTCCTGAGCGCCGATTGGTCCACGCGCCGTCTCCTAAGCCCCAATCGGTCCACGCACCGCCTTCTGCGCCCCAATCGGTCCACGCGCCGCCTCCTGCGCCCCGATCGGTCTGCGCGCCGTCTCCTGAGCCCCGATCGGTCCACGCGTCTTCTCCTGAGCCCCGATCAGTCCACGCGTCGTCTCCGAAGCCCCGATACATCCACATGCCGTCTCCGAGCCGCGATGGGTCCACGCGTCGCCTCCTGAGCCCCGATCGATCCACGCGAGTCTCCTGAGCCCCGGTCGGTCCGCGCGCCGTCTCCTGAGCCCCGATCGTTCCACGCATCGTCTCCTGAGCCCCGATCGGTTCACGCGTCGTCTCCTAAGCCCCGATCCGTCGACGCGTCGTCTCCTGAGCCCCGATCAATTGACGCGTCTTCTCCTGAGCCCCGATCGACCCACGCGCCGTCTCGTAAGCCCCAATCGGTCCACGCGCCGCCTCCTGAGCCCCGATCGGTCCACACGCCGTCTCCTGAGTCCCGATCAGTCCACGCGCGGCCTCCTAAGCCCCGATCATTCCACGCGCCGTCTCCGAGCCCCGATCGGTCCACGCGCCGTCTCCTGAACCTCGATCGGTCCACGCGTCGTTCCCGAAGCCCCGATCCATCCACGCGCATTCTCCCGAGCCCCAATCGGTCCACGCGCCGTCTCCTGAGCCCCAATCGGTCCACGCGCCGTCTTTTCAGCCCCGATCGGTCCACGCGTCGTCTCCTAAGCCCCGATCGGTCCACGCGCCGTCTCCGAGCCCCGATCGGTCCACGCGCCGTCTCCTAAGCCCCAATCTGTACACGCCCCGTCTCCGAGCGCCGATCGGTCCACGCGTCTTCTCCTGACCCCCGATCAGTCCACGCGTCGTTTCCTAAGCCCCGATACGTCCACACGCCGTCTCCGAGCCGCGATGGGTCCACGCGTCGCCTCTTGAGCCCCGATCGATCCACGCGAGTCTCCTGAGCCCCGGTCGGTCCTCGCGCCGCCTCCTGCGCTCCGATCGGTCCACGCGCCGTCTCCTGAGCCCCGATCCGTACACGCGTCGTCTCCGAGCCTCGATCGTTCCACGCGTCGTCTCCTGATCCCCGATCCGTAAACGCGTCGTCTCCTGAGCCCCAATCGGCCCACACGCAGTCTCGTGAGCCCCGATAGGTACACGCGCCGTCTACTGAGCTCCGATCGTTCCACGCGCCGTCTCCGAGCCCCGATCGGTCCACGCGCCGTCTCCTGAGCCCCGATCCGTCCACGCGCCGTCTCCTCAGCCCCGATCGGTCCACGCGTCGTCTCCGAGCACCGATCGGTCCACGCGCCGTCTCAAAGCGCCGATCATTTCACGCCCCGTTTCCTGAGCTCCGATCGTTCCACGCGTCGTCTCCGGAGTCCCGATCCGTCCACTCACTGTCTCCTGAGCCCCGATCGGTCGACGCGTCCTCTGCTAAACCTCGATCGGTCCACGCGTCGTCTCCTGAGCCCCGATCGGTCGACGGGTCCTCTCCTAAGCCCCGATCGGTCCACGCGTCTTCTCCTGAGCTCCGATCAGTCCACGCGTCGTCTCCTAAGCCCCGATATGTCCACACGCCGTCTCCGAGCCCCGATGGGTCCCCGCGTTGCCTCCTTAGCCCCGATCGATCCACGCGAGTCTCCTGAGCGCCGATTGGTCCACGCGCCGTCTCCTAAGCCCCAATCGGTCCACGCACCGCCTTCTGCGCCCCAATCGGTCCACGCGCCGCCTCCTGCGCCCCGATCGGTCTGCGCGCCGTCTCCTGAGCCCCGATCGGTCCACGCGTCTTCTCCTGAGCCCCGATCAGTCCACGCGTCGTCTCCGAAGCCCCGATACATCCACATGCCGTCTCCGAGCCGCGATGGGTCCACGCGTCGCCTCCTGAGCCCCGATCGATCCACGCGAGTCTCCTGAGCCCCGGTCGGTCCGCGCGCCGTCTCCTGAGCCCCGATCGTTCCACGCATCGTCTCCTGAGCCCCGATCGGTTCACGCGTCGTCTCCTAAGCCCCGATCCGTCGACGCGTCGTCTCCTGAGCCCCGATCAATTGACGCGTCTTCTCCTGAGCCCCGATCGACCCACGCGCCGTCTCGTAAGCCCCAATCGGTCCACGCGCCGCCTCCTGAGCCCCGATCGGTCCACACGCCGTCTCCTGAGTCCCGATCAGTCCACGCGCGGCCTCCTAAGCCCCGATCATTCCACGCGCCGTCTCCGAGCCCCGATCGGTCCACGCGCCGTCTCCTGAACCTCGATCGGTCCACGCGTCGTTCCCGAAGCCCCGATCCATCCACGCGCATTCTCCCGAGCCCCAATCGGTCCACGCGCCGTCTCCTGAGCCCCAATCGGTCCACGCGCCGTCTTTTCAGCCCCGATCGGTCCACGCGTCGTCTCCTAAGCCCCGATCGGTCCACGCGCCGTCTCCGAGCCCCGATCGGTCCACGCGCCGTCTCCTAAGCCCCAATCTGTACACGCCCCGTCTCCGAGCGCCGATCGGTCCACGCGTCTTCTCCTGACCCCCGATCAGTCCACGCGTCGTCTCCTAAGCCCCGATACGTCCACACGCCGTCTCCGAGCCGCGATGGGTCCACGCGTCGCCTCTTGAGCCCCGATCGATCCACGCGAGTCTCCTGAGCCCCGGTCGGTCCTCGCGCCGCCTCCTGCGCTCCGATCGGTCCACGCGCCGTCTCCTGAGCCCCGATCTGTCGACGTGTCGTCTCGTGAGCCCCGATCGGTCCACGCGCCGTCTCCTGAGCCCCGATCGTTCCACGCGTCGTCTCCGAGCACCGATCGGTCCACGCACCGTGTCCTGATCCCCATCGGTCCACGCGGCGCCTCCGGAGTCCCGATCGATCCACGCGAGGCTTCTGAGCTCCGGTCGGTCCGCGCGCCGTCGCCTGAGCCCCGATCGGTCGACGCGTCGCCTCCTGAGCCCCGATCGATCCACGCGTCGTCTCCTGAGCCCCGGTCGGTTCACGCGCCGTCTCCGAGCCCCGATCGATCCACGCGTCGTCTTGTAAACCCAGATGCCTCCTCGCATCGTCTCCTAAGCCCCGATCGGTTAACGCGCCGTCTCCGAGCCCCGATCGGTCCACGCGCCGTCTCCGAGCGCCGATTAGTCCACGCGCCGTCTCCTGAGCCCCGATCGCTCCACGCTCCGTCTCCGAGCCCCGATCGGTCCACGCGCCGTCTCCTGAGCCCGGATCGGTCCACGCGCCGTCTCCGAGCGCCGATCATTTCACGCGCCGTCTCCTGAGCCCCGATCGGTCCACGCGCGGTCTCCTAAGCCCCGATCGGTCCAAGCGCCTTCTGCTAAGCCCCGATCGGTTCACGCGCCGTCTCCGAGCCCCGATCGATCCACGCGTCGTCTTGTAAACCCAGATGCCTCCTCGCATCGTCTCCTAAGCCCCGATCGGTTCACGCGCCGTCTCCGAGCCCCGATCGGTCCACGCGCCGTCTCAAAGCGCCGATCATTTCACGCGCCGTCTCCTCAGCCCCGATCGTTCCACGTGCCGTCTCTGAGCACCAATCGGTCTACGCGCCGTCTCCTGAGCCCCAATCGGTCCACACGCTGTCTCGTGAGCCCCGATAGGTACACGCGTCATGTCCTACGCCCCGATCGGTCCACGCGTCGGCTCCTAAGCCCCGATCAGTCCACGCGCCGTCTCCGAGCCCCGATCGGTCCACGCGTCGTCTCCTAAGACCCGATCGGTCCACGCGCCGTCTCCGAGCCCCGATCAGTCCACGCATCGTCTCCTAAGCCCCGATCGGTTAACGCGCCGTCTCCTGAGCCGCAATCGGTCCACACGCTGTCTCGTGAACCCCGATAGGTACACGCGTCGTGTCCTACGCCCCGATCGGTCCACGCGTCGTCTCCTAAGCCCCGATCGGTCTGCGCAGCGTCTCCTGATCCCCATCGGTCCACGCGGCGCCTCCGGAGCCCCGATCGATCCACGCGCCGTCCCCGAGCGTCGATCGGTGCACGCTCCGTCTCCTGAGCCCCGATCGTTCCACACGCCGCCTCCTAAGCCCCGATCGGTCCAGGCGTCGTCTCCCAAGCCCCGATCTGTCCACGGGCCGTCTGCGAGCCGCGATCGGTAAAGCCGCCGTCATCAAGCCCCGATCCGTACACGCGTCGTCTCCGAGCCCCGATGGGTCCACGCGCCGTCGCCGAGGCTCGATCGGTCCACGCGCGGCCTCCTGAGCCCCGATCGGTGCACGCGCCGTCTCCTGAGCCCCGATCGGTCCACGCGTCGTCTCCTGAGCCCCGATCGGTCCACGCGCCGTCTCCTGAGCCCCGATCGGTCCACGCGCCGTCGCCGAACCCCAATTGGTCCACGCGAAACCGCCTGAGCCCCAGTCGGTCCACGCGCCGTCTCCGAGCCCCGATCGGTCCACGCGCCGTCTCCGAGCGCCGATTAGTCCACGCGCCGTCTCCTGAGCCCCGATCGCTCCACGCTCCGTCTCCGAGCCCCGATCGGTCCACGCGCCGTCTCCTGAGCCCGGATCGGTCCACGCGCCGTCTCCGAGCGCCGATCATTTCACGCGCCGTCTCCTGAGCCCCGATCGGTCCACGCGCGGTCTCCTAAGCCCCGATCGGTCCAAGCGCCTTCTGCTAAGCCCCGATCGGTTCACGCGCCGTCTCCGAGCCCCGATCGATCCACGCGTCGTCTTGTAAACCCAGATGCCTCCTCGCATCGTCTCCTAAGCCCCGATCGGTTAACGCGCCGTCTCCGAGCCCCGATCGGTCCACGCGCCGTCTCAAAGCGCCGATCATTTCACGCGCCGTCTCCTCAGCCCCGATCGTTCCACGTGCCGTCTCTGAGCACCAATCGGTCTACGCGCCGTCTCCTGAGCCCCAATCGGTCCACACGCTGTCTCGTGAGCCCCGATAGGTACACGCGTCATGTCCTACGCCCCGATCGGTCCACGCGTCGGCTCCTAAGCCCCGATCAGTCCACGCGCCGTCTCCGAGCCCCGATCGGTCCACGCGTCGTCTCCTAAGACCCGATCGGTCCACGCGCCGTCTCCGAGCCCCGATCAGTCCACGCATCGTCTCCTAAGCCCCGATCGGTTAACGCGCCGTCTCCTGAGCCGCAATCGGTCCACACGCTGTCTCGTGAACCCCGATAGGTACACGCGTCGTGTCCTACGCCCCGATCGGTCCACGCGTCGTCTCCTAAGCCCCGATCGGTCTGCGCAGCGTCTCCTGATGCCCATCGGTCCACGCGGCGCCTCCGGAGCCCCGATCGATCCACGCGCCGTCCCCGAGCGTCGATCGGTGCACGCTCCGTCTCCTGAGCCCCGATCGTTCCACACGCCGCCTCCTAAGCCCCGATCGGTCCAGGCGTCGTCTCCCAAGCCCCGATCTGTCCACGGGCCGTCTGCGAGCCGCGATCGGTAAAGCCGCCGTCATCAAGCCCCGATCCGTACACGCGTCGTCTCCGAGCCCCGATGGGTCCACGCGCCGTCGCCGAGGCTCGATCGGTCCACGCGCGGCCTCCTGAGCCCCGATCGGTGCACGCGCCGTCTCCTGAGCCCCGATCGGTCCACGCGTCGTCTCCTGAGCCCCGATCGGTCCACGCGCCGTCTCCTGAGCCCCGATCGGTCCACGCGCCGTCGCCGAACCCCAATTGGTCCACGCGAAACCGCCTGAGCCCCAGTCGGTCCACGCGCTGTCTCCGAGCCCCGATCGGTCCACGCGCCGTCGCCGTGTCATGATCTGTCCACGCGCGGCCTCCTGAGACCCGATCGGTCCACTCGCCGTCGCCGAGCCGCGATCGGTCCACGCGCGGCCTCCTGAGCCCCGATTGGTTCACGCGCCGTATCCGAGCCCCGATCGCTCCACGCACCGTCTCCTGATCCCCATCGGTCCACGCGGCGTTTTCTGAGCACCGTTCGGTCCACGCGTCGTCTTCAAAGCCCCGAAGCCTCCACGCGCCGTCTCCGAGCGCCGATCGATTCGCGGGCCGTCTCCGAGCCGCGATCGATAAAGCCGCCGTCATCAAGCCCCGATCCGTACACGCGTCGTCTCCGAGCCCCGATGGGTCCACTCGCCGTCGCCGAGCCTCGATCGGTCCACGCGCGGCCTCCTGAGCCCCGGTCGGTTCACACGCCGGCTCCGAGCCGCGATCGGTCCACGCATCGTCTCCTAAGCCCCGATCGGTTAACGTGCCGTCTCCGAGCCCCGATCGGTCCACGCGCCGTCTCCTGAGCCCCGATGCGTCCACGCGCAGTCGCCGAGCCCCGATCGGTCCACGCGCGGCCTCCTGAGCCCTGGTCGGTCCACGCGCTGTCTCCGAGCCCCGATCGGTCCACGCGCCGTCTCCGAGCGCCGATCGGTTCACGCGCTGTCACCCGAGTCTCGATCGTTCCACACGCCGTCTCCAAGCCCCGATCGGTCCACGCTCCGTATCCTGAGCCCGGATCGTTCCACGGGTCGTCTCCTGATCTCCGATCCGTAAACGCGTCGTCTCCGAGCCTCGATCGGTCCACACGCCGTGTCCGATCCCCGATCGGTCCGCGTACCGCAGTCTAAGCCGCGGTCCGTCCACGCGCCGTCTCCGAGCACCGATCGGTTCACGCGCCGTCACCCGAGCCCCGATCGTTCCACGCGCCGTCTCCAAGCCCCGATCGGTCCACGCTCCGTCTCCTGAGCCCGGATCGTTCCACGCGTCGTCTCCTGATCCCCGATCCGTAAACGCGTCGTCTCCTGAGCCTCAATCGGCCCACACGCAGTGTCGTGAGCCCCGATAGGTACACGCGCCGTTTACTGAGCTCCGACCGTTCCACGCGCGGCCTCCTGAGCCCCGATCGGTCCACGCGCCGCCGCCGAGCCGCGATCGGTCCACGCGTCGTCTCCTAAGCCCCAATCGGTCCACTCGCCGCCTACGGAGCCCCGATCGATCCACGCGAATCTCCTGAGCTCCGGTCGGTCGACGCGCCGTCTCCTGAGCCCCGGTCGGTCCGCGCGCCGTCTCCTGAGCCCTAATCAGTCCACGCGTCGTCTCCTGAGCCCCGATCGCTCCACACGCCGTTTCCTGAGCCACGATCGGTCCACGCGTCGTCTTCAAAGCCCCGATCCGTACACGCGTCGTCTCCGAGGGTCGATCGGTCCACGCGCCGTCGCCGAGTCCCGATCGGTCCACGCGCGGCCTCCTGAGCCCCGGTCGGTCCACGCGCCGTCTCCGAGCCCCGATCGGTCCACGCGCCGTCTCCGAGCGCCGATCGGTTCACGCGCTGTCACCCGAGTCTCGATCGTTCCACACGCCGTCTCCAAGCCCCGATCGGTCCACGCTCCGTATCCTGAGCCCGGATCGTTCCACGCGTCGTCTCCTGATCTCCGATCCGTAAACGCGTCGTCTCCGAGCCTCGATCGGTCCACACGCCGTGTCCGATCCCCGATCGGTCCGCGTACCGCATTCTAAGCCGCGGTCCGTCCACGCGCCGTCTCCGAGCACCGATCGATTCACGCGCCGTCACCCGAGCCCCGATCGTTGCACACGCCGTCTCCAAGCCCCGATCGGTCCACGCTCCGTCTCCTGAGCCCGGATCGTTCCACTCGTCGTCTCCTGATCCCCGATCCGTAAACGCGTCGTCTCCTGAGCCCCAATCGGCCCACACGCAGTCTCGTGAGCCCCGATAGGTACACGCGCCGTCTACTGAGCTCCGATCGTTCCACGCGCCGTCTCCGAGCCCCGATCGGTCCAGGCGCCGTCTCCTGAGCCCCAATCGGTCCACACGCTGTCTCGTCAGCCCCGATAGGTACACGCGCCGCGTCCTACGCCCCGATCGGTCCACGCGTCGTCTCCTAAGCCCCGATCGGTCCACGCGCCGTCTCCGAGCCCCGATCGGTCCGCGCACCGTCTCCTGATCCCCATCGCTCCACGCGCGGCCTCCTGAGCCCCGATCGGTCCACGCGCCGCCGCCGAGCCGCGATCGGTCCACGTGCGGCCTCCTGAGCCCCGATCGGTCCGCGCGCCGTCTCCTGAGCCCCGATCGGTCGACGCGACGTTTCCTGAGCCCCGATCGATCCACGCGTCGTCTCCTGAGCCCCGATCGCTCCACGCGCCGATTTCTGAGCCCCGATCAATTGACGCGTCTTCTCCTGATCCCCGATCGCTCCTCGCGCCGTCTCCTGAGCCCCGCTCGGTCCATGCGTCGTCTTCTTAGCCCCGGTGCCTCCACGCGCCGTCTCCGAGCCCCGATCAGTCTAGGCGCCGCTTCCTGAGCCCCGATCGGTCCACGCGCCGTCTCCTAAGCCCTAATCGGTCCACGCGCCGTCTCCTAAGCCCCGATCGGTCCAAGCGGCGTCTGCGAGCCCCGATCGCTCCACGCACCGTCTCCTGATCCCCATCGGTCCACGCGGCGTTTTCTGAGCACCGTTCGGTCCACGCGTCGTCTTCAAAGCCCCGATGCCTCCACGCGCCGTCTCCGAGCCACGATCGGTCCGTGCGCCCCTTCCAGAGCCCCGATCGGTGCACGCGTCTTCTCCTGATCTCCGATCGGTCCACGCGCCGTCTCATAAGCCCCGATCGGTCCTCGCGCTGTCTCCGAGCCCCGATCGGTCCACGCGTCGTCTCCTCAGCCCCGATCGGTCCACGCGTCGTCTCCTGAGCCCCGATCGATCCACGCGTCGTCTCCTGATCCCCATCGCTCCACGTGGCGTCTCCGAGCGCCGATCGGTGCACGCGCCGTCTCCTGAGCCCCGATCGTTCCACACGCCGCCTCTTAAGCCCCGATCGGTCCAGGCGTCGTCTCCTAAGCCCCAACCGGTCCACGCGCCGTCTCCTAAGCCCCGATTGATCCACGCGCCGTCTCCGAGCGCCGATCGCTTCACGCGCCGTCTCCTATGCTCCGATCGTTCCACGCGCCGTCTCCGAGCCCCGATCGGTCCACGCGCCGTCTCATGAGCCCCGATCGGTCCACGCGTCGGCTGCTAAGCCTCGATCGGTCCACGCGCGGCCTCCTTAGCCCCGATCGCTCCACGCGCCGTTTTCTGAGCACCGTTCGGTCCACGCGTCGTCTTCAAAGCCCCGATGCCTCCACGCGCCGTCTCCGAGCCCCGATCGGTCCAGGCGCCGTCTCCTGAGCCCCAATCGGTCCACACGCTGTCTCGTCAGCCCCGATAGGTACACGCGCCGCGTCCTACGCCCCGATCGGTCCACGCGTCGTCTCCTAAGCCCCGATCGGTCCACGCGCCGTCTCCGAGCCCCGATCGGTCCGCGCACCGTCTCCTGATCCCCATCGCTCCACGCGCGGCCTCCTGAGCCCCGATCGGTCCACGCGCCGCCGCCGAGCCGCGATCGGTCCACGTGCGGCCTCCTGAGCCCCGATCGGTCCGCGCGCCGTCTCCTGAGCCCCGATCGGTCGACGCGACGTTTCCTGAGCCCCGATCGATCCACGCGTCGTCTCCTGAGCCCCGATCGCTCCACGCGCCGATTTCTGAGCCCCGATCAATTGACGCGTCTTCTCCTGAGCCCCGATCGCTCCTCGCGCCGTCTCCTGAGCCCCGCTCGGTCCATGCGTCGTCTTCTTAGCCCCGGTGCCTCCACGCGCCGTCTCCGAGCCCCGATCAGTCTAGGCGCCGCTTCCTGAGCCCCGATCGGTCCACGCGCCGTCTCCTAAGCCCCAATCGGTCCACGCGCCGTCTCCTAAGCCCCGATCGGTCCAAGCGGCGTCTGCGAGCCCCGATCGCTCCACGCACCGTCTCCTGATCCCCATCGGTCCACGCGGCGTTTTCTGAGCACCGTTCGGTCCACGCGTCGTCTTCAAAGCCCCGATGCCTCCACGCGCCGTCTCCGAGCCACGATCGGTCCGTGCGCCCCTTCCAGAGCCCCGATCGGTGCACGCGTCTTCTCCTGATCTCCGATCGGTCCACGCGCCGTCTCATAAGCCCCGATCGGTCCTCGCGCTGTCTCCGAGCCCCGATCGGTCCACGCGTCGTCTCCTCAGCCCCGATCGGTCCACGCGTCGTCTCCTGAGCCCCGATCGATCCACGCGTCGTCTCCTGATCCCCATCGCTCCACGTGGCGTCTCCGAGCGCCGATCGGTGCACGCGCCGTCTCCTGAGCCCCGATCGTTCCACACGCCGCCTCTTAAGCCCCGATCGGTCCAGGCGTCGTCTCCTAAGCCCCAACCGGTCCACGCGCCGTCTCCTAAGCCCCGATTGATCCACGCGCCGTCTCCGAGCGCCGATCGCTTCACGCGCCGTCTCCTATGCTCCGATCGTTCCACGCGCCGTCTCCGAGCCCCGATCGGTCCACGCGCCGTCTCATGAGCCCCGATCGGTCCACGCGTCGGCTGCTAAGCCTCGATCGGTCCACGCGCGGCCTCCTTAGCCCCGATCGCTCCACGCGCCGTTTTCTGAGCACGGTTCGGTCCACGCGTCGTCTTCAAAGCCCCGATGCCTCCACGCGCCGTCTCCGAGCCCCGATCGGTCCACGCATCGTCTCCTAAGCCCCGATCGGTCCACGCGCCTTCTCCTAAGCCCCGATCGATCCACGCGCCGTCTCCGAGCGCCGATCGGTTCACGCGCCGTCTCCTGTGCTCCGATCGTTCCACGCGCCGTCTCCCCGCCCCGATCGGTCCACGTACCGTCTCCGAAGCCCCGATTGGTCCACGCGCCGTCTCCTGAGCCCCGATCGGTCCACGCGTCGTCTCCTAAGCCCCGATCGGTTCACGCACCGTATCCGAGCCCCAATCGGTCCACGCGCCGTCTCCTAAGCTCCAATCGGTCCACGCGCCGTCTCCTGAGCCCCGATACGTCGACGCGCAGTCGCCGAGCCCCGATCGGTCCACGCGCTGTCTCCTGAGCCCCGATAGGTACACGCGTCGTCTCCTACACCCCGATCGGTCCACGCGCGGCCTCCTGATCCCCAATCGGTCCACGCGTTGTCTCCTGAGCCCCGATCAATTGACGCGTCTTCTCCTGAGCCCCGACCGCTTCACGCGTCGTCTCCGAGCTCCGATCGGTCCACGCGCCGTTCCGAGCCCCGATCGGTCCATACGTCGTCTTCTAAGCCCCGATGCCTCCACGTGCCGTCTCCGAGCCACGATCGGTGCAGGCGCCGCTTCGTGAACCCCGATCGGTCCACGCGCTGTCTCCTGAGCCCCGATCCATCCACGCGCAGTCGCCGAGCCCCGATCGGTCCACGCGCGGTCTACTGAGCTCCGGTCGGTCCACACGCCGCTGCGAACCCCAATTGGTCCACGCGCAACCTCACGAGCCCCAGTCGGTAAACGCGCTGTCTCCGAGCCCTGATCGGTCCACGCGCCGTCTCCTGAGCCCCGATCGGTCCACGCGTCGTCTCCTAAGCCCCGATCGGTTAACGCGCCGTCTCCGAGCCCCGATGGGTCCACGCGCCGCTTCCTAAGCCCCGATCGGTCCACGCGTCGTCTCCTAAGCCCCGATCGGTCGACGGGTCGTCTCCTAAGCCCCGATCGGTCGACGCGTCGTCTCCTAATCCCCGGTCGGTCCACGCGCCGTCGCCGAACCCCAATTGGTCCACGCGCCACCTCCTGAGCCCCAGTCGGTCCACGCGCTGTCTCCGAGCACCGATCGGTCTACGCATCGTCTCCTAAACCCCGGTCTGTTAACGCGTCATCTCCTGAGCCGCGATCGCTCCACGCGCCTTTTCCTGAGCCCCGATCGGTCCATCCGTCGTCTTTTAAGCCCCGATACCTCCACGCGCCGTCTCCGAGCCACGATCGGTCCACGCGTCGTCTCCGAGCCCCGATCCGTCCACGCGCCGTCGCCGTGCCAGGATCGGTCCACGCGAGGCTCGTGAGCCCCGGTCGGTCCGCGCGCCGTCTCCTGAGCCCCGATCGGTCGACGCGTCGTTTCCTGAGCCCCGATCGATCCACGCGTCGTCTCCTGAGCCCCGATCGCTCCACGCGCCGATTTCTGAGCCCCGATCAATTGTCGCGTCTTCTCCTGAGCCCCGATCGCTCCTCGCGCCGTCTCCTGAGCTCCGCTCGGTCCATGCGTCGTCTTCTTAGCCCCGGTGCCTCCACGCGCCGTCTCCGAGACCCGATCAGTCTAGGCGCCGCTTCCTGAGCCCCGATCGGTCCACGCGCCGTCTCCTAAGCCCCAATCGGTCCACGCGCCGTCTCCTAAGCCCCGATCGGTCCAAGCGGCGTCTCCGAGCCCCGATCGCTCCACACACCGTCTCCTGATCCCCATCGGTCCACGCGGCGTTTTCTGAGCACCGTTCGGTCCACGCGCCGTCTCCGAGCCCCGATCGGTCCACGCATCGTCTCCTAAGCCCCGATCGGTCCACGCGCCTTCTCCTAAGCCCCGATCGATCCACGCGCCGTCTCCGAGCGCCGATCGGTTCACGCGCCGTCTCCTGTGCTCCGATCGTTCCACGCGCCGTCTCCCCGCCCCGATCGGTCCACGTACCGTCTCCGAAGCCCCGATCGGTCCACGCGCCGTCTCCTGAGCCCCGATCGGTCCACGCGTCGTCTCCTAAGCCCCGATCGGTTCACGCACCGTATCCGAGCCCCAATCGGTCCACGCGCCGTCTCCTAAGCCCCGATCGGTCCAAGCGGCGTCTGCGAGCCCCGATCGCTCCACGCACCGTCTCCTGATCCCCATCGGTCCACGCGGCGTTTTCTGAGCACCGTTCGGTCCACGCGTCGTCTTCAAAGCCCCGATGCCTCCACGCGCCGTCTCCGAGCCACGATCGGTCCGTGCGCCCCTTCCAGAGCCCCGATCGGTGCACGCGTCTTCTCCTGATCTCCGATCGGTCCACGCGCCGTCTCATAAGCCCCGATCGGTCCTCGCGCTGTCTCCGAGCCCCGATCGGTCCACGCGTCGTCTCCTCAGCCCCGATCGGTCCACGCGTCGTCTCCTGAGCCCCGATCGATCCACGCGTCGTCTCCTGATCCCCATCGCTCCACGTGGCGTCTCCGAGCGCCGATCGGTGCACGCGCCGTCTCCTGAGCCCCGATCGTTCCACACGCCGCCTCTTAAGCCCCGATCGGTCCAGGCGTCGTCTCCTAAGCCCCAACCGGTCCACGCGCCGTCTCCTAAGCCCCGATTGATCCACGCGCCGTCTCCGAGCGCCGATCGCTTCACGCGCCGTCTCCTATGCTCCGATCGTTCCACGCGCCGTCTCCGAGCCCCGATCGGTCCACGCGCCGTCTCATGAGCCCCGATCGGTCCACGCGTCGGCTGCTAAGCCTCGATCGGTCCACGCGCGGCCTCCTTAGCCCCGATCGCTCCACGCGCCGTTTTCTGAGCACCGTTCGGTCCACGCGTCGTCTTCAAAGCCCCGATGCCTCCACGCGCCGTCTCCGAGCCCCGATCGGTCCACGCATCGTCTCCTAAGCCCCGATCGGTCCACGCGCCTTCTCCTAAGCCCCGATCGATCCACGCGCCGTCTCCGAGCGCCGATCGGTTCACGCGCCGTCTCCTGTGCTCCGATCGTTCCACGCGCCGTCTCCCCGCCCCGATCGGTCCACGTACCGTCTCCGAAGCCCCGATCGGTCCACGCGCCGTCTCCTGAGCCCCGATCGGTCCACGCGTCGTCTCCTAAGCCCCGATCGGTTCACGCACCGTATCCGAGCCCCAATCGGTCCACGCGCCGTCTCCTAAGCTCCAATCGGTCCACGCGCCGTCTCCTGAGCCCCGATACGTCGACGCGCAGTCGCCGAGCCCCGATCGGTCCACGCGCGGCCTCCTGATCCCCAATCGGTCCACGCGTTGTCTCCTGAGCCCCGATCAATTGACGCGTCTTCTCCTGAGCCCCGACCGCTTCACGCGTCGTCTCCGAGCTCCGATCGGTCCACGCGCCGTTCCGAGCCCCGATCGGTCCATACGTCGTCTTCTAAGCCCCGATGCCTCCACGTGCCGTCTCCGAGCCACGATCGGTGCAGGCGCCGCTTCGTGAACCCCGATCGGTCCACGCGCTGTCTCCTGAGCCCCGATCCATCCACGCGCAGTCGCCGAGCCCCGATCGGTCCACGCGCGGTTTACTGAGCTCCGGTCGGTCCACACGCTGCTGCGAACCCCAATTGGTCCACGCGCAACCTCACGAGCCCCAGTCGGTAAACGCGCTGTCTCCGAGCCCTGATCGGTCCACGCGCCGTCTCCTGAGCCCCGATCGGTCCACGCGTCGTCTCCTAAGCCCCGATCGGTTAACGCGCCGTCTCCGAGCCCCGATGGGTCCACGCGCCGCCTCCTAAGCCCCGATCGGTCCACGCGTCGTCTCCTAAGCCCCGATCGGTCGACGGGTCGTCTCCTAAGCCCCGATCGGTCGACGCGTCGTCTCCTAATCCCCGGTCGGTCCACGCGCCGTCGCCGAACCCCAATTGGTCCACGCGCCACCTCCTGAGCCCCAGTCGGTCCACGCGCTGTCTCCGAGCACCGATCGGTCTACGCATCGTCTCCTAAACCCCGGTCTGTTAACGCGTCATCTCCTGAGCCGCGATCGCTCCACGCGCCTTTTCCTGAGCCCCGATCGGTCCATCCGTCGTCTTTTAAGCCCCGATACCTCCACGCGCCGTCTCCGAGCCACGATCGGTCCACGCGTCGTCTCCGAGCCCCGATCCGTCCACGCGCCGTCGCCGTGCCAGGATCGGTCCACGCGAGGCTCCTGAGCCCCGGTCGGTCCGCGCGCCGTCTCCTGAGCCCCGATCGGTCGACGCGTCGTTTCCTGAGCCCCGATCGATCCACGCGTCGTCTCCTGAGCCCCGATCGCTCCACGCGCCGATTTCTGAGCCCCGATCAATTGACGCGTCTTCTCCTGAGCCCCGATCGCTCCTCGCGCCGTCTCCTGAGCTCCGCTCGGTCCATGCGTCGTCTTCTTAGCCCCGGTGCCTCCACGCGCCGTCTCCGAGACCCGATCGGTCCACGCGTCGTCTCCTAAGCCCCGATCGGTCGACGGGTCGTCTCCTAAGCCCCGATCGGTCGACGCGTCGTCTCCTAATCCCCGGTCGGTCCACGCGCCGTCGCCGAACCCCAATTGGTCCACGCGCCACCTCCTGAGCCCCAGTCGGTCCACGCGCTGTCTCCGAGCACCGATCGGTCTACGCATCGTCTCCTAAACCCCGGTCTGTTAACGCGTCATCTCCTGAGCCGCGATCGCTCCACGCGCCTTTTCCTGAGCCCCGATCGGTCCATCCGTCGTCTTTTAAGCCCCGATACCTCCACGCGCCGTCTCCGAGCCACGATCGGTCCACGCGTCGTCTCCGAGCCCCGATCCGTCCACGCGCCGTCGCCGTGCCAGGATCGGTCCACGCGAGGCTCCTGAGCCCCGGTCGGTCCGCGCGCCGTCTCCTGAGCCCCGATCGGTCGACGCGTCGTTTCCTGAGCCCCGATCGATCCACGCGTCGTCTCCTGAGCCCCGATCGCTCCACGCGCCGATTTCTGAGCCCCGATCAATTGACGCGTCTTCTCCTGAGCCCCGATCGCTCCTCGCGCCGTCTCCTGAGCTCCGCTCGGTCCATGCGTCGTCTTCTTAGCCCCGGTGCCTCCACGCGCCGTCTCCGAGACCCGATCAGTCTAGGCGCCGCTTCCTGAGCCCCGATCGGTCCACGCGCCGTCTCCTAAGCCCCAATCGGTCCACGCGCCGTCTCCTAAGCCCCGATCGGTCCAAGCGGCGTCTCCGAGCCCCGATCGCTCCACACACCGTCTCCTGATCCCCATCGGTCCACGCGGCGTTTTCTGAGCACCGTTCGGTCCACGCGCCGTCTCCGAGCCCCGATCGGTCCACGCATCGTCTCCTAAGCCCCGATCGGTCCACGCGCCTTCTCCTAAGCCCCGATCGATCCACGCGCCGTCTCCGAGCGCCGATCGGTTCACGCGCCGTCTCCTGTGCTCCGATCGTTCCACGCGCCGTCTCCCCGCCCCGATCGGTCCACGTACCGTCTCCGAAGCCCCGATCGGTCCACGCGCCGTCTCCTGAGCCCCGATCGGTCCACGCGTCGTCTCCTAAGCCCCGATCGGTTCACGCACCGTATCCGAGCCCCAATCGGTCCACGCGCCGTCTCCTAAGCTCCAATCGGTCCACGCGCCGTCTCCTGAGCCCCGATACGTCGACGCGCAGTCGCCGAGCCCCGATCGGTCCACGCGCTGTCTCCTGAGCCCCGATAGGTACACGCGTCGTCTCCTACACCCCGATCGGTCCACGCGCGGCCTCCTGATCCCCAATCGGTCCACGCGTTGTCTCCTGAGCCCCGATCAATTGACGCGTCTTCTCCTGAGCCCCGACCGCTTCACGCGTCGTCTCCGAGCTCCGATCGGTCCACGCGCCGTTCCGAGCCCCGATCGGTCCATACGTCGTCTTCTAAGCCCCGATGCCTCCACGTGCCGTCTCCGAGCCACGATCGGTGCAGGCGCCGCTTCGTGAACCCCGATCGGTCCACGCGCTGTCTCCTGAGCCCCGATCCATCCACGCGCAGTCGCCGAGCCCCGATCGGTCCACGCGCGGTCTACTGAGCTCCGGTCGGTCCACACGCCGCTGCGAACCCCAATTGGTCCACGCGCAACCTCACGAGCCCCAGTCGGTAAACGCGCTGTCTCCGAGCCCTGAGCGGTCCACGCGCCGTCTCCTGAGCCCCGATCGGTCCACGCGTCGTCTCCTAAGCCCCGATCGGTTAACGCGCCGTCTCCGAGCCCCGATCAATTGACGCGTCTTCTCCTGAGCCCCGACCGCTTCACGCGTCGTCTCCGAGCTCCGATCGGTCCACGCGCCGTTCCGAGCCCCGATCGGTCCATACGTCGTCTTCTAAGCCCCGATGCCTCCACGTGCCGTCTCCGAGCCACGATCGGTGCAGGCGCCGCTTCGTGAACCCCGATCGGTCCACGCGCTGTCTCCTGAGCCCCGATCCATCCACGCGCAGTCGCCGAGCCCCGATCGGTCCACGCGCGGTCTACTGAGCTCCGGTCGGTCCACACGCCGCTGCGAACCCCAATTGGTCCACGCGCAACCTCACGAGCCCCAGTCGGTAAACGCGCTGTCTCCGAGCCCTGATCGGTCCACGCGCCGTCTCCTGAGCCCCGATCGGTCCACGCGTCGTCTCCTAAGCCCCGATCGGTTAACGCGCCGTCTCCGAGCCCCGATGGGTCCACGCGCCGCTTCCTAAGCCCCGATCGGTCCACGCGTCGTCTCCTAAGCCCCGATCGGTCGACGGGTCGTCTCCTAAGCCCCGATCGGTCGACGCGTCGTCTCCTAATCCCCGGTCGGTCCACGCGCCGTCGCCGAACCCCAATTGGTCCACGCTCCACCTCCTGAGCCCCAGTCGGTCCACGCGCTGTCTCCGAGCACCGATCGGTCTACGCATCGTCTCCTAAACCCCGGTCTGTTAACGCGTCATCTCCTGAGCCGCGATCGCTCCACGCGCCTTTTCCTGAGCCCCGATCGGTCCATCCGTCGTCTTTTAAGCCCCGATACCTCCACGCGCCGTCTCCGAGCCACGATCGGTCCACGCGTCGTCTCCGAGCCCCGATCCGTCCACGCGCCGTCGCCGTGCCAGGATCGGTCCACGCGAGGCTCGTGAGCCCCGGTCGGTCCGCGCGCCGTCTCCTGAGCCCCGATCGGTCGACGCGTCGTTTCCTGAGCCCCGATCGATCCACGCGTCGTCTCCTGAGCCCCGATCGCTCCACGCGCCGATTTCTGAGCCCCGATCAATTGTCGCGTCTTCTCCTGAGCCCCGATCGCTCCTCGCGCCGTCTCCTGAGCTCCGCTCGGTCCATGCGTCGTCTTCTTAGCCCCGGTGCCTCCACGCGCCGTCTCCGAGACCCGATCAGTCTAGGCGCCGCTTCCTGAGCCCCGATCGGTCCACGCGCCGTCTCCTAAGCCCCAATCGGTCCACGCGCCGTCTCCTAAGCCCCGATCGGTCCAAGCGGCGTCTCCGAGCCCCGATCGCTCCACACACCGTCTCCTGATCCCCATCGGTCCACGCGGCGTTTTCTGAGCACCGTTCGGTCCACGCGCCGTCTCCGAGCGCCGATCGGTTCACGCGCCGTCTCCTGTGCTCCGATCGTTCCACGCGCCGTCTCCCCGCCCCGATCGGTCCACGTACCGTCTCCGAAGCCCCGATCGGTCCACGCGCCGTCTCCTGAGCCCCGATCGGTCCACGCGTCGTCTCCTAAGCCCCGATCGGTTCACGCACCGTATCCGAGCCCCAATCGGTCCACGCGCCGTCTCCTAAGCCCCGATCGGTCCAAGCGGCGTCTGCGAGCCCCGATCGCTCCACGCACCGTCTCCTGATCCCCATCGGTCCACGCGGCGTTTTCTGAGCACCGTTCGGTCCACGCGTCGTCTTCAAAGCCCCGATGCCTCCACGCGCCGTCTCCGAGCCACGATCGGTCCGTGCGCCCCTTCCAGAGCCCCGATCGGTGCACGCGTCTTCTCCTGATCTCCGATCGGTCCACGCGCCGTCTCATAAGCCCCGATCGGTCCTCGCGCTGTCTCCGAGCCCCGATCGGTCCACGCGTCGTCTCCTCAGCCCCGATCGGTCCACGCGTCGTCTCCTGAGCCCCGATCGATCCACGCGTCGTCTCCTGATCCCCATCGCTCCACGTGGCGTCTCCGAGCGCCGATCGGTGCACGCGCCGTCTCCTGAGCCCCGATCGTTCCACACGCCGCCTCTTAAGCCCCGATCGGTCCAGGCGTCGTCTCCTAAGCCCCAACCGGTCCACGCGCCGTCTCCTAAGCCCCGATTGATCCACGCGCCGTCTCCGAGCGCCGATCGCTTCACGCGCCGTCTCCTATGCTCCGATCGTTCCACGCGCCGTCTCCGAGCCCCGATCGGTCCACGCGCCGTCTCATGAGCCCCGATCGGTCCACGCGTCGGCTGCTAAGCCTCGATCGGTCCACGCGCGGCCTCCTTAGCCCCGATCGCTCCACGCGCCGTTTTCTGAGCACCGTTCGGTCCACGCGTCGTCTTCAAAGCCCCGATGCCTCCACGCGCCGTCTCCGAGCCCCGATCGGTCCACGCATCGTCTCCTAAGCCCCGATCGGTCCACGCGCCTTCTCCTAAGCCCCGATCGATCCACGCGCCGTCTCCGAGCGCCGATCGGTTCACGCGCCGTCTCCTGTGCTCCGATCGTTCCACGCGCCGTCTCCCCGCCCCGATCGGTCCACGTACCGTCTCCGAAGCCCCGATCGGTCCACGCGCCGTCTCCTGAGCCCCGATCGGTCCACGCGTCGTCTCCTAAGCCCCGATCGGTTCACGCACCGTATCCGAGCCCCAATCGGTCCACGCGCCGTCTCCTAAGCTCCAATCGGTCCACGCGCCGTCTCCTGAGCCCCGATACGTTGACGCGCAGTCGCCGAGCCCCGATCGGTCCACGCGCTGTCTCCTGAGCCCCGATAGGTACACGCGTCGTCTCCTACACCCCGATCGGTCCACGCGCGGCCTCCTGATCCCCAATCGGTCCACGCGTTGTCTCCTGAGCCCCGATCAATTGACGCGTCTTCTCCTGAGCCCCGACCGCTTCACGCGTCGTCTCCGAGCTCCGATCGGTCCACGCGCCGTTCCGAGCCCCGATCGGTCCATACGTCGTCTTCTAAGCCCCGATGCCTCCACGTGCCGTCTCCGAGCCACGATCGGTGCAGGCGCCGCTTCGTGAACCCCGATCGGTCCACGCGCTGTCTCCTGAGCCCCGATCCATCCACGCGCAGTCGCCGAGCCCCGATCGGTCCACGCGCGGTCTACTGAGCTCCGGTCGGTCCACACGCTGCTGCGAACCCCAATTGGTCCACGCGCAACCTCACGAGCCCCAGTCGGTAAACGCGCTGTCTCCGAGCCCTGATCGGTCCACGCGCCGTCTCCTGAGCCCCGATCGGTCCACGCGTCGTCTCCTAAGCCCCGATCGGTTAACGCGCCGTCTCCGAGCCCCGATGGGTCCACGCGCCGCCTCCTAAGCCCCGATCGGTCCACGCGTCGTCTCCTAAGCCCCGATCGGTCGACGGGTCGTCTCCTAAGCCCCGATCGGTCGACGCGTCGTCTCCTAATCCCCGGTCGGTCCACGCGCCGTCGCCGAACCCCAATTGGTCCACGCGCCACCTCCTGAGCCCCAGTCGGTCCACGCGCTGTCTCCGAGCACCGATCGGTCTACGCATCGTCTCCTAAACCCCGGTCTGTTAACGCGTCATCTCCTGAGCCGCGATCGCTCCACGCGCCTTTTCCTGAGCCCCGATCGGTCCATCCGTCGTCTTTTAAGCCCCGATACCTCCACGCGCCGTCTCCGAGCCACGATCGGTCCACGCGTCGTCTCCGAGCCCCGATCCGTCCACGCGCCGTCGCCGTGCCAGGATCGGTCCACGCGAGGCTCCTGAGCCCCGGTCGGTCCGCGCGCCGTCTCCTGAGCCCCGATCGGTCGACGCGTCGTTTCCTGAGCCCCGATCGATCCACGCGTCGTCTCCTGAGCCCCGATCGCTCCACGCGCCGATTTCTGAGCCCCGATCAATTGACGCGTCTTCTCCTGAGCCCCGATCGCTCCTCGCGCCGTCTCCTGAGCTCCGCTCGGTCCATGCGTCGTCTTCTTAGCCCCGGTGCCTCCACGCGCCGTCTCCGAGACCCGATCGGTCCACGCGTCGTCTCCTAAGCCCCGATCGGTCGACGGGTCGTCTCCTAAGCCCCGATCGGTCGACGCGTCGTCTCCTAATCCCCGGTCGGTCCACGCGCCGTCGCCGAACCCCAATTGGTCCACGCGCCACCTCCTGAGCCCCAGTCGGTCCACGCGCTGTCTCCGAGCACCGATCGGTCTACGCATCGTCTCCTAAACCCCGGTCTGTTAACGCGTCATCTCCTGAGCCGCGATCGCTCCACGCGCCTTTTCCTGAGCCCCGATCGGTCCATCCGTCGTCTTTTAAGCCCCGATACCTCCACGCGCCGTCTCCGAGCCACGATCGGTCCACGCGTCGTCTCCGAGCCCCGATCCGTCCACGCGCCGTCGCCGTGCCAGGATCGGTCCACGCGAGGCTCCTGAGCCCCGGTCGGTCCGCGCGCCGTCTCCTGAGCCCCGATCGGTCGACGCGTCGTTTCCTGAGCCCCGATCGATCCACGCGTCGTCTCCTGAGCCCCGATCGCTCCACGCGCCGATTTCTGAGCCCCGATCAATTGACGCGTCTTCTCCTGAGCCCCGATCGCTCCTCGCGCCGTCTCCTGAGCTCCGCTCGGTCCATGCGTCGTCTTCTTAGCCCCGGTGCCTCCACGCGCCGTCTCCGAGACCCGATCAGTCTAGGCGCCGCTTCCTGAGCCCCGATCGGTCCACGCGCCGTCTCCTAAGCCCCAATCGGTCCACGCGCCGTCTCCTAAGCCCCGATCGGTCCAAGCGGCGTCTCCGAGCCCCGATCGCTCCACACACCGTCTCCTGATCCCCATCGGTCCACGCGGCGTTTTCTGAGCACCGTTCGGTCCACGCGCCGTCTCCGAGCCCCGATCGGTCCACGCATCGTCTCCTAAGCCCCGATCGGTCCACGCGCCTTCTCCTAAGCCCCGATCGATCCACGCGCCGTCTCCGAGCGCCGATCGGTTCACGCGCCGTCTCCTGTGCTCCGATCGTTCCACGCGCCGTCTCCCCGCCCCGATCGGTCCACGTACCGTCTCCGAAGCCCCGATCGGTCCACGCGCCGTCTCCTGAGCCCCGATCGGTCCACGCGTCGTCTCCTAAGCCCCGATCGGTTCACGCACCGTATCCGAGCCCCAATCGGTCCACGCGCCGTCTCCTAAGCTCCAATCGGTCCACGCGCCGTCTCCTGAGCCCCGATACGTCGACGCGCAGTCGCCGAGCCCCGATCGGTCCACGCGCTGTCTCCTGAGCCCCGATAGGTACACGCGTCGTCTCCTACACCCCGATCGGTCCACGCGCGGCCTCCTGATCCCCAATCGGTCCACGCGTTGTCTCCTGAGCCCCGATCAATTGACGCGTCTTCTCCTGAGCCCCGACCGCTTCACGCGTCGTCTCCGAGCTCCGATCGGTCCACGCGCCGTTCCGAGCCCCGATCGGTCCATACGTCGTCTTCTAAGCCCCGATGCCTCCACGTGCCGTCTCCGAGCCACGATCGGTGCAGGCGCCGCTTCGTGAACCCCGATCGGTCCACGCGCTGTCTCCTGAGCCCCGATCCATCCACGCGCAGTCGCCGAGCCCCGATCGGTCCACGCGCGGTCTACTGAGCTCCGGTCGGTCCACACGCCGCTGCGAACCCCAATTGGTCCACGCGCAACCTCACGAGCCCCAGTCGGTAAACGCGCTGTCTCCGAGCCCTGAGCGGTCCACGCGCCGTCTCCTGAGCCCCGATCGGTCCACGCGTCGTCTCCTAAGCCCCGATCGGTTAACGCGCCGTCTCCGAGCCCCGATGGGTCCACGCGCCGCCTCCTAAGCCCCGATCGGTCCACGCGTCGTCGCCTAAGCCCCGATCGGTCGACGGGTCGTCTCCTAAGCCCCGATCGGTCGACGCGTCGTCTCCTAATCCCCGGTCGGTCCACGCGCCGTCGCCGAACCCCAATTGGTCCACGCGCCACCTCCTGAGCCCCAGTCGGTCCACGCGCTGTCTCCGAGCACCGATCGGTCTACGCATCGTCTCCTAAACCCCGGTCTGTTAACGCGTCATCTCCTGAGCCGCGATCGCTCCACGCGCCTTTTCCTGAGCCCCGATCGGTCCATCCGTCGTCTTTTAAGCCCCGATACCTCCACGCGCCGTCTCCGAGCCACGATCGGTCCACGCGTCGGCTCCTAAGCTTTCGATAGGTCCACGCGCGGCCTCCGTAGCCCCGGTCGGTCCACGCGCCGTCTCCGAGCCCCGATCGGTCCACGCATCGTCTCCTAAGCCCCGATCGGTTAACGCACCGTCTCCCCGCCCCGATCGGTCCACACGCCGTCTCCTGAGCCCCGATCCGTCCACGCGCAGTCGCCGAGCCCCGATCAGTCCACGCGCGGCCTCCTGAGCCCCGGTCGGTTCACGCGCCATCTCCCCGCCCCGATCGGTCCACGTGCCGTCTCCTGAGCCCTGACCCGTCCACGCGCGGCGTCGAGCCGCGATCGGTCCACGCGCGGCGTCGAGCCGCGATCGGTCCACGCGCGGCCTCCTGAGCCCCAATCGGTCCACGCTACGTCTCCTAAGCCCCGATCGGTCCGTGCGCCGTCTCCGAGCCCCGATCGGTCCACGCACCATCGCATGCTCCCCAATCGGTCCATGCGCCGCCTCCGGAGCCCTGATCGATCCACGCGAATCTCCTGAGCTCCGGTCGGTCCTCGTACCGTCTCCGAGCCCCGATCGGTCCACGTACCGTCTCCGAAGCCCCGATCGGTCCACGCGCCGTCTCCTGAGCCCCGATCGGTCCACGCGTCGTCTCCTAAGCCCCGATCGGTTCACGCGCCGTATCCGAGCCCCAATCGGTCCACGCGCCGTCTCCTAAGCTCCAATCGGTCCACGCGCCGTCTCCTGAGCCCCGATACGTCGACGCGCAGTCGCCGAGCCCCGATCGCTCCTCGAGCCTTCTCCTGAGCCCCGCTCGGTCCATGCGTCGTGTTCTTAGCCCCGATGCCTCCACGCGCCGTCTCCTGAGCCCCGATCGTTCCACGCGCCATCTCCGAGCCCCGATCGGTCCACGCGGCGTCTCCTGAGCCCCGATCGGTTCACGCATCGTCTCCTGAGCCCCGATACGTCCACACGCCGTATCCGAGCCCCGATCGGTCCGCATGACGCATTCTAAGCCACGGTCCGTCCACGCGCCGTCTCCGAGCACCGATCGGTCCACGCGCCGTCACCTGAGGCCCGATCGGTCCACGCGTCGTCCTCGAGCCCCGATCGGTCGACGCGCCGTCTCCTGAGCCCGGATCGGTCCACGCGTCGGCTCCTAAGCCCCGATCGGTCCACGCGTCGTCTCCTAAGCCCCGATCCGTCGTCGCGTCGTCTCCTGGGCCCCGATCGATCCAGGCGTCTTCTCCTGAGCCCCGACCGCTCCACGCGTCGTCTCCGAGCTCCGATCGGTCCACGCGCCTTTCCGAGCCCCGTTCGGTCCATGCGTCGTCTTCTAAGCCCCGATGCCTCCACGCGCCGTCTCCGAGCCACGATCGGTGCAGGCGCCGCTTCGTGAACCCCGATCGGTCCACGCGCTGTCTCCTGAGCCCCGATCCATCCACGCGCAGTCGCCGAGCCCCGATCGGTCCACGCGCGGTCTACTGAGCTCCGGTCGGTCCACACGCCGCTGCGAACCCCAATTGGTCCACGCGCAACCTCTCGAGCGCCAGTCGGTAAACGCGCTGTCTCCGAGCCCCGATCGGTCCACGCGCCGTCTCCTGAGCCCCGATCGGTCCACGCGTCGTCTCCTAAGCCTCGATCGGTTAACGCGCCGTTTCCGAGCCCCGATGGGTCCACGCGCCGCTTCCTAAGCCTCGATCGGTCCACGCGTCGTCTCCTAAGCCCCGATCGGTCGACGGGTCGTCTCCTAAGCCCCGATCGGTCGACGCGTCGTCTCCTAATCCCCGGTCGGTCCACGCGCCGTCGCCGAACCCCAATTGGTCCATGCGCCACCTCCTGAGCCCCAATCGGTCCACGCGCCGTCTCCGAGCCCCGATCGGTGCGCGTGCCGCATTCTAAGCCACGGTCCATCCACGCGCCGTCTCCGAGCCCCGCTCGATCCACGCGTCGTCTCCTAAGCCCCGATCGGTCCACGCGCCGTCTCCTAAGCCCCGATTGATCCACGCGCCGTCTCCCAGCGACGATCGGTTCACGCGCCGTCTCCTGTGCTCCGATCGTTCCACGCGCCGTCTCCGAGCCCCGATCGATCCACGCGCCGTCTCCTGAACCCCAATCGGTCCACGCGTCGGCTCCTAAGACCCGATCCATCGACGCGTCGTCTCCTGAGCCACGAACGATCCACGCGCCGCCTCCTGAGCCCCGATCGCTCCACGTATCGTCTCCTAAGCCTCGATCGGTCCACGCGCCGTCTCTGAGCGCCGATCGGTTCACGCGTCGTCTCCTGAGCCCCGATCGTTCCACGCGCCGCCTCCTAAGCCCCGATTGGTCCAGGCGTCATCTCATAAGCCCCGACCGGTCCACGCGCCGTCTCCTGAACCCCCATCGGTTCCCGCGCCGTCTCCGAGCCCCGATCGTTCCACGCGCCGCCTCCTAAGCCCCGATCGGTCCACGCGTCGTCTCCTAGCCACTATCGGTTCATGCGTCTTCTCCTGAGCCCCAATCGCTCCTCGCGCCGTCTCCTGAGCCGCGATCTGTCCACGCGCGGCCTCCTGAGCCCCGGTCCGTTCACGCGCCGTATCCGAGCCCCAATCGGTCCACGCGCCGTCTCCTGAGCCCCGATCGGTCCACGCGCCGTCTCCTGAGCCCCGATCGTTCCACGCGCCGTCTCCTGAGCCCGGATCGGTCCACGCGTCGGCTCCTAAGCCCCGATCGGTCCACGCGTCGTCTCCTAAGCCCCGATCCGTCGTCGCGTCGTCTCCTGGGCCCCGATCGATCCAGGCGTCTTCTCCTGAGCCCCGACCGCTCCACGCGTCGTCTCCGAGCTCCGATCGGTCCACGCGCCTTTCCGAGCCCCGTTCGGTCCATGCGTCGTCTTCTAAGCCCCGATGCCTCCACGCGCCGTCTCCGAGCCACGATCGGTGCAGGCGCCGCTTCGTGAACCCCGATCGGTCCACGCGCTGTCTCCTGAGCCCCGATCCATCCACGCGCAGTCGCCGAGCCCCGATCGGTCCACGCGCGGTCTACTGAGCTCCGGTCGGTCCACACGCCGCTGCGAACCCCAATTGGTCCACGCGCAACCTCTCGAGCGCCAGTCGGTAAACGCGCTGTCTCCGAGCCCCGATCGGTCCACGCGCCGTCTCCTGAGCCCCGATCGGTCCACGCGTCGTCTCCTAAGCCCCGATCGGTTAACGCGCCGTTTCCGAGCCCCGATGGGTCCACGCGCCGCTTCCTAAGCCTCGATCGGTCCACGCGTCGTCTCCTAAGCCCCGATCGGTCGACGGGTCGTCTCCTAAGCCCCGATCGGTCGACGCGTCGTCTCCTAATCCCCGGTCGGTCCACGCGCCGTCGCCGAACCCCAATTGGTCCATGCGCCACCTCCTGAGCCCCAATCGGTCCACGCGCCGTCTCCGAGCCCCGATCGGTGCGCGTGCCGCATTCTAAGCCACGGTCCATCCACGCGCCGTCTCCGAGCCCCGCTCGATCCACGCGTCGTCTCCTAAGCCCCGATCGGTCCACGCGCCGTCTCCTAAGCCCCGATTGATCCACGCGCCGTCTCCCAGCGACGATCGGTTCACGCGCCGTCTCCTGTGCTCCGATCGTTCCACGCGCCGTCTCCGAGCCCCGATCGATCCACGCGCCGTCTCCTGAACCCCAATCGGTCCACGCGTCGGCTCCTAAGACCCGATCCATCGACGCGTCGTCTCCTGAGCCACGAACGATCCACGCGCCGCCTCCTGAGCCCCGATCGCTCCACGTATCGTCTCCTAAGCCTCGATCGGTCCACGCGCCGTCTCTGAGCGCCGATCGGTTCACGCGTCGTCTCCTGAGCCCCGATCGTTCCACGCGCCGCCTCCTAAGCCCCGATTGGTCCAGGCGTCATCTCATAAGCCCCGACCGGTCCACGCGCCGTCTCCTGAACCCCCATCGGTTCCCGCGCCGTCTCCGAGCCCCGATCGTTCCACGCGCCGCCTCCTAAGCCCCGATCGGTCCACGCGTCGTCTCCTAGCCCCTATCGGTTCATGCGTCTTCTCCGGAGCCCCAATCGCTCCTCGCGCCGTCTCCTGAGCCGCGATCTGTCCACGCGCGGCCTCCTGAGCCCCGGTCCGTTCACGCGCCGTATCCGAGCCCCAATCGGTCCACGCGCCGTCTCCTGAGCCCCGATCGGTCCACGCGCCGTCTCCTGAGCCCCGATCGTTCCACGCGCCGTCTCCTGAGCCCTGATCGGTCCACGCGTCGTCTCCTAAGCCCCGATCGGTCCAAGCGCCGTCTCCGAGCCCCAATCGGTGCACGCGTCGTCTCCTAAGCCCCGATCGGTCCACGCGCCGTCTCCGAGCGCCGATCGGTCCACGCGCCGTCTCCTGAGCCCCGATACGTCCACGCGTAGTCGCCGAGCCCCGATCGGTCCGCGCCGTCGCCGAGCCTGGATCGGTCCACGCGCGGCCTCCTGAGCCCCGGTCGGTTCACGCGCCGTCTCCGAACCCGATGGTTCCACGCACCGTGTCCAATCCCCGATCGGTCCACGCGCCGTCTCCTGAGCCCCGATCGGTCTACGCGCCGTCTCCTGAGCCCCGATGCGTACACGCGTCGTCTCCTGAGCCCCGATCGTTCCACGCGTCGTCTCCTAAGCCCGGATCGGTCCACGCGCCGTGTCCTGAGCCTCGATCGGTCGACGGGTCCTCTCCTAAGCCCCGATCGGTCCACGCGTCTCCTCCTGAGCCCCGATCAGTCCACGCGTCGTCTCCTAAGCCCCGATACGTCCACACGCCGTCTCCGAGTCGCTATGGGTCCACGCGTCGTCTCCTGAGCTCCGATCGATCCACGCGATTCTCCTGAGCCCCGGTCGGTCCACGCGCCGTCTCCTGAGCCCGGATCGTTCCACGCGTCGTCTCCTGAGCCCCAATCGATTAACGCGCCGTCTCCGAGCCCCGATCGGTCCACGCGCCGTTTCCTGAACCCCGATACGTCCACGCGCAGTCGCCGAGGCCCGATCGGTCCACGCGCTCTCTCCTGAGCCCCGATAGGTACACGCGTCGTCTCCTACGCGCCGATCGTTCCACGCCCCGTCTCCGAGCCCCGAGCGGTCCACGCGCCGTCTCCTGAGCCCCAATCGGTCCACGCGCTGTCTCCTAAGCCCCGATCGGTCCAACCGCCGTCTCCGAGCCCCGATCGGTCCACGCGTCGTCTTCTAAGCCCAGATCGGTCCACGCGTCGTCTCCTGAGCCCCGATCGGTCCACGCGTCGTCTCCTAAGCCCCGACCGGTCCACGCGCCGTTTCCTGAGGCCCGATCGATTCACGCGTCGTCTCCTGAGCCCCGATAGCTCCACGCGCCGTTTCCTGAGCCCCGATCGGTCCACGCGTCGTCTCCTGATCTCCGATCGGTTCACGCGCCGTCTCCTGAGCCCGGATCGGTCCACGCGTCGTCCCCGAATCCCCGATCCGTACACGCGTCGTCTCCGAGCCTAGATCGGTCCACGCGCTGTCGCCGAGCCCCGATCGGTCCAGGCGTGGCCTCCTAAGCCCCGAACGGTCCACGCGCCGTCTCCGAGTCCCGATCGGTCCACGCGCCGTTTCCTAAGCCCCAATCTGTTCACGCGGCGTCTCCGAGTGCCAATCGGTTCACGCGCCGTCTCCTGAGCCCCAGTCCGTCCACGCGCTGGCTTCGAGCCGCGATCGGTCCACGCGCGGCCTCCTGAGCCCCAATCGGTCCACGCGCTGTCTCCGAGCCCCGATCGGTCCACGCATCGTCTCCTAAGACCCGCTCGGTTAACGCATCGTTTCCGATCCCCGATCAGTCCACACGCCGTCTCCTGAGCCCCGATCGGTTCACGTGTCGTCCCCTAATCCCCGATCGGTCCACACGTCGTCTCCTAAGCCCCGATCCGTCGACGCGTCGTCTTCTGAGCCCCAATCGCTCCTCGCGCGGTCTCCTGAGCCCAGCTGGGTCCATGCGTCGACTTCTTAGCCCCGATGCCTCCACGCGCCGTCTCCGAGCGCCCATCGGTGCACGCGCCGTCTCCTGAGCCCCGATCGTTCCACGCGCCGTCTCCGAGCGTCGATCGGTCCACGCGCCGTCGCCGAGCCCCGATCGGTCCAGGCGTGGCCTCCTGAGCCCCGGTCGGTCCACGCGCCATCTCCGAGCCCCGATCGGTCCGCGCATCGTCTCCTAACCCCCAATCGGTCCACGCGTAGTCTCCTAAGCCCCGCTTGGTTAACGCGTCGTTTCCGAGCACCGATCGGTCCACGCGTCGTCTCCTGAGCCCCAATTAGTCCATGCGCCGTCTCCTAAGCCCTGATCCGTCCACGGGCCGTGTCCGAGCTCCGATCGGTCCACGCGTCGTCTCCGAGCCCTGATCGGTCCACGCGCCATCGCCGAGCCCCGATCGGTCCACGCGCCATCGCCGAGCCCCGATCGGTCCACGCACCGTCTCCTGAGCCCCGATCTGTCCACACCCCTTCTCCTGAGCCCCGATCTGTCGACGCGTCGTCTCCTAAGCCCCGACCGGTGCACGCGCCGTCTCCTGAGCCCAAATTGTCCACACGCTGTCTCGTGAGCCCCGATCGGTCCGCGCATCGTCTCCTAACCCCCGATCGGTCCACGCGCCGTCTCCGAGCGCCGATCGGTTCATGCGCCGTCTCCTGAGCCCCGATCGTTTCACGCGCCGTCTCCGAGCCCCGATCGGTCCACGCGCCGTCTCCTAAGCCCCGATCCATCCACGCGCCTTCTCCTAAGCCCCGATGGTTCCACGCGCCGTCTCCGAGCCACGATCGGTCTAGGCGCCGCTTCCTGACCCCGATCGGTCCACGCGCCGTCTCCTAAGCCCCAATCGGTCCACGCGCCGTCTCCTAAGCCGCGATCGGTCCAAGCGGCGTCTCCGAGCCCCGATCGGTCCACGCACCGTCTCCTGGTCCCCATCGGTCCACGCGGCGTTTTCTGAGCACCGTTCGGTCCACGCGTCGTCTTCAAAGCCCCGATGCCTCTACACGCCGTCTCCGAGCTACGATCGGTTCAGGCGCCGCTTCCCGAGCCCCGATCAGTCCACGTGCCGTCTCCTAAGCCCCGATCGCTCCACGGACCGTTTCCTGATCCCCGATCGGTCCACGCGCCGCCTCCTGAGTCCTGATCGGTCAACGCGTCGTGTCCTAAGCCCTGATCGGTCCACGTGCCGTCTCCGAGCGCCGATGGGTCCACGCGCCACATCCTGAGCCCCGATCGGACGACGCGTCGTCTCCTGAGCCTTGATCGATCCACGCGTCGTCTCCTGAACCCCGATTGCTCCACGGGCCGTTTCCTGAGCCCCGATCGGTCCACGCGTCGTCTCCGAGCACCGTTCGGTCCACGCGCCGTTTCCTGAGCCCCGATCGGTCTATGCGTCGTCTTTTAAGCCCCGATACCTCCGCGCGCCGTCTACGAGCCACGATCGGTCCAGGCGCCGCTTCCTGAGCCCCGATCGGTCCACGCGCCGTCTCCTAAGCCCCGACCGATCCACGCGCCGTCTCCGAGCCCCGATCGGTCCACGCATCGTCTCCTAAGCCCCGATCGGTTAACGCGCCGTCTCCCCGCCCCGATCGGTCCACGTGCCGTCTCCTAAGCCCCGATCTGTCCATGGGCCGTCTCCGAGCCGCGATCGGTAAACGCGCCGTCACCAAGCCCCGATCCGTACACGTGTCGTCTCCGAGCCCCGATGGGTCCACGCGCCGTCGCCGAGCCTCGATCGGTCCACGCGCAGCCTCCTAAGCCCCGGTCGGTTCACGCGCTATCTCCGAGCCGCGATCGGTCCAGGCGCCGTCTCCTGAGCCCCGATACGTCCACGCGCAGTCGCCGAGCCCCGATCGGTCTACGCGCGGTCTCCTGAGCCCCGATCTGTCCACGCGCCGTCTCCGAGCCCCGATCGGTCCACGCGCCGTCTCCGAGCCCTGATCGGTCCACGCGCCGTCTCCTGAGCCCCAATCGGTCCACTCGCTGTCTCCTGATCCCCGATAGGTACACGCGTCGTCTCCTACGCCCCGATCGGTCCACGCGCCGCCTTCGTGCCCCGATCGGTCCACGCACCGCCTCCTGATCCCCATCGGTCCACGCGCCGTCTCCTGAGCCACGATCGATCCACATGCCGTCTCCGAGCCCCGATCGGTCCGCGTGCCGCATTCTAAGCAACGGTCCATCCACGCGCCGTCTCCGAGCCCCGATCGGTCCACGCGTCGTCTCCTAAGCCCTGATCGGTCCTCGTGCCTGCTGCGAGCCCCGAAGGGTCCACGCGCAGCCTCCTGAGCCCCGATCGGTCGACGCGTCGTCTCCTGAGCCCCGATCGATCCACGGGTCTTCCCCTGAGCCCCGACCGCTCCACGCGCCGTCTCCTGAGCCCGGATCGGTCCACGCGTCGTCTCCGAGCCCCGATCGGTCCACGCGCCGTCCCCGAGCCCCGATCGGTCCACGCGCCGTTTCCTGAGCCCCGATACGTCCACGCGCAGTCGCCGAGCCCTGATCGGTCCACGCGCTGTCTCCTGAGCCCCGATAGGTACACGCGTCGTCACCTAAGCCCCGATCGGTCCACGCGTAGTCTCCTAAGCCCCGCTTGGTTAACGCGTCGTTTCCGAGCCCCGATCGGTCCACGCGTCGTCTCCTGAGCCCCAATTAGTCCATGCGCCGTCTCCTAAGCCCTGATCCGTCCACGGGCCGTGTCCGAGCTCCGATCGGTCCACGCGTCGTCTCCGAGCCCTGATCGGTCCACGCGCCATCGCCGAGCCCCGATCGGTCCACGCGCCATCGCCGAGCCCCGATCGGTCCACGCACCGTCTCCTGAGCCCCGATCTGTCCACACCCCTTCTCCTGTGCCCCGATCTGTCGACGCGTCGTCTCCTAAGCCCCGACCGGTGCACGCGCCGTCTCCTGAGCCCAAATTGTCCACACGCTGTCTCGTGAGCCCCGATCGGTCCGCGCATCGTCTCCTAACCCCCGATCGGTCCACGCGCCGTCTCCGAGCGCCGATCGGTTCATGCGCCGTCTCCTGAGCCCCGATCGTTTCACGCGCCGTCTCCTAAGCCCCGATTCGTCCACGCGGCGTCTCCGGGCGCCGATGATTTCACGCGCCGTCTCCTGAGACCCGATCGTTCCACGCGCCGTCTCCGAGCCCCGATCGATCCACGCGCCGCCTCCTGAGCCCCGATCGGTCCACGCGCCGTCGCCGAACCCCAATTGGTCCACGCGCAACCGCCTGAGCCCCAGTCGGTCCACGCGCAGTCTTCGAGCGCCGATCGGTCCACGCAACGTCTCCTAAGCCCCAATCGGTTAACGCGCCGTCTCCTGAGCCCCGATCGTTCTACGCACCGTCTCCGAGCCCCGATCCGTCCACGCGCAGTCGCCGAGCCCCGATCCGTTCACGCGCGGTCTCCTGAGCCCCAGTCGGTACACGCGCTGTCTCCGAGCCCCGATCGGTCCACGCGTCGTCTCCTAAGCCCCGATCGTTCGACGCGTCGTCTCCTAAGCCCCGATCGGTCGACGCGTCGTCTCCTGAGCCCCAGTTGGTCCACGGGCTGTCTCCGAGCCCCGATCGATCCACGCACCGCCTCCTGAGCTCCGATCGGTCGACGCGCCGACTCCTAAGCCCCGATCCGTCCACGCGCCGTCTCCTGAGCCCCGATCGTCCAACGTGCCGTCTGCGAGCACCGATCGGTCCACGCGTCGGCTCCTGAGCCCCGGTCGGTCCACGCGCCGTCTCCTGAGCCCCGGTCGGTCCACGCGTCGTCTCCTAAGCCCCGATCGGTCCACGCGTCGTCTCCTAAGCCCCGATCCGTCGACGCGTCGTCTCCTGAGCCACGATCAATTGACGCGTCTTCTCCTGAGCCCGATCGCTCCTCGCGCCGTCTCCTGAGCCCCGATCGGTCCACGCGTCGCGTCCGAGCTCCGATCGGTCCATACGCCGTTTCCTGAGCCCCGATCGGTCCATGCGTCGTCTTCTTAGTCCCGATGCCTCCACGCGCCGTCTCCGAGCCACCATCGGTCCAGGCGCCGCTTCCCGAGCCCCGATCAGTCCACGCGCCGTCTCCTAAGCCCCGATCGCTCCACGGGCCGTCTCCTGAGCCCCGAGTGCTCCACGGGCCATTTCCTGAGCCCCGATCGTTCCACACGCCGCCCCCTAAGTCTCGATCGGTCCAGGCGTCGTCTCCTAAGCCCCGACCGGCTCACGCGCCGTCTCCTGTGCCCCGATCGATTCACGTACCGTCTCCTAAGCCCCGATCGGTCCACCCGTCGTCTCTTAAGCCCCAATCGGTCCACGCGTCGTCTCCTGAGCTCCGATCGATCCACGCGATTCTCCTGAGCCCCGGTCGGTCCACGCGCCGTCTCCTGAGCCCGGATCGTTCCACGCGTCGTCTCCTGAGCCCCAATCGATTAACGCGCCGTCTCCGAGCCCCGATCGGTCCACGCGCCGTTTCCTGAACCCCGATACGTCCACGCGCAGTCGCCGAGGCCCGATCGGTCCACGCGCTCTCTCCTGAGCCCCGATAGGTACACGCGTCGTCTCCTACGCGCCGATCGTTCCACGCCCCGTCTCCGAGCCCCGAGCGGTCCACGCGCCGTCTCCTGAGCCCCAATCGGTCCACGCGCTGTCTCCTAAGCCCCGATCGGTCCAACCGCCGTCTCCGAGCCCCGATCGGTCCACGCGTCGTCTTCTAAGCCCAGATCGGTCCACGCGTCGTCTCCTGAGCCCCGATCGGTCCACGCGTCGTCTCCTAAGCCCCGACCGGTCCACGCGCCGTTTCCTGAGGCCCGATCGATTCACGCGTCGTCTCCTGAGCCCCGATAGCTCCACGCGCCGTTTCCTGAGCCCCGATCGGTCCACGCGTCGTCTCCTGATCTCCGATCGGTTCACGCGCCGTCTCCTGAGCCCGGATCGGTCCACGCGTCGTCCCCGAATCCCCGATCCGTACACGCGTCGTCTCCGAGCCTAGATCGGTCCACGCGCTGTCGCCGAGCCCCGATCGGTCCAGGCGTGGCCTCCTAAGCCCCGAACGGTCCACGCGCCGTCTCCGAGTCCCGATCGGTCCACGCGCCGTTTCCTAAGCCCCAATCTGTTCACGCGGCGTCTCCGAGTGCCAATCGGTTCACGCGCCGTCTCCTGAGCCCCAGTCCGTCCACGCGCTGGCTTCGAGCCGCGATCGGTCCACGCGCGGCCTCCTGAGCCCCAATCGGTCCACGCGCTGTCTCCGAGCCCCGATCGGTCCACGCATCGTCTCCTAAGACCCGCTCGGTTAACGCATCGTTTCCGATCCCCGATCAGTCCACACGCCGTCTCCTGAGCCCCGATCGGTTCACGTGTCGTCCCCTAATCCCCGATCGGTCCACACGTCGTCTCCTAAGCCCCGATCCGTCGACGCGTCGTCTTCTGAGCCCCAATCGCTCCTCGCGCGGTCTCCTGAGCCCAGCTGGGTCCATGCGTCGACTTCTTAGCCCCGATGCCTCCACGCGCCGTCTCCGAGCGCCCATCGGTGCACGCGCCGTCTCCTGAGCCCCGATCGTTCCACGCGCCGTCTCCGAGCGTCGATCGGTCCACGCGCCGTCGCCGAGCCCCGATCGGTCCAGGCGTGGCCTCCTGAGCCCCGGTCGGTCCACGCGCCATCTCCGAGCCCCGATCGGTCCGCGCATCGTCTCCTAACCCCCAATCGGTCCACGCGTAGTCTCCTAAGCCCCGCTTGGTTAACGCGTCGTTTCCGAGCACCGATCGGTCCACGCGTCGTCTCCTGAGCCCCAATTAGTCCATGCGCCGTCTCCTAAGCCCTGATCCGTCCACGGGCCGTGTCCGAGCTCCGATCGGTCCACGCGTCGTCTCCGAGCCCTGATCGGTCCACGCGCCATCGCCGAGCCCCGATCGGTCCACGCGCCATCGCCGAGCCCCGATCGGTCCACGCACCGTCTCCTGAGCCCCGATCTGTCCACACCCCTTCTCCTGAGCCCCGATCTGTCGACGCGTCGTCTCCTAAGCCCCGACCGGTGCACGCGCCGTCTCCTGAGCCCAAATTGTCCACACGCTGTCTCGTGAGCCCCGATCGGTCCGCGCATCGTCTCCTAACCCCCGATCGGTCCACGCGCCGTCTCCGAGCGCCGATCGGTTCATGCGCCGTCTCCTGAGCCCCGATCGTTTCACGCGCCGTCTCCGAGCCCCGATCGGTCCACGCGCCGTCTCCTAAGCCCCGATCCATCCACGCGCCTTCTCCTAAGCCCCGATGGTTCCACGCGCCGTCTCCGAGCCACGATCGGTCTAGGCGCCGCTTCCTGACCCCGATCGGTCCACGCGCCGTCTCCTAAGCCCCAATCGGTCCACGCGCCGTCTCCTAAGCCGCGATCGGTCCAAGCGGCGTCTCCGAGCCCCGATCGGTCCACGCACCGTCTCCTGGTCCCCATCGGTCCACGCGGCGTTTTCTGAGCACCGTTCGGTCCACGCGTCGTCTTCAAAGCCCCGATGCCTCTACACGCCGTCTCCGAGCTACGATCGGTTCAGGCGCCGCTTCCCGAGCCCCGATCAGTCCACGTGCCGTCTCCTAAGCCCCGATCGCTCCACGGACCGTTTCCTGATCCCCGATCGGTCCACGCGCCGCCTCCTGAGTCCTGATCGGTCAACGCGTCGTGTCCTAAGCCCTGATCGGTCCACGTGCCGTCTCCGAGCGCCGATGGGTCCACGCGCCACATCCTGAGCCCCGATCGGACGACGCGTCGTCTCCTGAGCCTTGATCGATCCACGCGTCGTCTCCTGAACCCCGATTGCTCCACGGGCCGTTTCCTGAGCCCCGATCGGTCCACGCGTCGTCTCCGAGCACCGTTCGGTCCACGCGCCGTTTCCTGAGCCCCGATCGGTCTATGCGTCGTCTTTTAAGCCCCGATACCTCCGCGCGCCGTCTACGAGCCACGATCGGTCCAGGCGCCGCTTCCTGAGCCCCGATCGGTCCACGCGCCGTCTCCTAAGCCCCGACCGATCCACGCGCCGTCTCCGAGCCCCGATCGGTCCACGCATCGTCTCCTAAGCCCCGATCGGTTAACGCGCCGTCTCCCCGCCCCGATCGGTCCACGTGCCGTCTCCTAAGCCCCGATCTGTCCATGGGCCGTCTCCGAGCCGCGATCGGTAAACGCGCCGTCACCAAGCCCCGATCCGTACACGTGTCGTCTCCGAGCCCCGATGGGTCCACGCGCCGTCGCCGAGCCTCGATCGGTCCACGCGCAGCCTCCTAAGCCCCGGTCGGTTCACGCGCTATCTCCGAGCCGCGATCGGTCCAGGCGCCGTCTCCTGAGCCCCGATACGTCCACGCGCAGTCGCCGAGCCCCGATCGGTCTACGCGCGGTCTCCTGAGCCCCGATCTGTCCACGCGCCGTCTCCGAGCCCCGATCGGTCCACGCGCCGTCTCCGAGCCCTGATCGGTCCACGCGCCGTCTCCTGAGCCCCAATCGGTCCACTCGCTGTCTCCTGATCCCCGATAGGTACACGCGTCGTCTCCTACGCCCCGATCGGTCCACGCGCCGCCTTCGTGCCCCGATCGGTCCACGCACCGCCTCCTGATCCCCATCGGTCCACGCGCCGTCTCCTGAGCCACGATCGATCCACATGCCGTCTCCGAGCCCCGATCGGTCCGCGTGCCGCATTCTAAGCAACGGTCCATCCACGCGCCGTCTCCGAGCCCCGATCGGTCCACGCGTCGTCTCCTAAGCCCTGATCGGTCCTCGTGCCTGCTGCGAGCCCCGAAGGGTCCACGCGCAGCCTCCTGAGCCCCGATCGGTCGACGCGTCGTCTCCTGAGCCCCGATCGATCCACGGGTCTTCCCCTGAGCCCCGACCGCTCCACGCGCCGTCTCCTGAGCCCGGATCGGTCCACGCGTCGTCTCCGAGCCCCGATCGGTCCACGCGCCGTCCCCGAGCCCCGATCGGTCCACGCGCCGTTTCCTGAGCCCCGATACGTCCACGCGCAGTCGCCGAGCCCTGATCGGTCCACGCGCTGTCTCCTGAGCCCCGATAGGTACACGCGTCGTCACCTAAGCCCCGATCGGTCCACGCGTAGTCTCCTAAGCCCCGCTTGGTTAACGCGTCGTTTCCGAGCCCCGATCGGTCCACGCGTCGTCTCCTGAGCCCCAATTAGTCCATGCGCCGTCTCCTAAGCCCTGATCCGTCCACGGGCCGTGTCCGAGCTCCGATCGGTCCACGCGTCGTCTCCGAGCCCTGATCGGTCCACGCGCCATCGCCGAGCCCCGATCGGTCCACGCGCCATCGCCGAGCCCCGATCGGTCCACGCACCGTCTCCTGAGCCCCGATCTGTCCACACCCCTTCTCCTGTGCCCCGATCTGTCGACGCGTCGTCTCCTAAGCCCCGACCGGTGCACGCGCCGTCTCCTGAGCCCAAATTGTCCACACGCTGTCTCGTGAGCCCCGATCGGTCCGCGCATCGTCTCCTAACCCCCGATCGGTCCACGCGCCGTCTCCGAGCGCCGATCGGTTCATGCGCCGTCTCCTGAGCCCCGATCGTTTCACGCGCCGTCTCCTAAGCCCCGATTCGTCCACGCGGCGTCTCCGGGCGCCGATGATTTCACGCGCCGTCTCCTGAGACCCGATCGTTCCACGCGCCGTCTCCGAGCCCCGATCGATCCACGCGCCGCCTCCTGAGCCCCGATCGGTCCACGCGCCGTCGCCGAACCCCAATTGGTCCACGCGCAACCGCCTGAGCCCCAGTCGGTCCACGCGCCGTCTTCGAGCGCCGATCGGTCCACGCAACGTCTCCTAAGCCCCAATCGGTTAACGCGCCGTCTCCTGAGCCCCGATCGTTCTACGCACCGTCTCCGAGCCCCGATCCGTCCACGCGCAGTCGCCGAGCCCCGATCCGTTCACGCGCGGTCTCCTGAGCCCCAGTCGGTACACGCGCTGTCTCCGAGCCCCGATCGGTCCACGCGTCGTCTCCTAAGCCCCGATCGTTCGACGCGTCGTCTCCTAAGCCCCGATCGGTCGACGCGTCGTCTCCTGAGCCCCAGTTGGTCCACGGGCTGTCTCCGAGCCCCGATCGATCCACGCACCGCCTCCTGAGCTCCGATCGGTCGACGCGCCGACTCCTAAGCCCCGATCCGTCCACGCGCCGTCTCCTGAGCCCCGATCGTCCAACGTGCCGTCTGCGAGCACCGATCGGTCCACGCGTCGGCTCCTGAGCCCCGGTCGGTCCACGCGCCGTCTCCTGAGCCCCGGTCGGTCCACGCGTCGTCTCCTAAGCCCCGATCGGTCCACGCGTCGTCTCCTAAGCCCCGATCCGTCGACGCGTCGTCTCCTGAGCCACGATCAATTGACGCGTCTTCTCCTGAGCCCGATCGCTCCTCGCGCCGTCTCCTGAGCCCCGATCGGTCCACGCGTCGCGTCCGAGCTCCGATCGGTCCATACGCCGTTTCCTGAGCCCCGATCGGTCCATGCGTCGTCTTCTTAGTCCCGATGCCTCCACGCGCCGTCTCCGAGCCACCATCGGTCCAGGCGCCGCTTCCCGAGCCCCGATCAGTCCACGCGCCGTCTCCTAAGCCCCGATCGCTCCACGGGCCGTCTCCTGAGCCCCGAGTGCTCCACGGGCCATTTCCTGAGCCCCGATCGTTCCACACGCCGCCCCCTAAGTCTCGATCGGTCCAGGCGTCGTCTCCTACGCCCCGACCGGCTCACGCGCCGTCTCCTGTGCCCCGATCGATTCACGTACCGTCTCCTAAGCCCCGATCGGTCCACCCGTCGTCTCTTAAGCCCCAATCGGTCCACGCGCCATCTCCGAGCGCCGATCATTTCACGCGCTGTTTCCTGAGCCCCGGTCGGTCCACGCGCCGTCACCTGAGCCCTGATCGGTCGACGCGTCGTCTCCTGAGCCCCGATCGCTCCACACGCCGTTTCTTGAGCCACGATCGGTCCACGCGTCGTCTTCAAAGCCCCGATCCGTACACGCGTCGTCTCCGAGCCTCGATCTGTCCACGCGCCGTCGCCGAGCCCCGATCGGTCCACGCGCCGTCTCCGAGCCCCGATCGGTCCACGCATCGTCTCCTAAGCCCCGATCGGTTAACGCGCCGTCTCCGAGCCCCGAACGGTCCACGCGCCGTCGCCGAACCCCAATTGGCCCACGCGCAACCGCCTGAGCCCCAGTCGGTTCACGCGCGGTCGCCGAACCCCGATCCGTCCACGCGTCGTCTCCGAGCCCCGATCGGTCCACGCGCCGTCGCCGAGCTATGATCGGTCCACGCGCGGCCTCCTGAGCCCCGATCGCTCCACGCGCCGTCGCCGAGCCGCGATCGGTCCACGCGCGGCCTCCTGAGGCCCGATTGGTTCACGCGCCGTATCCGAGCCCCAATGGGTCCCCGCGCCGTCTCCTGAGCCCCGATCGGTCCACGCGCGGCCTCCTGAGCTCCGATCGGTCCACGCGCCGTCGCCGAGCCGCGATCGGTCCACGCGCGGCCTCCTAAGCCCCGATCGGTCCACGCGCCGTCGCCGAACCCCAATTGGTCCACGCGCAAGCGCCTGAGCCCCAGTCGGTCCACGCGCTGTCTCCGAGCACCGATCGGTCCACGCGCGGCCTCCTGAGCCCCGATCGGTCCACGCGCCGTCGCCGAGCCGCGATCGGTCCACGCGCGGTCTCCTGAGCCCCGGTCGGGCCACGCACCGTCTCCTGAGCCCCGATCGGTCCACGCGTCGTCTTCGAGCACCGATCGCTTCACGGACCGTTTCCTGATCCCCGATCGGTCCACGCGCCGCCTCCTGAGTCCGGGTCGGTCAACGCGTCTTCTCCTGAGCCCCGATCGTTCCACGCGCCGTCTCCTGACCCCGATCGGTCCACGCGTCGTCTCCTAAGCCCCGATCGGTCGACGGGTCGTCTCCTAAGCCCCGATCGGTCGACGCGTCGTCTCCTAATCCCCGGTCGGTCCACGCGCCGTCGCCGAACCCCGATCGGTCCACGCACTGTCTCCTGATCCCCATGGGTCCACGCGGCGCCTCCGGGGCCCCGATCGATCCACGCGAGGCTCCTAAGCCCCGATCGGTCCACGTGCCGTCTCCTGAGCCCCAGTCGGTCCACGCGCTGTCTCCGAGCCCCGATCGGTCCACGCGTCGTCTCCGAGCCCCGATCGGTCCACGCGCTGTCGCCGAGTCATGATCTGTCCACGCGCGGCCTCATGAGACCCGATCGGTCCACGCGCGGTCTTCGAGCCCCGATCGGTCCACGCATGGTCTCCTAAGCCCCAATCGGTTAACGTGCCGTCTCCGAGCCCCGATCGGTCCATGCGCCGTCTCCGAGCCCCGATCGGTCCACGCACTGTCTCCTGATCCCCATGGGTCCACGCGGCGCCTCCGGGGCCACGATGGATCCACGCGAGGCTCCTAAGCCCCGATCGGTCCACGTGCCCTCACCTGAGCCCCGATCGGTCCACGCGCCGTCTTCGAGCCCCGATCGGACCACGCATCGTCTCCTAAGCCCCAATCGGTTAACGCGCCGTGTCCGAGCCCCAATCGGTCCGCGCGCCGTCGCCGAACCCCAATTGGTCCACGCGCAACCGCAAGACCCCCAGTCGGTCCACGCGCTGTCTCCGAGCCCCGGTTGGTTCACGCGCCGTATCCGAGCCCCCATGGTGCACGCGTCGTCTCCGAGCCCCGATCGGTCCACGCGCCGTCGCCGAGCCATGATCGGCCCACGCGAGGCTCCTGAGCCCCGGTCGGTCCGTGAGCCGTCTCCTGAACCCCGATCGGTCGACGCGTCGTTTCCTGAACCCCGATCAGTCCACGCGCCGTCTCCTAAGCCCGGATCGTTCCACGCGCCGTCCTCGAGCCCCGATCGGTTCACGCGCCGTCTCCTGAGCCCGGATCGATCCACGCGTCTTCTCCTGAGCCCCGACCGCTCCACGCGTCGTCTCCGAGCTCCGATCGGTCCATGCGCCGTTTCCGAGCCCCGATCGGTCCATGCGTCGTCTTCTAAGCCCCGATGCCTCCACGCGCCGTCTCCGAGCGACGATCGGTGCAGGCGCCGCTTCGTGAACCCCGATCGGTCCATGCGCTGTCTCCTGAGCCCCGATCCATCCACGCGCAGTCGCCGAGCCCCGATCGGTCCACGCGCGGTCTACTGAGCTCCGGTCGGTCCACACGCCGCTGCGAACCCCAATTGGTCCACGCGCAACCTCTCGTGCCCCAGTCGGTAAACGCGCTGTCTCCGAGCACCGATCGGTCCACGCGCCGTCTCCTTAGCCCCGATCGGTCCACGCGTCGTCTCCTAAGCCCTGAACGGTCCACGTGCCGTCTCCGAGCCCCGATGGGTCTACGCGCCGCCTCCTGAGCCCCGATCGATCCACGCATCGGCTGCTGAGCCCCGGTCGGTCCACGCGTCGCCTTCGAGCACCGATCGATCCACGCGCCGTTTCCTGGGCCCCGATCGGTCCACGCGTCGCCACGGGAGTCCCGATCGGTCTACGCGCCGTCTCATGAGCCCCGGTCGGTTCATGCGCCGTCGCTGAGCCTCGATCGGTCCACGCGCGGCCGCCTTAGCCCCGGTCGGTCCACGCGCCGTCTACGAGCCCCGATCGGTCCACGCATCGTCACCTGAGCCCCGATCGGTTAACGCGCCGTCTCCGAGCCGCGATCAGTCCACGCGCCGTCTCCTGAGCTCCGGTCGGTTCATGCGCCGTCTCCGAGCCCCGATCGATCTACGCGTCGTCTTGTAAGCCCAGATGCCTTCTCGCGCCGTCTCCGGCCCACGATCGGTCCAGGCGCCGCTTCCTGAGCCACGATCGGTCCACGCGCCTTCTCCGAGCCCCGATCGGTGCACGCGCCGTCTCCTGAGCCCCGATCGGTCCACGCGTCGTCTCCTGAGCCCCGATCGGTCCACGCGCCGTCTTCTGAGCCCCGATCGGTCCACGCGCCGTCGCCGAACCCCAATTGGTCCACGCGAAACCGCCTGAGCCCCAGTCGGTCCACGCGCTGTGTCCGAGCCCCGATCGGTCCACGTGCCGTCTCCCAGCCCCGATCGGTCCACGCGCCGTCTCCTAATCCCCAATCTGTCCACGACCCGTCTCCGGGCCCCGATCGGTGCACGCGCCGTCTCCTAAGCCCCGATCGGGCCACGCGCCGTCGCCGAGCCGCGATCGGTTCTCGCGCGGCCTCCTGAGCCCCGGTCGGTCCACGCGCCGCCTACGGAGCCCCGATCGATCCACGCGAATCTCCTGAGCTCCGGTCGGTCGACGCGCCGTCTCCTGAGCCCCGATCGGTCCACGCGTCGTCTCCTAAGCCCCGATTCGTCGACGCGTCGTCTCCTGAGCCCCGATCAATTGACGCGTCTTCTCCTGAGCCCCGATCGCTTCTCGTGCCGCCTCCTGAGCCCCACTCCGTCGAGGCGTCGTCTCCGGAGCCCCGATCAATTGACGTGTCTTCTCCTGAGCCCCGATCGCTCCTCGCGCCGTCTCCTGAACCCCGCTCGGTCAATGCGTCGTCTTCTTAGCACGGATGCCTCCACGCGCCGTCTCCGAGCCACGATCGGTCCAGGCGCCGCTTCCTGCGCCCCGATCGGTCCACGCGCCGTCTCCTAAGCCCCAATCGGTCCACGCGTCGGCTCCTAAGCCCCGATCCATCGACGCGTCGTCTCCTGAGCCCCGATCGATCCACGCGCCGCCTCCTGAGCCCCGATCGCTCCACGCGCCGTTTCCTGATCCCCGATCGGTCCACACGCCGTCTCCGAGCCCCGATCGGTCCGCGTGCCGCATTCTAAGCCACGGTTCATCCACGCGCCGTCTCCGAGCCCCGCTCCATTCACGCGTCGTCTCCTAAGCCCCGATCGGTCCACGCGCCGTCTCCTAAGCCCCTCTTGGGCCACGTGCCGTCTCCCAGCCCCGATCGGTCCACGCGCCGTCTCCTAAGCCCCAATCTGTCCACGACCCGTCTCCGAACCCCGATCGGTGCACTCGCCGTCTCCTAAGCCCCGATCGGTCCACGCGCCGTCTCCGAGCGCCGATCGGTTCACGCGCCGTCTCCTGAGCCCCGATCGCTCCACGCGACTTCTCCGAGCCCCGATCGGTCCACGCGCCGTCTCCTGAGCCCGGATCGGTCCACGCGCCGTTGCCGAACCCCAATTGGTCCACGCTCAACCGCCTGAGCCCCGGTTGTCCCACGCGCTGTCTCCGAGCCACGATCGGTCCACGCGTCGTATCCAAACCCCGATCGGTCCACGCGCCGTCGCCGAGCCATGATCGGTCCACGCGCCGTATCCTAAGCCCCGATCGGTCAACGCGCCGTCTCCGTGCCGCGATCGGTCCACGCGCCGTCTCCTGAGCCCCGATCGGTCCACGCGCCGTCTCCGAGCCCCGAACGGTTGACGCACCGTCTCCTGATCCCAATCGGTCCATGCGGCGCCTCCGGAGCCCCGATCGATCCACGCGAGTCTCCTGAGCCCCAGTCGGTCCGCTCGCCGTCTCCTGAGCCCTGATTGGTCGACGCGCCGTCTCCGTGCGCCGATCGGTTGACGCGCCGTCTCCTGAGCCCCAATCGGTCCACACGCTGTGTCGTGAGCCCCGATAGGTACACGCGTCGTCTCCTACGCCCGATCGGTCCACGCGTCGTCTCCTGATCCCAATCGGTCCACGCGGCGCCTCCGGAGCCCCGATCGATCTACGCGAGTCTCCTGAGCCCCAGTCGGTCCGCGCGCCGTCTCCGGAGCCCCGATCGGTCCACGCGCCGTCTCCTAAGCCCCGTTTGGTCCAAGCGTCTTCTCCTAAACCCCGGTCGGTCCTCGCGCCGTCTACGACCCCCGATCGGCTCACGCATCGTCTCCTAAGCCCCGATCGGCTAACGCGTCGACTCCGAGCCCCGATCGTTCCGCGCGCCGTCCCCGATCCCCGATCGATCCACGCGCCGTCTCCGAGCGCCGATCCGTTCACGCGCCGTCACCCGAGCCCCGATCGTTCCACACGCCGTCTCCGAGTCCCGATCGGTCCACGCTCCGTCTCCTGAGCCCGGATTGTTCCACGCGTCGTCTCCTGATCCCCGATCCGTAAACGCGTCGTCTCCTAAGCCCCGATCGGTCCACGCATCGTCTCCTAAGCCCCGATTGGCTAACGCGTCGACTCCGAGCCCCGATCGTTCCACGCGCCGTCCCCGATCCCCGATCGATCCACGCGCCGTCTCCGAGCGCCGATCCGTTCACGCGCCGTCACCCGAGCCCCGATCGTTCCACACGCCGTCTCCGAGTCCCGATCGGTCCACGCTCCGTCTCCTGAGCCCGGATTGTTCCACGCGTCGTCTCCTGATCCCCGATCCGTAAACGCGTCGTCTCCTAAGCCCCGATCGGTCCACGCGGCGTCTCCGAGCCCCAATCGGTCCACACGCCGTATCCGAGCCCCGATCGGTCCGCGTGACGCATTCTAAGCCACGGTCCGTCCACGCGTCGTCTCCGAGCCCCGATCGGTCTACGCGCCGTCGCCGAGCCATGATCGGTCCACGCGCGGCCTCATGAGCCCCGATCGGTCCACGCGCCGTCTCCTGAACCCCGCTCGGTCAATGCGTCGTCTTCTTAGCACGGATGCCTCCACGCGCCGCTTCCTGCGCCCCGATCGGTCCACGCGCCGTCTCCTAAGCCCCAAATCGGTCCACGCGGCGTCTCCGAGCGCCGATCATTTAACGCGCCGTCTCCTGAGACCCGATCGTTCCACGCGCCGTCTCCGAGCCCTGATCGGTCCGCGTGCCGCATTCTAAGCCACGGTCCATCCACGCGCCGTCTCCGAGCCCCGCTCCATCCACGCGTCGTCTCCTAAGCCCCGATCGGTCCACGCGCCGTCTCCTAAGCCCCGATTGATCCACGCGCCGTCTCCCAGCCCCGATCGATCCACGCGCCGTCTCCTAAGCCCCGATCGGTTCACGCGCCGTCTCCGGAGCCCCGGTAGATCGACGCGAGTCTCCTAAGCCTCGACCGGTCCACGCGCCGTCCCCTGAGCCCCGATCGATCCACGCGCCGTCTCCGAGCCCCAGTCGGTCCACGCGCTGTCTCCGAGCACCGATCGGTCCACGCGCCGTCTCCGAGCGCAGATCATTTCACGCGCCGTCTCCTGAGCCCCGATCGTTCCACGCGCGGGCTCCTGAGGCCCCATCGGTCCACGCGTCGCCTTCTAACCCCGGACGGTCCACGCGTCGTCTTCTAAGCCCCGATCGGTCCACGCGCCGTTTTCCGAGCCCCGATCGGTCCACGCACCATCTCCTGCTCCCCAATCGGTCCACGCGCCGCCTCCGGAGCCCCGATCGATCCACGCGAAATCTGCTGAGCTCCGGTCGGTCCACGCGCCGTTTCCTGAGCCCCGTTCGGCCCACGCGCCGTCTCCTAAGCCCCGATCGGTCCACGCGTCGTCTCCTGATCTCCGATCGCTCCACGCGCCGTCTCCGAGCCCCGATCGGTCCACGCGCCATCTCCTGAGCCCGGATCGGACCACGCGCCGTCGCCGAACCCCAATTGGTCCACGCGCAACCGCCTGAGCCCCGGTTGGTCCACGCGCTGTCTCCGAGCCCCGATCGGTCCACGCGTCGTATCCGAACCCCGATCGGTCCACGCGCCGTCGCCGAGCCATGATCGGTCCACGCGCGGCCTCCTGAGCCCCGATCGGCCCACGCGCCGTCGACGAGCTGCGATCGGTCCACGCGTGGCCTCCTGAGCCCCGGTTGGTTCACGCGCCGTATCCGAGGCCCCATCGGTCCACGCGTCGTCTCCGAGCGCCGATCGGTCCACGCGCCGCCTTCGTGCCCCGATCGGTCCACGCACCGCCTCCTGATCCCCATCGGTCCACGCGCCGTCTCCTGAGCCACGATCGATCCACATGCCGTCTCCGAGCCCCGATCGGTCCGCGTGCCGCATTCTAAGCCACGGTCCATCCACGCGTCGTCTCCGAGCCCCGATCGGTCCACGAGCCGTCTCCTGAGCCCCGGTTGGTTCACGCACCGTCTCCTGATCCCCATCGGTCCACGCGGCGCCTCCGGAGCCCGGATCGATCCACACGAGTCTCCTGAGCCCCGGTCGGTCCGCGCGCCGTCACCTGAGCCCCGATCGCTCCACACGCCGCTTCGAGAGCGCCGATCGGTGCACGCGCCGTCTCCTAAGCCCCGATGGGTCCACGCGCCTTCTCCTCATCCCCGATCGGTCCACGCGCCGTCTCGGAGCGCCGATTGGTTCACGCGCCGTCTCCTGAGCCCCGATCGCTCCACGCGCCGTCTCCTGAGCCCCGATCGTTCCACGCGCCTTCTCCTAAGCCACGATCGGTCCACGCGCCGTCTCCGAGCGCCGATCATTTCACGCGCCGTCTTCGAGCTCCGATCGGTCCACACGCCGTCTCCGAGCCCCGATGGGTCTACGCGTCGCCTCCTGAGCCCCGGTCGGTCCACGCGCCGTCTCCGGGCCCCGATCGGGCCACGCACCATCTCCTGCTCTCCAATCGGTCCACGCGCCGCCTCCGGAGCCCCGATTGATCCACGCTAGGCTCCTGAGCCCCGATCGGTCCACGCGTCGTCTCCTAAGCCCCGATCGGTCCACGCGTCGTCTCCTAAGCCCCGATCGGTCCACGCGCCGTCTCCGAGCCCCGATCGGTCCACGCACCGTCTCCTCATCCCCATCGGTCCACGCGGCGCCTCCGGAGCCCCGATCGATCCACGCGAGTCTCCTGAGCCCCGGTCGGTCCGCGCGCCGTCTCCTGAGCCCTAATCGGTCCACGCGTCGTCTCCTGAGCCCCGATCGCTCCACACGCCGTTTCCTGAGCCACGATCGGTCCACGCGTCGTCTTCAAAGCCCCGATCCGTACACGCGTCGTCTCCGAGCCTCGATCGGTCCACGCGCCGTCGCCGAGCCCCGATCGGTCCACGCGCGGCCTCCTGAGCCCCGATCGGTCCACGCTCCGTCTCCTGAGCCCGGATCGTTCCACGCGTCGTCTCCTGATCCCCGATCCGTAAACGCGTCGTCTCCTGAGCCCCAATCGGCCCACACGCAGTCTCGTGAGCCCCGATAGGTACCCGCGCCGTCTACTGAGCTCCGATCGTTCCACGCGCCGTCTCCGAGCCCCGATCGGTCCAGGCGCCGTCTCCTGAGCCCCAATCGGTCCACACGCTGTCTCGTCAGCCCCGATAGGTACACGCGTCGCGTCCTACGCCCCGATCGGTCCACGCGTCGTCTCCTAAGCCCCGATCGTTCCACGCGTCGTCTCCTGATCCCCGATCCGTAAACGCGTCGTCTCCTGAGCCCCAATCGGCCCACACGCAGTCTCGTGAGCCCCGATAGGTACCCGCGCCGTCTACTGAGCTCCGATCGTTCCACGCGCCGTCTCCGAGCCCCGATCGGTCCAGGCGCCGTCTCCTGAGCCCCAATCGGTCCACACGCTGTCTCGTCAGCCCCGATAGGTACACGCGTCGCGTCCTACGCCCCGATCGGTCCACGCGTCGTCTCCTGTGCCCCGATCGATCCACGGGTCGTCTCCTCAGCCCCGATCGCTCCACGCGCCGTCTCCGAGCGCCGATAGGTGCACGCGCCGTCTCCTGAGCCCCGATCGTTCCACACGCCGCCTCCTTAGTCCCGGTCGGTCCACGCGCCGTCTCCTGAGCCCCGGTCGGTCCGCGCGCCGTCACCTGAGCCCCGATCGGTCGACGCGTCGTCTTCTGAGCCCCGATCGACCCATGCGTCGTCTCCTGAGCCCCGACCGCTCCACACACCCTTTCCTGAGCCCCCATCGGTCCACGCATCGTCTCCGAGCACCGATCGGTTCACGCGCCGTCCCCGAAGCCCCGATCGGTCGACGCGCCGTCTCCGAGCGCCGATCGGTTCACGCGCCGTGTCCTGAGCCCCGATCGTTCCACGCGCCGTCTCCGAGCTCCGATCGGTCGACGCGTCGTCGCCTACACCCCAATCCGTCCACGCGTCGTCTCCTGAGCCCCGATCGCTCCACGCGCCGTCTCCGAGCCCCGATCGGTCCACGCGTCGTCTCCGAGCACCGTTCGGTCCACGCACCGTTTCCTGAGCCCCGATCGGTCTATGCGTCGTCTTTTAAGCCCCGATATCTCCACGAGCCGTCTCCGAGCCACGATCGGTCCAGGCGCCGCTTCCTGAGCCCCGATCGGTCCACGCGTCCTCGCCTAAGCCCCAATCGGTCCACGCGTCGTCTCCTAAGCCCCGATCGGTCCGTGCGCCGTCTCCGGAGCCCTGATCGATCCACGCGAATCACCTGAGCTCCGGTCGGTCCTCGTACCGTCTCCGAGCCCCGATCAGTCCACGTACCGTCTCCGAAGCCCCAATCGCTCCACGCGCCGTCTCCTACGCTCCAATCGGTCCACGCGCCGTCTCCTCAGCCCCGATACGTCGACGCGCAGTCGCCGAGCCGCGATCGGTCCACGCGCGGCCTCCTGAGCCCCGGTCGGTCCGCGCACCGTCATCTGAGCCCCGATCGGTCGATGCGTCGTCTCCGAGACTCGATCGGTCCACGCCCCGTCGCCGAGCCCCGATCGGTCCAGGCGTGGCCTCCTGAGCCGCGGCCGGTCCACGCGCCGTTTCCTGACCCCCGATCGGTCCACGCGTCGTTTTCTAAGCCCAGAGGCCTCCTTGCGCCGTCTCCCAACCACGATCGGTGCAGGCGCCGCTTCCTGAGCCCCGATCGGTAAACGCGTTTTCTCCTAAGCCCCGATCGGTGCACGCGCCGTCTCCTGAGCCCCGATCGTTCCACACGCCGCCTCCTAAGCCCCGATCTGTCCAGGCGTCGTCTCCTAAGCCCCGGCCGGTCCACGCGCCGTTTCCTGACCCCCGATCGGTCCACGCGTCGTTTTCTAAGCCCAGAGGCCTCCTTGCGCCGTCTCCCAACCACGATCGGTGCAGGCGCCGCTTCCTGAGCCCCGATCGGTAAACGCGTTTTCTCCTAAGCCCCGATCGGTGCACGCGCCGTCTCCTGAGCCCTGATCGTTCCACACGCCGCCTCCTAAGCCCGGATCGTTCCACGCGTCGTCTCCTGATCCCCGATCCGTAAACGCGTCGTCTCCGAGCCTCGATCGGTCCACACGCCGTGTCCGATCCCCGCTCGGTCCGCGTGCCGCATTCTAAGCCGCGGTCCGTCCACGCGCCGTCTCCGAGCACCGATCGGTCCACGCGCCGTCTCAAAGCGCCGATCATTTCACGCGCTGTCTCCTGAGCCCGGATCGGTCCACGCCACGTCTCCGAGCTCCGATCGGTCCACGCGCCGTTTCCGAGCCCCGATCGGTCCATACGTCGTCTCCGAGTTCGGATCGGTCCACGCGCCGTTTCCGAGCCCCGATCGGTCCGCGCGCCGTCTCCTGAGCCCCGGTGGGTCCACGCGCCGCCTCCTGAGCCCCGATCGGTCAACGCATCGTCTCCTAATCCCCGATACGTTCACACGCCGTCTCCGAGCCCCGATCGGTCCACGCGCCGTCGCCGAGCCTCGATCGGTCCACGCGCGGCCTCCGTAGCCCCGATCGGTCTACGCGCCGTCTCCTGAGCCCCGATCGGTCCACGCGCCGTCTCCGAGCCACGATCGGTCCGTGCGCCGCTTCCAGAGCCCCGATCGGTCCACGCGTCATCTCCTGATCTCCGATCGGTTCACGCGCCGTCTCCTAAGCCCCGATCGGTCCACGCGCCGTCTCCGAGCCCCGATCGGTTCACGTGCCGTCTCGTGAGCCCCGATCGTTCCACGCGCCGTCTCCGAGCCCCGATCGGTCCACGCCCCGTCGCCGAGCCCCGATCGGTCCAGGCGTGGCCTCCTGAGCCGCGGCCGGTCCACGCGCCGTTTCCTGACCCCCGATCGGTCCACGCGTCGTTTTCTAAGCCCAGATGCCTCCTTGCGCCGTCTCCCAACCACGATCGGTGCAGGCGCCGCTTCCTGAGCCCCGATCGGTCCACGCGTTTTCTCCTAAGCCCCGATCGGACCACGCGTCGTCTCCTCAGCCCCGATCGGTCGACGCGTCGTCTCCTGTGCCCCGATCGATCCACGCGTCGTCTCCTCAGCCCCGATCGCTCCACGCGCCGTCTCCGAGCGCCGATCGGTGCACGCGCCGTCTCCTGAGCCCCGATCGTTCCACACGCCGCCTCCTAAGCCCCGATCGGTCCAGGCGTCGTCTCCTAAGCCCCGACCGGTGCAGGCGCCGCCTCCTGAGCCCCGATCGGTCCACGCGCCGTCTCCTAAGCCCCGATTGATCCACGCGCCGTCTCCGAGCACCGATCGCTTCACGCGCCGTCTCCTGTGCTCCGATCGTTCCACGCGCCGTCTCCGAGCCCCGATCGGTCCACGCGCCGTCTCATGAGCCCCGATCGGTCCACGCGTCGGCTCCTAAGCCTCGATCGGTCCACGCGCGGCCTCCTTAGCCCCGGTCGGTCCACATGCCGTCTCCTGAGCCCCGATACGTCCACGCGCAGTCGCCGAGCCCCGATCGGTCCACGCATCGTCTCCTAAGCCCCGATCCATCGACGCGTCATTTCCTGAGCCCCGATCGCTCCAAGCGCCGTTTTCTGAGCACCGTTCTGTCCACGCGTCGTCTTCAAAGCCCCGATGCCTCCACGCGCCGTCTCCGAGCCACGATCGGTCCGTGCGCCGCTTCCAGAGCCCTATCAGTCCAGGCGTCCTCTGCTGATCTCCGATCGGTCGACGCGCCGTCTCCTAAGCCCCGATCGATCCACGCACCGTCTCCGAGCACCGATCGGTCCACGCGTTGTCTCCGAAGCCCCGATCGGTCCACACGCCTCCTCCGAGCGCCGAGCGGTCCACGCGCCGTCGCTGGACCCGAATTGGTCCACGCGCAACCGCCTGAGCCCCAGTCGGTCCACGCGCTGTCTCCGAGCGCCGATCGGTCCACGCGCCGTTGCCGAGCTATGATCGGTCCACGCGCGGTCTCCTGAGCCCCGATCGGTCCACGCGTCCTCGCCTAAGCCCCAATCGGTCCACGCGTCGTCTCCTAAGCCCCGATCGGTCCGTGCGCCGTCTCCGAGCCCCGATCGGTCCACGCACCATCTCATGCTCCCCAATCGGTCCATGCGCCGCCTCCGGAGCCCTGATCGATCCACGCGAATCACCTGAGCTCCGGTCGGTCCTCGTACCGTCTCCGAGCCCCGATCAGTCCACGTACCGTCTCCGAAGCCCCAATCGCTCCACGCGCCGTCTCCTACGCTCCAATCGGTCCACGCGCCGTCTCCTCAGCCCCGATACGTCGACGCGCAGTCGCCGAGCCGCGATCGGTCCACGCGCGGCCTCCTGAGCCCCGGTCGGTCCGCGCACCGTCATCTGAGCCCCGATCGGTCGATGCGTCGTCTCCGAGACTCGATCGGTCCACGCCCCGTCGCCGAGCCCCGATCGGTCCAGGCGTGGCCTCCTGAGCCGCGGCCGGTCCACGCGCCGTTTCCTGACCCCCGATCGGTCCACGCGTCGTTTTCTAAGCCCAGAGGCCTCCTTGCGCCGTCTCCCAACCACGATCGGTGCAGGCGCCGCTTCCTGAGCCCCGATCGGTAAACGCGTTTTCTCCTAAGCCCCGATCGGTGCACGCGCCGTCTCCTGAGCCCCGATCGTTCCACACGCCGCCTCCTAAGCCCCGATCGGTCCAGGCGTCGTCTCCTAAGCCCCGGCCGGTCCACGCGCCGTTTCCTGACCCCCGATCGGTCCACGCGTCGTTTTCTAAGCCCAGAGGCCTCCTTGCGCCGTCTCCCAACCACGATCGGTGCAGGCGCCGCTTCCTGAGCCCCGATCGGTAAACGCGTTTTCTCCTAAGCCCCGATCGGTGCACGCGCCGTCTCCTGAGCCCCGATCGTTCCACACGCCGCCTCCTAAGCCCGGATCGTTCCACGCGTCGTCTCCTGATCCCCGATCCGTAAACGCGTCGTCTCCGAGCCTCGATCGGTCCACACGCCGTGTCCGATCCCCGCTCGGTCCGCGTGCCGCATTCTAAGCCGCGGTCCGTCCACGCGCCGTCTCCGAGCACCGATCGGTCCACGCGCGGTCTCAAAGCGCCGATCATTTCACGCGCTGTCTCCTGAGCCCGGATCGGTCCACGCCACGTCTCCGAGCTCCGATCGGTCCACGCGCCGTTTCCGAGCCCCGATCGGTCCATACGTCGTCTCCGAGTTCGGATCGGTCCACGCGCCGTTTCCGAGCCCCGATCGGTCCGCGCGCCGTCTCCTGAGCCCCGGTGGGTCCACGCGCCGCCTCCTGAGCCCCGATCGGTCAACGCATCGTCTCCTAATCCCCGATACGTTCACACGCCGTCTCCGAGCCCCGATCGGTCCACGCGCCGTCGCCGAGCCTCGATCGGTCCACGCGCGGCCTCCGTAGCCCCGATCGGTCTACGCGCCGTCTCCTGAGCCCCGATCGGTCCACGCGCCGTCTCCGAGCCACGATCGGTCCGTGCGCCGCTTCCAGAGCCCCGATCGGTCCACGCGTCATCTCCTGATCTCCGATCGGTTCACGCGCCGTCTCCTAAGCCCCGATCGGTCCACGCGCCGTCTCCGAGCCCCGATCGGTTCACGTGCCGTCTCGTGAGCCCCGATCGTTCCACGCGCCGTCTCCGAGCCCCGATCGGTCCACGCCCCGTCGCCGAGCCCCGATCGGTCCAGGCGTGGCCTCCTGAGCCGCGGCCGGTCCACGCGCCGTTTCCTGACCCCCGATCGGTCCACGCGTCGTTTTCTAAGCCCAGATGCCTCCTTGCGCCGTCTCCCAACCACGATCGGTGCAGGCGCCGCTTCCTGAGCCCCGATCGGTCCACGCGTTTTCTCCTAAGCCCCGATCGGACCACGCGTCGTCTCCTCAGCCCCGATCGGTCGACGCGTCGTCTCCTGTGCCCCGATCGATCCACGCGTCGTCTCCTCAGCCCCGATCGCTCCACGCGCCGTCTCCGAGCGCCGATCGGTGCACGCGCCGTCTCCTGAGCCCCGATCGTTCCACACGCCGCCTCCTAAGCCCCGATCGGTCCAGGCGTCGTCTCCTAAGCCCCGACCGGTGCAGGCGCCGCCTCCTGAGCCCCAGTCGGTCCACGCGCGGCCTCCTGAGCCCCGATCGGTCGACGCGTCGTCTCCTGAGCCCCGATCGATCCACGCGTCGTCTCCTGAGCCCCGATCGCTCTAGGCGCCGTTTTCTGAGCACCGTTCGGTCCGCGCGTCGTCTTCAAAGCCCCGATGCCTCCCCGCGCCGTCTCCGAGCCACGATCGGTCCGTGCGCCGCTTCCAGAGCCCTATCGGTCCACGCGTCCTCTCCTGATCTCCTACTCGTCCACGCGCAACCGCCTGAGCCCCAGTCGGTCCGCGCACTGTCTCCGAGCCCCGATCGGTCCACGCGCCGTCTTCGAGCCCCGATCGGTCCACGCAACGTCTCCTAAGCCCCAATCGGTTAACGCGCCGTCTCCTGAGCCCCGATCGTTCTACGCGCCGTCTCCGAGCCCCGATCCGTCCACGCGCAGTCGCCGAGCCCCGATCGGTTCACGCGCGGTCTCCTGAGCCCCAGTCGGTACACGCGCTGTCTCCCAGCCCCGATCGGTCCACGCATCGTCTCCTAAGCCCCGCTCGGTTAACGCGTCGTTTCGGAGCCCCGATCGGTCTACGCGTCGTCTCCTGAGCCCCGATCGTTCCACGCGCCGTCTCCGAGCGTCGATCGGTCCACGCGCCGTCTCCTGAGCCCCGATCGCTCCACGCGCCGTCTCCTGAGCTCTGGTCGGTCCACGATTCGTCTCCTAAGCCCCGATCGCTCCACGCGCCGTCTCCTGAGCCCGATCGGTCCAGGCATCGTCTCCTGCGCCCCGGTTGGTTCACGCGCCGTATCCGAGCCCCTATCGCTCCACGCGTCGTCTCCGAGCCCCGATCGGTCCACGCGCCGTCGCCAAGCCATGATCGCTCCACGCCCGGCCTCCTGAGCCCCGACCGGTCCACGCGCCGTCTCCAAGCCCCGATCCGTCGCCGCGTCGTGTCCTGAGCCCCGATCAATTGACGTGTCTTCTCCTGAGCCCCGATCGCTCCTCGCGCCGTCTCCTGAACCGCGATCATTCCACGCGCCTTCTCCTAAGCCACGATCGGGCCACGCGGCGTCTCCGAGCCCCAGTCGGTCCACGCGCTGTCTCCGAGCACCGATCGGTCTACGCGTCGTCTCCGTGCCCCGATCGGTCCACGCGCCGTCGCCGAGCCATGATCGGTCCACGCGCGGCCTCCTGAGCCCCGATCGGTCCACGCGCCGTCGCCGAGCCGCGATCGGTCCACACGCGGCCTCCTGAGCCCCGGTCGGTTCACGCGCCGTACCCGAGCTCCAATCGGTCCACGCGCCTTCTCCTGAGCACCGATCGTTCCACGCGCCGTCTCTGAGCCCCGATCGTTCCACGCGGCGTCTCCTGAGCCCCAATTGGTCCACACGCTGTGTCGTGAGCCCCGATAGGTACACGCGTCGTCTACTACGCCCGATCGGTCCACGCGTCGTATCCTGAGCCCCGATCGTTCCACGCGCCGTCTCCGAGCCGCGATCGGTCCACGCGCCGTCTCCTGAGCCCCGATCGGTCCACGCGCCATCTCCGAGCCCCGAACGGTTCACGCACCGTCTCCTAGTCCCAATCGGTCCACGCGGCGCCTCCGGAGCCCCGATCGATCCACGCGAGTCTCCTGAGACCCAGTCGGTCCGCGCGCCGTCTCCTGAGCCCCGATTGTTCGACGCGTCGTCTCCTGAGCCCCGATCGAACCACCCGTCGTCTCCTGAGCCCAGATCGCGCCACACGCCGTTTCCTGAGCCCCGATCGGTCCACGCGTCGTCTTCAAAGCCGCGATGCCTCCACGCGCCGTCTCCGAGCCACGATCGGTCCGTGCGCCGCTTCCACAACCCCGATCGGTCCACGCGTCACCTCCTGATCTCCGATCGGTCCACGCGCCGTCTCCGAGCGCCGATCAGTTCATGCGCCGTCACCCGAGCCCCGATCGTTCCACACGCCGTCTCCGAGCCCCGATCGGTCCACGCTTCGTCTCCTGAGCCCGGATCGTTCCACGCGTCGTCTCCTGATCCCCGATCCGTAATCGCGTCGTCTCCGAGCCTCGATCGGTCCACACGCCGTGTCCGATCCCCGATCGGTCCGCGCGGCGTCTCCGGAGCCCCGATCGATCCACGCGAGTCTCCTGAGCCCCGGTCGGTCCGCGCGCCGTCATCTGAGCCCCGATCGGTCGACGCGTCGTCTCCGAGACTCGATCGGTCCACGCGCCGTTGCCGAGCCCCGATCGGTCCACGCGCGGCCTCCTGAGCCCCGATCGTTCCACGCGTCGTCTCCTAAGCCCCGATCGGTCCACGCGCCGTCTCCGGGCCCCGATCGGTCCACGCACCATCTCCTGCTCTCCAATCGGTCCACGCGCCGCCTCCGGAGCCCCGATCGATCCACGCTAGGCTCCTGAGCCCCGGCCGGTCCGCGCGCCGTCTCCTGAGCCCCGAACGGTCGACGCGTCGTCTCCTGAGCCCCGATCGATCCACGCGCCGTCTCCTAAGCCCCGATCGGTGCACGCGCCGTCTCCGAGCGCCGATCGGTTCGCGCGCCGTCTCCTGAGCCCCGATCATTCCACGCGATGTCTCCCAGCCCCGATCGGTCCACGAGCCGTTTTCTCAGCACCGTTCGGTCCACGCGTCGTCTTCAAAGCCCCGATGCCTCCACGCGCCGTCTCCGAGCCACGATCGGTCCGTGCGCCGCTTCCAAAGCCCTATCAGTCCAGGCGTCCTCTCCTGATCTCCGATCGCTCCACGCGCCGTCTCCTGAGCTCTGGTCGGTCCACGATTCGTCTCCTAAGCCCCGATCGCTCCACGCGCCGTCTCCTGAGCCCGATCGGTCCAGGCATCGTCTCCTGCGCCCCGGTTGGTTCACGCGCCGTATCCGAGCCCCTATCGCTCCACGCGTCGTCTCCGAGCCCCGATCGGTCCACGCGCCGTCGCCAAGCCATGATCGCTCCACGCCCGGCCTCCTGAGCCCCGACCGGTCCACGCGCCGTCTCCAAGCCCCGATCCGTCGCCGCGTCGTGTCCTGAGCCCCGATCAATTGACGTGTCTTCTCCTGAGCCCCGATCGCTCCTCGCGCCGTCTCCTGAACCGCGATCATTCCACGCGCCTTCTCCTAAGCCACGATCGGGCCACGCGGCGTCTCCGAGCCCCAGTCGGTCCACGCGCTGTCTCCGAGCACCGATCGGTCTACGCGTCGTCTCCGTGCCCCGATCGGTCCACGCGCCGTCGCCGAGCCATGATCGGTCCACGCGCGGCCTCCTGAGCCCCGATCGGTCCACGCGCCGTCGCCGAGCCGCGATCGGTCCACACGCGGCCTCCTGAGCCCCGGTCGGTTCACGCGCCGTACCCGAGCTCCAATCGGTCCACGCGCCTTCTCCTGAGCACCGATCGTTCCACGCGCCGTCTCTGAGCCCCGATCGTTCCACGCGGCGTCTCCTGAGCCCCAATTGGTCCACACGCTGTGTCGTGAGCCCCGATAGGTACACGCGTCGTCTCCTACGCCCGATCGGTCCACGCGTCGTATCCTGAGCCCCGATCGTTCCACGCGCCGTCTCCGAGCCGCGATCGGTCCACGCGCCGTCTCCTGAGCCCCGATCGGTCCACGCGCCATCTCCGAGCCCCGAACGGTTCACGCACCGTCTCCTAGTCCCAATCGGTCCACGCGGCGCCTCCGGAGCCCCGATCGATCCACGCGAGTCTCCTGAGACCCAGTCGGTCCGCGCGCCGTCTCCTGAGCCCCGATTGTTCGACGCGTCGTCTCCTGAGCCCCGATCGAACCACCCGTCGTCTCCTGAGCCCAGATCGCGCCACACGCCGTTTCCTGAGCCCCGATCGGTCCACGCGTCGTCTTCAAAGCCGCGATGCCTCCACGCGCCGTCTCCGAGCCACGATCGGTCCGTGCGCCGCTTCCACAACCCCGATCGGTCCACGCGTCACCTCCTGATCTCCGATCGGTCCACGCGCCGTCTCCGAGCGCCGATCAGTTCATGCGCCGTCACCCGAGCCCCGATCGTTCCACACGCCGTCTCCGAGCCCCGATCGGTCCACGCTTCGTCTCCTGAGCCCGGATCGTTCCACGCGTCGTCTCCTGATCCCCGATCCGTAATCGCGTCGTCTCCGAGCCTCGATCGGTCCACACGCCGTGTCCGATCCCCGATCGGTCCGCGCGGCGTCTCCGGAGCCCCGATCGATCCACGCGAGTCTCCTGAGCCCCGGTCGGTCCGCGCGCCGTCATCTGAGCCCCGATCGGTCGACGCGTCGTCTCCGAGACTCGATCGGTCCACGCGCCGTTGCCGAGCCCCGATCGGTCCACGCGCGGCCTCCTGAGCCCCGATCGTTCCACGCGTCGTCTCCTAAGCCCCGATCGGTCCACGCGCCGTCTCCGGGCCCCGATCGGTCCACGCACCATCTCCTGCTCTCCAATCGGTCCACGCGCCGCCTCCGGAGCCCCGATCGATCCACGCTAGGCTCCTGAGCCCCGGCCGGTCCGCGCGCCGTCTCCTGAGCCCCGAACGGTCGACGCGTCGTCTCCTGAGCCCCGATCGATCCACGCGCCGTCTCCTAAGCCCCGATCGGTGCACGCGCCGTCTCCGAGCGCCGATCGGTTCGCGCGCCGTCTCCTGAGCCCCGATCATTCCACGCGATGTCTCCCAGCCCCGATCGGTCCACGAGCCGTTTTCTCAGCACCGTTCGGTCCACGCGTCGTCTTCAAAGCCCCGATGCCTCCACGCGCCGTCTCCGAGCCACGATCGGTCCGTGCGCCGCTTCCAAAGCCCTATCAGTCCAGGCGTCCTCTCCTGATCTCCGATCGGTCCACGCGCCGTCTCCTAAGCCCCGATCGGTGCACGCGCCGTCTCCGAGCGCCGATCGGTTCACGCGCCGTCTCCTGAGCCCCGATCATTCCACGCGATGTCTCCGAGCCCCGATCGGTCCACGCGCCGTCTCCTAAGCCCCGATCGGTCCACGCGCCGTCTCCGAGCGCCGATCGGTCCACGCGCGGTCTCCAAGCCTCGATCCGTACACGCGCCGTCTCCGAGCCCCGATCGGTCCACGCGTCGTCTCCGAGCACCGTTCGGTCCACGCGCCGTTTCCTGAGCCCCGATCGGTCCATCCGTCGTCTTTTAAGCCCCGATACCTCCACGCACCGTCTCCGAGCCACGATCGGTCCAGGCGCCGCTTCCTGAGCCCCGATCGGTCCACGCGTCGGCTCCTAAGCCTCGATAGGTCCACGCGCGGCCTCCTTAGCCCCGGTCGGTCCACGCGCCGTCTCCGAGCCGCGACCGGTCCACGCATCGTCTCCTAAGCCCCGATCGGTTAACGCGCCGTCTCCCCGCCCCGATCGGTCCGCGCGCCGTCTCCTGAGCATTGATCCGTCCACGCGCGGCGTCGAGCCGCGATCGGTCCACGCGCGGCCTCCTGAGCCCCAATCGGTCCACGCGTCGTCTGCTAAGCCCCGATCCGTCGCAGCGTCGTCCCCTGAGCCCCGATCAATTGACGCGTCTTCTCCTGAGCCCCGATCGCACCTCACGCCGTCTCCTGAGCCCCGCTCGGTCCATGCGTCGTGTTCTTAGCTCCGATGCCTCCACGCGCCGTCTCCGAGACACGATAGGTCCAGGCGCCGCTTCCTGAGCCCCGATCGATCCACGCGCCGTCTCGTAAGCCACAATCGGTCCACGCGCCGTCTCAGAGCGCCGATCATTTCACGCGCCGTCTCCTGAGCCCCGATCGTTCCACACGAGGCTCCTGAGCCCCGGTCGGTTAACGCACCGTCTCCGAGCCCCGAACGGTCCACGCGCGGTCGCCGAACCCCAATTGGTCCACGCACAACCGCCTGAGCCCCAGTCGGTTCACGCGCTGTCGCCGAACCTCGATCGGTTGACGCGCCGTCTCCTGAGCCCCGATCGTTCCACGCGCAGTCTCCGACCCCCGATCGGTCCACGCGTCGTCTCATAAGCCCCGATCGGACCACGCGCCTTCTCCTCAGCCCCGATCGGTCTACGCGCCGTCTCGGAGCACCGATTGGTTCACGCGCCGTCTCCTGAGCTCCGATCGCTCCGCGCGCCGTCTCCGAGCCCCGATCGGTCCACGCGCCGTCTCCTAAGCCCCGATCGGTCCACCCGCCGTTTCCGAGCCCCGATCAGTCCATGCGTCGTCTCAGAGCCCCGTTCGGTCCACGTCCCGTCGCCGAGCCATGATCGTTCCACGCGCGGCCTCCAGAGCCCCGATCGGTACACGCGCCGTCGCCGAGCCGCGATCGGTCCACGCGCCGTCGCCCAACCCGCCGAACCCCAATTGGTCCACGCGCATCCTCCTGAGCCCCAGTCGGTCCACGCGCCATCTCCTGAGCCCCGATCGGTCCACGCATCGTCTTCTAAGCCCCGATACGTCCACACGCCGTCTCCGATCCCCGACCGGTCCGCGTGCCGCATTCTAAGCCGCGGTCCGTCCACGCGCAGTCTTCGATCACCGATCGGTCCACGCGCCGTCTCCTGAGCCCCGATCGGTCCACGCGCCGTTTCCGAGCCCCGATCGGTCCACGCGTCGTCTCCTCAGCCCCGATCGGTCGACGCGCCGTCTCCCCGCCCCGATCGGTCCACGCGCCGTCTCCTGAGCATTGATCCCTCCACGCGCGGCGTCGAGCCGCGATCGGTCCACGCGCGGCCTCCTGAGCCCCAATCGGTCCACGCGTCGTCTCCTAAGCCCCGATCCGTCGCAGCGTCGTCCCCTAAGCCCCGATCAATTGAAGCGTCTTCTCCTGAGCCCCGATCGCACCTCACGCCGTCTCCTGAGCCCCGCTTGGTCCATGCGTCGTGTTCTTAGCCCCGATGCCTCCACGCGCCGTCTCCTGAGCCCCGGTCGGTTCATGCGCCGTCTCCGAGCCCCGATCGATCCACGCGTCGTCTTGTAAGCCCAGATGCCTTCTCGCGCCGTCTCCGGCCTACGATCGATCCAGGCGCCGCTTTCTGAGCCACGATCGGTCCACGCGCCTTCTCCGAGCCCCGATCGGTGCACGCGCCGTCTCCTGAGCCCCGATCGGTCCACGCGTCGTCCCCTGAGCCCCGATCGGTCCACGCGCCGTCTTCTGAGCCCCGATCGGTCCACGCGCCGTCGCTGAACCCCAATTGGTCCACGCGAAACCGCCTGAGCCCCAGTCGGTCCACGCGCTGTCTCCGAGCCCCGATCGGTCCACGTCCCGTCTCCCAGCCCCGATCGGTCCACGCGCCGTCTCCTAATCCCCAATCTGTCCACGACCCGTCTCCGGGCCCCGATCGGTGCACGCGCCGTCTCCTAAGCCCCGATCGGGCCACGCGCCGTCGCCGAACACCAATTGGTCCACGCGAAACCGCCTGAGCCCCAGTCGGTCCACGCGCTGTCTCCGAGCCGTGATCGGTCCATGCGTCGTCTCCGAGCCCCGATCGGTCTACGCGCCGTCGCCGAGCCATGATCGGTCCACGCGCGGCCTCCTGAGCCCCGATCGGTCCACGCGCCGTCGCCGAGCCGCGATCGGTTCTCGCGCGGCCTCCTGAGCCCCGGTCGGTCCACGCGCCGCCTACGGAGCCCCGATCGATCCACGCGATTCTCCTGAGCTCCGGTCGGTCGACGCGCCGTCTCCTGAGCCCCGATCGGTCCACGCGTCGTCTCCTAAGCCCCGATTCGTCGACGCGTCGTCTCCTGAGCCCCGATCAATTGACGCGTCTTCTCCTAAGCCCCGATCGCTTCTCGTGTCGCCTCCTGAGCCCCACTCCGTCGAGGCGTCGTCTCCGGAGCCGCGATCAATTGACGTGTCTTCTCCTGAGCCCCGATCGCTCCTCGTGCCGTCACCTGAACCCCGCTCGCTCAATGCGTCGTCTTCTTAGCACGGATGCCTCCACGCGCCGTCTCCGAGCCACGATGGGTCCAGGCGCCGCTTCCTGCGCCCCGATCGGTCCACGCGCCGTCTCCTAAGCCCCAATCGGTCCACGCGGGGTCTCCGAGCGCCGATCATTTAACGCGCCGTCTCCTGAGACCCGATCGTTCCACGCGCCGTCTCCGAGTCCCGATCGGTTCACGCGCCGTCTCCGGAGCCCCGGTAGATCGACGCGAGTCTCCTAAGCCTCGACCGGTCCACGCGCCGTCCACTGAGCCCCGATCGATCCACGCGCCGTCTCCGAGCCCCAGTCGGTCCACCCGCTGTCTCCGAGCACCGATCGGTCCACGCGCCGTCTCCGAGCGCAGATCGTTTCACGCGCCGTCTCCTGAGCCCCGATCGTTCCACGCGCGGGCTCCTGAGCCCCCATCGGTCCACGCGTCGCGTTCTAACCCCGGACGGTCCACGCGTCGTCTTCTAAGCCCCGATCGGTCCACGCGCCGTTTTCCGAGCCCCGATCGGTCCACGCACCATCTCCTGCTCCCCAATCGGTCCACGCGCCGCCTCCGGGGCCCCGATCGATCCACGCGAAATCTGCTGAGCTCCGGTCGGTCCACGCGCCGTTTCCTGAGCCCCGTTCGGCCCACGCGCCGTCTCCTAAGCCCCGATCGGTCCACGAGCCGTCTCCTGAGCCTCCATCGATCCACGCGTCGTCTTCTAAGCCCAGATGCCTCCGCGCGCCGTCTCCGAGCCATGATCGGTCCAGGCGCCGTTTCCTGAGCCCCGATCATTCCACGCGCCATCTCCGAGCCCCGATCGGTCCACGCGTCGTCCCCAAGCCCCGATCCATCGACGCGCCGTCTCCTGATGCCCAATCGGTCCACGCACTGTCTCCTGAGCCCCGATAGGTACACGCGTAGTCTCCTAAGCCCCGTTCGGTCCACGCACCGCCTCTGGAGCCCCAATCGATCAACGTGAGTCTCCTAAGCCCCGATCGGTCCACGCGCCGTCTCCTGTGCCCTGATCGGTCGACGCGTCCTCTCCTAAACCCCGATCGGTCCACGCGTCGTCTCCTAAGCCCCGATCGGTCCACACGCCGTCTCCGAGCCCCGATGGGTGCACGCGTCACCTCCTGAGCCCCGGTCGGTCCACGCGCCGTCTCCTGAGCCCCGATCGGTCCACGCGTCGTCTCCTAAGCCCCGATACGTCCACACGCCGTCTCCGATCCCCGACCGGTCCGCGTGCCGCATTCTAAGCCGCGGTCCGTCCACGCGCAGTCTTCGATCACCGATCGGTCCACGCGCCGTCTCCTGAGCCCCGATCGGTCCACGCGCCGTTTCCGAGCCCCGATCGGTCCACGCGTCGTCTCCTCAGCCCCGATCGGTCGACGCGCCGTCTCCCCGCCCCGATCGGTCCACGCGCCGTCTCCTGAGCATTGATCCCTCCACGCGCGGCGTCGAGCCGCGATCGGTCCACGCGCGGCCTCCTGAGCCCCAATCGGTCCACGCGTCGTCTCCTAAGCCCCGATCCGTCGCAGCGTCGTCCCCTAAGCCCCGATCAATTGAAGCGTCTTCTCCTGAGCCCCGATCGCACCTCACGCCGTCTCCTGAGCCCCGCTTGGTCCATGCGTCGTGTTCTTAGCCCCGATGCCTCCACGCGCCGTCTCCTGAGCCCCGGTCGGTTCATGCGCCGTCTCCGAGCCCCGATCGATCCACGCGTCGTCTTGTAAGCCCAGATGCCTTCTCGCGCCGTCTCCGGCCTACGATCGATCCAGGCGCCGCTTTCTGAGCCACGATCGGTCCACGCGCCTTCTCCGAGCCCCGATCGGTGCACGCGCCGTCTCCTGAGCCCCGATCGGTCCACGCGTCGTCCCCTGAGCCCCGATCGGTCCACGCGCCGTCTTCTGAGCCCCGATCGGTCCACGCGCCGTCGCTGAACCCCAATTGGTCCACGCGAAACCGCCTGAGCCCCAGTCGGTCCACGCGCTGTCTCCGAGCCCCGATCGGTCCACGTCCCGTCTCCCAGCCCCGATCGGTCCACGCGCCGTCTCCTAATCCCCAATCTGTCCACGACCCGTCTCCGGGCCCCGATCGGTGCACGCGCCGTCTCCTAAGCCCCGATCGGGCCACGCGCCGTCGCCGAACACCAATTGGTCCACGCGAAACCGCCTGAGCCCCAGTCGGTCCACGCGCTGTCTCCGAGCCGTGATCGGTCCATGCGTCGTCTCCGAGCCCCGATCGGTCTACGCGCCGTCGCCGAGCCATGATCGGTCCACGCGCGGCCTCCTGAGCCCCGATCGGTCCACGCGCCGTCGCCGAGCCGCGATCGGTTCTCGCGCGGCCTCCTGAGCCCCGGTCGGTCCACGCGCCGCCTACGGAGCCCCGATCGATCCACGCGATTCTCCTGAGCTCCGGTCGGTCGACGCGCCGTCTCCTGAGCCCCGATCGGTCCACGCGTCGTCTCCTAAGCCCCGATTCGTCGACGCGTCGTCTCCTGAGCCCCGATCAATTGACGCGTCTTCTCCTAAGCCCCGATCGCTTCTCGTGTCGCCTCCTGAGCCCCACTCCGTCGAGGCGTCGTCTCCGGAGCCGCGATCAATTGACGTGTCTTCTCCTGAGCCCCGATCGCTCCTCGTGCCGTCACCTGAACCCCGCTCGCTCAATGCGTCGTCTTCTTAGCACGGATGCCTCCACGCGCCGTCTCCGAGCCACGATGGGTCCAGGCGCCGCTTCCTGCGCCCCGATCGGTCCACGCGCCGTCTCCTAAGCCCCAATCGGTCCACGCGGGGTCTCCGAGCGCCGATCATTTAACGCGCCGTCTCCTGAGACCCGATCGTTCCACGCGCCGTCTCCGAGTCCCGATCGGTTCACGCGCCGTCTCCGGAGTCCCGGTAGATCGACGCGAGTCTCCTAAGCCTCGACCGGTCCACGCGCCGTCCACTGAGCCCCGATCGATCCACGCGCCGTCTCCGAGCCCCAGTCGGTCCACGCGCTGTCTCCGAGCACCGATCGGTCCACGCGCCGTCTCCGAGCGCAGATCGTTTCACGCGCCGTCTCCTGAGCCCCGATCGTTCCACGCGCGGGCTCCTGAGCCCCCATCGGTCCACGCGTCGCGTTCTAACCCCGGACGGTCCACGCGTCGTCTTCTAAGCCCCGATCGGTCCACGCGCCGTTTTCCGAGCCCCGATCGGTCCACGCACCATCTCCTGCTCCCCAATCGGTCCACGCGCCGCCTCCGGGGCCCCGATCGATCCACGCGAAATCTGCTGAGCTCCGGTCGGTCCACGCGCCGTTTCCTGAGCCCCGTTCGGCCCACGCGCCGTCTCCTAAGCCCCGATCGGTCCACGAGCCGTCTCCTGAGCCTCCATCGATCCACGCGTCGTCTTCTAAGCCCAGATGCCTCCGCGCGCCGTCTCCGAGCCATGATCGGTCCAGGCGCCGTTTCCTGAGCCCCGATCATTCCACGCGCCATCTCCGAGCCCCGATCGGTCCACGCGTCGTCCCCAAGCCCCGATCCATCGACGCGCCGTCTCCTGATGCCCAATCGGTCCACGCACTGTCTCCTGAGCCCCGATAGGTACACGCGTAGTCTCCTAAGCCCCGTTCGGTCCACGCACCGCCTCTGGAGCCCCAATCGATCAACGTGAGTCTCCTAAGCCCCGATCGGTCCACGCGCCGTCTCCTGTGCCCTGATCGGTCGACGCGTCCTCTCCTAAACCCCGATCGGTCCACGCGTCGTCTCCTAAGCCCCGATCGGTCCACACGCCGTCTCCGAGCCCCGATGGGTGCACGCGTCACCTCCTGAGCCCCGGTCGGTCCACGCGCCGTCTCCTGAGCCCCGATCGGTCCACGCGTCGTCTCCTAAGCCCCGATCGGTCCACGCGTCGTCTCCTAAGCCCCGATCCGTCGACGCGTCGTCTCCTGAGCCACGATCAATTGACGCGTCTTCTCCTGAGCCCAATCGCTCCTCGCGCCGTCTCCTGAGCCCCGATCGGTCCACGGGTCGTCTCCTAGGCCCCGATCGGTCCACGCGCCGTCTCCTGTGCCCCGATTGGTCGACGCGTCCTCTCCTAAACCCCGATCGGTCCACGCGTCGTCTCCGAGCCCCGATGGGTCCACGCGTCGCCTCCTGAGCCCCGGTCGGTCCACGCGCCGTCTCCTGAGCCCCGATCGGTCCATGCGTCGTCTTCTTAGCCCTGATGCCTCCACGCGCCGTCTCCGAGCCACGATCGGTCCAGGCGCCGCTTCCTGAGCCCCCATCGGACCATGTGCCGTCGCGTAAGCCCCAATCGGTCTACGCGCCGTCTCAGAGCGCCGATCATTTCACGCGCCGTCTCCTGAGCCCCGACCATTCCACGCCCCGCCTCCGAGCCCCGATCGGTCCACGCGCCGTCTCCTAAGCCCCTATCGGTCCACGCGCCGTCTCCGAGCGCCGATCGGTTCACGCGCCGTCTCCTGAGCCCCGATCGTTCCACGCGCCGTCTCCGACCCCCGATCGGTCCACGCGCCGTCTCATAAGCGCCGATCGGACCACGCGCCTTCTCCTCAGCCCCGATCGGTCCACGCGCCGTCTCGGAGCACCGATAGGTTCACGCGCCGTCTCCTGAGCCCCGATCGCTCCACGTGCCGTCTCCGAGCCCCGATCGGTCCACGCGTCGTCTCCTGAGCCTCGATCGCTCCACGCGCCTTTTTCTGAGAACCGTTCGGTCCACGCGTCTTCTTCAAAGCCCCGATGCTTCCACGCGCCGTCTCCGAGCTACGATCGGTCCGTGCGCCGCTTCCAGAGCACTGTCAGTCCACGCGTCGTCTCCTGATCTCCGATCGGTCGACGCGCCATCTCCTAAGCCCCGATCGGTCCACGCACCGTCTCCGAGCGCCGATCGGTGCACGCGCCGTCTCCTGAGCCCCGATCATTCCACGCGCTGTCTCCGAGCCCCGATCGGTCCACGCGTTGTCTCCTTAGCCCCGATCGGTCCACGCGCCGTCTCCGAGCGCCGAGCGGTCCACGCGCCGTCGCCGAACCCCAAATGGTCCACGCGCAACCGCCTGAGCCCCGATCGGTCCACGCGTCGTCTCCGAGCACCGATCGGTCCACGCGCCGTCGCCGAGGCATGATCGGTCCAAGCGGCCTCCTGAGCCCCGATCGGTCCACGCGCCGCCGCCGAGCCGCGATCGTTCCACGCGCGGCCTCCTGAGCCCCGATCGGTCCACGCGTCGTCTCCGAGCACCGATCGGTCCACGCGCCGTCGCCGAGGCATGATCGGTCCAAGCGGCCTCCTGAGCCCCGATCGGTCCACGCGCCGCCGCCGAGCCGCGATCGTTCCACGCGCGGCCTCCTGAGCCCCGATCGATCCACGCGTCGTCTCCGAGCACCGATCGGTCCACGCGCCGTCGCCGAGGCATGATCGGTCCAAGCGGCCTCCTGAGCCCCGATCGGTCCACACGCCGTCGCCGAGCCATGATCGGTCCACGCGGGGCTCCTGAGCCCCGGTCGGTTCACGCGCCGTCTTCGAGCCCCGATCGATCCACGCGTCGTCTTCTAAGCCCAGATGCCTCCTCGCGCCGTCTCCGAGCCCCGATCGGTCCACGCGTCGTCTCCGAGCCCCGATCGGCCCACGCGCCGTCGCCGGGCCGCGAACGGTCCACGCGCGGCCTCCTGAGCCCCGGTTGGTTCAAGCGCCGTATCCGAGCCCCAATCGGTTCACGCAAGGTCTCCTGAGCTCCGATCGGTCCACGCGCCGTCTCCTGATCTCCGATCGGTCCACACGCCATCTCCTAAGCCCCGATCATTCCACGCGCCATCTCCGAGCCCCGATCGGTCCACGCGCCGTCTCATAAGCCCCGATCGGACCACGCGCCTTCTCCTCAGCCCCGATCGGTCCACGCGCCGTCTCCGAGCGCCGATTAGTTCACGCGCCGTCTCCTGAGCCCCGATCGCTACACGCTCCGTCTCCCAGCCCCGATCGGTCCACGCGCCGTCTCCTGAACCCGGATCGGTCCACGCGCCGTCGCCGAACCCCAATTGGTCCACGCGCCACCGCCTGTGCCCCAGTCGGTCCACGCGCTGTCTCCGAGCCCAGATCGGTCCACGCGCCCTCTCCGAGCGCCGATCGGTTCACGCGCCGTCTCCTGAGCCCCGATCGTTCCACGCACCGTCTCCGAGCTCCGATCGGTCCACGCGTCGTCTCCTAAGCCCCGATCGTACCAAGCGCCTTCTACTAAGCCCCGGTCGGTCCACGCGCCTTCTCCTGAGCCCCGATCGGTTCACGCGCCGTCTCCGAGTGCCGATCATTTCACGTGACGTCTCCTGAGCCCTGATCGTTCCACGCGCCGTCTTCGAGCCCCGAGCGGTCCACGCGTCGTCTCCTGAGCCCCAATCGATCCACGCGCAGCCTCCTGAGCCCCGATCGGTCCACGCGCCGTCGCCGAACCCCAATTGGTCCACGCGAAACCGCCTGAGCCCCAGTCGGTCCACGCGCTGTCCCCGAGCCCCGATCGGTCCACGCGTTGTCTCCGAGCCCCGATCGGTCCACGCGCCGTCTTCGAGCCCCGGTCGGTTCACGCATGGTCTCCTAAGCCCCAACCGGTTAACGCGCCGTCTCCGAGCCCCGATCGGTCCACGCGCCGTCGCCGAACCCCAATTGGTCCACGCGCAACCGCCTGAGCCCCAGTCGGTCCACGCGCTGTCTCCGAGCCCCGATCGGTCCACGCGTAGTCTCCGAGCCCCGATCGGTCCACGCGCCGTCGCCGAGTCATGATCTGTCCACGCGCGGCCTCCTGAGACCCGATGGGTCCACGCGCCGTCTTCGAGCCCCGATCGGTCCACGCGCCGTCTCCTGAGCCCCGATCGATCGAGGCGTCGTTCCCTAAGCCCCGAACCATCCACGCGCTGTCTCCTAAGTCCCGATCGGTCCAGGCCCCGTCTCCGAGCGCCGATCGGTTCACGCGCCGTCTCCTGAGAACGATCCGTCCACGCGCCTTCTCCTGAGCCCCGATCGGTCGACGCGCCGTCTCGTGAGCCCCGATCGGTCCACGCGCCGTCTCCGAGCCCCGATCGGTCCACGCGCCGTCTCCTGAGCCCCGATCGGTCCACGCGTCGTTCCCGAAGCCCCGATCCATCCACGCGCAGTCTCGCGAGCCCCGATCGGTGCACGCACCGTCTCCTAAGCCCCGATCGGTCCACGCCCCGTCTCCGAGCACCGATTGGTTCACGCACCGTCTCCTGAGACTCGATCCGTCCACGCGCTGTCTCCTGAGCCCCGATCGGTCGACGCGTCCTCTGTTAAACCCCAATCGGTCCACGCCCCGTCTCCGAGCGCCGATCGGTTCACGCGCCGTCTCCTGAGTCCCGATCCGTCCACTCACTGTCTCCTGAGCCCCGGTCGGTCCACGCGCCGTCTCCTGAGCCCCGATCGGTCCACGCGTCGTTCCCTAAGCCCCGATCCATCCACACGCAGTCTCCCGAGCCCCAATCGGTCCACGCGCCGTCTCCTGAGCGCCGAGCGGTCCACGCGCCGTCGCCGAACCCCAAATGGTCCACGCGCAACCGCCTGAGCCCCGATCGGTCCACGCGTCGTCTCCGAGGGACGATCGGTCCACGCGCCGTCGCCGAGGCATGATCGGTCCAAGCGGCCTCCTGAGCCCCGATCGGTCCACGCGCCGCCGCCGAGCCGCGATCGTTCCACGCGCGGCCTCCTGAGCCCCGATCGATCCACGCGCCGTCACCGAGCCGCGATCGGTCCACGCGCGACCTCCTGAGCCCCGGTTGGTTCACGCGTCGTCTCCGAGCGCCGATCGGTCCACGCGCCGTCGCCGAGCCATGATCGGTCCACGCGGGGCTCCTGAGCCCCGGTCGGTTCACGCGCCGTCTTCGAGCCCCGATCGATCCACGCGTCGTCTTCTAAGCCCAGATGCCTCCTCGCGCCGTCTCCGAGCCCCGATCGGTCCACGCGTCGTCTCCGAGCCCCGATCGGCCCACGCGCCGTCGCCGGGCCGCGAACGGTCCACGCGCGGCCTCCTGAGCCCCGGTTGGTTCAAGCGCCGTATCCGAGCCCCAATCGGTTCACGCAAGGTCTCCTGAGCTCCGATCGGTCCACGCGCCGTCTCCTAAGCCCCGATCATTCCACGCGCCATCTCCGAGCCCCGATCGGTCCACGCGCCGTCTCATAAGCCCCGATCGGACCACGCGCCTTCTCCTCAGCCCCGATCGGTCCACGCGCCGTCTCCGAGCGCCGATTAGTTCACGCGCCGTCTCCTGAGCCCCGATCGCTCCACGCTCCGTCTCCCAGCCCCGATCGGTCCACGCGCCGTCTCCTGAACCCGGATCGGTCCACGCGCCGTCGCCGAACCCCAATTGGTCCACGCGCCACCGCCTGTGCCCCAGTCGGTCCACGCGCTGTCTCCGAGCCCAGATCGGTCCACGCGCCCTCTCCGAGCGCCGATCGGTTCACGCGCCGTCTCCTGAGCCCCGATCGTTCCACGCACCGTCTCCGAGCTCCGATCGGTCCACGCGTCGTCTCCTAAGCCCCGATCGGTCCAAGCGCCTTCTACTAAGCCCCGGTCGGTCCACGCGCCTTCTCCTGAGCCCCGATCGGTTCACGCGCCGTCTCCGAGTGCCGATCATTTCACGTGACGTCTCCTGAGCCCTGATCGTTCCACGCGCCGTCTTCGAGCCCCGAGCGGTCCACGCGTCGTCTCCTGAGCCCCAATCGATCCACGCGCAGCCTCCTGAGCCCCGATCGGTCCACGCGCTGTCTCCGAGCCCCGATCGGTCTACGCGCCGTCTCATAAGCCCCGATCGGACCACGCGCCTTCTCCTCAGCCCCGATCGGTCCACGCGCCGTCTCCGAGCGCCGATTAGTTCACGCGCCGTCTCCTGAGCCCCGATCGCTCGACGCTCCGTCTCCGAGCCCCGATCGGTCCACGCGCCGTCTCCTGAGCCCGGATCGGTCCACGCGCCGTCGCCGAACCGCAATTGGTCCACGCGCAACCGCCTGAGCCCCCGTCGGTCCACGCGCTGTCTCCGAGCCCCGATCGTTCCACGCGCCGTCTCCGAGCCTCGATCGGTCCACGCGCCGTCGCCGAGCCCCGATCGGTCCAGGCGTATCCTCCTGTGCCCCGGTCGGTCCACGTGCCTTCTCCGAGCCCCGATCATTCCACGCGCCGTCTCGGAGCCCCGATCGATCCACGCGCCGTCTCCTGAACCCCGATCTGTCCAAGCGCCGTCTCCTGAGCCCCGATCGTTCCACGCGCCTTCTCCTAAGCCACGATCGGTGCACGCGCCGTCTCCGAGCGCCGATCATTTCACGCGCCGTCTCCGAGCCCCGATCGATCCACGTGCCGTCTCCTGAGCCCCGATCGGTCCACGCGTCGTCCCCAAGCCCCGATCCATCGACGCGCCGTCTCCTGATGCCCAATCGGTCCACGCGCTGTCTCCTGAGCCCCGATAGGTACACGCGTAGTCTCCTAAGCCCCGTTCGGTCCACGCACCGCCTCTGGAGCCCCAATCGATCAACGTGAGTCTCCTAAGCCCCGATCGGTCCACGCGCCGTCTCCTGTGCCCTGATCGGTCGACGCGTCCTCTCCTAAACCCCGATCGGTCCACGCGTCGTCTCCTAAGCCCCGATCGGTCCACACGCCGTCTCCGAGCCCCGATGGGTCCACGCGTCGCCTCCTGAGCCCCGGTCGGTCCACGCGCCGTCTCCTGAGCCCCGATCGGTCCACGCGTCGTCTCCTAAGCCCCGATCGGTCCACGCGTCGTCTCCTAAGCCCCGATCCGTCGACGCGTCGTCTCCTGAGCCACGATCAATTGACGCGTCTTCTCCTGAGCCCAATCGCTCCTCGCGCCGTCTCCTGAGCCCCGATCGGTCCACGGGTCGTCTCCTAGGCCCCGATCGGTCCACGCGCCGTCTCCTGTGCCCCGATTGGTCGACGCGTCCTCTCCTAAACCCCGATCGGTTCACGCGTCGTCTCCGAGCCCCGATGGGTCCACGCGTCGCCTCCTGAGCCCCGGTCGGTCCACGCGCCGTCTCCTGAGCCCCGATCGGTCCATGCGTCGTCTTCTTAGCCCTGATGCCTCCCCGCGCCGTCTCCGAGCCACGATCGGTCCAGGCGCCGCTTCCTGAGCCCCCATCGGTCCATGTGCCGTCGCGTAAGCCCCAATCGGTCTACGCGCCGTCTCCTGAGCCCCGATCATTCCACGCCCCGCCTCCGAGCCCCGATCGGTCCACGCGTCGTCTCCGAGCACCGATCGGTCCACGCGCCGTCGCCGAGGCATGATCGGTCCAAGCGGCCTCCTGAGCCCCGATCGGTCCACGCGCCGCCGCCGAGCCGCGATCGTTCCACGCGCGGCCTCCTGAGCCCCGATCGATCCACGCGCCGTCACCGAGCCGCGATCGGTCCACGCGCGACCTCCTGAGCCCCGGTTGGTTCACGCGTCGTCTCCGAGCGCCGATCGGTCCACGCGCCGTCGCCGAGCCATGATCGGTCCACGCGGGGCTCCTGAGCCCCGGTCGGTTCACGCTCCGTCTTCGAGCCCCGATCGATCCACGCGTCGTCTTCTAAGCCCAGATGCCTCCTCGCGCCGTCTCCGAGCCCCGATCGGTCCACGCGTCGTCTCCGAGCCCCGATCGGCCCACGCGCCGTCGCCGGGCCGCGAACGGTCCACGCGCGGCCTCCTGAGCCCCGGTTGGTTCAAGCGCCGTATCCGAGCCCCAATCGGTTCACGCAAGGTCTCCTGAGCTCCGATCGGACCACGCGCCGTCTCCTGATCTCCGATCGGTCCACACGCCATCTCCTAAGCCCCGATCATTCCACGCGCCATCTCCGAGCCCCCATCGGTCCACGCGCCGTCTCATAAGCCCCGATCGGACCACGCGCCTTCTCCTCAGCCCCGATCGGTCCACGCGCCCTCTCCGAGCGCCGATCGGTTCACGCGCCGTCTCCTGAGCCCCGATCGTTCCACGCACCGTCTCCGAGCTCCGATCGGTCCACGCGTCGTCTCCTAAGCCCCGATCGGTCCAAGCGCCTTCTACTAAGCCCCGGTCGGTCCACGCGCCTTCTCCTGAGCCCCGATCGGTTCACGCGCCGTCTCCGAGTGCCGATCATTTCACGTGACGTCTCCTGAGCCCTGATCGTTCCACGCGCCGTCTTCGAGCCCCGAGCGGTCCACGCGTCGTCTCCTGAGCCCCAATCGATCCACGCGCAGCCTCCTGAGCCCCGATCGGTCCACGCGCCGTCGCCGAACCCCAATTGGTCCACGCGAAACCGCCTGAGCCCCAGTCGGTCCACGCGCTGTCTCCGAGCCCCGATCGGTCCACGCGTTGTCTCCGAGCCCCGATCGGTCCACGCGCCGTCTTCGAGCCCCGGTCGGTTCACGCATGGTCTCCTAAGCCCCAACCGGTTAACGCGCCGTCTCCGAGCCCCGATCGGTCCACGCGCCGTCGCCGAACCCCAATTGGTCCACGCGCAACCGCCTGAGCCCCAGTCGGTCCACGCGCTGTCTCCGAGCCCCGATCGGTCCACGCGTAGTCTCCGAGCCCCGATCGGTCCACGCGCCGTCGCCGAGTCATGATCTGTCCACGCGCGGCCTCCAGAGACCCGATGGGTCCACGCGCCGTCTTCGAGCCCCGATCGGTCGACGCGCCGTCTCGTGAGCCCCGATCGGTCCACGCGCCGTCTCCGAGCCCCGATCGGTCCACGCGCCGTCTCCTGAGCCCCGATCGGTCCACGCGTCGGTCCCGAAGCCCCGATCCATCCACGCGCAGTCTCGCGAGCCCCGATCGGTGCACGCACCGTCTCCTAAGCCCCGATCGGTCCACGCCCCGTCTCCGAGCGCCGATCGGTTCACGCGCCGTCTCCTGAGTCCCGATTCGTCCACTCACTGTCTCCTGAGCCCCGGTCGGTCCACGCGCCGCCTCCTGCGCTCCGATCGGTCCACGCGCAGTCTCCTGAGCCCCGATCGGTCGACGCGCCGTCTCGTGAGCCCCGATCGGTCCACGCGCCGTCTCCTGAGCCCCGATCGGTCCACGCGTCGTTCCCTAAGCCCCGATCCATCCACACGCAGTCTCCCGAGCCCCAATCGGTCCACGCGCCGTCTCCTGAGCCCCGATCGGTCCACGCGCCGTCTTCGAGCCCCGATCGGTTCACGCATCGTCTCCTAAGCCCCGATCGGTTAATGCGCCGTCTCCGAGCGCCGAGCGGCCCACGCGCCGTCGCCGAACCCCAATTGGTCCACGCGCAACCGCCTGAGTCCCAGTCGGTCCACGCGATGTCTCCGAGCCCCGATCGGTCCACGCGCCGTCTCCTCAGCCGCGATCCGTCCACGGGCCGTCTCCGAGCTGCTATCGGTAAACGCGCCGTCACCAAGCCCTGATCTGTACACGCGTCGTCTCCGAGCCCCGATCGGTCCACGCGCCGTCGCCGAGCCTCGATCGGTCCACGCGCAGCCTCCTGAGCCCCGATCGGTTCACGTGCCGGCTCCGAGCCCGATCGGTCCACGCGCCGTATCCACGCCCCGATCGATCCACGCGCCGTCTCCTGAGTCCCGATCGGTCCACGCGCCGTCTCCTGAGCCCCGATCGGTCCACGCGTCGTCTCCTAAGCCCCAATCGGTCCACGCGCCGTCTCCAAGCCCCGATCCGTCGCCGCATCGTGTCCTGAGCCCCGATCAATTGACGCGTCTTCTCCTGAGCCCCGATCGCTCCTCGCGCCGTCTCCTGAACCCCGATCATTCCACGCGCCTTCTTCTAAACCACGATCGGTCCACGCGCCGTCTCCGAGCCCCAGTCGGTCCACGCGCTGTCTCCGAGCACCGATCGGTCTACGCGTCGTCTCCGAGCCCCGATCGGTCCACGCGCCGTCTCCGAGCCCCGAACGGTTCACGCACCGTCTCCTGATCCCAATCGGTCCACGCGGCGCCTCTGGAGCCCCGATCGATCCACGCGAGTCTCCTGAGCCTCAGTCGGTCCGCGCGCTGTCTCCTGAGCCCCGATTGTTCGACGCGTCGTCTCCTGAGCCCCGATCGATCCACGCGTCGTCTCCTGAGCCCCGATCGTACCACACGCCGTTTCCTGAGCCCCGATCGCTCCACGCTCCGTCTCCCAGCCCCGATCGGTCCACGCGCCGTCTCTGAGCGCCGATCGGTTCACGCGCCGTCACCTGAGCCCCGATCGTTCCACGCGCCGTCTCCGAGCCCCGATCGGTCTACGCGCCGTTTCCTAAGCCCCGATCGGTCCACGCGCCTTCTCCTCATCCCCCATCGGTCCACGCGCCGTCTCGGAGCGCCGATTGGTTCACGCGCCGTCTCCTGAGCCCCGATCGCTCCACGCGCAGTCGCCGAGTCTCGATCAGTCCACGCGCCGTCTCCTAAGCCCCGATCGGTCCAAGCGCCTTCTGCTAAGCCCCGATCGGTCCAAGCGCCTTCGGCTAAGCCCCGATCGGTCCACGCGCCGTCTCCGAGCGCCGATCGGTTCACGCGCCGTCACCTGAGCCCCGATCGTTCCACGCGCCGTCTCCGAGCCCCGATCGATCTACGCGCCGTCTCCTAACCCCGATCAGTCCACGCGCCTTCTCCTCATCCCCCATCGGTCCACGCGCCGTCTCCGAGCGCCGATCGGTTCACGCGCCGTCTCCTGAGCTCCGATCGTTCCACGCGCCGTCTCCGAGCCCCGATCCGTCCACGCGCCGTCTCCTGAGCCCGGATCAGTCCACGCGTCATCGCCGAATCCCCGATCCGTACACGCGTCGTCTCCGAGCCCCGATCGGTCCACGCGCCGTCTCCTGAGCCCCGATGCCTCCACGCGCCGTCTCCGAGCCACGATCCGTCCGTGCGCCGCTTCCAGAGCCCTCACGGTGCACGCGTCGTCTCCTGATCTCCGATCGGTCCACACGCCATCTCCTAAGCCCCGATCATTCCACGCGCCATCTCCGAGCCCCGATCGGTCCACGCGCCGTCTCATAAGCCCCGATCGGACCACGCGCCTTCTCCTCAGCCCCGATCGGTCCACGCGCCGTCTCCGAGCGCCGATTAGTTCACGCGCCGTCTCCTGAGCCCCGATCGCTCCACGCTCCGTCTCCCAGCCCCGATCGGTCCACGCGCCGTCTCCTGAGCCCGGATCGGTCCACGCGCCGTCGCCGAACCCCAATTGGTCCACGCGCCACCGCCTGTGCCCCAGTCGGTCCACGCGCTGTCTCCGAGCCCAGATCGGTCCACGCGCCGTCTCCGAGCGCCGATCGGTTCACGCGCCGTCTCCTGAACCCCGATCGTTCCACGCACCGTCTCCGAGCTCCGATCGGTCCACGCGTCGTCTCCTAAGCCCCGATCGGTCCAAGCGCCTTCTACTAAGCCCCGATCGGTCCACGCGCCTTCTCCTGAGCCCCGATCGGTCCACGCGCCGTCTCCGAGCGCCGATCATTTCACGTGACGTCTCCTGAGCCCTGATCGTTCCACGCGCCGTCTTCGAGCCCCGAGCGGTCCACGCGCCGTCTCCTGAGCCCCAATCGATCCACGCGCAGCCTCCTGAGCCCCGATCGGTCCACGCGCCGTCGCCGAGCCGCGATCGTTCTACGCGCCGCTCCGAGCCCCGATCGGTCCACGCGCCGTCGCCGAGCTATGATCGGTCCACGCACGGCCTCCTGAGCCCTGATCGGTCCACGCGCCGTCGCCGAGCCGCGATCGGTCCACGCGCGGCCTCCTGAGGCCCGATTGGTTCTACGCGCCGCTCCGAGCCCCGATCGGTCCACGCGCCGTCTCCTGAGCCCCAATCGATCCACGCGCAGCCTCCTGAGCCCCGATCGGTCCACGCGCCGTCGCCGAGCCGCGATCGTTCTACGCGCCGCTCCGAGCCCCGATCGGTCCACGCGCCGTCGCCGAGCTATGATCGGCCCACGCCCGGCCTCCTGAGCCCCGATCGGTCCACGCGCCGTCGCCGAGCCGCGATCGGTCCACGCGCGGCCTCCTGAGGCCCGATTGGTTCACGCGCCGTATCCGAGCCCCAATCGGTCCACGCGCCGTTTCCTGAGCCCCGATCGGTCCACGCGCGGTCTCCTGAGCCCCGATCGGTCCACGCACCGTCGCCGAGCCGCGATCGGTCCACACGCGGCCTCCTAAGCCCCGATCGGTCCACGCGCCGTCGCCGAACCCCAATTGGTCCACGCGAAACCGCCTGAGCCCCAGTCGGTCCACGCGCTGTCTCCGAGCCCCGATCGGTCCACGCGTCGTCTCCGAGCCCCGATCGGTCCACGCGCCGTCTTCGAGCCCCGGTCGGTTCATGCATGGTCTCCTAAGCCCCAATCGGTTAACGCGCCATCTCCGAGCCCCGATCGGTCCACGCGCCGTCGCCGAACCCCAATTGGTCCACGCGCAACCGCCTGAGCCCCAGTCGGTCCACGCGCTGTCTCCGAGCCCCGATCGGTCCACGCGTAGTCTCCGAGCCCCGATCGGTCCACGCGCCCTTGCCGAGTCATGATCTGTCCACGCGCGGCCTCCTGAGACCCGATCGGTCCACGCGCCGTCTTCGAGCCCCGATCGGTCCACGCGCCGTCTCCTGAGCCCCGATCGATCGAGGCGTCGTTCCCTAAGCCCCGATCCATCCACGCGCTATCTCCTAAGTCCCGATCGGTCCAGGCCCCGTCTCCGAGCGCCGATCGGTTCACGCGCCGTCTCCGAGCCCCGATCGGTCCACGCGCCGTCGCCGAACCCCAATTGGTCCACGCGCAACCGCCTGAGCCCCAGTCGGTCCACGCGCTGTCTCCGAGCCCCGATCCATCCACGCGCAGTCTCCCATGCCCCAATCGGTCCACGCGCCGTCTCCTGAGCCCCGATCGGTCCACGCGCCGTCTCCTCAGCCCCGATCGGTCCACGCGTCGTCTCCGAGCACCAATCGTTCCACGCGCCATCTCCGAGCCCCGATCGGTCCACGCGCCGTCTCCTGAGCCCCGATCGGTCCACGCGCCGTCTCCTGAGCCCCAATCGGTCCACACGCTGTCTCGTGAGCCCCGATACGTACACGCGCCGTCTCCGAGCCCCCATCGGTCCACGCGTTGTCTCCTAAGCCCCGATCGGTCCACGCGCCGTCTCCGAGCCCCCATCGGTCCACGCGTTGTCTCCTAAGCCCCGATCGGTCCACGCGCCGTCTTCGAGCCCCGATCGGTCCACGCATCGTCTCCTAAGCCCCGATCGGTTAACGTGCCGTCTCCGAGCCCCGATCGGTCCACGCGCCGTCTCCTGAGCCCCGGTCGGTTCACGTGGCGTCTCCGAGCCCCGATCGGTCCACGCGCCGTCGCCGAGCCATGATCGCTCCACGCGCGGCCTCCTGAGCCCCGGTCGCGTCACGCGCCGTATCCACGCCCCAATCGATCCACGCGCCGTCTCCTGAGTCCCGATCGGTCCACGCGCCGTCTCCTGAGCCCCGATCGGTCCACGCGTCGTCTCCTAAGCCCCAATCGGTCCACGCGCCGTCTCCAAGCCCCGATCCGTCGCCGCGTCGTGTCCTGAGCCCCGATCAATTGACGCGTCTTCTCCTGAGCCCCGATCGCTCCTCGCGCCATCTCCTGAACCCCGATCATTCCACGCGCCTTCTCCTAAACCGCGATCGGTCCACGCGCCGTCTCCGAGCCCCAGTCGGTCCACGCGCTGTCTCCGAGCACCGATCGGTCTACGCGTCGTCTCCGAGCCCCGATCGGTCCACGCGCCGTCTCCGAGCCCCGAACGGTTCACGCACCGTCTCCTGGTCCCAATCGGTCCACGCGGCGCCTCTGGAGCCCCGATCGATCCACGCGAGTCTCCTGAGCCCCAGTCGGTCCGCGCGCCGTCTCCTGAGCCCCGATTGTTCGACGCGTCGTCTCCTGAGCCCCGATCGATCCACGCGTCATCTCCTGAGCCCCAATCGTACCACACGCCGTTTCCTGAGCCCCGATCGGTCCACGCGTCGTCTTCAAAGCCCCGATGCCTCCACGCGCCGTCTCCGAGCCACGATCGGTCCGTGCGCCGCTTCCACAACCCCGATCGGTCCACGCGTAATTTCCTGATCTCCGATCGGTCCACGCGCCGTCTCCTAACCCCCGATCGGTCCACGCGCCGTCTCCGAGCGCCGATCGGTTGACGCGCCATCTCCTGAGCCCCGACCGCTCCACCCGTCGTCTCCGAGCTCCGATCGGTCCAGGTGCCGTTTCCGAGCCCCGATTGGTCCATGCGTCGTCTTCGAAGCCCCGATGCGTCCACGCGCCGTCTCCGAGCCACGATCGGTGCAGGCGCCGCTTCCGGAGCCCCGATCGGTCCACGCGCTGTCTCCTGAGCCCCGATACGTCCACGCGCAGTCGCCGAGCCCCGATCAGTCCACGCGCGGCCTCCTGAGCCCCGGTCGGTTCACGCGCCGTCTCCCCGCCCCGATCGGTCCACGCGCCGTCTCCTGAGCCCTGATCCGTCCACGCGCGGCGTCGAGACGCGATCGGTCCACGCGCGGCCTCCTGAGCCCCAATCGGTCCACGCGTCGTCTCCAAAGCCACGATGGGTCCGTGCGCCGTCTCCGAGCCCCGATCGGTCCACGCACCATCTCATGCTCCCCAATCGGTCCATGCGCCGCCTCCGGAGCCCTGATCAATCCACGCGAATCTCCTGAGCTCCGGTCGGTCCTCGTACCGTCTCCGAGCCCCGATCGGTCCACGTACCATCTCCGAAGCCCCGATCGGTCCACGCGCCGTCTCCTGAGCCCCGATCGGTCCACGCGCCGCGGCGAACCCCAATTGGTCCACGCGCAACCTCTCGAGCCCCAGTCGGTAAACGCGCTGTCTCCGAGCCCCGATCGGTCCACGTATGTTCTCCTAAGCCCCAATTAGGCCCCGCGCCGTCTCCTAAGCCCCGATCTGCCGACGGGCCGTCTCCGAGCTCCGATCGGTCCACGCGCCGTCTCCAAGCCTGGATCCGTACACGCGTCGTCTCCGAGCCCCGCTCGGTCCACGCGCCATCGCCGAGCCCCGATCGGTCCACGCGCCGTCTCCTGAGCTCTGAACGGTCCACACCCCTTGTCCTGAGCCCCGATCGGCCGACGCGTCGTCTCCTAAGCCCCGACCGGTTCACGCGCCGTCTCCTGTGCACCGATTGAATCACGTGCCGTCTCCTAAGCCCCGATCGGTCCACACGTCGTCTCCTAAGCCCCAATCGGTCCACGCGTCGTCTCCTAAGCCCCGATCCGTCGCCGCGTCGTCTCCTGGGCCCCGATCGGTTAACGCGCCGTCTCCGAGCCCCGATCGGTCCACGCGCCGTCGCCGAACCCCAATTGGTCCACGCGCAACCGCCTGAGCCCCAGTCGGTCCACGCGCTGTCACCGAGCCCCGATCGGTCCACTTGTGGTCTCCGAGCCCCTATCGGTCCACGCGCCGTCGCCGAGCCACGATCGGTCCACGCGCGGCCTCCTGAGCCCCGATCGGTCCACGCGCCGTCGCCGAGCCGCGATCGGTCCACGCGCGGTCTCCTGAGCCTCGGTCGGTTCACGCGCCGTCTCCTGAGCCCCGATCGGTCCACGCGTCGTTCCCTAAGCCCCGATCGATCCACGCGCAGTCTCCAGAGGCGCGATCGGTCCACGCATCCCCTCCTGAGCCCCGGACGGTTCACACGCCGTCTCCGAGCTGCGATCGGTCCACGCATCGTCTCCTAAGCCCCGATCGGTTAACGTGCCGTCTCCGAGCCCCGATCGGTTCACGCGCCGTCTCCTGAGCCCCGATCATTCCACGCGATGTCTCCGAGCCCCGATCGGTCCACGCGCCGTCTCCTAAGCCCCGATCGGTCCACGCGCCGTCTCCGAGCGCCGATCGGTCCACGCGCGGTCTCCAAGCCTCGATCCGTACACGCGCCGTCTCCGAGCCCCGATCGGTCCACGCGTCGTCTCCGAGCACCGTTCGGTCCACGCGCCATTTCCTGAGCCCCGATCGGTCCATCCGTCGTCTTTTAAGCCCCGATACCTCCACGCGCCGTCTCCGAGCCACGATCGGTCCAGGCGCCGCTTCCTGAGCCCCGATCGGTCCACGCGTCGGCTCCTAAGCCTCGATAGGTCCACGCGCGGCCTCCTTAGCCCCGGTCGGTCCACGCGCCGTCTCCGAGCCGCGATCGGTCCACGCATCGTCTCCTAAGCCCCGATCGGTTAACGCGCCGTCTCCCCGCCCCGATCGGTCCACGCGCCGTCTCCTGAGCCCTGATCCGTCCACGCGCGGCGTCGAGCCGCGATCGGTCCACGCGCGGCCTCCTGAGCCCCAATCGGTCCACGCGTCGTCTCCTAAGCCCCGATCCGTCGCAGCGTCGTCCCCTGAGCCCCGATCAATTGACGCGTCTTCTCCTGAGCCCCGATCGCACCTCACGCCGTCTCCTGAGCCCCGCTCGGTCCATGCGTCGTGTTCTTAGCCCCGATGCCTCCACGCGCCGTCTCCGAGCACCGATCGGTCCACGCGCCGTCTCCTGAGCCCCGATCGGTCCACGCGTCGTCTCCTAAGCCCTGATCGGTCCACGTGCCGTCTCCGAGCCCCGATGGGTCTACGCGCCGCCTCATGAGCCCCGGTCGCTTCATGCGCCGTCGCCGAGCCTCGATCGGTCCACGCGCGGCCTCCTTAGCCCCGGTCGGTCCACGCGCCGTCTCCGAGCCCCGATCGGTCCACGCATCGTCACCTGAGCCCCGATCGATAAACGCGCTGTCTCCGAGCCCCGATCGGTCCACGTATGTTCTCCTAAGCCCCAATTAGTCCCCGCGCCGTCTCCTAAGCCCCGATCTGCCGACGGGCCGTCTCCGAGCTCCGATCGGTCCACGCGCCGTCTCCAAGCCTCGATCCGTACACGCGTCGTCTCCGAGCCCCGATCGGTCCACGCGCCATCGCCGAGCCCCGATCGGTCCACGCGCCGTCTCCTGAGCTCTGAACGGTCCACACCCCTTGTCCTGAGCCCCGATCGGTCCACGCGTCATCTCCTAAGCCCTGATCGGTCCACGTGCCGTCTCCGAGCCCCGATGGGTCTACGCGCCGCCTCATGAGCCCCGGTCGCTTCATGCGCCGTCGCCGAGCCTCGATCGGTCCACGCGCGGCCTCCTTAGCCCCGGTCGGTCCACGCGCCGTCTCCGAGCTCCGATCGGTCCACGCATCGTCACCTGAGCCCCGATCGGTTAACGCGCCGTCTCCGAGCCCCGATCAGTCCACGCGCCGTCTCCTGAGCCCCGGTCGGTTCATGCGCCGTCTCCGAGCCCCGATCGATCCACGCGTCGTCTTGTAAGCCCAGATGCCTTCTCGCGCCGTCTCCGGCCCACGATCGGTCCAGGCGCCGCTTCCTGAGCCACGATCGGTCCACGCGCCTTCTCCGAGCCCCGATCGGTGCACGCGCCGTCTCCTGAGCCCCGATCGGTCCACGCGTCGTCTCGTGAGCCCCCATCGGTCCACGCAGCGTTTTCTGAGCACCGTTCGGTCCACGCGTCGTCTTCAAAGCCCCGATGCCTCCACGCGCCGTCTCCGAGCCACGATCGGTCCGTGCGCCGCTTCCAGAGCCCCGATATGTGCACGCGTCTTCTCCTGATCTCCGATCGGTCCACGCGCCGTCTCATAAGCCCCGATCGGTCCACGCGCCGTCTCCGAGCGCCGATCGGTTCACGGGCCGTCTCTGAGCCGCGATCGATAAAGCCGCCGTCATCAAGCCCCGATCCGTACACGCGTCGTCTCCGAGCCCCGATGCCTCTACGCGCCGTCTCCGAGCTACGATCGGTTCAGGCGCTGCTTCCCGAGCCCCGATCAGTCCACGCGCCGTCTCCTAAGCCCCGATAGGTACACGCGTCGTCTCCTACACCCCGATCGGTCCACGCGTCGTCTCCTAAGCCCCGATCGGTCCACGCGCCGTCTCCGAGCCCAGATGCCTCCTCGCGCCGTCTCCGAGCCACGATGGGTCCAGGCGCCGTCTCCTAAGCCCCGATAGGTACACGCGTCGTCTCCTACACCCCGATCGGTCCACGCGCCGTCTCCTGAGCCCCGATCGGTCCACGCGTCGTCTCGTGAGCCCCGATCGGTCCACGCACCGTCTCCTGATCCCCATCGGTCCACGCAGCGTTTTCTGAGCACCGTTCGGTCCACGCGTCGTCTTCAAAGCCCCGATGCCTCCACGCGCCGTCTCCGAGCCACGATCGGTCCGTGCGCCGCTTCCAGAGCCCCGATCTGTGCACGCGTCTTCTCCTGATCTCCGATCGGTCCACGCGCCGTCTCATAAGCCCCGATCGGTCCACGCGCCGTCTCCGAGCGCCGATCGGTTCACGGGCCGTCTCTGAGCCGCGATCGATAAAGCCGCCGTCATCAAGCCCCGATCCGTACACGCGTCGTCTCCGAGCCCCGATGCCTCTACGCGCCGTCTCCGAGCTACGATCGGTTCAGGCGCTGCTTCCCGAGCCCCGATCAGTCCACGCGCCGTCTCCTAAGCCCCGATAGGTACACGCGTCGTCTCCTACACCCCGATCGGTCCACGCGTCGTCTCCTAAGCCCCGATCGGTCCACGCGCCGTCTCCGAGCCCAGATGCCTCCTCGCGCCGTCTCCGAGCCACGATGGGTCCAGGCGCCGTCTCCTAAGCCCCGATAGGTACACGCGTCGTCTCCTACACCCCGATCGGTCCACGCGCCGTCTCCTGAGCCCCGATCGGTCCACGCGTCGTCTCGTGAGCCCCGATCGGTCCACGCACCGTCTCCTGATCCCCATCGGTCCACGCAGCGTTTTCTGAGCACCGTTCGGTCCACGCGTCGTCTTCAAAGCCCCGATGCCTCCACGCGCCGTCTCCGAGCCACGATCGGTCCGTGCGCCGCTTCCAGAGCCCCGATCTGTGCACGCGTCTTCTCCTGATCTCCGATCGGTCCACGCGCCGTCTCATAAGCCCCGATCGGTCCACGCGCCGTCTCCGAGCGCCGATCGGTTCACGGGCCGTCTCTGAGCCGCGATCGATAAAGCCGCCGTCATCAAGCCCCGATCCGTACACGCGTCGTCTCCGAGCCCCGATGCCTCTACGCGCCGTCTCCGAGCTACGATCGGTTCAGGCGCTGCTTCCCGAGCCCCGATCAGTCCACGCGCCGTCTCCTAAGCCCCGATAGGTACACGCGTCGTCTCCTACACCCCGATCGGTCCACGCGTCGTCTCCTAAGCCCCGATCGGTCCACGCGCCGTCTCCGAGCCCAGATGCCTCCTCGCGCCGTCTCCGAGCCACGATGGGTCCAGGCGCCGCTTCCTGAGCCCTGATCGGTCCACGCGTTGTCTCCTAAGCCCCGTTCGGCCCACGCGCCGTCTCCTAAGCCCCGATCATTCCACGCGCCGTCTCCGAGCCCCGATCGGTCCACGCGCCGTCTCCTGAGCCCCGATCGGTCCACGAGTTGTTTCCTAAGCCCCGATCGGTCCACGCGTCGTCTCCTAAGCCCCGATCCGTCGACGCGTCGTCTCCTGAGCCCCGATCGATCCACGCGCCGTCTCCGAGCCCCGATCGGTCCAGACGCCGTTTCCGAGCCCCGATTGGTCCATGCGTCGTCTTCGAAGCCCCGATGCCTCCACGCGCCGTCTCCGAGCCACGATCGGTGCAGGCGCCGCTTCCTGAGCCCCGATCGGTCCACGCGCCGTCTCCTGAGCCCCGATCGGTCCACGCGTCGTCTCCGAGCACCGTTCGGTCCACGCGCCGTTTCCTGAGCCCCGATCGGTCTATGCGTCGTCTTTTAAGCCCCGATACCTCCACGCACCGTCTACGAGCCACGATCGGTCCAGGCGCCGCTTCCTGAGCCGCGATCGGTCCACGCGTCGTCTCCTAAGCCCCGATCGGTCCACGCGCCGTCTCCTAAGCCCCGATCGATCCACGCGCCGTCTCCGAGCCCCGATCGGTCCACGCATCGTCTCCTAAGCCCCGATCGGTTAACGCGCCGTCTCCCCGCTCCGATCGGTCCACGTGCCGTCTCCTGAGCCCCGATACGTCCACGCGCAGTCGCCGAGCCCCGATCAGTCCACGCGCGGCCTCCTGTGCCCCGGTCGGTTCACGCGCCGGCTCCCCGCCCCGATCGGTCCACGCGCCGTCTCCTGAGCCCTGATCCGTCCACGCACGGCGTCGAGCCGCGATCGGTCCACGCGCGGGCTCCTGAGCCCCAATCGGTCCACGCGTCGTCTCCTAAGCCCCGATCGGTCCGTGCGCCGTCTCCGAGCCCCGATCGGTCCACGCACCATCTCATGCTCCCCAATCGGTCCATGCGCCGCCTCCGGAGCCCTGATCGATCCACGCGAATCTCCTGAGCTCCGGTCGGTCCTCGTACCGTCTCTGAGCCCCGATCGGTGCACGTACCGTCTCCTCATCCCCGATCGGTCCACGCGCCGTCTCGGAGCCCGATTGGTTCACGCGCCGTCTCCTGAGCCCCGATCGCTCCACGCGCAGTCGCCGAGCCTCGATCGGTTCACGCGCGGTCTCCTGAGCCCCGGTCGGTCCACGCGCCGTCGCCGAACCCCAATTGGTCCACGCGCAACCTCGTGAGCCCCAGTCGGTACACGCGCTGTCTCCGAGCCCCGATCGGTCCCCGCATAGTCTCCTAAGCCCCGCTCGGTTAACGCGTCGTCTCGAAGCCCCGATCCGTCCAGACGCCGCTTCCTGAGCACCGACCGGTCCACGCATCGTCTCCTAAGCCCCGATCGGTTAACGTGCCGTCTCCGAGCCCCGATCGGTCCCCGCGCCGTCTCCTGAGCCCCGATGCGTCCACGCGCAGTCGCCGAGCCCCGATCGGTCCACGCGGGGTCTCCTGAGCCCCGATCGGTCCACGCGCCGTCTCCTAAGCCCCGATCGATCCACGCGCCGTCTCCGAGCGCCGCTCGGTTCACGCGCCGTCTCCTGTGCTCCGATCGTTCCACGCGCCCTCTCCGAGCCCCGATCGGTCCACTCGCTGTCTCCTGAGCCCCGATCGTTCCACACGCCGCCTCCTAAGCCCCGATCGGTCCAGGCGTCGTCTCCTAAGCCCCGACCGGTCCACGCGCCGATTTCTGAGCCCCGATCAATTGACGCGTCTTCTCCTGAACCCCGATCGCTCCTCGCGCCGTCTCCTGAGCCCCGCTCGGTCCATGCGTCGTCTTCTTAGCCCCGATGCCTCCACGCGCTGTCTCCGAGCCACGATCGGTCTAGGCGCCGCTTCCTGACCCCGATCGGTCCACGCGCCGTCTCCTAAGCCCCAATCGGTCCACGCGCCGTCTCCGAGCCCCGATCGGTCCCCGCGCCGTTTCCTGAGCCCCGATGCGTCCACGCGCCGTCTCCGAGCGCCGATCGGTTCACGGGCCGTCTCTGAGCCGCGATCGATAAAGCCGCCGTCATCAAGCCCTGATCCGTTCACGCGTCGTCTCCGAGCCCCGATGCCTCTACGCGCCGTCTCCGAGATACGATCGGTTCAGGCGCCGCTTCCCGAGCCCCGATCAGTCCACGCGTCGTCTCCTAAGCCCCGATCGGTCCACGCGCCGTCTCCGAGCCCCGATCGGTCTACGCACCGTCTCCTAAGCCCCGATCGGTCCACGCGCCTTCTCCTCATCCCCGATCGGTCCACGCACCGTCTTCGACCGCCGATTGGTTCACGCGACGTCTCCTGAGCGCCGATCGCTCCACGCGCAGTCGCCGAGCCTCGATCGGTTCTCGCGCGGTCTCCTGAGCCCCGTTCGGTCCACGCGCCGTCGCCGAACCCCAATTGGTCCACGCGCAACCTCCTGAGCCCCAGTCGGTACACGCGCTGTCTCCGAGCCCCGATCGGTCCCCGCATAGTCTCCTAAGCCCCGCTCGGTCGATGCGTCGTCTTCTTAACCCCGATGCCTCCACGCGCCGTCTCCGAGCCACGATCGGTCCACGCGCCGTCTCCTGAGCCCCGATCATTCCACGCGCCTTCTCCTAAGCCACGATCGGTCCACGCGCCGTCTCCTGAGCCCCGATCGGTCCACGCGCCGTCTCCGAGCCCCGAACGGTTCACCCACCGTCTCCTGATCCCAATCGGTCCACGCGGCGCCTCCGGAGCCCCGATCGATCCACGCGAGTCTCCTGAGCCCCAGTCGGGCCGCGCGCCGTCTCCTGAGCCCTGATTGGTCGACGCGTCGTCTTCTGAGCCCTGATCGATCCACGCGTCGTCTCCTGAGCTCCGATCGCGCCACACGCCGTTTCCTGAGCCCCGACCGGTCCACGCGTCGTCTTCAACGCCCCGATGCCTCCACGCGCAGTCTCCGAGCCACGATCGGTCCGAGCGCCGCTTCCGCAACCCCGATCGGTCCATGCGCCGTCTCCGAGCGCCGATCGGTTGACGCGCCGTCTCCTGAGCCCCGATCGTTCCACGCGCCGTCTCGTAAGCCACAATCGGTCCACGCGCCGTCTCAGAGCGCCGATCATTTCACGCGCCGTTTCCTGAGCCCCGATCGTTCCACGCGCCGTCTCCGAGCCCCGATCGGTCCACGCGGCGTCTCCTGAGCCCCGATCGGTTCACGCATCGTCTCCTAAGCCCCGATACGTCTACACGCCGTATCCGAGCCCCGATCGGTCCGCGTGACGCATTCTAAGCCACGGTCCGTCCACGCGCCGTCTCCGAGCACCGATAGGTCCACGCGCCGTCTCCTGAGCCCCGATCGGTCCACGCGTCGTCTCCTAAGCCCTGATCGGTCCACGTGCCGTCTCCGAGCCCCGATGGGTCTACGCGCCGCCTCCTGAGCCCCGATCGATCCACGCATCGTCTCCTGAGCCCCGATCGGTTAACGCGCCGTCTCCGAGCCCCGATCAGTCCACGCGCCGTCTCCTGAGCCCCGGTCGGTTCATGCGCCGTCTCCGAGCCCCGATCGGTCCACGCGTCGTCTCCGAGCCCCGATCGGTCCACGCGCCGTCGCCGAGTCATGATCTGTCCACGCGCGGCCTCCTGAGACCCGATCGGTCCACGCGCCGTCGCCGAGCCGCGATCGGTCCAAGTGCTGTCTCCGAGCCCTGATCGGTGCACGCGTCGTCTCCGAGCCTCGATCGGTCTACGCGCCGTCGCCGAGCCGCGATCGGTTCTCGCGCGGCCTCCTGAGCCCCGGTCGGTCCACGCGCCGCCTACGGAGCCCCGATCGATCCACGCGAATCTCCTGAGCTCCGGTCGGTCGACGCGCCGTCTCCTGAGCCCCGATCGGTCCACGCGTCGTCTCCTAAGCCCCGATTCGTCGACGCGTCGTCTCCTCAGCCCCGATCAATTGACGCGTCTTCTCCTGAGCCCTGATCGCTTCTCGTGCCGCCTCCTGAGCCCCACTCCGTCGAGGCGTCGTCTCCGGAGCCCCGATCAATTGACGTGTCTTCTCCTGAGCCCCGATCGCTCCTCGCGCCATCTCCTGAACCCCGCTCGGTCCATGCGTCGTCTTCTTAGCCCTGATGCCTCCACGCGCCGTCTCCGAGCCACGATGGGTCCAGGCGCCGCTTCCTGCGCCCCGATCGGTCCACACGCCGTCTCCGAGCCCCGATCGGTCCGCGTGCCGCATTCTAAGCCACGGTCCATCCACGCGCCGTCTCCGAGCCGCGCTCGATTCACGCGTCGTCTCCTAAGCCCCGATCGGTCCACGCGCCGTCTCCTAAGCCCCTATTGGTCCACGTGCCGTCTCCGAGCGCCGATCATTTCACGCGCCGTCTCCTGAGCCCCGATCGTTCCACACGCCGTCTCCGAGCCCCGATCGATCCACGCGCCGTCTCCTGATTTCCGATCGGTCCACGCGCCGTATCCTAAGCCCCGATCGGTCCACGGGCCGTCTCTGAGCGCCGATAAGTTCAAGCGCCGTCTCCTGCGCCCCGATCGTTCCACGCGGCGTCTCCGAGCCCCGATCGATCCACGCGCCGTCTCCTGAGCCCCGATCGGTCGACGCGTCGTCTTCTAAGCCTCGATCGATCCACGCGTCGTCTTCAAAGCCCCGATGCCTCCACGCGCCGTCTCCGAGCCACGATCCGTCCGTGCGCCAGTTCCAGAGCCCTCTCGGTCCACGCGTCGTCTCCTGATCTCCGATCGGTCCACACGCCATCTCCTAAGCCCCGATCATTCCACGCGCCATCTCCGAGCCCCGATCGCTCCACGCTCCGTCTCCGAGCCCCGATCGGTCCACGCGCCGTCTCCTGAGCCCGGATCGGTCCACGCGCCGTCGCCGAACCCCAATTGGTCCACGCGCAACCGCCTGTGCCCCAGTCGGTCCACGCGCTGTCTCCGAGCCCAGATCGGTCCACGCGCCGTCTCCGAGCTCCGATCGGTCCACGCGCCGTCTCCTAAGCCCCGATCGGTCCAAGCGCCTTCTGCTAAGCCCCGATCGGTCCACGCGCCGTCTCCTGAGCCCCGATCGGTCCACGCGTCGTCTCCTAAGCCCTGATCGGTCCACGTGCCGTCTCCGAGCCCCGATGGGTCTACGCGCCGCCTCCTGAGCCCCGATCGATCCACGCATCGGCTCCTGAGCCCCGGTCGGTCCACGCGTCGTCTTCGAGCACCGATCGATCCACGCGCCGTTTCCTGGGCCCCGATCGGTCCACGCGTCGCCGCCGGAGCCCCGATCGGTCTACGCGCCGTCTCATGAGCCCCGGTCGGTTCATGCGCCGTCGCCGAGCCTCGATCGGTCCACGCGCGGCCTCCTTAGCCCCGGTCGGTCCACGCGCCGTCTCCGAGCCCCGATCGGTCCACGCATCGTCTCCTGAGCCCCGATCGGTTAACGCGCCGTCTCCGAGCCCCGATCAGTCCACGCGCCGTCTCCTGAGCCCCGGTCGGTTCATGCGCCGTCTCCGAGCCCCGATCGATCCACGCGTCGTCTTGTAAGCCCAGATGCCTTCTCGCGCCGTCTCCGGCCCACGATCGGTCCAGGCGCCGCTTCCTGAGCCACGATCGGTCCACGCGCCTTCTCCGCGCCCCGATCGGTGCGCGCGCCGTCTCCTGAGCCCCGATCGGTCCACGCGTCGTCTCCTGAGCCCCGATCGGTCCACGCGCCGTCTCCTAAGCCCCGATCGGACCACGCGCCGTCGCCGAACCCCAATTGGTCCACGCGAAACCGCCTGAGCCCCAGACGGTCCACGCGCTGTCTCCAAGCCCCGATCGGTCCACGCGTCGTCTCCGAGCCCCGATCGGTCCACGCGCCGTCGCCGAGTCATGATCTGTCCACGCGCGGCCTCCTGAGACCCGATCGGTCCACGCGCCGTCTTCGAGCCCCGATCGGTCCACGCATGGTCTCCTAAGCCCCAATCGGTTAACGCGTCGTCCCCGAGCCCCGATCGGTCCACGCGCCGTCTCCTGAGCCCCGATACGTCTACGCGCAGTCGCCGAGCCCTGATCGGTCCACGCGCTGTCTCCTGAGCCCCGATAGGTACACGCGTCGTCGCCTACACCCCGATCGGTCCACGCGTCGCCTCCTAAGCCCCGATCGGTCCACGCGCCGTCTCCGAGCCCCGATCGGTCCACGCCCGTCTCCAAAGCCCCGATCGGTCAACGCGCCTTCTCCTCCGCCCCGATTGGTTCACGCGCCGTTGCCGAACCCCAATTGGTCCACGCTCAACCGCCTGAGCCCCGGTTGGTCTACGCGCTGTCTCCGAGCCCCGATCGGTCCACGCGTCGTATCCAAACCCCGATCGGTCCACGCGCCGTCGCCGAGCCATGATCGGTCCACGCGCCGTCTCCTAAGCTCAGATCGGTTCACGCGCCGTCTCCGAGCGCCGATCGGTTCACGCGCCGTCTCCTGAGCCCCGATCGGTCCACGCGCCGTCTCCGGGCCCCGATCGGTCCACGCACCATCTCCTGCTCTCCAATCGGTCCACGCGCCGCCTCCGGAGCCCCGATCGATCCACGCTAGGCTCCTGAGCCCCGGCCGGTCCGCGCGCCGCCTCCTGAGCCCCGAACGGTCGACGCGTCGTCTCCTGAGCCCCAATCGGCCCACACGCAGTCTCGTGAGCCCCGATAGGTACACGCGCCGTCTCCTGAGCTCCGATCGTTCCACGCGCCGTCTCCGAGCCCCGATCGGTCCAGGCGCGGTCTCCTGAGCCCCAATCGGTCCACACGCTGTCTCGTGAGCCCCGATAGGTACACGCGTCGCGTCCTACGCCCCAATCGGTCCACGCGTCGTCTCCTAAGCCCCGATCGGCCCACGCGCCGTCTCCAGAGCCCCGATCGTCCAACGCGCTGTCTCCGAGCACCGATCGGTCCACGCGTCGTCTCCTGATCCCCGATCGGTCCACGCGTCGTCTCCAAAGCCCTGATCGGTCCACGTGCCGTCTGCGAGCCCCGATCGGTCCACGCGCCCTCTCCTGAACCCCGATACGTCCACACGCAGTCGCCGAGCCCCGATCGGTCCACGCGCCGTCGCCGAGCCTCGATCGGTCCACGTGCGGCCTCCTGAGCCCCGGTCGGTTCACGCGCCGTCTCCGAGCCCCGATCGATCCACGCGTCGTCTTGTAAACCCAGATGCCTCCTCGCATCGTCTCCTAAGCCCCGATCGGTTAACGCGCCGTCTCCGAGCCCCGATCGGTCCACGCCCCGTCGCCGAACCCCAATTGGTCCACGCGCAACCTCCTGAGCCCCAGTCGGTCCACGCGCGGCCTCCTGAGCCATGGTCGGTTCACGCGCCGTCTCCTGAGCCCCGATCGGTCCACGCGTCGTTCCCTAAGCTCCGATCCATCCACGCGTAGTCTCCTGAGCCCCGATTGGTGGACGTGCCGTCTCCCAGCCACGATCGGTCCACGCGCCGTCTTCTAAGCCCCAATCTGTCCACGACCCGTCTCTGGGCCCCGATCGGTGCACGCGCCGTCTCCTAAGCCCCGATCGGTTAACGTGCCGTCTGCGAGCCCCGATCGGTCCACGCGCGGTCTCCGAGCCCCGGTCGGTCCACGCGCCGTCTCCGAGCCGCGATCAGTTCACGGATCGTCTCCTAAGCCCCGATCGGTTATCGTGCCGTCTCCGATCCCCGATCGGTCCACGCGCGGTCTCCGAGCCCCGGTCGGTCCACGCGCCGTCTCCGAGCCCCGATCGGTTCACGCATCGTCTGCTAAGCCCCGATCGGTTAACGCGCCGTCTCCGAGCCGCGATCGGTCCACCCGCCGTCGCCGAACCCCAATTGGTCCACGGGCAACCACCTGAGCCCCAGTCGGTCCACGCGTCGTCTCCGAGCTCCAATCGGTCCCCGCGCCGTTTCCTGAGCCCCGATCGATCCATGCGTCGTCTTCTAAGCCCCGATGCCTCCACGCGCCGTCTCCGAGCCAGATCGGTTCAGGCGCCGCTTCCCGAGCCCCGATCAGTCAACGCGCCGTCTCCTAAGCCCCTATCGCTCCACGTGCCGTCTCCTGAGCCCCGGTCGGTTCACGCGCCGTCTCCGAGCCCCGATGGGTCCACGCGCGGTCTCCTGAGCCCCGGTCGGTCCACGCGCCGTCGCCGAACCCCAATTCGTCCACGCGCAACCTCCTGAGCCCCAGTCGGTCCACGCGCCGTCTCCTAAGCCCCAATCTGTCCACGACCCGTCTCTGGGCCCCGATCGGTGCACGCGCCGTCTCCTGAGCCCCGATCGGTCCACGCGCCGTCTACTTAACCCCGATACGTCCACACGCAGTCGCCGAGTCCCGATCGGTCCACGCGCCGTCGCCGAGCCTCGATCGGTCCACGCGCGGCCTCCTGAGCCCCGGTCGGTTCACGCGCCGTCTCCGAGCCCCGATCGATCCACGCGTCATCTTCTAAGACCAGCTGCCTCCTCTCGCCGTCTCCGAGCCAGGATCGGTTCAGGCGCCGCTTCGTGAGCCCCGATCGGTCCACACTCCGTCACCAAGCCCCGATCCGTACACGCGTCGTCTCCGAGCCCCGATCGGTCCACGCGCCGTATCCGAACCCCGATCGGTCCACGCGCCGTCTCCTGAGCCTGGATCGGTCCACGCGTCGTCTCCTAAGCCCCGATCCGTCGTCGCGTCGTCTCCTGAGCCCCGATCGCTCCACGCGCCGCCTCCTGAGCGCCGATCGGTCCACGCGTCGTCTCCGAGCACCGTTCGGTCCACGCGCCGTTTCCTGAGCCCTGATCGGTCCATCCGTCGTCTCCTAAGCCCCGATCCGTCGCCGCGTCGTCTCCTGAGCCCCGATCAATTGACGCGTCTTCTCCTGAGCCCCGATCGCTCCTCACGCCGTCTCCTGAGCCCCGCTCGGTCCATGCGTCGTGTTCTTAGCCCCGATGCCTCCACGCGCCGTCTCCGAGCCACGATAGGTCAAGGCGCCGCTTCCTGAGCCCCGATCGATCCACGCGCCGTCTCGTAAGCCACAATCGGTCCACGCGCCGTCTCAGAGCGCCGATCATTTCACGCGCCGTCTCCTGAGCCCTGATCGTTCCACGCGCCGTCTCCGAGACCCGATCGGTCCACGCGGCGTCTCCTGAGCCCCGATCGGTTCACGCATCGGCTCCTAAGCCCCGATACGTCCACACGCCGTATCCGAGCCCCGATCGATCCGCGTGACGCATTCTAAGCCACGGTCCGTCCACGCGCCGTCTCCGAGCACCGATCGGTCCACGCGCCGTCTCCTGAGGCCCGATCGGTCCACGCGTCGTCTCCTAAGCCCCGATCGGTTAACGCGCCGTCTCCGAGCCCCATTCGGTCCACGCGTCGTCTCCGAGCCCCGATCCGTCCACGCGCCGTCGCCGAGCCATAATCGGTCCACGCGAGGCTCCTGAGCCCCGGTCGGTCCGCGCGCCGTCTCCTGAGCCCCGATCGCTCCACGCGCCGTCTCCTGAGCGCCGATCGGTCCACGTGTCGTCTCCGAGCACCGTTCGGTCCACGCGCCGTTTCCTGGGCCCCGATCGGTCCATCCGTCGTCTTTTAAGCCCCGATACCTCCACGCGCCGTCTCCGAGCCACGATCGGTCCAGGCGTGGCCTCCTGAGCCTCGGTCGGTCCACACGCCGTTTCGTGAGCCCCGATCGGTCCACGCGTCGTCTTCTAAGCCCAGATGTCTCCTTACGCCGTCTCCCAATCACGATCGGTGCAGGCGCCGCTTCCTGAGCCCCCATCGGTCCACGCGTTTTCTCCTAAGCCCCGATCGGTCCACGCGTCGTCTCCTCAGCCCCGATCGGTCGACGCTTCGTCTCCGAGCGCCGATCGGTGCACGCGCCGTCTCCTGATCCCCGATCGTTCCACACGCCGCCTCCTAAGCCCCGATCGATCTAGGAGTCGTCTCCTAAGCCCCGACCGATCCAGGCGCCGTCTCCTGAGCCCCGATCGTTCCACGCGCCGTCTCGTGAGCCCCGATAGGTACACGCGTCGCGTCCTACGCCCCAATCCGTCCACGCGTCGTCTCCTAAGCCCCGATCGGTCCACGCGCCGTCTCCGAGCCCCGATCGCACCTCACGCCGTCTCCTGAGCCCCGCTCGGTCCATGCGTCGTATTCTTAGCCCCGATCGCTCCACGCTCCGTCTCCGAGCCCCGATCGGTCCACGCGCCGTCTCCTGAGCCCGGATCAGTCCACGCGCAACCGCCTGTGCCCCAGTCGGTCCACGCGCTGTCTCCGAGCCCTGATCGGTCCACGCGCCGTCTCCGAGCTCCGATCGGTCCACGCGCCGTCTCCTAAGCCCCGATCGGTCCAAGCGCCTTCTGCTAAGCCCCGATCGGTCCACGCGCCGTCTCCGAGCGCCGATCGGTTCACGCGCCGTCACCTGAGCCCCGATCGTTTCACGCGCCGTCTCCGAGCCCCGATCGGTCTACGCGCCGTCTCCTAAGCCCCGATCGGTCCACGCGCCTTCTCCTCATCCCCGATCGGTCCACGCGCCGTCTCGGAGCGCCGATTGGTTCACGCGCCGTCTCCTGAACCCCGATACGTCCACACACAGCCGCCGAGCCCCGATCGTTCCACGTGCCGTCTCCGAGCCCCGATCGGTTCACGCATCGTCTCCTAAGCCCCGATCGGTTAACGCGCGGCCTCCTGAGCCCCGATCGATCCACGCATCGGCTCCTGAGCCCCGGTCGGTCCACGCGTCGTCTTCGAGCACCGATCGATCCACGCGCCGTTTCCTGGGCCCCGATCGGTCCACGCGTCGCCGCCGGAGCCCCGATCGGTCTACGCGCCGTCTCATGAGCCCCGGTCGGTTCATGCGCCGTCGCCGAGCACCGATCGGTCCACGCGCCGTCTCCTGAGCCCCGATCGGTCCACGCGTCGTCTCCTAAGCCCTGATCGGTCCACGTGCCGTCTCCGAGCCCCGATGGGTCTGCGCGCCGCCTCCTGAGCCCCGATCGATCCACGCATCGGCTCCTGAGCCCCGGTCGGTCCACGCGTCGTCTTCGAGCACCGATCGATCCACGCGCCGTTTCCTGGGCCCCGATCGGTCCACGCGTCGCCGCCGGAGCCCCGATCGGTCTACGCGCCGTCTCATGAGCCCCGGTCGGTTCATGCGCCGTCGCCGAGCCTCGATCGGTCCACGCGCGGCCTCCTTAGCCCCGGTCGGTCCACGCGCCGTCTCCGAGCCCCGATCGGTCCACGCATCGTCTCCTGAGCCCCGATCGGTTAACGCGCCGTCTCCGAGCCCCGATCAGTCCACGCGCCGTCTCCTGAGCCCCGGTCGGTTCATGCGCCGTCTCCGAGCCCCGATCGATCCACGCGTCGTCTTGTAAGCCCAGATGCCTTCTCGCGCCGTCTCCGGCCCACGATCGGTCCAGGCGCCGCTTCCTGAGCCACGATCGGTCCACGCGCCTTCTCCGCGCCCCGATCGGTGCGCGCGCCGTCTCCTGAGCCCCGATCGGTCCACGCGTCGTCTCCTGAGCCCCGATCGGTCCACGCGCCGTCTCCTAAGCCCCGATCGGACCACGCGCCGTCGCCGAACCCCAATTGGTCCACGCGAAACCGCCTGAGCCCCGGACGGTCCACGCGCTGTCTCCAAGCCCCGATCGGTCCACGCGTCGTCTCCGAGCCCCGATCGGTCCACGCGCCGTCGCCGAGTCATGATCTGTCCACGCGCGGCCTCCTGAGACCCGATCGGTCCACGCGCCGTCTTCGAGCCCCGATCGGTCCACGCATGGTCTCCTAAGCCCCAATCGGTTAACGCGTCGTCCCCGAGCCCCGATCGGTCCACGCGCCGTCTGCTGAGCCCCGATACGTCTACGCGCAGTCGCCGAGCCCTGATCGGTCCACGCGCTGTCTCCTGAGCCCCGATAGGTACACGCGTCGTCGCCTACACCCCGATCGGTCCACGCGTCGCCTCCTAAGCCCCGATCGGTCCACGCGCCGTCTCCGAGCCCCGATCGGTCCACGCACTGTCTCCTGATCCCCATGGGTCAACGCCGCGCCTCCGGAGCCCCGATCGGTCCACGCGCCGTCTCCTGAGCCCCGATACGTCTACGCGCAGTCGCCGAGCGCTGATCGGTCCACGCGCTGTCTCCTGAGCCCCGATAGGTACACGCGTCGTCGCCTACACCCCGATCGGTCCACGCGCCGTCTCCGAGCCCCGATCGGTCCACGCCCGTCTCCTAACCCCCGATCGGTCAACGCGCCTTCTCCTCCGCCCCGATTGGTTCACGCGCCGTTGCCGAACCCCAATTGGTCCACGCTCAACCGCCTGAGCCCCGGTTGGTCTACGCGCTGTCTCCGAGCCCCGATCGGTCCACGCGTCGTATCCAAACCCCGATCGGTCCACGCGCCGTCGCCGAGCCATGATCGGTCCACGTGCCGTCTCCTAAGCTCAGATCGGTTCACGCGCCGTCTCCGAGCGCCGATCGGTTCACGCGCCGTCTCCTGAGCCCCGATCGGTCCACGCGCCGTCTCCGGGCCCCGATCGGTCCACGCACCATCTCCTGCTCTCCAATCGGTCCACGCGCCGCCTCCGGAGCCCCGATCGATCCACGCTAGGCTCCTGAGCCCCGGCCGGTCCGCGCGCCGCCTCCTGAGCCCCGAACGGTCGACGCGTCGTCTCCTGAGCCCCAATCGGCCCACACGCAGTCTCGTGAGCCCCGATAGGTACACGCGCCGTCTCCTGAGCTCCGATCGTTCCACGCGCCGTCTCCGAGCCCCGATCGGTCCAGGCGCGGTCTCCTGAGCCCCAATCGGTCCACACGGTGTCTCGTGAGCCCCGATAGGTACACGCGTCGCGTCCTACGCCCCAATCGGTCCACGCGTCGTCTCCTAAGCCCCGATCGGCCAACGCGCCGTCTCCAGAGCCCCGATCGTCCAACGCGCTGTCTCCGAGCACCGATCGGTCCACGCGTCGTCTCCTGATCCCCGATCGGTCCACGCGTCGTCTCCAAAGCCCTGATCGGTCCACGTGCCGTCTGCGAGCCCCGATCGGTCCACGCGCCCTCTCCTGAACCCCGATACGTCCACACGCAGTCGCCGAGCCCCGATCGGTCCACGCGCCGTCGCCGAGCCTCGATCGGTCCACGTGCGGCCTCCTGAGCCCCGGTCGGTTCACGCGCCGTCTCCGAGCCCCGATCGATCCACGCGTCGTCTTGTAAACCCAGATGCCTCCTCGCATCGTCTCCTAAGCCCCGATCGGTTAACGCGCCGTCTCCGAGCCCCGATCGGTCCACGCCCCGTCGCCGAACCCCAATTGGTCCACGCGCAACCTCCTGAGCCCCAGTCGGTCCACGCGCGGCCTCCTGAGCCATGGTCGGTTCACGCGCCGTCTCCTGAGCCCCGATCGGTCCACGCGTCGTTCCCTAAGCTCCGATCCATCCACGCGTAGTCTCCTGAGCCCCGATTGGTGGACGTGCCGTCTCCCAGCCACGATCGGTCCACGCGCCGTCTTCTAAGCCCCAATCTGTCCACGACCCGTCTCTGGGCCCCGATCGGTGCACGCGCCGTCTCCTAAGCCCCGATCGGTTAACGTGCCGTCTGCGAGCCCCGATCGGTCCACGCGCGGTCTCCGAGCCCCGGTCGGTCCACGCGCCGTCTCCGAGCCGCGATCAGTTCACGGATCGTCTCCTAAGCCCCGATCGGTTATCGTGCCGTCTCCGATCCCCGATCGGTCCACGCGCGGTCTCCGAGCCCCGGTCGGTCCACGCGCCGTCTCCGAGCCCCGATCGGTTCACGCATCGGCTCCTGAGCCCCGGTCGGTCCACGCGTCGTCTTCGAGCACCGATCGATCCACGCGCCGTTTCCTGGGCCCCGATCGGTCCACGCGTCGCCGCCGGAGCCCCGATCGGTCTACGCGCCGTCTCATGAGCCCCGGTCGGTTCATGCGCCGTCGCCGAGCCTCGATCGGTCCACGCGCGGCCTCCTTAGCCCCGGTCGGTCCACGCGCCGTCTCCGAGCCCCGATCGGTCCACGCATCGTCTCCTGAGCCCCGATCGGTTAACGCGCCGTCTCCGAGCCCCGATCAGTCCACGCGCCGTCTCCTGAGCCCCGGTCGGTTCATGCGCCGTCTCCGAGCCCCGATCGATCCACGCGTCGTCTTGTAAGCCCAGATGCCTTCTCGCGCCGTCTCCGGCCCACGATCGGTCCAGGCGCCGCTTCCTGAGCCACGATCGGTCCACGCGCCTTCTCCGCGCCCCGATCGGTGCGCGCGCCGTCTCCTGAGCCCCGATCGGTCCACGCGTCGTCTCCTGAGCCCCGATCGGTCCACGCGCCGTCTCCTAAGCCCCGATCGGACCACGCGCCGTCGCCGAACCCCAATTGGTCCACGCGAAACCGCCTGAGCCCCGGACGGTCCACGCGCTGTCTCCAAGCCCCGATCGGTCCACGCGTCGTCTCCGAGCCCCGATCGGTCCACGCGCCGTCGCCGAGTCATGATCTGTCCACGCGCGGCCTCCTGAGACCCGATCGGTCCACGCGCCGTCTTCGAGCCCCGATCGGTCCACGCATGGTCTCCTAAGCCCCAATCGGTTAACGCGTCGTCCCCGAGCCCCGATCGGTCCACGCGCCGTCTGCTGAGCCCCGATACGTCTACGCGCAGTCGCCGAGCCCTGATCGGTCCACGCGCTGTCTCCTGAGCCCCGATAGGTACACGCGTCGTCGCCTACACCCCGATCGGTCCACGCGTCGCCTCCTAAGCCCCGATCGGTCCACGCGCCGTCTCCGAGCCCCGATCGGTCCACGCACTGTCTCCTGATCCCCATGGGTCAACGCCGCGCCTCCGGAGCCCCGATCGGTCCACGCGCCGTCTCCTGAGCCCCGATACGTCTACGCGCAGTCGCCGAGCCCTGATCGGTCCACGCGCTGTCTCCTGAGCCCCGATAGGTACACGCGTCGTCGCCTACACCCCGATCGGTCCACGCGCCGTCTCCGAGCCCCGATCGGTCCACGCCCGTCTCCTAACCCCCGATCGGTCAACGCGCCTTCTCCTCCGCCCCGATTGGTTCACGCGCCGTTGCCGAACCCCAATTGGTCCACGCTCAACCGCCTGAGCCCCGGTTGGTCTACGCGCTGTCTCCGAGCCCCGATCGGTCCACGCGTCGTATCCAAACCCCGATCGGTCCACGCGCCGTCGCCGAGCCATGATCGGTCCACGTGCCGTCTCCTAAGCTCAGATCGGTTCACGCGCCGTCTCCGAGCGCCGATCGGTTCACGCGCCGTCTCCTGAGCCCCGATCGGTCCACGCGCCGTCTCCGGGCCCCGATCGGTCCACGCACCATCTCCTGCTCTCCAATCGGTCCACGCGCCGCCTCCGGAGCCCCGATCGATCCACGCTAGGCTCCTGAGCCCCGGCCGGTCCGCGCGCCGCCTCCTGAGCCCCGAACGGTCGACGCGTCGTCTCCTGAGCCCCAATCGGCCCACACGCAGTCTCGTGAGCCCCGATAGGTACACGCGCCGTCTCCTGAGCTCCGATCGTTCCACGCGCCGTCTCCGAGCCCCGATCGGTCCAGGCGCGGTCTCCTGAGCCCCAATCGGTCCACACGCTGTCTCGTGAGCCCCGATAGGTACACGCGTCGCGTCCTACGCCCCAATCGGTCCACGCGTCGTCTCCTAAGCCCCGATCGGCCAACGCGCCGTCTCCAGAGCCCCGATCGTCCAACGCGCTGTCTCCGAGCACCGATCGGTCCACGCGTCGTCTCCTGATCCCCGATCGGTCCACGCGTCGTCTCCAAAGCCCTGATCGGTCCACGTGCCGTCTGCGAGCCCCGATCGGTCCACGCGCCCTCTCCTGAACCCCGATACGTCCACACGCAGTCGCCGAGCCCCGATCGGTCCACGCGCCGTCGCCGAGCCTCGATCGGTCCACGTGCGGCCTCCTGAGCCCCGGTCGGTTCACGCGCCGTCTCCGAGCCCCGATCGATCCACGCGTCGTCTTGTAAACCCAGATGCCTCCTCGCATCGTCTCCTAAGCCCCGATCGGTTAACGCGCCGTCTCCGAGCCCCGATCGGTCCACGCCCCGTCGCCGAACCCCAATTGGTCCACGCGCAACCTCCTGAGCCCCAGTCGGTCCACGCGCGGCCTCCTGAGCCATGGTCGGTTCACGCGCCGTCTCCTGAGCCCCGATCGGTCCACGCGTCGTTCCCTAAGCTCCGATCCATCCACGCGTAGTCTCCTGAGCCCCGATTGGTGGACGTGCCGTCTCCCAGCCACGATCGGTCCACGCGCCGTCTTCTAAGCCCCAATCTGTCCACGACCCGTCTCTGGGCCCCGATCGGTGCACGCGCCGTCTCCTAAGCCCCGATCGGTTAACGTGCCGTCTGCGAGCCCCGATCGGTCCACGCGCGGTCTCCGAGCCCCGGTCGGTCCACGCGCCGTCTCCGAGCCGCGATCAGTTCACGGATCGTCTCCTAAGCCCCGATCGGTTATCGTGCCGTCTCCGATCCCCGATCGGTCCACGCGCGGTCTCCGAGCCCCGGTCGGTCCACGCGCCGTCTCCGAGCCCCGATCGGTTCACGCATCGTCTGCTAAGCCCCGATCGGTTAACGCGCCGTCTCCGAGCCGCGATCGGTCCACCCGCCGTCGCCGAACCCCAATTGGTCCACGGGCAACCACCTGAGCCCCAGTCGGTCCACGCGCCGTCTCCTAAGCCCCGATCATTCCACGCGCCGTCTCCGAGCCCCGATCGGTCCACGCCCGTCTCCTAAGCCCCGATCGGTCAACGCGCCTTCTCCTCCGCCCCGATTGGTTCACGCGCCGTTGCCGAACCCCAATTGGTCCACGCTCAACCGCCTGAGCCCCGGTTGGTCCACGCGCTGTCTCCGAGCCCCGATCGGTCCACGCGTCGTATCCAAACCCCGATCGGTCCTCGCGCCGTCGCCGAGCCATGATCGGACCACGCGCCGTCTCCTGATCCCCATGGGTCAACGCCGCGCCTCCGGAGCCCCGATCGGTCCACGCGCCGTCTCCTGAGCCCCGATCGGTCCACACGCCGTCTCCGAGCCCCGATGGGTCTACGCGTCGCCTGCTGAGCCCCGGTAGGTCCACGCGCCGTCTCCTGAGCCACGATCAATTGACGCGTCTTCTCCTGAGCCCGATCGCTCCTCGCGCCGTCTCCTGAGCCCCGATCGATCCACGCGTCGTCTCCGAGCTCCGATCGGTCCACACGCCGTTTCCTGAGCCCCGATCGGTCCATGCGTCGTCTTCTTAGCCCCGATGCTTCCACGTGCCGTCTCCGAGCCACGATCGGTCCAGGCGCCGCTTCCTGAGCCCCGATCGGTCCACGCGCCGTATCCTAAGCCCCGATCGGTCCACGCGCCGTCTCCGAGCGCCGATAAGTTCAAGCGCCGTCTCCGAGCCTCGATCGGTCCACGCGCCGTCTCCTAAGCCCCGATCGGTCCACGCGCCGTCTCCTGAGCCCGGATCGGTCCACCCGTCGTCCTCGAATCCCCGATCCGCACACGCGTCGTCTCCTAAGCCCCGATTCGTCGACGGGGCGTCTCCTGAGCCCCGATCAAGTGACGCGTCTTCTCCTGAGCCCCGATCGCTCCTCGCGCCGTCTCCTGAACCCCGCTCGGTCCATGCGTCGTCTTCTTAGCCCGGATGCCTCCACGCGCCGTCTCCGAGCCACGATCGGTCCAGGCGCCGCTTCCTGCGCCCCGATCGGTCCACGCGCCGTCTCCTAAGCCCCAATCGGTCCACGCGGCATCTCCGAGCGCCGATCATTTCACGCGCCGGCTCCTGAGACCCAATCGTTCCACGCGCCGTCTCCGAGCCCCGATCGATCCACGCGCCGCCTCCTGAGCCCCGATCTGTCCACGCGCCGTCTCCAAGCCTCGATCCGTACTCGCGTCGTCTCCGATCCCCGATCGATCCACGCGCCGTATCCGAGCCCCAATCGGTCCACGCGTCGTCTCCTAAGCCCCGATCGGTCCGTGCGCCGTCTCCGAGCCCCGATCGGTCCACGCACCATCTCATGCTCCCCAATCGGTCCATGCGCCGCCTCCGGAGCCCTGATCGATCCACGCGAATCTCCTGAGCTCCGGTCGGTCCTCGTACCGTCTCCGAGCCCCGATCGGTCCACGTACCGTCTCCGAAGCCCCGATCGGTCCACGCGCCGTCTCCTGAGCCCCGATCGGTCCACGCGTCGTCTCCTAAGCCCCGATCGGTTCACGCGCCGTATCCGAGCCCCAATCGGTCCACGCGCCGTCTCCTAAGCCCCGATCGGTCCACGTACCGTCTCCGAAGCCCCGATCGGTCCACGCGCCGTCTCCTGAGCCCCGATCGGTCCACGCGTCGTCTCCTAAGCCCCGATCGGTTCACGCGCCGTATCCGAGCCCCAATCGGTCCACGCGCGGCCTCCTGATCCCCGATCGGTTCACGCGCTTGCTTCGAGCCCGATCGGTCCACGCAACGTCTCCTAAGCCCCAATCGGTTCACGCGCCGTCTCCTGAGCCCCGATCGTTCTACGCGCCGTCTCCGAGCCCCGATCCGTCCACGCGCAGTCGCCGAGCCCCGATCGGTTCACGCGCGGTCTCCTGAGCCCCAGTCGGTACACGCTTTGTCTCCGAGCCCCCATCGGTCCACGCATCGTCTCGTAAGCCCCGCTCGGTTAACGCGTCGTTTCGGAGACCCATCGGTCTACGCGCCATCTCCGAGCCGCGATCGGCCCACGCATCGTCTCCTAAGCCGCGATCGGTTAACGTGCCGTCTCCGAGCCCCGATCGGTGCACGCGCCGTCTCCTGAGCCCCGATACGTCCACGCGCAGTCGCCGAGCCCCGATCGGTCCACGCGCGGTCTCCTGAGCCCCGATCTGTCCACGCGCCGTCTCCGAGCCCCGATCGGTTCACGGATCGTCTCCTAAGACCCGACCGGTTCACCCGCCGTCTCCTGAGCCCCGGTCGGTCCACGCGCCGTCTCCGAGCCTCGATCGATCCACGTACCGTCTCCGAAGCCCCTATCGGTCCACGCGCCGTCTGCTGAGCCCCGATCGGTCCACGCATCGTCTCCTAAGCCCCGATACGTCCACACGCCGTGTCCGAGCCCCGATCGGTCCGCGTGACGCATTCTGAGCCCCGATCGGTCCACGCGACGTCTCCAAAGCCCTGATCGGTCCACGTGCCGTCTCCGAGCCCCGATCGGTTCACGCGCCGTCTCCTGAACCCCGATACGTGCACGTGCAGTCGCCGAGCCCCGATCGGTCCACGCGCCGTCGCCGAGCCTCGATAGGTCCACGCGCGGCCTCCTGAGCCCCGGTCGGTTCACGCGCCGTCTCCGAGCCCCGATCGATCCACGCGTCGTCTTCTAAGCCCAGATGCCTCCTCGCGCCGTCTCCGAGCCACGATCGGTCCAGGCGCCACTTCCTGAGCCCCGATCGGTTAACGCGCCGACTCCGAGCCCCGATCGTTCCACGCGTCGTCTCCGAGCCCCGATGGGTCCACGCGCGGTGTCCTGAGCCCCGGTCGGTCCAGGCCCCGTCTCCGAGCGCCGATCGGTTCACGCACCGTCTCCTGAGAACGATCCGTCCACGCGCCGTCTCCTGAGCCCCGATCGGTCGACGCGCCGTCTCGTGAGCCCCGATCGGTCCACGCGCCGTCTCCGAGCCCCGATCGGTCCACGCGCCGTCTCCGAGCCCCGATCGGTCCACGCGCCGTCTCCTGAACCTCGATCGGTCCACGCGTCGTTCCCGAAGCCCCGATCCGTCCACGCGCCGTCTCCTGAGCCCCGATCGGTCGACGCGCCGTCTCGTGAGCCCCGATCGGTCCACGCGCCGTCTCCGAGCCCCGATCGGTCCACGCGCCGTCTCCTGAACCTCGATCGGTCCACGCGTCGTTCCCGAAGCCCCGATCCATCCACGCGCATTCTCCCGAGCCCCAATCGGTCCACGCGCCGTCTCCTGAGCCCCAATCGGTCCACGCGCCGTCTCCGAGCCCCGATCGGTTCACGCGCCGTCTCCTGAACCCCGATACGTGCACGCGCAGTCGCCGAGCCCCGATCGGTCCACGCGCCGTCGCCGAGCCTCGATAGGTCCACGCGCCGCCTCCTGAGCCCCGGTCGGTTCACGCGCCGTCTCCGAGGCCCGATCGATCCACGCGTCGTCTTCTAAGCCCAGATGCCTCCTCGCGCCGTCTCCGAGCCACGATCGGTCCAGGCGCCGCTTCCTGAGCCCCGATCGGTTAACGCGCCGACTCCGAGCCCCGATCGTTCCACGCGCCGTCTCCGAGCCCCGATGGGTCCACGCGCGGTGTCCTGAGCCCCGGTCGGTCCAGGCCCCGTCTCCGAGCCGCGATGGGTCCACGCGTCGCCTCTTGAGCCCCGATCGATCCACGCGAGTCTCCTGAGCCCCGGTCGGTCCTCGCGCCGCCTCCTGCGCTCCGATCGGTCCACGCGCCGTCTCCTGAGCCCCGATCGGTCGACGCGCCGTCTCGTGAGCCCCGATCGGTCCACGCGCCGTCTCCTGAGCCCCGATCGTTCCACGCGTCGTTCCCTAAGCCCCGATCCATCCACGCGCAGTCTCCCGAGCCCCAATCGGTCCACGCGCCGTCTCCTGAGCCCCGATCCGTCCACGCGCCGTCTCCTCAGCCCCGATCGGTCCACGCGTCGTCTCCGAGCACCGATCGGTCCACGCGCCGTCTCAGATCGCCGATCATTTCACGCCCCGTTTCCTGAGCTCCGATCGTTCCACGCGCCGTCTCCTGAGCCCCGATCGTTCCACGCGTCGTTCCCTAAGCCCCGATCCATCCACGCGCAGTCTCCCGAGCCCCAATCGGTCCACGCGTCGTCTCCTGAGCCCCGATCGGTCGACGGGTCCTCTCCTAAGCCCCGATCGGTCCACGCGTCTTCTCCCGAGCTCCGATCAGTCCACGCGTCGTCTCCTAAGCCCCGATACGTCCACACGCCGTCTCCGAGCCCCGATGGGTCCCCGCGTTGCCTCCTTAGCCCCGATCGATCCACGCGAGTCTCCTGAGCGCCGATTGGTCCACGCGCCGTCTCCTAAGCCCCAATCGGTCCACGCACCGCCTCCTGCGCCCCAATCGGTCCACGCGCCGCCTCCTGCGCCCCGATCGGTCCGCGCGCCGTCTCCTGAGCCCCGATCGGTCCACGCGTCTTCTCCTGAGCCCCGATCAGTCCACGCGTCGTCTCCGAAGCCCCGATACATCCACATGCCGTCTCCGAGCCGCGATGGGTCCACGCGTCGCCTCCTGAGCCCCGATCGATCCACGCGAGTCTCCTGAGCCCCGGTCGGTCCGCGCGCCGTCTCCTGAGCCCCGATCGTTCCACGCGTCGTCTCCTAAGCCCCGATCGGTTCACGCGTCGTCTCCTAAGCCCCGATCCGTCGACGCGTCGTCTCCTGAGCCCCGATCAATTGACGCGTCTTCTCCTGAGCCCCGATCGCTCCTCGCGCCGTCTCCTGAGCCCGGCTCGGTCCATATGTCGTCTTTTTAGCCCCGATGCCTCCACGCGCCGTCTTCGAGCCACGATCGGTCCAGGCGCCGCTTCCTGAACCCCGATCGACCCACGCGCCGTCTCGTAAGCCCCAATCGGTCCACGCGCCGCCTCCTGAGCCCCGATCGGTCCACACGCCGTCTCCTGAGTCCCGATCAGTCCACGCGCGGCCTCCTAAGCCCCGATCGTTCCACGCGCCGTCTCCGAGCCCCGATCGGTCCACGCGCCGTCTCCTGAACCTCGATCGGTCCACGCGTCGTTCCCGAAGCCCCGATCCATCCACGCGCATTCTCCCGAGCCCCAATCGGTCCACGCGCCGTCTCCTGAGCCCCAATCGGTCCACGCGCCGTCTTTTCAGCCCCGATCGGTCCACGCGTCGTCTCCTAAGCCCCGATCGGTCCACGCGCCGTCTCCGAGCCCCGATCGGTCCACGCGCCGTCTCCTAAGCCCCAATCTGTACACGCCCCGTCTCCGAGCGCCGACGGGTTCACGCGCCGTCTCCTGAGACCCGATCCGTCCACGCGCCGTCTCCTGAGCCCCGATCGGTCGACGCGTCCTCTGCTACACCTCGATCGATCCACGCGTCGTCTCCTGAGCCCCGATCGATCGACGGGTCCTCTCCTAAGTCCCGATCGGTCCACGCGTCTTCTCCTGACCCCCAATCAGTCCACGCGTCGTCTCCTAAGCCCCGATACGTCCACACGCCGTCTCCGAGCCGCGATGGGTCCACGCGTCGCCTCTTGAGCCCCGATCGATCCACGCGAGTCTCCTGAGCCCCGGTCGGTCCTCGCGCCGCCTCCTGCGCTCCGATCGGTCCACGCGCCGTCTCCTGAGCCCCGATCGGTCGACCTGCCGTCTCCTGAGCCCCGATCGTTCCACGCGTCGTTCCCTAAGCCCCGATCCATCCACGCGCAGTCTCCCGAGCCCCAATCGGTCCACGCGCCGTCTCCTGAGCCCCGATCGGTCCACGCGCCGTCTCCTCAGCCCCGATCGGTCCATGCGTCGTCTTCGAGCACCGATCGGTCCACGCGCCGTCTCAGAGCGCCGATCATTTCACGCCCCGTTTCCTGAGCTCCGATCGTTCCACGCGCCGTCTCCGAGCCCCGATCGGTCCACGCGCCGTCTCCTGAGCCCCGATCGGTCCACGCGCCGTCTCCTGAGCCCCAATCGGTCCACACGCTGTCTCGTGAGCCCCGATAGGTACACGCGCCGTCTCCGAGCCCCCATCGGTCCACGCGTTGTCTCCTAAGCCCCGATCGGTCCACGCGCCGTCTCCGAGCCCCGATCGGTTCACGCATCGTCTCCTAAGCCCCGATCGGTTAACGCGCCGTCTCCGAGCGCCGAGCGGTCCACGCGCCGTCTCCGAGCCCCGATCGGTCCGCGCACCGTCTCCTGATCCCCATCGCTCCACGCGGCGTCTCCGGAGCCCCGATCGATCCACGCGAGTCTCCTGAGCCCCGGTCGGTCCGCACACCGTCATCTGAGCCCCGATCAGTCCACGTGCCATCTCCTAAGCCCCGATCGCTCCACGGACCGGTTCCTGAGCCCCGATCGGTCCACGCGCCGCCTCCTGAGTCACGATCGGTCAACGCGTCGTGTCCTAAGCCCTGATCGGTCCACGTGCCGTCTCCGAGCCCCGATGGGTCCACGCGCCGCATCCTGAGCCCCGATCGGACGACGCGTCGTCTCCTGAGCCCGGATCGGTCCACCCGTCGTCCTCGAATCCCCGATCCGCACACGCGTCGTCTCCGAGCCTCGATCGGTCCACGCGTCGTCTCCTAAGCCCCGACCGGTCCACGCACCGTCTCCTGAGCCCCGATCGGTCCACGCGCCGTCTCCTAAGCCGCGATCCGTCCACGGGCCGTCTCCGAGCTGCTATCGGTAAACGCGCCGTCACCAAGCCCTGATCTGTACACGCGTCGTCTCCAAGCCCCGATCGGTCCACGCGCCGTCGCCGAGCCTCGATCGGTCGACGCGCAGCCTCCTGAGCCCCGATCGGTTCACGCGCCGGCTCCGAGCCCGATCGGTCCACGCATCGTCTCCTAAGACCCGACCGGTTCACCCGCCGTCTCCTGAGCCCCGGTCGGTCCACGCGCCGTCTCTGAGCCTCGATCGATCCATGTACCGTCTCCGAAGCCCCTATCGGTCCACGCGCCGTCTGCTGAGCCCCGATCGGTCCACGCATCGTCTCCTAAGCCCCGATACGTCCACACGCCGTATCCGAGCCCCGATCGGTCCGCGTGACGCATTCTAAGCCCCGATCGGTCCACGCGACGTCTCCAAAGCCCTGATCGGTCCACGTGCCGTCTCCGAGCCCCGATCGGTTCACGCGCCGTCTCCTGAACCCCGATACGTGCACGCGCAGTCGCCGAGCCCCGATCGGTCCACGCGCCGTCGCCGAGCCTCGATAGGTCCACGCGCGGCCTCCTGAGCCCCGGTCGGTTCACGGGCCGTCTCCGAGCCCCGATCGATCCACGCGTCGTCTTCTAAGCCCAGATGCCTCCTCGCGCCGTCTCCGAGCCACGATCGGTCCAGGCGCCGCTTCCTGAGCCCCGATCGGTTAACGCGCCGACTCCGAGCCCCGATCGTTCCACGCGCCGTCTCCGAGCCCTGATGGGTCCACGCGCGGTGTCCTGAGCCCCGGTCGGTCCAGGCCCCGTCTCCGAACGCCGATCGGTTCACGCGCCGTCTCCTGAGAACGATCCGTCCACGCGCCGTCTCCTGAGCCCCGATCGGTCGACGCGCCGTCTCGTGAGCCCCGATCGGTCCACGCTTCGTCTCCGAGCACCGATCGGTCCACGCGCCGTCTCAGAGCGCCGATCATTTCACGCCCCGTTTCCTGAGCTCCGATCGTTGGACGCGTCGTCTCCGGAGTCCCGATCCGTCCACTCACTGTCTCCTGAGCCCCGATCGGTCGACGCGTCCTCTGCTAAACCTCGATCGGTCCACGCGTCGTCTCCTGAGCCCCGATCGGTCGACGGGTCCTCTCCTAAGCCCCGATCGGTCCACGCGTCTTCTCCTGAGCTCCGATCAGTCCACGCGTCGTCTCCTAAGCCCCGATACGTCCACACGCCGTCTCCGAGCCCCGATCGATCCACGCGTCGTCTTCTAAGCCCAGATGCCTCCTCGCGCCGTCTCCGAGCCACGATCGGTCCAGGCGCCGCTTCCTGAGCCCCGATCGGTTAACGCGCCGACTCCGAGCCCCGATCGTTCCACGCGCCGTCTCCGAGCCCCGATGGGTCCACGCGCGGTGTCCTGAGCCCCGGTCGGTCCAGGCCCCGTCTCCGAGCCGCGATGGGTCCACGCGTCGCCTCTTGAGCCCCGATCGATCCACGCGAGTCTCCTGAGCCCCGGTCGGTCCTCGCGCCGCCTCCTGCGCTCCGATCGGTCCACGCGCCGTCTCCTGAGCCCCGATCGGTCGACGCGCCGTCTCGTGAGCCCCGATCGGTCCACGCGCCGTCTCCTGAGCCCCGATCGTTCCACGCGTCGTTCCCTAAGCCCCGATCCATCCACGCGCAGTCTCCCGAGCCCCAATCGGTCCACGCGCCGTCTCCTGAGCCCCGATCCGTCCACGCGCCGTCTCCTCAGCCCCGATCGGTCCACGCGTCGTCTCCGAGCACCGATCGGTCCACGCGCCGTCTCAGAGCGCCGATCATTTCACGCCCCGTTTCCTGAGCTCCGATCGTTCGACGCGTCGTCTCCGGAGTCCCGATCCGTCCACTCACTGTCTCCTGAGCCCCGATCGGTCGACGCGTCCTCTGCTAAACCTCGATCGGTCCACGCGTCGTCTCCTGAGCCCCGATCGGTCGACGGGTCCTCTCCTAAGCCCCGATCGGTCCACGCGTCTTCTCCTGAGCTCCGATCAGTCCACGCGTCGTCTCCTAAGCCCCGATACGTCCACACGCCGTCTCCGAGCCCCGATGGGTCCCCGCGTTGCCTCGTTAGCCCCGATCGATCCACGCGAGTCTCCTGAGCGCCGATTGGTCCACGCGCCGTCTCCTAAGCCCCAATCGGTCCACGCACCGCCTCCTGCGCCCCAATCGGTCCACGCGCCGCCTCCTGCGCCCCGATCGGTCTGCGCGCCGTCTCCTGAGCCCCGATCGGTCCACGCGTCTTCTCCTGAGCCCCGATCAGTCCACGCGTCGTCTCCGAAGCCCCGATACATCCACATGCCGTCTCCGAGCCGCGATGGGTCCACGCGTCGCCTCCTGAGCCCCGATCGATCCACGCGAGTCTCCTGAGCCCCGGTCGGTCCGCGCGCCGTCTCCTGAGCCCCGATCGTTCCACGCATCGTCTCCTGAGCCCCGATCGGTTCACGCGTCGTCTCCTAAGCCCCGATCCGTCGACGCGTCGTCTCCTGAGCCCCGATCAATTGACGCGTCTTCTCCTGAGCCCCGATCGCTCCTCGCGCCGTCTCCTGAGCCCGGCTCGGTCCATATGTCGTCTTTTTAGCCCCGATGCCTCCACGCGCCGTCTCCGAGCCCCGATCGGTCCACGCGGCGTCTCCTGAGCCCCGATCGGTTCACGCATCGTCTCCTAAGCCCCGATACGTCTACACGCCGTATCCGAGCCCCGATCGGTCCGCGTGACGCATTCTAAGCCACGGTCCGTCCACGCGCCGTCTCCGAGCACCGATAGGTCCACGCGCCGTCTCCTGAGCCCCGATCGGTCCACGCGTCGTCTCCTAAGCCCTGATCGGTCCACGTGCCGTCTCCGAGCCCCGATGGGTCTACGCGCCGCCTCCTGAGCCCCGATCGATCCACGCATCGTCTCCTGAGCCCCGATCGGTTAACGCGCCGTCTCCGAGCCCCGATCAGTCCACGCGCCGTCTCCTGAGCCCCGGTCGGTTCATGCGCCGTCTCCGAGCCCCGATCGGTCCACGCGTCGTCTCCGAGCCCCGATCGGTCCACGCGCCGTCGCCGAGTCATGATCTGTCCACGCGCGGCCTCCTGAGACCCGATCGGTCCACGCGCCGTCGCCGAGCCGCGATCGGTCCAAGTGCTGTCTCCGAGCCCTGATCGGTGCACGCGTCGTCTCCGAGCCTCGATCGGTCTACGCGCCGTCGCCGAGCCGCGATCGGTTCTCGCGCGGCCTCCTGAGCCCCGGTCGGTCCACGCGCCGCCTACGGAGCCCCGATCGATCCACGCGAATCTCCTGAGCTCCGGTCGGTCGACGCGCCGTCTCCTGAGCCCCGATCGGTCCACGCGTCGTCTCCTAAGCCCCGATTCGTCGACGCGTCGTCTCCTCAGCCCCGATCAATTGACGCGTCTTCTCCTGAGCCCTGATCGCTTCTCGTGCCGCCTCCTGAGCCCCACTCCGTCGAGGCGTCGTCTCCGGAGCCCCGATCAATTGACGTGTCTTCTCCTGAGCCCCGATCGCTCCTCGCGCCATCTCCTGAACCCCGCTCGGTCCATGCGTCGTCTTCTTAGCCCTGATGCCTCCACGCGCCGTCTCCGAGCCACGATGGGTCCAGGCGCCGCTTCCTGCGCCCCGATCGGTCCACACGCCGTCTCCGAGCCCCGATCGGTCCGCGTGCCGCATTCTAAGCCACGGTCCATCCACGCGCCGTCTCCGAGCCGCGCTCGATTCACGCGTCGTCTCCTAAGCCCCGATCGGTCCACGCGCCGTCTCCTAAGCCCCTATTGGTCCACGTGCCGTCTCCGAGCGCCGATCATTTCACGCGCCGTCTCCTGAGCCCCGATCGTTCCACACGCCGTCTCCGAGCCCCGATCGATCCACGCGCCGTCTCCTGATTTCCGATCGGTCCACGCGCCGTATCCTAAGCCCCGATCGGTCCACGGGCCGTCTCTGAGCGCCGATAAGTTCAAGCGCCGTCTCCTGCGCCCCGATCGTTCCACGCGGCGTCTCCGAGCCCCGATCGATCCACGCGCCGTCTCCTGAGCCCCGATCGGTCGACGCGTCGTCTTCTAAGCCTCGATCGATCCACGCGTCGTCTTCAAAGCCCCGATGCCTCCACGCGCCGTCTCCGAGCCACGATCCGTCCGTGCGCCAGTTCCAGAGCCCTCTCGGTCCACGCGTCGTCTCCTGATCTCCGATCGGTCCACACGCCATCTCCTAAGCCCCGATCATTCCACGCGCCATCTCCGAGCCCCGATCGGTCCACGCGCCGTCACATAAGCCCCGATCAGACCACGCGCCTTCTCCTCAGCCCCGATCGCTCCACGCTCCGTCTCCGAGCCCCGATCGGTCCACGCGCCGTCTCCTGAGCCCGGATCGGTCCACGCGCCGTCGCCGAACCCCAATTGGTCCACGCGCAACCGCCTGTGCCCCAGTCGGTCCACGCGCTGTCTCCGAGCCCAGATCGGTCCACGCGCCGTCTCCGAGCTCCGATCGGTCCACGCGCCGTCTCCTAAGCCCCGATCGGTCCAAGCGCCTTCTGCTAAGCCCCGATCGGTCCACGCGCCGTCTCCTGAGCCCCGATCGGTCCACGCGTCGTCTCCTAAGCCCTGATCGGTCCACGTGCCGTCTCCGAGCCCCGATGGGTCTACGCGCCGCCTCCTGAGCCCCGATCGATCCACGCATCGGCTCCTGAGCCCCGGTCGGTCCACGCGTCGTCTTCGAGCACCGATCGATCCACGCGCCGTTTCCTGGGCCCCGATCGGTCCACGCGTCGCCGCCGGAGCCCCGATCGGTCTACGCGCCGTCTCATGAGCCCCGGTCGGTTCATGCGCCGTCGCCGAGCCTCGATCGGTCCACGCGCGGCCTCCTTAGCCCCGGTCGGTCCACGCGCCGTCTCCGAGCCCCGATCGGTCCACGCATCGTCTCCTGAGCCCCGATCGGTTAACGCGCCGTCTCCGAGCCCCGATCAGTCCACGCGCCGTCTCCTGAGCCCCGGTCGGTTCATGCGCCGTCTCCGAGCCCCGATCGATCCACGCGTCGTCTTGTAAGCCCAGATGCCTTCTCGCGCCGTCTCCGGCCCACGATCGGTCCAGGCGCCGCTTCCTGAGCCACGATCGGTCCACGCGCCTTCTCCGCGCCCCGATCGGTGCGCGCGCCGTCTCCTGAGCCCCGATCGGTCCACGCGTCGTCTCCTGAGCCCCGATCGGTCCACGCGCCGTCTCCTAAGCCCCGATCGGACCACGCGCCGTCGCCGAACCCCAATTGGTCCACGCGAAACCGCCTGAGCCCCAGACGGTCCACGCGCTGTCTCCAAGCCCCGATCGGTCCACGCGTCGTCTCCGAGCCCCGATCGGTCCACGCGCCGTCGCCGAGTCATGATCTGTCCACGCGCGGCCTCCTGAGACCCGATCGGTCCACGCGCCGTCTTCGAGCCCCGATCGGTCCACGCATGGTCTCCTAAGCCCCAATCGGTTAACGCGTCGTCCCCGAGCCCCGATCGGTCCACGCGCCGTCTCCTGAGCCCCGATACGTCTACGCGCAGTCGCCGAGCCCTGATCGGTCCACGCGCTGTCTCCTGAGCCCCGATAGGTACACGCGTCGTCGCCTACACCCCGATCGGTCCACGCGTCGCCTCCTAAGCCCCGATCGGTCCACGCGCCGTCTCCGAGCCCCGATCGGTCCACGCCCGTCTCCAAAGCCCCGATCGGTCAACGCGCCTTCTCCTCCGCCCCGATTGGTTCACGCGCCGTTGCCGAACCCCAATTGGTCCACGCTCAACCGCCTGAGCCCCGGTTGGTCTACGCGCTGTCTCCGAGCCCCGATCGGTCCACGCGTCGTATCCAAACCCCGATCGGTCCACGCGCCGTCGCCGAGCCATGATCGGTCCACGCGCCGTCTCCTAAGCTCAGATCGGTTCACGCGCCGTCTCCGAGCGCCGATCGGTTCACGCGCCGTCTCCTGAGCCCCGATCGGTCCACGCGCCGTCTCCGGGCCCCGATCGGTCCACGCACCATCTCCTGCTCTCCAATCGGTCCACGCGCCGCCTCCGGAGCCCCGATCGATCCACGCTAGGCTCCTGAGCCCCGGCCGGTCCGCGCGCCGCCTCCTGAGCCCCGAACTGTCGACGCGTCGTCTCCTGAGCCCCAATCGGCCCACACGCAGTCTCGTGAGCCCCGATAGGTACACGCGCCGTCTCCTGAGCTCCGATCGTTCCACGCGCCGTCTCCGAGCCCCGATCGGTCCAGGCGCGGTCTCCTGAGCCCCAATCGGTCCACACGCTGTCTCGTGAGCCCCGATAGGTACACGCGTCGCGTCCTACGCCCCAATCGGTCCACGCGTCGTCTCCTAAGCCCCGATCGGCCCACGCGCCGTCTCCAGAGCCCCGATCGTCCAACGCGCTGTCTCCGAGCACCGATCGGTCCACGCGTCGTCTCCTGATCCCCGATCGGTCCACGCGTCGTCTCCAAAGCCCTGATCGGTCCACGTGCCGTCTGCGAGCCCCGATCGGTCCACGCGCCCTCTCCTGAACCCCGATACGTCCACACGCAGTCGCCGAGCCCCGATCGGTCCACGCGCCGTCGCCGAGCCTCGATCGGTCCACGTGCGGCCTCCTGAGCCCCGGTCGGTTCACGCGCCGTCTCCGAGCCCCGATCGATCCACGCGTCGTCTTGTAAACCCAGATGCCTCCTCGCATCGTCTCCTAAGCCCCGATCGGTTAACGCGCCGTCTCCGAGCCCCGATCGGTCCACGCCCCGTCGCCGAACCCCAATTGGTCCACGCGCAACCTCCTGAGCCCCAGTCGGCCCACGCGCGGCCTCCTGAGCCATGGTCGGTTCACGCGCCGTCTCCTGAGCCCCGATCGGTCCACGCGTCGTTCCCTAAGCTCCGATCCATCCACGCGTAGTCTCCTGAGCCCCGATTGGTGGACGTGCCGTCTCCCAGCCACGATCGGTCCACGCGCCGTCTTCTAAGCCCCAATCTGTCCACGACCCGTCTCTGGGCCCCGATCGGTGCACGCGCCGTCTCCTAAGCCCCGATCGGTTAACGTGCCGTCTGCGAGCCCCGATCGGTCCACGCGCGGTCTCCGAGCCCCGGTCGGTCCACGCGCCGTCTCCGAGCCGCGATCAGTTCACGGATCGTCTCCTAAGCCCCGATCGGTTATCGTGCCGTCTCCGATCCCCGATCGGTCCACGCGCGGTCTCCGAGCCCCGGTCGGTCCACGCGCCGTCTCCGAGCCCCGATCGGTTCACGCATCGTCTGCTAAGCCCCGATCGGTTAACGCGCCGTCTCCGAGCCGCGATCGGTCCACCCGCCGTCGCCGAACCCCAATTGGTCCACGGGCAACCACCTGAGCCCCAGTCGGTCCACGCGTCGTCTCCGAGCTCCAATCGGTCCCCGCGCCGTTTCCTGAGCCCCGATCGATCCATGCGTCGTCTTCTAAGCCCCGATGCCTCCACGCGCCGTCTCCGAGCCAGATCGGTTCAGGCGCCGCTTCCCGAGCCCCGATCAGTCAACGCGCCGTCTCCTAAGCCCCTATCGCTCCACGTGCCGTCTCCTGAGCCCCGGTCGGTTCACGCGCCGTCTCCGAGCCCCGATGGGTCCACGCGCGGTCTCCTGAGCCCCGGTCGGTCCACGCGCCGTCGCCGAACCCCAATTCGTCCACGCGCAACCTCCTGAGCCCCAGTCGGTCCACGCGCCGTCTCCTAAGCCCCAATCTGTCCACGACCCGTCTCTGGGCCCCGATCGGTGCACGCGCCGTCTCCTGAGCCCCGATCGGTCCACGCGCCGTCTACTTAACCCCGATACGTCCACACGCAGTCGCCGAGTCCCGATCGGTCCACGCGCCGTCGCCGAGCCTCGATCGGTCCACGCGCGGCCTCCTGAGCCCCGGTCGGTTCACGCGCCGTCTCCGAGCCCCGATCGATCCACGCGTCATCTTCTAAGACCAGCTGCCTCCTCTCGCCGTCTCCGAGCCAGGATCGGTTCAGGCGCCGCTTCGTGAGCCCCGATCGGTCCACACTCCGTCACCAAGCCCCGATCCGTACACGCGTCGTCTCCGAGCCCCGATCGGTCCACGCGCCGTATCCGAACCCCGATCGGTCCACGCGCCGTCTCCTGAGCCTGGATCGGTCCACGCGTCGTCTCCTAAGCCCCGATCCGTCGTCGCGTCGTCTCCTGAGCCCCGATCGCTCCACGCGCCGCCTCCTGAGCGCCGATCGGTCCACGCGTCGTCTCCGAGCACCGTTCGGTCCACGCGCCGTTTCCTGAGCCCTGATCGGTCCATCCGTCGTCTCCTAAGCCCCGATCCGTCGCCGCGTCGTCTCCTGAGCCCCGATCAATTGACGCGTCTTCTCCTGAGCCCCGATCGCTCCTCACGCCGTCTCCTGAGCCCCGCTCGGTCCATGCGTCGTGTTCTTAGCCCCGATGCCTCCACGCGCCGTCTCCGAGCCACGATAGGTCAAGGCGCCGCTTCCTGAGCCCCGATCGATCCACGCGCCGTCTCGTAAGCCACAATCGGTCCACGCGCCGTCTCAGAGCGCCGATCATTTCACGCGCCGTCTCCTGAGCTCCGATCGTTCCACGCGCCGTCTCCGAGCCCCGATCGGTCCAGGCGCGGTCTCCTGAGCCCCAATCGGTCCACACGCTGTCTCGTGAGCCCCGATAGGTACACGCGTCGCGTCCTACGCCCCAATCGGTCCACGCGTCGTCTCCTAAGCCCCGATCGGCCCACGCGCCGTCTCCAGAGCCCCGATCGTCCAACGCGCTGTCTCCGAGCACCGATCGGTCCACGCGTCGTCTCCTGATCCCCGATCGGTCCACGCGTCGTCTCCAAAGCCCTGATCGGTCCACGTGCCGTCTGCGAGCCCCGATCGGTCCACGCGCCCTCTCCTGAACCCCGATACGTCCACACGCAGTCGCCGAGCCCCGATCGGTCCACGCGCCGTCGCCGAGCCTCGATCGGTCCACGTGCGGCCTCCTGAGCCCCGGTCGGTTCACGCGCCGTCTCCGAGCCCCGATCGATCCACGCGTCGTCTTGTAAACCCAGATGCCTCCTCGCATCGTCTCCTAAGCCCCGATCGGTTAACGCGCCGTCTCCGAGCCCCGATCGGTCCACGCCCCGTCGCCGAACCCCAATTGGTCCACGCGCAACCTCCTGAGCCCCAGTCGGCCCACGCGCGGCCTCCTGAGCCATGGTCGGTTCACGCGCCGTCTCCTGAGCCCCGATCGGTCCACGCGTCGTTCCCTAAGCTCCGATCCATCCACGCGTAGTCTCCTGAGCCCCGATTGGTGGACGTGCCGTCTCCCAGCCACGATCGGTCCACGCGCCGTCTTCTAAGCCCCAATCTGTCCACGACCCGTCTCTGGGCCCCGATCGGTGCACGCGCCGTCTCCTAAGCCCCGATCGGTTAACGTGCCGTCTGCGAGCCCCGATCGGTCCACGCGCGGTCTCCGAGCCCCGGTCGGTCCACGCGCCGTCTCCGAGCCGCGATCAGTTCACGGATCGTCTCCTAAGCCCCGATCGGTTATCGTGCCGTCTCCGATCCCCGATCGGTCCACGCGCGGTCTCCGAGCCCCGGTCGGTCCACGCGCCGTCTCCGAGCCCCGATCGGTTCACGCATCGTCTGCTAAGCCCCGATCGGTTAACGCGCCGTCTCCGAGCCGCGATCGGTCCACCCGCCGTCGCCGAACCCCAATTGGTCCACGGGCAACCACCTGAGCCCCAGTCGGTCCACGCGTCGTCTCCGAGCTCCAATCGGTCCCCGCGCCGTTTCCTGAGCCCCGATCGATCCATGCGTCGTCTTCTAAGCCCCGATGCCTCCACGCGCCGTCTCCGAGCCAGATCGGTTCAGGCGCCGCTTCCCGAGCCCCGATCAGTCAACGCGCCGTCTCCTAAGCCCCTATCGCTCCACGTGCCGTCTCCTGAGCCCCGGTCGGTTCACGCGCCGTCTCCGAGCCCCGATGGGTCCACGCGCGGTCTCCTGAGCCCCGGTCGGTCCACGCGCCGTCGCCGAACCCCAATTCGTCCACGCGCAACCTCCTGAGCCCCAGTCGGTCCACGCGCCGTCTCCTAAGCCCCAATCTGTCCACGACCCGTCTCTGGGCCCCGATCGGTGCACGCGCCGTCTCCTGAGCCCCGATCGGTCCACGCGCCGTCTACTTAACCCCGATACGTCCACACGCAGTCGCCGAGTCCCGATCGGTCCACGCGCCGTCGCCGAGCCTCGATCGGTCCACGCGCGGCCTCCTGAGCCCCGGTCGGTTCACGCGCCGTCTCCGAGCCCCGATCGATCCACGCGTCATCTTCTAAGACCAGCTGCCTCCTCTCGCCGTCTCCGAGCCAGGATCGGTTCAGGCGCCGCTTCGTGAGCCCCGATCGGTCCACACTCCGTCACCAAGCCCCGATCCGTACACGCGTCGTCTCCGAGCCCCGATCGGTCCACGCGCCGTATCCGAACCCCGATCGGTCCACGCGCCGTCTCCTGAGCCTGGATCGGTCCACGCGTCGTCTCCTAAGCCCCGATCCGTCGTCGCGTCGTCTCCTGAGCCCCGATCGCTCCACGCGCCGCCTCCTGAGCGCCGATCGGTCCACGCGTCGTCTCCGAGCACCGTTCGGTCCACGCGCCGTTTCCTGAGCCCTGATCGGTCCATCCGTCGTCTCCTAAGCCCCGATCCGTCGCCGCGTCGTCTCCTGAGCCCCGATCAATTGACGCGTCTTCTCCTGAGCCCCGATCGCTCCTCACGCCGTCTCCTGAGCCCCGCTCGGTCCATGCGTCGTGTTCTTAGCCCCGATGCCTCCACGCGCCGTCTCCGAGCCACGATAGGTCAAGGCGCCGCTTCCTGAGCCCCGATCGATCCACGCGCCGTCTCGTAAGCCACAATCGGTCCACGCGCCGTCTCAGAGCGCCGATCATTTCACGCGCCGTCTCCTGAGCCCTGATCGTTCCACGCGCCGTCTCCGAGACCCGATCGGTCCACGCGGCGTCTCCTGAGCCCCGATCGGTTCACGCATCGGCTCCTAAGCCCCGATACGTCCACACGCCGTATCCGAGCCCCGATCGATCCGCGTGACGCATTCTAAGCCACGGTCCGTCCACGCGCCGTCTCCGAGCACCGATCGGTCCACGCGCCGTCTCCTGAGGCCCGATCGGTCCACGCGTCGTCTCCTAAGCCCCGATCGGTTAACGCGCCGTCTCCGAGCCCCATTCGGTCCACGCGTCGTCTCCGAGCCCCGATCCGTCCACGCGCCGTCGCCGAGCCATAATCGGTCCACGCGAGGCTCCTGAGCCCCGGTCGGTCCGCGCGCCGTCTCCTGAGCCCCGATCGCTCCACGCGCCGTCTCCTGAGCGCCGATCGGTCCACGTGTCGTCTCCGAGCACCGTTCGGTCCACGCGCCGTTTCCTGGGCCCCGATCGGTCCATCCGTCGTCTTTTAAGCCCCGATACCTCCACGCGCCGTCTCCGAGCCACGATCGGTCCAGGCGTGGCCTCCTGAGCCTCGGTCGGTCCACACGCCGTTTCGTGAGCCCCGATCGGTCCACGCGTCGTCTTCTAAGCCCAGATGTCTCCTTACGCCGTCTCCCAATCACGATCGGTGCAGGCGCCGCTTCCTGAGCCCCCATCGGTCCACGCGTTTTCTCCTAAGCCCCGATCGGTCCACGCGTCGTCTCCTCAGCCCCGATCGGTCGACGCTTCGTCTCCGAGCGCCGATCGGTGCACGCGCCGTCTCCTGATCCCCGATCGTTCCACACGCCGCCTCCTAAGCCCCGACCGATCCAGGCGCCGTCTCCTGAGCCCCGATCGTTCCACGCGCCGTCTCGTGAGCCCCGATAGGTACACGCGTCGCGTCCTACGCCCCAATCCGTCCACGCGTCGTCTCCTAAGCCCCGATCGGTCCACGCGCCGTCTCCGAGCCCCGATCGCACCTCACGCCGTCTCCTGAGCCCCGCTCGGTCCATGCGTCGTATTCTTAGCCCCGATCGCTCCACGCTCCGTCTCCGAGCCCCGATCGGTCCACGCGCCGTCTCCTGAGCCCGGATCAGTCCACGCGCAACCGCCTGTGCCCCAGTCGGTCCACGCGCTGTCTCCGAGCCCAGATCGGTCCACGCGCCGTCTCCGAGCTCCGATCGGTCCACGCGCCGTCTCCTAAGCCCCGATCGGTCCAAGCGCCTTCTGCTAAGCCCCGATCGGTCCACGCGCCGTCTCCGAGCGCCGATCGGTTCACGCGCCGTCACCTGAGCCCCGATCGTTTCACGCGCCGTCTCCGAGCCCCGATCGGTCTACGCGCCGTCTCCTAAGCCCCGATCGGTCCACGCGCCTTCTCCTCATCCCCGATCGGTCCACGCGCCGTCTCGGAGCGCCGATTGGTTCACGCGCCGTCTCCTGAACCCCGATACGTCCACACACAGCCGCCGAGCCCCGATCGTTCCACGTGCCGTCTCCGAGCCCCGATCGGTTCACGCATCGTCTCCTAAGCCCCGATCGGTTAACGCGCGGCCTCCTGAGCCCCGATCGATCCACGCATCGGCTCCTGAGCCCCGGTCGGTCCACGCGTCGTCTTCGAGCACCGATCGATCCACGCGCCGTTTCCTGGGCCCCGATCGGTCCACGCGTCGCCGCCGGAGCCCCGATCGGTCTACGCGCCGTCTCATGAGCCCCGGTCGGTTCATGCGCCGTCGCCGAGCACCGATCGGTCCACGCGCCGTCTCCTGAGCCCCGATCGGTCCACGCGTCGTCTCCTAAGCCCTGATCGGTCCACGTGCCGTCTCCGAGCCCCGATGGGTCTGCGCGCCGCCTCCTGAGCCCCGATCGATCCACGCATCGGCTCCTGAGCCCCGGTCGGTCCACGCGTCGTCTTCGAGCACCGATCGATCCACGCGCCGTTTCCTGGGCCCCGATCGGTCCACGCGTCGCCGCCGGAGCCCCGATCGGTCTACGCGCCGTCTCATGAGCCCCGGTCGGTTCATGCGCCGTCGCCGAGCCTCGATCGGTCCACGCGCGGCCTCCTTAGCCCCGGTCGGTCCACGCGCCGTCTCCGAGCCCCGATCGGTCCACGCATCGTCTCCTGAGCCCCGATCGGTTAACGCGCCGTCTCCGAGCCCCGATCAGTCCACGCGCCGTCTCCTGAGCCCCGGTCGGTTCATGCGCCGTCTCCGAGCCCCGATCGATCCACGCGTCGTCTTGTAAGCCCAGATGCCTTCTCGCGCCGTCTCCGGCCCACGATCGGTCCAGGCGCCGCTTCCTGAGCCACGATCGGTCCACGCGCCTTCTCCGCGCCCCGATCGGTGCGCGCGCCGTCTCCTGAGCCCCGATCGGCCCACGCGTCGTCTCCTGAGCCCCGATCGGTCCACGCGCCGTCTCCTAAGCCCCGATCGGACCACGCGCCGTCGCCGAACCCCAATTGGTCCACGCGAAACCGCCTGAGCCCCGGACGGTCCACGCGCTGTCTCCAAGCCCCGATCGGTCCACGCGTCGTCTCCGAGGCCCGATCGGTCCACGCGCCGTCGCCGAGTCATGATCTGTCCACGCGCGGCCTCCTGAGACCCGATCGGTCCACGCGCCGTCTTCGAGCCCCGATCGGTCCACGCATGGTCTCCTAAGCCCCAATCGGTTAACGCGTCGTCCCCGAGCCCCGATCGGTCCACGCGCCGTCTGCTGAGCCCCGATACGTCTACGCGCAGTCGCCGAGCCCTGATCGGTCCACGCGCTGTCTCCTGAGCCCCGATAGGTACACGCGTCGTCGCCTACACCCCGATCGGTCCACGCGTCGCCTCCTAAGCCCCGATCGGTCCACGCGCCGTCTCCGAGCCCCGATCGGTCCACGCACTGTCTCCTGATCCCCATGGGTCAACGCCGCGCCTCCGGAGCCCCGATCGGTCCACGCGCCGTCTCCTGAGCCCCGATACGTCTACGCGCAGTCGCCGAGCCCTGATCGGTCCACGCGCTGTCTCCTGAGCCCCGATAGGTACACGCGTCGTCGCCTACACCCCGATCGGTCCACGCGCCGTCTCCGAGCCCCGATCGGTCCACGCCCGTCTCCTAACCCCCGATCGGTCAACGCGCCTTCTCCTCCGCCCCGATTGGTTCACGCGCCGTTGCCGAACCCCAATTGGTCCACGCTCAACCGCCTGAGCCCCGGTTGGTCTACGCGCTGTCTCCGAGCCCCGATCGGTCCACGCGTCGTATCCAAACCCCGATCGGTCCACGCGCCGTCGCCGAGCCATGATCGGTCCACGTGCCGTCTCCTAAGCTCAGATCGGTTCACGCGCCGTCTCCGAGCGCCGATCGGTTCACGCGCCGTCTCCTGAGCCCCGATCGGTCCACGCGCCGTCTCCGGGCCCCGATCGGTCCACGCACCATCTCCTGCTCTCCAATCGGTCCACGCGCCGCCTCCGGAGCCCCGATCGATCCACGCTAGGCTCCTGAGCCCCGGCCGGTCCGCGCGCCGCCTCCTGAGCCCCGAACGGTCGACGCGTCGTCTCCTGAGCCCCAATCGGCCCACACGCAGTCTCGTGAGCCCCGATAGGTACACGCGCCGTCTCCTGAGCTCCGATCGTTCCACGCGCCGTCTCCGAGCCCCGATCGGTCCAGGCGCGGTCTCCTGAGCCCCAATCGGTCCACACGCTGTCTCGTGAGCCCCGATAGGTACACGCGTCGCGTCCTACGCCCCAATCGGTCCACGCGTCGTCTCCTAAGCCCCGATCGGCCAACGCGCCGTCTCCAGAGCCCCGATCGTCCAACGCGCTGTCTCCGAGCACCGATCGGTCCACGCGTCGTCTCCTGATCCCCGATCGGTCCACGCGTCGTCTCCAAAGCCCTGATCGGTCCACGTGCCGTCTGCGAGCCCCGATCGGTCCACGCGCCCTCTCCTGAACCCCGATACGTCCACACGCAGTCGCCGAGCCCCGATCGGTCCACGCGCCGTCGCCGAGCCTCGATCGGTCCACGTGCGGCCTCCTGAGCCCCGGTCGGTTCACGCGCCGTCTCCGAGCCCCGATCGATCCACGCGTCGTCTTGTAAACCCAGATGCCTCCTCGCATCGTCTCCTAAGCCCCGATCGGTTAACGCGCCGTCTCCGAGCCCCGATCGGTCCACGCCCCGTCGCCGAACCCCAATTGGTCCACGCGCAACCTCCTGAGCCCCAGTCGGTCCACGCGCGGCCTCCTGAGCCATGGTCGGTTCACGCGCCGTCTCCTGAGCCCCGATCGGTCCACGCGTCGTTCCCTAAGCTCCGATCCATCCACGCGTAGTCTCCTGAGCCCCGATTGGTGGACGTGCCGTCTCCCAGCCACGATCGGTCCACGCGCCGTCTTCTAAGCCCCAATCTGTCCACGACCCGTCTCTGGGCCCCGATCGGTGCACGCGCCGTCTCCTAAGCCCCGATCGGTTAACGTGCCGTCTGCGAGCCCCGATCGGTCCACGCGCGGTCTCCGAGCCCCGGTCGGTCCACGCGCCGTCTCCGAGCCGCGATCAGTTCACGGATCGTCTCCTAAGCCCCGATCGGTTATCGTGCCGTCTCCGATCCCCGATTGGTCCACGCGCGGTCTCCGAGCCCCGGTCGGTCCACGCGCCGTCTCCGAGCCCCGATCGGTTCACGCATCGTCTGCTAAGCCCCGATCGGTTAACGCGCCGTCTCCGAGCCGCGATCGGTCCACCCGCCGTCGCCGAACCCCAATTGGTCCACGGGCAACCACCTGAGCCCCAGTCGGTCCACGCGCCGTCTCCTAAGCCCCGATCATTCCACGCGCCGTCTCCGAGCCCCGATCGGTCCACGCCCGTCTCCTAAGCCCCGATCGGTCAACGCGCCTTCTCCTCCGCCCCGATTGGTTCACGCGCCGTTGCCGAACCCCAATTGGTCCACGCTCAACCGCCTGAGCCCCGGTTGGTCCACGCGCTGTCTCCGAGCCCCGATCGGTCCACGCGTCGTATCCAAACCCCGATCGGTCCTCGCGCCGTCGCCGAGCCATGATCGGTCCACGCGCCGTCTCCTGATCCCCATGGGTCAACGCCGCGCCTCCGGAGCCCCGATCGGTCCACGCGCCGTCTCCTGAGCCCCGATCGGTCCACACGCCGTCTCCGAGCCCCGATGGGTCTACGCGTCGCCTGCTGAGCCCCGGTAGGTCCACGCGCCGTCTCCTGAGCCACGATCAATTGACGCGTCTTCTCCTGAGCCCGATCGCTCCTCGCGCCGTCTCCTGAGCCCCGATCGATCCACGCGTCGTCTCCGAGCTCCGATCGGTCCACACGCCGTTTCCTGAGCCCCGATCGGTCCATGCGTCGTCTTCTTAGCCCCGATGCTTCCACGTGCCGTCTCCGAGCCACGATCGGTCCAGGCGCCGCTTCCTGAGCCCCGATCGGTCCACGCGCCGTATCCTAAGCCCCGATCGGTCCACGCGCCGTCTCCGAGCGCCGATAAGTTCAAGCGCCGTCTCCGAGCCCCGATCGGTCCACGCGCCGTCTCCTAAGCCCCGATCGGTCCACGCGCCGTCTCCTGAGCCCGTATCGGTCCACCCGTCGTCCTCGAATCCCCGATCCGCACACGCGTCGTCTCCTAAGCCCCGATTCGTCGACGGGGCGTCTCCTGAGCCCCGATCAAGTGACGCGTCTTCTCCTGAGCCCCGATCGCTCCTCGCGCCGTCTCCTGAACCCCGCTCGGTCCATGCGTCGTCTTCTTAGCCCGGATGCCTCCACGCGCCGTCTCCGAGCCACGATCGGTCCAGGCGCCGCTTCCTGCGCCCCGATCGGTCCACGCGCCGTCTCCTAAGCCCCAATCGGTCCACGCGGCATCTCCGAGCGCCGATCATTTCACGCGCCGGCTCCTGAGACCCAATCGTTCCACGCGCCGTCTCCGAGCCCCGATCGATCCACGCGCCGCCTCCTGAGCCCCGATCTGTCCACGCGCCGTCTCCAAGCCTCGATCCGTACTCGCGTCGTCTCCGATCCCCGATCGATCCACGCGCCGTATCCGAGCCCCAATCGGTCCACGCGTCGTCTCCTAAGCCCCGATCGGTCCGTGCGCCGTCTCCGAGCCCCGATCGGTCCACGCACCATCTCATGCTCCCCAATCGGTCCATGCGCCGCCTCCGGAGCCCTGATCGATCCACGCGAATCTCCTGAGCTCCGGTCGGTCCTCGTACCGTCTCCGAGCCCCGATCGGTCCACGTACCGTCTCCGAAGCCCCGATCGGTCCACGCGCCGTCTCCTGAGCCCCGATCGGTCCACGCGTCGTCTCCTAAGCCCCGATCGGTTCACGCGCCGTATCCGAGCCCCAATCGGTCCACGCGCCGTCTCCTAAGCCCCGATCGGTCCACGTACCGTCTCCGAAGCCCCGATCGGTCCACGCGCCGTCTCCTGAGCCCCGATCGGTCCACGCGTCGTCTCCTAAGCCCCGATCGGTTCACGCGCCGTATCCGAGCCCCAATCGGTCCACGCGCGGCCTCCTGATCCCCGATCGGTTCACGCGCTTGCTTCGAGCCCGATCGGTCCACGCAACGTCTCCTAAGCCCCAATCGGTTCACGCGCCGTCTCCTGAGCCCCGATCGTTCTACGCGCCGTCTCCGAGCCCCGATCCGTCCACGCGCAGTCGCCGAGCCCCGATCGGTTCACGCGCGGTCTCCTGAGCCCCAGTCGGTACACGCTTTGTCTCCGAGCCCCCATCGGTCCACGCATCGTCTCGTAAGCCCCGCTCGGTTAAAGCGTCGTTTCGGAGACCCATCGGTCTACGCGCCATCTCCGAGCCGCGATCGGCCCACGCATCGTCTCCTAAGCCGCGATCGGTTAACGTGCCGTCTCCGAGCCCCGATCGGTGCACGCGCCGTCTCCTGAGCCCCGATACGTCCACGCGCAGTCGCCGAGCCCCGATCGGTCCACGCGCGGTCTCCTGAGCCCCGATCTGTCCACGCGCCGTCTCCGAGCCCCGATCGGTTCACGGATCGTCTCCTAAGACCCGACCGGTTCACCCGCCGTCTCCTGAGCCCCGGTCGGTCCACGCGCCGTCTCCGAGCCTCGATCGATCCACGTACCGTCTCCGAAGCCCCTATCGGTCCACGCGCCGTCTGCTGAGCCCCGATCGGTCCACGCATCGTCTCCTAAGCCCCGATACGTCCACACGCCGTGTCCGAGCCCCGATCGGTCCGCGTGACGCATTCTGAGCCCCGATCGGTCCACGCGACGTCTCCAAAGCCCTGATCGGTCCACGTGCCGTCTCCGAGCCCCGATCGGTTCACGCGCCGTCTCCTGAACCCCGATACGTGCACGTGCAGTCGCCGAGCCCCGATCGGTCCACGCGCCGTCGCCGAGCCTCGATAGGTCCACGCGCGGCCTCCTGAGCCCCGGTCGGTTCACGCGCCGTCTCCGAGCCTCGATCGATCCACGCGTCGTCTTCTAAGCCCAGATGCCTCCTCGCGCCGTCTCCGAGCCACGATCGGTCCAGGCGCCACTTCCTGAGCCCCGATCGGTTAACGCGCCGACTCCGAGCCCCGATCGTTCCACGCGTCGTCTCCGAGCCCCGATGGGTCCACGCGCGGTGTCCTGAGCCCCGGTCGGTCCAGGCCCCGTCTCCGAGCGCCGATCGGTTCACGCACCGTCTCCTGAGAACGATCCGTCCACGCGCCGTCTCCTGAGCCCCGATCGGTCGACGCGCCGTCTCGTGAGCCCCGATCGGTCCACGCGCCGTCTCCGAGCCCCGATCGGTCCACGCGCCGTCTCCGAGCCCCGATCGGTCCACGCGCCGTCTCCTGAACCTCGATCGGTCCACGCGTCGTTCCCGAAGCCCCGATCCGTCCACGCGCCGTCTCCTGAGCCCCGATCGGTCGACGCGCCGTCTCGTGAGCCCCGATCGGTCCACGCGCCGTCTCCGAGCCCCGATCGGTCCACGCGCCGTCTCCTGAACCTCGATCGGTCCACGCGTCGTTCCCGAAGCCCCGATCCATCCACGCGCATTCTCCCGAGCCCCAATCGGTCCACGCGCCGTCTCCTGAGCCCCAATCGGTCCACGCGCCGTCTCCGAGCCCCGATCGGTTCACGCGCCGTCTCCTGAACCCCGATACGTGCACGCGCAGTCGCCGAGCCCCGATCGGTCCACGCGCCGTCGCCGAGCCTCGATAGGTCCACGCGCGGCCTCCTGAGCCCCGGTCGGTTCACGCGCCGTCTCCGAGGCCCGATCGATCCACGCGTCGTCTTCTAAGCCCAGATGCCTCCTCGCGCCGTCTCCGAGCCACGATCGGTCCAGGCGCCGCTTCCTGAGCCCCGATCGGTTAACGCGCCGACTCCGAGCCCCGATCGTTCCACGCGCCGTCTCCGAGCCCCGATGGGTCCACGCGCGGTGTCCTGAGCCCCGATCGTTCCACGCGTCGTTCCCTAAGCCCCGATCCATCCACGCGCAGTCTCCCGAGCCCCAATCGGTCCACGCGCCGTCTCCTGAGCCCCGATCCGTCCACGCGCCGTCTCCTCAGCCCCGATCGGTCCACGCGTCGTCTCCGAGCACCGATCGGTCCACGCGCCGTCTCAGATCGCCGATCATTTCACGCCCCGTTTCCTGAGCTCCGATCGTTCCACGCGCCGTCTCCTGAGCCCCGATCGTTCCACGCGTCGTTCCCTAAGCCCCGATCCATCCACGCGCAGTCTCCCGAGCCCCAATCGGTCCACGCGTCGTCTCCTGAGCCCCGATCGGTCGACGGGTCCTCTCCTAAGCCCCGATCGGTCCACGCGTCTTCTCCCGAGCTCCGATCAGTCCACGCGTCGTCTCCTAAGCCCCGATACGTCCACACGCCGTCTCCGAGCCCCGATGGGTCCCCGCGTTGCCTCCTTAGCCCCGATCGATCCACGCGAGTCTCCTGAGCGCCGATTGGTCCACGCGCCGTCTCCTAAGCCCCAATCGGTCCACGCACCGCCTCCTGCGCCCCAATCGGTCCACGCGCCGCCTCCTGCGCCCCGATCGGTCCGCGCGCCGTCTCCTGAGCCCCGATCGGTCCACGCGTCTTCTCCTGAGCCCCGATCAGTCCACGCGTCGTCTCCGAAGCCCCGATACATCCACATGCCGTCTCCGAGCCGCGATGGGTCCACGCGTCGCCTCCTGAGCCCCGATCGATCCACGCGAGTCTCCTGAGCCCCGGTCGGTCCGCGCGCCGTCTCCTGAGCCCCGATCGTTCCACGCGTCGTCTCCTAAGCCCCGATCGGTTCACGCGTCGTCTCCTAAGCCCCGATCCGTCGACGCGTCGTCTCCTGAGCCCCGATCAATTGACGCGTCTTCTCCTGAGCCCCGATCGCTCCTCGCGCCGTCTCCTGAGCCCGGCTCGGTCCATATGTCGTCTTTTTAGCCCCGATGCCTCCACGCGCCGTCTTCGAGCCACGATCGGTCCAGGCGCCGCTTCCTGAACCCCGATCGACCCACGCGCCGTCTCGTAAGCCCCAATCGGTCCACGCGCCGCCTCCTGAGCCCCGATCGGTCCACACGCCGTCTCCTGAGTCCCGATCAGTCCACGCGCGGCCTCCTAAGCCCCGATCGTTCCACGCGCCGTCTCCGAGCCCCGATCGGTCCACGCGCCGTCTCCTGAACCTCGATCGGTCCACGCGTCGTTCCCGAAGCCCCGATCCATCCACGCGCATTCTCCCGAGCCCCAATCGGTCCACGCGCCGTCTCCTGAGCCCCAATCGGTCCACGCGCCGTCTTTTCAGCCCCGATCGGTCCACGCGTCGTCTCCTAAGCCCCGATCGGTCCACGCGCCGTCTCCGAGCCCCGATCGGTCCACGCGCCGTCTCCTAAGCCCCAATCTGTACACGCCCCGTCTCCGAGCGCCGACGGGTTCACGCGCCGTCTCCTGAGACCCGATCCGTCCACGCGCCGTCTCCTGAGCCCCGATCGGTCGACGCGTCCTCTGCTACACCTCGATCGATCCACGCGTCGTCTCCTGAGCCCCGATCGATCGACGGGTCCTCTCCTAAGTCCCGATCGGTCCACGCGTCTTCTCCTGACCCCCAATCAGTCCACGCGTCGTCTCCTAAGCCCCGATACGTCCACACGCCGTCTCCGAGCCGTGATGGGTCCACGCGTCGCCTCTTGAGCCCCGATCGATCCACGCGAGTCTCCTGAGCCCCGGTCGGTCCTCGCGCCGCCTCCTGCGCTCCGATCGGTCCACGCGCCGTCTCCTGAGCCCCGATCGGTCGACCTGCCGTCTCCTGAGCCCCGATCGTTCCACGCGTCGTTCCCTAAGCCCCGATCCATCCACGCGCAGTCTCCCGAGCCCCAATCGGTCCACGCGCCGTCTCCTGAGCCCCGATCGGTCCACGCGCCGTCTCCTCAGCCCCGATCGGTCCATGCGTCGTCTTCGAGCACCGATCGGTCCACGCGCCGTCTCAGAGCGCCGATCATTTCACGCCCCGTTTCCTGAGCTCCGATCGTTCCACGCGCCGTCTCCGAGCCCCGATCGGTCCACGCGCCGTCTCCTGAGCCCCGATCGGTCCACGCGCCGTCTCCTGAGCCCCAATCGGTCCACACGCTGTCTCGTGAGCCCCGATAGGTACACGCGCCGTCTCCGAGCCCCCATCGGTCCACGCGTTGTCTCCTAAGCCCCGATCGGTCCACGCGCCGTCTCCGAGCCCCGATCGGTTCACGCATCGTCTCCTAAGCCCCGATCGGTTAACGCGCCGTCTCCGAGCGCCGAGCGGTCCACGCGCCGTCTCCGAGCCCCGATCGGTCCGCGCACCGTCTCCTGATCCCCATCGCTCCACGCGGCGTCTCCGGAGCCCCGATCGATCCACGCGAGTCTCCTGAGCCCCGGTCGGTCCGCACACCGTCATCTGAGCCCCGATCAGTCCACGTGCCATCTCCTAAGCCCCGATCGCTCCACGGACCGGTTCCTGAGCCCCGATCGGTCCACGCGCCGCCTCCTGAGTCACGATCGGTCAACGCGTCGTGTCCTAAGCCCTGATCGGTCCACGTGCCGTCTCCGAGCCCCGATGGGTCCACGCGCCGCATCCTGAGCCCCGATCGGACGACGCGTCGTCTCCTGAGCCCGGATCGGTCCACCCGTCGTCCTCGAATCCCCGATCCGCACACGCGTCGTCTCCGAGCCTCGATCGGTCCACGCGTCGTCTCCTAAGCCCCGACCGGTCCACGCACCGTCTCCTGAGCCCCGATCGGTCCACGCGCCGTCTCCTAAGCCGCGATCCGTCCACGGGCCGTCTCCGAGCTGCTATCGGTAAACGCGCCGTCACCAAGCCCTGATCTGTACACGCGTCGTCTCCAAGCCCCGATCGGTCCACGCGCCGTCGCCGAGCCTCGATCGGTCGACGCGCAGCCTCCTGAGCCCCGATCGGTTCACGCGCCGGCTCCGAGCCCGATCGGTCCACGCATCGTCTCCTAAGACCCGACCGGTTCACCCGCCGTCTCCTGAGCCCCGGTCGGTCCACGCGCCGTCTCTGAGCCTCGATCGATCCATGTACCGTCTCCGAAGCCCCTATCGGTCCACGCGCCGTCTGCTGAGCCCCGATCGGTCCACGCATCGTCTCCTAAGCCCCGATACGTCCACACGCCGTATCCGAGCCCCGATCGGTCCGCGTGACGCATTCTAAGCCCCGATCGGTCCACGCGACGTCTCCAAAGCCCTGATCGGTCCACGTGCCGTCTCCGAGCCCCGATCGGTTCACGCGCCGTCTCCTGAACCCCGATACGTGCACGCGCAGTCGCCGAGCCCCGATCGGTCCACGCGCCGTCGCCGAGCCTCGATAGGTCCACGCGCGGCCTCCTGAGCCCCGGTCGGTTCACGGGCCGTCTCCGAGCCCCGATCGATCCACGCGTCGTCTTCTAAGCCCAGATGCCTCCTCGCGCCGTCTCCGAGCCACGATCGGTCCAGGCGCCGCTTCCTGAGCCCCGATCGGTTAACGCGCCGACTCCGAGCCCCGATCGTTCCACGCGCCGTCTCCGAGCCCTGATGGGTCCACGCGCGGTGTCCTGAGCCCCGGTCGGTCCAGGCCCCGTCTCCGAACGCCGATCGGTTCACGCGCCGTCTCCTGAGAACGATCCGTCCACGCGCCGTCTCCTGAGCCCCGATCGGTCGACGCGCCGTCTCGTGAGCCCCGATCGGTCCACGCTTCGTCTCCGAGCACCGATCGGTCCACGCGCCGTCTCAGAGCGCCGATCATTTCACGCCCCGTTTCCTGAGCTCCGATCGTTGGACGCGTCGTCTCCGGAGTCCCGATCCGTCCACTCACTGTCTCCTGAGCCCCGATCGGTCGACGCGTCCTCTGCTAAACCTCGATCGGTCCACGCGTCGTCTCCTGAGCCCCGATCGGTCGACGGGTCCTCTCCTAAGCCCCGATCGGTCCACGCGTCCTCTCCTGAGCTCCGATCAGTCCACGCGTCGTCTCCTAAGCCCCGATACGTCCACACGCCGTCTCCGAGCCCCGATGGGTCCCCGCGTTGCCTCCTTAGCCCCGATCGATCCACGCGAGTCTCCTGAGCGCCGATTGGTCCACGCGCCGTCTCCTAAGCCCCAATCGGTCCACGCACCGCCTCCTGCGCCCCAATCGGTCCACGCGCCGCCTCCTGCGCCCCGATCGGTCTGCGCGCCGTCTCCTGAGCCCCGATCGGTCCACGCGTCTTCTCCTGAGCCCCGATCAGTCCACGCGTCGTCTCCGAAGCCCCGATACATCCACATGCCGTCTCCGAGCCGCGATGGGTCCACGCGTCGCCTCCTGAGCCCCGATCGATCCACGCGAGTCTCCTGAGCCCCGGTCGGCCCGCGCGCCGTCTCCTGAGCCCCGATCGTTCCACGCATCGTCTCCTGAGCCCCGATCGGTTCACGCGCCGTCTCCTGAACCCCGATACGTGCACGCGCAGTCGCCGAGCCCCGATCGGTCCACGCGCCGTCGCCGAGCCTCGATACGTCCACGCGCGGCCTCCTGAGCCCCGGTCGGTTCACGGGCCGTCTCCGAGCCCCGATCGATCCACGCGTCGTCTTCTAAGCCCAGATGCCTCCTCGCGCCGTCTCCGAGCCACGATCGGTCCAGGCGCCGCTTCCTGAGCCCCGATCGGTTAACGCGCCGACTCCGAGCCCCGATCGTTCCACGCGCCGTCTCCGAGCCGTGATGGGTCCACGCGCGGTGTCCTGAGCCCCGGTCGGTCCAGGCCCCGTCTCCGAACGCCGATCGGTTCACGCGCCGTCTCCTGAGAACGATCCGTCCACGCGCCGTCTCCTGAGCCCCGATCGGTCGACGCGCCGTCTCGTGAGCCCCGATCGGTCCACGCGCCGTCTCCGAGCCCCGATCGGTCCACGCGCCGTCTCCTGAACCTCGATCGGTCCACGCGTCGTTCCCGAAGCCCCGATCCATCCACGCGCATTCTCCCGAGCCCCAATCGGTCCACGCGCCGTCTCCTGAGCCCCAATCGGTCCACGCGCCGTCTCCGAGCCCCGATCGGTTCACGCGCCGTCTCCTGAACCCCGATACGTGCACGCGCAGTCGCCGAGCCCCGATCGGTCCACGCGCCGTCGCCGAGCCTCGATAGGTCCACGCGCGGCCTCCTGAGCCCCGGTCGGTTCACGCGCCGTCTCCGAGGCCCGATCGATCCACGCGTCGTCTTCTAAGCCCAGATGCCTCCTCGCGCCGTCTCCGAGCCACGATCGGTCCAGGCGCCGCTTCCTGAGCCCCGATCGGTTAACGCGCCGACTCCGAGCCCCGATCGTTCCACGCGCCGTCTCCGAGCCCCGATGGGTCCACGCGCGGTGTCCTGAGCCCCGGTCGGTCCAGGCCCCGTCTCCGAGCCGCGATGGGTCCACGCGTCGCCTCTTGAGCCCCGATCGATCCACGCGAGTCTCCTGAGCCCCGGTCGGTTCACCCGCCGTCTCCTGAGCCCCGGTCGGTCCACGCGCCGTCTCTGAGCCTCGATCGATCCATGTACCGTCTCCGAAGCCCCTATCGGTCCACGCGCCGTCTGCTGAGCCCCGATCGGTCCACGCATCGTCTCCTAAGCCCCGATACGTCCACACGCCGTATCCGAGCCCCGATCGGTCCGCGTCACGCATTCTAAGCCCCGATCGGTCCACGCGACGTCTCCAAAGCCCTGATCGGTCCACGTGCCGTCTCCGAGCCCCGATCGGTTCACGCGCCGTCTCCTGAACCCCGATACGTGCACGCGCAGTCGCCGAGCCCCGATCGGTCCACGCGCCGTCGCCGAGCCTCGATAGGTCCACGCGCGGCCTCCTGAGCCCCGGTCGGTTCACGGGCCGTCTCCGAGCCCCGATCGATCCACGCGTCGTCTTCTAAGCCCAGATGCCTCCTCGCGCCGTCTCCGAGCCACGATCGGTCCAGGCGCCGCTTCCTGAGCCCCGATCGGTTAACGCGCCGACTCCGAGCCCCGATCGTTCCACGCGCCGTCTCCGAGCCCTGATGGGTCCACGCGCGGTGTCCTGAGCCCCGGTCGGTCCAGGCCCCGTCTCCGAACGCCGATCGGTTCACGCGCCGTCTCCTGAGAACGATCCGTCCACGCGCCGTCTCCTGAGCCCCGATCCGTCCACGCGCCGTCTCCTCAGCCCCGATCGGTCCACGCGTCGTCTCCGAGCACCGATCGGTCCACGCGCCGTCTCAGAGCGCCGATCATTTCACGCCCCGTTTCCTGAGCTCCGATCGTTCGACGCGTCGTCTCCGGAGTCCCGATCCGTCCACTCACTGTCTCCTGAGCCCCGATCGGTCGACGCGTCCTCTGCTAAACCTCGATCGGTCCACGCGTCGTCTCCTGAGCCCCGATCGGTCGACGGGTCCTCTCCTAAGCCCCGATCGGTCCACGCGTCTTCTCCTGAGCTCCGATCAGTCCACGCGTCGTCTCCTAAGCCCCGATACGTCCACACGCCGTCTCCGAGCCCCGATGGGTCCCCGCGTTGCCTCGTTAGCCCCGATCGATCCACGCGAGTCTCCTGAGCGCCGATTGGTCCACGCGCCGTCTCCTAAGCCCCAATCGGTCCACGCACCGCCTCCTGCGCCCCAATCGGTCCACGCGCCGCCTCCTGCGCCCCGATCGGTCTGCGCGCCGTCTCCTGAGCCCCGATCGGTCCACGCGTCTTCTCCTGAGCCCCGATCAGTCCACGCGTCGTCTCCGAAGCCCCGATACATCCACATGCCGTCTCCGAGCCGCGATGGGTCCACGCGTCGCCTCCTGAGCCCCGATCGATCCACGCGAGTCTCCTGAGCCCCGGTCGGTCCGCGCGCCGTCTCCTGAGCCCCGATCGTTCCACGCATCGTCTCCTGAGCCCCGATCGGTTCACGCGTCGTCTCCTAAGCCCCGATCCGTCGACGCGTCGTCTCCTGAGCCCCGATCAATTGACGCGTCTTCTCCTGAGCCCCGATCGCTCCTCGCGCCGTCTCCTGAGCCCGGCTCGGTCCATATGTCGTCTTTTTAGCCCCGATGCCTCCACGCGCCGTCTTCGAGCCACGATCGGTCCAGGCGCCGCTTCCTGAACCCCGATCGACCCACGCGCCGTCTCGTAAGCCCCAATCGGTCCACGCGCCGCCTCCTGAGCCCCGATCGGTCCACACGCCGTCTCCTGAGTCCCGATCAGTCCACGCGCGGCCTCCTAAGCCCCGATCATTCCACGCGCCGTCTCCGAGCCCCGATCGATCCACGCGCCGTCTCCTGAACCTCGATCGGTCCACGCGTCGTTCCCGAAGCCCCGATCCATCCACGCGCATTCTCCCGAGCCCCAATCGGTCCACGCGCCGTCTCCTGAGCCCCAATCGGTCCACGCGCCGTCTTTTCAGCCCCGATCGGTCCACGCGTCGTCTCCTTAGCCCCGATCGGTCCACGCGCCGTCTCCGAGCCCCGATCGATCCACGCGAGTCTCCTGAGCCCCGGTCGGTCCACGCGCCGTCTCTGAGCCTCGATCGATCCATGTACCGTCTCCGAAGCCCCTATCGGTCCACGCGCCGTCTGCTGAGCCCCGATCGGTCCACGCATCGTCTCCTAAGCCCCGATACGTCCACACGCCGTATCCGAGCCCCGATCGGTCCGCGTGACGCATTCTAAGCCCCGATCGGTCCACGCGACGGCTCCAAAGCCCTGATCGGTCCACGTGCCGTCTCCGAGCCCCGATCGGTTCACGCGCCGTCTCCTGAACCCCGATACGTGCACGCGCAGTCGCCGAGCCCCGATCGGTCCACGCGCCGTCGCCGAGCCTCGATAGGTCCACGCGCGGCCTCCTGAGCCCCGGTCGGTTCACGCGTCGTCTCCTGAGTCCCGATCCGTCCACTCACTGTCTCCTGAGCCCCGATCGGTCGACGCGTCCTCTGCTAAACCTCGATCGGTCCACGCGTCGTCTCCTGAGCCCCGATCGGTCGACGGGTCCTCTCCTAAGCCCCGATCGGTCCACGCGTCTTCTCCTGAGCTCCGATTAGTCCACGCGTCGTCTCCTAAGCCCCGATACGTCCACACGCCGTCTCCGAGCCCCGATGGGTCCCCGTGTTGCCTCCTTAGCCCCGATCGATCCACGCGAGTCTCCTGAGCGCCGATTGGTCCACGCGCCGTCTCCTAAGCCCCAATCGGTCCACGCACCGCCTCCTGCGCCCCAATCGGTCCACGCGCCGCCTCCTGCGCCCCGATCGGTCTGCGCGCCGTCTCCTGAGCCCCGATCGGTCCACGCGTCTTCTCCTGAGCCCCGATCAGTCCACGCGTCGTCTCCGAAGCCCCGATACATCCACATGCCGTCTCCGAGCCGCGATGGGTCCACGCGTCGCCTCCTGAGCCCCGATCGATCCACGCGAGTCTCCTGAGCCCCGGTCGGTCCGGGCGCCGTCTCCTGAGCCCCGATCGTTCCACGCGTCGTCTCCTAAGCCCCGATCGGTTCACGCGTCGTCTCCTACGCCCCGATCCGTCGACGCGTCGTCTCCTGAGCCCCGATCAATTGACGCGTCTTCTCCTGAGCCCCGATCGCTCCTCGCGCCGTCTCCTGAGCCCGGCTCGGTCCATATGTCGTCTTTTTAGCCCCGATGCCTCCACGCGCCGTCTTCGAGCCACGATCGGACCAGGCGCCGCTTCCTGAACCCCGATCGACCCACGCGCCGTATCGTCAGCCCCAATCGGTCCACGCGCCGCCTCCTGAGCCCCGATCGGTCCACACGCCGTCTCCTGAGTCCCGATCAGTCCACGCGCGGCCTCCTAAGCCCCGATCGTTCCACGCGCCGTCTCCGAGCCCCGATCGGTCCACGCGCCGTCTCCTGAACTTCGATCGGTCCACGCGTCGTTCCCGAAGCCCCGATCCATCCACGCACATTCTCCCGAGCCCCAATCGGTCCACGCGCCGTCTCCGAGCCCCGATCGGTCCACGCGCCGTCTCCTAAGCCCCAATCTGTACACGCCCCGTCTCCGTGCGCCGACGGGTTCACGCGCCGTCTCCTGAGACCCGATGCGTCCACGCGCCGTCTCCTGAGCCCCGATCGGTCGACGCGTCCTCTGCTACACCTCGATCGTTCCACGCGCCGTCTCCGAGCCCCGATCGGTCCACGCGCCGTCTCCTGAGCCCCGATCGGTCCACGCGCCGTCTCCTGAGCCCCAATCGGTCCACACGCTGTCTCGTGAGCCCCGATAGGTACACGCGCCGTCTCCGAGCCCCCATCGGTCCACGCGTTGTCTCCTAAGCCCCGATCGGTCCACGCGCCGTCTCCGAGCCCCGATCGGTTCACGCATCGTCTCCTAAGCCCCGATCGGTTAACGCGCCGTCTCCGAGCGCCGAGCGGTCCACGCGCCGTCTCCGAGCCCCGATCGGTCCGCGCACCGTCTCCTGATCCCCATCGCTCCACGCGGCGTCTCCGGAGCCCCGATCGATCCACGCGAGTCTCCTGAGCCCCGGTCGGTCCGCGCACCGTCATCTGAGCCCCGATCAGTCCACGTGCCATCTCCTAAGCCCCGATCGCTCCACGGACCGGTTCCTGAGCCCCGATCGGTCCACGCGCCGCCTCCTGAGTCACGATCGGTCAACGCGTCGTGTCCTGAGCCCGGATCGGTCCACCCGTCGTCCTCGAATCCCCGATCCGTCCACGCGCCGTCGCCGAGCCATGATCGGCCCACGCGAGGCTCCTGAGCGCCGGTCGATCTGCGCGCCGTCTACTGAGCCCCGATCGGTCGACGCGTCGTTTCCTGAGCCGCGATCGATCCACGCGTCGTCTCCTGAGCCCCGATCGCTCCACGCGCCGATTTCTGAGCCCCGATCAATTGACGCGTCTTTTCCTGAGCCCCGATCGCTCCTCGCGCCGTCTCCTAAGCCCCGCTCGGTCCATGCGTCGTCTTCTTAGCCCCGATGCCTCCACGCGCCGTCTCCGAGCCACGATCGGTCTAGGCGTCGCTTCCTGAGCCCCGATCGGTCATCGCGCCATCTCCTAAGCCCCAATCGGTCCACGCGCCGCTTCCTAAGCCCCGATCGATCCACGCGTGGTCTCCGAACGCCGATCGGTTCACGCGCCGTCTCCTTTGCTCCGATCGTTCCACGCGCCGTCTCCGAGGCCCGATCGGTCCACGCATCGTCTCCTACGCCCCGATCGGTTAACGCGCCGTCTCCGAGCCCCGATTGGTCCACACGCCGTCTCCGAGTCCCGATCGGTCCGCATGCCGCATTCTAAGCCACGGTCCATCCTCGCGTCGTCCCCTGAGCCCCGATCGCTCCACGCGCCGATTTCTGAGCCCCGATCAATTGACGCGTCTTCTCCTGAGCCCCGATCGCTCCTCGCGCCGTCTCCTGAGCCCCGATCGGTCCAGACGCCGCTTCCTGAGCCCCGATCGGTCCACGCGCCGTCTCCTAAGCCTCGATCGGTCCACGCGCCGTCTCCGAGCGCCGATCGGGTCACGCGCCGTCTTCTGAGCCCCGATCGTTCCACGCGCCGCCTCCTAAACACCGATCGGTCCAGGCTTCGTCTCCTAAGCACCGACCGGTCGACGCGTCGTCTCCTGAGCCCCGGTCGGTTCACGCGCCGTCTCCGAGCCCGATCGGTCAACGCATCGTCTCCTAAGCCACTATCGGTTAACGCGCCGTCTCCGAGCCCCGATCGGTCCACGCGCAACCGCCTGAGCCCCAGTCGGTCCACGCGCTGTCTCCGAGCCCCGATCGGTCCACGCGTCGTCTCCGAGCACCGATCGGTCCACGCGCCGTCGCCGAGCCATGATCGGTCCATGCGCGGCCTCCTGAGCCCCGATCGTTCCACGCGCCGCCTCCTAAACACCGATCGGTCCAGGCTTCGTCTCCTAAGCACCGACCGGTCGACGCGTCGTCTCCTGAGCCCCGGTTGGTTCACGCGCCGTATCCGAGCCCCCATCGGTCCACGCGTCGTCTCCGAGCCCCGGTCGGTTCACGCGCCGTCTCCGAGCCCCGATCGGTCCATGCCCGGTCTCCTGAACCCCGATACGTCCACGCGCAGTCGCCGAGCCCCGATCGGTCCACGCGCCGTCTCCTGAGCCCCTGTCAGTTCACGCGCCGTCTCCGAGCCCGATCAGTTCACGCGCCGTCTCCTGAGCCCCGATCATTCCACGCGATGTCTCCGAGCCCCGATCGGTCCACGCGCCGTCTCCTAAGCCCCGATCGGTCCACGCGCCGTCTCCGAGCGCCAATCGGTTCACGCGCCGTCTCCTGAGCCCGGATCGCTCCACGCGCCGTCTCCGAGCCCCGATCGGTCCAGGCCCCGTCTCCTGAGCCCGGATTGGTCCACGCGCCGTCGCCGAACCCCAATAGGTCCCCGCGCAACCGCCTGAGCCCCGGTTGGTCCACGTGGTGTCTCCGAGCCCCGATCGGTCCACGCGTCGTATCCAAACCCCGATCGGTTCACGCGCCGTCTCCTGAGCCCCGATCATTCCACGCGATGTCTCCGAGCCCCGATCAGTCCACGCGCCGTCTCCTAAGCCCCGATCGGTCCACGCGCCGTCTCCGAGCGCCAATCGGTTCACGCGCCGTCTCCTGAGCCCCGATCGCTCCACGCGCCGTCTCCGAGCCCCCATCGGTCCACGCGTCGCCTCCGAGTCCCGATCGCTCCACGCGCCGATTTCTGAGCCCCGATCAATTGACGCGTCTTCTCCTGAGCCCCGATCGCTCCTCGCGCCGTCTCCTGTGCCCCGCTCGGTCCATGCGTTGTCTTCTTAGCCCCGATGCCTCCACGCGCCGTTTCCGAGCTCCGATCGGTCCACGCGGCGCCTCCGGAGCCCTGATCCGTCCACGCGCGGCGTCGAGCCGCGATCGGTCCACGGGCCGTCGCCGAACCCCAATTGGTCCACGCAAAACCGCCTGAGCCCCAGTCGGGCCACGCTCCGTCTCCTGAGTCCCGATCGGTCCACGCGTCGTCTCCTAAGCCCCAATCGGTCCACTCGCCGCCTACGGAGCCCCGATCGATCCACGCGAATCTTCTGAGCTCCGGTCGGTCGACGCGCCGTCTCCTGAGCCCCGGTCGGTCCGCGCGCCGTCTCCTGAGCCCTAATCGGTCCACGCGTCGTCTCCTGAGCCCCGATCGCTCCACACGCCGTTTCCTGAGCCACGATCGGTCCACGCGTCGTCTTCAAAGCCCCGATCCGTACACGCGTCGTCTCCGAGCCTCGATCGTTCCACGCGTCGTCTCCTGATCCCCGATCCGTAAACGCGTCGTCTCCTGAGCCCCAATCGGCCCACACGCAGTCTCGTGAGCCCCGATAGGTACACGCGCCGTCTACTGAACTCCGATCGTTCCACGCGCCGTCTCCGAGCCCCGATCGGTCCAGGCGCCGTCTCCTGAGCCCCAATCGGTCCACACGCTGTCTCGTCAGCCCCGATAGGTACACGCGTCGCGTCCTACGCCCCGATCGGTCCACGCGTCGTCTCCTAAGCCCCGATCGGTCCACGCGCCGTCTCCGAGCGCCGATCGGTTCACGCGCCGTCTCCTGTGCTCCGATCGGTCCACGCGCCGTCGCCGAGCCCCGATCGGTCCACGCGCGGCCTCCTGAGCCCTGGTCGGTCCACGCGCCGTCTCCGAGCCCCGATCGGTCCACGCGCCGTCTCCGAGCGCCGATCGGTTCACGCGCTGTCACCCGAGTCTCGATCGGTCCACGCGTCGTCTCCTAAGCCCCGATCGGTCCACGCGCCTTCTCCTAAGCCCCGATCGATCCACGCGCCGTCTCCGAGCGCCGATCGGTTCACGCGCCGTCTCCTGTGCTCCGATCGGTCCACGCGCCGTCGCCGAGCCCCGATCGGTCCACGCGCGGCCTCCTGAGCCCTGGTCGGTTCACGCGCCGTCTCCGAGCCCCGATCGGTCCACGCGCCGTCTCCGAGCGCCGATCGGTTCACGCGCTGTCACCCGAGTCTCGATCGTTCCACACGCCGTCTCCAAGCCCCGATCGGTCCACGCTCCGTATCCTGAGCCCGGATCGTTCCACGCGTCGTCTCCTGATCTCCGATCCGTAAACGCGTCGTCTCCGAGCCTCGATCGGTCCACACGCCGTGTCCGATCCCCGATCGGTCCGCGTACCGCATTCTAAGCCGCGGTCCGTCCACGCGCCGTCTCCGAGCCCCGATCGGTCCAGGCGCCGTCTCCTGAGCCCCAATCGGTCCACACGCTGCCTCGTCAGCCCCGATAGGTACACGCGTCGCGTCCTACGCCCCGATCCGTCCACGCGTCGTCTCCTAAGCCCCGATCGGTCCACTCGCCGTCTCCGAGCCCCGATCGGTCCGCGCACCGTCTCCTGATCCCCATCGCTCCACGTGGCGTCTCCGGAGCCCCGATCGATCCACGCGAGTCTCCTGCGCCCCGGTCGGTCCGCGCGCCGTCATCTGAGCCCCGATCGGTCGACGCGTCGTCTCCGAGACTAGATCGGTCGACGCGCCGTCGCCGAGCCCCGATCGGTCCAGGCGTGGCCTCCTGAGCCCCGCTCGGTTAACGCGTCGTTTCCGAGCCCCGATCGGTCCACGCGTCGTCTCCTGAGCCCCAATTAGTCCATGCGCCGTCTCCAAAGCCCCGATCTGTCCACGGGCCGTGTCCGAGCTCCGATCGGTCCACGCGTCGTCTCCGAGCCCTGATCGGTCCACGCGCCCTCTCCGAGCGCCGATCATTTCACGCGCCGTCTCCTGAGCCCCGGTCGGTCCGCGCGCCGTCACCTGAGCCCCGATCGGTCGACGCGTCGTCTTCTGAGCCCCGATCGGTCCACGCGCCGTCTCCGAGCGCCGATCGGTTCACGCGCCGTCCCCTGAGCCCCGATCGTTCCACGCGCCGTCTCCGAGCTCCGATCGGCCCACGTGCCGTCTTCTAAGCCCCGATCGGTTCACCCGTCGTCTCTTAAGCCCCAATCGGTCCACGCGCCCTCTCCGAGCGCCGATCATTTCACGCGCCGTCTCCTGAGCCCCGGTCGGTCCGCGCGCCGTCACCTGAGCCCCGATCGGTCGATGCGTCGTCTTCTGAGCCCCGATCATTCGAAGCGCCGTCGCCGAGCCCCGATCGGTCCACGCGCCGTCTCCTGAGCCCAGATCGTTCCACGCGTCGTCCCCGAATCCCCGATCCGTACACGCGTCGTCTCCGAGCCTCGATCGGTCCACGCGCCGTCGCCGAACCCCAATTGGTCCACGCGAAACCGCCTGAGCCCCAGCCGGTCCACGCGCCGTCTCCTGAGCCCAAATCGGTCCACACGCTGTCTCGTGAGCCCCGATAGGTACACGCGTCGTCTCCTACGCCCCGAGCAGTCCACGCGTAGTCTCCTAAGCCCTGATCGGTCCACGCGCCATCGCCGAGCCCCGATCGGTCCACGCGCCCTCTCCGAGCGCCGATAGTTTCACGCGTCGTCTCCTAAGCCCCCATCTGTCCACGACCCGTCTCCGGGCCCCGATCGATGCACGCGCCGTCTCCTAAGCCCCGATCGATCGACGCGCCGTCGCCGAACCCCAATTGGTCCACGCGCAACCGCCTGAGCCCCAGTCGCTCCACGCACTGTCTCCGAGCCCCGATCGGTCCACGCGCCGTCTTCGAGCCCCGGCCGGTCCACGCAACGTCTCCTAAGCCCCAATCGGTTAACGCGCCGTCTCCTGAGCCCCGATCGTTCTACGCGCCGTCTCCGAGCCCCGATCCGTCCACGCGCAGTCGCCGAGCCCCGATCGGTTCACGCGCGGTCTCCTGAGCCCCAGTCGGTACACGCGCTGTCTCCGAGCCGCGATCGGTCCACGCATCGTCTCCTAAGCCCCGCTCGGTTAACGCGTCGTTTCGGAGCCCCGATCGGTCTACGCGTCGTCTCCTGAGCCCCGATCGGTCCACGCGTCGTCTCCTGAGCCCCGGTCGTTCGACGCGCCGTCTCCGAGCGTCGATCGGCCCACGCGCCGTCTACGAGCGCCGATCCGTCCACGCGCCGTCTTCTGAGCCCCGATCGGTCCACGCATCGTCTCCTAAGCCCCGGACGGTCCACCCGCCGTTTCCGAGCCCCGATCGACCCACGCGCCGTTTCCGAGCCCCGATCGGTCCACGCATCGTCTGCTAAGCCCCGGACGGTCCACCCGCCGTTTCCGAGACCGATCGCTCCACGCGCCGTCTCCTGAGCTCTGATCGGTCCACGCTTCGTCTCCTAAGCCCCGATCGCTCCACGCGCCGTCTCCTGAACCCGATCGGTCCACGCATCGTCTCCTATGCCCCGATCGGTTAACGCGCCGTCTCCGAGCCACGATCGGTCCACGCGCCGTCTCCTGAACCCCGCTCGGTCGATGCGTCGTCTTCTTAACCTTGATGCCTCCACGCGCCGTCTCCGAGCCCCAGCCGGTCCACGCGCTGGCTCCGAGCACCGATTGGTCTACGCGTCGTCTCCGAGCCCCGAACGGTTCACGCACCGTCTCCTGATCCCAATCGGTCTATGCGGCGCCTCCGGAGCCCCGATCGATCCACGCGAGTCTCCTGAGCCCCAGTCGGTCTGCGCGCCGTCTCCTGAGCCCCGATCGGTCCACGCGTCGTCTTCAAAGCCCCGATGCCTCCACGCGCCGTCTTCGAGCCACGATCGGTCCGTGCGACGCTTCCACAACCCCGATCGGTCCACGCGTCACCTCCTGATCTCCGATCGGTCCACGCGTCGTCTCCTAAGCCCCGACCGGTCCACGCGCCGTCTCCGAGCGCCGATCGGTTGACGCGCCGTCTCCTGAGCCCCGATCCGTACACGCGTCGTCTCCGAGCCCCGATGGGTCCACGCGCCGTAGCCGAGCCTCGAACGGTCCACGCGCCGTCTCCTGAGCCCCGATCGGTCCACGCGCCGTCTCCTCAGCCCCGATCGGTCCATGCATCGTCTCCTAAGCCCCGATACGTCCACACGTTGTCTCCTAAGCCCCGATGCGTCGACGCGTCGTCTCCTGAGCCCCGATCAATTGACGCGTCTTCTCCAGAGCCCCGATCGCTCCTCGCGCCGTCTCCTGAGCCCCGCTCGGTGAATGCGTCGTCTTCTTAGCCCCGATGCTTCCACGCGCCGTCTCCGAGCCACGATCGGACCAGGCGCCGCTTCCTGAGCCCCGATCGGTCCACGCGCCGTCTCCTAAGCCCCAATCGGTCCACGCGCCGTCTCCTGAGCCCCGATCGGTCCACGCGTCGTCTTCGAGCACCGATCGATCCACGCGCCGTTTCCTGGGCCCCGATCGGTCCACGCGTCGACGCCGGAGCCCCGATCGCTATACGCACCGTCTCCCAGCCCCGATCGGTCGACGGGTCGTCTCCTGAGCCCCGGTCAATTGAAGCGTCTTCTCCTGAGCTCCGATCGCTCCTCGCGCCGTCTCCTGAGCCCCGCTCGCTCCATGCGTCGTCTTCTTAGCCCCGATGCCTCCACGCGCCGTCTCCGAGCCATGGTCGGTCCAGGCACCGCTTCCTGAGCCCCGATCGGTCCACGCGGCGCCTCCGGAGCCTCGATCGATCCACGCGCCGTTTCCTGAGCCCTGATCGGTCCACGCATCGTCTCCGAGCACCGATTGGTCCACGCGCCGTTTTCTGAGCACCCTTCCGTCCACGCGTCGTTTTCTGAGCACCCTTCGGTCCACGTGTCGTATTCTAAGCCCAGATGCCCCCACGCGCTGTCTCCGAGGCACGATCGGTCCAGGCGCCGCTTCCTGAGCACCGATCGGTCCACGCGTCGTGTCCTAAGCCCCGATCGGTCCACGCGCCGTCTCCTGAGCCCTGCTCGGTCGACGCGTCCTCTGCTAAACCCCGATCGGTCCACGCGTCGTCTCCTGAGCCCCGATCGGGCGACGGGTCTTCTCCTAAGCCCCGATCGGTCCACGCGCCTTCTCCTGAGCCCCGATCCGTCCACGCGTCGTCTCCTAAGCCCCGATACGTCCACGCATCGTCTCCGAGCACCGATCTTTCCACGCACCGTCTCCGAGCCCCGATCGGTCCACGCGCCGTCTCCTGAGCCCCGATCGTTCCACGCACAGTCTCCGAGCGCCGATCAGTTCACGCGCCGTTTGCTGAGCCTCGATCGGTCCACGCCTCGTCTCCTAAGCCCCGATCGGGTAACGCGCGATCTCCGAGCCCCGACCGGTCCACGCGCTGTCTCCTGAGCACCGATCGTTCCACGCGCCGCCGCCGATCCCCGATCGGGCCACGCGCCGACTCCGGGCCGCCATCGGTTCACGCACCGTCTCCTGATCCCCGATCGGTCCACGCGCGGCCTCCTGAGCCCCGGTCGGTCCACGCGCCGTCTCCGAGCTCCGATCGATCCACGCGAATCTTCTGAGCTCCGGTCGGTCCACGCGCCGTCTCTTGAACCCCGATCGGTCCACGCATCGTCTCCTAAGCCCCAATCGGTTAACACGCCGTCTCCGAGCCCCGATCGGTCCACGCGCCGCCTCCTGAGCCCCGATCGGTCCACGCGTCGTCTCCTAAGCCCTGATCGGTCCACGTGCCGTCTCCGAACCCCGATGGGTCCACGCGCCGCCTCCTGACCTCCGATCGGTCGACGTGTCGTCTCCTGAGCCCCGATCGCTCCACGCGCCGTTTCCTGAGCCCCGATCCGTACACGCGCCGTCGCCGGACCCAGATTGGTCCACGCGCGGCCGCCTGAGCGCCAATCGGTCCAAGCGCCGTCTCCTGAGCCCCGATCGGTTCACGCGCGGTCTCCTGAGCCCCGATCGCTCCACGCGTCGGCTCCTAACCCCCGATCGGTCCACTCTTCGTCTCCTAAGCCCCGATCCGTCGTTGCGTCCTCTCCTGAGACCCGATCGATCCACGCGTCTTCTCCTGAGCCCCTATCGCTCCTCGCGCCGTCTCCTGAGCCCCGATCGCTCCACGCGCCGCTTTCTGAGCCCCGATCGGTACACGCGCCGTCGCCGAACCCCAATTGGTCCACGCGCAACCGCCTGAGCCCCAGTCGGTCCACGCGCCGTCCCCGAGCCCCGATCGGTCCACGCGTCGTCTCCGAGCCCCGATTGGTCCACGCGCCGTCGCCGAGCCATGATCGGTCCACGCGCGGCCTCCTGAGCCCCGATCGGTCCACGCGTGGTCTCCGAACCCCGATCGGTCCACGCGCCGTTTCCGAGCCCCGATCGGTCCACGCGTCATCTCCTGAGCCCCGATCGGTCCACGCGTCGTCTCCTAAGCCCCGACCGGTCCACGCGCCGTTTCCTGAGCCCCGATCGATTCACGCGTCGTCTCCTGAGCCCCGATAGCTCCACGCGCCGTTTCCTGAGCCCCGATCGGTCCACGCGTCGTCTCAGAATCCCTGATCCGTCCACGCGCCGTCTCCGAGCCCCGATCGGTCCACGCATCATCTTCTGCTCCACAATCGGTCCACGCGCCGCCTCCGGAGCCCCAATTGGTCCACGCGCAACCGCCTGAGCCCCAGTCGGTCCACGCGCTGTCTTCGAGCTCCGATCAGTCCACGCGTCGTCTCCGGGCCCCGATCGGTCTACGCGCCGTCGCCGAGCCATGATCGGTCCACGCGCGGCCTCCTGAGCCCCGATCGGTCCACGCGCCGTCGCCGAGCCGCGATCGGTTCTCGGGCGGCCTCCTGAGCCCCGGTCGTTTCACGCGCCGTATCCGAGCCCCAATCGGGCCACGCGCCGTCTCCTGAGTCCCGATCAGTCCACGCATCGTCTCCTAAGCCCCAATCGGTCCACGCGCCGCCTCCGGAGCCCCGATCAATCCACGCGAATCTCCTGAGCTCCGGTCGGTCGACGCGCCGTCTCCTTAGCCCCGACCGGTCCACGCGTGGTCTCCTAAGCCCCGATTCGTCGACGCGTCGTCTCCTGAGCCCCGATCAATTGACGCGTCTTCTCCTGAGCCCCGATCGCTCCTCGCGCCGTCTCCTGAACCCCGCTCGGTCCATGCGTCGTCTTCTTAGCCCGGATGCCACCACGCGCCGTCTCCGAGCCACGATCGGTCCAGGCGCCGCTTCCTGCGCCCCGATCGGTCCACGCGCCGCCTCCTGACCTCCGATCGGTCGACGTGTCGTCTCCTGAGCCCCGATCGCTCCACGCGCCGTTTCCTGAGCCCCGATCCGTACACGCGTCGTCTCCGAGCCCGGATCGGTCCACGCGCCGTCGCCGGACCCAGATTGGTCCACGCGCGGCCGCCTGAGCGCCAATCGGTCCAAGCGCCGTCTCCTGAGCCCCGATCGGTTCACGCGCGGTCTCCTGAGCCCCGATCGCTCCACGCGTCGGCTCCTAACCCCCGATCGGTCCACTCTTCGTCTCCTAAGCCCCGATCCGTCGTTGCGTCGTCTCCTGAGACCCGATCGATCCACGCGTCTTCTCCTGAGCCCCTATCGCTCCTCGCGCCGTCTCCTGAGCCCCGATCGCTCCACGCGCCGCTTTCTGAGCCCCGATCCGTACACGCGCCGTCGCCGAACCCCAATTGGTCCACGCGCAACCGCCTGAGCCCCAGTCGGTCCACGCGCCGTCCCCGAGCCCCGATCGGTCCACGCGTCGTCTCCGAGCCCCGATTGGTCCACGCGCCGTCGCCGAGCCATGATCGGTCCACGCGCGGCCTCCTGAGCCCCGATCGGTCCACGCGTGGTCTCCGAACCCCGATCGGTCCACGCGCCGTTTCCGAGCCCCGATCGGTCCACGCGTCATCTCCTGAGCCCCGATCGGTCCACGCGTCGTCTCCTAAGCCCCGACCGGTCCACGCGCCGTTTCCTGAGCCCCGATCGATTCACGCGTCGTCTGCTGAGCCCCGATAGCTCCACGCGCCGTTTCCTGAGCCCCGATCGGTCCACGCGTCGTCTCAGAATCCCTGATCCGGCCACGCGCCGTCTCCGAGCCCCGATCGGTCCACGCATCATCTTCTGCTCCACAATCGGTCCACGCGCCGCCTCCGGAGCCCCAATTGGTCCACGCGAAACCGCCTGAGCCCCAGTCGGTCCACGCGCTGTCTTCGAGCTCCGATCAGTCCACGAGTCGTCTCCGGGCCCCGATCGGTCTACGCGCCGTCGCCGAGCCATGATCGGTCCACGCGCGGCCTCCTGAGCCCCGACCGGTCCACGCGCCGTCGCCGAGCCGCGATCGGTTCTCGGGCGGCCTCCTGAGCCCCGGTCGTTTCACGCGCCGTATCCGAGCCCCAATCGGGCCACGCGCCGTCTCCTGAGTCCCGATCAGTCCACGCATCGTCTCCTAAGCCCCAATCGGTCCACGCGCCGCCTCCGGAGCCCCGATCGATCCACGCGAATCTCCTGAGCTCCGGTCGGTCGACGCGCCGTCTCCTTAGCCCCGATCGGTCCACGCGTGGTCTCCTAAGCCCCGATTCGTCGACGCGTCGTCTCCTGAGCCCCGATCAATTGACGCGTCTTCTCCTGAGCCCCGATCGCTTCTCGTGCCGCCTCCTGAGCCCCGATCCGTCGAGGCGTCGTCTCCGGAGCCCCGATCAATTGACGTGTCTTCTCCTGAGCCCCGATCGCTCCTCGCGCCGTCTCCTGAACCCCGCTCGGTCCATGCGTCGTCTTCTTAGCCCGGATGCCACCACGCGCCGTCTCCGAGCCACGATCGGTCCAGGCGCCGCTTCCTGCGCCCCGATCGGTCCACGCGCCGTCTCCTAAGCCCCAATCGGTCCACGCGGCGTCTCCGAGCGCCGATCATTTCACGCGCCGTCTCCTGAGACTCGATCGTTCCACGCGCCGTCTCCGAGCCCCGATCCATCCACGCGCCGCCTCCTGAGCCCCGATCGGTCCACGCGCTGTCTCCTGAGCCCCGATAGGTACACGCGTAGTCTCCTAAGCCCCGATCGGTCCACGCGTCGTCTCCGAGCTCTGATCGGCCCACACGCCGTTTCCTGAGCCCCGATCGGTGCATGCGTCGTCTTCTTAGTCCCGATGCCTCCACGCATCGTCTCCGAGCACCGATCGGTCCACACGCCGTTTTCTGAGCACCGTTCGGTCCACGCGTCGTCTTCAAAGCCCCGATGCCTCCCCGCGCTGTCTCCGAGCCACGGTCAGTCCGCGCGTCGCTTCCAGAGCCCCGATCGGTTCACGCGCCGTCTCCTAAGCCCCGATCGGTCCACGCGCCGTCTCCGAGCGCCGATCGGTTCACGCGCCGTCTCCGAGCCCCGATCGGTCGACGCGCCGTCTCCTGTGCCCGGATCGGTCCACACGTCGTCCCAGAATCCCTGATCCGTACACGCGCTGTCTCCCATCCCCGATCGGTCCACGCGTCGTCTCCTAAGCCCCGATCCGTCCACGGGCCGTCTTCGAGCCGCGATCGGTCAACGCGCCGTCACCAATCCCCGATCCGTACACGCGTCGTCTCCGAGCGCCGATCGTTCCACGCGCGTCGCTCTGCGCCCGGATTCGTCCAGGCATCGTCTCTTAAACTCCGATCAGTACACGCCCCGCCTCCAAGACCCCATCGGTGCACGCACCGTATCCGAGCCCCGATCCGTCCACGCGCCGTCTCCTGAGCCCCGATCAGTCGACGCGTCGTCTCCTAAGCCCTGATCGGTTAACGCGCCGTCTCCGAGCCCCGATCGGTCCACGCGCCGTTTCCTGAACCCCGATCCGCCCACGCGCAGTCGCAGAGCCCCGATCGGTCCACGCGCGGTCTACTGAACCCCGGTCGGACCACGCGCCGTCTCGTGAGCCCCGATCCGTCCACGCGCAGTCGCCAAGCCCGGATCGGTCCACACGTCGTCTCCTAAGCCTCGATCGGTTAACGCGCCGTCTCCGAGCCCCAATCGGTCGACACGCCGTCTCCGAACCCCGATCGGTCCACGCGCCGTCTCCTAAGCCCCCATCGGTCCACGCGTCGTCTCCGAGCACCGATTGGTCCACGGGCCGTTTCCGGAGCCCCGATCGGTCCACCCATTGTCTTTTAAGCCCCGAAGCCTCCACGCGCCGTTTCCGAGCCACGATCGGTCCAGGCGCCGCCTTCTGAGCCCCGATCGGTCCACGTGTCGGCTCCTAAGCCCCGATCGGTCCCCGCGCCGTCTCCGAGTCCCGATCGATTCACGCGTCGTCTCCTGAGCCCCGATCGGTCCACGCGTCGTCTCCTAAGCCCCGATCGCTCCACGCGCCGTCTCCTCAGCCCCGATCGTTCCACGCGCCGTCTCCGAGCCCCGAGCGGTCCACGCGCCGTCTCCTGAGCCCCAATCGGTCCACGCACTGTCTCCTAAGCCCCAATCGGTCCACGTGCCGTCTCCTGAGCCCCGGTCGGTCGACTCGCCGTCTCCGAGCCCCGACCGGTCCATGCATCGTCTCCTGAGCCCCGATCGTTCCACGCGCCGCCTCCTAAGCCCCGATTGGTCCAGGCGTCATCTCCTAAGCCCCGACCGGTCCACGCGCCGTCTCCTGAACCCCGGTCGGTTCACGCGCCATTTCCGAGCCCGATCGGTCCACGTATCGTCTCCTAAGCCCCCATCGGTTCACGCGCCGTCTCCGAGCCCCGATCGTTCCACGCGCCGCCTCCTAAGCCCCGATCGGTCCACGCGTCGTCTCCTGAGCCGCGATCTGTCCACGTGCGGCCTCCTGAGCCCCGGTCCGTTCACGCGCCGTATCCGAGCCCCAATCGGTCCACGCGCCGTCTCCTGAGCCCCGATCGTTCCATGCGCCGTCTCCTGAGCCCTGATCGGTCCACGCGTCGTCTCCTAAGCCCCGATCGGTCCAAGCGCCGTCTCCGAGCCCCAATCGGTGCACGCGTCGTCTCCTAAGCCCCGATCGGTCCACGCGCCGTCTCCGAGCGCCGATCGGTCCACGCGCCGTTTCCTGAGCTCCGATCGGTCCACGCGCCGTTTCCTGAGCTCCGATCGGTCCACGCGCCGTCTCCTGAGCCCCGGTCGGTTCACGCGCCGTCTCCGAACCCGATGGTTCCACGCACCGTGTCCAATCCCCGATCGGTCCACGCGCCGTCTCCTGAGCCCCGATACGTCCACGCGTAGTCGCCGAGCCCCGATCGGTCCACGCGCCGTCTCCTGAGCCCCGATACGTCCACGCGTAGTCGCCGAGCCCCGATCGGTCCACGCGCCGTCGCCGAGCCTGGATCGGTCCACGCGCGGCCTCCTGAGCCCCGGTCGGTTCACGCGCCGTCTCCGAACCCGATGGTTCCACGCACCGTGTCCAATCCCCGATCGGTCCACGCGCCGTCTCCTGAGCCCCGATCGGTCTACGCGCCGTCTCCTGAGCCCCGATGCGTTCACGCGTCGTCTCCTGAGCCCCGATCGTTCCACGCGTCGTTTCCTAAGCCCGGATCGGTCCACGCGCCGTGTCCTGAGCCTCGATCGGTCCACGCGTCGTCTCCTGAGCTCCGATCGATCCACGCGATTCTCCTGAGCCCCGGTCGGTCCACGCGCCGTCTCCTGAGCCCGGATCGTTCCACGCGTCGTCTCCTGAGCCCCGATCGGTCCACGCGCCGTCTCCTAAGCCCCGATAGGTACACGCGTCGTCTCCTACGCCCCGATCGGTCCACGCGTCGTCTCCTAAGCCCCGAACGGTCCACGCGCCGTCTCCGAGGCCCGATCGGTCCACGCACCGTCTCCTAAGCCCCGATCGGTTAACGCGCCGTCCCCCCGCCCCGATCGGTGCACGCGCCGTCTCCTGAGCCCCGATACGTCCACGCGCAATCGCCGAGCCCCGATCAGTCCACGCGCGGCCTCCTGAGCCCCGGTCGGTTCACGCGCCGTCTCCTAAGCCCCGATCGGTCCACGCGCCGTCTCCGAGCCCCGATGGGTCCACGCACTGTCTCCTGATCCCCATGGGTCCACGCGGCGCGTCCGGTGCCCCGATCGATCCACGCGAGGATCCTGAGCCTAGATCAATCCACGCATCGTCTCCTAAGCCCCAGTCGATTAACGCGCCGTCTCCGAGCCCCGATCGGTCCACGCGCCGTTTCCTGAACCCCGATACGTCCACGCGCAGTCGCCGAGGCCCGATCGGTCCACGCGCTCTCTCCTGAGCCCCGATAGGTACACGCGTCGTCTCCTACGCGCCGATCGTTCCACGCCCCGTCTCCGAGCCCCGAGCGGTCCACGCGCCGTCTCCTGAGACCCAATCGGTCCACGCGCTGTCTCCTAAGCCCCGATCGGTCCACGCGTCGTCTCCTAAGCCCCGACCGGTCCACGCGCCGTTTCCTGAGGCCCGATCGATTCACGCGTCGTCTCCTGAGCCCCGATAGCTCCACGCGCCGTTTCCTGAGCCCCGATCGGTCACGCGTCGTCTCCTGATCTCCGATCGGTTCACGCGCCGTCTCCTGAGCCCGGATCGGTCCACGCGTCGTCCCCGAATCCCCGATCCGTACACGCGTCGTCTCCGAGCCTAGATCGGTCCACGCGCTGTCGCCGAGCCCCGATCGGTCCAGGCGTGGCCTCCTAAGCCCCGAACGGTCCACGCGCCGTCTCCGAGTCCCGATCGGTCCACGCGCCGTTTCCTAAGCCCCAATCTGTCCACGCGGCGTCTCCGAGTGCCAATCGGTTCACGCGCCGTCTCCTGAGCCCCAGTCCGTCCACGCGCTGGCTTCGAGCCGCGATCGGTCCACGCGCGGCCTCCTGAGCCCCAATCGGTCCACGCGCTGTCTCCGAGCCCCGATCGGTCCACGCATCGTCTCCTAAGACCCGCTCGGTTAACGCATCGTTTCCGATCCCCGATCAGTCCACACGCCGTCTCCTGAGCCCCGATCGGTTCACGTGTCGTCCCCTAATCCCCGATCCGTACACGCGTCGTCACCGAGCCTCGATCGGACCACGCGCCGTCGCCGAGCCCCGATCGGTCCACGCGCGGCCTCCTGAGCCCCAGTCGGTCCACGCGTCATCTCCTGAGCCCCGATCGGTCCACGCGTCGTCTCCTAAGCCCCGACCGGTCCACGCGCCGTTTCCTGAGCCCCGATCGATTCACGCGTCGTCTCCTGAGCCCCGATAGCTCCACGCGCCGTTTCCTGAGCCCCGATCGGTCCACGCGTCGTCTCAGAATCCCTGATCCGTACACGCGTCGTCTCCGAGCCTCGATCGGTCCACGCGCCGTCGCCGAGCCCCGATCGGTCCAGGCGTGGTCTCCTAAGCCCCGATCGGTCCACGCGTCGTCTCCTGAGCCCCGATCGGTCGACGGGTCCTCTCCTGAGCCCCGATCGGTCGACGGGTCCTCTCCTAAGCCCCGATCGGTCCACGCGCCTTCTCCTGAGCCCCGATCGGTCCACGCGTCCTCTCCTAAGCCACGATACGTCCACACGCCGTCTCCGAGCCCCGATGGGTTCACGCGTCCCCTCCTGAGCTCCGATCGATCCGCGCGAGCCTCCTGAGCCGCGGTCGGTCCACGCGCCGTCTCCTGAGCCCCGATGCGTTCAAGCTTCGTCTCCTAAGCCCCGATCGTTCCACGCGTCGTCTCCTGAGCCCGGATCGGTCCACGCGCCGTGTCCTGAGCCTCGGTCGGACGACGCGTCCTCTGCTAAAGCTCGATGGGTTCACGCGTCGCCTCCTGAGCCCCGATCGGTCCACGCGCCGTCTCCTAAGTCCCGATCCGTCCACGCGCCTTCTCCTAAGCCCCGATGGTTCCACGCACCGTGTCCGAGCCCCGATCGGTCCACGCGCCGTCTCCTGAGCCCCGATCGGTCTACGCGCCGTCTCCTGAGCCCCGATGCGTTCAAGCGTCGTCTCCTGAGCCCCGATCGTTCCACGCGTCGTCTCCTGAGCCCGGATCGGTTCACGCGCCGTGTCCTGAGCCTCGGTCGGACGACGCGTCCTCTGCTAAAGCTCGATGGGTCCACGCGTCGCCTCCTGAGCCCCGATCGATCCACGCGAGTCTCCTGAGCCCCGGTCGGTCCACGCGCCGTCTCCTGAGCCCCGATGCGTCGACGCGTCCTCTCCTAAGCCCCGATGGTTCCACGCACCGTGTCCGAGCGCCGATCGGTCCACGCGCCGTTTCCTGGGCCCCGATCGGTCGACGCGTCGTCTCCTGAGCCCCGATCGGTCCACGCGCCGTCTTCTGAGCCCCGATCGCTCCACGCGTCGGGTCCTAAGCTCCGGTCGGTCCACTCGTCCTCTCCTAAGGCTCAATCCGTCGACGCGTCGTCTCCTGAGACCCGATCGATCCACGCGTCTTCTCCTGAGTCCCGATCGCTCCGCGCGCCATCTCCTGAGCCCCGATCGGTCCACGCGTCGTCTCCGAGCTTCGATCGGTCCACGCGCCGTTTCCTGAGCCCCGATCGGTCCATGCGTCGTCTTCTAAACCCCGATGCCTCCATGCGCCGTCTCCGAGCCACGATCGGTCCAGGCGCCTCTTCACCAGCCCCGATCGCTCCACGCGCCGTCTCCTAAGCCCCGATCGCTCCACGCACCGTGTCCTAATCCCCGTTCGGTTCACACGCCGCCTCCGGAGCCCCGACCGGTCCACGCGCTGTCTCCTGGGCCCCGATCCGTACACGCGTCGTCTCCGAGCCCCGATCGGTCCACGCGCCGTAGCCGAGCCTCGAACGGTCCACGCGCCGTCTCCTGAGCCCCGATCGGTCCACGCGCCGTCTCCTCAGCCCCGATCGGTCCATGCATCGTCTCCTAAGCCCCGATACGTCCACACGTTGTCTCCTAAGCCCCGATGCGTCGACGCGTCGTCTCCTGAGCCCCGATCAATTGACGCGTCTTCTCCAGAGCCCCGATCGCTCCTCGCGCCGTCTCCTGAGCCCCGCTCGGTGAATGCGTCGTCTTCTTAGCCCCGATGCTTCCACGCGCCGTCTCCGAGCCACGATCGGACCAGGCGCCGCTTCCTGAGCCCCGATCGGTCCACGCGCCGTCTCCTAAGCCCCAATCGGTCCACGCGCCGTCTCCTGAGCCCCGATCGGTCCACGCGTCGTCTTCGAGCACCGATCGATCCACGCGCCGTTTCCTGGGCCCCGATCGGTCCACGCGTCGACGCCGGAGCCCCGATCGCTATACGCACCGTCTCCCAGCCCCGATCGGTCGACGGGTCGTCTCCTGAGCCCCGGTCAATTGAAGCGTCTTCTCCTGAGCTCCGATCGCTCCTCGCGCCGTCTCCTGAGCCCCGCTCGCTCCATGCGTCGTCTTCTTAGCCCCGATGCCTCCACGCGCCGTTTCCTGAGCCCTGATCGGTCCACGCATCGTCTCCGAGCACCGATTGGTCCACGCGCCGTTTTCTGAGCACCCTTCCGTCCACGCGTCGTTTTCTGAGCACCCTTCGGTCCACGTGTCGTATTCTGAGCCCAGATGCCCCCACGCGCTGTCTCCGAGCCACGATCGGTCCAGGCGCCGCTTCCTGAGCACCGAACGGTCCACGCGTCGTGTCCTAAGCCCCGATCGGTCCACGCGCCGTCTCCTGAGCCCTGCTCGGTCGACGCGTCCTCTGCTAAACCCCGATCGGTCCACGCGTCGTCTCCTGAGCCCCGATCGGGCGACGGGTCTTCTCCTAAGCCCCGATCGGTCCACGCGCCTTCTCCTGAGCCCCGATCCGTCCACGCGTCGTCTCCTAAGCCCCGATACGTCCACGCATCGTCTCCGAGCACCGATCTTTCCACGCACCGTCTCCGAGCCCCGATCGGTCCACGCGCCGTCTCCTGAGCCCCGATCGTTCCACGCACCGTCTCCGAGCGCCGATCAGTTCACGCGCCGTTTGCTGAGCCTCGATGGGTCCACGCCTCGTCTCCTAAGCCCCGATCGGGTAACGCACGATCTCCGAGCCCCGACCGGTCCACGCGCTGTCTCCTGAGCACCGATCGTTCCACGCGCCGCCGCCGATCCCCGATCGGGCCACGCGCCGACTCCGGGCCGCCATCGGTTCACGCACCGTCTCCTGATCCCCGATCGGTCCACGCGCGGCCTCCTGAGCCCCGGTCGGTCCACGCGCCGTCTCCGAGCTCCGATCGATCCACGCGAATCTTCTGAGCTCCGGTCGGTCCACGCGCCGTCTCTTGAACCCCGATCGGTCCACGCATCGTCTCCTAAGCCCCAATCGGTTAACACGCCGTCTCCGAGCCCCGATCGGTCCAGGCGCCGCTTCCTGCGCCCCGATCGGTCCACGCGCCGTCTCCTAAGCCCCAATCGGTCCACGCGGCGTCTCCGAGCGCCGATCATTTCACGCGCCGTCTCCTGAGACCCGATCGTTCCACGCGCCGTCTCCGAGCCCCGATCGATCCACGCGCCGCCTCCTGACCTCCGATCGGTCGACGTGTCGTCTCCTGAGCCCCGATCGCTCCACGCGCCGTTTCCTGAGCCCCGATCCGTACACGCGTCGTCTCCGAGCCCCGATCGGTCCACGCGCCGCCTCCGGAGCCCCGATCGATCCACGCGAATCTCCTGAGCTCCGGTCGGTCGACGCGCCGTCTCCTTAGCCCCGATCGGTCCACGCGTGGTCTCCTAAGCCCCGATTCGTCGACGCGTCGTCTCCTGAGCCCCGATCAATTGACGCGTCTTCTCCTGAGCCCCGATCGCTTCTCGTGCCGCCTCCTGAGCCCCGATCCGTCGAGGCGTCGTCTCCGGAGCCCCGATCAATTGACGTGTCTTCTCCTGAGCCCCGATCGCTCCTCGCGCCGTCTCCTGAACCCCGCTCGGTCCATGCGTCGTCTTCTTAGCCCGGATGCCACCACGCGCCGTCTCCGAGCCACGATCGGTCCAGGGGCCGCTTCCTGCGCCCCGATCGGTCCACGCGCCGTCTCCTAAGCCCCAATCGGTCCACGCGGCGTCTCCGAGCGCCGATCATTTCACGCGCCGTCTCCTGAGACCCGATCGTTCCACGCGCCGTCTCCGAGCCCCGATCCATCCACGCGCCGCCTCCTGAGCCCCGATCGGTCCACGCGCTGTCTCCTGAGCCCCGATAGGTACACGCGTAGTCTCCTAAGCCCCGATCGGTCCACGCGTCGTCTCCGAGCTCTGATCGGCCCACACGCCGTTTCCTGAGCCCCGATCGGTGCATGCGTCGTCTTCTTAGCCCCGATGCCTCCACGCGTCGTCTCCGAGCCACGATCGGTCCAGGCGCCGCTTCCTGAACCCCGATCGGTCCACGCGCCGTATCCGAAGCCCCGATCGGTCCACGCGCCGTCCCCTGAGCCCGATCTGTCCACGCGCCATCTCCGAGCCCCGATCGGTTCACGGATCGTCTCCTAAGCCCCGATCGGTTAACGCGCCGTCTCCGAGCCCCGGTCGGTCCACGCGCCGTCGCCGAACCCCAATTGGTCCACGCGCAACCGCCTGCGCCCCAGTCGGTCCACGCGCGGTCTCCGAGCCCCGATCGGTCCACGCGTCGTCTCCGAGCCCCGGTCGGTCCACGCGCCGTCTCCGAGCCCCGATCGGTTCACGCATCGTCTCCTAAGCCCCGATCGGTTAACGCGCCGTCTCCGAGCCGCGATCGGTCCACGCGCCGTCGCCGAACCCCAATTGGTCCATGCGCAACCGCCTGCGCCCCAGTCGGTCCACGCGCGGTCTCCGAGCCCCGATCGGTCCACGCGCCGCCTCCTGAGCCCCGATCCGTCGAGGCGTCGTCTCCGGAGCCCCGATCAATTGACGTGTCTTCTCCTGAGCCCCGATTGCTCCTCGCGCCGTCTCCTGAACCCCGCTCGGTCCATGCGTCGTCTTCTTAGCCCGGATGCCACCACGCGCCGTCTCCGAGCCACGATCGGTCCAGGCGCCCCTTCCTGCGCCCCGATCGGTCCACGCGCCGTCTCCTAAGCCCCAATCGGTCCACGCGGCGTCTCCGAGCGCCGATCATTTCACGCGCCGTCTCCTGAGACCCGATCGTTCCACGCGCCGTCTCCGAGCCCCGATCGATCCACGCTCCGCCTCCTGAGCCCCGATCGGTCCACGCGCTGTCTCCTGAGCCCCGATAGGTATACGCGTAGTCTCCTAAGCCCCGATCGGTCCACGCGTCGTCTCCGAGCTCTGATCGGCCCACACGCCGTTTCCTGAGCCCCGATCGGTGCATGCGTCGTCTTCTTAGCCCCGATGCCTCCACGCGTCGTCTCCGAGCCACGATCGGTCCAGGCGCCGCTTCCTGAACCCCGATCGGTCCACGCGCCGTATCCTAAGCCTCGATCTGTCCACGCGCCGTCGCCGAGCCCCGATCGGTCCACGCGCCGTCTCCGAGCCCCGATCGGTCCACGCATCGTCTCCTAAGCCCCGATCGGTTAACGCGCCGTCACCGAGCCCCGAACGGTCCACGCGCCGTCGCCGAACCCCAATTGGTCCACGCGCAACCGCCTGAGCCCCAGTCGGTTCACGCGCGGTCGCCGAACCCCGATCGGTCCACGCGTCGTCTCCGAGCCCCGATCGGTCCACGCGCCGTCGCCGAGCTATGATCGGTCCACGCGCGGCCTCCTGAGCCCCGATCGGTCCACGCGCCGTCGCCGAGCCGCGATCGGTCCACGCGCCGTCGCCGAGCCGCGATCGGTCCACGCGCGGCCTCCTGAGGCCCGATTGGTTCACGCGCCGTATCCGAGCACCAATCGGTCCACGCGCCGTCTCCTGAGCCCCGATCGGCCCACGCGCGGCCTCCTGAGCCCCGATCGGTCCACGCGCCGTCTCCGAGCCGCGATCGGTCCACGCGCGGCCTCCTAAGCCCCGATCGGTCCACGCGCCGTCGCCGAACCCCAATTGGTCCACGCGCAAGCGCCTGAGCCCCAGTCGGTCCACGCGCTGTCTCCGAGCACCGATCGGTCCACGCGCGGCCTCCTGAGCCCCGATCGGTCCACGCGCCGTCGCCGAGCCGCGATCGGTCCACGCGCGGCCTCCTAAGCCCCGATCGGTCCACGCGCCGTCGCCGAACCCCAATTGGTCCACGCGCAAGCGCCTGAGCCCCAGTCGGTCCACGCGCTGTCTCCGAGCACCGATCGGTCCACGCGCGGCCTCCTGAACCCCGATCGGTCCACGCGCCGTCGCCGAGCCGCGATCGGTCCACGCGCGGACTCCTGAGCCCCGGTCGGTTCACGCGCCGTCTCCTGAGCCCCGATCGGTCCACGCGTCGTTCCCTAAGCCCCGATCTATCCACGCGCAGTCTCCAGAGCCGCGATCGGTCCACGCATCCCCTCCTGAGCCCCGGACGGTCCACGCGCCGTCACCGAACCCCGATCGGTCGACGCGCTTTCTCCGAGCGCCGATCGGTTAACGCGGCGTCTCCGAGCCCCGATCAGTCCACGCGCTGTCTCCTGAGCCCCAATCGGTCTAGGCGTCGTCTTCTAAGCTCCGATCGGTCCACGCGCCGTCGCCGAGCCGCGATCGGTTCTCGGGCGGCCTCCTGAGCCCCGGTCGATTCACGCGCCGTGTACGAGCCCCAATCGGGCCACGCGCCGTCTCCTGAGTCCCGATCAGTCCACGCGTCGTCTCCTAAGCCCCAATTGGTCCACGCGCCGCCTCCGGAGCCCCGATCAATTGACGCGTCTTCTCCTGAGCCCCGATCGCTTCTCGTGCCGCCTCCTGAGCCCCGATCCGTCGAGGCGTCGGCTCCGGAGCCCCGATCAATTGACGTCTCTTCTCCTGAGCCCCGATCGCTCCACGCGCCGTCTCCGAGCCACGATCGGTCCAGGCGCCGCTTCCTGCGCCCCGATCGGTCCACGCGCCATCTCCTAAGCCCCAATCGGTCCAGGCGCCGCTTCCTGAGACCCGCTCGTTCCACGCGCCGTCTCCGAGCCCCGATCGATTCACGCGCCGCCTCCTGAGCCCCGATCGGTCGACGCGTCGTCTTCTAAGCCCCGGTCGGTTCACACGTCGTCTCCGAGCCGCGATCGGTCCATGCATCGTCTCCTAAGCCCCGATCCGTTAACGTGCCGTCTCCGAGCCCCGATCGGTCCACGCGCCGTCTACGAGCTCCGATGTGTCCACGCGCCGCATCCTGAGCCCCGATCGGACGACGCGTCGTCTCCTGAACCGCGATTGCTCCTAGGCCCGTTTCCTGAGCCCCGATCGATCCACGCGTCGTCTTCTAAGCCCCGGTCGGTTCACACGCCGTCTCCGAGCCGCGATCGGTCCACGCATCGTCTCCTAAGCCCCGATCCGTTAACGTGCCGTCTCCGAGCCCCGATCGGTCCACGCGCCGTCTCCGAGCCCCGATCGATCCACGCGCCGTCTCCGAGCCCCGATCGGTCCACGCGCCGTCTCCTGATCCCAATCGGTCCACGCGGCGCCTCCGGAGCCCCAATCGATCCACGCGAGTCTCCTGAGCCCCAGTCGGTCCGCGCGCCGTCTCCTGAGCCCTGATCGGTCGACGCGTCGTCTCCTGAGCCCCGATCGCTCCACACGCCGTTTCTTGAGCCCCGATCGGTCCACGCGTCGTCTTCAAAGCCCCGATCCGTACACGCGTCGTCTCCGAGCGTCGATCTGTCCACGCGCCGTCGCCGAGCCCCGATCGGTCCACGCGCCGTCTCCGAGCCCCGATCGGTCCACGCATCGTCTCCTAAGCCCCAATCGGTTAACGCGCCGTCTCCGAGCCCCGATCGGTCCACGCGACGTCGCCGAACCTCAATTGGTCCACGCGAAACCGCCTGAGCCCCAGTCGGTCCACGCGCGGTCTCCTGAGCCCCGGTCGGTTCACGCGGCATCTCCTGAGCCCCGATCGGTCCACGCGTCGTTCCCTAAGCCCCGATCGATCTACGCGCAGTCTCCAGAGCCGCGATCGGTCCACGCATCCCCTCCTGAGCCCCGGACGGTCCACGCGCCGTCACCGAACCCCGATCGGTCGACGCGCTGTCTCCGAGCGCCGATCGGTTAACGCGCCGTCTCCGAGCCCCGATCAGTCCACGCGCTGTCTCCTGAGCCCCAATCGGTCTAGGCGTCGTCTTCTAAGCCCTGATCCGTGCACGGGCCGTGTCCGAGCGCCGATCATTTCACGCGCCGTCTCCTGAGCCCCGATCGGTTCACACCACTTCTCCTGAGCCCCGATCGGTTCACCCGTCGCCTCTTAAGTCCCAATCGGTCCACGCGCCCTCTCAGAGCGCCGATCATTTCACGCGCCGTCTCCTGAGCCCCGGTCGGTCCGCGCGCCGTCACCTGAGCCCCGATCGGTCGACGCGTCGTCTTCTGAGCCCCGATCGACCCACGCGTCGTCTCCTGAGCCCCGACCGCTCCACACGCCCTTTCCTGAGCCCCGATCGGTCCACGCATCGTCTCCGAGCACCGATCGGTCCACGCGCCGTCCCCTAAGCCCCGATCGGTCCACGCGCCGTCTCCGAGCACCGATCGGTTCACGCGCCGTCTCCTGAGCCCCGATCGTTCCACGCGCCGTCTCCGAGCTCCGATCGGCCCACGCGCTGTCTCCTAAGCACCGATCGGTCCAAGCGCCTTCTCTTAAGCCCCGATCGGTCCACGCGCCGTCTCCGAGCCCCGATCGGTCCACGCGGCGTCTCCTGAGCCCCGATCGGTTCACGCATCGTCTCCTGAGCCCCGATACGTCCACACGCCGTATCCGAGCCCCGATCGGTCCGCATGACGCATTCTAAGCCACGGTCCGTCCACGCGCCGTCTCCGAGCACCGATCGGTCCACGCGCCGTCTCCTGAGGCCCGATCGGTCCACGCGTCGTCCTCGAGCCCCGATCGGTCGACGCGCCGTCTCCTGAGCCCGGATCGGTCCACGCGTCGGCTCCTAAGCCCCGATCGGTCCACGCGTCGTCTCCTAAGCCCCGATCCGTCGTCGCGTCGTCTCCTGAGCCCCGATCGATCCAGGCGTCTTCTCCTGAGCCCCGACCGCTCCACGCGTCGTCTCCGAGCTCCGATCGGTCCACGCGCCGTTCCGAGCCCCGTTCGGTCCATGCGTCGTCTTCTAGGCCCCGATGCCTCCACGCGCCGTCTCCGAGCCACGATCGGTGCAGGCGCCGCTTCGTGAACCCCGACGGGCCACGCGCCGTCTCCTGAGCCCCGATACGTCCACGCGCAGTCGCCGAGCCCCGATCAGTCCACGCGCGGCCTCCTGAGCCCCGGTCGGTTCACGCGCCGTCTCCCCACGCCGATCGGTCCACGCGCCGTCTCCTGAGCCCTGATCCGTCCACGCGCCGTCTCCTGAGCCCCGACACGTCGACGCGCAGTCGCCGAGCCCCGATCGGTCCACGCGCGGTCTCCAAGCCTCGATCCGTACACGCGCCGTCTCCGAGCCCCGATCGGTCCACGCGCCGTCTCCTGAGACCCGATCGGTTCACGCATCGTCTCCTAAGCCCCGATACGTCCACACGCCGTTTCCGAGCCCCGATTGGTCCGCGTGACGCATTCTAAGTCACGGTCCGTCCACGCGCCGTCTCCGAGCACCGATCGGTCAACGCGCCGGCTCCTAAGCCCCGATCGGTCCACGCGTCGTCTCCTAAGCCCCGATCGGTCGACGGGTCGTCTCCTAAGCCCCGATCGGTCGACGCGTCGTCTCCTAATCCCCGGTCGGTCCACGCGCCGTCGCCGAACCCCAATTGGTCCATGCGCCACCTCCTGTGCTCCGATCGTTCCACACGCCGCCTCCTAAGCCCCGATCGGTCTAGGCGTCGTCTCCTAAGCCCCGACCGATCCAGGCGCCGTCTCCTGAGCCCCAATCGTTCCACGCGCCGTCTCCGAGCCCCGTTCGGTCCACGCGCCGTCTCCTCAGCCCCGATCGGTCCACGCGTTGGCTCCTAAGTCTCGATAGGTCCACGCGCGGCCTCCTTAGCCCCGGTCGGTCCACGCACCGTCTCCGAGCCCCGATCGGTCCACGCATGGTCACCTAAGATCCGATCGGTTAACGCACCATCTCCCCGCCCCGATCGGTCCACGCGCCGTCTCCTGAGCCCCGATACGTCCACGCGCAGTCGCCGAGCCCCGATCAGTCCACGCGCGGCCTCCTGAGCCCCGGTCGGTTCACGCGCCGTCTCCCCACGCCGATCGGTCCACGCGCCGTCTCCTGAGCCCTGATCCGTCCACGCGCCGTCTCCTGAGCCCCGACACGTCGACGCGCAGTCGCCGAGCCCCGATCGGTCCACGCGCGGTCTCCAAGCCTCGATCCGTACACGCGCCGTCTCCGAGCCCCGATCGGTCCACGCGCCGTCTCCTGAGACCCGATCGGTTCACGCATCGTCTCCTAAGCCCCGATACGTCCACACGCCGTATCCGAGCCCCGATTGGTCCGCGTGACGCATTCTAAGTCACGGTCCGTCCACGCGCCGTCTCCGAGCACCGATCGGTCAACGCGCCGCCTCCTAAGCCCCGATCGGTCCACGCGTCGTCTCCTAAGCCCCGATCGGTCGACGGGTCGTCTCCTAAGCCCCGATCGGTCGACGCGTCGTCTCCTAATCCCCGGTCGGTCCACGCGCCGTCGCCGAACCCCAATTGGTCCATGCGCCACCTCCTGAGCCCCAATCGGTCCACGCGCCGTCTCCGAGCCCCGATCGGTGCGCGTGCCGCATTCTAAGCCACGGTCCATCCACGCGCCGTCTCCGAGCCCCGCTCGATCCACGCGTCGTCTCCTGAACCCCAATCGGTCCACGCGTCGGCTCCTAAGACCCGATCCATCGACGGGTCGTCTCCTGAGACCCGATCGATCCACGCGCCGCGTCCTGAGCCCCGATCGCTTCACGCGCCGTTTCCTGATCCCCGATCGGTCCACACGCCGTCTCCGAGCCCCGATCGGTCCAGGCGTGGCCTCCTGAGCCGCGGTCGGTCCACGCGCCGTTTCCTGAGCCCCGATCGGTCCACGCGTCGTCTTCGAAGCCTAGATGCCTCCTTGCGCCGTCTCCCAACCACGATCGGTGCAGGCGCCGCTTCCTGAGCCCCGATCGGTCCACGCGTTTTCTCCAAAGCCCCGATCGGTCCACGCGTCGTCTCCTCAGCCCCGATCGGTCGACGCGTCGTCTCCTGAGCCCCGATCGATCCACGCGTCGTCTCCTCAGCCCCGACCGCTCCACGCGCCGTCTCCTGAGCCCCGATCGTTCCACACGCCGCCTCTTAAGCCCCGATCGGTCCAGGCGTCGTCTCCTAAGCCCCGACCGGTCCACGCGCCGCCTCCTGAGTCCCGATCGGTCAACGCGTCGTGTCCTAAGCCCTGATCGGTCCACGTGCCGTCTCCGAGCCCCGATGGGTCCACGCGCCGCATCCTGGGCCCCGATCGGTGCACGCGCCGTCTCCTAAGCCCCGATCGGTCCACGGGCCGTCGCCGAACCCCAATTGGTCCACGCGAAACCGCCTGAGCCCCAGTCGGTCCACGCGCTGTCTCCGAGCCCCGATCGGTCCACGCGTCGTCTCCGAGCCCCGATCGGTCCACGCGCCGTCGCCGAGCCGCGATCGGTCCACGCGCGGCCTCCTGAGCCCCTATTGGTTCACGCGCTGTATGCGAGCTCCAATCCGTCCACGCGCTGTCTCCGAACCCTGATCGGTCCACGCGTCGTCTCCGAGCCCCGATCGGTCTACGCGCCGTCGCCGAGCCATGATCGGTCCACGCGCGGCCTCCTGAGCCCCGATCGGTCCACGCGCCGTCGCCGAGCCCCGATCGGTCCACGCGCCGACTCCTAATCCCCAATCTGTCCACGACCCGTCTCCGGGCCCCGATCGGTGCACGCGCCGTCTCCTAAGCCCCGATCGGTCCACGGGCCGTCGCCGAACCCCAATTGGTCCACGCGAAACCGCCTGAGCCCCAGTCGGTCCACGCACCGTCTCCGAGCCCCGATCGGTCCACGCGTCGTCTCCGAGCCCCGATCGGTCCACGCGAATCTCCTGAGCTCCGGTCGGTCGACGCGCCGTCTCCTGAGCCCCGATCGGTCCACGCGTCGGCTCCTAAGCCCCGATCCATCGACGCGTCGTCTCCTGAGCCCCGATCGATCCACACGCCGTCTCCGAGCCCCGATCGGTCCGCGTGCCATATTCTAAACCACGGTCCATCCACGCGCCGTCTCCGAGCCCCGCTCGATCCACGCGTCGTCTCCTAAGCCCTGATCCGTCCACGCGCGGCGTCGAGCCGCGATCGGTCCACGCGCGGCCGCCTGAGCCCCAATCGGTCCACGCGTCGTCTCCTAAGCCCCGATCGGTCCACGCGCCGTCTCCGAGCCCCGATCGGTCCACGCACCGTCTCCTGATCCCCATTGGTCCACGTGGCGCCTCCGCAGCCCCGATCGATCCACGCGGGTCTCCTGAGCCCCGGTCGGTCCGCGCGCCGTCTCCTGACCCCTAATCGGTCCACGCGTCGTCTCCTGAGCCCCGATCGCTCCACACGCCGTTTCCTGAGCCACGATCGGTCCACGCGTCGTCTTCAAGGCCCCGATCCGTACACGCGTCGTCTCCGAGCCTCGATCGGTCCACGCGCCGTCTCCTAAGCCGCGATCCGTCCACGGGCCGTCTCCGAGCTGCTATCGGTAAACGCGCCGTCACCAAGCCCTGATCTGTACACGCGTCGTCTCCGAGCCCCGATCGGTTCACGCGCCGGCTCCGAGCCCGATCGGTCCACGTATCGTCTCCTAAGCCCCGATCGGTTAACGTGCCGTCTCCGAGCCCCGATCGGTCCACGGGCCGTCTCCTGAGCCCCGGTCGGTTCACGCGCCGTCTCCGAGCCACGATCGGTCCGTGCGCCGCTTCCAGAGCCCTATTGGTCCACGCGTCCTCTCCTGATCTCCTATTAGTCCACGCGCCGTCTCCTAAGCCCCGATCGGTCCACGTGCCGTCTCCCCGCGACGATCGATTCACGCGCCATCTCCTGAGCCCCGATCGGTCCACGCGTCGTTCCCTAAGCTCCGATCCATCCACGCGCAGTCTCCTGAGCCCCGATCGGTCCACGCATCGCCTCCTGAGCCCCGGACGGTCCAGGCGCCGTCTCCGAACCCCGAGCGGTCGACGCGCCGTCTCCGAGCCCCGATCGGTCCACGCGCCGTCGCCGAACCCCAATTGGTCCACGCGCAACCGCCTGAGCCCCAGTCGGTCCACGCGCCGTTTCCTCAGCCCCGATCGGTCCACGCGCCGTCTCCTGAGCCCCGATCGATCTACGCGTCGTCTCCTAAGCCCCGATTGGTGGACGAGCCGTCTCCCATCCACGATCGGTCCACGCGCCGTCTCCTAAGCCCCCATCTGTCCACGACCCGTCTCCGGGCCCCGATCGATGCACGCGCCGTCTCCTAAGCCCCGATCGATCGACGCGCCGTCGCCGAACCCCAATTGGTCCACGCGCAACCGCCTGAGCCCCAGTCGGTCCACGCACTGTCTCCGAGCCCCGATCGGTCCACGCGCCGTCTTCGAGCCCCGGCCGGTCCACGCAACGTCTCCTAAGCCCCAATCGGTTAACGCGCCGTCTCCTCAGCCCCGATCGTTCTACGCGCCGTCTCCGAGCCCCGATCCGTCCACGCGCAGTCGCCGAGCCCCGATCGGTTCACGCGCGGTCTCCTGAGCCCCAGTCGGTACACGCGCTGTCTCCGAGCCGCGATCGGTCCACGCATCGTCTCCTAAGCCCCGCTCGGTTAACGCGTCGTTTCGGAGCCCCGATCGGTCTACGCGTCGTCTCCTGAGCCCCGATCGGTCCACGCGTCGTCTCCTGAGCCCCGATCGTTCGACGCGCCGTCTCCGAGCGTCGATCGGCCCACGCGCCGTCTCCTGAGCCCCGATCGGTCCACGCGCCGTCTCCGAGCGCCGATCCGTCCACGCGCCGTCTTCTGAGCCCCGATCGGTCCACGCATCGTCTCCTAAGCCCCGGACGGTCCACCCGCCGTTTCCGAGCCCCGATCGACCCACGCGCCGTTTCCGAGCCCCGATCGGTCCACGCTTCGTCTCCTAAGCCCCGATCGCTCCACGCGCCGTCTCCTGAACCCGATCGGTCCACGCATCGTCTCCTATGCCCCGATCGGTTAACGCGCCGTCTCCGCGCCGCGATCGGTCCACGCGCCGCGATCGGTCCACGCGCCATCTCCTGAACCCCGCTCGGTCGATGCGTCGTCTTCTTAACCCCGATGCCTCCACGCGCCGTCTCCGAGCCACGATCGGTCCACGTGCCGTCTCCTGAACCCCGCTCGGTCGATGCGTCGTCTTCTTAACCTTGATGCCTCCACGCGCCGTCTCCGAGCCCCAGCCGGTCCACGCGCTGGCTCCGAGCACCGATTGGTCTACGCGTCGTCTCCGAGCCCCGAACGGTTCACGCACCGTCTCCTGATCCCAATCGGTCTATGCGGCGCCTCCGGAGCCCCGATCGATCCACGCGAGTCTCCTGAGCCCCAGTCGGTCCGCGCGCCGTCTCCTGAGCCCCGATCGGTCCACGCGTCGTCTTCAAAGCCCCGATGCCTCCACGCGCCGTCTCCGAGCCACGATCGGTCCGTGCGACGCATCCACAACCCCGATCGGTCCACGCGTCACCTCCTGATCTCCGATCGGTCCATGCGTCGTCTCCTAAGCCCCGATCGGTCCACGCGCCGTCTCCGAGCGCCGATCGGTTGACGCGCCGTCTCCTGAGCCCCGATCGTTCCACGCGCCGTCTCCTGAGCCCCAATCGGTCCACACGCTGTGTCGTGAGCCCCGATAGGTACACGCGTCGTTTCCTATGCCCGATCGGTCCACGCGTCGTCTCCTGATCCCAATCGGTCCACGCGGCGCCTCCGGAGCCCCGATCAATCCACGCGAGTCTCCTGAGCCCCAGTCGGTCCGCGCGCCGTCTCCTGAGCCCCGATCGGTCCACGCGCCGTCTCCTAAGCCCCGTTCGGTCCAACCGTCTTCTCCTAAACCCCGGTCGGTCCACGCGCCGTCTCCGAGCCCCGATCGGCCCACGCATCGTCTCCTAAGCCCCGATCGGCTAACGCGTCGACTCCGAGCCCCGATCGTTCCACGCGCCGTCCCCGATCCCCGATCGATCCACGCGCCGTCTCCGAGCGCCGATCGCTTCACGCGCCGTCACCCGAGCCCCGATCGTTCCACACGCCGTCTCCGAGTCCCGATCGGTCCACGCTCCGTCTCCTGAGCCCGGATCGTTCCACGCGTCGTCTCCTGATCCCCGATCCGTAAACGCGTCGTCTCCGAGCCTCGATCGGTCCACACGCCGTGTCCGATCCCCGATCGGTCCGCGTACCGCATTCTGAGCCGCGGTCCGTCCACGCGCCGTCTCCGAGCACCGATCGGTCCACGCGCCGTCTCAGAGCGCCGATCATTTCACGCCCCGTCTCCTGAGCTCCGATCGTTCCACGCGCCGTCTCCGAGCCCCGAGCGGTCCACACGCTGTCTCGTGAGCCCCGATAGGTACACGCGCCGTGTCCTACGCCCCGATCGGTCCGCGCGTCGTCTCCTAAGCCCCGATCGGTCCACGCGGCGTCTCCGAGCCCCGATCGGTCCACACGCCGTATCCGAGCCCCGATCGGTCCGCGTGACGCATTCTAAGCCACGGTCCGTCCACGCGCCTTCTCCGAGCACCGATCGGTCCACGCGTCACCTCCTGATCTCCGATCGGTCCACGCGCCGTCTCCTAAGCCCCGATCGGACCACGCGCCGTCTCCGAGCGCCGATCGGTTGACGCGCCGTCTCCTGAGCCCCGATCGTTCCACGCGCCGTCTCCTGAGCCCCGATCGGTCCACGCGCCGTCTCCTGAGCCCCGATCGTTCCATGCGCCGTCTCCTGAGCCCTGATCGGTCCACGCGTCGTCTCCTAAGCCCCGATCGGTCCAAGCGCCGTCTCCGAGCCCCAATCGGTGCACGCGTCGTCTCCTAAGCCCCGATCGGTCCACGCGCCGTCTCCGAGCGCCGATCGGTCCACGCGCCGTTTCCTGAGCTCCGATCGGTCCACGCGCCGTTTCCTGAGCTCCGATCGGTCCACGCGCCGTCTCCTGAGCCCCGATACGTCCACGAGTAGTCGGCGAGCCGCGATTGGTTAACGCGCCGTCTCCAAGCCCCGATCGGTCCACGCGCCGTCTCCTGAGCCCCGATACGTCCACGCGTAGTCGCCGAGCCCCGATCGGTCCACGCGCCGTCGCCGAGCCTGGATCGGTCCACGCGCGGCCTCCTGAGCCCCGGTCGGTTCACGCGCCGTCTCCGAACCCGATGGTTCCACGCACCGTGTCCAATCCCCGATCGGTACACGCGCCGTCTCCTGAGCCCCGATCGGTCTACGCGCCGTCTCCTGAGCCCCGATGCGTTCACGCGTCGTCTCCTGAGCCCCGATCGTTCCACGCGTCGTTTCCTAAGCCCGGATCGGTCCACGCGCCGTGTCCTGAGCCTCGATCGGTCCACGCGTCGTCTCCTGAGCTCCGATCGATCCACGCGATTCTCCTGAGCCCCGGTCGGTCCACGCGCCGTCTCCTGAGCCCGGATCGTTCCACGCGTCGTCTCCTGAGCCCCGATCGGTCCACGCGCCGTCTCCTAAGCCCCGATAGGTACACGCGTCGTCTCCTACGCCCCGATCGGTCCACGCGTCGTCTCCTAAGCCCCGAACGGTCCACGCGCCGTCTCCGAGCCCCGATCGGTCCACGCACCGTCTCCTAAGCCCCGATCGGTTAACGCGCCGTCCCCCCGCCCCGATCGGTGCACGCGCCGTCTCCTGAGCCCCGATACGTCCACGCGCAGACGCCGAGCCCCGATCAGTCCACGCGCGGCCTCCTGAGCCCCGGTCGGTTCACGCGCCGTCTCCTAAGCCCCGATCGGTCCACGCGCCGTCTCCGAGCCCCGATGGGTCCACGCACGGTCTCCTGATCCCCATGGGTCCACGCGGCGCCTCCGGTGCCCCGATCGATCCACGCGAGGATCCTGAGCCTAGATCAATCCACGCATCGTCTCCTAAGCCCCAATCGATTAACGCGCCGTCTCCGAGCCCCGATCGGTCCACGCGCCGTTTCCTGAACCCCGATACGTCCACGCGCAGTCGCCGAGGCCCGATCGGTCCACGCGCTCTCTCCTGAGCCCCGATAGGTACACGCGTCGTCTCCTACGCGCCGATCGTTCCACGCCCCGTCTCCGAGCCCCGAGCGGTCCACGCGCCGTCTCCTGAGACCCAATCGGTCCACGCGCTGTCTCCTAAGCTCCGATCGGTCCACGCGTCGTCTCCTAAGCCCCGACCGGTCCACGCGCCGTTTCCTGAGGCCCGATCGATTCACGCGTCGTCTCCTGAGCCCCGATAGCTCCACGCGCCGTTTCCTGAGCCCCGATCGGTCACGCGTCGTCTCCTGATCTCCGATCGGTTCACGCGCCGTCTCCTGAGCCCGGATCGGTCCACGCGTCGTCCCCGAATCCCCGATCCGTACACGCGTCGTCTCCGAGCCTAGATCGGTCCACGCGCTGTCGCCGAGCCCCGATCGGTCCACGCATCGTCTCCTAAGACCCGCTCGGTTAACGCATCGTTTCCGATCCCCGATCAGTCCACACGCCGTCTCCTGAGCCCCGATCGGTTCACGTGTCGTCCCCTAATCCCCGATCCGTACACGCGTCGTCACCGAGCCTCGATCGGACCACGCGCCGTCGCCGAGCCCCGATCGGTCCACGCGCGGCCTCCTGAGCCCCAGTCGGTCCACGCGTCATCTCCAGAGCCCCGATCGGTCCACGCGTCGTCTCCTAAGCCCCGACCGGTCCACGCGCCGTTTCCTGAGCCCCGATCGATTCACGCGTCGTCTCCTGAGCCCCGATAGCTCCACGCGCCGTTTCCTGAGCCCCGATCGGTCCACGCGTCGTCTCAGAATCCCTGATCCGTACACGCGTCGTCTCCGAGCCTCGATCGGTCCACGCGCCGTCGCCGAGCCCCGATCGGTCCAGGCGTGGCCTCCTGAGCCCCGGTCGGTCCAAGCGCCGTCGCCGAGCCCCGATCGGTCCACGCGCCGTCTCCTAAAGCCCAATCGGTCCACGCGTCGTCTCCTACGCCGCGATCGGTCCACGCGTGGTCTCCTAAGCCCCGATCGGTCCACGCGTCGTCTCCTGAGCCCCGATCGGTCGACGGGTCCTCTCCTGAGCCCCGATCGGTCGACGGGTCCTCTCCTAAGCCCCGATCGGTCCACGCGCCTTCTCCTGAGCCCCGATCGGTCCACGCGTCCTCTCCTAAGCCACGATACGTCCACACGCCCTCTCCGAGCCCCGATGGGTTCACGCGTCCCCTCCTGAGCTCCGATCGATCCGCGCGAGCCTCCTGAGCCGCGGTCGGTCCACGCGCCGTCTCCTGAGCCCCGATGCGTTCAAGCTTCGTCTCCTAAGCCCCGATCGTTCCACGCGTCGTCTCCTGAGCCCGGATCGGTCCACGCGCCGTGTCCTGAGCCTCGGTCGGACGACGCGTCCTCTGCTAAAGCTCGATGGGTCCACGCGTCGCCTCCTGAGCCCCGATCGGTCCACGCGCCGTCTCCTAAGTCCCGATCCGTCCACGCGCCTTCTCCTAAGCCCCGATGGTTCCACGCACCGTGTCCGAGCCCCGATCGGTCCACGCGCCGTCTCCTGAGCCCCGATCGGTCTACGCGCCGTCTCCTGAGCCCCGATGCGTTCAAGCGTCGTCTCCTGAGCCCCGATCGTTCCACGCGTCGTCTCCTGAGCCCGGATCGGTTCACGCGCCGTGTCCTGAGCCTCGGTCGGACGACGCGTCCTCTGCTAAAGCTCGATGGGTCCACGCGTCGCCTCCTGAGCCCCGATCGATCCACGCGAGTCTCCTGAGCCCCGGTCGGTCCACGCGCCGTCTCCTGAGCCCCGATGCGTCGACGCGTCCTCTCCTAAGCCCCGATGGTTCCACGCACCGTGTCCGAGCGCCGATCGGTCCACGCGCCGTTTCCTGGGCCCCGATCGGTCGACGCGTCGTCTCCTGAGCCCCGATCGGTCCACGCGCCGTCTTCTGAGCCCCGATCGCTCCACGCGTCGGGTCCTAAGCTCCGGTCGGTCCACTCGTCCTCTCCTAAGGCTCAATCCGTCGACGCGTCGTCTCCTGAGACCCGATCGATCCACGCGTCTTCTCCTGAGTCCCGACCGCTCCGCGCGCCATCTCCTGAGCCCCGATCGGTCCACGCGTCGTCTCCGAGCTTCGATCGGTCCACGCGCCGTTTCCTGAGCCCCGATCGGTCCATGCGTCGTCTTCTAAACCCCGATGCCTCCATGCGCCGTCTCCGAGCCACGATCGGTCCAGGCGCCTCTTCACCAGCCCCGATCGCTCCACGCGCCGTCTCCTAAGCCCCGATCGCTCCACGCACCGTGTCCTAATCCCCGTTCGGTTCACACGCCGCCTCCGGAGCCCCGACCGGTCCACGCGCTGTCTCCTGGGCCCCGATCCGTACACGCGTCGTCTCCGAGCCCCGATCGGTCCACGCGCCGTAGCCGAGCCTCGAACGGTCCACGCGCCGTCTCCTGAGCCCCGATCGGTCCACGCGCCGTCTCCTCAGCCCCGATCGGTCCATGCATCGTCTCCTAAGCCCCGATACGTCCACACGTTGTCTCCTAAGCCCCGATGCGTCGACGCGTCGTCTCCTGAGCCCCGATCAATTGACGCGTCTTCTCCAGAGCCCCGATCGCTCCTCGCGCCGTCTCCTGAGCCCCGCTCGGTGAATGCGTCGTCTTCTTAGCCCCGATGCTTCCACGCGCCGTCTCCGAGCCACGATCGGACCAGGCGCCGCTTCCTGAGCCCCGATCGGTCCACGCGCCGTCTCCTAAGCCCCAATCGGTCCACGCGCCGTCTCCTGAGCCCCGATCGGTCCACGCGTCGTCTTCGAGCACCGATCGATCCACGCGCCGTTTCCTGGGCCCCGATCGGTCCACGCGTCGACGCCGGAGCCCCGATCGCTATACGCACCGTCTCCCAGCCCCGATCGGTCGACGGGTCGTCTCCTGAGCCCCGGTCAATTGAAGCGTCTTCTCCTGAGCTCCGATCGCTCCTAGCGCCGTCTCCTGAGCCCCGCTCGCTCCATGCGTCGTCTTCTTAGCCCCGATGCCTCCACGCGCCGTTTCCTGAGCCCTGATCGGTCCACGCATCGTCTCCGAGCACCGATTGGTCCACGCGCCGTTTTCTGAGCACCCTTCCGTCCACGCGTCGTTTTCTGAGCACCCTTCGGTCCACGTGTCGTATTCTAAGCCCAGATGCCCCCACGCGCTGTCTCCGAGCCACGATCGGTCCAGGCGCCGCTTCCTGAGCACCGAACGGTCCACGCGTCGTGTCCTAAGCCCCGATCGGTCCACGCGCCGTCTCCTGAGCCCTGCTCGGTCGACGCGTCCTCTGCTAAACCCCGATCGGTCCACGCGTCGTCTCCTGAGCCCCGATCGGGCGACGGGTCTTCTCCTAAGCCCCGATCGGTCCACGCGCCTTCTCCTGAGCCCCGATCCGTCCACGCGTCGTCTCCTAAGCCCCGATACGTCCACGCATCGTCTCCGAGCACCGATCTTTCCACGCACCGTCTCCGAGCCCCGATCGGTCCACGCGCCGTCTCCTGAGCCCCGATCGTTCCACGCACCGTCTCCGAGCGCCGATCAGTTCACGCGCCGTTTGCTGAGCCTCGATGGGTCCACGCCTCGTCTCCTAAGCCCCGATCGGGTAACGCGCGATCTCCGAGCCCCGACCGGTCCACGCGCTGTCTCCTGAGCACCGATCGTTCCACGCGCCGCCGCCGATCCCCGATCGGGCCACGCGCCGACTCCGGGCCGCCATCGGTTCACGCACCGTCTCCTGATCCCCGATCGGTCCACGCGCGGCCTCCTGAGCCCCGGTCGGTCCACGCGCCGTCTCCGAGCTCCGATCGATCCACGCGAATCTTCTGAGCTCCGGTCGGTCCACGCGCCGTCTCTTGAACCCCGATCGGTCCACGCATCGTCTCCTAAGCCCCAATCGGTTAACACGCCGTCTCCGAGCCCCGATCGGTCCACGCGCCGCCTCCTGAGCCCCGATCGGTCCACACGTCGTCTCCTAAGCCCTGATCGGTCCACGTGCCGTCTCTGAACCCCGATGGGTCCACGCGCCGCCTCCTGACCTCCGATCGGTCGACGTGTCGTCTCCTGAGCCCCGATCGCTCCACGCGCCGTTTCCTGAGCCCCGATCCGTACACGCGTCGTCTCCGAGCCCCGATCGGTCCACGCGCCGTCGCCGGACCCAGATTGGTCCACGCGCGGCCGCCTGAGCGCCAATCGGTCCAAGCGCCGTCTCCTGAGCCCCGATCGGTTCTCGCGCGGTCTCCTGAGCCCCGATCGCTCCACGCGTCGGCTCCTAACCCCCGATCGGTCCACTCTTCGTCTCCTAAGCCCCGATCCGTCGTTGCGTCCTCTCCTGAGACCCGATCGATCCACGCGTCTTCTCCTGAGCCCCTATCGCTCCTCGCGCCGTCTCCTGAGCCCCGATCGCTCCACGCGCCGCTTTCTGAGCCCCGATCGGTACACGCGCCGTCGCCGAACCCCAATTGGTCCACGCGCAACCGCCTGAGCCCCAGTCGGTCCACGCGCCGTCCCCGAGCCCCGATCGGTCCACGCGTCGTCTCCGAGCCCCGATTGGTCCACGCGCCGTCGCCGAGCCATGATCGGTCCACGCGCGGCCTCCTGAGCCCCGATCGGTCCACGCGTGGTCTCCGAACCCCGATCGGTCCACGCGCCGTTTCCGAGCCCCGATCGGTCCACGCGTCATCTCCTGAGCCCCGATCGGTCCACGCGTCGTCTCCTAAGCCCCGACCGGTCCACGCGCCGTTTCCTGAGCCCCGATCGATTCACGCGTCGTCTCCTGAGCCCCGATAGCTCCACGCGCCGTTTCCTGAGCCCCGATCGGTCCACGCGTCGTCTCAGAATCCCTGATCCGTCCACGCGCCGTCTCCGAGCCCCGATCGGTCCACGCATCATCTTCTGCTCCACAATCGGTCCACGCGCCGCCTCCGGAGCCCCAATTGGTCCACGCGCAACCGCCTGAGCCCCAGTCGGTCCACGCGCTGTCTTCGAGCTCCGATCAGTCCACGCGTCGTCTCCGGGCCCCGATCGGTCTACGCGCCGTCGCCGAGCCATGATCGGTCCACGCGCGGCCTCCTGAGCCCCGATCGGTCCACGCGCCGTCGCCGAGCCGCGATCGGTTCTCGGGCGGCCTCCTGAGCCCCGGTCGTTTCACGCGCCGTATCCGAGCCCCAATCGGGCCACGCGCCGTCTCCTGAGTCCCGATCAGTCCACGCATCGTCTCCTAAGCCCCAATCGGTCCACGCGCCGCCTCCGGAGCCCCGATCGATCCACGCGAATCTCCTGAGCTCCGGTCGGTCGACGCGCCGTCTCCTTAGCCCCGATCGGTCCACGCGTGGTCTCCTAAGCCCCGATTCGTCGACGCGTCGTCTCCTGAGCCCCGATCAATTGACGCGTCTTCTCCTGAGCCCCGATCGCTCCTCGCGCCGTCTCCTGAACCCCGCTCGGTCCATGCGTCGTCTTCTTAGCCCGGATGCCACCACGCGCCGTCTCCGAGCCACGATCGGTCCAGGCGCCGCTTCCTGCGCCCCGATCGGTCCACGCGCCGTCTCCTAAGCCCCAATCGGTCCACGCGGCGTCTCCGAGCGCCGATCATTTCACGCGCCGTCTCCTGAGACCCGATCGTTCCACGCGCCGTCTCCGAGCCCCGATCGATCCACGCGCCGCCTCCTGACCTCCGATCGGTCGACGTGTCGTCTCCTGAGCCCCGATCGCTCCACGCGCCGTTTCCTGAGCCCCGATCCGTACACGCGTCGTCTCCGAGCCCCGATCGGTCCACGCGCCGTCGCCGGACCCAGATTGGTCCACGCGCGGCCGCCTGAGCGCCAATCGGTCCAAGCGCCGTCTCCTGAGCCCCGATCGGTTCACGCGCGGTCTCCTGAATCCCGATCGCTCCACGCGTCGGCTCCTAACCCCCGATCGGTCCACTCTTCGTCTCCTAAGCCCCGATCCGTCGTTGCGTCGTCTCCTGAGACCCGATCGATCCACGCGTCTTCTCCTGAGCCCCTATCGCTCCTCGCGCCGTCTCCTGAGCCCCGATCGCTCCACGCGCCGCTTTCTGAGCCCCGATCCGTACATGCGCCGTCGCCGAACCCCAATTGGTCCACGCGCAACCGCCTGAGCCCCAGTCGGTCCACGCGCCGTCCCCGAGCCCCGATCGGTCCACGCGTCGTCTCCGAGCCCCGATTGGTCCACGCGCCGTCGCCGAGCCATGATCGGTCCACGCGCGGCCTCCTGAGCCCCGATCGGTCCACGCGTGGTCTCCGAACCCCGATCGGTCCACGCGCCGTTTCCGAGCCCCGATCGGTCCACGCGTCATCTCCTGAGCCCCGATCGGTCCACGCGTCGTCTCCTAAGCCCCGACCGGTCCACGCGCCGTTTCCTGAGCCCCGATCGATTCACGCGTCGTCTGCTGAGCCCCGATAGCTCCACGCGCCGTTTCCTGAGCCCCGATCGGTCCACGCGTCGTCTCAGAATCCCTGATCCGTCCACGCGCCGTCTCCGAGCCCCGATCGGTCCACGCATCATCTTCTGCTCCACAATCGGTCCACGCGCCGCCTCCGGAGCCCCAATTGGTCCACGCGCAACCGCCTGAGCCCCAGTCGGTCCACGCGCTGTCTTCGAGCTCCGATCAGTCCACGCGTCGTCTCCGGGCCCCGATCGGTCTACGCGCCGTCGCCGAGCCATGATCGGTCCACGCGCGGCCTCCTGAGCCCCGATCGGTCCACGCGCCGTCGCCGAGCCGCGATCGGTTCTCGGGCGGCCTCCTGAGCCCCGGTCGTTTCACGCGCCGTATCCGAGCCCCAATCGGGCCACGCGCCGTCTCCTGAGTCCCGATCAGTCCACGCATCGTCTCCTAAGCCCCAATCGGTCCACGCGCCGCCTCCGGAGCCCCGATCGATCCACGCGAATCTCCTGAGCTCCGGTCGGTCGACGCGCCGTCTCCTTAGCCCCGATCGGTCCACGCGTGGTCTCCTAAGCCCCGATTCGTCGACGCGTCGTCTCCTGAGCCCCGATCAATTGACGCGTCTTCTCCTGAGCCCCGATCGCTTCTCGTGCCGCCTCCTGAGCCCCGATCCGTCGAGGCGTCGTCTCCGGAGCCCCGATCAATTGACGTGTCTTCTCCTGAGCCCCGATCGCTCCTCGCGCCGTCTCCTGAACCCCGCTCGGTCCATGCGTCGTCTTCTTAGCCCGGATGCCACCACGCGCCGTCTCCGAGCCACGATCGGTCCAGGGGCCGCATCCTGCGCCCCGATCGGTCCACGCGCCGTCTCCTAAGCCCCAATCGGTCCACGCGGCGTCTCCGAGCGCCGATCATTTCACGCGCCGTCTCCTGAGACCCGATCGTTCCACGCGCCGTCTCCGAGCCCCGATCCATCCACGCGCCGCCTCCTGAGCCCCGATCGGTCCACGCGCTGTCTCCTGAGCCCCGATAGGTACACGCGTAGTCTCCTAAGCCCCGATCGGTCCACGCGTCGTCTCCGAGCTCTGATCGGCCCACACGCCGTTTCCTGAGCCCCGATCGGTGCATGCGTCGTCTTCTTAGCCCCGATGCCTCCACGCGTCGTCTCCGAGCCACGATCGGTCCAGGCGCCGCTTCCTGAACCCCGATCGGTCCACGCGCCGTATCCGAAGCCCCGATCGGTCCACGCGCCGTCCCCTGAGCCCGATCTGTCCACGCGCCATCTCCGAGCCCCGATCGGTTCACGGATCGTCTCCTAAGCCCCGATCGGTTAACGCGCCGTCTCCGAGCCCCGGTCGGTCCACGCGCCGTCGCCGAACCCCAATTGGTCCACGCGCAACCGCCTGCGCCCCAGTCGGTCCACGCGCGGTCTCCGAGCCCCGATCGGTCCACGCGTCGTCTCCGAGCCCCGGTCGGTCCACGCGCCGTCTCCGAGCCCCGATCGGTTCACGCATCGTCTCCTAAGCCCCGATCGGTTAACGCGCCGTCTCCGAGCCGCGATCGGTCCACGCGCCGTCGCCGAACCCCAATTGGTCCATGCGCAACCGCCTGCGCCCCAGTCGGTCCACGCGCGGTCTCCGAGCCCCGATCGGTCCACGCGCCGCCTCCTGAGCCCCGATTCGTCGAGGCGTCGTCTCCGGAGCCCCGATCAATTGACGTGTCTTCTCCTGAGCCCCGATTGCTCCTCGCGCCGTCTCCTGAACCCCGCTCGGTCCATGCGTCGTCTTCTTAGCCCGGATGCCACCACGCGCCGTCTCCGAGCCACGATCGGTCCAGGCGCCCCTTCCTGCGCCCCGATCGGTCCACGCGCCGTCTCCTAAGCCCCAATCGGTCCACGCGGCGTCTCCGAGCGCCGATCATTTCACGCGCCGTCTCCTGAGACCCGATCGTTCCACGCGCCGTCTCCGAGCCCCGATCGATCCACGCGCCGCCTCCTGAGCCCCGATCGGTCCACGCGCTGTCTCCTGAGCCCCGATAGGTATACGCGTAGTCTCCTAAGCCCCGATCGGTCCACGCGTCGTCTCCGAGCTCTGATCGGCCCACACGCCGTTTCCTGAGCCCCGATCGGTGCATGCGTCGTCTTCTTAGCCCCGATGCCTCCACGCGTCGTCTCCGAGCCACGATCGGTCCAGGCGCCGCTTCCTGAACCCCGATCGGTCCACGCGCCGTATCCTAAGCCCCGATCGGTCCACGCGCCGTCCCCTGAGCCCGATCTGTCCACGCGCCGTCTCCGAGCCCCGATCGGTTCACGGATCGTCTCCTAAGCCCCGATCGGTTAACGCGCCGTCTCCGAGCCCCGATCGGTCCACGCGCCGTCGCCGAACCCCAATTGGTTCATGCGCAACCGCCTGCGCCCCAGTTGGTCCACGCGCGGTCTCCGAGCCCCGATCGGTCCACGCGCCGTCTCCGAGCCCCGATCGGTCCACGCATCGTCTCCTAAGCCCCGATCGGTTAACGCGCCGTCACCGAGCCCCGAACGGTCCACGCGCCGTCGCCGAACCCCAATTGGTCCACGCGCAACCGCCTGAGCCCCAGTCGGTTCACGCGCGGTCGCCGAACCCCGATCGGTCCACGCGTCGTCTCCGAGCCCCGATCGGTCTACGCGCCGTCGCCGAGCCATGATCGGTCCACGCGCGGCCTCCTGACCCCCGATCGGTCCACGCGCCGTCTCCTAAGCCCCAATTGGTCCACGCGCCGCCTCCGGAGCCCCGATCAATTGACGCGTCTTCTCCTGAGCCCCGATCGCTTCTCGTGCCGCCTCCTGAGCCCCGATCCGTCGAGGCGTCGGCTCCGGAGCCCCGATCAATTGACGTCTCTTCTCCTGAGCCCCGATCGCTCCTCGCGCCGTCTCCTGAACCCCGCTCGGTCCATGCGTCGTCTTCTTAGCCCGGATGCCACCACGCGCCGTCTCCGAGCCACGATCGGTCCAGGGGCCGCATCCTGCGCCCCGATCGGTCCACGCGCCGTCTCCTAAGCCCCAATCGGTCCACGCGGCGTCTCCGAGCGCCGATCATTTCACGCGCCGTCTCCTGAGACCCGATCGTTCCACGCGCCGTCTCCGAGCCCCGATCCATCCACGCGCCGCCTCCTGAGCCCCGATCGGTCCACGCGCTGTCTCCTGAGCCCCGATAGGTACACGCGTAGTCTCCTAAGCCCCGATCGGTCCACGCGTCGTCTCCGAGCTCTGATCGGCCCACACGCCGTTTCCTGAGCGCCGATCGGTGCATGCGTCGTCTTCTTAGCCCCGATGCCTCCACGCGTCGTCTCCGAGCCACGATCGGTCCAGGCGCCGCTTCCTGAACCCCGATCGGTCCACGCGCCGTATCCGAAGCCCCGATCGGTCCACGCGCCGTCCCCTGAGCCCGATCTGTCCACGCGCCATCTCCGAGCCCCGATCGGTTCACGGATCGTCTCCTAAGCCCCGATCGGTTAACGCGCCGTCTCCGAGCCCCGGTCGGTCCACGCGCCGTCGCCGAACCCCAATTGGTCCACGCGCAACCGCCTGCGCCCCAGTCGGTCCACGCGCGGTCTCCGAGCCCCGATCGGTCCACGCGTCGTCTCCGAGCCCCGGTCGGTCCACGCGCCGTCTCCGAGCCCCGATCGGTTCACGCATCGTCTCCTAAGCCCCGATCGGTTAACGCGCCGTCTCCGAGCCGCGATCGGTCCACGCGCCGTCGCCGAACCCCAATTGGTCCATGCGCAACCGCCTGCGCCCCAGTCGGTCCACGCGCGGTCTCCGAGCCCCGATCGGTCCACGCGCCGCCTCCTGAGCCCCGATTCGTCGAGGCGTCGTCTCCGGAGCCCCGATCAATTGACGTGTCTTCTCCTGAGCCCCGATTGCTCCTCGCGCCGTCTCCTGAACCCCGCTCGGTCCATGCGTCGTCTTCTTAGCCCGGATGCCACCACGCGCCGTCTCCGAGCCACGATCGGTCCAGGCGCCCCTTCCTGCGCCCCGATCGGTCCACGCGCCGTCTCCTAAGCCCCAATCGGTCCACGCGGCGTCTCCGAGCGCCGATCATTTCACGCGCCGTCTCCTGAGACCCGATCGTTCCACGCGCCGTCTCCGAGCCCCGATCGATCCACGCGCCGCCTCCTGAGCCCCGATCGGTCCACGCGCTGTCTCCTGAGCCCCGATAGGTATACGCGTAGTCTCCTAAGCCCCGATCGGTCCACGCGTCGTCTCCGAGCTCTGATCGGCCCACACGCCGTTTCCTGAGCCCCGATCGGTGCATGCGTCGTCTTCTTAGCCCCGATGCCTCCACGCGTCGTCTCCGAGCCACGATCGGTCCAGGCGCCGCTTCCTGAACCCCGATCGGTCCACGCGCCGTATCCTAAGCCCCGATCGGTCCACGCGCCGTCCCCTGAGCCCGATCTGTCCACGCGCCGTCTCCGAGCCCCGATCGGTTCACGGATCGTCTCCTAAGCCCCGATCGGTTAACGCGCCGTCTCCGAGCCCCGATCGGTCCACGCGCCGTCGCCGAACCCCAATTGGTTCATGCGCAACCGCCTGCGCCCCAGTTGGTCCACGCGCGGTCTCCGAGCCCCGATCGGTCCACGCGCCGTCTCCGAGCCCCGATCGGTCCACGCATCGTCTCCTAAGCCCCGATCGGTTAACGCGCCGTCACCGAGCCCCGAACGGTCCACGCGCCGTCGCCGAACCCCAATTGGTCCACGCGCAACCGCCTGAGCCCCAGTCGGTTCACGCGCGGTCGCCGAACCCCGATCGGTCCACGCGTCGTCTCCGAGCCCCGATCGGTCTACGCGCCGTCGCCGAGCCATGATCGGTCCACGCGCGGCCTCCTGACCCCCGATCGGTCCACGCGCCGTCTCCTAAGCCCCAATTGGTCCACGCGCCGCCTCCGGAGCCCCGATCAATTGACGCGTCTTCTCCTGAGCCCCGATCGCTTCTCGTGCCGCCTCCTGAGCCCCGATCCGTCGAGGCGTCGGCTCCGGAGCCCCGATCAATTGACGTCTCTTCTCCTGAGCCCCGATCGCTCCTCGCGCCGTCTCCTGAACCCCGCTCGGTCCATGCGTCGTCTTCTTAGCCCGGATGCCTCCACGCGCCGTATCCTAAGCCCCGATCGGTCCACGCGCCGTCTCTGAGCGATGATAACTTCACGCGCCGTCTCCTGAGCCCCGATCGGTCCACGCGTCGTCTCCTAAGCCCCGATCGGTCCACGCGCCGTCTCCTGAGCTCCGATCGGTCCACGCGTCGTCTCCTAAGCCACGATCGGTCCACGCGTCGTTTCCGAGCCCCGATGCCTCCACGCGCCGTCTCCGAGCCACTATCGGTGCGTGCGCCGCTTCCAGAGCCCCGATCGGTCCAGGCGCCGCTTCCTGCGCCCCGATCGGTCCACGCGCCGTCTCCTTAGCCCCAATCGGTCCACGCGGCGTCTCCGAGCGCCGATCATTTCACGCGCCGTTTCCTGAGACCCGATAGTTCCACGCGCCCTCTCCGAGCCCCGATCGATCCACGCGCCGCCTCCTGAGCCCCGATCAGTCCAGGCGCCGTCTCCTAAGCCCCGATCGCTCCACGGGCCGTCTCCTGAGCCCCGATCGGTCGACGCGTCGTCTTCTAAGCCCCGGTCGGTTCACACGTCGTCTCCGAGCCGCGATCGGTCCATGCATCGTCTCCTAAGCCCCGATCCGTTAACGTGCCGTCTCCGAGCCCCGATCGGTCCACGCGCCGTCTACGAGCTCCGATGGGTCCACGCGCCGCATCCTGAGCCCCGATCGGACGACGCGTCGTCTCCTGAACCGCGATTGCTCCTAGGCCCGTTTCCTGAGCCCCGATCGGTCCACGCGTCGTCTTCTAAGCCCCGGTCGGTTCACACGCCGTCTCCGAGCCGCGATCGGTCCACGCATCGTCTCCTAAGCCCCGATCCGTTAACGTGCCGTCTCCGAGCCCCGATCGGTCCACGCGCCGTCTCCGAGCCCCGATCGATCCACGCGCCGTCTCCGAGCCCCGATCGGTCCACGCGCCGTCTCCTGATCCCACTCGGTCCACGCGGCGCCTCCGGAGCCCCAATCGATCCACGCGAGTCTCCTGAGCCCCAGTCGGTCCGCGCGCCGTCTCCTGAGCCCTGATCGGTCGACGCGTCGTCTCCTGAGCCCCGATCGCTCCACACGCCGTTTCTTGAGCCCCGATCGGTCCACGCGTCGTCTTCAAAGCCCCGATCCGTACACGCGTCGTCTCCGAGCGTCGATCTGTCCACGCGCCGTCGCCGAGCCCCGATCGGTCCACGCGCCGTCTCCGAGCCCCGATCGGTCCACGCATCGTCTCCTAAGCCCCAATCGGTTAACGCGCCGTCTCCTGAGCCGCGATCGCTCCACGCGCCGTTTCCTGAGCCCCGATCGGTCCATCCGTCGTCTTTTAAGCCCCGATACCTCCACGCGCCGTCTCCGAGCCACGATCGGTCCAGGCGTGGCCTCCTGAGCCGCGGTCGGTCCACGCGCCGTTTCCTGAGCCCCGATCGGTCCACGCGTCGTCTTCGAAGCCCAGATGCCTGCTTGCGCCGTCTCCCAACCACGATCGGTGCAGGCGCCGCTTCCTGAGCCCCGATCGGTCCACGCGTTTTCTCCTGAGCCCCGATCGGTCCACGCGCCGTCTCCTAAGCCCCGATCGATCCACGCGCCGTCTCGCAGCGCCGATCGGTTCACGCGCCGTCTCCTGTGCTCCGATCGTTCCACACGCCGCCTCCTAAGCCCCGATCGGTCTAGGCGTCGTCTCCTAAGCCCCGACCGATCCAGGCGCCGTCTCCTGAGCCCCAATCGTTCCACGCGCCGTCTCCTTAGCCCCAATGGGTCCACGCGGCGCCTCCGGGGCGCCGATCGATCCACGCGAGGATCCTGAGCCCCGATCGATCCACGCATCGTCTCCTAAGCCCCAATCGGTTAACGTGCCGACTCCGAGCCCCAATCGGTCCACGCGCCGTCTCCTGAAGCCCGATCGTTCCACGCGCCTTCTCCTGAGCCACGATCGGTCAGCGTCATCTCCGAGCGCCGATCGGTGCACGCGCCGTCGCACGAGCCGCGATCGGTCCACGCGCGGCCTCCTGAGCCCCGGTTGCTTCACGCGCCGTATCCGAGCCCCAATCGGTCCACGCACCGTCTCCTGAGCCTCGATCGGTCCACGCGCCGTCTCCTGAGCCCCAGTCGGTCCACGCGCTGTCTCCGAGCCCCGATCGGTCCACGCGTCGCCTCCGAGCCCCGATCGGTCCACGCGCCGTCTCCTGATCCCCGATCCGTAATCGCGTCGTCTCCGAGCCTCGATCGGTCCACACGCCGTTTCCGATCCCCGATCGGTCCGCGTACCGCATTCTGAGCCGCGGTCCGTCCACGCGCCGTCTCCGAGCACCGAGCGGTCCACGCGTCGTCGCCGAACCCCAATTGGTCCACGCGCACCCGGCTGAGTCCCAATTGGTCCACGCGCAACCGCCTGAGTCCCAGTCGGTCCACGCCCTGTCTCCGAGCCCCGATACGTCCACGCGCAGTCGCCGAGCCCCGATCGGTCCACGCGCCGTCGCCGAGGTATGATCGGTCCACGCGCGGCCTCCTGAGCCCCAATCGGTCCACGCGCCGTCTCCTAAGCCCCGATCGATCCACGCGCCGTCTCCGAGCCCCGCTCGATCCACGCGTCGTCTCCTAAGCCTCGATCGGTCCACGCGCCGTCTCCGAGTCCGATCGTTCCACGCGCCGCCTCCTAAGCCCCGATCGATCCAGGCTTCGTCTCCTAGGCCCCGACCGGTCCACGCGTCGTCTCCTGAGCCCCGGGCGGTTCACGCGCCGTCTCCGAGCCCGATCGGTCCACGCATCGTCTCCTAAGCCCCAATCGGTTAACGCGCCGTCTCCGAGCCGCGGTCGGTCCATGCGCCGTCTCCTGAACCCCGATACGTCCACGCGCCGTCTCCGAGCCCCAATCGGTCCACGCGCCGTCCCCTGAACCCCGATCGTTCCACGCGCCTTCTCCTAAGCCACGATCGGTCAGCGCCGTCTCCGAGCACCGATCGGTGCACGCGCCGTCGCACGAGCCGCGATCGGTCCACGCGCGGCCTCCTGAGCCCCGGTTGCTTCACGCGCCGTATCCGAGCCCCAATCGGTCCACGCACCGTCTCCTGAGCCCCGATCGGTCCACGCGCCGTCTCCTGAGCCCCGATCGCTCCACGCGCCGTTTTCTGAGCACCGTTCGGTCCACGCGTCGTCGTGAAAGCCCCGATGCCTCCACGCGCCCTCTCCGAGCCACGATCGGTCCGTGCGCCGCTTCCAGAGGCCTATCGGTCCACGCGTCGTCTCCTGATCTCCGATCGGTCCACGCGCCATCGCCGAGCCGCGATCGGTCCACGCGCGGCCTCCTGAGCCCCGGTCGGTTCACGCGCCGTATCTGAGCCCCAATCGGTCCACGCGCCGTCTCCTGAGCCCCGATCGTTCCACGCGCCGTCTCCGAGCCCCGATCGTTCCACGCGGCGTCTCCTGAGCCCCAATCGGTCCACTCGCTGTGTCGTGAGCCCCGATAGGTACACGCGTCGTCTCCTACGCCCGATCGGTCCACGCGTCGTCTCCTGAGCCCCGATCGTTCCACGCGCCGTCTCCTAAGCTCCAATCGGTCCACGCGCCGTCTCCTGAGCCCTGATACGTCGACGCGCAGTCCTGAGCCCCGATAGGTACACGCGTCGTCTCCTACATCCGATCGGTCCACGCGTCGTCTCCTAAGCCCCGATCGGTCCACGCGCCGTCTCCCAGCCCCGATGGGTCCACGCACTGTCTCCTGATCCCCATGGGTCCACGCGGCGCCTCCGGAGCCCCGATCGATCCACGCGAGGATCCTGAGCCCCAATCGATCCACGCATCGTCTCCTAATCCCCGATCATTCCTCGCGCCGTCTCCGAGCCCCGATCGGTCCACGCGCCGTCTCCTAAGCCCCGATCGGTCCACGTGCCGTCTCCTAAGCCCCGGTTGATCCACGCGCCGTCTCCCAGCGCCGATCGGTTCACGCGCCGTCTCCTGTGCTCCGATCGTTCCACGCGCCGTCTCCGAGCCCCGATCGATCCACGCGCCGTCTCCTGAGCCCCAATCGGTCCACGCGTCGGCTCCTAAGACCCGATCCATCGACTTGTCGTCTCCTGAGCCCCGATCGATCCACGCGCCGCCTCCTGAGCCCCGATCGCTCCACGCGCCGTTTCCTGATCCCCGATCGGTTCACACGCCGTCTCCGAGCCCCGATCGGGCCAGGCGTAGCCTCCTGAGCCGCGGTCGGTCCACGCGCAGTTTCCTGAGCCCCGATCGGTCCACGCGTCGTCTTCTAAGCCCAGATGCCTCCTTGCGCCGTCTCTCAACCACGATCGGTGCAGGCGCCGCTTCCTGAGCCCCGATCGGTCCACGCGTTTTCTCCTAAGCCCCGATCGGTCCACGCGTCGTCTCCTCAGCCCCGATCGGTCGACGCGTCGTCTCCTGAGCCCCGATCGATCCACGCGTCGTCTCCTCAGCCCCGATCGCTCCACGCGCCGTCTCCGAGCGCCGATCGTTCCACACGCCGCCTCCTAAGCTCCGATCGGTCCAGGCGTCGTTTCCTAAGCCCCGACCGGTCCAGGCGCCGCCTCCTGACCCCCGATCGGTCCACGCGCCATCTCCTAAGCCCCGATTGATCCACGCGCCGTCTCCGAGCGCCGATCGCTTCACGCGCCGTCTCCTGTGCTCCGATCGTTCCACGCGCCGTCTCTGAGCCCCGATCGTTCCACGCGCCGTCTCATGAGCCCCGATCGGTCCACGCGTCGGCTCTTAAGCCGCGATCGGTCCACGCGCGGCCTCCTTAGCCCCGGTCGGTCCACGCGCCGTCTCCTGAGCCCCGATCAATTGGCGCGGCTTCTCCTGAGCCCCGATCGCTTCTCGTGCCGCCTCCTGAGCCCCACTCCGTCGAGGCGTCGTCTCCGGAGCCCCGATCAATTGACGTGTCTTCTCCTGAGCCCCGATCGCTCCTCGCGCCGTCTCCTGAACCCCGATCGGTCCACGCGCCGTCTCCTAAGCCCCAATCGGTCCACGCGGCGGCTCCGAGCGCCGATCATTTAACGCGCCGTCTCCTGAGACACGATCGTTCCACGCGCCGTCTCCGAGCCCCGATCGGTCCGCGTGCCGCATTCTAAGCCACGGTCCATCCACGCGCCGTTTCCTGAGCCCCGATCGGTCCACGCGTCGTCTTCTAAGCCCAGATGCCTCCTTGCGCCGTCTCCCAACCACGATCGGTGCAGGCGCCGCTTCCTGAGCCCCGATCGGTCCACGCGTTTTCTCCTAAGCCCCGATCGGTCCACGCGTCGTCTCCTCAGCCCCGATAGGTCGATGCGTCGTCTTCTTAACCCCGATGCCTCCACGCGCCGTCTCCGAGCCACGATCGGTCCACGCGCCGTCTCCTGAGCCCCGATCATTCAACGCGCGTTCTCCTAAGCCACGATCGGTCCACACGACGTCTCCGAGCCCCAGTCGGTCCGCGCGCTGTCTCCGAGCACCGATCGGTCTACGCGTCGTCTCCGAGCCCCGATCGGTCCACGCGCCGTCGCCGAGCCATGATCAGTCCACGCGCGGCCTCCTGAGCCCCGATCGGTCCACGCGCCGTCGCCGAGCCGCGATCGGTCCACGCGCGGCCTCCTGAGCCCCGGTCGGTTCACGCGCCGTATCCGAGCCCCAATCGGTCCACGCGCCGTCTCGTGAGCCCCGATTGTTCCACGCGCCGTCTCCGAGCCCCGATAGTTCCACGCGGCGTCTCCTGAGCCCCAATCGGTCCACACGCTGTGTCGTGAGTCCCGATAGGTACACGCGTCGTCTCCTATGCCCGATCGGTCCACGCGTCGTCTCCTGAGCCCCGATCGTTCCACGCGCGGTCTCCGAGACGCGATGGGTCCACGCGCCGTCTCCTGAGCCCCGATCGTTCCACACGCCGCCTCCTAAGCCTCGATCGGTCCAGGCGTCGTCTCCTAAGCCCCAACCGGTCCACGCGCCGTCTCCTGAGCCCCGATCGGTCCACGCGCCGTCTCCTAAGCCCCGATCTATCCACGGGCCGTCTCCGAGCCGCGATCGGTAAAGCCGCCGTCATCAAGCCCCGATCCGTACACGCGTCGTCTCCGAGCCCCGATGGGTCCACTCGCCGTCTCCGAGCCCCGATCGGTCCACGCATCGTCTCCTATGCCCCGATAGGTTTACGAGCCGTCTCCGCGCCGCGATCGGTCCACGCGCCGTCGCCGAACCCCAATTGATCCACGCGCAACCGCCTGAGTCCCAATCGGTCCACGCGAGTCTCCTAAGCCCCGACCGGTCCACGCGACGTCTCCTGAGCCCCTATCACTCCACGCGTCGTCTCCGAGCCCCGATCGGTCCATGCGCCGTCGCCGAGCCATGATCGCTCCACGCGCGGCCTCCTGAGCCCCGGTCGCGTCACGCGCCGTATCCACGCCCCAATCGATCCACGCGCCGTCTCCTGAGTCCCGATCGGTCCACGCGCCGTCTCCTGAGTCCCGATCGGTCCACGCGTCGTCTCCTAAGCCCCGATCGGTCCACGCGCCGTCTCCTGAGCCCCGATCATTCAACGCGCCTTCTCCTAAGCCACGATCGGTCCACGCGCCGTCTCCGAGCCCCAGTCGGTCCACGCGCTGTCTCCGAGCACCGATCGGTCTACGCGTCGTCTCCGAGCCCCGATCGGTCCACGCGCCGTCGCCGAGCCATGATCGCTCCACGCGCCGATTTCTGAGCACCGTTCGGTCCACGCGTCGTCTTCAAAGCCCCGATGCCTCCACGCGCCGTCTCCGAGCCACGATCGGTCCGTGCGCCGCTTCCAGAGTACTATCAGTCCACGCGTCGTCTCCTGATCTCCGATCGGTCGACGCGCCATCTCCTAAGCCCCGATCGGTCCACGTACCGTCTCCGAGCGCCGATCGGTTCACGCGCCGTCTCCTGAGCCCCGATCGGTCCACGCGACGCTGCCGAGCCGCGATCGGTCCACGCGCGGCCTCCTGAGCCCCGATCGGTCCACGCGCGGCCTCCTGAGCCCCGATCGGTCCACGCGCCGTCACCGAGCCGCGATCGGTCCACGCGCGACCTCCTGAGCCCCGGTTGGTTCACGCGCCGTATCCGAGCCCCCATCGGTCCACGCGTCGTCTCCGAGTCCCGATCCGTCCACGCGCCGTTGCCGAACCATGATCGGTCCACGCGCGGCCTCCTGAGCCCCGATCGGTCCACGCGCCGCTGCCGAGGCGCGATCGGTCCACGCGCGGCCTCCTGAGCCCCGATCGGTCCACGCGCGGCCTCCTGAGCCCCGATCGGTCCACGCGCCGCTGCCGAGCCTCGATCGGTCCACGCGCGGCCTCCTGAGCCCCGATCGGTCCACGCGCGGCCTCCTGAGCCCCGATCGGTCCACGCGCCGTCACCGAGCCGCGATCGGTCCACGCGCGACCTCCTGAGCCCCGGTTGGTTCACGCGCCGTATCCGAGCCCCCATCGGTCCACGCGTCGTCTCCGAGCCCCGATCCGTCCACGCGCCGTCGCCGAGCCATGATTGGTCCACGCGAGGCTCCTGAGCCCCGGTCAGTCCGCGCGCCGTCTCCTGAGCTCCGATCGGTCGACGCGTCGTTTCCTGAGCCCCGATCGATCCACGCCACGTCTCCTGAGCCCCGATCGCTCCACGCGCCGATTTCTGAGCCCCGATCAATTGACGCGTCTTCTCCTGAGCCCCGATCGCTCCTCGCGCCGTCTCCTGAGCCCCGCTCGGTCCATGCGTCGTCTTCTTAGCCCCGATGCCTCCACGCGCCGTCTCCGAGCCCCGATCAGTCTAGGCGCCGCTTCCTGAGCCCCGATCGGTCCACGCGCCGTCTCCTAAGCCCCAATCGGTCCACGCGCCGTCTCCTAAGCCCCGATCGGTCCAAGCGGCGTCTCCGAGCCACGATCGTTCCACGCACCGTCTCCTGATCCCGATCGGTCCACGCGGCGTTTTCTGAGCACCGTTCGGCCCACGCGTCGTCTTCAAAGCCCCGATGCCTCCACACGCCGTCTCCGAGCCGCGATCGGTCCACGCATCGTCTCCTAAGCCCCGATCGGTTAACGTGCCGTCTCCGAGCCCCGATCGGTTCACGCGCCGTCTCTTGAGCCCCGATGCGTCCACGCGCAGTCTCCTGAGCCCCGATCGTTCCACACGCCCCCTCCTAAGCCCCGATCAGTCCAGGCTTCGTCTCCTAAGCCCCGACCGGTCCACGCGCCGTCTCCTGAGCCCCGATCGGTCCACGCGCCGTCTCCTAAGCCCCGATCTGTCCACGGGCCGTCTCCGAGCCGCGACTGGTAAAGCCGCCGTCATCAAGCCCCGATCCGTACACGCGTCGTCTCCGAGCCCCGATGGGTCCACTTGCCGTCTCCGAGCCTCGATCCGTCCACGCATCGTCTCCTATGCCGCGATCGGTTAACGCGCCGTCTCCGCGCCGCGATCGGTCCACGCGCCGTCGCCGAACCCCAATTGATCCACTCGCAACCGCCTGAGTCCTAATCGGTCCAAGGGAGTCTCCTAAGCCCCGACCGGTCCACGCGCCGTCTCCTGAGCCCCGATCGGTCCACGCGTCGTCTCCTAAGCCCCGATCGCTCCTCGCGCCGTCTCCTGAACCCCGCTCGGTCGATGCTCCGTCTTCTTAACCCCGATGCCTCCACGCGCCTTCTCCGAGCCACGATCGGTCCACGCGCCGTCTCCTGAGCCCCGATCATTCCACGCGCCTTCTCCTAAGCCACGATCGGTCCACGCGCCGTCTCCGAGCCCCAGTCGGTCCACGCGCTGTCTCCGAGCACCGATTGGTCTACGCGTCGTCTCCGAGCCCCGATCGGTCCACGCGCTGTCTCCGAGCACCGATCGGTCTACGCGTCGTCTCCGAGCCCCGATCGGTCCACGCGCCGTCGCCGAACCCCAATTGATCCACGCGCAACCGCCTGAGTCCCAATCGGTCCAAGCGAGTCTCCTAAGCCCCGATCGATCCACGCGTCGTCTTCTAAGCCCAGATGCCTCCTCGCGCCGTCTCCGAGCCACGATCGGTCCAGGCGCCGCTTCGTGAGCCCGATCGGTCCACGCGCCGTCACCGGAGCCCCGATCGTTCCACGTGCCGTCTCCGAGCCCCGATTGGTGCACGCGCCCTCTCCTGAGCACCGATCGTTCCACACGCCGCCTCCTAAGCTCCGATCTGTCCAGGCGTCGTCTCCTAAGCCCCGACCGGTCCACGCGCCGTCTCCTGAGCCCCGTTCGGCTCACGCGCCGTCTCCTAGCCCCGATCGGTTCACGCATCGTCTCCTAAGCCCCGATCGGTTAACGCGCGGCCTCCTGAGCCCCGATCGGTCCACGCGCCGTCACCGAGCCGCGATCGGTCCACGCGCGGCCTCCTGAGACCCTCTCGGTCCACGCGTCGTCTCCTGATCTCCGATCGGTCCACACGCCATCTCCTAAGCCCCGATCATTCCACGTGCCATCTCCGAGCCCCGATCGGTCCACGCGCCGTCTCATAAGCCCCGATCGGACCACGCGCCTTCTCCTCAGCCCCGATCGGTCCACGCGCCGTCTCCGAGCGCCGATTAGTTCACGCGCCGCCTCCTGAGCCCCGATCGCTCCATGCGTCGGCTCCTAAGCCCCGATCGGACCACGCGCGGCCTCCTGATCCCCGGTCGGTCCACACGCCGTCTCCTAAGCCCCGATCCGTCCACGGGCCGTCTGTAAACCGCGATCGGTCAACACTCCGTCACCAAGCCCCGATCCGTACAAGCGTCGTGTCCGAGCCCCGATCGGTTAACGCGCCGTCTCCGAGCCCCGATCGGCCCACGCGCCGTCTCCTGAGCCCCGATCCGTCCACGCGCAGTCGCCGAGCCCCGATCGCGCCACGCGCCGTCTCCGAGCGCCGATTGGTGCACGCGCCGTCTCCTGAGCACCGATCGCTTCACACGCCGCCTCCTAAGCTCCGATCTGTCCAGGCGTCGTCTCCTAAGCCCCGACCGGTCCACGCGCCGTCTCCTGAGCCCCGATCGGTCCACGCGCCGTTTCCGAGCCCCGATCAGTCCATGCGTCGTCTCCGAGCCCCGTTCGGTCCACGCGCCGTCTCGTAAGCCCCAATCGATCTACGCGCCGTCTCAGAGCGCCGATCATTTCACGCGCCATCTCGTGAGCCACGATCATTCCACGCCCCGTCTCCGAGCCCCGATCGGTCCACGCGCCGTCTCCTAAGCCCCTATCGGTCCACGCGCCGTCGCGGAGCCCCGATCGGTCCAGGCGTGGCCTCCTGAGCCTCGATCGGTCCACGCGCGGCCTCCTGAGCCCCGGCCGGATCACGCGCCGTCTCCGAGCCCCGATCGATGCACGCGTCGTCTTCCAAGCCCAGATGCCTCCTCGCGCCGTCTCCGAGCCACGATCGGTCCAGGCGCTGCTTCCTGAGCCCCAATCGGTCCACGCGTTGTCTCCTAAGCCCCGATCGGTCCACGCGCCGTCACCGAGCCGCGATCAATCCACGCGTCGTCTCCTGATCTCCGATCGATCTACGCGCCGTCTCCTAAGCCCCGATCGGTCCACGCGCCTTCTCCTAAGCCCCGATCGGTCCAGGCACCGCTTCCTGAGCCCCGATCGGTCCACGCGCCGTCTCCCAACACCGATCATTTCACGCGCCGTCTCCTGAGCCCCGATCGTTCCACGCGCCGTCTCCGAGCCCCGATCGATCCACGCGCCGTCTCCTGAGCCCCGATCGGTCCACGCGCCGTATCCTAAGCCCCGATCGGTCCACGGGCCGTCTCTGAGCGCCGATAAGTTCAAGCGCCGTCTCCTGAGCCCCGATCGGTCCACGCGGCCCCTCCGAGCCCCGATCGATCCACGCGCCGTCTCCTGAGCCCCGGTCGGTCCGCGCGTCGTCTTCAAAGCCCCGATGCCTCCACGCGCCGTCTCCAAGCCCCGATCGCCCCTCGCGCCGTCTCCTGAGCCCCGCTCGATGCATGCGTCGTCTTCTTAGCCCCGATGCCTCCACGCGCCGTCTTCGAGCCACGATCGGTCCAGGCGCCGCTTCCTGAGCCCCGATCGGTCCACGCGCCGTCTCGTAAGCCCCAATCGGTCTACGCGCCGTCTCAGAGCGCCGATCATTTCACGCGCCGTCTCGTAAGCCCCGATCATTCCACGCCCCGTCTTCGAGCCCCGATCGGTCCACGCGCCGTCTCCTAAGCCCCTATCGGTCCACGCGCCGTCTCCGAGCGCCGATCGGTTCACGCGCCGTCTCCTGAGCCCCGATCGTTTCACGCGCCGTCTCCGAGCCCCGATCCGTCCACGCGCCGTATCCTGAGCCCGGATCGGTCCACGCGCCGTCGCGGAGCCCCGATCGGTCCAGGCGTGGCCTCCTGAGCCTCGATCGGTCCACGCGCGGCCTCCTGAGCCCCGGTCGGATCACGCGCCGTCTCCGAGCCCCGATCGATCCACGCGTCGTCTTCCAAGCCCAGATGCCTCCTCGCGCCGTCTCCGAGCCACGACCGGTCCAAGCGCTGCTTCCTGAGCCCCAATCGGTCCACGCGTTGTCTCCTAAGCCCCGATCGGTCCACGCGCCGTCTCCGAGCCCCGATCGGTTCACGCATCGCCACCTAAGCCCCGATCGGTCCACGTGTCGTCACCGAGCTATGATCGGTCCACGCGCGGCTCCTGAGCCCCCATCGGTCCACGCGCCGTCGCCGAGCCGGGATCGGTCCACGCGCGGGCTCCTGAGCCCCGGTTGGTTCACGCGCCGTATCCGAGCCCCAATCGGGCCACGCGCCGGCTCCTGAGCCCCGATCGGTCCACGCGCCGTCTCCTAAGCCCCTATCGGTCCACGCGCCGTCTCCCAGCGCCGATTGGTTCACGCGCCGTCACCTGAGCCCCGATCGTTCCACGCGCCGTCTCCGAGCCCCGATCGGTCTACGCGCCGTCTCCTAAGCCCCGATCGGTCCACGCGCCTTCTCCTCATCCCCGATCGGTCCACGCGCCGTCTCGGAGCGCCGATTGGTTCACGCGCCGTCTCCTGAACCCCGATACGTCCACACACAGTCGCCGAGCCCCGATCGTTCCACGTGCCGTCTCCGAGCCCCGGTTGGTGCACGCGCCGTCTCCTGAGCACCGATCGTTCCGCACGCCGCCTCCTAAGATCCGATCTGTCCAGGCGTCGTCTCCTAAGCCCCGACCGGTCCACGCGCCGTCTCCTGAGCCCCGGTCGGTCCGCGCGCCGTCACCTGAGCCCCGATCGGTCCACGCATCGTCTCCTGAGCCCCGATCCCTCCACACGCCGCTTCTAGAGCCCCGATCGGTGCACGCGTCGTCTCCTGATCTCCGGTCGATGTACGCGCCGTCTCCTAAGCCCCGATCCGTAAACGCGTCGTCTCCGAGCCTCGATCGGTCCACACGCCGTGTCCGATCCCCGATCGGTCCGCGTACCGCATTCTGAGCCGCGGTCCGTCCACGCGCCGTCTCCGAGCCCCGATCGGTCCACGCGCCGTCTCCTGAGCCCCAATCGGTCCACACGCTGTCTCGTGAGCCCCGATAGGTACACGCGCCGTGTCCTACGCCCTGATCGGTCCACGCGTCGTCTCCCAAGCCCCGATCGGTCCACGCTGCGTCTCCGAGCCCCGATCGGTCCACACGCCGTATCCGAGCCCCGATCGGTCCGCGTGACGCATTCTAAGCCACGGTCCGTCCACCCGCCGTCTCCGAGCACCGATCGGTCCACGCGCCGTCTCCTGAGCCCCGATCGGTCTACGCGCCGTCTCATGAGCCCCGATCGGTCAACGCATCCTTTCCTAAGCCCCGATACGTTCACACGCCGTCTCCTAAGCCCCGATCGGTTAACGCGCCGTCTCCGAGCCCCGATCGGTCCACGCGCCGTCGCCGAGCCGCGATCGGTCCACGCGCGGCCTCCTGAGCCCCGATCGGTCCACGCGCCGTCGCCGAGCCGCGATCGGTCCACGCGCGGCCTCCTGAGCCCCGATTGGTTCACGCGCCGTATCCGAGCCCCAATCGGTCCACGCGCCGTCTCCTGAGCCCCGATCGGTCCACGCGCCGTCGCCGAGCCGCGATCGGTCCACGCGCGGCCTCCTGAGCCCCGATCGGGCCACGCATCGTCTCCTAAGCCCCAATCGGTTAACGCGCCGTCTCCGAGCCCCGATCGGTCCACGCGTCGTCTCCTAAGCCCTGATCGGTCCACGTGCCGTCTCCGAGCCTCGATGGGTCCACGCGCCGCCTCCTGAGCCCCGATCGATCCACGCATCGGCTCCTGAGCCCCGATCGGTCCACGCGTCGTCTTCGAGCACCGATCGATCCACGCGCCGTTTCCTGGGCCCCGATCAGTCCACGCGTCGCCGCCGGAGCCCCGATCGGTCTACGCGCCGTCTCATGAGCCCCGATCGGTCAACGCATCGTCTCCTAAGCCCCGATACGTTCACACGCCGTCTCCGAGTCCCGATCAGTCCACGCGTCGCCGCCGGAGCCCCGATCGGTCTACGCGCCGTCTCATGAGCCCCGATCGGTCAACGCATCGTCTCCTAAGCCCCGATACGTTCACACGCCGTCTCCGAGTCCCGATCATTCCACGCCCCGTCTCCGAGCCCCGATCGGTCCACGCGTCATCGCCGAATCCCCGATCCGTACACGCGTCGTCTCCGAGCCTCGATCGGTCCACGCGCCGTCGCGGAGCCCCGATCGGTCCAGGCGTGGCCTCCTGAGCCTCGATCGGTCCACGCGCCGTCTCTTGAGCCCCGATGCGTCCACGCGCAGTCTCCTGAGCCCCGATCGTTCCACACGCCCCCTCCTAAGCCCCGATCAGTCCAGGCTTCGTCTCCTAAGCCCCGACCGGTCCACGCGCCGTCTCCTGAGCCCCGATCGGTCCACGCGCCGTCTCCTAAGCCCCGATCTGTCCACGGGCCGTCTCCGAGCCGCGACTGGTAAAGCCGCCGTCATCAAGCCCCGATCCGTACACGCGTCGTCTCCGAGCCCCGATGGGTCCACTTGCCGTCTCCGAGCCTCGATCCGTCCACGCATCGTCTCCTATGCCGCGATCGGTTAACGCGCCGTCTCCGCGCCGCGATCGGTCCACGCGCCGTCGCCGAACCCCAATTGATCCACCCGCAACCGCCTGAGTCCTAATCGGTCCAAGGGAGTCTCCTAAGCCCCGACCGGTCCACGCGCCGTCTCCTGAGCCCCGATCGGTCCACGCGTCGTCTCCTAAGCCCCGATCGCTCCTCGCGCCGTCTCCTGAACCCCGCTCGGTCGATGCTCCGTCTTCTTAACCCCGATGCCTCCACGCGCCTTCTCCGAGCCACGATCGGTCCACGCGCCGTCTCCTGAGCCCCGATCATTCCACGCGCCTTCTCCTAAGCCACGATCGGTCCACGCGCCGTCTCCGAGCCCCAGTCGGTCCACGCGCTGTCTCCGAGCACCGATTGGTCTACGCGTCGTCTCCGAGCCCCGATCGGTCCACGCGCTGTCTCCGAGCACCGATCGGTCTACGCGTCGTCTCCGAGCCCCGATCGGTCCACGCGCCGTCGCCGAACCCCAATTGATCGACGCGCAACCGCCTGAGTCCCAATCGGTCCAAGCGAGTCTCCTAAGCCCCGATCGATCCACGCGTCGTCTTCTAAGCCCAGATGCCTCCTCGCGCCGTCTCCGAGCCACGATCGGTCCAGGCGCCGCTTCGTGAGCCCGATCGGTCCACGCGCCGTCACCGGAGCCCCGATCGTTCCACGTGCCGTCTCCGAGCCCCGATTGGTGCACGCGCCCTCTCCTGAGCACCGATCGTTCCACACGCCGCCTCCTAAGCTCCGATCTGTCCAGGCGTCGTCTCCTAAGCCCCGACCGGTCCACGCGCCGTCTCCTGAGCCCCGTTCGGCTCACGCGCCGTCTCCTAGCCCCGATCGGTTCACGCATCGTCTCCTAAGCCCCGATCGGTTAACGCGCGGCCTCCTGAGCCCCGATCGGTCCACGCGCCGTCACCGAGCCGCGATCGGTCCACGCGCGGCCTCCTGAGACCCTCTCGGTCCACGCGTCGTCTCCTGATCTCCGATCGGTCCACACGCCATCTCCTAAGCCCCGATCATTCCACGTGCCATCTCCGAGCCCCGATCGGTCCACGCGCCGTCTCATAAGCCCCGATCGGACCACGCGCCTTCTCCTCAGCCCCGATCGGTCCACGCGCCGTCTCCGAGCGCCGATTAGTTCACGCGCCGCCTCCTGAGCCCCGATCGCTCCATGCGTCGGCTCCTAAGCCCCGATCGGACCACGCGCGGCCTCCTGATCCCCGGTCGGTCCACACGCCGTCTCCTAAGCCCCGATCCGTCCACGGGCCGTCTGTAAACCGCGATCGGTCAACACTCCGTCACCAAGCCCCGATCCGTACAAGCGTCGTGTCCGAGCCCCGATCGGTTAACGCGCCGTCTCCGAGCCCCGATCGGCCCACGCGCCGTCTCCTGAGCCCCGATCCGTCCACGCGCAGTCGCCGAGCCCCGATCGCGCCACGCGCCGTCTCCGAGCGCCGATTGGTGCACGCGCCGTCTCCTGAGCACCGATCGCTTCACACGCCGCCTCCTAAGCTCCGATCTGTCCAGGCGTCGTCTCCTAAGCCCCGACCGGTCCACGCGCCGTCTCCTGAGCCCCGATCGGTCCACGCGCCGTTTCCGAGCCCCGATCAGTCCATGCGTCGTCTCCGAGCCCCGTTCGGTCCACGCGCCGTCTCGTAAGCCCCAATCGGTCTACGCGCCGTCTCAGAGCGCCGATCATTTCACGCGCCATCTCGTGAGCCACGATCATTCCACGCCCCGTCTCCGAGCCCCGATCGGTCCACGCGCCGTCTCCTAAGCCCCTATCGGTCCACGCGCCGTCGCGGAGCCCCGATCGGTCCAGGCGTGGCCTCCTGAGCCTCGATCGGTCCACGCGCGGCCTCCTGAGCCCCGGCCGGATCACGCGCCGTCTCCGAGCCCCGATCGATGCACGCGTCGTCTTCCAAGCCCAGATGCCTCCTCGCGCCGTCTCCGAGCCACGATCGGTCCAGGCGCTGCTTCCTGAGCCCCAATCGGTCCACGCGTTGTCTCCTAAGCCCCGATCGGTCCACGCGCCGTCACCGAGCCGCGATCAATCCACGCGTCGTCTCCTGATCTCCGATCGATCTACGCGCCGTCTCCTAAGCCCCGATCGGTCCACGCGCCTTCTCCTAAGCCCCGATCGGTCCAGGCACCGCTTCCTGAGCCCCGATCGGTCCACGCGCCGTCTCCCAACACCGATCATTTCACGCGCCGTCTCCTGAGCCCCGATCGTTCCACGCGCCGTCTCCGAGCCCCGATCGATCCACGCGCCGTCTCCTGAGCCCCGATCGGTCCACGCGCCGTATCCTAAGCCCCGATCGGTCCACGGGCCGTCTCTGAGCGCCGATAAGTTCAAGCGCCGTCTCCTGAGCCCCGATCGGTCCACGCGGCCCCTCCGAGCCCCGATCGATCCACGCGCCGTCTCCTGAGCCCCGGTCGGTCCGCGCGTCGTCTTCAAAGCCCCGATGCCTCCACGCGCCGTCTCCAAGCCCCGATCGCCCCTCGCGCCGTCTCCTGAGCCCCGCTCGATGCATGCGTCGTCTTCTTAGCCCCGATGCCTCCACGCGCCGTCTTCGAGCCACGATCGGTCCAGGCGCCGCTTCCTGAGCCCCGATCGGTCCACGCGCCGTCTCGTAAGCCCCAATCGGTCTACGCGCCGTCTCAGAGCGCCGATCATTTCACGCGCCGTCTCGTAAGCCCCGATCATTCCACGCCCCGTCTTCGAGCCCCGATCGGTCCACGCGCCGTCTCCTAAGCCCCTATCGGTCCACGCGCCGTCTCCGAGCGCCGATCGGTTCACGCGCCGTCTCCTGAGCCCCGATCGTTTCACGCGCCGTCTCCGAGCCCCGATCCGTCCACGCGCCGTATCCTGAGCCCGGATCGGTCCACGCGCCGTCGCGGAGCCCCGATCGGTCCAGGCGTGGCCTCCTGAGCCTCGATCGGTCCACGCGCGGCCTCCTGAGCCCCGGTCGGATCACGCGCCGTCTCCGAGCCCCGATCGATCCACGCGTCGTCTTCCAAGCCCAGATGCCTCCTCGCGCCGTCTCCGAGCCACGACCGGTCCAAGCGCTGCTTCCTGAGCCCCAATCGGTCCACGCGTTGTCTCCTAAGCCCCGATCGGTCCACGCGCCGTCTCCGAGCCCCGATCGGTTCACGCATCGCCACCTAAGCCCCGATCGGTCCACGTGTCGTCACCGAGCTATGATCGGTCCACGCGCGGCTCCTGAGCCCCCATCGGTCCACGCGCCGTCGCCGAGCCGGGATCGGTCCACGCGCGGGCTCCTGAGCCCCGGTTGGTTCACGCGCCGTATCCGAGCCCCAATCGGGCCACGCGCCGGCTCCTGAGCCCCGATCGGTCCACGCGCCGTCTCCTAAGCCCCTATCGGTCCACGCGCCGTCTCCCAGCGCCGATTGGTTCACGCGCCGTCACCTGAGCCCCGATCGTTCCACGCGCCGTCTCCGAGCCCCGATCGGTCTACGCGCCGTCTCCTAAGCCCCGATCGGTCCACGCGCCTTCTCCTCATCCCCGATCGGTCCACGCGCCGTCTCGGAGCGCCGATTGGTTCACGCGCCGTCTCCTGAACCCCGATACGTCCACACACAGTCGCCGAGCCCCGATCGTTCCACGTGCCGTCTCCGAGCCCCGGTTGGTGCACGCGCCGTCTCCTGAGCACCGATCGTTCCGCACGCCGCCTCCTAAGATCCGATCTGTCCAGGCGTCGTCTCCTAAGCCCCGACCGGTCCACGCGCCGTCTCCTGAGCCCCGGTCGGTCCGCGCGCCGTCACCTGAGCCCCGATCGGTCCACGCATCGTCTCCTGAGCCCCGATCCCTCCACACGCCGCTTCTAGAGCCCCGATCGGTGCACGCGTCGTCTCCTGATCTCCGGTCGATGTACGCGCCGTCTCCTAAGCCCCGATCCGTAAACGCGTCGTCTCCGAGCCTCGATCGGTCCACACGCCGTGTCCGATCCCCGATCGGTCCGCGTACCGCATTCTGAGCCGCGGTCCGTCCACGCGCCGTCTCCGAGCCCCGATCGGTCCACGCGCCGTCTCCTGAGCCCCAATCGGTCCACACGCTGTCTCGTGAGCCCCGATAGGTACACGCGCCGTGTCCTACGCCCTGATCGGTCCACGCGTCGTCTCCCAAGCCCCGATCGGTCCACGCTGCGTCTCCGAGCCCCGATCGGTCCACACGCCGTATCCGAGCCCCGATCGGTCCGCGTGACGCATTCTAAGCCACGGTCCGTCCACCCGCCGTCTCCGAGCACCGATCGGTCCACGCGCCGTCTCCTGAGCCCCGATCGGTCTACGCGCCGTCTCATGAGCCCCGATCGGTCAACGCATCCTTTCCTAAGCCCCGATACGTTCACACGCCGTCTCCTAAGCCCCGATCGGTTAACGCGCCGTCTCCGAGCCCCGATCGGTCCACGCGCCGTCGCCGAGCCGCGATCGGTCCACGCGCGGCCTCCTGAGCCCCGATCGGTCCACGCGCCGTCGCCGAGCCGCGATCGGTCCACGCGCGGCCTCCTGAGCCCCGATTGGTTCACGCGCCGTATCCGAGCCCCAATCGGTCCACGCGCCGTCTCCTGAGCCCCGATCGGTCCACGCGCCGTCGCCGAGCCGCGATCGGTCCACGCGCGGCCTCCTGAGCCCCGATCGGGCCACGCATCGTCTCCTAAGCCCCAATCGGTTAACGCGCCGTCTCCGAGCCCCGATCGGTCCACGCGTCGTCTCCTAAGCCCTGATCGGTCCACGTGCCGTCTCCGAGCCTCGATGGGTCCACGCGCCGCCTCCTGAGCCCCGATCGATCCACGCATCGGCTCCTGAGCCCCGATCGGTCCACGCGTCGTCTTCGAGCACCGATCGATCCACGCGCCGTTTCCTGGGCCCCGATCAGTCCACGCGTCGCCGCCGGAGCCCCGATCGGTCTACGCGCCGTCTCATGAGCCCCGATCGGTCAACGCATCGTCTCCTAAGCCCCGATACGTTCACACGCCGTCTCCGAGTCCCGATCAGTCCACGCGTCGCCGCCGGAGCCCCGATCGGTCTACGCGCCGTCTCATGAGCCCCGATCGGTCAACGCATCGTCTCCTAAGCCCCGATACGTTCACACGCCGTCTCCGAGTCCCGATCATTCCACGCCCCGTCTCCGAGCCCCGATCGGTCCACGCGTCATCGCCGAATCCCCGATCCGTACACGCGTCGTCTCCGAGCCTCGATCGGTCCACGCGCCGTCGCGGAGCCCCGATCGGTCCAGGCGTGGCCTCCTGAGCCTCGATCGGTCCACGCGCGGTCTCCTGAGCCCCGGTTGGTTCACGCGCCGTCTCCGAGCCCCGATCGATACATGCGTCGTCTTCGAAGCCCAGATGCCTCCTCGCGCCGTCTCCGAGCCACGATCGGTCCAGGCGCTGCTTCCTGAGCCAGAATCGGTCCACGCATCGTCACCTAAGCCCCGATCGGTCCACACGCCGTCACCGAGCCATGATCGGTCCACGCGCGGCTCCTGAGCCCCATCGGTCCACGCGCCGTCGCCGAGCCGGGATCGGTCCACGCGCGGGTTCCAGAGTCCCGGTTGGTTCACGCGCCGTATCCGAGCCCCAATCGGTCCACGCGCCGGCTCCTGAGCCCCGATCGGTCCACGCGCCGTCTCCTGAGCCCCGATCGCTCCACGCACCGTTTTCTGAGCACCGTTTGGTCCACGCGTCGTCTTCAAAGCCCCGATGCCTCCACGCGCCGTCTCCGAGCCACGATCCGCCCGTGCGCCGCTTCCAGATCCCTCTCGGTCCACGCGTCGTCTCCTGATCTCCGATCGGTCCAAACGCCATCTCCTAAGCCCCGATCATTCCACGCGCCACCTCCGAGCCCCGATCGATCCACGCGCCGTCTCATAAGCCCCGATCGGACCACGCGCCTTCTCCTCAGCCCCGATCGGTCCACGCGCCGTCTCCGAGCGCCGATTAGTTCACGCGCCGTCTCCTGAGCCCCCATCGCTCCACGCTCCGTCTCCCAGCCCCGGTCGGTCCACGCATCGTCTCCTAAGCCCCGCTCGGTTAACGCGTCGTTTCGGAGCCCCGATCGGTCTACGCGTCGTCTCCTGAGCCCCGATCGGTCCACGCGTCGTCTCCTGAGCCCCGATCGTTCCACGTGCCGTCTCCGAGCGTCGATCGGTCCACGTGCCGTCTCCTGAGCCCCGATCGGTCCACGCGTCGTCTCCTAAGCTCCGATCGCTCCTCGCGCCGTCTCGTGAACCCCGCTCGGTCGATGCTCCGTCTTCTTAACCCCGATGCCTCCACGCGCCGTCTCCGAGCCACGATCGGTCCACGCGCCGTCTCCTGAGCCCCGATCATTCCACGCGCCTTCTCCTAAGCCACGATCGGTCCACGCGCCGTCGCCGAGCCATCATCGGTCCACGCGCGGCCTCCTGAGCCCCGATCGGTCCACGCGCCGTCGCCGAGCCGCGATCGGTCCACGCGCGGCCTCCTGAGCCCCGGTCGGTTCACGCGCCGTATCCGAGCCCCGATCGGTGCACGCGCCGTCGCCGAGCCCCGATCGGTTCACGCGCGGTCTCCTGAGCCCCAGTCGGTACACGCTCTGTCTCCGAGCCCCGATCGGTCCACGCATCGTCTCGTAAGCCCCGCTCGGTTAACGCGTCGTTTCGGAGACCTATCCGTTCACGCGCCGTCTCCTGAGCCCCGATCGTTCTGCGCGCCGTCTCCGAGCCCCGATCCGTCCACGCGCATTCGCCGAGCCCCGATCTGTCCACGCGCCGTCTCCTGAGCCCCGATCGTTCCACGCGCCGTCTCCTAAGCCGCGATCCGTCCACCGGCCGTCTCCGAGCTGCTATCGCTAAACGCGCCGTCACCAAGCCCTGATCCATACACGCGTCGTCTCCGAGCCCCGATCGGTCCACGCGCCGTCGCCGAGCCTCGATCGGTCCACGCGCGGCCTCCTGAGCCCCGATCGGTTCACGCGCCGGCTCCGAGCCCGATCGGTCCACGCATCGTCTCCTAAGCCCCGATCGGTTAACGTGCCGTCTCCGAGCCCCGATCGGTCCACGCGCCGTCGCGGAACCCCAATTGGTCCACGCGCAACCGCCTGAGCCCCAGTCGGTCCACGCGCCGTATCCGAGCCCCGATCGGTCCGCGTGACGCATTCTAAGCCCCGATCGGTCCACGCCCCGTCTCCGAGCACCGATTGGTTCACGCGCCGTCTCCTGAGACTCGATCCGTCCACGCGCTGTCTCCTGAGCCCCGATCGGTCGACGCGTCCTCTGCTAAACCCCAATCGGTCCACGCCCCGTCTCCGAGCGCCGATCGGTTCACGCGCCGTCTCCTGAGTCCCGATCCGTCCACTCACTGTCTCCTGAGCCCCGATCGGTCGACGCGTCCTCTGCTAAACCTCGATCGGTCCACGCGTCGTCTCCTGAGCCCCGATCGATCGACGGGTCCTCTCCTAAGCCCCGATCGGTCCACGCGTCTTCTCCTGAGCTCCGATCAGTCCACGCGTCGACTCCTAAGCCCCGATAACGTCCACACGCCGTCTCCGAGCCCCGATGGGTCCCCGCGTTGCCTCCTGAGCTCCGATCGGTCCACGCGAGTCTCCTGAGCCCCGGTCGGTCCACGCGCCGTCTCCTGAGCCCCGGTCGTTCCACGCGTCGTCTTCTAAGCCCCGATCGGTCCACGTATCGTCTCCTAAGCTCCGATCCATCGACGCGTCGTCTCCTGAGCCCCGATCAATTGACGCGTCTTCTCCTGAGCCCCGATCGCTCCTCGCGCCGTCTCCTGAGCCCCGCTCGGTCCATGTGTCATCTTCTTAGCCCCGATGAGTCTACGCGCCGTCTCCGAGCCACGATCGGTCCAGGCGTCGCTTCCTGAACCCCGATCGACCCACGCGCCGTCTCCTAAGCCCCAATCGGTCCACGCGCCGCCTCCTGAGCCCCGATTGGTCTACACGCCGTCTCCTGAGTCCCGATCGGTCCACGCGCGGCCTCCTAAGCCCCGATCGTTCTACGCGCCGTCTCCGAGCCCCGATCGGTCCACGCGCCGTCTCCTGAACCTCGATCGGTCCACGCGTCGTTCCCGAAGCCCCGATCCATCCACGCGCAGTCTCTCGAGCCCCAATCGGTCCACGCGCCGTCTCCTGAGCCCCGATCGGTCCACGCGCCGTCTCCTCAGCCCCGATCGGTCCACGCGTCGTCTCCGAGCACCGATCGGTCCACGCGCCGTCTCAGAGCGCCGATCATTTCACGCCCCGTCTCCTGAGCTCCGATCGTTCCACGCGCCGTCTCCGAGCCCCGATCGGTCCACGCGCCGTCTCCTGAGCCCCAATCGGTCCACACGCTGTCTCGTGAGCCCCGATAGGTACACGCGTCGTGTCCTACGCCCCGATCGGTCCACGCGTCGTCTCCTAAGCCCCGATCCGTCCACGCGCCGTCTCCGAGCCCCGATCGGTCCGCGCACCGTCTCCTGATCCCCATCGCTCCACGCGGCGTCTCCGGAGCCCCGATCGATCCACGCGAGTCTGCTGACCCCCAGTCGGTCCACGCGCCGTCTCCGAGCCCCCATCGGTCCACGCGTTGTCTCCTAAGCCCCGATCGGTCCATGCGCCGTCTCCGAGCCCCGATCGGTTCACGCATCGTCTCCTAAGCCCCGATCGGTTAACGCGCCGTCTCCGAGCGCCGAGCGGTCCACGCGCCGTCGCCGAACCCCAATTGGTCCACGCGCAACCGCCTGAGTCCCAGTCGGTCCACACGCTGTCTCCGAGCCCCGATCGGTCCACGCGCCGTCGCCGAGCCATGATCGGTCCACGCGCGGCCTCCTGAGCTCCAATCGGTCCACAGGCCGTCGCCGATCCACGATCGGTCCGTGCGCCGTTTCCAGAGCCCTATCGGTCCACGCATCGTCTCCTCATCTCCGATCGGTCCACGCGCCGTCTCCTAAGCCCCGATCGGTCCACGCGCTGTCTTCGAGCGCCGATCGGTTCACGCGCCGTCTCCTGAGCCCCGATCGGTCCACGCGTCGACTCCTAAGCCCCGATCGGTTCACGCGCCGTATCCGAGCCCCAATCGGTCCACGCGCCGTCTCCTAAGCTCCAATCGGTCCACGCGCCGTCTCCTGAGCCCCGATACGTCGACGCGCAGTCGCCGAGCCCCGATCGGTCTACGCGCTGTCTCCTGAGCCCCGATAGGTACACGCGTCGTCTCCTACACCCCGAACGGTCCACGCGTCGTCTCCTAAGCCCCGATCAGTCCACGCGCCGTCTCCGAGCCCCGATGGGTCCACGCACTGTCTCCTGATCCCCATGGGTCCACGAGGCGCCTCCGGAGCCCCGATCGATCCACGCGAGGATCCTGAGCCCCGATCGATCCACGCATCGTCTCCTAAGCCCCAATCGGTTAACGCGCCGTCTCCGAGCCCCAATCGGTCCACGCGCCGTCTCCTGAACCCCGATCGTTCCACGCGCCTTCTCCTAAGCCACGATCGGTCAGCGCCGTCTCCGAGCGCCGATCGGTGTACGCGCCGTCGCACGAGCCGCGATCGGTCCACGCGCGGCCTCCTGAGCCCCGGTTGCTTCACGCGCCGTATCCGAGGCCCAATCGGTCCACGCACCGTCTCCTGAGCCCCGATCGCTCCACGCGCCGTCTCCGAGCCCCGATCGTTCCACGCGCCGTCTCCGAGCCCCGATCGATCCACGCGCCGTCTCCTGAGCCCCAATCGGTCCACGCGTCGGCTCCTAAGACCCGATCCATCGACTTGTCGTCTCCTGAGCCCCGATCGATCCACGCGCCGCCTCCTGAGCCCCGATCGATCCACGCGTCGTCTCCTCAGCCCCGATCGCTCCACGCGCCGTCTCCGAGCGCCGATCGTTCCACACGCCGCCTCCTAAGCCCCGATCGGTCCAGGCGTCGTTTCCTAAGCCCCGACCGGTCCAGGCGCCGCCTCCTGAGCCCCGATCGGTCCATGCGCCATCTCCTAAGCCCCGATTGATCCACGCGCCGTCTCCGAGCGCCGATCGCTTCACGCGCCGTCTCCTGTGCTCCGATCGTTCCACGCGCCGTCTCTGAGCCCCGATCGGTCCACGCGCCGTCTCATGAGCCCCGATCGGTCCACGCGTCGGCTCTTAAGCCGCGATCGGTCCACGCGCGGCCTCCTTAGCCCCGGTCGGTCCACGCGCCGTCTCCTGAGCCCCGATCAATTGGCGCGGCTTCTCCTGAGCCCCGATCGGTCCACGCGTTTTCTCCTAAGCCCCGATCGGTCCACGCGTCGTCTCCTCAGCCCCGATCGGTCGATGCGTCGTCTTCTTAACCCCGATGCCTCCACGCGCCGTCTCCGAGCCACGATCGGTCCACGCGCCGTCTCCTGAGCCCCGATCATTCAACGCGCCTTCTCCTAAGCCACGATCGGTCCACACGACGTCTCCGAGCCCCAGTCGGTCCGCGCGCTGTCTCCGAGCACCGATCGGTCTACGCGTCGTCTCCGAGCCTCGATCGGTCCACGCGCCGTCGCCGAGCCATGATCAGTCCACGCGCGGCCTCCTGAGCCCCGATCGGTCCACGCGCCGTCGCCGAGCCGCGATCGGTCCACGCGCGGCCTCCTGAGCCCCGGTCGGTTCACGCGCCGTATCCGAGCCCCAATCGGTCCACGCGCCGTCTCGTGAGCCCCGATTGTTCCACGCGCCGTCTCCGAGCCCCGATCGTTCCACGCGGCGTCTCCTGAGCCCCAATCGGTCCACACGCTGTGTCGTGAGTCCCGATAGGTATACGCGTCGTCTCCTATGCCCGATCGGTCCACGCGTCGTCTCCTGAGCCCCGATCGTTCCACGCGCGGTCTCCGAGACGCGATGGGTCCACGCGCCGTCTCCTGAGCCCCGATCGGTCCACGCGCCGTCTCCGAGCGCCGATCGGTGCACGCGCCGTCTCCTGAGCCCCGATTGTTCCACACGCCGCCTCCTAAGCCTCGATCGGTCCAGGCGTCGTCTCCTAAGCCCCAACCGGTCCACGCGCCGTCTCCTGAGCCCCGATCGGTCCACGCGCCGTCTCCTAAGCCCCGATCTATCCACGGGCCGTCTCCGAGCCGCGATCGGTAAAGCCGCCGTCATCAAGCCCCGATCCGTACACGCGTCGTCTCCGAGCCCCGATGGGTCCACTCGCCGTCTCCGAGCCCCGATCGGTCCACGCATCGTCTCCTATGCCCCGATAGGTTTACGAGTCGTCTCCGCGCCGCGATCGGTCCACGCGCCGTCGCCGAACCCCAATTGATCCACGCGCAACCGCCTGAGTCCCAATCGGTCCACGCGAGTCTCCTAAGCCCCGACCGGTCCACGCGCCGTCTCCTGAGCCCCTATCACTCCACGCGTCGTCTCCGAGCCCCGATCGGTCCATGCGCCGTCGCCGAGCCATGATCGCTCCACGCGCGGCCTCCTGAGCCCCGGTCGCGTCACGCGCGGCCTCCTGAGCCCCGATCGGTCCACGTGCTGTCTCCGAGCGCCGATCGGTCCACGCGCCGTCGCCGAACCCCAAATGGTCCACGCGCAACCGCCTGAGCCCCGATCGGTCCACGCGTCGTCTCTGAACATCGATCGGTCCACGCGCCGTTGCCGAGCCATGATCGGTCCACGCGCGGCCTCCTGAGCCCCGATCGGTCCACGCGCCGCCGCCGAGCCGCGATCGGTCCACGCGCCGCCGCCGAGCCGCGATCGGTCCACGCGCGGCCTCCTGAGCCCCGATCTGTCCACGTGCCGTCACCGAGCCGCGATCGGTCCGCGCGCGACCTCCTGAGCCCCGGTTGGTTCACGCGCCGTATCCGAGCCCCCATCGGTCCACGCGTCGTCTCCTGAGCCCCGATCGGTCCACGCGCCGTCTCCAAGCCCCGATCGGTCCATGCATCGTTTCCTAAGCCCGGATCGGTTAACGCGCTGTCTCCGAGCGCCGATCGGTCCACGCGCCGTCGCCGAACCCCAAATGGTCTACGCGCAACCGCCTGAGCCCCGATCGGTCCACGCGTCGTCTCTGAACATCGATCGGTCCACGCGCCGTTGCCGAGCCATGATCGGTCCACGCGCGGCCTCCTGAGCCCCGATCGGTCCACGCGCCGCTGCCGAGCCGCGATCGGTCCACGCGCGGCCTCCTGAGCCCCGATCGGTCCACGCGCGGCCTCCTGAGCCCCGATCGGTCCACGCGCCGTCACCGAGCCGCGATCGGTCCACGCGCGACCTCCTGAGCCCCGATCGCTCCTCGCGCCGTCTCCTGAGCCCCGCTCGGTCCATGCGTCGTCTTCTTAGCCCCGATGCCTCCACGCGCCGTCTCCTAAGCCCCGATCGGTCCACGCGCCGTCTCCGAGCGCCGATCGATTCACGGGCCGTCTCCGAGCCGCGATCGATAAAGCCGCCGTCATCAAGCCCCGATCCGTACACGCGTCGTCTCCGAGCCCCGATGGGTCCACTCGCCGTCGCCGAGCCTCGATCGGTCCACGCGCGGCCTCCTGAGCCCCGGTCGGTTCACACGCCGTCTCCGAGCCGCGATCGGTCCACGCATCGTCTTCTAAGCCCCGATCGGTTAACGTGCCTTCTCCGAGCCCCGATCGGTCCACGCGCCGTCTCTTGAGCCCCGATGCGTCCACGCGCAGTCTCCTGAGCCCCGATCGTTCCACACGCCGCCTCCTAAGCCCCGATCAGTCCAGGCGTCGTCTCCTAAGCCCCGACCGGTCCACGCGCCGTCTCCTGAGCCCCGATCGGTCCACGCGCCTTCTGCTAAGCCACGATCGGTCCACGCGCCGTCTCCGAGCCCCGGTCGGTCCACGCGCTGTCTCCGAGCACCGATCGGTCTACGCGTCGTCTGCGAGCCCAGATCGGTCCACGCACCGTCGCCCAGCCATAATCAGTCCACGCGCGGCCTCCTGAGCCCCGGTCGGTTCACGCGCCGTATCCGAGCCCCAATCGGTCCACGCGCCGTCTCCTGATCCCCGATTGTTCCACGCGCCGTCTCCGAGCCCCGATCGTTCCACGCGGCGTCTCCTAAGCCCCGATCAGTTCACGCGCCGTCTCCTGTGCTCCGATCGTTCCACGCGCCGTCTCCCCGCCCCGATCGATCCACGCGTCGTCTCCTCAGCCCCGACCGCCCCACGCGCCGTCTCCGAGCGCCGATCGGTGCTCGCGCCGTCTCCTGAGCCCCGATCGTTCCACACGCCGCCTCCTAAGCCCCGATCTGTCCAGGCGTCGTCTCGTAAGCCCCGACCGGTCCACGCGCCGTCTCCTGAGCCCCGATCGGTCCACGCTTCGTCTCCTGAGCCCGGATCGTTCCACGCGTCGTCTCCTGATCCCCGATCCGTAAACGCGTCGTCTCCGAGCCTGGATCGGTCCACACGCCGTGTCCGATCCCCGATCGGTCCGCGTACCGCATTCTGAGCCGCGGTCCGTCCACGCGCCGTCTCCGAGCACCGATCGGTCCACGCGCCGTCTCAGAGCGCCGATCATTTCACGCCCCGTCTCCTGAGCTCCGATCGTTCCACGCGCCGTCTCCGAGCCCCGATCGGTCCACGCGTCGTCTCCTGAGCCCCGATCGCGCCACACGCCGTTTCCTGAGCCCCGATCGGTCCACGCGTCGTCTTCAAAGCCGCGATGCCTCCACGCGCCGTCTCCGAGCCACGATCGGTCCGTGCGCCGCTTCCACAACCCCGATCGGTCCACGCGTCATCTCCTGATTTCCGATCGGTCCACGCGCCGTCTCCTAAGCCCCGATCTTTCCACGCGCCGTCTCCGAGCGCCGATCGGTTGACGCGCCGTCTCTTGAGCCCCGATCGTTCCACGCGCCGTCCCCGATCCCCGATCGGTCCACGCGTCGTCTCCGAGCCCCGATGGGTCCACTCGCCGTCTCCGAGCCCCGATCGGTCCACGCATCGTCTCCTATGCCCCGATCAGTTAACGCGCCGTCTCCGCGCCGCGATTGGTGAACGCGCCGTCGCCGAACCCCAATTGATCCACGCGCAACCGCCTGCGTCCCAATCGGTCCACGCGAGTCTCCTAAGCCCCGACCGGTCCACGCGCCGTCTCCTGAGCCCCTATCGCTCCACGCGTCGTCTCCGAGCCCCGATCGGTCCATGCGCCGTCGCCGAGCCATGATCGCTCCACACGCGGCCTCCTGAGCCCCGGTCGCGTCACGCGCCATATCCACGCCCCAATCGATCCACGCGCCGTCTCCTGAGTCCCGATCGGTCCACGCGCCGTCTCCTGAGCCCCGATCGGTCCACGCGTCGTCTCCTAAGCCCCGATCGGTCCACGCGCCGTCTCCAAGCCCCGATCCGTCGCCGCGTCGTGTCCTGAGCCCCGATCAATTGACGCGTCTTCTCCTGACCCCCGATCGCTCCTCGCGCCGTCTCCTGAATCCCGCTCGGTCGATGCGTCGTCTTCTTAACCCCGATGCCTCCACGCGCCGTCTCCGAGCCACGATCAGTCCACGCGCCGTCTCCTGAGCCCCGATCATTCAACGCGCCTTCTCCTAAGCCACGATCGGTCCACGCGCCGTCTCCTGAGCCCCGATCGATCTACGCGTCGTCTCCTAAGCCCCGATTGGTGGACGAGCCGTCTCCCAGCCACGATCGGTCCACGCGCCGTCTCCTAAGCCCCCATCTGTCCACGACCCGTCTCCGGGCCCCGATCGATGCACGCGCCGTCTCCTAAGCCCCGATCGATCGACGCGCCGTCGCCGAACCCCAATTGGTCCACGCGCAACCGCCTGAGCCCCAGTCGGTCCACGCACTGTCTCCGAGCCCCGATCGGTCCACGCGCCGTCTTCGAGCCCCGATCGGTCCACGCAACGTCTCCTAAGCCCCAATCGGTTAACGCGCCGTCTCCGAGCCCCGATCCGTCCACGCGCGGTCTCCTGAGCCCCAGTCGGTACACGCGCTGTCTCCGAGCCCCGATCGGTCCACGCATCGTCTCCTAAGCCCCGCTCGGTTAACGCGTCGTTTCGGAGCCCCGATCGGTCTACGCGTCGTCTCCTGAGCCCCGATCGGTCCACGCGTCGTCTCCTGAGCCCCGATCGTTCCACGTGCCGTCTCCGAGCGTCGATCGGTCCACGCGCCGTCTCCTGAGCCCCGATCGGTCCACGCGCCGTCTCCGAGCGCCGATCCGTCCACGCGCCGTCTTCTGAGCCCCGATCGGTCCACGCATCGTCTCCTAAGCCCCGGACGGTCCACCCGCCGTTTCCGAGCCCCGATCGCTCCACGAGCCGTCTCCTGAGCCCCGATCGGTCCACGCATCGTCTCCTAAGCCCCGATCGGTCCACGCGCCGTTTCCGAGCCCCGATCGGTCCATGCATCGTCTGCTAAGCCCCGGACGGTCCACCCGCCGTTTCCGAGCCCGATCGCTCCACGCGCCGTCTCCTGAGCTCTGATCGGTCCACGCTTCGTCTCCTAAGCCCCGATCGCTCCACGCGCCGTCTCCTGAGCCCGATCGGTCCACGCATCGTCTCCTATGCTCCGATCGGTTAACGCGCCGTCTCCGCGCCGCGATCGGTCCACGCGCCGTCGCCGAACCCCAATTGTTCCCCGCGCAACCGCCTGAGCCCCAATCGGTTCACGCGAGTCTCCTAAGCCCCGACCGGTCCACGCGCCGTCTCCTGAGCCCCGATCGGTCCACGCGTCGTCTCCTAAGCCCCGATCGCTCCTCGCGCCGTCTCCTGAACCCCGCTCGGTCGATGCTCCGTCTTCTTAACCCCGATGCCTCCACGCGCCTTCTCCGAGCCACGATCGGTCCACGCGCCGTCTCCTGAGCCCCGATCATTCCACGCGCCTTCTCCTAAGCCACGATCGGTCCACGCGCCGTCTCCGAGCCCCAGTCGGTCCACGCGCTGTCTCCGAGCACCGATTGGTCTACGCGTCGTCTCCGAGCCCCGATCGGTCCACGCGCTGTCTCCGAGCACCGATCGGTCTACGCGTCGTCTCCGAGCCCCGATCGGTCCACGTGCCGTCGCCGAACCCCAATTGATCCACGCGCAAGCGCCTGAGTCCCAATCGGTCCAAGCGAGTTTCCTAAGCCCCGACCGGTCCACGCGCCGTCGCCGAGCCATGATCGCTCCACGCGCGGCCTCCTGAGCCCCGGTCGCGTCACGCGCCGTATCCACGCCCCAATCGATCCACGCGCCGTCTCCTGAGTCCCGATCGGTCCACGCGCCGTCTCCTGAACCCCGCTCGGTCGATGCGTCGTCTTCTTAACCCCGATGCCTCCACGCGCCTTCTCCTAAGCCACGATCGGTCCACGCGCCGTCTCCGAGCCCCGGTCGGTCCACGCATCGTCTCCTAAGCCCCGCTCGGTTAACGCGTCGTTTCGGAGCCCCGATCGGTCTACGCGTCGTCTCCTGAGCCCCGATCGGTCCACGCGTCGTCTCCTGAGCCCCGATCGTTCCACGTGCCGTCTCCGAGCGTCGATCGGTCCACGTGCCGTCTCCTGAGCCCCGATCGGTCCACGCGTCGTCTCCTAAGCTCCGATCGCTCCTCGCGCCGTCTCGTGAACCCCGCTCGGTCGATGCTCCGTCTTCTTAACCCCGATGCCTCCACGCGCCGTCTCCGAGCCACGATCGGTCCACGCGCCGTCTCCTGAGCCCCGATCATTCCACGCGCCTTCTCCTAAGCCACGATCGGTCCACGCGCCGTCGCCGAGCCATCATCGGTCCACGCGCGGCCTCCTGAGCCCCGATCGGTCCACGCGCCGTCGCCGAGCCGCGATCGGTCCACGCGCGGCCTCCTGAGCCCCGGTCGGTTCACGCGCCGTATCCGAGCCCCAATCGGTCCACGCGCCGTCTCCTGAGCCCCGATCGCTCCACGCGCCGTCTCCGAGCCCCGATCGTTCCACGCGGCGTCTCCTGATCCCCAATCGGTCCACACGCTGTGTCGTGAGCCCCGATAGGTACACGCGTCGTCTCCTACTCCCGATCGGTCCACGCGTCGTCTCCTGAGCCCCGATCGTTCCACGCGCCGTCTCCGAGCCGCGATCGGTCCACGCGCCGTCTCCGAGCGCCGATCGGTTGACGCGCCGTCTTCTGAGCCCCGATCGGTCCACGCGCCGTCGCCGAACTCCAATTGGTCCACGCGCAACCGCCTGAGCCCCAGTCGGTCCACGCACTGTGTCCGAGCCCCGATCGGTCCACGCGCCGTCTTCGAGCGCCGATCGGTCCACGCAACGTCTCCTAAGCCCCAATCGGTTAACGCGCCGTCTCCTGAGCCCCGATCGTTCTACGCGCCGTCTCCGAGCCCCGATCCGTCCACGCGAAGTCGCCGAGCCCCGATCGGTTCACGCGCGGTCTCCTGAGCCCCAGTTGGTTCACACGCTGTCTCCGAGCCCCGATCGGTCCACGCGTCGTCTCCTAAGCCCCGATCGTTCGACGCGTCGTCTCCTAAGCCCCGATCGGTCGACGCGTCGTCTCCTGAGCCCCAGTTGGTCCACGGGCTGTCTCCGAGCCCCGATCGATCCACGCACCGCCTCCTGAGCCCCGATCGGTCGACGCGCCGACTCCTAAGCCCCGATCCGTCCACGCGCCGTCTCCTGAGCCCCGATCGTACAACGTGCCGTCTCCGAGCACCAATCGGTCCACGCGCCGTCTCCTGAGCCCCGGTCGGTCCGCCCGCCGTCTCCTCAGCCCCGATCGGCCCACGCGCCGTCTCCTGAGCCCCGATCCGTCCACGCGCCGTCTCCTGAGCCCCGACCGTCCAACACGTCGTCTCCGAGCACCGGTCGGTCCACGCGCCGTCTCCTGAGACCCGATCGGTCCACGCGTCGTCTCCAAAGCCCTGATCGGTCCACGTGCCGTCTCCGAGCCCCGATCGTTCCACGCGCCGTCTCCTGAACCCCGATACGTCCACACGCAGTCGCCGAGCCCCGATCGGTCCACGCGCCGTCGCCGAGGCTCGATCGGTCCACGCGCGGCCTCCTGAGCCCCGGTCGGTTCACGCGCCGTCTCCGAGCCCCGATCGATCCACGCGTCGTCTTCTAAGCCCAGATGCCTCCTCGCGCCGTCTCCGAGCCACGATCGGTCCAGGCGCCGCTTCGTGAGCCCGATCGGTCCACGCGCCGTCACCGGAGCCCCGATCGTTCCACGTGCCGTCTCCGAGCCCCGATTGGTGCACGCGCCCTCTCCTGAGCACCGATCGTTCCACACGCCGCCTCCTAAGCTCCGATCTGTCCAGGCGTCGTCTCCTAAGCCCCGACCGGACCACGCGCCGTCTCCTGAGCTCCGTTCGGCCCACGCGCCGTCTCCTAGCCCCGATCGGTTCACGCATCGTCTCCTAAGCCCCGATCGGTTAACGCGCGGCCTCCTGAGCCCCGATCGGTTCACGCGCCGTCACCGAGCCGCGATCGGTCCACGCGCCGTCTCCGAGCCCCGATCGGTCTACGCGCCGTCTCCTAAGCCCCGATCGGTCCACGCGCCTTCTCCTCATCCCCGATCGGTCCACGCGCCGTCTCGGGGCGCCGATTGGTTCACGCGCCGTCTCCTGAGCCCCGATCGCTCCACGCGCCGTCTCCGAGCCCCGATCGATCCACGCGCCGTCTCATAAGCCCCGATCGGACCACGCGCCTTCTCCTCAGCCCCGATCGGTCCACGCGCCGTCTCCGAGCGCCGATTAGTTCACGCGCCGTCTCCTGAGCCCCCATCGCTCCACGCTCCGTCTCCCAGCCCCGATCGGTCCACGCGCCGTCTCCTGAGCCCGGATCGGTCCACGCGCCGTCGCCGAACCCCAATTGGTCCACGCGCCACCGCATGTGCCCCAGTCGGTCCACGCGCTGTCTCCGAGCCCAGATCGGTTCACGCGCCGTCTTCTGAGCCCCGATCGTTCCACGCGCCGTCTCCGAGCTCCGATCGGTCCACGCGTCGTCTCCTAAGCCCCGATCGGTCCAAGCGCCTTCTACTAAGCCCCGATCGGTCCACGCGCCGTCTCCGAGCGCCGATCGGTTCACGCGCCGTCTCCTGAGCCCCGATCGTTCCACGCGCCGTCTCCGAGCCCCGATCGGTCTACGCACCGTCACCTAAGCCCCGATCGGTCCACGCGCCTTCTCCTCATCCCCGATCGGTCCACGCGCCGTCTTCGAGCGCCGATTGGTTCACGCGACGTCTCCTGAGCGCCGATCGCTCCACGCGCAGTCGCCGAGCCTCGATCGGTTCTCGCGCGGTCTCCTGAGCCCCGGTCGGTCCACGCGCCGTCGCCGAACCCCAATTGGTCCACGCGCAACCTCCTGAGCCCCAGTCGGTACACGCGCTGTCTCCGAGCCCCGATCGGTCCCCGCATAGTCTCCTAAGCCCCGCTCGGTTAACGCGTCGTCTCGGAGCCCCGATCGGTCCAGGCGCCGCTTCCTGAGCACCGACCGGTCCACGCGTCGTCTCCTGAGCCCCGATCGATCGACGGGTCCCCTCCTAAGCCCCGATCGGTCCACGCGCCTTCTCCTGAGCCCCGATCGGTCCACGCGCCTTCTCCGAGCGCCGATCATTTCACGTGACGTCTCCTGAGCCCTGATCGTTCAACGCGCCGTCTTCGAGCCCCGAGCGGTCCACGCGCCGTCTCCATGAGCCCCAATCGATCCACGCGCAGCCTCCTGAGCCCCGATCGGTCCACGCGCCGTCGCCGAGCCGCGATCGTTCTACGCGCCTCTCCGAGCCCCGATCGGTCCACGCGCCGTCGCCGAGCTATGATCGGTCCACGCGCGGCCTCCTGACCCCCGATCGGTCCACGCGCCGTCGCCGAGCCGCGATCGGTCCACGCCCGGCCTCCTGAGGCCCGATTGGTTCACGCGCCCTATCCGAGCCCCAATCCGTCCACGCGCCGTCTCCTGAGCCCCGATCGGTCCACGCGCCGCCTCCTGAGTCCCGATCGGTCAACGCGTCGTGTCCTAAGCCTTGATCGGTCCACGTGCCGTCTCCGAGCCCCGATGGGTCCACGCGCCGCATCCTGAGCCCCGATCGGACGACGCGTCGTCTCCTGAGCCCGGATCGGTCCACCCGTCGTCCTCGAATCCCCGATCCGCACACGCGCCGTCTCCGAGCCACGATCGGTCCACGCGCCGTCTCCTGAGCCCCGATCATTCCACGCGCCTTCTCCTAAGCCACGATCGGTCCACGCGCCGTCTCCCAGCCCCAGTCGGTCCACGCGCTGTCTCCGAGCACCGATTGGTCTACGCGTCGTCTCCGAGCCCCGATCGGTCCACGCGCTGTCTCCGAGCACCGAACGGTTCACGCACCGTCTCCTGATCCCAATCGGTCCACGCGGCGCCTCCGGAGCCCCGATCGATCCACGCGAGTCTCCTGAGCCCCAGTCGGTCCGCGCGCCGTCTCCTGAGCCCTGATTGGTCCACGCGCCGTCTCCTGAGTCCCGATCGGTCCATGCGTCGTCTCCTAAGCCCCGATCGCTCCTCGCGCCGTCTCCTGAACCCCGCTCGGTCGATGCGTCGTCTTCTTAACCCCGATGCCTCCACGCGCCGTCTCCGAGCCACGATCGGTCCACGCGCCGTCTCCTGAGCCCCGATCATTCCACGCGCCTTCTCCTAAGCCACGATCGGTCCACGCGCCGTCTCCTGAGCCCCGATCGTTCCACGCGCCGTCTCCGAGCCCCGATCGTTCCACGCGGCGTCTCCTGAGCCCCAATCGGTCCACACGCTGTGTCGTGAGCCCCGATAGGTACACGCGTCGTCTCCTACGCCCGATCGGTCCACGCGTCGTCTCCTGAGCCCCGATCGTTCCACGCGCCGTCTCCGAGCCGCGATCGGTCCACGCGCCGTCTCCTGAGCCCCGATCGGTCCACGCGCCGTCTCCGAGCCCCGAACGGTTCACGCACCGTCTCCTGATCCCAATCGGTCCACGCGGCGCCTCCGGAGCCCCGATCGATCCACGCGAGTCTCCTGAGCCCCAGTCGGTCCGCGCGCCGTCTCCTGAGCCCTGATTGGTCGACGCGTCGTCTCCTGAGCCCTGATCGATCCACGCGTCGTTACCTGAGCTCCGATCGCGCCACACGCTGTTTCCTGAGCCCCGATCGGTCCGCGCGTCGTCTTCAACGCCCCGATGCCTCCACGCGCCGTCTCCGAGCCACGATCGGTCCGTGCGCCGCTTCCACAACCCCGATCGGTCCACGCGTCATCTCCTGATCTCCGATCGGTCCACGCGCCGTCTCCGAGCACCGAACGGTTCACGCACCGTCTCCTGATCCCAATCGGTCCACGCGGCGCCTCCGGAGCCCCGATCGATCCACGCGAGTCTCCTGAGCCCCAGTCGGTCCGCGCGCCGTCTCCTGAGCCCTGATTGGTCCACGCGCCGTCTCCTGAGTCCCGATCGGTCCATGCGTCGTCTCCTAAGCCCCGATCGCTCCTCGCGCCGTCTCCTGACCCCCGCTCGGTCGATGCGTCGTCTTCTTAACCCCGATGCCTCCGCGCGCCGTCTCCGAGCCACGATCGGTCCACGCGCCGTCTCCTGAGCCCCGATCATTCCACGCGCCTTCTCCTAAGCCACGATCGGTCCACGCGCCGTCTCCTGAGCCCCGATCGTTCCACGCGCCGTCTCCGAGCCCCGATCGTTCCACGCGGCGTCTCCTGAGCCCCTATCGGTCCACACGCTGTGTCGTGAGCCCCGATAGGTACACGCGTCGTCTCCTACGCCCGATCGGTCCACGCGTCGTCTCCTGAGCCCCGATCGTTCCACGCGCCGTCTCCGAGCCGCGATCGGTCCACGCGCCGTCTCCTGAGCCCCGATCGCTCCGCGCGCCGTCTCCGAGCCCCGAACGGTTCACGCACCGTCTCCTGATCCCAATCGGTCCACGCGGCGCCTCCGGAGCCCCGATCGATCCACGCGAGTCTCCTGAGCCCCAGTCGGTCCGCGCGCCGTCTCCTGAGCCCTGATTGGTCGACGCGTCGTCTCCTGAGCCCTGATCGATCCACGCGTCGTTACCTGAGCTCCGATCGCGCCACACGCTGTTTCCTGAGCCCCGATCGGTCCGCGCGTCGTCTTCAACGCCCCGATGCCTCCACGCGCCGTCTCCGAGCCACGATCGGTCCGTGCGCCGCTTCCACAACCCCGATCGGTCCACGCGTCATCTCCTGATCTCCGATCGGTCCACGCGCCGTCTCCTAAGCCCCGATCGGTCCACACGCTGTGTCGTGAGCCCCGATCGGCCCACGCATCGTCTCCTACGCCCCGATCGGCTAACGCGTCGACTCCGAGCCCCGATCGTTCCACGCGCCGTCTCCGAGCACCGATCGGTCCACGCGCCGTCTCAGAGCGCCGATCATTTCACGCCCCGTCTCCTGAGCTCCGATCGTTCCACGCGCCGTCTCCGAGCCCCGATCGGTCCACACGCCGTATCCGAGCCCCGATCGGTCCGCGTGACGCATTCTAAGCCACGGTCCGTCCACGCGCCGTCTCTGAGCACCGATCGGTCCACGCGCCGTCTCCTGAGCCCCGCTCGGTCCATGCGTCGTCTTCTTAGCCCCGATGCCTCCACGCGTCGTCTCCTAAGCCCCGATCGGTCCACGCGCCGTCTCCTGAGCCCTGATCGATCCACGCGTCGTCTCCTGAGCTCCGATCGCGCCACACGCCGTTTCCTGAGCCCCGATCGGTCCACGCGTCATCTCCTGATCTCCGATCGGTCCACGCGCCGTCTCCTAAGCCCCGATCATTCCACGCGCCGTCTCCTGAGCCCCAATCGGTCCACACGCTGTGTCGTGAGCCCCGATAGGTACACGCGTCGTCTCCTACGCCCGATCGCTCCTCGCGCCGTCACCTGAGCCCCGCTCGGTCAGTGCGTCGTCTTCTTAGCCCAGATGCCTCCACGCGCCGTATCCGAGCCACGATCGGTCTAGGCGTCGCTTCCTGAGCCCCGATCGGTCCACGCGCCGTCTCCAAAGCCCCAATCGGTCCACGCGCCGTCTCCTAAGCCCCGATCGGTCCACCTGCCGTCTCCGAGCGCCCATCGGTTCACGCGCCGTCTCCTGAGCCCCGATCGTTCCACGCGCCATCTCCGAGCCCCGATCGGTCCACGCGCCGTCTCCTAAGCCCCGATCGGTCCACGCGCCTTCTCCTAAGCCCCGATCGATCCACGTGCCGTCTCCGAGCCTCAACCGGTCCACGCGCCGTCTCCTGAGCCCCGATCGGTCCACGCGCCGTCTCCTCAGCCCCGATCGGTCCACGCGTCGTCTCCGAGCACCGATCGGTCCACGCGCCGTCTCAGAGCGCCGATCATTTCACGCCCCGTCTCCTGAGCTCCGATCGTTCCACGCGCCGTCTCCGAGCCCCGATCGGTCCACGCGCCGTCTCCTGAGCCCCAATCGGTCCACACGCTGTCTCGTGAGCCCCGATAGGTACACGCGTCGTGTCCTACGCCCCGATCGGTCCACGCGTCGTCTCCTAAGCCCCGATCGGTCCACGCGCCGTCTCCGAGCCCCGATCGGTCCGCGCACCGTCTCCTGATCCCCATCGCTCCACGCGGCGTCTCCGGAGCCCCGATCGATCCACGCGAGTCTCCTGAGCCCCAGTCGGTCCACGCGCCGTCGCCGAACCCCAATTGGTCCACGCGCAACCGCCTGAGTCCCAGTCGGTCCACACGCTGTCTCCGAGCCCCGATCGGTCCACGCGCCGTCGCCGAGCCATGATCGGTCCACGCGCGGCCTCCTGAGCTCCAATCGGTCCACAGGCCGTCGCCGATCCACGATCGGTCCGTGCGCCGTTTCCAGAGCCCTATCGGTCCACGCATCGTCTCCTCATCTCCGATCGGTCCACGCGCCGTCTCCTAAGCCCCGATCGGTCCACGCGCTGTCTTCGAGCGCCGATCGGTTCACGCGCCGTCTCCTGAGCCCCGATCGGTCCACGCGTCGTCTCCTGAGCCCCGATCGTTCCACGCGCCGTCTCCGAGCCGCGATCGGTCCACGCGCCGACTCCTGAGCCCCGATCGGTCCACGCGCCGTCTCCGAGCCCCGAACGGTTCACGCACCGTCTCCTGATCCCAATCGGTCCACGCGCCGTTTCCTGAGCCCCGATCGATCCATGCGTCGTCTTCTAAGCCCCGATGCCTCCACGGGCCGTCTCCGAGCCAGATCGGTTCAGGCGCAGCTTCCCGAGCCCCGATCAGTCAACGCGCCGTCTCCTAAGCCCCTATCGTTCCACGGACCGTGTCCGAGCCCCGATGGGTCCACGCGCCGCATCCTGAGCCCCGATCGGTCGACGCGCCGTCTCCTAAGACCCGATCGGTCCACGCGCCGTCTCCGAGCTCCGATCGGCCCACGCGCCGTCTCCTAAGCCCCGATCGGTCGACGCGTCGTTTCCTGAGCCCCGATCGATCCACGCGTCGTCTCCTGAGCCCCGATCGCTCCACGCGCCGATTTCTGAGCCCCGATGAATTGACGCGTCTTCTCCTGAGCCCCGATCGCTCCTCGCGCCGTCGCCGAACCCCAATTGGTCCACGCGCAACCGCCTGAGCCCCAGTCGGTCCACGCACTGTCTCCGAGCCCCGATCGGTCCACGCGTCGTCTCCGAGCGCCGATCGGTCCACGCGTCGTCTCCTAAGCCCCGATCGGTCCACGCACCGTCTCCTGAGCCCCGATCGGTCCACGCGCCGTCTCCTGAGCCCCAATCGCTCCACGCGCCGTGTTCTGAGCACCGTTCGGTCCACGCGTCGTCTTGAAAGCCCCGATGCCTCCACGCGCCGTCTCCGAGCCACGATCGGTCCGTGTGCCGCTTCCAGAGGCCTATCGATCCACGCGTCGTCTCCTGATCTCCGATCGGTCCACGCGCCGTCTCCTAAGCCCCGATCATTCCACGCGCCGTCTCCGAGCCCCGATCGGTCCACGCCCGTCTCCTAAGCCCCGATCGGTCAACGCGCCTTCTCCTCCGCCCCGATTGGTCCACGCGCCGTTGCCGAACCCCAATTGGTCCACGCTCAACCGCCTGAGCCCCGATCGGTCCACGCGCCGTCTCCGGGCCCCGATCGGTCCACGCACCATCTCCTGCTCTCCAATCGGTCCATGCGCCGCCTCCGGAGCCCCGATCTATCCACGCTAGGCTCCTGAGCCCCGGCCGGTCCGCGCGCCGCCTCCTGAGCCCCGAACGGTCGACGCGTCGTCTCCTGAGCCCCAATCGGCCCACACGCAGTCTCGTGAGCCCCGATAGGTACACGCGCCGTCTCCTGAGCTCCGATCGTTCCACGCGCCGCCTCCGAGCCCCGATCGGTCCAGGCGCCGTCTCCTGAGCCCCAATCGGTCCACACGCTGTCTCGTGAGCCCCGATAGGTACACGCGTCGCGTTCTACGCCCCAATCGGTCCACGCGTCGTCTCCTAAGCCCCGATCGGTCCTCGCGCCGTCTCCGAGCCCCGATCAGTCCGCGCACCGTCTCCTGATCCCCATCGCTCCACGCGGCGTCTCCGGAGCCCCGATCGAGCTACGCGAGTCTCCTGAGCCCCGGTCGGTCCGCGCACCGTCATCTGAGCCCCGATCCGTCGCCGCGTCGTCTCCTGAGCCCCGATCAATTGACGCGTCTTCTCCTGAGCCCCGATCGCACCTCACGCCGTCTCCTGAGCCCCGCTCGGTCCATGCGTCGTGTTCTTAGCCCCGATGCCTCCACGCGCCGTCTCCGAGCCACGATAGGTCCAGGCGCCGCATCCTGAGCCCGGATCGATCCTCGCGCCGTCTCGTAAGCCACAATCGGTCCACGCGCCGTCTCAGAGCGCCGATCATTTCACGCGCCGTCTCCTGAGCCCCGATCGTTCCACGCGCCGTCTCCGAGTCCCGATCGGTCCACGCGGCGTCTCCTGAGACCCGATCGGTTCACGCATCGTCTCCTAAGCCCCGATACGTCTACACGCCGTATCCGAGCCCCGATCGGTCCACGTGACGCATTCTAAGCTACGGTCGGTCCACGTGCCGTCTCCGAGCCCCGATGGGTCTACGCGCCGCCTCCTGAGCCCCGATCGACCCACGCATCGGCTCCTGAGCCCCGGTCGGTCCAAGTGCCGTCTCATGAGCCCCGGTCGGTTCATGCGCCGTCGCCGAGCCTCGATCGGTCCACGCGCGGCCTCCTTAGCCCCGGTCGATCAACGTGAGTCTCCTAAGCCCCCATCGGTCCACGTGCCGTCTCCGAGCCCCGATCGGTCCACGCGTCGTCTCCTAAGCCCCGATCGGTCCACGCGCCGTCTCCGGAGCCCCAATCGATCAACGTGAGTCTCCTAAGCCCCGACCGGTCCACGCGCCGTCTCCTGAGCCCCGATCGGTCCACGTATCGTCTCCTAAGCCCCGATCGGTCCACTCGTCGTCTCCTAAGTCCCGATCGGTCCACGCGCCGTCTCCGAGCCCCGATCGGTCCACGCGTCGTCTCCTAAACCCCGATCGGTCCACGCGCCGTCTCCTGTGCCCCGATCGGTCGACGCGTCCTCTCCTAAACCCCGATCGGTCGACGCGTCGTCTCCTAAGCCCCGATCGGTCCACGCCTCGTCTCCTAAGCCCCGATCCGTCGACGCGTCGTCTTCTGAGCCACGATCAATTGACGCGTCTTCTCCTGAGCCCGATCGCTCCTCGCGCCGTCTCCTGAGCCCCGATCGGTCCACGCGTCGTCTCCGAGCTCCGATCGGTCCACACGCCGTTTCCTGAGCCCCGATCGGTCCATGCGTCGTCTTCTTAGCCCCGATGCATCCACGCGCCGTCTCCGAGCCACGATCGGTCCAGGCGCCGCTTCCTGAGCCCCGATCGGTCCCTGCGCCGTATCCTAAGCCCCGATCGGTCCACGCGCCGTCTCCGAGCGCCGATAAGTTCAAGCGCCGTCTCCTGAGCCCCGATCGTTCCACGCGGCGTCTTCGAGCCTCGATCGATCCACGCGCCGTCTCCTGAGCCCCGATCGGTCGACGCGTCGTCTTCTGAGCCCCGATCGATCCACGCGTCGTCTCCTGAGCCACGATCAATTGACGCGTCTTCTCCTGAGCCCGATCGCTCCTCGCGCCGTCTCCTGAGCCCCGATCGGTCCACGCGTCGTCTCCTAGCTCCGATCGGTCCACACGCCGTCTCCGAGCGCCGATTAGTTCACGCGCCGTCTCCTGAGCCCCGATCGCTCCACGCTCCGTCTCCAAGCCCCGATCGGTCCACGCGCCGTCTCCTGAGCCTGGATCGGTCCACGCGCCGTCGCCGAACCCCAATTGGTCCACGCGCCACCGCCTGTGCCCCAGTCGGTCCACGCGCTGTCTCCGAGCCCAGATCGGTCCACGCGCCGTCTCCGAGCTCCGATCGGTCCACGCGCCGACTCGTAAGCCCCGATCGGTCCAAGCGCCTTCTGCTAAGCCCCAATCGTTCCAAGCGCCTTCTGCTAAGCCCCGATCGGTCCACGCGCCGTCGCCGAGCCCCGATCGGTCCAGGCGTATCCTCCTGAGCCCCGGTCGGTCCACGCGCCGTCTCCTAAGCCCCGATCGGTCCACGCGCCTTTTCCTAAGCCCCGATCAGTCCACGTGCCGTCTCCGAGCCTCGACCGGTCCACGCGCCGTCTCCTGAGCCCCGATCGTTCCACGCGCCGTCTCCTAAGCCGCGATCGTTCCACGCGCCGTCTCCGAGCCTCGATCGGTCCACGCGCCGTCTCCTGAGCCCGGATCGTTCCACGCGTCGTCCCCGAATCCTCGATCCGTACACGCGTCGTCTCCGAGCCTCGATCGGTCCACGCGCCGTCGCCGAGCCCCGATCGGTCCAGGCGTATCCTCCTGAGCCCCGGTCGGTCCACGCGCCGTCTCCGAGCCCCGTTCGGTTCACGCATCGTCTCCTAAGCCTCGATCGGTTAACGCGCCGACTCGGAGCCCCGATCGTTCCACGCGCCGTCTCCGAGCCCCGATCGTTCCACGCGCCGTCTCCTAAGCCACGATCGGTCAGCGCCGTCTCCGAGCGCCGATCGGTGCATGCGCCGTCGCACGGGCCGCGATCGGTCCACGCGCGGCCTCCTGAGCCCCGGTTGGTTCACGCGCCGTATCCGAGCCCCAATCGGTCCACGCACCGTCTCCTGAGCCCCGATCGGTCCACGCGCCGTCGCCGAGCCCCGATCAGTCCAGGCGTATCCTCCTGAGCCCCGATGGGTCCACACGCCGTCTCCGTGCGCCGATCGGTTCACGCGCCGTCTCCTGAGCCCCGATCGCTCCACGCGCCGTCTCCGAGCCCCGATCGATCCACGCGCCATCTCTTGAGCCCGGATCGGTCACGCGCCGTCGCCGAACCCCAATTGGTCCACGCGCAACCGTCTGAGCTCCGGTTGGTCCACGAGCTGTTTCCGAGCCCCGATCGGTCCACGCGTCGTATTCGAACCCCGATCGGTCCACGCGCCGTCGCCGAGCCATGATCGGTCCACGCGCGGCCTCCTGAGCCCCGGTTGCTTCACGCGCCGTATCCGAGCCCCCATCGGTCCACGCGTCGTCTCCGAGCCCCGATCGGTCCACGCGCCGTCGCCGAGCCATGATCGGCCCATGCGAGGCTCCTGAGCCCCGGTCGGTCCGCGCGCCGTCTCCTGATCCCCGATCGGTCGACGCGTCGTTTCCTGAGCCCCGATCGATCCACGCGTCGTCTCCTGAGCCCCGATCGCTCCACGCGCCGATTTCTGAGTCCTGATCAATTGACGCGTCTTCTCCTGAGCCCCGATCGCTCCTCGCGCCGTCACCTGAGCCCCGCTCGGTCCCTGCGTCGTCTTCTTAGCCCCGATGCCTCCACGCGCCGTATCCGAGCCACGATCTGTCTAGGCGTCGCTTCCTGAGCCCCGATCGGTCCACGCGCCGTCTCCTAAGCCCCAATCGGTCCACGCGCCGTCTCCTAAGCCCCGATCGGTCCACGCGCCGTCTCCGAGCGCCGATCGGTTCACGCGCCGTCTCCTGAGCCCCGATCGTTCCCCACACCATCTCCGAGCCCCGATCGGTCCACGCGCCGTCTCCTAAGCCCCGATCGGTCCACGCGCCTTCTCCTAAGCCCCGATCGGTCCACGTGCCGTCTCCGAGCCTCGACCGGTCCACGCGCCGTCTCCTGAGCCCCGATCGTTCCACGCGCCGTCTCCTAAGCTGCGATCCGCCCACGGGCCGTCTCCGAGCTGCTATCGGTAAACGCGCCGTCACCAAGCCCTGATCCGTACACGCGTCGTCGCCGAGCCTCGATCGGTCCACGCGCGGCCTCTTGAGCCCCGATCGGTTCACGCGCCGGCTCCGAGCCCGATCGGTCCACGCATCGTCTCCTAAGCCCCGATCGGTTAACGTGCCGTCTCCGAGCCCCGATCGGTCCACGTGCCGTCTCCTGAGCCCCGGTCGGTTCACGCGCCGTCTCCGAGCCCCGATCGATCCACGCGTCGTCTTGTAAACCCAGATGCCTCCTCGCATCGTCTCCTAAGCCGCGATCGGTTAACGCGCCGTCTCCGAGCCCCGATCGGTCCACGCACCGTCGCGGAACCCCAATTGGTTCACGCGCAACCGCCTGAGCCCCAGTCGGTCCACGCGCCGTTTCCTGAGCCCCGATCGGTCCACGCGCCGTCTCCTGGGCCCCGATCGGTCCACGCGCCGTCTCCGAGCCCCGATCGGTTCACGCATCGTCTCCTAAGCCCCGATCGGTTAACGCGCCGTCTCCGAGCCAGATCGGTTCAGGCGCCGCTTCCCGAGCTCCGATCAGTCCACGCGCCGTCTCCTAAGCCCCGATCGCTCCACGGACCGTCTCCGAGTCCCGATGGGTCCACGCGCCGCATCCTGAGCCCCGATCGGTCGACGCGCCGTCTCCTAAGCCCCGATCCGTCCACGGGCCGTCTCCTGAGCCCCGATTGCTCCACGGGCCGTTTCCTGAGCCCCGATCGTTCCACACGCCGCCCCCTAAACCTCGATCGGTCCAGGCGTCGTCTCCTAAGCCCCGACCGGCTCACGCGCCGTCTCCTGTGCCCCGATCGATTCACGTGCCGTCTCCTAAGCCCCGATCGGTCCACCCGTCGTCTCTTAAGCCCCAATCGGTCCACGCGCTATCTCCGAGTGCCGATCATTTCACGCGCTGTCTCCTGAGCCTCGGTCGGTCCGCGCGCCGTCACCTGAGCCCCGATCGGTCGACGCGTCGTCTCCTAAGCCCTGAACGGCCCATGCGCCGTCTCCGAGCGCCGATCGGTTCACGCGCCGTCTCCTGAGCCCCGATCGTTCCACGCGCCGTCTCCGAGCCCCGATCGGTCCACGCGCCGTCTCCTGAGCCCCGATCCGTCCACGCGCCGTCTCCTCAGCCCCGATCGGTTAACGCGCCGTCTCCGAGCCAGATCGGTTCAGGCGCCGCTTCCCGAGCTCCGATCAGTCCACGCGCCGTCTCCTAAGCCCCGATCGCTCCACGGACCGTCTCCGAGTCCCGATGGGTCCACGCGCCGCATCCTGAGCCCCGATCGGTCGACGCGCCGTCTCCTAAGCCCCGATCCGTCCACGGGCCGTCTCCTGAGCCCCGATTGCTCCACGGGCCGTTTCCTGAGCCCCGATCGTTCCACACGCCGCCCCCTAAACCTCGATCGGTCCAGGCGTCGTCTCCTAAGCCCCGACCGGCTCACGCGCCGTCTCCTGTGCCCCGATCGGTCCATGCGTCGTGTCCGAGCTCCGATCGGTCCATACGCCGTTTCCTGAGCCCCGATCGGTCCATGCGTCGTCTTCTTAGCCCCGATGCCTCCACGCGCCGTCTCCGAGCCACGATCGGTCCGTGCGCCGCTTCCACAACCCCGATCGGTCCACGCGTAATCTCCTGATCTCCGATCGGTCCACGCGCCGTCTCCTAAGCCCCGATCGGTCCACGCGCCGTCTCCGAGCGCCGATCGGTTGACGCGCCATCTCCTGAGCCCCGATCGTTCCACGCGCCGTCCCCGATCCCCGATCGATCCACGCGCCGTCTCCGAGCGCCGATCGGTTCACGCGCCGTCACCCGAGCCCCGATCGGTCCACGCTTCGTCTCCTGAGCCCGGATCGTTCCACGCGTCGTCTCCTGATTCCCGCTCGGTCCATGCGTCGTCTTCTTAGCCCGGATGCCTCCACGCGCCGTCTCCGAGCCACGATCGGTCCAGGCGCCGTCTCCGGAGCCCCGATCGGTCCACGCGTCGTCTGCTAAGCCCCGATTCGTCCACGCGACGTCTCCGGGCGCCGATGATTTCACGCGCCGTCTCCTGAGACCCGATCGTTCCACGCGCCGTCTCCGAGCCCCGATCGATCCACGCGCCGCCTCCTGAGCCCCGATCGGTCCACGCGCCGTCGCCGAACCCCAATTGGTCCACGCGCAACCGCCTGAGCCCCAGTCGGTCCACGCACTGTGTCCGAGCCCCGATCGGTCCACGAGCCGTCTTCGAGCGCCGATCGGTCCACGCAACGTCTCCTAAGCCCCAATCGGTTAACGCGCCGTCTCCTGAGCCCCGATCGTTCTACGCACCGTCTCCGAGCCCCGATCCGTCCACGCGCAGTCGCCGAGCCCCGATCGGTTCACGCGCGGTCTCCTGAGCCCCAGTCGGTACACGCGCTGTCTCCGAGCCCCGATCGGTCCACGCGTCGTCTTCTAAGCCCCGATCGTTCGACGCGTCGTCTCCTAAGCCCCGATCGGTCCACGCGCCTTCTCCTCATCCCCGATCGGTCCACGCGCCGTGTCGGAGCCCCGATTGGTTCACGCGTCGTCTCCTAAGCCCCGATCGGTCCACGCGCAGTCGCCGAGCCTCGATCGGGTCACGCGCGGTCTCCTGAGCCCCGGTCGGTCCACGCGCCGTCGCCGAACCCCAACTGGTCCACGCGCAACCTCCTGAGCCCCAGTCGCTCCTCGCGCCGTCTCCTGAGCCCCGATCGGTCCATGCGTCGTGTCCGAGCTCCGATCGGTCCATACGCCGTTTCCTGAGCCCCGATCGGTCCATGCGTCGTCTTCTTAGCCCCGATGCCTCCACGCGCCGTCTCCGAGCCACGATCGGTCCGTGCGCCGCTTCCACAACCCCGATCGGTCCACGCGTAATCTCCTGATCTCCGATCGGTCCACGCGCCGTCTCCTAAGCCCCGATCGGTCCACGCGCCGTCTCCGAGCGCCGATCGGTTGACGCGCCATCTCCTGAGCCCCGATCGTTCCACGCGCCGTCCCCGATCCCCGATCGATCCACGCGCCGTCTCCGAGCGCCGATCGGTTCACGCGCCGTCACCCGAGCCCCGATCGGTCCACGCTTCGTCTCCTGAGCCCGGATCGTTCCACGCGTCGTCTCCTGATTCCCGCTCGGTCCATGCGTCGTCTTCTTAGCCCGGATGCCTCCACGCGCCGTCTCCGAGCCACGATCGGTCCAGGCGCCGTCTCCGGAGCCCCGATCGGTCCACGCGTCGTCTGCTAAGCCCCGATTCGTCCACGCGACGTCTCCGGGCGCCGATGATTTCACGCGCCGTCTCCTGAGACCCGATCGTTCCACGCGCCGTCTCCGAGCCCCGATCGATCCACGCGCCGCCTCCTGAGCCCCGATCGGTCCACGCGCCGTCGCCGAACCCCAATTGGTCCACGCGCAACCGCCTGAGCCCCAGTCGGTCCACGCACTGTGTCCGAGCCCCGATCGGTCCACGAGCCGTCTTCAAGCGCCGATCGGTCCACGCAACGTCTCCTAAGCCCCAATCGGTTAACGCGCCGTCTCCTGAGCCCCGATCGTTCTACGCACCGTCTCCGAGCCCCGATCCGTCCACGCGCAGTCGCCGAGCCCCGATCGGTTCACGCGCGGTCTCCTGAGCCCCAGTCGGTACACGCGCTGTCTCCGAGCCCCGATCGGTCCACGCGTCGTCTTCTAAGCCCCGATCGTTCGACGCGTCGTCTCCTAAGCCCCGATCGGTCCACGCGCCTTCTCCTCATCCCCGATCGGTCCACGCGCCGTGTCGGAGCCCCGATTGGTTCACGCGTCGTCTCCTAAGCCCCGATCGGTCCACGCGCAGTCGCCGAGCCTCGATCGGGTCACGCGCGGTCTCCTGAGCCCCGGTCGGTCCACGCGCCGTCGCCGAACCCCAACTGGTCCACGCGCAACCTCCTGAGCCCCAGTCGGTACACGCGCTGTCTCCGAGCCCCGATCGGTCCCCGCATAGTCTCCTAAGCCCCGCTCGGTTAACGCGTCGTCTCGGAGCCCCGATCGGTCCAGGCGCCGCTTCCTGAGCACCGACCGGTCCACGCGTCGTCTCCTGAGCCCCGATCGGTCGACGGGTCCCCTCCTAATCCCCGATCGATCCACGCGCCTTCTCCTGAGCCCCGATCGGTCCACGCGCCGTCTCCGAGCGCCGATCATTTCACGTGACGTCTCCTGAGCCCTGATCGTTCCACGCGCCGTCTTCGAGCCCCGAGCGTTCTACGCGCCGTCTCCTGAGCCCCAATCGATCCACGCGCAGCCTCCTGAGCCCCGATCGGTCCACGCGCCGTCTCGGAGCCCCGATCGGTCCCCGCATAGTCTCCTAAGCCCCGCTCGGTTAACGCGTCGTCTCGGAGCCCCGATCGGTCCAGGCGCCGCTTCCTGAGCACCGACCGGTCCACGCGTCGTCTCCTGAGCCCCGATCGGTCGACGGGTCCCCTCCTAAGCCCCGATCGGTCCACGCGCCTTCTCCTGAGCCCCGATCGGTCCACGCGCCGTCTCCGCGCGCCGATCATTTCACGTGACGTCTCCTGAGCCCTGATCGTTCCACGCGCCGTCTTCGAGCCCCGAGCGGACCACGCGCCGTCTCCTGAGCCCCAATCGATCCACGCGCAGCCTCCTGAGCCCCGATCGGTCCACGCGCCGTCGCCGAGCCGCGATCGTTCTACGCGCCGCTCCGAGCCCCGATCGGTCCACGCGCGGTCGCCGAGCTATGATCGGTCCACGCGCGGCCTCCTGAGCCCCGGTCGGTTCACGCGCCGTCTCCGAGCCCCGATCGATCCACGCGTCGTCTTCTAAGCCCAGATGCCTCCTCGCGCCGTCTCCTGAGCCCCGATCGGTCCACGCGCCGTCTCCTCAGCCCCGATCGGTCCAGGCGTCGTCTCCGAGCACCGATCGGTCCACGCGCCGTCTCAGAGCGCCGATCATTTCACGCCCCGTTTCCTGAGCTCCGATCGTTCCACGCGTCGTCTCCTGAGTCCCGATCCGTCCACTCACTGTCTCCTGAGCCCCGATCGGTCGACGCGTCCTCTGCTAAACCTCGATCGGTCCACGCGTCGTCTCCTGAGCCCCGATCGGTCGACGGGTCCTCTCCTAAGCCCCGATCGGTCCACGCGTCTTCTCCTGAGCTCCGATCAGTCCACGCGTCGTCTCCTAAGCCCCGATACGTCCACACGCCGTCTCCGAGCCCCGATGGGTCCCCGCGTTGCCTCCTTAGCCCCGATCGATCCACGCGAGTCTCCTGAGCGCCGATTGGTCCACGCGCCGTCTCCTAAGCCCCAATCGGTCCACGCACCGCCTCCTGCGCCCCAATCGGTCCACGCGCCGCCTCCTGCGCCCCGATCGGTCTGCGCGCCGTCTCCTGAGCCCCGATCGGTCCACGCGTCTTCTCCTGAGCCCCGATCAGTCCACGCGTCGTCTCCGAAGCCCCGATACATCCACATGCCGTCTCCGAGCCGCGATGGGTCCACGCGTCGCCTCCTGAGCCCCGATCGATCCACGCGAGTCTCCTGAGCCCCGGTCGGTCCGCGCGCCGTCTCCTGAGCCCCGATCGTTCCACGCGTCGTCTCCTAAGCCCCGCTCGGTTAACGCGTCGTCTCGGAGCCCCGATCGGTCCAGGCGCCGCTTCCTGAGCACCGACCGGTCCACGCGTCGTCTCCTGAGCCCCGATCGGTCGACGGGTCCCCTCCTAATCCCCGATCGATCCACGCGCCTTCTCCTGAGCCCCAATCGGTCCACGCGCCGTCTGCGAGCGCCGATCATTTCACGTGACGTCTCCTGAGCCCTGATCGTTCCACGCGCCGCCTTCGAGCCCCGAGCGTTCTACGCGCCGTCTCCTGAGCCCCAATCGATCCACGCGCGGTCGCCGAGCTATGATCGGTCCACGCGCGGCCTCTTGAGCCCCGGTCGGTTCACGCGCCGTCTCCGAGCCCCGATCGATCCACGCGTCGTCTTCTAAGCCCAGATGCCTCCTCGCGCCGTCTCCTGAGCCCCGATCGGTCCACGCGCCGTCTCCTCAGCCCCGATCGGTCCACGCGTCGTCTCCGAGCACCGATCGGTCCACGCGCCGTCTCAGAGCGCCGATCATTTCACGCCCCGTTTCCTGAGCTCCGATCGTTCCACGCGTCGTCTCCTGAGTCCCGATCCGTCCACTCACTGTCTCCTGAGCCCCGATCGGTCGACGCGTCCTCTGCTAAACCTCGATCGGTCTACGCGTCGTCTCCTGAGCCCCGATCGGTCGACGGGTCCTCTCCTAAGCCCCGATCGGTCCACGCGTCTTCTCCTGAGCTCCGATCAGTCCACGCGTCGTCTCCTAAGCCCCGATACGTCCACACGCCGTCTCCGAGCCCCGATGGGTCCCCGCGTTGCCTCCTTAGCCCCGATCGATCCACGCGAGTCTCCTGAGCGCCGATTGGTCCACGCGCCGTCTCCTAAGCCCCAATCGGTCCACGCACCGCCTCCTGCGCCCCAATCGGTCCACGCGCCGCCTCCTGCGCCCCGATCGGTCTGCGCGCCGTCTCCTGAGCCCCGATCGGTCCACGTGTCTTCTCCTGAGCCCCGATCAGTCCACGCGTCGTCTCCGAAGCCCCGATACATCCACATGCCGTCTCCGAGCCGCGATGGGTCCACGCGTCGCCTCCTGAGCCCCGATCGATCCACGCGAGTCTCCTGAGCCCCGGTCGGTCCGCGCGCCGTCTCCTGAGCCCCGATCGTTCCACGCGTCGTCTCCTAAGCCCCGATCGGTTCACGCGTCGTCTCCTACGCCCCGATCCGTCGACGCGTCGTCTCCTGAGCCCCGATCAATTGACGCGTCTTCTCCTGAGCCCCGATCGCTCCTCGCGCCGTCTCCTGAGCCCGGCTCGGTCCATATGTCGTCTTTTTAGCCCCGATGCCTCCACGCGCCGTCTTCGAGCCACGATCGTACCAGGCGCCGCTTCCTGAACCCCGATCGACCCACGCGCCGTATCGTAAGCCCCAATCGGTCCACGCGCCGCCTCCTGAGCCCCGATCGGTCCACACGCCGTCTCCTGAGTCCCGATCAGTCCACGCGCGGCCTCCTAAGCCCCGATCGTTCCACGCGCCGTCTCCGAGCCCCGATCGGTCCACGCGCCGTCTCCTGAACCTCGATCGGTCCACGCGTCGTTCCCGAAGCCCCGATCCATCCACGCACATTCTCCCGAGCCCCAATCGGTCCACGCGCCGCCTCCGAGCCCCGATCGGTCCACGCGCCGTCTCCTAAGCCCCAATCTGTACACGCCCCGTCTCCGAGCGCCGACGGGTTCACGCGCCGTCTCCTGAGACCCGATGCGTCCACGCGCCGTCTCCTGAGCCCCGATCGGTCGACGCGTCCTCTGCTACACCTCGATCGTTCCACGCGCCGTCTCCGAGCCCCGATCGGTCCACGCGCCGTCTCCTGAGCCCCGATCGGTCCACGCGCCGTCTCCTGAGCCCCAATCGGTCCACACGCTGTCTCGTGAGCCCCGATAGGTACACGCGCCGTCTCCGAGCCCCCATCGGTCCACGCGTTGTCTCCTAAGCCCCGATCGGTCCACGCGCCGTCTCCGAGCCCCGATCGGTTCACGCATCGTCTCCTAAGCCCCGATCGGTTAACGCGCCGTCTCCGAGCGCCGAGCGGTCCACGCGCCGTCTCCTAAGCCTCGATCGGTCCACGCGCCGTCTCCGAGCGCCGATCGGGTCACGGGCCGTCTTCTGAGCCCCGATCGTTCCACGCGCCGCTTCCTAAACACCGATCGGTCCAGGCTTCGTCTCCTAAGCACCGACCGGTCGACGCGTCGTCTCCTGAGCCCCGGTCGGTTCACGCGCCGTCTCCGAGCCCGATCGGTCAACGCATCGTCTCCTAAGCCACTATCGGTTAACGCGCCGTCTCCGAGCCCCGATCGGTCCACGCGTCGTCTCCTAAGCCCCGATCCGTCCACGGGCCGTCTTCGAGCCGCGATCGGTCAACGCGCCGTCACCAATCCCCGATCCGTACACGCGTCGTCTCCGAGCCCCGATCGGTCCACGCGCCGTTTCCTGAACCCCGATCCGCCCACGCGCAGTTGCAGAGCCCCGATTGGTCCACGCGCGGTCTACTGAACCCCGGTCGGACCACGCGCCGTCTCGTGAGCCCCGATCCGTCCACGCGCAGTCGCCAAGCCCGGATCGGTCCACACGTCGTCTCCTAAGCCTCGATCGGTTAACGCGCCGTCTCCGAGCCCCAATCGGTCGACACGCCGTCTCCGAACCCCGATCGGTCCACGCGCCGTCTCCTAAGCCCCCATCGGTCCACGCGTCGTCTCCGAGCACCGATTGGTCCACGGGCCGTTTCCGGAGCCCCGATCGGTCCACCCATTGTCTTTTAAGCCCCGAAGCCTCCACGCGCCGTTTCCGAGCCACGATCGGTCCAGGCGCCGCCTTCTGAGCCCCGATCGGTCCACGTGTCGGCTCCTAAGCCCCGATCGGTCCCCGCGCCGTCTCCGAGTCCCGATCGATTCACGCGTCGTCTCCTGAGCCCCGATCGGTCCACGCGTCGTCTCCTAAGCCCCGATCGCTCCACGCGCCGTCTCCTCAGCCCCGATCGTTCCACGCGCCGTCTCCGAGCCCCGAGCGGTCCACGCGCCGTCTCCTGAGCCCCAATCGGTCCACGCACTGTCTCCTAAGCCCCAATCGGTCCACGTGCCGTCTCCTGAGCCCCGGTCGGTCGACTCGCCGTCTCCGAACCCCGACCGGTCCATGCATCGTCTCCTGAGCCCCGATCGTTCCACGCGCCGCCTCCTAAGCCCCGATTGGTCCAGGCGACATCTCCTAAGCCCCGACCGGTCCACGCGCCGTCTCCTGAACCCCGGTCGGTTCACGCGCCATCTCCGAGCCCGATCGGTCCACGTATCGTCTCCTAAGCCCCCATCGGTTCACGCGCCGTCTCCGAGCCCCGATCGTTCCACGCGCCGCCTCCTAAGCCCCGATCGGTCCACGCGTCGTCTCCTAGCCCCTATCGGTTCATGCGTCTTCTCCTGAGCCCCAATCGCTCCTCGCGCCGTCTCCTGAGCCGCGATCTGTCCACGCGCGGCCTCCTGAGCCCCGGTCCGTTCACGCGCCGTATCCGAGCCCCAATCGGTCCACGCGCCGTCTCCTGAGCCCCGATCGGTCCACGCGCCGTCTCCTGAGCCCCGATCGTTCCATGCGCCGTCTCCTGAGCCCTGATCGGTCCACGCGTCGTCTCCAAAGCCCCGATCGGTCAAAGCGCCGTCTCCGAGCCCCAATCGGTGCACGCGTCGTCTCCTAAGCCCCGATCGGTCCACGCGCCGTCTCCGAGCGCCGATCGGTCCACGCGCCGTTTCCTGAGCTCCGATCGGTCCAAGCGCCGTCTCCTGAGCCCCGATACGTCCACGAGTAGTCGGCGAGCCGCGATTGGTTAACGCGCCGTCTCCAAGCCCCGATCGGTCCACGCGCCGTCTCCTGAGCCCCGATACGTCCACGCGTAGTCGCCGAGCCCCGATCGGTCCACGCGCCGTCGCCGAGCCTGGATCGGTCCACGCGCGGCCTCCTGAGCCCCGGTCGGTTCACGCGCCGTCTCCGAACCCGATGGTTCCACGCACCGTGTCCAATCCCCGATCGGTCCACGCGCCGTCTCCTGAGCCCCGATCGGTCTACGCGCCGTCTCCTGAGCCCCGATGCGTTCACGCGTCGTCTCCTGAGCCCCGATCGTTCCACGCGTCGTCTCCTAAGCCCGGATCGGTCCACGCGCCGTGTCCTGAGCCTCGATCGGTCCACGCGTCGTCTCCTGAGCTCCGATCGATCCACGCGATTCTCCTGAGCCCCGGTCGGTCCACGCGCCGTCTCCTAAGCCCCGAACGGTCCACGCGCCGTCTCCGAGCCCCGATCGGTCCACGCACCGTCTCCTAAGCCCCGATCGGTTAACGCGCCGTCCCCCCGCCCCGATCGGTGCACGCGCCGTCTCCTGAGCCCCGATACGTCCACGCGCAGTCGCCGAGCCCCGATCAGTCCACGCGCGGCCTCCTGAGCCCCGGTCGGTTCACGCGCCGTCTCCTAAGCCCCGATCGGTCCACGCGCCGTCTCCGAGCCCCGATGGGTCCACGCACTGTCTCCTGATCCCCATGGGTCCACGCGGCGCCTCCGGTGCCCCGATCGATCCACGCGAGGATCCTGAGCCTAGATCAATCCACGCATCGTCTCCTAAGCCCCAATCGATTAACGCGCCGTCTCCGAGCCCCGATCGGTCCACGCGCCGTTTCCTGAACCCCGATACGTCCACGCGCAGTCGCCGAGGCCCGATCGGTCCACGCGCTCTCTCCTGAGCCCCGATAGGTACACGCGTCGTCTCCTACGCGCCGATCGTTCCACGCCCCGTCTCCGAGCCCCGAGCGGTCCACGCGCCGTCTCCTGAGCCCCAATCGGTCCACGCGCTGTCTCCTAAGCCCCGATCGGTCCAAGCGCCGTCTCCGAGCCCCGATCGGTCCACGCGTCGTCTTCTAAGCCCAGATCGGTCCACGCGTCGTCTCCTGAGCCCCGATCGGTCTACGCGTCGTCTCCTAAGCCCCGATAGCTCCACGCGCCGTTTCCTGAGCCCCGATCGGTCACGCGTCGTCTCCTGATCTCCGATCGGTTCACGCGCCGTCTCCTGAGCCCGGATCGGTCCTCGCGTCGTCCCCGAATCCCCGATCCGTACACGCGTCGTCTCCGAGCCTAGATCGGTCCACGCGCTGTCGCCGAGCCCCGATCGGTCCAGGCGTGGCCTCCTAAGCCCCGAACGGTCCACGCGCCGTCTCCGAGCCCCGATGGGTCCACGCACTGTCTCCTGATCCCCATGGGTCCACGCGGCGCCTCCGGTGCCCCGATCGATCCACGCGAGGATCCTGAGCCTAGATCAATCCACGCATCGTCTCCTAAGCCCCAATCGATTAACGCGCCGTCTCCGAGCCCCGATCGGTCCACGCGCCGTTTCCTGAACCCCGATACGTCCACGCGCAGTCGCCGAGGCCCGATCGGTCCACGCGCTCTCTCCTGAGCCCCGATAGGTACACGCGTCGTCTCCTACGCGCCGATCGTTCCACGCCCCGTCTCCGAGCCCCGAGCGGTCCACGCGCCGTCTCCTGAGCCCCAATCGGTCCACGCGCTGTCTCCTAAGCCCCGATCGGTCCAAGCGCCGTCTCCGAGCCCCGATCGGTCCACGCGTCGTCGTCTAAGCCCAGATCGGTCCACGCGTCGTCTCCTGAGCCCCGATCGGTCCACGCGTCGTCTCCTAAGCCCCGATCGGTCCAAGCGCCGTCTCCGAGCCCCGATCGGTCCACGCGTCGTCTCCTAAGCCCCGACCGGTCCACGCGCCGTTTCCTGAGGCCCGTTCGATTCACGCGTCGTCTCCTGAGCCCCGATAGCTCCACGCGCCGTTTCCTGAGCCCCGATCGGTCACGCGTCGTCTCCTGATCTCCGATCGGTTCACGCGCCGTCTCCTGAGCCCGGATCGGTCCACGCGTCGTCCCCGAATCCCCGATCCGTACACGCGTCGTCTCCGAGCCTAGATCGGTCCACGCGCTGTCGCCGAGCCCCGATCGGTCCAGGCGTGGCCTCCTAAGCCCCGAACGGTCCACGCGCCGTCTCCGAGTCCCGATCGGTCCACGCGCCGTTTCCTAAGCCCCAATCTGTCCACGCGGCGTCTCCGAGTGCCAATCGGTTCACGCGCCGTCTCCTGAGCCCCAGTCCGTCCACGCGCTGGCTTCGAGCCGCGATCGGTCCACGCGCGGCCTCCTGAGCCCCAATCGGTCCACGCGCTGTCTCCGAGCCCCGATCGGTCCACGCATCGTCTCCTAAGACCCGCTCGGTTAACGCATCGTTTCCGATCCCCGATCAGTCCACACGCCGTCTCCTGAGCCCCGATCGGTTCACGTGTCGTCCCCTAATCCCCGATCCGTACACGCGTCGTCACCGAGCCTCGATCGGACCACGCGCCGTCGCCGAGCCCCGATCGGTCCACGCGCGGCCTCCTGAGCCCCAGTCGGTCCACGCGCGGCCTCCTGAGCCCCAGTCGGTCCACGCGTCATCTCCTGAGCCCCGATCGGTCCACGCGTCGTCTCCTGAGCCCCGATAGCTCCACGCGCCGTTTCCTGAGCCCCGATCGGTCCACGCGTCGTCTCAGAATCCCTGATCCGTACACGCGTCGTCTCCGAGCCTCGATCGGTCCACGCGCCGTCGCCGAGCCCCGATCGGTCCAGGCGTGGCCTCCTGAGCCCCGGTCGGTCCAAGCGCCGTCGCCGAGCCCCGATCGGTCCACGCGCCGTCTCCTAAAGCCCAATCGGTCCACGCGTCGTCTCCTACGCCCCGATCGGTCCACGCGTGGTCTCCTAAGCCCCGATCGGTCCACGCGTCGTCTCCTGAGCCCCGATCGGTCGACGGGTCCTCTCCTGAGCCCCGATCGGTCGACGAGTCCTCTCCTAAGCCCCGATCGGTCCACGCGCCTTCTCCTGAGCCCGATCGGTCCACGCGTCCTCTCCTAAGCCACGATACGTCCACACGCCGTCTCCGAGCCCCGATGGGTTCACGCGTCCCCTCCTGAGCTCCGATCGATCCGCGCGAGCCTCCTGAGCCGCGGTCGGTCCACGCGCCGTCTCCTGAGCCCCGATGCGTTCAAGCTTCGTCTCCTAAGCCCCGATCGTTCCACGCGTCGTCTCCTGAGCCCGGATGGGTCCACGCGCCGTGTCCTGAGCCTCGGTCGGACGACGCGTCCTCTGCTAAAGCTAGATGGGTCCACGCGTCGCCTCCTGAGCCCCGATCGGTCCACGCGCCGTCTCCTAAGTCCCGATCCGTCCACGCGCCTTCTCCTAAGCCCCGATGGTTCCACGCACCGTGTCCGAGCCCCGATCGGTCCACGCGCCGTCTCCTGAGCCCCGATCGGTCTACGCGCCGTCTCCTGAGCCCCGATGCGTTCAAGCGTCGTCTCCTGAGCCCCGATCGTTCCACGCGTCGTCTCCTGAGCCCGGATCGGTTCACGCGCCGTGTCCTGAGCCTCGGTCGGACGACGCGTCCTCTGCTAAAGCTCGATGGGTCCACGCGTCGCCTCCTGAGCCTCGATCGATCCACGCGAGTCTCCTGAGCCCCGGTCGGTCCACGCGCCGTCTCCTGAGCCCCGATGCGTCGACGCGTCCTCTCCTGAGCCCCGATCAATTGACGCGTCTTCTCCTGAGCCCCGATCGGTCCACGCGCCGTCTCCTAAGCCCCGATCCGTCCACGCGCCTTCTCCTAAGCCCCGATGGTTCCACGCACCGTGTCCGAGCGCCGATCGGTCCACGCGCCGTTTCCTGGGCCCCGATCGGTCGACGCGTCGTCTCCTGAGCCCCGATCGGTCCACGCGCCGTCTTCTGAGCCCCGATCGCTCCACGCGTCGGGTCCTAAGCTCCGGTCGGTCCACTCGTCCTCTCCTAAGGCTCAATCCGTCGACGCGTCGTCTCCTGAGACCCGATCGATCCACGCGTCTTCTCCTGAGTCCCGATCGCTCCGCGCGCCATCTCCTGAGCCCCGATCGGTCCACGCGTCGTCTCCGAGCTTCGATCGGTCCACGCGCCGTTTCCTGAGCCCCGATCGGTCCATGCGTCGTCTTCTAAACCCCGATGCCTCCATGCGCCGTCTCCGAGCCACGATCGGTCCAGGCGCCTCTTCACCAGCCCCGATCGCTCCACGCGCCGTCTCCTAAGCCCCGATCGCTCCACGCACCGTGTCCTAATCCCCGTTCGGTTCACACGCCGCCTCCGGAGCCCCGACCGGTCCACGCGCTGTCTCCTGGGCCCCGATCCGTACACGCGTCGTCTCCGAGCCCCGATGGGTCCACGCGCCGTAGCCGAGCCTCGAGCGGTCCACGCGCATTCTCCTGATCCCCGATCGGTCCACGTGCCGCCTCCGGAGCCCCGATCGATCTACGCGAGTCTCCTAAGCCCCGACCCGTCCACGCGCCGTCTCCTGAGCCCCGATCGGTCAACGCGCCGTCTCCTGAGCCCCGATCGGTCCACGCGCCGTCTCCTCAGCCCCGATCGGTCCATGCATCGTCTCCTAAGCCCCGATACGTCCACACGTTGTCTCCTAAGCCCCGATGCGTCGACGCGTCGTCTCCGAGCCCCGATGGGTCCACGCGCCGTAGCCGAGCCTCGAACGGTCCACGCGCATTCTCCTGATCCCCGATCGGTCCGCGCGCCGTCTCCTGAGCCCCGATCGGTCCACGCGTCGTCTTCAAAGCCCCGATGCCTCCACGCGCCGTCTCCGAGCCACGATCGGTCCGTGCGACGCTTCCACAACCCCGATCGGTCCACGCGTCACCTCCTGATCTCCGATCGGTCCACGCGTCGTCTCCTAAGCCCCGATCGGTCCATGCGCCGTCTCCGAGCGCCGATCGGTTGACGCGCCGTCTCCTGAGCCCCGATCGTTCCACGCGCCGTCTCCTGAGGCCCAATCGGTCCACACGCTGTGTCGTGAGCCCCGATAGGTACACGCGTCGTCTCCTACGCCCGATCGGTCCACGCGTCGTCTCCTGATCCCAATCGGTCCACGCGGCGCCTCCGGAGCCCCGATCAATCCACGCGAGTCTCCTGAGCCCCAGTCGGTCCGCGCGCCGTCTCCTGAGCCCCGATCGGTCCACGCGCCGTCTCCTAAGCCCCGTTCGGTCCAACCGTCTTCTCCTAAACCCCGGTCGGTCCACGCGCCGTCTCCGAGCCCCGATCGGCCCACGCATCGTCTCCTAAGCCCCGATCGGCAAACGCGTCGACTCCGAGCCCCGATCGTTCCACGCGCCGTCCCCGATCCCCGATCGATCCACGCGCCGTCTCCGAGCGCCGATCGGTTCACGCGCCGTCACCCGAGCCCCGATCGTTCCACACGCCGTCTCCGAGTCCCGATCGGTCCACGCTCCGTCTCCTGAGCCCGGATCGTTCCACGCGTCGTCTCCTGATCCCCGATCCGTAAACGCGTCGTCTCCGAGCCTCGATCGGTCCACACGCCGTGTCCGATCCCCGATCGGTCCGCGTACCGCATTCTGAGCCGCGGTCCGTCCACGCGCCGTCTCCGAGCACCGATCGGTCCACGCGCCGTCTCAGAGCGCCGATCATTTCACGCCCCGTCTCCTGAGCTCCGATCGTTCCACGCGCCGTCTCCGAGCCCCGAGCGGTCCACACGCTGTCTCGTGAGCCCCGATAGGTACACGCGCCGTGTCCTACGCCCCGATCGGTCCGCGCGTCGTCTCCTAAGCCCCGATCGGTCCACGCGGCGTCTCCGAGCCCCGATCGGTCCACACGCCGTATCCGAGCCCCGATCGGTCCGCGTGACGCATTCTAAGCCACGGTCCGTCCACGCGCCTTCTCCGAGCACCGATCGGTCCACGCGTCACCTCCTGATCTCCGATCGGTCCACGCGCCGTCTCCTAAGCCCCGATCGGTCCACGCGGCGCCTCCGGAGCCCCGATCAATCCACGCGAGTCTCCTGAGCCCCAGTCGGTCCGCGCGCCGTCTCCTGAGCCCCGATCGGTCCACGCGCCGTCTCCTAAGCCCCGTTCGGTCCAACCGTCTTCTCCTAAACCCCGGTCGGTCCACGCGCCGTCTCCGAGCCCCGATCGGTCCGCGTGACGCATTCTAAGCCACGGTCCGTCCACGCGCCTTCTCCGAGCACCGATCGGTCCACGCGCCGTCTCCTGAGCCCCGATCGGTCTACGCGCCGTCTCATGAGCCCCGATCGGTCAACGCATCCTCTCCTAAGCCCCGTTACGTTCACACGCCGTCTCCTAAGCCCCGATCGGTTAACGCGCCGTCTCCGAGCCCCGATCAGTCCACGCGCCGTCTCCTGAGCCCCGGTCGGTTCATGCGCCGTCTCCGAGCCCCGTTCGATCCACGGGTCGTCTTGTAAGCCCAGATGCCTTCTCGCGCCGTCTCCGGGCCACGATCGGTCCAGGCGCCGCTTCCTGAGCCCCGATCGGTCCACGCGCCGTCGCCGAGCCATGATCGGTCCACGCGCGGCCCCCTGAGCCCCGATCGGTCCACGCGCCGTCTCCTGAGCCCCGATCGGTCCACGCGCGGCCTCCTGAGCCCCGATTGGTTCACGCGCCGTATCCGAGCCCCAATTGGTCCACACGCAGACTCCTGAGCCCCGATCGTTCCACGCGCCGTCTCCTGAGCCCGGATCGGTACGCGTGCCGCATTCTAAGCCATGGTCCATCCACGCACCGACTCCGACCATCGATCGGTCGATGCGTCGTCCCCTAATACGCGATCGGTCCACGCGTCGTCTCCTAAGCCCCGATCCGTCGACGCGGCGTCTCCTGAGCCCCGATCGATCCACGCGCCGCCTCCGAGCCCCGATCGGTCCACGCGCAGTCTCCTAAGCCCCGATCGGTCCACACGCCGTCTCCGAGCCCCGATCGGTCCGCGTGCCGCATTCTAAGCCATGGTCCATCCACGCGCCGACTCCGAGCACCGATCGGTCCACGCGTCGTCCCCTAATACCCGATCGGTCCACGCGTCGTCTCCTAAGCCCCGATCCGTCGACGCGTCGTCTCCTGAGCCACAAACGATCCACGCGCCGCCTCCTGAGCCCCGATCGCTCCACGTATCGTCTCCTAAGCCTCGATCGGTCCACGCGCCGTCTCTGAGCGCCGATCGGTTCACGCGTCGTCTCCTGAGCCCCGATCGTTCCACGCGCCGCCTCCTAAGCCCCGCTTGGTCCAGGCGTCATCTCCTAAGCCCCGACCGGTCCACGCGCCGTCTCCTGAACCCCGGTCGGTTCACGCGCCATCTCCGAGCCCCAATCGGTCCACGCGCCGTCTCCTGAGCCCCGATCGGTCCACGCGCCGTCTCCTGAGCCCCGATCGTTCCACGCGCCGTCTCCTGAGCCCTGATCGGTCCACGCGTCGTCTCCTAAGCCCCGATCGGTCCAAGCGCCGTCTCCGAGCCCCAATCGGTCCACGCGTCGTCTCCTAAGCCCCGATCGGTCCACGCGCCGTCTCCGAGCGCCGATCGGTTCACGCGCCGTCTCCTGAGCCCCGATCGTTCCACCCGTCGTCTCCGAGCCCCGATCAGTCCACGCGCGGCCTCCTGAGCCCCGGTCGGTTCACGCGCCGTATCCGTGCCCCGATCGGTCCACGCGTCGCTTCGTAAGCCCCATCGGTCCACGCGTCGTCTCCTAACCCCGGACGGTCCACGCGTCGTCTCCTAAGCCCCGATCGGTTCATGCGCCGTCTCCGAGTCCCGATCGGTCCACGGCCCATCTCCTGCTCCCCAATCGGTCCACGCGCCGCCTCCGGAGCCCCGATCGATCCACGCGAATCTCCTGAGCTCTGGTCGGTCCACGCGCCGTCTCCTGAGCCCCGGTCGGTCCTTGCGCCGTCTCCAAGCCCCGATCGGTCCACGTACCGTCTCCGAAGCCCCGATCGGTCCACGCGTCGTCTCCTGAGCCCCGATCCGTCCACGCGTCGTCTCCTAAGCCCCGACCGGTCCACTCGCCGTCTCCGAACCCCGATCGGTCCACGCACCGTCTCCTGTTCCCATCGGTCCACGCGGCGCCTCCGGAGCCCCGATCGGTCCGCGCCTCGTCTCCTAAGCCCCGATCGGTCCACGCGCCGTCTCCGAGCGCCGAACGGTTCACGCGCCGTCTCCGAGCCCCGATCGGTCGACGCGCCGTCTCCTGTGCCCGGATCGGTCCATACGTCGTCCCAGAATCCCTGATCCGTACACGCGCTGTCTCCCATCCCCGATCGGTCCACGCGTCGTCTCCTAAGCCCCGATCCGTCCACGGGCCGTCTTCGAGCCGCGATCGGTCAACGCGCCGTCACCAATCCCCGATCCGTACACGCGTCGTCTCCGAGCGCCGATCGTTCCACGCGCGTCGTTCTGCGCCCGGATTCGTCCAGGCATCGTCTCTTAAACTCCGATCAGTACACGTCGCATCGGTGCACGCACCGTATCCGAGCCCCGATCCGTCCACGCGCCGTCTCCTGAGCCCCGATCAGTCGACGCGTCCTCTCCTAAACCCCGAGCGGTTCACGCGCCGTCTCCGAGCCCCGGTCGGTCCAGGCCCCTTCTCCTGAGCCCCGATCGGTCGACGCGTCGTCTCCTAAGCCCTGATCGGTTAACGCGCCGTCTCCGAGCCCCGATCGGTCCACGCGCCGTTTCCTGAGCCCCGATCCGCCCACGCGCAGTCGCAGAGCCCCGATCGGTCCACGCGCGGTCTACTGAACCCCGGTCGGTCCACGCGCCGTCTCGTGAGCCCCGATCCGTCCACGCGCAGTCGCCAAGCCCGGATCGGTCCACACGTCGTCTCCTAAGCCTCGATCGGTTAACGCGCCGTCTCCGAGCCCCAATCGGTCGACACGCCGTCTCCGAACCCCGATCGGTCCACGCGCCGTCTCCTAAGCCCCCATCGGTCCACGCGTCGTCTCCGAGCACCGATTGGTCCACGGGCCGTTTCCGGAGCCCCGATCGGTCCACGCATTGTCTTTTAAGCCCCGAAGCCTCCACGCGCCGTTTCCGAGCCACGATCGGTCCAGGCGCCGCCTTCTGAGCCCCGATCGGTCCACGTGTCGGCTCCTAAGCCCCGATCGGTCCCCGCGCCGTCTCCGAGTCCCGATCGATTCACGCGTCGTCTCCTGAGCCCCGATCGGTCCACGCGTCGTCTCCTAAGCCCCGATCGCTCCACGCGCCGTCTCCTCAGCCCCGATCGTTCCACGCGCCGTCTCCGAGCCCCGAGCGGTCCACGCGCCGTCTCCTGAGCCCCAATCGGTCCACGCACTGTCTCCTAAGCCCCAATCGGTCCACGTGCCGTCTCCTGAGCCCCGGTCGGTCGACTCGCCGTCTCCGAGCCCCGACCGGTCCACGCATCGTCTCCTGAGCCCCGATCGTTCCACGCGCCGCCTCCTAAGCCCCGATTGGTCCAGGCGTCATCTCCTAAGCCCCGACCGGTCCACGCGCCGTCTCCTGAACCCCGGTCGGTTCGGCGCCATCTCCGAGCCCGATCGGTCTACGTATCGTCTCCTAAGCCCCCATCGGTTCACGCGCCGTCTCCGAGCCCCGATCGTTCCACGCGCCGCCTCCTAAGCCCCGATCGGTCCACGCGTCGTCTCCTAGCCCCTATCGGTTCATGCGTCTTCTCCTGAGCCCCAATCGCTCCTCGCGCCGTCTCCTGAGCCGCGATCTGTCCACGCGCGGCCTCCTGAGCCCCGGTCCGTTCACGCGCCGTATCCCAGCCCCAATCGGTCCACGCGCCGTCTCCTGAGCCCCGATCGGTCCACGCGCCGTCTCCTGAGCCCCGATCGTTCCACGCGCCGTCTCCTGAGCCCTGATCGGTCCACGCGTCGTCTCCTAAGCCCCGATCGGTCCAAGCGCCGTCTCCGAGCCCCAATCGGTGCACGCGTCGTCTCCTAAGCCCCGATCGGTCCACGCGCCGTCTCCGAGCGCCGATCGGTCCACGCGCCGTTTCCTGAGCTCCGATCGGTCCACGCGCCGTTTCCTGAGCTCCGATCGGTCCACGCGCCGTCTCCTGAGCCCCGATACGTCCACGTGTAGTCGGCGAGCCGCGATTGGTTAACGCGCCGTCTCCAAGCCCCGATCGGTCCACGCGCCGTCTCCTGAGCACCGATCGGTCCATGCGTCTTTCCCTAAGCCCCGATCCATCCACGCGCAGTCTCCCGAGCCCCAATCGGTCGACGCGCCGTCTCCTGAGCCCCGATAGGTACACGCGTCGTCTCCTACGCCCCGATCGGTCCACGCGTCGTCTCCTAAGCCCCGAACGGTCCACGCGCCGTCTCCGAGCCCCGATCGGTCCACGCACCGTCTCCTAAGCCCCGATCGGTTAACGCGCCGTCCCCCCGCCCCGATCGGTCCACGCGCCGTCTCCTGAGCCCCGATACGTCCACGCGCAGTCGCCGAGCCCCGATCAGTCCACGCGCGGCCTCCTGAGCCCCGGTCGGTTCACGCGCCGTCTCCTAAGCCCCGATCGGTCCACGCGCCGTCTCCGAGCCCCGATGGGTCCACGCACTGTCTCCTGATCCCCATGGGTCCACGCGGCGCCTCCGATGCCCCGATCGATCCACGCGAGGATCCTGAGCCTAGATCAATCCACGCATCGTCTCCTAAGCCCCAATCGGTTAACGCGCCGTCCCCCCGCCCCGATCGGTCCACGCGCCGTCTCCTGAGCCCCGATACGTCCACGCCCCGTCTCCGAGCCCGGATCGGTCCACGCGTCGTCCCCGAATCCCCGATCCGTACACGCGTCGTCTCCGAGCCTAGATCGGTCCACGCGCTGTCGCCGAGCCCCGATCGGTCCAGGCGTGGCCTCCTAAGCCCCGAACGGTCCACGCGCCGTCTCCGAGTCCCGATCGGTCCACGCGCCGTTTCCTAAGCCCCAATCTGTCCACGCGGCGTCTCCGAGTGCCAATCGGTTCATGCGCCGTCTCCGAGTCCCGATCGGTCCACGGCCCATCTCCTGCTCCCCAATCGGTCCACGCGCCGCCTCCGGAGCCCCGATCGATCCACGCGAATCTCCTGAGCTCTGGTCGGTCCACGCGCCGTCTCCTGAGCCCCGGTCGGTCCTTGCGCCGTCTCCAAGCCCCGATCGGTCCACGTACCGTCTCCGAAGCCCCGATCGGTCCACGCGTCGTCTCCTGAGCCACGATCGGTCCAGGCGCCGCCTTCTGAGCCCCGATCGGTCCACGTGTCGGCTCCTAAGCCCCGATCGGTCCCCGCGCCGTCTCCGAGTCCCGATCGATTCACGCGTCGTCTCCTGAGCCCCGATCGGTCCACGCGTCGTCTCCTAAGCCCCGATCGCTCCACGCGCCGTCTCCTCAGCCCCGATCGTTCCACGCGCCGTCTCCGAGCCCCGAGCGGCCCACGCGCCGTCTCCTGAGCCCCAATCGGTCCACACGCCCTTTCCTGAGCGCCGATCGGTCCACGCATCGTCTCCGAGCACCGATCGGTCCACGCGCCGTCCCCTAAGCCCCGATCGGTCCACGCGCCGTCTCCGAGCACCGATCGGTTCACGCGCCGTCTCCTGAGCCCCGATCGTTCCACGCGCCGTCTCCAAGCTCCGATCGGCCCACGCGCTGTCTCCTAAGCACCGATCGGTCCAAGCGCCTTCTCTTAAGCCCCGATCGGTCCACGCGTCGTCTCCGCGCCCTGATCGGTCCACGCGCCATCGCCGAGCCCCGATCGGTCCACGCGCCGTCTCCTGAGCCCCGATCTGTCCACACCCCTTCTCCTGAGCCCCGATCTGTCGACGCGTCGTCTCCTAAGCCCCGACCGGTGCACGCGCCGTCTCCTAAGCCCTGCTCGGTTAACGCGTCGTTTCCGAGCCCCGATCGGTCCACGGGTCGTCTCCTAAGCCCTGATCCGTCCACGGGCCGTGTCCGAGCTCCGATTGGTTCACGCGCCGTCTCCAAACCTCGATCCGTACACGCGTCGTCTCCGAGCCCTGATCGGCCCACGCGCCATCTCCTAAGCCCCGATCGGTCCAAGCGCCTTCTCCTAAGCCCCGATCGGTCCACGCGCCGTCTCCGAGCGCCGATCGGTTCACGCCCCGTCACCTGAGCCCCGATCATTCGAAGCACCGTCTCCGAGCCCCGATCGGTCCACGCGCCGTCTCCTGAGCCCGGATCGTTCCACGCGTCGTCCCCGAATCCCCGATCCGTACACGCGTCGTCTCCGAGTCCTGATCGGTCCACGCGCCATCGCCGAGCCCCGATCGGTCCACACCCCTTCTCCTGAGCCCCGATCTGTCGACGCGTCGTCTCCTAAGCCCCGACCGGTGCACGCGCCGTCTCCTGTGCCCCGATCGATTCACGTGCCGTCTCCTAAGCCCCGATCGGTCCACCCGTCGTCTCTTAAGCCCCAATCGGTCCACGCGCCCTCTCCGAGCGCCGATCATTTCACGCGCCGTCTCCTGAGCCCCGGTCGGTCCGCGCGCCGTCACCTGAGCCCCGATCGGTCGACGCGTCGTCTTCTGAGCCCCGATCGGTCCACGCGCCGTCTCCGAGCGCCGATCGGTTCACGCGCCGTCTCCTGAGCCCCGATCGTTCCACGCGCCGTCTCCGAGCTCCGATCGGCCCACGCGCCGTCTCCTAAGCCCCGATCGGTCCACGCGCCGTCTCCTGAGCCCGGATCGTTCCACGCGTCGTCCCCAAATCCCCGATCCGTACACGCGTCGTCTCCGAGCCACGATCGGTCCGTGCGCCGCTTCCAGAGCCCCGATCGGTCCACGCGTCATCTCCCGATCTCCGGTCGGTCGACGCGCCATGTCCTAAGCCCCGATCGGTCCACGCGCCGTCGCCTGAGCCCCGATCGTTCCACGCGTCGTCTCCGAGCTCTGATCGGCCAACGCGCCATCTCCTAAGCCCCGATCGGTCTAAGCGCCTTCTCCTAAGCGCCGATCGGTCTACGCGCCGTCTCCGAGCGCCGATCGGTTCACGCCCCGTCACCTGAGCCGCGATCATTCGAAGCGCCGTCTCCGAGCCCCGATCGGTCCACGCGCCGTCTCCTGAGCCTGGATCGTTCCACGCGTCGTCCCCGAATCCCCGATCCGTACACGCGTCGTCTCCGAGCCTCGATCGCTCCACGCGCCGTCACCGAACCCGAATTGGTCCACGCGAAACCGCCTGAGCCCCAGACGGTCCACGCGCTGTCTCCGAGCCCCGATCGGTCCACGCGTCGTCTCCGAGCGCCGATCGGTCCACGCGCCGTCGCCGAGTCATGATCTGTCCACGCGCGGCCTCCTGAGACCCGATCGGTCCACGCGCCGTCTTCGAGCCCCGATCGGTCCACGCATAGTCTCCTAAGCCCCAATCGGTTAACGCGCCGTCCCCGAGACCCGATCGGTCCACACGCCGTTTCCTGAGCCCCGATACGTCCACGCGCATTCGCCGAGCCCTGATCGGTCCACGCGCTGTCTCCTGAGCCCCGATAGGTACACGCGTCGTCTTCTAAGCCCCGATCGGTCCACGCGTAGTCTCCTAAGCGCCGCTCGGTTAACGCGCCGTGTCCGAGCCCCGATCGGTCCACGCGCCGTCTCCTGAGCCCGGATCGTTCCACGCGTCATCCCCGAATCCCCGATCCGTACACGCGTCGTCTCCGAGCCTCGATCGGTCCACGCGCCGTCGCCGAACCCAAATTGGTCCACGCGAAACGGCCTGAGCCCCAGTCGGTCCACGCGCTGTCTCCGAGCTCCGATCGGTCCACGCGCCGTCGCCAAGTCATGATCTGTCCACGCGCGGCCTCCTGAGACCCGATCGGTCCACGCGCCGTCTTCGAGCCCCGATCGGTCCACGCATGGTCTCCGTAGCCCCAATCGGTTAACGCGCCGTCCCCGAGCCCCGATCGGTCCACGCGCCGTTTCCTGAGCCCCGATACGTCCACGCGCAGTCGCCGAGCCCGGATCGGTCCACGCGCTGTCTCCTGAGCCCCGATAGGTACACGCGTCGTCTCCTAAGCCCCGATCGGTCCACACGCCGTCTCCGAGCCCCGATCGGTCCACGCACTGTCTCCTGATCCCCATGGGTCCTCGCGGCGCCTCCGGGGCCCCGATCGATCTACGCGAGGCTCCTAAGCCCCGATCGGTCCACGTATCGTCTCCTGCGCCCCGATCGATCCACGCGCCGTCTCGTAAGCCACAATCGGTCCTCGCGCCGTCTCCTAGCCCCGATCGGTCCACGCGCCGTCTCCTGAGCCCCGATCGGTCCTCGCGTCGTCTCCTAAGCCCCGATCGGTCGACGGGTCGTCTCCTAAGCCCCGATCGGTCGACGCGTCGTCTCCTAATCCCCGGTCGGACTACGCGCCGTCGCCGAATCCCAATTGGTCCACGCGCAACCCCCTGAGCCCCAGTCGGTCCACGCGCTGTCTCCGAGCAACGATCGGTTCACGCATCGTCTCCTAAACCCCGCTCTGTTAACGCGTCGTCTCCTGAGCCCCGATCGCTCCACGCGCCGTCTCCTGAGGCCCGATCGGTCCACGCGTCGTCTCCGAGCACCGTTCGGTCCACGCGCCGTTTCCTGAGCCCCGATCGGTCTATGCGTCGTCTTTTAAGCCCCGTACCCTCCACGCGCCGTCTCCGAGCCACGATCGGTCCAGGCGCCGCTTCCTGATCCCCGATCGGTCCACGCGTCGCCTCCTAAGCCCCGATCGGTCCACGCGCCGTCTCCTAAGCCCCGATCGATCCACGCGCCGTCTCCGAGCGCCGATCGGTTCACGCGCCGTCTCCTGTGCTCCGATCGTTCCACGCGCCGTCTCCGAGCCCCGATCGGTCCACGCGCCGTCTCCTCAGCCCCGATCGGTCCACGCGTCGGCTCCTAAGCCTCGATCGGTCCACGTGCCACGGCCGATCGGGGCTCAGGAGACGGCGCGTCGACCGACCGGAGCTCAGGAGATTCGCGTGGATCGATCGGGGCTCCGTAGGCGGCGCGTGGACCGATTGGGGCTTAGGAGACGACGCGTGGACCGATCGGGACTCAGGAGATGGCGCGTGGCCCGATTGGGCTCGGATACGGCCCGTGAAACGACCGGGGATCAGGAGGCCGCGCGAGAACCGATCGCGGCTCGGCGACGGCGCGTGGACCGATCGGAGCTTCGAAGACGACGCGTAGACCGATTGGGGCTCAGGAGACAGCGCGTGGACTGATCTGGGCGGGGAGACGGCGCGTTAACCGATCGGCGCTCGGAGACGCCGCATCGACCCATCGGGGTTCGGTGACGGCGCGTGGACCATCCGGGGTCAGGAGGGGATGCGTGGACCGATCGGGGCTCAGGAGACTGCGCGTGGATGGATCGGGGCTTAGGGAATGATGCGTGGACGGATCGGGGCTCGGAGACGGCGCGTGGAACGATCGGGGCTCAGTAGACGACGCGTGGACCGATCGGTGCTCAGGAGACGGCGCGTAGACCGATCGTGGCTCGGCGACTGCGCGTGGATCGATCGGGGCTTAGGAAACGATGCGTGGACCAATCGAGGCTCGGCGACCGCGCGTGGACCGATCGGGGCTCGGAAACGACGCGTTAAGCGATCGGGGGTTAGAAGACGACGCGAGGACCGATGGGGGCTTAGGAGATGACGTGTGGACCGATCGGGGCTGAGGAGAAGGTTTGTGGACCGATCGGGTCTCAGGAGACGGCGCGTGAACCGATCGGGGCTCGGCGACGGCGCGTGGACCGATCGGGGCTCGGAGACGGCGCGGGAACCGACCGGGGCTTTGTGACGGCGCGTTTACCGATCGCGGCTCGGAGACGGCCCGTGGACGGATCGGGGCTTAGGAGGCGACGCGCGGACCGATCGGGGCTGGGAGACAGCGCGTGGACCGACTGGGGCTCAGGCGGTTGCGCGTGGACCAATTGGGGTTCGGCGACGGCCCGTGGACTGATCGGGGCTCGGAGACGGGGCGTTAACCGATCGGGGCTTAGGAGACGATGCGTGGACCGATCGAGCTCGGAAATGGCGCGTGAACCGAACGGGGCTCAGGAAGCTGCGCGTGGACCGATCCAGGCTCGGCGACGGCGCGTGAACGGATCGGGACTCAGGAGACGGCGCGTGAACCGATCGGCGCTCGGAGACGCCGCGTGGATAGATTGGGGTTTACGAAACGGCGCGTGGACCGATCGGGACTCGGAGACGGCGCGTGGACCTTTCGGGGCTTAGGAGACGACGCGTGGATCGATCGGCGCTCGGAGACGCCGCGTGGACAGATTGGGGCTTACGAAACGGCGCGTGGACCGATCGGGACACGGAGACGGCGCGTGGACCGTTCGGGGCTTAGGAGACGACGCGTGGACCGATGGGAGCATAGGAGACGACGCATGGACCGATCGGGGCTTAGGAGACGACGCGTGGATCGATCGTGGCTTAGGAGAAGGCGCGTGGACCGATCGGGGCTCAGGAGACGGCGCGTGGAGTGATCGGGGCTCGGAGACGCCACGTGGAGGCATCGGGGCTTAGGAGACGATGCGTGGACCGATCGTGGCATAGGAGACGACGCGTGGACCGATCGGGGCTTAGTAGACGACGCGTCGACCGTTCGGGGCTCAGGAAGCGGAGCGTGGACCGATCGTGGCTCGGAGACGGCGCGAGGAGGCATCTGGGCTTACAAGACGACGCGTGGACCGATCGGTGCTCGGAGATGACGCGTGGACCGATCGGGGCTCGAAGACGGCGCGTGGACGAATCGGGGCTTAGCGGACGAGGCGTAGACCGATCGGGGCTCGGAGACGGCGCGTGGAACCATCAGGGCTCGGAGACGGCACGTGGACCGATCGGGGCTCGGGGGACGACGCGCAGACCGATCGGGGCTTAGGAAGCGGCGCCTGGACCGATCGTGGCTCGGAGACGGCGCGTGGAGGCATCGGGGCTTAGAAGACGATGCGTGAACCGATCGGGGCTTAGGAGACGACGTGTGGACCGATCGGGGCTTACGAGACGATGCGTGGACCGATCGGGACTCACGACACGGCGCGTGTAGCGATCGGGGCTCAGGAGACGACGCGTCGACCGATCGGGGCTCAGGAAGCGGCGCGTGGAACCATCGGGGCTCGGAGACAATGCGTGAACCGATCGTGCTCGGAGACGGCGGATGAACCGATCGGGGCTGAGGAGACGGCGCGTGGACCGATCGGGGCTGAGGAAACGGCGCGTGGACCGATCGGGGCTTAGGAGCCGACGCGTGGACCGATCGGGCCCCAGGAAACGGGGCCTGCGCCGATCGGGGCTTAGGATACGACGCGTGGACCGATCGGGGCTCGGAGACGGTGCTTGGACGTATCGGGGATCAGTAGACGGCCCGTGGACCGACCGGGGCTCGGAGACGACGTGTGAAACGATCGGGGCGCAGGAGACGGTGCGTGGACCGATCGTGGCTCGGAGACGGCGCGAGGAGGCATCTGGGCTTAGAAGACGACGCGTGGACCGATTGGGTCTCAGGAAACGGGGCGTGAACCGATCGGGGCTTAGGAGACGGCGCGTGAACCGATCGGCGCTCGGAGACGGCGCGTGGACCGATCGAAGCTTAGGAGACGACGCATGGACCGATCGGGGCTCAGGAAACGGCGTGTGGACCGATCAGAGCTCGGAGACGACGCGTGGACCGATCGGGGCTTAGGAGACTACGCGTGTACCTAACGGGGCTCAGGAGACAGCGCGTGGAACGATCGGGGCTCAGGAGGCGGCGCGTGGATCGATCGGGGCTCGGGGACGGCGCGTTAACCGATCGGGGCGTAGGAGACGATGCGTGGACCGATCGGGCTCGGAAACGGCGCGTGAACCGACCGGGGCTCAGGAAGCCGCGCGTGGACCGATCCAGGCTCGGCGACGGCGCGTGGACCGATCGGGGCTATGAGACGATGCGTGTACGGATCAGGGCTCAGGAAGCGGCGCGTGGACCGGTCGGGGCATAGGAGACGACTCGTGGACCGATCGGGGCTTAGGAGTCGGCGCGTGAAACGATCGGGGCTCAGCAGACGGCGCGTGAACCGATCGGGACTCAGGAGACCGCGCGCGGACCGATCGGGGCTCGGCGACTACGCGTGGACGTATCGGGGCTCAGAAGACGCCGCGTGGACCGATCGGGGCTCAGGAGAAGGGGTGTGGACCGATCGGGTCTCAGGAGACGGCGCGTGAACCGATCGGGGCTCGGCGACGGCGCGTGGACCGATCGGGGCTCGGAGACGACACGTATACGGATCGGGGCTTGGTGACGGCGCGTTGACCGATCGCGGCTCAGGAGACGGCGCGTGGACCGGTCGGGGCTTAGGAGACTCGCGTGGTTCGATCGGGGCTCCGGAGGGCGCGCGTGAACCGATCGGGGCTCGGAGACGGCGCGTGAACCGACCGGGGCTTAGGAGACGCTGCGTGGACCGATCGGGGCTCATGAGACTGCGCGTGGATGGATCGGGGCTTAGGGAACGACGCGTGAACGGATCGGGGCTCGGAGACGGCGCGTGGAACGATCGGGGCTCAGTAGACGACGCGTGGATCAATTGGGGTTCGGCGACGGCGCGTGGGCCGATCGGGGCTCAGGAGACGACGCGTGGAACGATCGTGGCTTAGGAGAAGGCGCGTGGAACGATCGGGGCTCAGGAGACGTCGCGTGAACCAATCGGCGCTCGGAGACGGCGCGTAGATCGATCGTGGGTTAGGAGAAGGCGCGTGGATCGATCGGGGCTTAGGAAACGATGCGTGGACCAATCGAGGCTCGGCGACCGCGCGTGGACCGATCGGGGCTCGGAAACGACGCGTTAAGCGATCGGGGGTTAGAAGACGACGCGAGGACCGATGGGGGCTTAGGAGACGACGTGTGGACCGATCGGGGCTCAGGAGAAGGGGTGTGGACCGATCGGGTCTCAGGAGACGGCGCGTGAACCGATCGGGGCTCGGCGACGGCGCGTCGACCGATCGGGGCTCGGAGACGGTGCGTGAACCGACCGGGGCTTTGTGACGGCGCGTTTACCGATCGCGGCTCGGAGACGGCCGGTGGACGGATCGGGGCTTAGGAGGCGACGCGTGGACCGATCGGGGCTGGGAGACAGCGCGTGGACCGACTGGGGCTCAGGCGGGTGCGCGTGGACCAATTGGGGTTCGGCGACGGCCCGCGGACTGATCGGGGCTCGGAGACGGCCCGTTAACCGATCGGGGCTTAGGAGACGATGCGTGGACCGATCGGGCTCGGAAATGGCGCGTGAACCGACCGGGGCTCAGGAAGCTGGGCGTGGACCGATCCAGGCTCGGCGAAGGCGCGTGGACCGATCGGGGCTCGGAGACGACGCGTGTACGGATCGGGGCTCAGGAGGCCCCGCGTGGACCGATCGCGGCTCGGCGCAAGCGCGTGGACGGATCGGGACTCAGGAGACGGCGCGTGAACCGATCGGCGCTCGGAGACGCCGCGTGGACAGATTGGGGTTTACGAAACGGCGCGTAGACCGATCGGGACTCGGAGACGGCGCGTGGACCGTTCGGGGCTTAGGAGACGACGCGTGGATCGATCGGCGCTCGGAGACGCCGCGTGGACAGATTGGGGCTTACGAAACGGCGCGTGGACCGATCGGGACACGGAGACGGCGCGTGGACCGTTCGGGGCTTAGGAAACGACGCGTGGCACGTCCGGGGCTTAGGAGACGATGCGTGGACCGATCGGGGCTCAGGAGACGGCGCGTGGAGCGATCGGGGCTCGAAAACGGCGCGTGGACCGATCGGGGTTCGGCGACGGCGCGTGGACCGTCCGGGGGGTAGGAGACGATGCGTGGACCGATCGGGGCTTGGAGACGGCGCGTGGACCGATCGGAGCTCGGAGACGGCCCGTGGACCTATCGCGGCTCGGAGACGGCGCGTGGACCTATCGCGGCTCGGTGACGGCGCGTGGACCGATCGGGGCTTAGGAGAAGACGCGTGGACCGATCGGGGCTCGGAGACGACGCATGTACGGATCGGGGCTCAGGAAACGGCGCGTGGACCGGTCGGGGCTTAGGAGACGACTCCTGGACCGATCGGGGCTTAGGAGGCGGCGCGTGAAACGATCGGGGCTCAGGAGACGGCGCGTGAACCGATCGGGGATCAGGAGACCGCGCGTGGACCGATCGGGGCTCGGCGACTACGCGTTCACGTATCGGGGCTCAGGAGACGCCGGGTGGACCGATCGGGGCTCGGAAACGACGCGTTAAGCGATCGGGGGTTAGAAGACGACGCGTGGACCGATGGGGGCTTAGGAGACGACGTGTGGACCGATGGGGGCTGGGAGACAGCGCGTGGACCGACCGGAGCTCAGGAGATTCGCGTGGATCGATCGGGGCTCCAGAGGCGGCGCGTGGACCGATTGGGGAGCAGGAGATGTGGCGTGGACCGATCGAGGCTCAGGAGACGGCGCGTGGACCGATCGGGGCTTAGGAGACGAGGCGCGAACCGATCGACGCTCGAAGACGGCGCGTGGACCGGTCGGGGCTCAGGGGACGACCCGTAGACCGATCGGGGCTCGGAGACGGCGCGTGGATCGATAGGGGCTGAGTAGACGGCGCGTCGACCCGTCGGGGCTTAGGAGACGGCGCGTGGACCGATCGGGGCTTAGGAAGCGGCGCCTGGACCGATCGTGACTCGGAGACAGCGCGTGGAGGCATCGGGGCTTAGAAGACGATGCGTGAGCCGATCGGGGCTTAGGAGATGACGCGTGGACGTATCAGAGATCAGGAGACGACGCGCGGACCGATCGGGGCTCGGAGACGGCGCGTGGACCTATCGCGGCTCGGTGACGGCGCGTGGACCGATCGGGGCTTAGGAGAAGACGCGTGGACCGATCGGGGCTCAGAAGACGTCGCGGGGACCGGTCGGGGCTTAGGAGACTCGCGTGTATGTATCGGGGTGCGGGAGGCGGCGCGTGGACCGGTCGCGGATCAGGAGACGGTGCGTGGACCGATCGGGGCTTAGGAGATGACGCGTGGACCGACCGGGGCTTAGGAGACGACGCGTGGACCGATCGGGGCTCAGGAGACAGTGCATGGGCCGATTGGGGATCAGGACACGGCGCGTGGATGGATGGGGGCTTAGGGAACGACGCGTGGACCGATCGGGGCTCAGGAGATGGCGCGTGGACCGATAGGGGCTTAGGAGAAGACCCGTGAACCGATCGGGGCTCAGGAGACGGCGCGTGGAACGGTCGGGGCTTAGGAGACTCGCGTGGATCTATCGGGGTGCCGGAGGCGGCGCGTGGACCGATCGCGGATCAGGAGACGGTGCGTGGACCGATCGGGGCTTAGGAGATGACGCGTGGACCGATCGGGGCTCAGGAGACGGCGCGTGGACTGATAACGGCTTAGGAGAGGACCCCTGAACCGATCGGGGCTCAGGAGACGGCGCGTGGACCGGTCGGGGCTTAGGAGACTCGCGTGGATCTATCGAGGCTCGGAGACGGTGCGTGGACGTATCGGGGATCAGGAGACGGCGCGTGGACCGACCGGGGCTCAGGAGACGGCGCGTGAACCGATCGGCGCTCGGAGACGGCGCGTGGACCGATCGGATCTTAGGAGACGACGCGTGGACCATCCGGGGCTCGGAGATGGCGCGTGGAGGCATCGGGGCTAAGAAGACGATGCGTGGACCGATCGGGGCTTCGGAGACGACGCGTGGACCGATCGGGGCTTAGGAGACGACGCGTGGACCGATCGCGGCTTAGGAGACGGCGCGTGGACCGATCGGGGCTTAGGAGACGGCGCGTGAAGAGATCGGGGCTCAGGAGACGACGCGTCGATCGATTGGGTCTCAGGAGGCGGCGCGTGGACCCATTGGGGCTCGGAGACGACGTGTGGAACGATCGGGGCGCAGGAGCCGGGGCCTGGACCGATCGTGGCTCGGAGACGGCGCGAGGAGGCATCTGTGCTTAGAAGACGACGCGTGGACCAATTGGGTCTCAGGAAACAGGGCGTGAACCGATCGGGGCTTAGGAGACGAAGCGTGGAACGATCGGTGCTCGCAGACGACGCGTGTACCAATCGGGGCTTAGGGAACGACGCGTTGACCGATCGGGGCTCGGAGATAGTCTGTGGATGTATCGGGGCTCGGAGATGGTGCGTGGACGTATCGGGGCTTAGGGAACGACGCGAGGACCGATCGGGGCTCAGGAGACGGCGCCTGGACCGATCGTGGCTCGGAGACGGCGCGTGGACCTATCGCGGCTCGGAGACGGCGCGTGGACCTATCGCGGCTCGGTGACGGCGCGTGGACCGATCGGGGCTTAGGAGAAGACGCGGGGACCGATCGGGGCTCAGAAGACGTCGCGGGGACCGGTCGGGGCTTAGGAGACTCGCGTGGATCTATCGGGGCTGCGGGGGCCGCGCTTGGACCGATCGGGGATCAGGAGACAGTGCGTGGACCGATCGGGGCTCGGAGACGGCGCGAGGGCTGATCGGGGCTTAGGAGACGACGCGTGGACCGATGGGAGCATAGGAGACGACGCATGGACCGATCGGGGCTTCGGAGACGACGCGTGGACCGATCGGGGCTTAGGAGACGACGCGTGGATCGATCGCGGCTTAGGAGAAGACGCGTGGACCGATCGGGGCTTAGTAGACGACGCGTCGACCGTTCGGGGCTCAGGAAGCGGAGCGTGGACCGATCGTGGCTCGGAGACGGCGCGTGGAGGCATCGGGGCTTAGAAGACGATGCGTGAACCGATCGGGGCTTAGGAGACGACGTGTGGACCGATCGGGGCTTACGAGACGATGCGTGGACCGATCGGGGCTCACGACACGGCGCGTGTAGCGATCGGGGCTCAGGAGACGACGCGTGTATCGATCGGAGCTCACGAGACGACGCGTCGACCGATCGGGGCTCAGGAAGCGGCGCGCGGAACCATCGGGGCTCGGAGACAATGCGTGAACCGATCGTGCTCGGAGACGGCGGATGAACCGATCGGGGCTGAGGAGACGGGGCGTGGACCGATCGGGGCTGAGGAGACGGCGCGTCGACCGATCGGGGCTTAGGACCCGACGCGTGGACCGATCGGGCCTCAGGAAACGGGGCCTGCGCCGATCGGGGCTTAGGATACGACGCGTGGACCGATCGGGGCTCGAAGACGGTGCTTGGACGTATCGGATATCAGTAGACGGCGCGTGGACCGACCGGGGCTCGGAGACGACGTGTGAAACGATCGGGGCGCAGGAGACGGTGCGTGGACCGATCGTGGCTCGGAGACGGCGCGTGTACCGATCGGGGCTTAGGGAACGACGCGTGGACGGATCGGGGCTCAGGAGACGGCGCGTGGACCGTTCGGGGCTTAGGAGACTCGCGTGTATCTATCGGGGTGCCGGAGGCGGCGCGTGGACCGATCGCGGATCAGGAGACGATGCGTGGACTGATCGGGGCTCAGGAGACGGCGCGTGGACTGATAGGGGCTTAGGAGACGACCCGTGAACCGATCGGGGCTCAGGAGACGGCGCGTGGACCGGTCGGGGCTTAGGAGACGAAGCGTGGAACGATCGGGGCTCGCAGACGACGCGTGTACCGATCGGGGCTTAGGGAACGACGCGTGGACCGATCGGGGCTCAGGAGACGGCGCGTGGACTGATAGGGGCTTAGGAGACGGCGCGTGAACCGATCGGCGCTCGGAGACGGCGCGTGGACCGATCGAAGCTTAGGAGACGACGCGTGGACCATCTGGGGCTCGGAGACGGCGCGTGGAGGCATCGGGGCTAAAAAGACGATGCGTGGACCGATCGGGGCTTCGGAGACGACGCGTGGACCGATCGGGGCTTAGGAGACGACGCGTGGACCGATCGCGGCTTAGGAGAGGGCGCGTGAACCGATCGGGGCTTAGGAGACGGCGCGTGGAGCGATCGGGGCTCAGGAGACGATGTGTGTATCGATCGGGGCTCAGGAGACGACGCGTCGATCGATCGGGTCTCAGGAGCCGGCGCGTGGACCCATCGGGGCTCGGAGACGACGTGTGGACCGATCGGGGCTCAGGAGACGGCGGGTGGACCGAACGGGAGTTAGGAGACTCGAGTGGACCTATCGAGGCTGCGAAGGCGGCGCTTGGACCGATCGGGGATCAGGAGACGGTGCGCAGCCCGATCGGGGCTCGGAGACGGCGTGTAAACCGATCGGGGCTCAGGAAAGAGCGCGAGGACCGATTGGGGATCAGGAGACCGCACGTGGATGGATCAGGGCTTAGGGAACGACGCGTGAACCGATCGGGGCTTATGAGACGACGCGTGGACCGATCGGAGCTACGGAGGCGGCGCGTGGACCCATCGGGGCTCAGAGACGGCGCGTGGACCGATCGGGGCTTAGGAGACGACGCGTGGACCGATCGCGGCTTAGGAGACAGCGCGTGGATGGATCGGGGCTTAGGGAACGACGCGTGGACCGATCGGGGCTCGAAGACGGCGCATGGACCAATCGGGGCTTAGCGGACAAGGCGTAGACCGATCGGGGCTCGGAGACGGCGCGTGGACCCATCAGGGCTCGGAGACGGCACGTGGACCGATCGGGGCTCAGGGGACGACGCGTAGACCGATCGGGGCTCGGAGGCGGCGCGTGGATCGATAGGGGCTGAGTAGACGGCGCGTCGACCGGGCGGGGCTTAGGAGACAAGGCGTGGACGGATTGGGGCTCAGGAGACGGGGCGTGGATCGGTCGGGGCTTAGGAGACTCGCGTGTATCTATCGGGTGCCGGAGGCGGCGCGTGGACCGATCGCGGATCAGGAGACGGTGCGTGGACCGATCGGGGCTTAGGAGATGACGCGTGGACCGACCGGGTCTTAGCAGACGACGCGTGGACCGATCGGGGCTCAGGAGACAGTGCATGGGCCGATTGGGGATCGGGACACGGCGCGTGGATGGATGGGGGCTTAGGGAACGACGCTTGGACCGATCGGGGCTCAGGAGATGGCGCGTGGACCGATAGGGGCTTAGGAGAAGACCCGTGAACCGATCGGGGCTCAGGAGACGGCGCGTGGACCGGTCGGGGCTTAGGAGACTCGCGTGGATCTATCGAGGTTCGGAGACGGTGCGTGGACGTATCGGGGATCAGGAGACGGCGCGTGGACCGACCGGGGCTCAGGAGACGGCGCGTGAACCGATCGGCGCTCGGAGACGGCGCGTGGACCGATCGGAGCTTAGGAGACGACGCGTGGACCATCCGGGGCTCGGAGATGGCACGTGGAGCGATCGGGGCTCGGAGACGGCGCGTGGACCCATCAAGGCTCGGAGACGGCACGTGGACCGATCGGGGCTCAGGGGAGGACGCGTAGACCGATCAGGGCTTAGGAAGCGGCGCCTGGACCCATCGCGGCTCGGCGACGGCGCGAGGAGGCATCTGGGCTTAGAAGACGACGCGTGGACCGATCGGGGCTCAGGAAACGGCCCGTGGAGCAATCGGGGCTTAGGAGACGGCACGTGGACTGATCGGGGCTCGGGAAGCGGCGCCTGAACCGATCGTGGCTCGGAGGCGGCGCGTGGAGGCATCGGGGCTTAGAAGACGACGCATGGACTGATCAGGTCTCAGGAAACGGCGCGTGGACCGATTGGAGCTCGGACACTGCGCGTGGACGTATCGGGGCTCAGGAGACGGCGCGTAGACCGACCGGGGCTAAGGAGGCCGTGCGTGGACCGCTCGAGGCTTAGGAGCCGACGCGTGGACCGATCGGGGCTCAGGAGACGGCGCGTGGACCGATCGGGGCTCGGAGACGGCGCGTGGAACGATCGGCGCTCGGAGATGGCGCGTGGATCAATCGGGGCTTAGGAGACGGCGCGTGGACCGATCGGGGCTCGGAGATGGCGCGTGGAACGATCGGAGCACAGGAGACGGCGCGTGGAGACATCGGGGCTTTGAAGACGACGCGTGGACCGAATTCTGCTCAGAAAACGGCGACTGGAGCGTTCCACGCGCCGTATCCTGAGCCCCAATCGGTCCACACGCTGTCTCGTGAGCCCCGATAGGTACATGCGTCGTCTCCTATGCCCCGATCGGTCCACGTGTCGTCTCCTAAGCCCCGATCAGTCCACGCGCCGTCTCCGAGCCCCGAACGGTTCACTCACCGTCTCCTGATCCCAATCGGTCCGCTCGGCGCCTCCGGAGCCCTAATCGATCCACGCGTCGTCTCCTGAGCCCCGATCGCGCCACACACCGTTTCCTGAGCCCCGATCGGTCCACGCATCGTCTTCAAAGCCCCGATGCCTCCACGCGCCGTCTCCGAGCCACGATCGGTCCGTGCGCCGCTTCCAGAACCCCGATCGGTCCACGCGTCATCTCTTGATCTCCGATCGGTCCACGCACCGTCTCCTAAGCCCCGTTCGGTCCATGCGCCGTCTCCGAGCGCCGATCGGTTGACGCGCCGTCTCCTGAGTCCCGATCGTTCCACGCGCCGTCTCCGAGCCCCGATCGGTCCACGCGCCGTCTCCTAAGCCCCGTTCGGTCCAAGCGCCTTCTCCTAAACCGCGGTCGGCCCACCCGCCGTCTCCGCGCCCCGATCGGTCCACGCATCGTCTCCTAAGCCCCGATCGGTCCACACGCCGTCTCTTGAGCCCCGATCGGTCCACGCGAGTCTCCTGAGCCCCGGTCGGTTCGCGCGCCGTCATCTGAGCCCCGATCGGTCCACGCGTCGTCTTCTAAGCCCAGATGCCTACTTGCGCCGTCTCCCAACCACGATCGGTGCAGGCGCCGCTTCCTGAGCCCCGATCGGTCCACGCGTTTTCTCCTAAGCCCCGATCAGTCCACGCGTCGTCTCCTCAGCCCTGATCCGTCGACGCGTCGTCTCCTGAGCCACGATCGTTCCACGCGCCGTCTCCGAGCGCCGATCCGTCCACGCGCCGTCTTCTGAGCCCCGATCGGTCCACGCATCGTCTCCTAAGCCCCGGACGTTCCCCCGCCGTTTCCGAGCCCCGATCGGTCCACGCATCGTCTGCTAAGCCCCGGACGGTCCACCCGCCGTTTCCGAGCCCCGATCGCTCCACGCGCGGTCTCCTGAGCTTTGATCGGTCCACGCTTCGTCTCCTAAGCCGCGATCGCACCACGCGCCGTCTCCTGAGCCCGATCGGTCCACGCATCGTCTCCTATGCCCTGATCGGTGAACGCGCCGTCTCCGCGCCGGGATCGGTCCACGCGTCGTCTCCTAAGCCCCGGTCGGTTCACGCGCCGGCTCCGAGCCCGATCGGTCCAAGCATCGACTCCTAAGCCCCGATCGGTTAACGTGCCGTCACCGAGCCCCGATCGGTCCACGCGCCGTCTCCTGAGCCCCGGTCGGTTCACGCGCCGTCTCCGAGCCCCGATCGATCCACGCGTGGTCTTGTAAACCCAGATGTCTCCTCGCATCGTCTCCTAAGCCCCGATCGGTTAACTCGCCGTCTCCGAGCCCCGATCGGTCCACGCGCCGTCGCCGAACCCCAATTGGTCCACGCGCAACCGTTTGAGCCCCAGTCGTTTCACGCGCCGTCTCCTGAACCCCCATCGGTCCACGCGTCGTTCCCTAAGCCCCGATCCATCCACTCATCGTCTCCTAAGCCCCAATCGGTTAACTCGCCGTCTCCTGAGCCCCGATCGTTCCACACGCCGTCTCCGAGACCCCATCGGACCCTGCGCCTTCTCCTGAGCCCCAATCGGTCCACTCGCTGTCTCCTGAGCCCCGATCGGTCGACGCGTCGTCTCCTGAGCCCCGATCGGTCCACGTGCCGTCTCCGAGCCCCGATTGGTCCACGCACCGTATCCTGATCCCCATCGGTCCACGCGGCGCCTCCGGAGCCCCGATCGATCCACGCGAGGCTTCTGAGCCCCGGTCGGTCCGCGCGCCGTCTCCTGAGCCCCGATCGGTCGACGCGTCGTCTCCTGAGCCCCGATCGGTCCACGCGCCTTCTCCTAAGCCCCGATCGGTTCACGCGCCGTCTCCTGAGCCCCGAGCGGTCCGCGCATCGGTTCCTGAGCCCCGATCGGTCCACACGTCGTCTCCTAAGTCCGGATCGGTCGATGCGTCGTCTCGTAAGCCCCGATCGGTCGACGCGTCGTCTCCTGAGCCCCGATCGATCCACGCGTCGTCTCCTGACCCTGATCGCACCACAGGCCGTTTCCTGATCCCGAGCGGTCCACGCATCGTCTCCGAGCACCGATAGGTCCACTCGCCGTTTTCTGAGCACCGGTCGGTCCACGCGTCGTCTTCAAAGCCCCGATGCCTCCACGCGCCGTCTCCGAGCCACGATCGGTCCGTGCGCCGCTTCCTGAGCCCCGATCGGTCCACGCGCCTTCTCCTAAGCCCCGATCGGTCCACGCGCCGTCTCTGAGCCCCGATCGGTCTACGCGTCGTCTCGTAAGCCCCGGTCGATCGACGCGTCGTATCCTGAGCCCTGATCGATCCACGCGTCGTCTCCTGACCCTGATCGCTCCACGGGCCGTTTCCTGAGCCCCGAGAGGTCCACGCATCGGCTCCGAGCACCGATAAGTCCACTCGCCGTTTTCTCAGCACCGTTCGATCCACGCGTCGTCTTCAAAGCCCCGATGTCTTCACGCGCCGTCTCCGAGCCACGATCGGTCCGTGCGCCGCTTCCTGAGCCCCGATCGGTCTACGCGTCGTCCCCTAAGCCCCGATTGGTCCACGCGCCGTCTCCGAGCAACGATCGGTCCACGCGTCATCTCCTAAGCCCAATCGGTCCACGCATCGTTCCCTAAGCCCCGGTCCATCCACGCGCCGTCTCCTTATCCCCAATCGGTCCACACGCTGTCTCCGGAGCCCCGGTACGTCCACACGCCGTCTCCGAGCCCCGATCGGTCCACGCGCCGCCTCGTGAGCCCCGAACGGTCCACGCGAATCTCCTAAGCCCCGATCGGTCCACGCGCCGTCTCCTAAGCCCCGACCGGTCCACCCGCCGTTCCCTAAGCCCAGAACCATGCCCGCACCGTCTCCTGAGCCCCGATCGCTCCACGCGCCGTCTCCTGAGCGCCGATCGGCCCACGTACCGTCTCCTGATCCCCGATACGTCCACGCACCGTCTCCGAGCACCGAGCGGTCCACGCGTCGCCTTCTAAGCCCAGATGCCTCCTCGTGCCGTCTCCGAGTCACGATCGGTCCAGGCGCCGCTTCATGAGCCCCGATCGGTCCACGCGCCGTCTCCTAAGCCCCGACCGGTCCACCCGCCGTTCCCTAAGCCCAGATCCGTCCACGCGCCGTCTCCCCGCCCCGATCGGTCCACGCACCATCACCTGATCCCCGATCGGTCCAAGCGCCGCCTCCTGAGCCCCAATCGGTCAACGCGTCGTCTCCTATGCCCCGATCGGTCCACGTGCCGTCTCCTAAGCCCCGATCGGTCCACACATCGTCTCCTAAGGCCCAATCGGTCCACGCGTCGTCTCCTAAGCCCCGATCCGTCGCCGCGTCGTCTCCTGAGCCCCGATCAATTGACGCGTCTTCTCCTGAGCCCCGATCGCTCCTCGCGCCATCTCCTGAGCCCCGCTCGGTCCATGCGTCGTCTTCTTAGCCCCCATGCCTCCACGCGCCGTCTCCGAGCCACGATATGTCCAGGCGCCGCTTCCTGAGCCCCGATCGATCCACGCGCCGTCTCGTAAGCCACAATCGGTCCACGCGCCGTCTCCGAGCGCCGATCATTTCACGCGCCGTCTCCTGAGCCCCGATCGTTCCACGCGCCGTCTCCGAGCCCCGATCGGTCCACGCGCCGTCTCCTGAGCCCCGATCGGTTCACGCATCGTCTCCTAAGCCCCGATACGTCCACACGCCGTATCTGAGCCCCGATCGGTCCGCGTGACGCATTCTAAGCCACGGTCCGTCCACGCGCCGTCTCCGAGCCCCGATGGGTCCACGCGCCGCCTCATAAGCCCCGATCGGTCGACGCGTCGTCTCCTAAGCCCCGGTCGGTCCACGCGCCGTCGCTGAACCCCAATTGGTCCACGCGCCACCTCCTGAGCCCCAGTCGGTCCACGCGCTGTCTCCGAGCACCGATCGGTCCACGCATCGTTTCCTAAGCCCCGCTCTGTTAACGCGTCGTCTCCTGAGCCCCAATCGGTCCACGCGCCGTCTCCTGAGCTCCGGTCGTTCCACGCGCCGTCTTCGAGCCCCGATCGGTCCACGCGCCGTCTCCTGAGCCCCAATCGGCCCATACGCTGTCTCGTGAGCCCCGATAGGTCCACGCGTCGTCACCTAAGCCCCGATCGGTCCACGCTCCGTCTCCTGAGCCCGGATCGTTCCACGCGTCGTCTCCTGAGCCACGATCAATTTACGCGTTTTCTCCTGAGCCCGATCGCTCCTCGCGCCGTCTCCTGAGCCCCGATCGGTCCACGCGTCGTCTCCGAGCTCCGATCGGTCCACACGCCGTTTCCTGAGCCCCGATCGGTCCATGCGTCGTCTTCTTAGCCCCGATGCCTCCACGCGCCGTCTCCGAGCCACGATCGGTCCAGGCGCCGCTTCCTGAGCCCCGATCGGTCCACACGCCGTCTCGAAAGCCCCAATCGGTCTACGCGCCGTCTCAGAGCGCCGATCATTTCACGCGCCGTCTCCTGAGCCCCGATCATTCCACGCCCCGTCTCCGAGCCCCGATCGGTCCACGCGCCGTCTCCTAAGCCCCTATCGGTCCACGCGCCGTCTCCGAGCGCCGATCGGTCCACGTGCCGCATTCTAAGCAACGGTCCATCCACGCGCCGTCTCCGAGCCCCGCCCGATCCACGCGTCGTCTCCTAAGCCTCGATCGGTCCACGCGCCGTCTCCGAGTCCGATCGTTCCACGCGCTGCCTCTTAAGCCCCGATCGATCCAGGCTTCGTCTCCTAAGCCCCGACCGGTCCACGCGTCGTGTCCTGAGCCCCGGTCGGTTCACGCGCCGTCTCCGAGCCCGATCGGTCCACGCATCGTCTCCTAAGCCCCTATCGGTTAACGCGCCGTCTCCGAGCCGCGATCGGTCCATGCGCCGTCTCCTGAACCCCGATACGTCCACGCGCAGTCGCCGAGCTCCGATCGGTCCGCGCGCCGTCTCCTGAGCCCCGATCGCTCGACGCGTCGTTTCCTGAGCCCCGATCGATCCACGCGTCATCTCCTGAGCCCCAATCGCTCCACGCGCCTATTTCTGATCCCCGATCAATTGACGCGTCTTCTCCTGAGCCCCGATCGCTCCACGCGCCGTCTCCGAGCCCCGATCGGTCCACGCGCCGTCTCCTGAGCCCGGATCGGTCCACGCGCCGTCGCCGAACCCCAATTGGTCCACGCACAACCGACTGAGCCCCGGTTGGTCCACGCGCTGTCTCCGAGCCCCGATCGGTCCACGCGTCGTATCTGAACCCCGATCGGTCCACGCGCCGTCGCCGAGCTATGATCGGTCCACGCGCGGCCGCCTGAGCCCCAATCGGTCCACGCGCCGTCTCCTAAGCCCCGACCGATCCACGCGCCGTCTCCGAGCGCCGATCGGTCCGCGTGCCGCATTCTAAGCAACGGTCCATCCACGCGCCGTCTCCGAGCCCCGCTCGATCCACGCGTCGTCTCTTAAGCCTCGATCGGTCCAGGCGCCGTCTCCGAGTCCGATCGTTCCACGCGCTGCCTCTTAAGCCCCGATCGATCCAGGCTTCGTCTCCTAAGCCCCGACCGGTCCACGCGTCGTCTCCTGAGCCCCGGTCGGTTCACGCGCCGTCTCCGAGCCCGATCGGTCCACGCATCGTCTCCTAAGCCCCTATCGGTTAACGCGCCGTCTCCGAGCCGCGATCGGTCCATGCGCCGTCTCCTGAACCCCGATACGTCCACGCGCAGTCGCCGAGCTCCGATCGGTCCACGCGCCGTCGCCGAGTCTCGATCGGTCCACGCGCGGCCTCCTGAGCCCCGGTCGGTTCACGCGCCGTCTCCGAGCCCCGATTGATCCACGCGTCGTCTTCTAAGCCCAGATGCCTCCTCGCGCCGTCTCCGAGCCCCGATCGATCCACGCGTCGTCTCCTGATCCCCGATCCGTAAACGCGTCGTCTCCTGAGCCCCAATCGGCCCACACGCAGTCTCGTGAGCCCCGATAGGTACACGCGCCGTCGCCGAACCCCAATTGGTCCACGCCCAACCGCCTGAGCCCCGGTTGGTCCACGCGCTGTCTCCGAGCCCCGATCGGTCCACGCGTCGCATCCGAACCCTGATCGGTCCACGCGCCGTCGCCGAGCCATGATCGGTCCACGCGCGGCCTCCTGAGCCCCGATCGGTCCACCGCCGTCGACGAGCTGCGATCGGTCCACGCGCGGCCTCCTGAGCCCCGGTTGGTTCACGCGCCGTATCCGAGCCCCCATCGGTCCACGCGTCGTCTCCGAGCGCCGATCGGTCCACGCGCCGTCGCCGAGCCATGATCGGTCCACGCGGGGCTCCTGAGCCCCGGTCGGTCCGCGCGCCGTCTCCTGAGCCCCGATCGGTCGACGCGTCGTTTCCTGAGCCCCGATCGATCCACGCGTCATCTCCTGAGCCCCAATCGCTCCACGCGCCTATTTCTGATCCCCGATCAATTGACGCGTCTTCTCCTGAGCCCCGATCGCTCCACGCGCCGTCTCCGAGCCCCGATCGGTCCACGCGCCGTCTCCTGAGCCCGGATCGGTCCACGCGTCGTCGCCGAACCCCAATTGGTCCACGCGCAACCGCCTGAGCCCCGGTTGGTCCACGCGCTGTCTCCGAGCCCCGATCGATCCAGGCTTCGTCTCCTAAGCCCCGACCGGTCAACGCGTCGTCTCCTGAGCCCTGATCGGTTCACGCGCCGTCTCCGAGCCCGATCGGTCCACGCATCGTCTCCTAAGCCCCTATCGGTTAACGCGCGGTCTCCGAGCCGCGATCGGTCCATGCGCCGTCTCCTGAACCCCGATACGTCCACGCGCAGTCGCCGAGCCCCGATCGGTCCACGCGCCGTCGCCGAGTCTCGATCGGTCCACGCGCGGCCCCCTGAGCCCCGGTCGGTTCACGCGCCGTCTCCGAGCCCCGATCGATCCACGCGTCGTCTTCTAAGCCCAGATGCCTCCTCGCGCCGTCTCCGAGCCCCGATCGATCCACGCGTCGTCTCCAAGCCCCGATAGGTCCACGCTCCGTCTCCTGAGCCCGGATCGTTCCACGCGTCGTCTCCTGATCCCCGATCCGTAAACGCGTCGTCTCCTGAGCCCCAATCGGCCCACACGCAGTCTCGTGAGCCCCGATAGGTACACGCGCCGTCGCCGAACCCCAATTGGTCCACGCGCCGTCGCCGAGCCATGATCGGTCCACGCGCGGCCTCCTGAGCCCCGATCGGTCCACCGCCGTCGACGAGCTGCGATCGGTCCGCGCGCGGCATTCTGAGCCCCGGTTGGTTCACGCGCCGTATCCGAGCCCCCATCGGTCCACGCGTCGTCTCCGAGCGCCGATCGGTCCACGCGCCGTCGCCGAGCCATGATCGGTCCACGCGGGGCTCCTGAGCCCCGGCCGGTCTGCGCGCCGTCTCCTAAGCCCCGAACGGTCGACGCGTCGTCTCCTGAGCCCCGATCGATCGACGCGTCGTCTCCTGAGCCCCGATCGCTCCACGAGCCGTTTTCTGATCACCGTTCGGTCCACGCGTCGTCTTCAAAGCCCCGATGCCTTCACGCGCCGTCTCCGAGCCACGATCGGTCCGTGCGCCGCTTCCAGAGCCCTATCAGTCCAGGCGTCCTCTCCTGATCTCCGATCGGTCCACGCGCCGTCTCCTAAGCCCCGATCGGTGCACGCGCCGTCTCCGAGCGCCGATCGGTTCACGCGGCGTCTCCTGAGCCCCGATCATTCCAAGCGATGTCTCCGAGCCCCGATCGGTCCACGCGCCGTCTCTTAAGCCCCGATCGGTCCACGCGCCGTCTCCGAGCGCCGATCGGTTCACGCGCCGTCTCCTGTGCTCCGATCGGTCCACGCGCCGTCTCCTGAGCCCCGATACGTCCACGCACAGTCGCCGAGCCCCGATCGGTCCACGCGCGGTCTCCTGAGCCCCGATCGTTCCACGCGCCGTCTCCGAGCCCAATCGGTCCACGCATCGTCTCCTAAGCCCCTATCGGTTAACGCGCCGTCTCCGAGCCCCGATCGGTCCATGCGCGGTCTCCTGAACCCCGATCCGTCCACGCGCAGTCGCCGAGCCCCGATCGGTGAACGCGCCGACGCCAAGCCTCGATCGGTCCACGCGCGGCCTCCTGAGCCCCTGTCGGTTCACGCGCCATCTCCGAGCCCAGATCGATCCACGCGTCGTCTTCTAAGCCCAGATGCCTCCTCGCGTCGTCTCCGAGCCCCGATCGGTCCACGCGTCGTCTCCGAGTCCCGATCGGCCCACGCGCCGTCGCCGCGCCACGATCGGTCCACGCGCGGCCTCCTGAGGCCCGGTCAGTTCACGCGCCGTATCCCATCCCCAATCGGTCCACGCGCCGTCTCCTAAGCCCCAATCTGTCCACGACCCGTCTCCGGGCCCCGATCGGTGCACTCGCCGTCTCCTAAGCCCCGATCAGTCCACGCGCCGTCTCCGAGCGCCGATTCGTTCACGCGCCGTCTCCTGAGCGTTGATCCGTCCACGCGCGGCGTAGAGCCGCGATCGGTCCACGCGCGGCCTCCTGAGCCCCAATCGGTCCACGCGTCGTCTCCTAAGCCCCGATCGGTCCACGCACCGTCTCCGGGCCCCGATCGGTCCACGCACCATCTCCTGCTGTCCAATCGGTCCACGCGCCGCCTCCGGAGCCCCGATCGATCCACGCTAGGCTCCTGAGCCCCGAACGGTCGACGCGTCGTCTCCTGAGCCCCGATCGATCGACGCGTCGTCTCCTGAGCCCCGATCGCTCCACGCGCCGTTTTCTGAGCACCGTTCGGTCCACGCGTCGTCTTCAAAGCCCCGATGCCTCCACGCGCCGTCTCCGAGCCACGATCGGTCCGTGCGCCGCTTCCAGAGCCCTATCAGTCCAGGCGTCTTCTCCTGATCTCCGATCGGTCCACGCGCCGTCTCCTAAGCCCCGATCGGTCCTCGCGCCGTCTCCGAGCGCTGATCAGTTCACGCGCCGTCTCCTGAGCCCCGATCATTCCACGCGATGTCTCCGAGCCCCGATCGGTCCACGCGCCGTCTCCTAAGCCCCGATCGGTCCAGGCGTCGTCGCCTAAGCCCCGACCAGTCTACGCGCCGTCTCCTGAGCCCCGATCGCTCCACGCGCCGTCTCCCAGCCCCGATCGGTCCACGCGCCGCCTCCTGAGCCCCGATCGGACGACGCGTCGTCTCCTGAGCCCGGATCGGTCCACCCGTCGTCCTCGAATCCCCGATCCGCACACGCGTCGTCTCCGAGCCTCGATCGGTCCACGCGTCGTCTCCTAAGCCCCGACCGGTCCACGCACCGTCTCCTGAGCCCCGATGGGTCCACGCGCCGTCTCCTAACCCGCGATCCGTCCACGGAGCGTTTCCTGATCCCCGATCGCTCCTCGCGCCGTCTCCTGAGCCCCGATCGCTACACGCGCCGTCTCCGAGCCCCGATCGGTCCACGCGCCGTCTCCTGAGCCTGGATCGGTCCACGCGCCGTCGCCGAACCCCAATTGGTCCACGCGCAACCGCCTGAGCCCCAGTCGGTCCACGCGCTGTCCCCGAGCCCCAATTGGTCCACGCGCCGTCTCCTAAGCCCCGATCGGTCCAAGCGCCTTCTCCTAAGCCCCGATCGGTCCACGCGCCGTCTCCGAGCGCCGATCGGTTCACGCGCCGTCACCTGAGCCCCGATCGTTCCAAGCGCCGTCTCCGACCCCCGATCGGTCCACGCGCCGTCTCCTGAGGCCGGATCGTTCCACGCGTCGTCCCCGAATCCCTGATCCGTACACGCGTCGTCTCCGAGCCCCGATCATTCCACGCGCCGTCTCGGAGCCCCGATCGTTCCACGCGCCTTCTCCTAAGCCCCGATCGTTCCACGCGCAGTGTCCGAGCGCCGATCGATCCACGCGTCGTCTCCTGAGCCCCAACCGCTCCACACGCCGTTTCCTGAGCCCCGATCGGTCCACGCATCGTCTCCGAGCACCGATCGGTCCACGCGCCGTTTTCTGAGCACCGTTCGGTCCACGCGTCGTCTTCAAAGCCCCGATGCCTCCACGCGCCGTCTCCGAGCCCCGATTGCTCCTCGCGCCGTCTCCTGAGCCCCGCTCGATCCATGCGTCGTCTTCATAGCCCCGATGACTCCACGCGCCGTTTCCGAGCCACGATCGGTCCAGGCGCCGCTTCCTGAGCCCCGATCGGTCCACGCGCCGTCGCGTAAGCCCCAATCGGTCTACGCGCCGTCTCAGAGCGCCGATCATTTCACGCGCCGTCTCCTGAGCCCCGATCATTCCACGCCCCGCCACCGAGCCCCGATCGGTCCACGCGCCGTCTCCGAGCGCCGATCGGTTCACGCGCCGTCTCCTGAGCCCCGATCGTTCCACGCGCCGTCTCCGAGCCCCGATTGGTCCACGCGCCGTCTCATAAGCCCCGATCGGACCACGCGCCTTCTCCTCAGCCCCGATCGGTCCACGCGCCGTCTCCGAGCGCCTATTAGTTCACGCGCCGTCTCCTGAACCCCGATCGCTCGACGCGCCGTCTCGGAGCGCCGATTGGTTCACGCGCCGTCTCCTGAGCCCCGATCGCTCCACGCCCCGTCTCCGAGCCCCGATCGTTCCACGCGCCGTCTCCGAGCCCCGATCGGTCCACGCATCGTCTCCTAAGCCCCGCTCGGTTAATGCGTCGTTTCCCAGCCCCGATCGGTCTACGCGCCGTCTCCTGAGCCCGGATCGGTCCACGCCTCGTCCCCTAATTCCCGATCCGAACACGCGTCGTCTCCGAGCCTCGATCGGTCCACGCGCCGTCGCCGAGCCCCGATCGGTCCACGCGCGGCCTCCTAAGCCCCGGTCGGTCCACGCGCCGTCTCCGAGCCCCGATCGGTCCATGCGTCGTCTTTTAAGCCCCGATACCTCCACGCGCCGTCTCCGAGCCACGATTGGTCCAGGCGACGCTTCCTGAGCCTCGATCGGTCCACGCGTCGTCTCCTAAGCCCCGATCGGTCCACGCGCCGTCTCCTAAGCCCCGATTAATCCACGCGCCGTCTCCGAGGGCCGATCGGTTCACGCGCCGTCTCCTGTGCTCCGATCGGTCCACGCGCCGTCTCCTGAGCCCCGATACGTCCACGCGCAGTCGCCGAGCCCCGATCGGTCCACGCGCGGTCTCCTGAGCCCCGATCGTTCCACGCGCCGTCTCCGAGCCCAATCGGTCCACGCATCGTCTCCTAAGCCCCTATCGGTTAACGCGCCGTCTCCGAGCCCCGATCGGTCCATGCGCGGTCTCCCGAACCCCGATCCGTCCACGCGCAGTCGCCGAGCCCCGATCGGTGAACGCGCCGACGCCAAGCCTCGATCGGTCCACGCGCGGCCTCCTGAGCCCCTGTCGGTTCACGCGCCATCTCCGAGCCCAGATCGATCCACGCGTCGTCTTCTAAGCCCAGATGCCTCCTCGCGTCGTCTCCGAGCCCCGATCGGTCCACGCGTCGTCTCCGAGCCCCGATCGGCCCACGCGCCGTCGCCGCGCCACGATCGGTCCACGCGCGGCCTCCTGAGGCCCGGTCAGTTCACGCGCCGTATCCCATCCCCAATCGGTCCACGTGCCGTCTCCTAAGCCCCAATCTGTCCACGACCCGTCTCCGGGCCCCGATCGGTGCACTCGCCGTCTCCTAAGCCCCGATCAGTCCACGCGCCGTCTCCGAGCGCCGATTCGTTCACGCGCCGTCTCCTGAGCGTTGATCCGTCCACGCGCGGCGTCGAGCCGCGATCGGTCCACGCGCGGCCTCCTGAGCCCCAATCGGTCCACGCGTCGTCTCCTAAGCCCCGATCGGTCCACGCACCGTCTCCGGGCCCCGATCGGTCCACGCACCATCTCCTGCTCTCCAATCGGTCCACGCGCCGCCTCCGGAGCCCCGATCGATCCACGCTAGGCTCCTGAGCCCCGAACGGTCGACGCGTCGTCTCCTGAGCCCCGATCGATCGACGCGTCGTCTCCTGAGCCCCGATCGCTCCACGCGCCGTTTTCTGAGCACCGTTCGGTCCACGCGTCGTCTTCAAAGCCCCGATGCCTCCACGCGCCGTCTCCGAGCCACGATCGGTCCGTGCGCCGCTTCCAGAGCCCTATCAGTCCAGGCGTCTTCTCCTGATCTCCGATCGGTCCACGCGCCGTCTCCTAAGCCCCGATCGGTCCTCGCGCCGTCTCCGAGCGCTGATCAGTTCACGCGCCGTCTCCTGAGCCCCGATCATTCCACGCGATGTCTCCGAGCCCCGATCGGTCCACGCGCCGTCTCCTAAGCCCCGATCGGTCCAGGCGTCGTCGCCTAAGCCCCGACCAGTCTACGCGCCGTCTCCTGAGTCCCGATCGGTCCACGCGCCGTCTCCTAAGCCCCGATCTGTCCACCGGCCGTCTCCGAGCCGCGATCGGTAAAGCCGCCGTCACCAAGCCCCGATCCGTACACGCGTCGTCTCCGAGCCCCGATGGGTCCACGCGCCTTCGCCGAGCCTCGATCGGTCCACGCGCGGCCTCCTGAGCCCCGGTCGGTTCACACGCCGTCTCCATGCCGCGATCGGTCCACGCAACGTCTCCTAAGCCCCGATCGGTTAACGCGCCGTCTCCGAGCCGCGATCGGTCCACGCGCCGTCGCCGAACCCCAATTGGTCCACCCGCAACCGCCTGAGCCCCAGTCGGTCCACGCGTCATCTCCGAGCTCCAATCGGTCCACGCGCCGCTTCCTGAGCCCCGATCGGTCCACGCGTTGTCTCCTAAGCCCCGTTCGGTCCACGCGCCGTCTCCTAAGCCCCGATCATTCCACGCGCCGTCTCCGAGCCCCGATCGGTCCACGCGCCGTTTCCTGAGCCCCGATCGGTCCACGCGTTGTCTCCTAAGCCCCGATCGGTCCACGCGCCGTCTCCTAAGCCCCGATCGTTCCACGCGCCGTCTCCGAGCCCCGATCAGTCCACGCGGCGTCTCCTAAGCCCCGATCCGTCGACGCGTCGTCTCCTGAGCCCCGATCGATCCACGGGTCTTCTCCTGAGTCCCGACCGCTCCACGCGTCGTCTCCGAGCTCCGATCGGTCCACGCGCCGTCTCCTTAGCCCCGATCTGCACACGGGCCGTCTCCGAGCTCCGATCGGTCCACGCGCCGTCTCCAAGCCTCGATCCGTACACGCGTCGTCTCCGAGCCCCGATCGGGCCACGCGCCATCGCCGAGCCCCGACCGGTCCACACCCCTTGTCCTGAGCCCCGATCGGCCGACGCGTCGTCTCATAAGCCCCGACCGGCTCACGCGGCGTCTCCTGTGCACCGATCGAATCACGTGCCGTCTCCTAAGCCCCGATCGGTCCACACATCGTCTCCTAAGCCCCTATCGGTCCACGCGCCATCTCCGAGCGCCGATCGGATCACGCGCCGTCTCCTGAGCCCCGATCGTTCCACGCGCCGTCTCCGAGCCCCGATCGGTCCACGCGCCGTCTCATAAGTCCCGATCGGACCACGCGCCTTCTCCTCAGCCACGATCGGTCCACGCGCCGTCTCCGAGCGCCGATTAGTTCACGCGCCGTCTCCTGCGCCCCGATCGCTCGACGCGCCGTCTCGGAGCGCCGATTGGTTCACGCGCCGTCTCCTGAGCCCCGATCGCTCCACGCGCCGTCTCCGAGGCCCGATCGGTCCACTCGCCGTCTCCTAAGCCCCGATCGGTCCACCCGTCGTTCCTCAAGCCCCGATCGGTCTACTCGCCGTCTCCTAAGCCCCGATCGGTCCACGCGCCTTCTCCTCATCCCCGATCGGTACACGCGCCGTCTCGGAGCGATGATTGGTTCACGCGCCGTCTCCGAGCCCCGATCGGTCCACGCACCATCTTCTGCTCCCCAATCGGTCCACGGGCCGCCTCCGGAGCCCCAATTGGTCCACGCGCAACCGCCTGAGTGAGCCCCAATCGGTCCACGCGTCGTCTCCTAAGCCCCGATCGGTTAACGCTCCGTCTCCGAGCGCCGAGCGGTCCACGCGTCGTCGCCGAACCCCAATTGGTCCACGCGCAACCGCCTGAGTCCCAGTCGGTCCACGCGCCGTCTCCGAGCGCCGATCGGTTCACGCGCCGTCACCCGAGCCCCGATCGTTCCACACGCCGTCTCCGAGCCCCGATCGGTCCACGCTTCGTCTCCTGAGCCCGGATCGTTCAACACGTCGTCTCCTGATCCCCGATCCGTAATCGCGTCGTCTCCGAGCCTCGATCGGTCCACACGCCGTGTCCGATCCCCGATCGGTCCGCGTACCGCATTCTGAGCCGCGGTCCGTCCACGCGCCGTCTCCGAGCACCGATCGGTCCACGAGCCGTCTCAGAGCGCCGATCATTTCACGCCCCGTCTCCTGAGCTCCGATCGTTCCACGCGCCGTCTCCGAGCCCCGATCGGTCCACGCGCCGTCTCCTGAGCCCCAATCGATCCACACGCTGTCTCGTGAGCCCCGATAGGTACACGCGTCGTCTCCTAAGCCCCGATCGGTTAACGCTCCGTCTCCGAGCGCCGAGCGGTCCACGCGTCGTCGCCGAACCCCAATTGGTCCACGCGCAACCGCCTGAGTCCCAATTGGTCCACGCGCAACCGCCTGAGTCCCAGTCGGTCCACGCGCCGTCTCCGAGCACCGATCGGTCCACGCGCCGTCTCCTGAGCCCCGATCGGTCCACGCGTCGTCTCCTAAGCCCCGATTGGTTCACGCGTCGTCTCCTACACCCCGATCGGTCCACGCGTCGTCTCCTAAGCCCCGATCGGTCCACGCACCGTCTCCGAGCCCCGATGGGTCCACGCACTGTCTCCTGATCCGCATGGGTCCACGTGGCGCCTCCGGGGCGCCGATCGATCCACGCGAGGATCCTGAGCCCCGATCGATCCACGCATCGTCTCCTAAGCCCCAATCGGTTAACGTGCCGACTCCGAGCCCCAATCGGTCCACGCGCCGTCTCCTGAAGCCCGATCGTTCCACGCGCCTTCTCCTGAGCCACGATCGGTCAGCGCCATCTCCGAGCGCCGATCGGTGCACGCGCCGTCGCACGAGCCGCGATCGGTCCACGCGCGGCCTCCTGAGCCCCGGTTGCTTCACGCGCCGTATCCGAGCCCCAATCGGTCCACGCACCGTCTCCTGAGCCTCGATCGGTCCACGCGCCGTCTCCTGAGCCCCAGTCGGTCCACGCGCTGTCTCCGAGCCCCGATCGGTCCACGCGTCGCCTCCGAGCCCCGATCGGTCCACGCGCCGTCTCCTGATCCCCGATCCGTAATCGCGTCGTCTCCGAGCCTCGATCGGTCCACACGCCGTTTCCGATCCCCGATCGGTCCGCGTACCGCATTCTGAGCCGAGGTCCGTCCACGTGCCGTCTCCGAGCACCGAGCGGTCCACGCGTCGTCGCCGAACCCCAATTGGTCCACGCGCAACCGGCTGAGTCCCAATTGGTCCACGCGCAACCGCCTGAGTCCCAGTCGGTCCACGCCCTGTCTCCGAGCCCCGATACGTCCACGCGCAGTCGCCGAGCCCCGATCGGTCCACGCGCCGTCGCCGAGGTATGATCGGTCCACGCGCGGCCTCCTGAGCCCCAATCGGTCCACGCGCCGTCTCCTAAGCCCCGATCGATCCACGCGCCGTCTCCGAGCGCCGATCGGTCCGCGTGCCGCATTCTAAGCAAGGGTCCATCCACGCGCCGTCTCCGAGCGCCGATCGGCCCGCGTGCCGCATTCTAAGCAACGGTCCATCCACGCGCCGTCTCCGAGCCCCGCTCGATCCACGCGTCGTCTCCTAAGCCTCGATCGGTCCACGCGCCGTCTCCGAGTCCGATCGTTCCACGCGCCGCCTCCTAAGCCCCGATCGATCCAGGCTTCGTCTCCTAGGCCCCGACCGGTCCACGCGTCGTCTCCTGAGCCCCGGGCGGTTCACGCGCCGTCTCCGAGCCCGATCGGTCCACGCATCGTCTCCTAAGCCCCAATCGGTTAACGCGCCGTCTCCGAGCCGCGATCGGTCCATGCGCCGTCTCCTGAACCCCGATACGTCCACGCGCCGTCTCCGAGCCCCAATCGGTCCACGCGCCGTCCCCTGAACCCCGATCGTTCCACGCGCCTTCTCCTAAGCCACGATCGGTCAGCGCCGTCTCCGAGCACCGATCGGTGCACGCGCCGTCGCACGAGCCGCGATCGGTCCACGCGCGGCCTCCTGAGCCCCGGTCGGTTCACGCGCCGTATCCGAGCCCCAATCGGTCCACGCGCCGTCTCCTGAGCCCCGATCGTTCCACGCGCCGTCTCCGAGCCCCGATCGTTCCACGCGGCGTCTCCTGAGCCCCAATCGGTCCACTCGCTGTGTCGTGAGCCCCGATAGGTACACGCGTCGTCTCCTACGCCCGATCGGTCCACGCGTCGTCTCCTGAGCCCCGATCGTTCCACGCGCCGTCTCCGAGCCGCGATCGGTCCACGCGCCGTCTCCTAAGCTCCAATCGGTCCACGCGCCGTCTCCTGAGCCCTGATACGTCGACGCGCAGTCCTGAGCCCCGATAGGTACACGCGTCGTCTCCTACATCCGATCGGTCCACGCGTCGTCTCCTAAGCCCCGATCGGTCCACGCGCCGTCTCCCAGCCCCGATGGGTCCACGCACTGTCTCCTGATCCCCATGGGTCCACGCGGCGCCTCCGGAGCCCCGATCGATCCACGCGAGGATCCTGAGCCCCAATCGATCCACGCATCGTCTCCTAAGCCCCGATCATTCCACGCGCCGTCTCCGAGCCCCGATCGGTCCACGCGCCGTCTCCTAAGCCCCGATCGGTCCACGTGCCGTCTCCTAAGCCCCGGTTGATCCACGCGCCGTCTCCCAGCGCCGATCGGTTCACGCGCCGTCTCCTGTGCTCCGATCGTTCCACGCGCCGTCTCCGAGCCCCGATCGATCCACGCGCCGTCTCCTGAGCCCCAATCGGTCCACGCGTCGGCTCCTAAGACCCGATCCATCGACTTGTCGTCTCCTGAGCCCCGATCGATCCACGCGCTGCCTCCTGAGCCCCGATCGCTCCACGCGCCGTTTCCTGATCCCCGATCGGTCCACACGCCGTCTCCGAGCCCCGATCGGGCCAGGCGTGGCCTCCTGAGCCGCGGTCGGTCCACGCGCAGTTTCCTGAGCCCCGATCGGTCCACGCGTCGTCTTCTAAGCCCAGATGCCTCCTTGCGCCGTCTCTCAACCACGATCGGTGCAGGCGTCGCTTCCTGAGCCCCGATCGGTCCACGCGTTTTCTCCTAAGCCCCGATCGGTCCACGCGTCGTCTCCTCAGCCCCGATCGGTCGACGCGTCGTCTCCTGAGCCCCGATCGATCCACGCGTCGTCTCCTCAGCCCCGATCGCTCCACGCGCCGTCTCCGAGCGCCGATCGTTCCACACGCCGCCTCCTAAGCCCCGATCGGTCCAGGCGTCGTTTCCTAAGCCCCGACCGGTCCAGGCGCCGCCTCCTGAGCCCCGATCGGTCCACGCACCATCTCCTAAGCCCCGATTGATCCACGCGCCGTCTCCGAGCGCCGATCGCTTCACGCGCCGTCTCCTGTGCTCCGATCGTTCCACGCGCCGTCTCTGAGCCCCGATCGTTCCACGCGCCGTCTCATGAGCCCCGATCGGTCCACGCGTCGGCTCTTAAGCCGCGATCGGTCCACGCGCGGCCTCCTTAGCCCCGGTCGGTCCACGCGCCGTCTCCTGAGCCCCGATCAATTGGCGCAGCTCCTCCTGAGCCCCGATCGCTTCTCGTGCCGCCTCCTGAGCCCCACTCCGTCGAGGCGTCGTCTCCGGAGCCCCGATCAATTGACGTGTCTTCTCCTGAGCCCCGATCGCTCCTCGCGCCGTCTCCTGAACCCCGATCGGTCCACGCGCCGTCTCCTAAGCCCCAATCGGTCCACGCGGCGGCTCCGAGCGCCGATCATTTAACGCGCCGTCTCCTGAGACCCGATCGTTCCACGCGCCGTCTCCGAGCCCCGATCGGTCCGCGTGCCGCATTCTAAGCCACGGTCCATCCACGCGCCGTTTCCTGAGCCCCGATCGGTCCACGCGTCGTCTTCTAAGCCCAGATGCCTCCTTGCGCCGTCTCCCAACCACGATCGGTGCAGGCGCCGCTTCCTGAGCCCCGATCGGTCCACGCGTTTTCTCCTAAGCCCCGATCGGTCCACGCGTCGTCTCCTCAGCCCCGATAGGTCGATGCGTCGTCTTCTTAACCCCGATGCCTCCACGCGCCGTCTCCGAGCCACGATCGGTCCACGCGCCGTCTCCTGAGCCCCGATCATTCAACGCGCCTTCTCCTAAGCCACGATCGGTCCACACGACGTCTCCGAGCCCCAGTCGGTCCGCGCGCTGTCTCCGAGCACCGATCGGTCTACGCGTCGTCTCCGAGCCCCGATCGGTCCACGCGCCGTCGCCGAGCCATGATCAGTCCACGCGCGGCCTCCTGAGCCCCGATCGGTCCACGCGCCGTCGCCGAGCCGCGATCGGTCCACGCGCGGCCTCCTGAGCCCCGGTCGGTTCACGCGTCGTATCCGAGCCCCAATCGGTCCACGCGCCGTCTCGTGAGCCCCGATTGTTCCACGCGCCGTCTCCGAGCCCCGATCGTTCCACGCGGCGTCTCCTGAGCCCCAATCGGTCCACACGCTGTGTCGTGAGTCCCGATAGGTATACGCGTCGTCTCCTATGCCCGATCGGTCCACGCGTCGTCTCCTGAGCCCCGATCGTTCCACGCGCGGTCTCCGAGACGCGATGGGTCCACGCGCCGTCTCCTGAGCCCCGATCGGTCCACGCGCCGTCTCCGAGCGCCGATCGGTGCACGCGCCGTCTCCTGAGCCCCGATCGTTCCACACGCCGCCTCCTAAGCCTCGATCGGTCCAGGCGTCGTCTCCTAAGCCCCAACCGGTCCACGCGCCGTCTCCTGAGCCCCGATCGGTCCACGCGCCGTCTCCTAAGCCCCGATCTATCCACGGGCCGTCTCCGAGCCGCGATCGGTAAAGCCGCCGTCATCAAGCCCCGATCCGTACACGCGTCGTCTCCGAGCCCCGATGGGTCCACTCGCCGTCTCCGAGCCCCGATCGGTCCACGCATCGTCTCCTATGCCCCGATAGGTTTACGAGCCGTCTCCGCGCCGCGATCGGTCCACGCGCCGTCGCCGAACCCCAATTGATCCACGCGCAACCGCCTGAGTCCCAATCGGTCCACGCGAGTCTCCTAAGCCCCGACCGGTCCACGCGCCGTCTCCTGAGCCCCTATCACTCCACGCGTCGTCTCCGAGCCCCGATCGGTCCATGCGCCGTCGCCGAGCCATGATCACTCCACGCGCGGCCTCCTGAGCCCCGGTCGCGTCACGCGCCGTATCCACGCCCCAATCGATCCACGCGCCGTCTCCTGAGTCCCGATCGGTCCACGCGCCGTCTCCTGAGTCCCGATCGGTCCACGCGTCGTCTCCTAAGCCCCGATCGGTCCACGCGCCGTCTCCTGAGCCCCGATCATTCAACGCGCCTTGTCCTAAGCCACGATCGGTCCACGCGCGACCTCCTGAGCCCCGGTTGGTTCACGCGCCGTATCCGAGCCCCCATCGGTCCACGCGTCGTCTCCGAGTCCCGATCCGTCCACGCGCCGTTGCCGAGCAATAATCGGTCCACGCGCGGCCTCCTGAGCCCCGATCGGTCCACGCGCCGCTGCCGAGCCGCGATCGGTCCACGCGCGGCCTCCTGAGCCCCGATCGGTCCACGCGCGGCCTCCTGAGCCCCGATCGGTCCACGTGCTGTCTCCGAGCGCCGATCGGTTCACGCGCCGTCGCCGAACCCCAAATGGTCCACGCGCAACCGCCTGAGCCCCGATCGGTCCACGCGTCGTCTCTGAACATCGATCGGTCCACGCGCCGTTGCCGAGCCATGATCGGTCCACGCGCGGCCTCCTGAGCCCCGATCGGTCCACGCGCCGCCGCCGAGCCGCGATCGGTCCACGCGCGGCCTCCTGAGCCCCGATCGGTCAACGTGCCGTCACCGAGCCGCGATCGGTCTGCGCGCGACCTCCTGAGCCCCGGTTGGTTCACGCGCCGTATCCGAGCCCCCATCGGTCCACGCGTCGTCTCTGAACATCGATCGGTCCACGCGCCGTTGCCGAGCCATGATAGGTCCACGCGCGGCCTCCTGAGCCCCGATCGGTCCACGCGCCGCTGCCGAGCCTCGATCGGTCCACGCGCGGCCTCCTGAGCCCCGATCGGTCCACGCGCCGTCACCGAGCCGCGATCGGTCCACGCGCGACCTCCTGAGCCCCGGTTGGTTCACGCGCCGTATCCGAGCCCCCATCGGTCTAGGCGTCGTCTCCGAGCCCCGATCCGTCCACGCGCCGTCGCCGAGCCATGATTGGTCCACGCGAGGCTCCTGAGCCCCGGTCGGTCCGCGCGCCGTCTCCTGAGCTCCGATCGGTCGACGCGTCGTTTCCTGAGCCCCGATCGATCCACGCCTCGTCTCCTGAGTCCCGATCGCTCCACGCGCCGATTTCTGAGCCCCGATCAATTGACGCGTCTTCTCCTGAGCCCCGATCGCTCCTCGCGCCGTCTCCTGAGCCCCGCTCGGTCCATGCGTCGTCTTCTTAGCCCCGATGCCTCCACGCGCCGCCTCCGAGCCCCGATCAGTCTAGGCGCCGCTTCCTGAGCCCCGATCGGTCCACGCGCCGTCTCCTAAGCCCCAATCGGTCCACGCGCCGTCTCCTAAGCCCCGATCGGTCCAAGCGGCGTCTCCGAGCCACGATCGTTCCACGCACCGTCTCCTGATCCCGATCGGTCCACGCGGCGTTTTCTGAGCACCGTTCGGCCCACGCGTCGTCTTCAAAGCCCCGATGCCTCCACACGCCGTCTCCGAGCCGCGATCGGTCCACGCATCGTCTCCTAAGCCCCGATCGGTTAACGTGCCGTCTCCGAGCCCCGATCGGTTCACGCGCCGTCTCTTGAGCCCCGATGCGTCCACGCGCAGTCTCCTGAGCCCCGATCGTTCCACACGCCCCCTCCTAAGCCCCGATCAGTCCAGGCTTCGTCTCCTAAGCCCCGACCGGTCCACGCGCCGTCTCCTGAGCCCCGATCGGTCCACGCGCCGTCTCCTAAGCCCCGATCTGTCCACGGGCCCTCTCCGAGCCGCGACTGGTAAAGCCGCCGTCATCAAGCCCCGATCCGTACACGCGTCGTCTCCGAGCCCCGATGGGTCCACTTGCCGTCTCCGAGCCTCGATCCGTCCACGCATCGTCTCCTATGCCGCGATCGGTTAACGCGCCGTCTCCGCGCCGCGATCGGTCCACGCGCCGTCGCCGAACCCCAATTGATCCACGCGCAACCGCCTGAGTCCTAATCGGTCCAAGCGAGTCTCCTAAGCCCCGACCGGTCCACGCGCCGTCTCCTGAGCCCCGATCGGTCCACGCGTCGTCTCCTAAGCCCCGATCGCTCCTCGCGCCGTCTCCTGAACCCCGCTCGGTCGATGCTCCTTCTTCTTAACCCCGATGCCTCCACGCGCCTTCTCCGAGCCACGATCGGTCCACGCGCCGTCTCCTGAGCCCCGATCATTCCACGCGCCTTCTCCTAAGCCACGATCGGTCCACGCGCCGTCTCCGAGCCCCAGTCGGTCCACGCGCTGTCTCCGAGCACCGATTGGTCTACGCGTCATCTCCGAGCCCCGATCGGTCCACGCGCTGTCTCCGAGCACCGATCGGTCTACGCGTCGTCTCCGAGCCCCGATCGGTCCACGCGCCGTCGCCGAACCCCAATTGATCCACGCGCAACCGCCTGAGTCCCAATCGGTCCAAGCGAGTCTCCTAAGCCCCGACCGGTCCACGCGCCGTCTGCTGAGCCCCTATCGCTCCACGCGTCGTCTCCGAGCCCCGATCGGTCCATGCGCCGTCGCCGAGCCATGATCGCTCCACGCGCGGCCTCCTGAGCCCCGGTCGCGTCACGCGCCGTATCCACGCCCCAATCGATCCACGCGCCGTCTCCTGAGTCCCGATCGGTCCACGCGCCGTCTCCTGAACCCCGCTCGGTCGATGCGTCGTCTTCTTAACCCCGATGCCTCCACGCGCCTTCTCCTAAGCCACGATCGGTCCACGCGCCGTCTCCGAGCCCCGGTCGGTCCACGCATCGTCTCCTAAGCCCCGCTCGGTTAACGCGTCGTTTCGGAGCCCCGATCGGTCTACGCGTCGTCTCCTGAGCCCCGATCGGTCCACGCGTCGTCTCCTGAGCCCCGATCGTTCCACGTGCCGTCTCCGAGCGTCGATCGGTCCACGTGCCGTCTCCTGAGCCCCGATCGGTCCACGCGTCGTCTCGTAAGCCCCGATCGCTCCTCGCGCCGTCTCGTGAACCCCGCTCGGTCGATGCTCCGTCTTCTTAACCCCGATGCCTCCACGCGCCGTCTCCGAGCCACGATCGGTCCACGCGCCGTCGCCGAGCCATCATCGGTCCACGCGCGGCCTCCTGAGCCCCGATCGGTCCACGCGCCGTCGCCGAGCCGCGATCGGTCCACGCGCGGCCTCCTGAGCCCCGGTCGGTTCACGCGCCGTATCCGAGCCCCAATCGGTCCACGCGCCGTCTCCTGAGCCCCGATCGTTCCACGCGCCGTCTCCGAGCCCCGATCGTTCCACGCGGCGTCTCCTGATCCCCAATCGGTCCACACGCTGTGTCGTGAGCCCCGATAGGTACACGCGTCGTCTCCTACTCCCGATCGGTCCACGCGTCGTCTCCTGAGCCCCGATCGTTCCACGCGCCGTCTCCGAGCCGCGATCGGTCCACGCGCCGTCTCCGAGCGCCGATCGGTTGACGCGCCGTCTTCTGAGCCCCGAACGGTCCACGCGCCGTCGCCGAACTCCAATTGGTCCACGCGCAACCGCCTGAGCCCCAGTCGGTCCACGCACTGTGTCCGAGCCCCGATCGGTCCACGCGCCGTCTTCGAGCGCCGATCGGTCCACGCAACGTCTCCTAAGCCCCAATCGGTTAACGCGCCGTCTCCTGAGCCCCGATCGTTCTACGCGCCGTCTCCGAGCCCCGATCCGTCCACGCGAAGTCGCCGAGCCCCGATCGGTTCACGCGCGGTCTCCTGAGCCCCAGTTGGTTCACACGCTGTCTCCGAGCCCCGATCGGTCCACGCGTCGTCTCCTAAGCCCCGATCGTTCGACGCGTCGTCTCCTAAGCCCCGATCGGTCGACGCGTCGTCTCCTGAGCCCCAGTTGGTCCACGGGCTGTCTCCGAGCCCCGATCGATCCACGCACCGCCTCCTGAGCCCCGATCGGCCCACGCGCCGTCTCCTGAGCCCCGATCCGTCCACGCGCCGTCTCCTGAGCCCCGACCGTCCAACGCGTCGTCTCCGAGCACCGGTCGGTCCACGCGCCGTCTCCTGAGCCCCGATCGGTCCAAGCGTCGTCTCCAAAGCCCTGATCGGTCCACGTGCCGTCTCCGAGCCCCGATCGTTCCACGCGCCGTCTCCTGAACCCCGATACGTCCACACGCAGTCACCGAGCCCCGATCGGTCCACGCGCCGTCGCCGAGGCTCGATCGGTCCACGCGCGGCCTCCTGAGCCCCGGTCGGTTCACGCGCCGTCTCCGAGCCCCGATCGATCCACGCGTCGTCTTCTAAGCCCAGATGCCTCCTCGCGCCGTCTCCGAGCCACGATCGGTCCAGGCGCCGCTTCGTGAGCGCGATCGGTCCACGCGCCGTCACCGGAGCCCCGATCGTTACACGTGCCGTCTCCGAGCCCCGATTGGTGCACGCGCCCTCTCCTGAGCACCGATCGTTCCACACGCCGCCTCCTAAGCTCCGATCTGTCCAGGCGTCGTCTCCTAAGCCCCGACCGGTCCACGCGCCGTCTCCTGAGCCCCGTTCGGCCCACGCGCCGTCTCCTAGCCCCGATCGGTTCACGCATCGTCTCCTAAGCCCCGATCGGTTAACCCGCGGCCTCCTGAGCCCCAATCGGTCCACGCGCCGTCACCGAGCCGCGATCGGTCCACGCGCGGCCTCCTGAGACCCGATCGGTCCACGCGCCGTCTCCTGAGCCCCGATCGCTCCACGCACCGTTTTCTGAGCACCGTTTGGTCCACGCGTCGTCTTCAAAGCCCCGACGCCTCCACGCGCCGTCTCCGAGCCACGATTCGTCCGTGCGCCGCTTCCAGAGCCCTCTCGGTCCACGCGTCGTCTCCTGATCTCCGATCGGTCCACACGCCATCTCCTAAGCCCCGATCATTCCACGTGCCATCTCCGAGCCCCGATCGGTCCACGCGCCGTCTCATAAGCCCCGATCGGACCACGCGCCTTCTCCTCAGCCCCGATCGGTCCACGCCCCGTCTCCGAGCGCCGATTAGTTCACGCGCCGCCTCCTGAGCCCCGATCGCTCCATGCGCCGTCACCTGAGCCCCGATCGGTCCACGCGCCATCTCCTGAGCCCGGATCGGTCCACGCGCCGTCGCCGAACCCCAATTGGTCCACGCGCCACCGCCTGTGCCCCAGTCGGTCCACGCGCTGTCTCCGAGCCCAGATCGGTCCACGCGCCGTCTCCGAGCGCCGATCGGTTCACGCGCCGTCTCCTGAGCCCCGATCGTTCCACGCGTCGTCTCCGAGCTCCGATCGGTCCACGCGCCGTCTCCGAGCGCCGATCGGTTCACCCGCCGTCACCTGAGCCCCGATCGTTCCACGCGCCGTCTCCGAGCCCCGATCGGTCCACGCGCCGTCTCCTGAGCCTGGATCGGTCCACGCGCCGTCGCCGAACCCCAATTGGTCCACACGCAACCGCCTGAGCCCCAGTCGGTCCACGCGCTGTCTCCGAGCCCCAATCGTTCCACACGCCGTCTCCGAGCGCCGATCGGTTCACGCGCCGTCTCCTGAGCCCCGAACGTTTCACGCGCCGTCTCCGAGCTCCGATCGGTCCACGCGCCGTCTCCTAAGCCCCGATCGGTCCAAGCGCCTTCTCCTAAGCCCCGATGGGTCCACGCGCCGTCTCGGAGCGCCGATCAGTTCACGCGCCGGCACCTGAGCCCCGATCGTTCCACGCGCCGTCTCCGACCCCCGATCGGTCCACGCGCCGTCTCCTGAGCCCGAATCGTTCCACGCGTCGTCCCCGAATCCCTGATCCGTACACGCGTCGTCTCCGAGCCTCGATCGGTCCACGCGCCGTCGCCGAGACTCGATCGGTCCACGCGCGGCCTCCTGAGCCCCAGTCGGTTCACGCGCCGTCTCCGAGCCCCGATCGATCCACGCGTCGTCTTCTAAGCCCAGATGCCTCCTCGCGCCGTCTCCGAGCCACGATCGGTCCAGGCGCCGCTTCGTGAGCCCGATCGGTCCACGCGCCGTCACCGGAGCCCCGATCGTTCCACGTGCCGTCTCCGAGCCCCGATTGGTGCACGCGCCGTCTCCTGAGCACCGATCGTTCCACACGCCGCCCCCTAAGCTCCGATCTGTCCAGGCGTCGTCTCCTAAGCCCCGACCGGTCCACGCGCGGTCTCCTGAGCCCCGATCGGTCCACGCATCGTCTCCTAAGCCCCGATACGTCCACACGCCGTCTCCGATCCCCGATCGGTCCGCGTGCCGCATTCTAAGCCGCGGTCCGTCCACGCGCAGTCTCCGAGCACCGATCGGTCCACGCGACGTCTCCTGAGCCACGATTGGTCCACGCGTCGGCTCCTAAGCCCCGATCGGTCCACGCGCCGTCTCCTAAGCCCCGATCGGTCCACGCGCCGTTTCCGAGCCCCGATCGGTCCATGCGTCGTCTCCGAGCCCCGTTCTGTCCACGCGCCGTCTCGTAAGCCCCAATCGGTCTACGCGCCGTCTCAGAGCGCCGATCATTTCACGCGCCATCTCGTGAGCCACGATCATTCCACCCCCCGTCTCCGAGCCCCGATCGGTCCGCGCGCGGTCTCCTGAGCCCCCGTTGGTCCACGCGCCGTCGCCGAACCCCAATTGGTCCACGCGCAACGTCCTGAGCCCCAGTCGTCCCACGCGCCAACTCCTGAGCCCCGATCGGTCCACGCATCATCTCCTAAGCCCCGATACGTCCACACGCCGTCTCCGATCCCCGATCGGTCCGCATGCCGCATTCTAAGCCGCGGTCCGTCCACGCGCAGTCTCCGAGCACCGATCGGTCGACGCGACGTCTCCTGAGCCACGATCGGTCCACGCGTCGGCTCCTAAGCCCCGATCGGACCACGCGCGGCCTCCTGATCCCCGGTCGGTTCACGCGCCGTATCCGAGCCCCAATCGGTCCACGCACCGTCTCCTGAGTCCCGATCGGTCCACGCGCCGTCTCCTAACCCCCAATCGGTCGACGCGTCGGCTCCTAAGCCCCGATCGGTCCACGCGCCGTCTCCTGAGCCCCGATCGGTCCACGCGCCGTTTTCGAGCCCCGATCGGTCCATGCGTCGTCTTCTAAGCCCCGATGCCTCCACGCGCCGTCTCCGAACCCCGATCGGTGCAGGCGCCGCTTCCTGAGCCCGGATCGGTCCACGCGTCGTCCCCTAATCCCCGATCCGTAAACTTGTCGTCTCTGAGCCCCGATCGGTCCACGCGCCGTCGCCGAGCCGCGATCGGTCCACGCGCGGCCTCCTGAGCCCCAGTCGGTCCACGCGCCATCTCCTGAGCCCCGATCGGTCCACGCATCGTCTTCTAAGCCCCGATACGTCCACACGCCGTCTCCGAGCCGCGATCGGTCCATGCACCGTCTCCTGAGCCTGGATCCGTCCACGCGCCGTCGCCGAACCCCAATTGGTCCACGCGCAACCGCCTGAGCCCCAGTCGGTCCAAGCGCCTTCTCCTAAGCCCCGATCGGTCCACGCGCCGTCTCCAAGCGCCGATCAGTTCACGCGCCGGCACCTGAGCCCCGATCGTTCCACGCGCCGTCTCCGACCCCCGATCGGTCCACGCGCCGTTTCCAGAGCCCGGATCATTCCACGCGTCGTCCCCGAATCCCTGATCCGTACACGCACCATCTCCGAGCCAGGCTTGGTCCACGCGCCGTCTCCTGAGCCCGGATCGGTCCACGCGACGTCCCCTAATCCCCGATCCGTAAACTCGTCGTCTCTGAGCCCCGATCGGTCAACGCGCCGTCTCCTGAGCCCCGATCCGTCCACGCGCAGTCGCCGAGCCCCGATCGGTCCGCGCGCGGTCTCCTGAGCCCCCGTTGGTCCACGCGCCGTCGCCGAACCCCAATTGGTCCACGCGCAACGTCCTGAGCCCCAGTCGTCCCACGCGCGAACTCCTGAGCCCCGATCGGTCCACGCATCGTCTCCTAAGCCCCGATACGTCCACACGCCGTCTCCGATCCCCGATCGGTCCGCGTGCCGCATTCTAAGCCGCGGTCCGTCCACGCGCAGTCTCCGAGCACCGATCGGTCGACGCGACGTCTCCTGAGCCACGATCGGTCCACGCGTCGGCTCCTAAGCCCCGATCGGACCACGCGCGGGCTCCTGAATCCCGGTTGGTTCACGCGCCGTATCCGAGCCCCAATCGGTCCACGCGCCGGATCCTGAGCCCCGATCGGTCCACGCGCCGTGTCCTAACCCCCAATCGGTCGACGCGTCGGCTCCTAAGCCCCGATCGGTCCACGCGCCGTCTCCGCGCCGCGATCGGTCCACGCGCCGTCGCCGAACCCCAATTGATCCACGCGCAACCGCCTGAGTCCTAATCGGTCCAAGCGAGTCTCCTAAGCCCCGACCGGTCCACGCGCCGTCTCCTGAGCCCCGATCGGTCCACGCGTCGTCTCCTAAGCCCCGATCGCTCCTCGCGCCGTCTCCTGAACCCCGCTCGGTCGATGCTCCGTCTTCTTAACCCCGATGCCTCCACGCGCCTTCTCCGAGCCACGATCGGTCCACGCGCCGTCTCCTGAGCCCCGATCATTCCACGCGCCTTCTCCTAAGCCACGATCGGTCCACGCGTCGTCTCCTCAGCCCCGACCGCCCCACGCGCCGTCTCCGAGCGCCGATAGGTGCACGCGCCGTCTCCTGAGCCCCGATCGTTCCACACGCCGCCTCCTAAGCCCCGATCTGTCCAGGCGTCGTCTCGTAAGCCCCGACCGGTCCACGCGCCGTCTCCTGAGCCCCGATCGGTCCACGCGCCGTCTCCTAAGCCCCGATCGGCTAACGCGTCGACTCCGAGCCGCGATCGTTCCACGCGCCGTCCCCGATCCCCGATCGATCCACGCGCCGTCCCCGAGCGCCGATCGGTTCACGCGCCGTCACCCGAGCCCCGATCGTTCCACACGCCATCTCCGAGCCCCGATCGGTCCACGCTTCGTCTCCTGAGCCCGGATCGTTCCACGCGTCGTCTCCTGATCCCCGATCCGTAAACGCGTCGTCTCCGAGCCTGGATCGGTCCACACGCCGTGTCCGATCCCCGATCGGTCCGCGTACCGCATTCTGAGCCGCGGTCCGTCCACGCGCCGTCTCCGAGCACCGATCGGTCCACGCGCCGTCTCAGAGCGCCGATCATTTCACGCCCCGTCTCCTGAGCTCCGATCGTTCCACGCGCCGTCTCCGAGCCCCGATCGGTCCACGCGTCGTCTCCTGAGCCCCGATCGCGCCACACGCCGTTTCCTGAGCCCCGATCGGTCCACGCGTCGTCTTCAAAGCCGCGATGCCTCCACGCGCCGTCTCCGAGCCACGATCGGTCCGTGCGCCGCTTCCACAACCCCGATCGGTCCACGCGTCATCTCCTGATTTCCGATCGGTCCACGCGCCGTCTCCTAAGCCCCGATCTTTCCACGCGCCGTCTCCGAGCGCCGATCGGTTGACGCGCCGTCTCTTGAGCCCCGATCGTTCCACGCGCCGTCCCCGATCCCCGATCGGTCCACGCGTCGTCTCCGAGCCCCGATGGGTCCACTCGCCGTCTCCGAGCCCCGATCGGTCCACGCATCGTCTCCTATGCCCCGATCAGTTAACGCGCCGTCTCCGCGCCGCGATTGGTGAACGCGCCGTCGCCGAACCCCAATTGATCCACGCGCAACCGCCTGCGTCCCAATCGGTCCACGCGAGTCTCCTAAGCCCCGACCGGTCCACGCGCCGTCTCCTGAGCCCCTATCGCTCCACGCGTCGTCTCCGAGCCCCGATCGGTCCATGCGCCGTCGCCGAGCCATGATCGCTCCACACGCGGCCTCCTGAGCCCCGGTCGCGTCACGCGCCATATCCACGCCCCAATCGATCCACGCGCCGTCTCCTGAGTCCCGATTGGTCCACGCGCCGTCTCCTGAGCCCCGATCGGTCCACGCGTCGTCTCCTAAGCCCCGATCGGTCCACGCGCCGTCTCCAAGCCCCGATCCGTCGCCGCGTCGTGTCCTGAGCCCCGATCAATTGACGCGTCTTCTCCTGAGCCCCGATCGCTCCTCGCGCCGTCTCCTGAACCCCGCTCGGTCGATGCGTCGTCTTCTTAACCCCGATGCCTCCACGCGCCGTCTCCGAGCCACGATCAGTCCACGCGCCGTCTCCTGAGCCCCGATCATTCAACGCGCCTTCTCCTAAGCCACGATCGGTCCACGCGCCGTCTCCTGAGCCCCGATCGATCTACGCGTCGTCTCCTAAGCCCCGATTGGTGGACGAGCCGTCTCCCAGCCACGATCGGTCCACGCGCCGTCTCCTAAGCCCCCATCTGTCCACGATCCGTCTCCGGGCCCCGATCGATGCACGCGCCGTCTCCTAAGCCCCGATCGATCGACGCGCCGTCGCCGAACCCCAATTGGTCCACGCGCAACCGCCTGAGCCCCAGTCGGTCCACGCACTGTCTCCGAGCCCCGATCGGTCCACGCGCCGTCTTCGAGCCCCGATCGGTCCACGCAACGTCTCCTAAGCCCCAATCGGTTAACGCGCCGTCTCCTGAGCCCCGATCGTTCTACGCGCCGTCTCCGAGCCCCGATCCGTCCACGCGCGGTCTCCTGAGCCCCAGTCGGTACACGCGCTGTCTCCGAGCCCCGATCGGTCCACGCATCGTCTCCTAAGCCCCGCTCGGTTAACGCGTCGTTTCGGAGCCCCGATCGGTCTACGCGTCGTCTCCTGAGCCCCGATCGGTCCACGCGCCGTCTCCGAGCGCCGATCCGTCCACGCGCCGTCTTCTGAGCCCCGATCGGTCCACGCATCGTCTCCTAAGCCCCGGACGGTCCACCCGCCGTTTCCGAGCCCCGATCGCTCCACGAGCCGTCTCCTGAGCCCCGATCGGTCCACACATCGTCTCCTAAGCCCCGATCGGTCCACGCGCCGTTTCCGAGCCCCGATCGGTCCATGCATCGTCTGCTAAGCCCCGGACGGTCCACCCGCCGTTTCCGAGCCCGATCGCTCCACGCGCCGTCTCCTGAGCTCTGATCGGTCCACGCTTCGTCTCCTAAGCCCCGATCGCTCCACGCGCCGTCTCCTGAGCCCGATCGGTCCACGCATCGTCTCCTATGCTCCGATCGGTTAACGCGCCATCTCCGCGCCGCGATCGGTCCACGCGCCGTCGCCGAACCCCAATTGTTCCCCGCGCAACCGCCTGAGCCCCAATCGGTTCACGCGAGTCTCCTAAGCCCCGACCGGTCCACGCGCCGTCTCCTGAGCCCCGATCGGTCCACGCGTCGTCTCCTAAGCCCCGATCGCTCCTCGCGCCGTCTCCTGAACCCCGCTCGGTCGATGCTCCGTCTTCTTAACCCCGATGCCTCCACGCGCCTTCTCCGAGCCACGATCGGTCCACGCGCCGTCTCCTGAGCCCCGATCATTCCACGCGCCTTCTCCTAAGCCACGATCGGTCCACGCGCCGTCTCCGCGCCCCAGTCGGTCCACGCGCTGTCTCCGAGCACCGATTGGTCTACGCGTCGTCTCCGAGCCCCGATCGGTCCACGCGCTGTCTCCGAGCACCGATCGGTCTACGCGTCGTCTCCGAGCCCCGATCGGTCCACGCGCCGTCGCCGAACCCCAATTGATCCACGCGCAACCGCCTGAGTCCCAATCGGTCCAAGCGAGTCTCCTAAGCCCCGACCGGTCCACGCGCCGTCTGCTGAGCCCCTATCGCTCCACGCGTCGTCTCCGAGCCCCGATCGGTCCATGCGCCGTCGCCGAGCTATGATCGCTCCACGCGCGGCCTCCTGAGCCCCGGTCGCGTCACGCGCCGTATCCACGCCCCAATCGATCCACGCGCCGTCTCCTGAGTCCCGATCGGTCCACGCGCCGTCTCCTGAGCCCCGATCGTTCCACGCGCCGTCTCCGAGCCCCGGTCGGTCCACGCATCGTCTCCTAAGCCCCGCTCGGTTAACGCGTCGTTTCGGAGCCCCGATCGGTCTACGCGTCGTCTCCTGAGCCCCGATCGGTCCACGCGTCGTCTCCTGAGCCCCGATCGTTCCACGTGCCGTCTCCGAGCGTCGATCGGTCCACGTGCCGTCTCCTGAGCCCCGATCGGTCCACGCGTCGTCTCCTAAGCCCCGATCGCTCCTCGCGCCGTCTCGTGAACCCCGCTCGGTCGATGCTCCGTCTTCTTAACCCCGATGCCTCCACGCGCCGTCTCCGAGCCACGATCGGTCCACGCGCCGTCTCCTGAGCCCCGATCATTCCACGCGCCTTCTCCTAAGCCACGATCGGTCCACGCGCCGTCGCCGAGCCATCATCGGTCCACGCGCGGCCTCCTGAGCCCCGATCGGTCCACGCGCCGTCGCCGAGCCGCGATCGGTCCACGCGCGGCCTCCTGAGCCCCGGTCGGTTCACGCGCCGTATCCGAGCCCCAATCGGTCCACGCGCCGTCTCCTGAGCCCCGATCGCTCCACGCGCCGTCTCCGAGCCCCGATCGTTCCACGCGGCGTCTCCTGATCCCCAATCGGTCCACACGCTGTGTCGTGAGCCCCGATAGGTACACGCGTCGTCTCCTACTCCCGATCGGTCCACGCGTCGTCTCCTGAGCCCCGATCGTTCCACGCGCCGTCTCCGAGCCGCGATCGGTCCACGCGCCGTCTCCGAGCGCCGATCGGTTGACGCGCCGTCTTCTGAGCCCCGATCGGTCCACGCGCCGTCGCCGAACTCCAATTGGTCCACGCGCAACCGCCTGAGCCCCAGTCGGTCCACGCACTGTGTCCGAGCCCCGATCGGTCCACGCGCCGTCTTCGAGCGCCGATCGGTCCACGCAACGTCTCCTCAGCCCCAATCGGTTAACGCGCCGTCTCCTGAGCCCCGATCGTTCTACGCGCCGTCTCCGAGCCCCGATCCGTCCACGCGAAGTCGCCGAGCCCCGATCGGTTCACGCGCGGTCTCCTGAGCCCCAGTTGGTTCACACGCTGTCTCCGAGCCCCGATCGGTCCACGCGTCGTCTCCTAAGCCCCGATCGTTCGACGCGTCGTCTCCTAAGCCCCGATCGGTCGACGCGTCGTCTCCTGAGCCCCAGTTGGTCCACGGGCTGTCTCCGAGCCCCGATCGATCCACGCACCGCCTCCTGAGCCCCGATCGGTCGACGCGCCGACTCCTAAGCCCCGATCCGTCCACGCGCCGTCTCCTGAGCCCCGATCGTACAACGTGCCGTCTCCGAGCACCGATCGGTCCACGCGCCGTCTCCTGAGCCGCGGTCGTCCAACGTGCCGTCTCCGAGCACCAATCGGTCCACGCGCCGTCTCCTGAGCCCCGGTCGGTCCGCCCGCCGTCTCCTGAGCCCCGATCGGCCCACGCGCCGTCTCCTGAGCCCCGATCCGTCCACGCGCCGTCTCCTGAGCCCCGACCGTCCAACACGTCGTCTCCGAGCACCGGTCGGTCCACGCGCCGTCTCCTGAGACCCGATCGGTCCACGCGCCGTCTCCTGAACCCCGATCGCTCCACGCACCGTTTTCTGAGCACCGTTTGGTCCACGCGTCGTCTTCAAAGCCCCGACGCCTCCACGCGCCGTCTCCGAGCCACGATTCGTCCGTGCGCCGCTTCCAGAGCCCTCTCGGTCCACGCGTCGTCTCCTGATCTCCGATCGGTCCACACGCCATCTCCTAAGCCCCGATCATTCCACGTGCCATCTCCGAGCCCCGATCGGTCCACGCGCCGTCTCATAAGCCCCGATCGGACCACGCGCCTTCTCCTCAGCCCCGATCGGTCCACGCGCCGTCTCCGAGCGCCGATTAGTTCACGCGCCGCCTCCTGAGCCCCGATCGCTCCATGCGCCGTCACCTGAGCCCCGATCGGTCCACGCGCCATCTCCTGAGCCCGGATCGGTCCACGCGCCGTCGACGAACCCCAATTGGTCCACGCGCCACCGCCTGTGCCCCAGTCGGTCCACGCGCTGTCTCCGAGCCCAGATCGGTCCACGCGCCGTCTCCGAGCGCCGATCGGTTCACGCGCCGTCTCCTGAGCCCCGATCGTTCCACGCGCCGTCTCCGAGCTCCGATCGGTCCACGCGCCGTCTCCTAAGCCCCGATCGGTCCAAGCGCCTTCTGCTAAGCCCCGATCGGTCCACGCGCCGTCTCCGAGCGCCGATCGGTTCACCCGCCGTCACCTGAGCCCCGACTGTTCCACGCGCCGTCTCCGAGCCCCGAGCGGTCCACGCGCCGTCTCCATGAGCCCCAATCGATCCACGCGCAGCCTCCTGAGCCCCGATCGGTCCACGCGCCGTCGCCGAGCCGCGATCGTTCTACGCGCCTCTCCGAGCCCCGATCGGTCCACGCGCCGTCGCCGAGCTATGATCGGTCCACGCGCGGCCTCCTGACCCCCGATCGGTCCACGCGCCGTCGCCGAGCCGCGATCGGTCCACGCCCGGCCTCCTGAGGCCCGATTGGTTCACGCGCCCTATCCGAGCCCCAATCCGTCCACGCGCCGTCTCCTGAGCCCCGATCGGTCCACGCGCGGCCTCCTGAGCCCCGATCGGTCCACGCGCCGTCGCCGAACCGCGATCGGTCCACGCGCCGCCTCCTGAGTCCCGATCGGTCAACGCGTCGTGTCCTAAGCCTTGATCGGTCCACGTGCCGTCTCCGAGCCCCGATGGGTCCACGCGCCGTCTCCTGAGCCCCGATCATTCCACGCGCCTTCTCCTAAGCCACGATCGGTCCACGCGCCGTCTCCCAGCCCCAGTCGGTCCACGCGCTGTCTCCGAGCACCGATTTGTCTACGCGTCGTCTCCGAGCCCCGATCGGTCCACGCGCTGTCTCCGAGCACCGAACGGTTCACGCACCGTCTCCTGATCCCAATCGGTCCACGCGGCGCCTCCGGAGCCCCGATCGATCCACGCGAGTCTCCTGAGCCCCAGTCGGTCCGCGCGCCGTCTCCTGAGCCCTGATTGGTCCACGCGCCGTCTCCTGAGTCCCGATCGGTCCATGCGTCGTCTCCTAAGCCCCGATCGCTCCTCGCGCCGTCTCCTGAACCCCGCTCGGTCGATGCGTCGTCTTCTTAACCCCGATGCCTCCACGCGCCGTCTCCGAGCCACGATCGGTCCACGCGCCGTCTCCTGAGCCCCGATCATTCCATGCGCCTTCTCCTAAGCCACGATCGGTCCACGCGCCGTCTCCTGAGCCCCGATCGTTCCACGCGCCGTCTCCGAGCCCCGATCGTTCCACGCGGCGTCTCCTGAGCCCCAATCGGTCCACACGCTGTGTCGTGAGCCCCGATAGGTACACGCGTCGTCTCCTACGCCCGATCGGTCCACGCGTCGTCTCCTGAGCCCCGATCGTTCCACGCGCCGTCTCCGAGCCGCGATCTGTCCACGCGCCGTCTCCTGAGCCCCGATCGGTCCACGCGCCGTCTCCGAGCCCCGAACGGTTCACGCACCGTCTCCTGATCCCAATCGGTCCACGCGGCGCCTCCGGAGCCCCGATCGATCCACGCGAGTCTCCTGAGCCCCAGTCGGTCCGCGCGCCGTCTCCTGAGCCCTGATTGGTCGACGCGTCGTCTCCTGAGCCCTGATCGATCCACGCGTCGTTACCTGAGCTCCGATCGCGCCACACGCTGTTTCCTGAGCCCCGATCGGTCCGCGCGTCGTCTTCAACGCCCCGATGCCTCCACGCGCCGTCTCCGAGCCACGATCGGTCCGTGCGCCGCTTCCACAACCCCGATCGGTCCACGCGTCATCTCCTGATCTCCGATCGGTCCACGCGCCGTCTCCGAGCACCGAACGGTTCACGCACCGTCTCCTGATCCCAATCGGTCCACGCGGCGCCTCCGGAGCCCCGATCGATCCACGCGAGTCTCCTGAGCCCCAGTCGGTCCGCGCGCCGTCTCCTGAGCCCTGATTGGTCCACGCGCCGTCTCCTGTGTCCCGATCGGTCCATGCGTCGTCTCCTAAACCCCGATCGCTCCTCGCGCCGTCTCCTGACCCCCGCTCGGTCGATGCGTCGTCTTCTTAACCCCGATGCCTCCGCGCGCCGTCTCCGAGCCACGATCGGTCCACGCGCCGTCTCCTGAGCCCCGATCATTCCACGCGCCTTCTCCTAAGCCACGATCGGTCCACGCGCCGTCTCCTGAGCCCCGATCGGTCCACGCGCCGTCTCCTAAGCCCCGATCGGTCCACACGCTGTGTCGTGAGCCCCGATCGGCCCACCCATCGTCTCCTACGCCCCGATCGGCTAACGCGTCGACTCCTAGCCCCGATCGTTCCACGCGCCGTCTCCGAGCACCGATCGGTCCACGCGCCGTCTCAGAGCGCCGATCATTTCACGCCCCGTCTCCTGAGCTCCGATCGTTCCACGCGCCGTCTCCGAGCCCCGATCGGTCCACACGCCGTATCCGAGCCCCGATCGGTCCGCGTGACGCATTCTAAGCCACGGTCCGTCCACGCGCCGTCTCTGAGCACCGATCGGTCCACGCGCCGTCTCCTGAGCCCCGCTCGGTCCATGCGTCGTCTTCTTAGCCCCGATGCCTCCACGCGTCGTCTCCTAAGCCCCGATCGGTCCACGCGCCGTCTCCTGAGCCCTGATCGATCCACGCGTCGTCTCCTGAGCTCCGATCGCGCCACACGCCGTTTCCTGAGCCCCGATCGGTCCACGCGTCATCTCCTGATCTCCGATCGGTCCACGCGCCGTCTCCTAAGCCCCGATCATTCCACGCGCCGTCTCCTGAGCCCCAATCGGTCCACACGCTGTGTCGTGAGCCCCGATAGGTACACGCGTCGGCTCCTACGCCCGATCGGTCCACGCGTCGTCTCCTGATCCCAATCGGTCCACGCAGCGCCTCCGGAGCCCCGATCGATTGACGCGAGTCTCCTGAGCCCCAGTCGGTCCGCGCGCCGTCTCCGGAGCCCCGATCGGTCCACGCGCCGTCTCCTAAGCCCCGTTCGGTCCAAGCGTCTTCTCCTAAACCCCGGTCGGTCCACGCGCCGTCTCCTAAGCCCCGATCGGTGCACGCGCCGTCTCCGAGCGCCGATCGGTCCACGCGCCGTCTCCTGAGCCCCGATCATTCCACGCGATGTCTCCGAGCCCCGATCGGTCCACGAGCCGTTTTCTGAGCACCGTTCGGTCCACGCGTCGTCTTCAAAGCCCCGATGCCTCCACGCGCCGTCTCCGAGCCACGATCGGTCCGTGCGCCGCTTCCAAAGCCCTATCAGTCGAGGCGTCCTCTCCTGATCTCCGATCGGTCCACGCGCCGTCTCCTAAGCCCCGATCGGTGCACGCGCCGTCTCCGAGCGCCGATCGGTTCACGCGCCGTCTCCTGAGCCCCAATCATTCCACGCGATGTCTCCTGAGCCCCGGTCGGTTCATGCGCCGTCTTCGAGCCCCGATCGGTCCACGCGTCGTCTCCGAGCCCCGATCGGTCCACGCGCCGTCGCCGAGTCATGATCTGTCCACGCGCGGCCTCCTGAGCCCTGATCCGTCCACGCGCGGCGTCGAGCCGCGATCGGTCCACGCGCGGCCTCCTGAGCCCCAATCGGTCCACGCGTCGTATCCTAAGCCCCGATCCGTCGCCGCGTCGTCTCCTGAGCCCCGATCAATTGACGCGTCTTCTCCTGAGCCCCGATCGCTCCTCGCGCCGTCACCTGAGCCCCGCTCGGTCAGTGCGTCGTCTTCTTAGCCCAGATGCCTCCACGCGCCGTATCCGAGCCACGATCGGTCTAGGCGTCGCTTCCTGAGCCCCGATCGGTCCACGCGCCGTCTCCAAAGCCCCAATCGGTCCACGCGCCGTCTCCTAAGCCCCGATCGGTCCACCTGCCGTCTCCGAGCGCCCATCGGTTCACGCGCCGTCTCCTAAGCCCCGATCGTTCCACGCGCCATCTCCGAGCCCCGATCGGTCCACGCGCCGTCTCCTAAGCCCCGATCGGTCCACGCGCCTTCTCCTAAGCCCCGATCGGTCCTCGTGCCGTCTCCGAGCCTCGACCGGTCCACGCGCCGTCTCCTGAGCCCCGATCGGTCCACGCGCCGTCTCCTCAGCCCCGATCGGTCCACGCGTCGTCTCCGAGCACCGATCGGTCCACGCGCCGTCTCAGAGCGCCGATCATTTCACGCCCCGTCTCCTGAGCTCCGATCGTTCCACGCGCCGTCTCCGAGCCCCGATCGGTCCACGCGCCGTCTCCTGAGCCCCAATCGGTCCACACGCTGTCTCGTGAGCCCCGATAGGTACACGCGTCGTATCCTACGCCCCGATCGGTCCACGCGTCGTCTCCTAAGCCCCGATCGGTCCACGCGCCGTCTCCGAGCCCCGATCGGTCCGCGCACCGTCTCCTGATCCCCATCGCTCCACGCGGCGTCTCCGGAGCCCCGATCGATCCACGCGAGTCTCCTGAGCCCCAGTCGGTCCACGCGCCGTCTCCGAGCCCCCATCGGTCCACGCGTTGTCTCCTAAGCCCCGATCGGTCCATGCGCCGTCTCCGAGCCCCGATCGGTTCACGCATCGTCTCCTAAGCCCCGATCGGTTAACGCGCCGTCTCCGAGCGCCGAGCGGTCCACGCGCCGTCGCCGAACCCCAATTGGTCCACGCGCAACCGCCTGAGTCCCAGTCGGTCCACACGCTGTCTCCGAGCCCCGATCGGTCCACGCGCCGTCGCCGAGCCATGATCGGTCCACGCGCGGCCTCCTGAGCTCCAATCGGTCCACAGGCCGTCGCCGATCCACGATCGGTCCGTGCGCCGTTTCCAGAGCCCTATCGGTCCACGCATCGTCTCCTCATCTCCGATCGGTCCACGCGCCGTCTCCTAAGCCCTGATCGGTCCACGCGCTGTCTTCGAGCGCCGATCGGTTCACGCGCCGTCTCCTGAGCCCCGATCGGTCCACGCGTCGACTCCTAAGCCCCGATCGGTTCACGCGCCGTATCCGAGCCCCAATCGGTCCACGCGCCGTCTCCTAAGCTCCAATCGGTCCACGCGCCGTCTCCTGAGCCCCGATACGTCGACGCGCAGTCGCCGAGCCCCGATCGGTCTACGCGCTGTCTCCTTAGCCCCGATAGGTACACGCGTCGTCTCCTACACCCCGAAAGGTCCACGCGTCGTCTCCTAAGCCCCGATCAGTCCACGCGCCGTCTCCGAGCCCCGATGGGTCCACGCACTGTCTCCTGATCCCCATGGGTCCACGAGGCGCCTCCGGAGCCCCGATCGATCCACGCGAGGATCCTGAGCCCCGATCGATCCACGCATCGTCTCCTAAGCCCCAATCGGTTAACGCGCCGTCTCCGAGCCCCAATCGGTCCACGCGCCGTCTCCTGAACCCCGATCGTTCCACGCGCCTTCTCCTAAGCCACGATCGGTCAGCGCCGTCTCCGAGCGCCGATCGGTGTACGCGCCGTCGCACGAGCCGCGATCGGTCCACGCGCGGCCTCCTGAGCCCCGGTTGCTTCACGCGTCGTCTCCTACACCCCGATCGGTCCACGCGCGGCCTCCTGAGCCCCAATCGGTCCACGCGTCGTCTCCTAAGCCCCGATCGGTCCGTGCGCCGTCTCCGTGCCCCAATCGGTCCACCCGCCGTCTCCTGAACCCCGATCGTTCCACGCGCCTTCTCCTAAGCCACGATCGGTCAGCGCCGTCTCCGAGCGCCGATCGGTGTACGCGCCGTCGCACGATCCGCGATCGGTCCACGCGCGGCCTCCTGAGCCCCGGTTGCTTCACGCGCCGTATCCGAGGCCCAATCGGTCCACGCACCGTCTCCTGAGCCCCGATCGCTCCACGCGCCGTCGCCGAACCCCAATTGGTCCACGCTCAACCGTCTGAGCCCCGGTTGGTCCACGCGCTGTCTCCGAGCCCCGATCGGTCCACGCGTCGTATCCGAACCCCGATCGGTCCACGCGCCGTCTCCTGAGCCTGGATCGGTCCACGCGTCGTCTCCTAAGCCCCGATCCGTCGTCGCGTCGTCTCCTGAGCCCCGATCGATCCACGCGTCTTCTCCTGAGCCCCGACCGCTCCACGCGTCGTCTCCGAGCTCCGATCGGTCCACGCGCCGTTTCCGAGCCCCGATCGGTCCATGCGTCGTCTTCTAACCCCCGATGCCTCCACGCGCCGTCTCCGAGCCACGATCGGTGCAGGCGCCGCTTCGTGAACCCCGATTGGTCCACTCGCTGTCTCCTGACCCCCGATCCATCCACGCGCAGTCGCCGAGCCCCGATCGGTCCTCGCGCGGTCTACTGAGCTCCGGTCGGTCCACACGCCGCTGCGAACCCCAATTGGTCCACGCGCAACCTCTCGAGCCCCAGTCGGTAATCGCGCTGTCTCCGAGCCCCGATCGGTCCACGTATGTTCTCCTAAGCCCCAATTAGTCCACGCGCCGTCTCCTAAGCCCCGATCTGCCCACGAGCCGTCTCCGAGCACCGATCGGTCCACGCGCCGTCTCGAAGCCTCGATCCGTACACGCGTCATCTCCGAGCCCCGATCGGTCCACGCGCCATCGCCGAACCCCGATCGGTCCACGCGTCGTCTCCTGAGCCCCGATCAATTGACGCGTCTTCTCCTGAGCCCCGATCGCTCCTCGCGCCGTCTCCTGAGCCCCGCTCGGTCCATGCGTCCTCTTCAAAGCCCCGATGCCTCCACGCGCCGTCTCCGAGCCACGATCGGTCCGTGCGCCGCTTCCACAACCCCGATCGGTCCACGCGTCATCTCCTGATCTCCGATCGGTCCACGCGCCGTCTCCTAAGCCCCGATCGGTCCACGCGCCGTCTCCGAGCCCCGATCGGTCCACGCGTCGGCTCCTAAGCCTCTATCGGTCCACGCGCGGCCTGCTTAGCCCCGGTCGGTCCACGCGCCGTCTCCGAGCCCCGATCGGTCCACGAATCGTCTCCTAAGCCCCGATCGGTCCACGCGCCTTCTCCTAAGCCCCGTTCGATCCACGCGCCGTCTCCGAGCGCCGATCGGTTCACGCGCCGTCTCCTGTGCTCCGATCGGTCCACGCGCCGTATCCTGAGCCCGGATCGGTCCACGCGCCGTCGCCGAACCCCAATTGGTCCACGCTCAACCGTCTGAGCCCCGGTTGGTCCACGCGCTGTCTCCGAGCCCCGATCGGTCCACGCGTCGTATCCGAACCCCGATCGGTCCACGCGCCGTCTCCTGAGCCTGGATCGGTCCACGCGTCGTCTCCTAAGCCCCGATCCGTCGTCGCGTCGTCTCCTGAGCCCCGATCGATCCACGCGTCTTCTCCTGAGCCCCGACCGCTCCACGCGTCGTCTCCGAGCTCCGATCGGTCCACGCGCCGTTTCCGAGCCCCGATCGTCCATGCGTCGTCTTCTAACCCCCGATGCCTCCACGCGCCGTCTCCGAGCCACGATCGGTGCAGGCGCCGCTTCGTGATCCCCGATCGGTCCACGCGCTGTCTTCTGACCCCCGATCCATCCACGCGCAGTCGCCGAGCCCCGATCGGTCCACGCGCGGTCTACTGAGCTCCGGTCGGTCCACACGCCGCTGCGAACCCCAATTGGTCCACGCGCAACCTCTCGAGCCCCAGTCGGTAATCGCGCTGTCTCCGAGCCCCGATCGGTCCACGTATGTTCTCCTAAGCCCCAATTAGTCCACGCGCCGTCTCCTAAGCCCCGATCTGCCCACGAGCCGTCTCCGAGCTCCGATCGGTCCACGGGCCATCGCCGAACCCCGATCGGTCCACGCGTCGTCTCCTGAGCCCCGATCAATTGACGCGTCTTCTCCTGAGCCCCGATCGCTCCTCGCGCCGTCTCCTGAGCCCCGCTCGGTCCATGCGTCGTCTTCAAAGCCCCGATGCCTCCACGCGCCGTCTCCGAGCCACGATCGGTCCGTGCGCCGCTTCCACAACCCCGATCGCTCCTCGCGCCGTCTCCTGAGCCCCGATCGGTCCACGCGTCGGCTCCTAAGCCTCGATAGGTCCACGCGCGGCCTCCTTAGCCCCGGTCGGTCCACGCGCCGTCTCCGAGCCCCGATCCGTCCACGCATCGTCTCCTAAGCCCCGATCGGTTAACGCACCGTCCCCCCGCCCCGATCAGTCCACGCGCGGCCTCCTGAGCCCCGGTCGGTTCACGCGCCGTCTCCCCGCCCCGATCGGTCCACGCGCCGTCTCCTGAGCCCTGATCGGTCCACGCACCATCGCATGCTCCCCAATCGGTCCATGCGCCGCCTCCGGAGCCCTGATCGATCCACGCGTCGTCTCCTAAGCCCCGATCGGTCCGTGCGCCGTCTCCGAGCCCCGATCGGTCCACGCGCCGTTTCCGAGCCCCGATTGGTCCATGCGTCGTCTTCGAAGCCCCGATGCCTCCACGCGCCGTCTCCGAGCCCCGATCGGTCCACGCGGTGTCTCCTGAGCCCCGATCGGTCCACGCGTCGTCTCCTAAGCCCCGATCGGTCGACGGGTCGTCTCCTAAGCCCCGATCGGTCGACGCGTCGTCTCCTAATACCCGGTCGGTCCACGCGCCGTCGCCGAACCCCAATTGGTCCACGCGCCACCTCCTGAGCCCCGATCGCTCCACGCGCCGTCTCCTGAGCGCCGATCGGCCCACGTGTCGTCTCCGCGCCGCGATCGGTCCACGCGCCGTCGCCGAACCCCAATTGATCCACGCGCAACCGCCTGAGTCCCAATCGGTCCACGCGGGTCTCCTAAGCCCCGACCGGTCCACGCGCCGTCTCCTGAGCCCCTATCGCTCCACGCGTCGTCTCCGAGCCCCGATCGGTCCACGCGTCGTCTCCTAAGCCCCGATCGGTCCACGCGCCGTCTCCTAAGCCCCGATCATTCCACGCGCCGTCTCCGAGCCCCGATCGGTCCACGCCCGTCTCCTAAGCCCCGATCGGTCAACGCGCCTTCTCCTCCGCCCCGATTGGTCCACGCGCCGTTGCCGAACCCCAATTGGTCCACGCTCAACCGCCTGAGCCCCGGTTGGTCCACGCGCTGTCTCCGAGCCCCGATCGGTCCACGCGTCGTATGCAAACCCCGATCGGTCCACGCGCTGTCGCCGAGCCATGATCGGTCCACGCGCCGTCTCCTAAGCCCAGATCGGTCCACGCGCCGTCTCCGAGCGCCGATCGGTTCACGCGCCGTCTCCTGAGCCCCGATCGGTCCACGCGCCGTCTCCGGGCCCCGATCGGTCCACGCACCATCTCCTGCTCTCCAATCGGTCCACGCGCCGCCTCCGGAGCCCCGATCTATCCACGCTTGGCTCCTGAGCCCCGGCCGGTCCGCGCGCCGCCTCCTGAGCCCCGAACGGTCGACGCGTCGTCTCCTGAGCCCCAATCGGCCCACACGCAGTTTCGTGAGCCCCGATAGGTACACGCGCCGTCTCCTGAGCCCCGATCAATTGACGCGTCTTCTCCTGAGCCCCGATCGCACCGCACGCCGTCTCCTGAGCCCCGCTCGGTCCATGCGTCGTGTTCTTAGCCCCGATGCCTCCACGCGCGGTCTCCGAGCCACGATAGGTCCAGGCGCCGCTTCCTGAGCCCGGTTCGATCCTCGCGCCGTCTCGTAAGCCACAATCGGTCCACGCGCCGTCTCAGAGCGCCAATCATTTCACGCGCCGTCTCCTGAGCCCCGATCGTTCCACGCGCCGTCTCCGAGCCCCGATCAGTCCACGCGGCGTCTCCTGAGACCCGATCGGTTCACACATCGTCTCCTAAGCCCCGATACGTCTACACGCCGTATCCGAGCCCCGATCGGTCCACGTGACGCATTCTAAGCTACGGTCGGTCCACGCGCCGTCTCCGAGCGCCGATCGGTCCATGCGCCGTCTCCTGAGCCCCGATCGATCCACGCATCGGCTCCTGAGCCCCGGTCGGTCCACGCGCCGTCTCATGAGCCCCGGTCGGTTCATGCGCCGTCGCCGAGCCTCGATCGGTCCACGCGCGGCCTCCTTAGCCCCGGTCGGTCCACGCGCCGTCTCCGAGCCCCGATCGGTCCACGCATCGTCTCCTGAGCCCCGATCGGTTAACGCGCCGTCTCCGAGCCCCGATCACTCCACGCGCCGTCTCCTGAGCCCCGGTCGGTTCATGCGCCGTCTCCGAGCCCCGATCGATCCACGCGCCGTCTCCGAGCGCCGCTCGGTCCATGCGCCGTCGCCGAACCCCAATTGATCCACGCGCAACCGCCTGAGTCCCAATCGGCCCACGCGAGTCTCCTCAGCCCCGACCGGTCCACGCGCCGTCTCCTGAGCCCCTATCGCTCCACGCGTCGTCTCCGAGCCCCGATCGGTCCATGCGCCGTCGCCGAGCCATGATCGCTCCACGCGCGGCCTCCTGAGCCCCGGTCGCGTCACGCGCCGTATCCACGCCCCAATCGATCCACGCGCCGTCTCCTGAGTCCCGATCGGTCCACGCGCCGTCTCCTGAGCCCCGATCGGTCCACGCGTCGTCTCCTAAGCCCCGATCGGTCCACGCGCCGTCTCCAAGCCCCGATCCGTCGCCGCGTCGTGTCCTGAGCCCCGATCAATTGACGCGTCTTCTCCAGAGCCCCGATCGCTCCTCGCGCCGTCTCCTCAACCCCGCTCGGTCGATGCGTCGTCTTCTTAACCCCGATGCCTCCACGCGCCGTCTCCGAGCCACGATCGGTCCACGCGCCGTCTCCTGAGCCCCGATCATTCAACGCGCCTTCTCCTAAGCCACGATCGGTCCACGCGCCGTCTCCGAGCCCCAGTCGGTCCACGCGCTGTCTCCGAGCACCGATCGGTCTACGCGCCGTCTCCTGAGCCCCGATTGTTCCACGCGCCGTCTCCGAGCCCCGATCGTTCCACGCGCCGTCTCCTGAGCCCCGATACGTCCACGCGCAGTCGCCGAGCCCCGATCGGTCCACGCGCGGTCTCCTGAGCCCCGATCTGTCCACGCGCCGTCTCCGAGCCGCGATCAGTTCACGGATCGTCTCCTAAGCCCCGATCGGTTAACGTGCCGTCTCCGATCCCCGATCGGTCCACGCGCGGTCTCCGAGCCCCGGTCGGTCCACGCGCCGTCTCCAAGCCCCGATCGGTTCACGCATCGTCTGCTAAGCTCCGATCGGTTAACGCGCCGTCTCCGAGCCGCGATCGGTCCACCCGCCGTCGCCGAACGCCAATTGGTGCACGGGCAACTGTTACGATTTGAGAATCGTTTCTCTTTATACCTATCTCTAAACATTTTCAAGCCTCGCATGGTGTACCGCACGACGTAGCGCAACGCCGCAATCGCGTTATGAATTCCCTATTTCTGTACCGAACCCCAACAACTCTGCAACGCCGCACAATTCGTCACCTGCCTCGCGCCAGGTGACCCCACCTTAACGCGCCGTACCTCTGAACCCAGAAGAGCCACGCGCGAACTCGGGAAGGCCCTATGATAGGTGTCACGGTTTGAGAATCCGTTATCTCTATACCTATCTCTAAACGTTTTCAAGCCTTGCCTGGCCTGCCGCACAACTTAGCGCAACGTCGCAATCGCGTTACGAATACCCTATTTCTGTGCCAAACCCCAACAACTCTGCAACACCGCACAATTCGTCACCTGCCGGGTGACCTTGCCTCCACGCGCCGATCCTCCAAAAGTCAGAAGAGCCTCGCGTGAACTCGAGAAAAGCCCTCTGATTGGCTCGTTGTCGCGCGCACACCGTGTCGCGGACGACACCGTTCGCTATCTTTATCAATGATCTATTCACCCTAAGCACCCTTCCACTAAGTGACTCATCGCACTAGCCCTAAGTAGCTACCAAAAGATTAGTATAAAAGGGCGACCTTTTGCACCAAGTAGTTAGTTACAATTTCAACGGGGACCAGCAACGCAACCACTTTGCGCAACAGAATCTGCGGAGCATTCTCGCTCGTCGTCCGTTTGAGTATAAAAATTGTAAACTCATCGAGACTAAGCTTGCATATTGTACAGTAATCTTAGAGTCAAAAGTAACGTGCTCGTGAGAAATAAAAAGTCTGATAATTGAACTCGCGTCGACCATATTCTTTTCACTCCTCACCGAGACTACGAGAATCATCGTCGCATCGCATCGAGCTTCGTCAGATCACCAGCACTACACGACCAGCGAAAGAGTGAGTCGAATCTTTCTCATACAACCTTTCGTATAGGTCAAGATTGACCATCGAATCTAGTCGAAAACGACGGTGCCGACCTAGTCGAAAACCCCTCCGACAATTTGTAGTAAAGAAAAGGCGAGATTTCCGTCCCTGAAGGAAAGGGCTTAATTGCCTTGCCTCGAAAAGAGAAATCGAACCGTGTTACGCATTCCCATACTCGATAGAGTTCAGTGGATCGTAACACAAATAAAAATTTTGGTGTCAGAAGTGGGATTTTAAAACGCCCTTACTACAAAAAATGGAGAATGGGTCTAGGCAGAACACCATCTAAGACAAATTCGAAAGATAACACCACAACATCAAGCACCCCTCGATCAAGCACCGCAAATACCTCAATACCCATTACCGATCACAATACGGGAGATATAGGAGAATCCGGCAGCACTGCTAATCATCCGCAGGCGCTTATTGAAGCTTTAGCGACAGAAGTCGACGAAATAATTGAACGTATAGATAACCTCGGAACAGACATGGCTAACCCCCAGATACCGACAGTCTCTATCAAATACGCTATCGAAGCAGTCCCAATTTTTGATGGATATAATATTCCACTATCACACTTCCTGGAGGGTTGTGAAGAAGCTCAACAAATGCTTCCTGCCGAAGCTCAACAGAGCCTTGCGCTAATCCTACGAAACAAACTAAGAGGTGAAGCACGCCGCGCGGTACACGGCGTCAGACTCCCAACGATCGCAGAATTTATCAAATTCTTAAAAACGCTCTACGCACCCGCTAAGTCAATTTACCAACTCCAAGGAGAACTCGGGAGACTTTTTCAAGGCGATAACGAAGGCACGTTAGCATACGCCAATCGCGCCAAGGATCTTGGCAACAGAATTTACGAATCACATTTATCAAATCAAAGGGAACCTAATTTAAATGACGAAGAACAAGCAACTTTGGATAAAAATCTTGTCGATTGTTTCATCCGTGGACTAAAACCTGAGATTGAAAATAAAATCAAATTAAACCAAACATTCAAAGAAACAATGAAGGATGCAATCGAAATAGAACGACAACTCCGAGCGAAAAACACACTACGAACTACCCGCTCAAATACCAGCCACACAGGAAACAGTAGATACGCGACAGAAAAGGTTCACCATATTCAATCCAACAACATAATTTGTCAATTCTGCCAAAAGAATGGCCATACTGCAGATCGATGTTACGAGTTACTTCGAAAATTAAACAATCCACCACCAAGATCACAACCACGCGACACGGGGCCCAGTAATATACTTTCAGGCATGCGACCTAATGAGCAAGGGAGAAACCCAAATCGCGAAATCACATCCGGTACCCCGATCCAGGGAGGATTCAAGTTTTGCCGGTATTGCAAGGACTCAGGGCATACGATAGAGAATTGCCGCAGAAGAGAATATAACAACAGTCAGTCGATGCAACCGCAAACACCCGTTTACGAGCAGAATAAAATTCAAAGTGACGTTACCCAGGGAAACATGCAAGGTCGCTCGATACGATACGCACAGCCCGAAGAAGAAAGTAACCGTCCAAAAAGAATTACCACTGCTCTACTAAATCGCGAAAGTAATGTGCCGGTTATTGAGGTAGACTCCAAAGACTTTATTAAACCAGCATTATTAATGATAGACACAGGCTCTGCATTAAATCTGGTTAAAAGTAATCAAGTCGCACCAGAAGTATACGTTGACAGAAGTGAAGTCGTAAGAATCAGCGGAATAACGAAGGACTACGTTGAGACCTTGGGAAAAACTCAAATTCAGATCCTCAATACTAAGGTCACCTTCCATTTAGTTGCCGACGATTTCCCGATCGAGGATGACGGGTTAATCGGAACAGATTTCTTTCGGACCCACCACGCTGATGTCTCGTATTCAGAAAAATGTTTAAAATGGGGAAGAAATGAAATCCCTTTCATGAAGCTCGAAACCATTGTAGTGCCCGCCCGTACTAAAGGAAGTTTTTACGTGCGTGTGGGAAATATGGAGGTAAAAGAGGGATACATACCTCGCCAACAAGTCTCGCCAGGAATATATCTGGGTGACGCCTTGGTTACCAATGATAATGGTAAAGCGTACCTATACTTGTTTAATACCACGGAAGAAGACGTGGAAGTCGCCGTTCCCGTATTAAACATACAAAAATTTGAGAAAAGAAAGGAATACCTCAACTATCCTATGTCCCTCGAAAATGAGGAAGGATCCAATTCTACTATGTCCCTCGGAAAGGAGGAAAAATTCAATTATCCTATGTCCCTCGAAAATGAGGAAGGATCCAATTCTACTATGTCCCTCGGAAAGGAGGAAAAATTCAATTATCCTATGTCCCTCGAAAATGAGGAAGGATCCAATTCTACTATGTCCCTCGGAAAGGAGGAAAAATTCAATTATCCTATATCCCTCAAAAATGAGGAAGGATCCAATTCTACTATGTCCCTCAGAAAGGAGGAAAAATTCAATTATCCTATGTCCCTCGAAAATGAGGAAGGATCCAATTCTACTATGTCCCTCGGAAAGGAGGAAAAATTCAATTATCCTATGTCCCTCGAAAATGAGGAAGGATCCAATTCTACTATGTCCCTCGGAAAGGAGGAAAAATTCAAGTATCCTATGTCCCTCGAAAAGGAGGAAGGATCCAATTCTACTATGTCCCTCGGAAAGGAGGAAAAATTCAATTATCCTATGTCCCTCAAAGATGGGGAAGGATCCAATTCTACTATGTCCCTCGGAAAGGAGGAAAAATTCAATTATCCTATGTCCCTCGAAAATGAGGAAGGATCCAATTCTACTATGTCCCTCGGAAAGGAGGAAAAATTCAACTATCCTATGTCCCTCAAAAATGAGGAAGGATCCAATTCTACTATGTCCCTCGGAAAGGAGGAAAAATTCAATTATCCTATGTCCCTCAAAAATGAGGAAGGATCCAATTCTACTATGTCCCTCGGAAAGGAGGAAAAATTCAATTATCCTATGTCCCTCGAAAATGAGGAAGGATCCAATTCTACTATGTCCCTCAGAAAGGAGGAAAATTTCAACGATACTACGTCCCTCAAAAAGGAGGAAAAATACAAATCTACTATATCCCTCGTAAGAAAAGAGGCAAATTCCGGGAACATTATATCCCTTAAAGAAGGAAAAAGAAATCGTACCACTACGTCCCTCGAAGGAGGAAAAATTTCCAAGTCAATTAAAGGAGGAAAAGGAAGTCATATTACTATGTCTCGTGATAAAGAAAAATTCAATAAATCTCTCCAGGAAGAAGAGGAAATTCACAAAAATACTACACTCCCTAACGTAGAAAAGGGGGATCTCACTATTTCCAAATCGGGTAATACTGACTCAGTCGAAGTAAAATGCTGCGAAAAGGCTATGAAAGATTGTCACACAGGAAAATTTCCAAGCAACCAAAGCGAAACAATCCACACGATATCGGCATCAAGGTTCCGGAATTCCGACGGGAACCTACCTGAAATAATGCAGAACCAAGAACGGGAATATAACCCATCAAATAACATGCAAATTTACGATGTAAATTCCAGTGATCGCGTTGAAAGAATAAAAGAATTATTACGTTTGGACCACTTGAACGAGGAAGAACGAGAAAGTGTGGAAAACCACATCGAGGAATATCAAGACCGATATCATTTACCGGGCAAACAATTGTTAGCAACGAACATCATAAAACACCGAATAAATACTGTAGACGACCTGCCAATAAACACTCGCCAGTATCGGTACCCCCCTTTGCTTAAGGAAGAAATAAATCGCCAGGTAAACGATCTGTTAGACGGAGGGATTATACAACCCTCACATTCTCCGTACAATTCTCCGGTATGGATAATACCGAAAAAGACCACCTCCATACGGAAGCATGGGGACAGCTACCCCTACTACACCATGGACCGTCAACCCCGGCGGGAAATATGGAAACGGCTGAATCCCCGGGATCTTCCGAGACGCCACCACCGATCGAGGACCAAGTTCCCAATCCCGAGGTACCACCACCGATGTCAACGGGCACTAGTGGTACCTTCATCCGAGGGCCACCCCCTCCATACGGAAGCGTTGGGACAGCTACCCCCTCTACACAATGGACCAACGTTCCAACTCCGGAGGCACCAGGACTTCAACAGGAGCTGAACCTGGGCGAAATCACCGACGCCGATATGGACGACTTCTTCCGATGGCTCGAAGAAAGAACGGACGAATTCTTTCGGAGTAATTAGAATATTCATTCGCACCGTTAGACCTCTATGGCAATCATTCTTATGCACTACTTAAGATCCATTCACTATCTCTAGCATAACGATGCACTGCTTATAATCACCATTAGAATCATTCAATAAAGGTGAGAGAAGGTCTAACCGAGCACAAGCACGTCCACAACCTACACACCGCTACCTGAAAAGAAAAAAAAAACCCTTTTTTATATACACGGACCGTTAAGAGCACTATTATCCCCCGCGGTCATCCGGTCATATAATAATAAATCCTTCAAATCTATACCCTTTTGCGAAGTATAGGCATGCGTGAGGACACGCATAGGAGCTGTCCGTCTTCGACTCGCCATGCTCCAACTTAAGGAGGGAGGTGTTACGATTTGAGAATCGTTTCTCTTTATACCTATCTCTAAACATTTTCAAGCCTCGCATGGTGTACCGCACGACGTAGCGCAACGCCGCAATCGCGTTATGAATTCCCTATTTCTGTACCGAACCCCAACAACTCTGCAACGCCGCACAATTCGTCACCTGCCGGGTGACCTTGTCTCCACGCGCCGATCCTCCAAAAGTCAGAAGAGCCTCGCGTGAACTCGAGAAAAGTCCTCTGATTGGCTCGTTGTCGCGCGCACACCGTGTCGCGGACGACACCGTTCGCTATCTTTATCAATGATCTATTCACCCTAAGCACCCTTCCACTAAGTGACTCATCGCACTAGCCCTAAGTAGCTACCAAAAGATTAGTATAAAAGGGCGACCTTTTGCACCAAGTAGTTAGTTACAATTTCAACGGGGACCAGCAACGCAACCACTTTGCGCAACAGAATCTGCGGAGCATTCTCGCTCGTCGTCCGTTTGAGTATAAAAATTGTAAACTCATCGAGACTAAGCTTGCATATTGTACAGTAATCTTAGAGTCAAAAGTAACGTGCTCGTGAGAAATAAAAAGTCTGATAATTGAACTCGCGTCGACCATATTCTTTTCACTCCTCACCGAGACTACGAGAATCATCGTCGCATCGCATCGAGCTTCGTCAGATCACCAGCACTACACGACCAGCGAAAGAGTGAGTCGAATCTTTCTCATACAACCTTTCGTATAGGTCAAGATTGACCATCGAATCTAGTCGAAAACGACGGTGCCGACCTAGTCGAAAACCCCTCCGACAATTTGTAGTAAAGAAAAGGCGAGATTTCCGTCCCTAAAGGAAAGGGCTTAATTGCCTTGCCTCGAAAAGAGAAATCGAACCGTGTTACGCATTCCCATACTCGATAGAGTTCAGCGGATCGTAACACAACCACCCGAGCCCCAGTCGGTCCACGCGTCGTCTCCGAGCTCCAATCGGTCCACGCGCCGTTTCCTGAGCCCCGATCGATCCATGCGTCGTCTTCTAAGCCCCGATGCCTCCACGCGCCGTCTCCGAGCCAGATCGGTTCAGGCGCCGCTTCCCGAGCCCCGATCAGTCAACGCGCCGTCTCCTAAGCCCCTATCGCTCCACGGACCGTGTCCGAGCCCCGATGGGTCCACGCGCCGCATCCTGAGCCCCGATCGGTCGACGCGCCGTCTCCTAAGACCCGATCGGTCCACGCGCCGTCTCCGAGCTCCGATCGGCCCACGCGCCGTCTCCTAAGCCCCGATCGGTCGACGCGTCGTTTCCTGAGCCCCGATCGATCCACGCGTCGTCTCCTGAGCCCCGATCGCTCCACGCGCCGATTTCTGAGCCCCGATGAATTGACGCGTCTTCTCCTGAGCCCCGATCGCTCCTCGCGCCGTCGCCGAACCCCAATTGGTCCACGCGCAACCGCCTGAGCCCCAGTCGGTCCACGCACTGTCTCCGAGCCCCGATCGGTCCACGCGTCGTCTCCGAGCCCCGATCGGTCCACGCGTCGTCTCCTAAGCCCCGATCGGTCCACGCACCGTCTCCTGAGCCCCGATCGGTCCACGCGCCGTCTCCTGAGCCCCAATCGCTCCACGCGCCGTGTTCTGAGCACCGTTCGGTCCACGCGTCGTCTTGAAAGCCCCGATGCCTCCACGCGCCGTCTCCGAGCCACGATCGGTCCGTGTGCCGCTTCCAGAGGCCTATCGATCCACGCGTCGTCTCCTGATCTCCGATCGGTCCACGCGCCGTCTCCTAAGCCCCGATCATTCCACGCGCCGTCTCCGGGCCCCGATCGGTCCACGCACCATCTCCTGCTCTCCAATCGGTCCATGCGCCGCCTCCGGAGCCCCGATCTATCCACGCTAGGCTCCTGAGCCCCGGCCGGTCCGCGCGCCGCCTCCTGAGCTCCGAACGGTCGACGCGTCGTCTCCTGAGCCCCAATCGGCCCACACGCAGTCTCGTGAGCCCCGATAGGTACACGCGCCGTCTCCTGAGCTCCGATCGTTCCACGCGCCGCCTCCGAGCCCCGATCGGTCCAGGCGCCGTCTCCTGAGCCCCAATCGGTCCACACGCTGTCTCGTGAGCCCCGATAGGTACACGCGTCGCGTTCTACGCCCCAATCGGTCCACGCGTCGTCTCCTAAGCCCCGATCGGTCCTCGCGCCGTCTCCGAGCCCCGATCAGTCCGCGCACCGTCTCCTGATCCCCATCGCTCCACGCGGCGTCTCCGGAGCCCCGATCGAGCTACGCGAGTCTCCTGAGCCCCGGTCGGTCCGCGCACCGTCATCTGAGCCCCGATCCGTCGCCGCGTCGTCTCCTGAGCCCCGATCAATTGACGCGTCTTCTCCTGAGCCCCGATCGCACCTCACGCCGTCTCCTGAGCCCCGCTCGGTCCATGCGTCGTGTTCTTAGCCCCGATGCCTCCACGCGCCGTCTCCTAGCCACGATAGGTCCAGGCGCCGCTTCCTGAGCCCGGATCGATCCTCGCGCCGTCTCGTAAGCCACAATCGGTCCACGCGCCGTCTCAGAGCGCCGATCATTTCACGCGCCGTCTCCTGAGCCCCGATCGTTCCACGCGCCGTCTCCGAGTCCCGATCGGTCCACGCGGCGTCTCCTGAGACCCGATCGGTTCACGCATCGTCTCCTAAGCCCCGATACGTCTACACGCCGTATCCGAGCCCCGATCGGTCCACGTGACGCATTCTAAGCTACGGTCGGTCCACGCGCCGTCTCCGAGCGCCGATCGGTCCACGCGCCGTCTCCTGAGCCCCGATCGGTCCACGCGTCGTCTCCTAAGCCCTGATCGGTCCACGTGCCGTCTCCGAGCCCCGATGGGTCTACGCGCCGCCTCCTGAGCCCCGATCGACCCACGCATCGGCTCCTGAGCCCCGGTCGGTCCAAGCGCCGTCTCATGAGCCCCGGTCGGTTCATGCGCCGTCGCCGAGCCTCGATCGGTCCACGCGCGGCCTCCTTAGCCCCGGTCGATCAACGTGAGTCTCCTAAGCCCCCATCGGTCCACGTGCCGTCTCCGAGCCCCGATCGGTCCACGCGTCGTCTCCTAAGCCCCGATCGGTCCACGCGCCGTCTCCGGAGCCCCAATCGATCAACTTGAGTCTCCTAAGCCCCGACCGGTCCACGCGCCGTCTCCTGAGCCCCGATCGGTCCACGTATCGTCTCCTAAGCCCCGATCGGTCCACTCGTCGTCTCCTAAGTCCCGATCGGTCCACGCGCCGTCTCCGAGCCCCGATCGGTCCACGCGTCGTCTCCTAAACCCCGATCGGTCCACGCGCCGTCTCCTGTGCCCCGATCGGTCGACGCGTCCTCTCCTAAACCCCGATCGGTCCACGCGTCGTCTCCTAAGCCCCGACCGGTCCACGCGCCGTTTCCTGAGGCCCGATCGATTCACGCGTCGTCTCCTGAGCCCCGATAGCTCCACGCGCCGTTTCCTGAGCCCCGATCGGTCCACGCGTCGTCTCCTGATCTCCGATCGGTTCACGCGCCGTCTCCTGAGCCCGGATCGGTCCACGCGTCATCCCCGAATCCCCGATCCGTACACGCGTCGTCTCCGAGCCTAGATCGGTCCACGCGCTGTCGCCGAGCCCCGATCGGTCCAGGCGTGGCCTCCTAAGCCCCGAACGGTCCACGCGCCGTCTCCGAGTCCCGATCGGTCCACGCGCCGTTTCCGAGCCACGATCGGTCTAGGCGCCGCTTCCTGACCCCGATCGGTCCACGCGCCGTCTCCTAAGCCCCAATCGGTCCACGCGCCGTCTCCTAAGCCGCGATCGGTCCAAGCGGCGTCTCCGAGCCCCGATCGGTCCACGCACCGTCTCCTGGTCCCCATCGGTCCACGCGGCGTTTTCTGAGCACCGTTCGGTCCACGTGCCGTCTCCTAAGCCCCGATCGCTCCACGGACCGTTTCCTGATCCCCGATCGGTCCACGTGCCGCCTCCTGAGTCCTGATCGGTCAACGCGTCGTGTCCTAAGCCCTGATCGGTCCACGTGCCGTCTCCGAGCGCCGATGGGTCCACGCGCCACATCCTGAGCCCCGATCGGACGACGCGTCGTCTCCTGAGCCTTGATCGATCCACGCGTCGTCTCCTGAACCCCGATTGCTCCACGGGCCGTTTCCTGAGCCCCGATCGGTCCACGCGTCGTCTTCAAAGCCCCGATGCCTCTACACGCCGTCTCCGAGCCCCGATCGGTCCAGGCGCCGTTTCCGAGCCCCGATTGGTCCATGCGTCGTCTTCGAAGCCCCGATGCCTCCACGCGCCGTCTCCGAGCCACGATCGGTGCAGGGGCCGCTTCCTGAGCCCCGATCGGTCCACGCGCCGTCTCCTGAGCCCCGATCGGTCCACGCGTCGTCTCCGATCACCGTTCGGTCCACGCGCCGTTTCCTGAGCCCCGATCGGTCTATGCGTCGTCTTTTAAGCCCCGATACCTCCGCGCGCCGTCTACGAGCCACGATCGGTCCAGGCGCCGCTTCCTGAGCCCCGATCGGTCCACGCGCCGTCTCCTAAGCCCCGACCGATCCACGCGCCGTCTCCGAGCCCCGATCGGTCCACGCATCGTCTCCTAAGCCCCGATCGGTTAACGCGCCGTCTCCCCGCCCCGATCGGTCCACGTGCCGTCTCCTGAGCCCCGATACGTCCACGCGGAGTCGCCGAGCCCCGATCAGTCCACGCGCGGCCTCCTGTGCCCCGGTCGGTTCACGCGCCGTCTCCCCGCCCCGATCGGTCCACGCGCCGTCTCCTGAGCCCTGATCCGTCCACGCACGGCGTCGAGCCGCGATCGGTGCACGCGCGGCCTCCTGAGCCCCAATCGGTCCACGCGTCGTCTCCTAAGCCCCGATCGGTCCGTGCGCCGTCTCCGAGCCCCGATCGGTCCACGCACCATCTCATGCTCCCCAATCGGTCCATGCGCCGCCTCCGGAGCCCTGATCGATCCACGCGAATCTCCTGAGCTCCGGTCGGTCCTCGTACCGTCTCCGAGCCCCGATCGGTGCACGTACCGTCTCCGAAGCCCCGATCGGTCCACGCGCCGTCCCCTGAGCCCCGATCGGTCCACGCGCCGTATCCGAGCCCCAATCGGTCCACGCGCCGTCTCCTAAGCTCCAATCGGTCCACGTGCCGTCCCCTGAGCCCCGATACGTCGACGCGCAGACGCCGAGCCCCGATCGGTCCACGCGCTGTCTCCTGAGCCCCGATAGGTACACGCGTCGTCTCCTACACCCCGATCAGTCCACGCGTCGTCTCCTAAGCCCCGATCGGTCCACGCGCCGTCTCCGAGCCCCGATGGGTCTACGCACTGTCTCCTGATCCCCATGGGTCCACGCGGCGCCTCCGGAGCCCCGAACGATCCACGCGAGGATCCTGAGCCCCGATCGATCCACGCATCGTCTCCTAAGCCCCAATCGGTTAACGCGCCGTCTCCGAGCCCCAATCGGTCCACGCGCCGTGTCCTGAACCCCGATGGTTCCACGCGCCTTCTCCTAAGCCACGATCGGTCAGCGCCGTCTCCGAGCGCCGATCGGTGCACGCGCCGTCGCACGAGCCGCGATCGGTCCACGCGCGGCCTCCTGAGCCCCGGTTGCTTCACGTGCCGTATCCGAGTCCCAATCGGTCCACGCACCGTCTCCTGAGCCCCGATCGGTCCACGCGCCGTCTCCTGAGCTCCGATCGCTCCACGCGCCGTTTTCTGAGCACCGTTCGGTCCATGCGTCGTCTTCTAAGCCCCGATGCCTCCACGCGCCGTCTCCGAGCCGCGATCGGTGCAGGCGCCGCTTCCTGAGCACCGATCGGTCCACGCGCTGTCTCCTGAGCCCCGATACATCCACGCGCAGTCGCCGAGCCCCGATCGGTCCACGCGCCGTCTCCGAGCCCCGATCGGTCCACGCATCGTCTCCTAAGCCCCGATCGGTTAACGCGCCGTCTCCCCGCCCCGATCGGTCCACGCGCCGTCTCCTGAGCCCCGATCATTCCACGCGCCGTATCCGAGCCCCGATCGGTCCACGCGCGGCCTCCTGAGCCCCGGTCGGTTCACGCGCCGTATCCGAGCCCCGATCGGCCCACGCGCCGTCTCCTGAGCCCCGATCGTTCCACGCGCCGTCCCCGAACCCCGATCGTTCCACGCGGCGCCTCCGGAGCCCTGATCGATCCACGCGAGTCTCCTGAGCCCCAGTCGGTCCGCGCGCCGTCTCCTGCGCCCCGATTGTTCGACGCGTCGTCTCCTGAGCCCCGATCGATCCACGCGTCGTCTCCTGAGCCCCGATCGCGCCACACGCCGTTTCCTGAGCCCCGATCGGTCCACGCGTCGTCTCCTAAGCCCTGATCGGTCCTCGTGCCTTCTGCGAGCCCCGAAGGGTCCACGCGCAGCCTCCTGAGCCCCGATCGGTCCACGCGCCGTCCCCGAGCCCCGATCGGTCCACGCGCTGTCTCCTGAGCCCCGATAGGTACACGCGCCGTCTTCTAAGCCCCGACCGATCCACACGAGTCTCCTGAGCCCCGGTCGCTCCACGCGCCGTCTCCGAGCGCCGATTGGGGCACGCGCCGTCTCCTGAGCACCGATCGTTCCACACGCCGCCTCCTAAGCCCCGATCTGTCCAGGCGTCGTCTCCTAAGCCCCGACCGGTCCACGCGCCGTCTCCGAGCCCCGATCGGTGCGCGCACCGTCTCCTGATCCCCATCGCTTCACGCTGCGTCTCCGGAGCCCCGATCGATCTACGCGAGTCTCCTGAGCCCCGGTCGGTCCGCGCGCCGTCATCTGAGCCCCGATCGGTTGACGCGTCGTCTCCTAGACTCGATCGGTCCACGCGCCGTCGCCGAGCCCCGATCGGTCCACGCGCGTCCTCCTGAGCCCCGGTCGGTCCACGCGCCGTCTCCGAGCCCCCATCGGTCCACGCGTTGTCTCCTAAGCCCCGATCGGCCCACGCGCCGTCTCCGTGCCCCGCTCGGTTCACGCATCGTCTCCTAAGCCCCGATCGGTTAACGCGCCGTCTCCGAGCGCCGAGCGGTCCACGCGCCGTCGCCGAACCCCAATTGGTCCACGCGCAACCGCCTGAGTCCCAGTCGGTCCACGCGCTGTCTCCGAGCCCTGATCGGTCCACGTGCCGTCGCCGAGCCATGATCGGTCCACGCGCTGCCTCCTGAGCCCCAATCGGTCCACGGGCCGTCGCCGATCCACGATCGGTCCGTGCGCCGTTTCCAGAGCCCTATCGGTCCACGCATCGTCTCCTGATCTCCGATCGGTCCACGCGCCGTCTCCTAAGCCCCGATCGGTCCACGCGCTGTCTCCGAGCGCCGATCGGTTCACGCGCCGTCTCCTGAGCCCCGATCGGTCCACGCGCCGTCTCCTGAGCCCGGATCGGTCCACGCGTCATCGCCGAATCCCCCATCCGTACACGCGTCGTCTCCGAGCCTCGATCGGTCCAGGCGCTGCTTCCTGAGCCCCAATCGGTCCACGCGTTGTCACCTAAGCCCCGATCGGTCCACGCGCCGTCTCCGAGCCCCGATCGGTTCACGCATCGTCACCTAAGCCCCGATCGGACCACGCGCCGTCTCCTGAGCCCCGATCGCTCCACGCTCCGTCTCCGTGCCCCGATCGGTCCACGCGCCGGCACCTGAGCCCGGATTGGTCCACGCGCCGTCGCCGAACCCCAATTGGTCCACGCGCAACCGCCTGAGCCCCAGTCGGTCCACGCGCTGTCTCCGAGCCCCGATCGGTCCACGCGCCGTCTCCAAGCGCCGATCGGTTCACGCGCCGTCTCCTGAGCCCCGATCCGTCCACGCGCCACCTCCTGGCCCCGATCGTCCAACGCGCCGTCTCCGAGCACCGATCGGTCCACGCGCCGTCTCCTGAGCCCCGATCGGTCCACGCGTCGTCTCCAAAGCCCTGATCGGTCCACGCGCCGTCTCCAAGCCCCGGTCGGTTCACGCGCCGTCTCCGAGCCCCGGTGGGTCCACGCGCGGTCTCCTGAGCCCCGGTCGGTCCACGCGCCGTCGCCGAACCCCAATTCGTCCACGGGCAACCTCCTGAGACCCAGTCGGTCCACGCGCCGTCTCCTGAGCCCCGATCGGTCCACGTATCGTCTCCTACGCCCCGATCGGTCCACGCGTCGTCTCCTAAGCCCCGAACGGTCCACGCGCCGTCTCCGAGCCCCGATCGGTCCACGCACCGTCTCCTGATCCCCATCGGTCCACGCGGCGCCTCCGGAGCCCCGACCGATCCACACGAGTCTCCTGAGCCCCGGTCGCTCCACGCGCCGTCTCCGAGCGCCGATTGGGGCACGCGCCGTCTCCTGAGCACCGATCGTTCCACACGCCGCCTCCTAAGCCCCGATCTGTCCAGGCGTCGTCTCCTAAGCCCCGACCGGTCCACGCGCCGTCTCCTGAGCCCCGTTCGGCCCACGCGCCGTCTCCTAAGCCCCGATCTGTCCATGGGCCGTCTCCGAGCCGCGATCGGTAAACGCGCCGTCACCAAGCCCCGATCCGTACACGCGTCGTCTCCGAGCCCCGATGGGTCCACGCGCCGTCGCCGAGCCTCGATCGGTCCACGCGCAGCCTCCTAAGCCCCGGTCGGTTCACGCGCTATCTCCGAGCCGCGATCGGTCCAGGCGCCGTCTCCTGAGCCCCGATACGTCCACGCGCAGTCGCCGAGCCCCGATCGGTCTACGCGCGGTCTCCTGAGCCCCGATCTGTCCACGCGCCGTCTCCGAGCCCCGATCGGTCCACGCGCCGTCTCCGAGCCCTGATCGGTCCACGCGCCGTCTCCTGAGCCCCAATCGGTCCACTCGCTGTCTCCTGATCCCCGATAGGTACACGCGTCGTCTCCTACGCCCCGATCGGTCCACGCGCCGTCTCCTGAGCCCGGATCGGTCCACGCGTCATCGCCGAATCCCCCATCCGTACACGCGTCGTCTCCGAGCCTCGATCGGTCCAGGCGCTGCTTCCTGAGCCCCAATCGGTCCACGCGTTGTCACCTAAGCCCCGATCGGTCCACGCGCCGTCTCCGAGCCCCGATCGGTTCACGCATCGTCACCTAAGCCCCGATCGGACCACGCGCCGTCTCCTGAGCCCCGATCGCTCCACGCTCCGTCTCCGTGCCCCGATCGGTCCACGCGCCGGCACCTGAGCCCGGATTGGTCCACGCGCCGTCGCCGAACCCCAATTGGTCCACGCGCAACCGCCTGAGCCCCAGTCGGTCCACGCGCTGTCTCCGAGCCCCGATCGGTCCACGCGCCGTCTCCAAGCGCCGATCGGTTCACGCGCCGACTCCTGAGCCCCGATCCGTCCACGCGCCACCTCCTGAGCCCCGATCGTCCAACGCGCCGTCTCCGAGCACCGATCGGTCCACGCGCCGTCTCCTGAGCCCCGATCGGTCCACGCGTCGTCTCCAAAGCCCTGATCGGTCCACGCGCCGTCTCCGAGCCCCGGTCGGTTCACGCGCCGTCTCCGAGCCCCGGTGGGTCCACGCGCGGTCTCCTGAGCCCCGGTCGGTCCACGCGCCGTCGCCGAACCCCAATTCGTCCACGGGCAACCTCCTGAGACCCAGTCGGTCCACGCGCCGTCTCCTGAGCCCCGATCGGTCCACGTATCGTCTCCTACGCCCCGATCGGTCCACGCGTCGTCTCCTAAGCCCCGAACGGTCTACGCGCCGTCTCCGAGCCCCGATCGGTCCACGCACCGTCTCCTGATCCCCATCGGTCCACGCGGCGCCTCCGGAGCCCCGACCGATCCACACGAGTCTCCTGAGCCCCGGTCGCTCCACGCGCCGTCTCCGAGCGCCGATTGGGGCACGCGCCGTCTCCTGAGCACCGATCGTTCCACACGCCGCCTCCTAAGCCCCGATCTGTCCAGGCGTCGTCTCCTAAGCCCCGACCGGTCCACGCGCCGTCTCCTGAGCCCCGTTCGGCCCACGCGCCGTCTCCTAAGCCCCGATCTGTCCATGGGCCGTCTCCGAGCCGCGATCGGTAAACGCGCCGTCACCAAGCCCCGATCCGTACACGCGTCGTCTCCGAGCCCCGATGGGTCCACGCGCCATCGCCGAGCCTCGATCGGTCCACGCGCAGCCTCCTAAGCCCCGGTCGGTTCACGCGCTATCTCCGAGCCCCGATCGGTCTACGCGCGGTCTCCTGAGCCCCGATCTGTCCACGCGCCGTCTCCGAGCCCCGATCGGTCCACGCGCCGTCTCTGAGCCCTGATCGGTCCACGCGCCGTCTCCTGAGCCCCAATCGGTCCACTCGCTGTCTCCTGATCCCCGATAGGTACACGCGTCGTCTCCTACGCCCCGATCGGTCCACGCGCCGCCTTCGTGCCCCGATCGGTCCACGCACCGCCTCCTGATCCCCATCGGTCCACGCGCCGTCTCCTGAGCCACGATCGATCCACATGCCGTCTCCGAGCCCCGAACGGTCCGCGTGCCGCATTCTAAGCAACGGTCCATCCACGCGCCGTCTCCGAGCCCCGATCGGTCCACGCGTCGTCTCCTAAGCCCTGATCGCTCCTCATGCCTTCTGCGAGCCCCGAAGGGTCCACGCGCAGCCTCCTGAGCCCCGATCGGTCGACGCGTCGTCTCCTGAGCCCCGATCGATCCACGGGTCTTCCCCTGAGCCCCGACCGCTCCACGCGCCGTCTCCTGAGCCCGGATCGGTCCACGCGTCGTCTCCGAGCCCCGATCGGTCCACGCGCCGTCCCCGAGCCCCGATCGGTCCACGCGCCATTTCCTGAGCCCTGATACGTCCACGCGCAGTCGCCGAGCCCTGATCGGTCCACGCGCTGTCTCCTAAGCCCCGCTTGGTTAACGCGTCGTTTCCGAGCCCCGATCGGTCCACGCGTCGTCTCCTGAGCCCCAATTAGTCCATGCGCCGTCTCCTAAGCGCTGATCGGTCCACGCGCCATCGCCGAGCCCCGATCGGTCCACGCGCCCTCTCCGAGTGCCGATCATTTCACGCTCCGTCTCCTGAGCCCCGATCGGTCCACACCACTTCTCCTGAGGCCCGATCGATTCACGTGCCGTCTCCTAAGCCCCGATCGGTTCACCCGTCGTCTCTTAAGTCCCAATCGGTCCACGCGCCCCCTCCGAGCGCCGATCATTTCACGCGCCGTCTCCTGAGCCCCGGTCGGTCCGCGCGCCGTCTCCTAAGACCCGATCGGTCCACGTATCGTCTCCTAAGCCCCGATCGGTCCACACGCCGTCTCCGAGCCCCGATGGGTCCACGCGTCGTCTCCTGAGCCCCGACCGCTCCACACGCCCTTTCCTGAGCCCCGATCGGTCCACGCATCGTCTCCGAGCGCAAATCGGTTCACGCGCCGTCTCCTGAGCCCCGATCGTTCCACACGCCGACTCCGAGCTCCGATCGGCCCACGCGCCGTCTCCTAATCACCGATCGGTCCAAGCGCCGTCTCCGAGCCCCGATCGGTCCACGCGTCGTCTCCTAAGACCCGATCGGTCCACGTATCGTCTCCTAAGCCCCGATCGGTCCACACGCCGTCTCCGAGCCCCGATGGGTCCACGCGTCGCCTCCTGAGCCCCGGTCGGTCCACGCGCCGTCTCATGAGCCCCGATCGGTCCACCCGTCGTCTTCTAAGCCCCGATCGGCCTACGCGCCGTCTCCGTGCCCCGATCGGTTCACGCATCGTCTCCTAAGCCCCGATCGGTTAACGCGCCGTCTCCGAGCGCCGAGCGGTCCACGCGCCGTCGCCGAACCCCAATTGGTCCACGCGCAACCGCCTGAGTCCCAGTCGGTCCACGCGCTGTCTCCGAGCCCCGATCGGTCCACGTGCCGTCGCCGAGCCATGATCGGTCCACGCGCTGCCTCCTGAGCCCCAATCGGTCCACGGGCCGTTGCCGATCCACGATCGGTCCGTGCGCCGTTTCCAGAGCCCTATCGGTCCACGCATCGTCTCCTCATCTCCGATCGGTCCACGCGCCGTCTCCTAAGCCCTGATCGGTCCACGCGCCGTCTCCTGAGCCCGGATCGGTCCACGCGTCATCGCCGAATCCCCCATCCGTACACGCGTCGTCTCCGAGCCTCGATCGGTCCAGGCGCTGCTTCCTGAGCCCCAATCGGTCCACGCGTTGTCACCTAAGCCCCGATCGGTCCACGCGCCGTCTCCGAGCCCCGATCGGTTCACGCACCGTCACCTAAGCCCCGATCGGTCCACGCGTCGTCTCCAAAGCCCTGATCGGTCCACGTGCCGTCTCCGAGCCCCGATCGGTCCACGCGCCGTCTCCTGAACCCCGATACGTCCACACACAGTCGCCGAGCCCCGATTGGTCCACGCGCCGTAGCCGAGCCTCCATCGGTCCACGCGCGGCCTCCTGAGCCGCGGTCGGTCCACGCGCCGTCTCCGAGCCCCGGTCGGTTCACGCGCCGTCTCCGAGCCCCGATGGGTCCACGCGTCGTCTCCTAAGCCCCGAACGGTCCACGCGCCGTCTCCGAGCCCCGATCGGTCCACGCACCGTCTCCTGATCCCCATCGGTCCACGCGGCGCCTTCGGAGCCCCGACCGATCCACACGAGTCTCCTGAGCCCCGGTCGCTCCACGCGCCGTCTCCGAGCGCCGATTGGGGCACGCGCCGTCTCCTGAGCACCGATCGTTCCACACGCCGCCTCCTAAGCCCCGATCTGTCCAGGCGTCGTCTCCTAAGCCCCGACCGGTCCACGAGCCGTCTCCTGAGCCCCGTTCGGCCCACGCGCCGTCTCCTAAGCCCCGATCTGTCCATGGGCCGTCTCCGAGCCGCGATCGGTAAACGCGCCGTCACCAAGCCCCGATACGTACACGCGTCGTCTCCGAGCCCCGATGGGTCCACGCGCCGTCGCCGAGCCTCGATCGGTCCACGCGCAGCCTCCTAAGCCCCGGTCGGTTCACGCGCTATCTCCGAGCCGCGATCGGTCCACGCGCCGTCTCCTGAGCCCCGATACGTCCACGCGCAGTCGCCGAGCCCCGATCGGTCCAGGCGTGGCCTCCTGAGCCTCGATCGGTCCACGCGCGTCCTCCTGATCCCCGGTCGGTTCACGCGCCGTCTCCGAGCCCCGATCGATCCACGCGTCGTCTTCGAAGCCCAGATGCCTCCTCGCGCCGTCTCCGAGCCACGATCGGTCCAGGCGCTGCTTCCTGAGCCCCAATCGGTCCACGTATCGTCACCTAAGCCCCGATCGGTCCACGCGCCGTCACCGAGCCATGATCGGTCCACGCGCCGTCGCCGAGCCCCGATCGGTCCACGCGCGGCCTCCTGAGCCCCGGTCGGTCCACGCGCCGTCTCCGAGCCCCGATCGGTCCAGGCGCCGTCTCTTGAGCCCCAATCGGTCCACACGCTGTCTCGTCAGCCCCGATAGGTACACGCGGCGCGTCCTACGCCCCGATCGGTCCACGCGTCGTCTCCTAAGCCCCGATCGGTCCACGCGCCGTCTCCGAGCGCCGATAACTTTACGCGCCGTCTCCTGAGCCCCGATCGTTCCACGCGCCGTCTCCGAGCCCCGATCGATCCACGCGCCGTCTCCTGAGGCCAAATCGGTCCCCACGCTGTCTCGTGAGCCCCGATAGGTACACGCGTTGTCTCCTACGCCCCGATCGGTCCACGCGTAGTCTCCTAAGCCCCGCTCGGTTAACGCGTCGTTTCCGAGCCCCGATCGGTCCACGCGTCGTCTCCTGAGCCCCAATTAGTCCATGCGCCGTCTCCAAAGCCCCGATCCGTCCACGGGCCGTGTCCGAGCTCCGATCGGTCCACGCGTCGTCTCCGAGCACTTATCGGTCCACGCGCCCTCTACGAGCGCCGATCATTTCACGCGCCGTCTCCTGAGCCCCGGTCGGTCCGCGCGCCGTCACCGAGCCCCGATCGGTCGACGCGTCGTCTTCTGAGCCCCGATCGGTCCACGCGCCGTCTCCGAGCACCGATCGGTTCACGCGCCGTCTCCTGAGCCCCGATCGTTCCACGCGCCGTCTCCGAGCTCCGATCGGCCCACGTGCCGTCTTCTAAGCCCCGATCGGTTCACCCGTCGTCTCTTAAGCCCCAATCGGTCCACGCGCCCTCTCCGAGCGCCGATCATTTCACGCGCCGTCTCCTGAGCCCCGGTCGGTCCGCGCGCCGTCACCTGAGCCCCGATCGGTCGACGCGTCGTCTTCTGAGCCCCGATCGGTCCACGCGCCGTCTCCGAGCGCCGATCGGTTCACGCGCCGTCTCCTGAGCCCCGATCGTTCCACGCGCCGTCTCCGAGCTCCGATCGGCCCACGCGCCGTCTCCTAAGCCCCGATCGGTCCAAGCGCCTTCTCCTAAGCCCCGATCGGTCCACGCGCCGTCTCCGAGCCCCGATCGGTCCACGCGCCGTCTCCTCAGCCTGGATCGTTCCACGCGTCGTCCCCGAATCCCCGATTCGTACACGCGTCATCTCCGAGCCACGATCGGTCCGTGCGCCGCTTCCAGAGCCCCGATCGGTCCACGCATCATCTCCCGATCTCCGGTCGGTCGACGCGCCGTCTCCTACGCCCCGATCGGTCCACGCGCCGTCGCCTGAGCCCCGATCGTTCCACGCGCCGTCTCCGAGCTCTGATCGGCCCACGCGCCGTCTCCTAAGGCCCGATCGGTCCAAGCGCCTTCTCCAAAGCCCCGATCGGTCCACGCGCCGTCTCCGAGCGCCGATCGGTTCACGCTCCGTCACCTGAGCCCCGATCATTCGAAGCGCCGTCTCCGAGCCCCGATCGGTCCACGCGCCGTCTCCTGAGCCCGGATCGTTCCACGCGTCGTCCCCGAATCCCCGATCCGTACACGCGTCGTCTCCGAGCCTCGATCGGTCCACGCGCCGTCGCCGAACCCCAATTGGTCCACGCGAAACCGCCTGAGCCCCAGCCGGTCCACGCGCTGTCTCCGAGCCCCGATCGGTCCACTCGTCGTCTCCGAGCCCCGATCGGTCTACGCGCCGTCGCCGAGTCATGATCTGTCCACGCGCGGCCTCCTGAGCCCCGATCATTCGAAGCGCCGTCTCCGAGCCTCGATCGGTCCACGCGCCGCCTCCGAGCCCCGATGGGTCCACGCGCCGTCTCCTGAGCCCAAATCGGTCCACACGCTGTCTCGTGAGCCCCGATAGGTACACGCGTCGTCTCCTACGCCCCGAGCAGTCCACGCGTAGTCTCCTAAGCCCCGCTCGGTTAACGCGTCGTTTCCGAGCCCCGATCGGTCCACGCGTCGTCTCCTGAGCCCCAATTAGTCCATGCGCCGTCTCCTAAGCCCCGATCCGTCCACGGGCCGTGTCCGAGCTCCGATCGGTCCACGCGTCGTCTCCGAGCCCTGATCGGTCCACGCCCCATCGCCGAGACCCGATCGGTTCACGCGCCATCGCCGAGCCCCGATCGGTCCACGCGCCGTCTCCTGAGCCCCGATCTGTCCACACCCCTTCACCTGTGCCCCGATCTGTCGACGCGTCGTCTCCTAAGCCCCGACCGGTGCACGCACCGTCTCCTAAGCCCTGCTCGGTTAGCGCGTCGTTTCCGAGCCCCGATCGGTCCACGCGTCGTCTCCTGAGCCCCAATTAGTCCACGCGCCGTCTCCTAAGCCCTGATCCGTCCACGGGCCGTGTCCGAGCTCCGATCGGTTCACGCGCCGTCTCCAAACCTCGATCCGTACACGCGTCGTCTCCGAGCCCTGATCGGTCCACGCGCCATCGCCGAGCCCCGTTCGGTCCACGCGCCCTCTCCGAGCGCCGATAGTTTCACGCGCCGTCTCCTGAGCCCCGATCGGTCCACACCCCTTCTCCTGAGCCCCGATCGGTCCACACCCCTTCTCCTGAGCCCCGATCGATTCACGTGCCGTCTCCTAAGCCCCGATCGGTTCACCCGTCGTCTCTTAAGTCCCAATCGGTCCACGCGCCCTCTCCGAGCGCCGATCATTTCACGCGCCGTCTCCTGAGCCCCGGTCGGTCCGCGCGCCGTCACCTGAGCCCCGATCGGTAGATGCATCGTCTTCTGAGCCCCGATCGACCCACGCGTCGTCTCCTGAGCCCCGATCGGTCCACGCGCCGTCTCCGAGCGCCGATCGGTTCACGCGCCGTCTCCTGAGCCCCGATCGTTCCACACGCCGTCTCCGAGCTCCGATCGGCCCACGCGCCGTCTCCTAAGCCCCGATCGGTCCAAGCGCCTTCTCCTAAGCCCCGATCGGTCCACGCGTCGTCTCCTGAGCCCCGATAGGTAAACGCGTCGTCGCCTACACCCCAATCGGTCCACGCGTCGTCTCCTAAGCCCCGATCGGTCCACGCGCCGTCTCCGAGCCCCGATCGGTCCACGCACTGTCTCCTGATGCCCATGGGTCCACGCGGCGCCTCCGCGGCCCCGATCGGTCCACGTGCCGTCTCCTGAGCCCCGATCGTTACACGCGCCGTCTCCGGGCCCCGATCAGTCCACGCGCCGTCTCCGAGCCCCGATCGGTCCACGCACTGTCTCCTGATCCCTATGGGTCAACGCGGCGCCTCCGGAGCCCCGATCGATCCACGCGAGGCTCCTGAGCCCCGATCGGACCACGCATCGTCTCCTAAGCCCCAATCGGTTAACGTGCCGTTGCCTGAGCCCCGATCGGTCCACGCGTCGTCTTCTAACCCCAGACGCCTCCTCGCACCGTATCCGAGCGCCGATCGGTTCACGCGCTGTCACCCGAGTCTCGATCGTTCCACACGCCGTCTCCAAGCCCCGATCGGTCCACGCTCCGTCTCCTGAGCCCGGATCGTTCCACGCGTCGTCTCCTGATCCCCGATCCGTAAACGCGTCGTCTCCTGAGCCCCAATCGGCCCACACGCAGTCTCGTGAGCCCCGATAGGTACACGCGCCGTCTACTGAGCTCCGATCGTTCCACGCGCCGTCTCCGAGCCCTGATCGGTCCAGGCGCCGTCTCCTGAGCCCCAATCGGTCCACACGCTGTCTCGTCAGCCCCGATAGGTACACGCGTCGCGTCCTACGCCCCGATCGGTCCACGCGTCGTCTCCTCAGCCCCGATCGCTCCACGCGCCGTCTCCGAGCGCCGATCCGTGCACGCGCCGTCTCCTGAGCCCCGATCGTTCCACACGCCGCCTCCTAAACCCCGATCGGTCCAGGCGTCGTCTCTTAAGCCCCGTCCGGTCCAGGCGCCGCCTCCTGAGCCCCGATCGGTCCACGCGCCATCTCCTAAGCCCCGATTGATCCACGCGCCGTCTCCGAGCGCCGATCGCTTCACGCGCCGTCTCCTGTGCTCCGATCGTTCCACGCGCCGTCTCCGAGCCCCGATCGGTTCACCCGTCGTCTCTTAAGTCCCAATCGGTCCACGCGCCCTCTCCGAGCGCCGATCATTTCACGCGCCGTCTCCTGAGCCCCGGTCGGTCCGCGCGCCGTCACCTGAGCCCCGATCGGTCGACGCGTCGTCTTCTGAGCCCCGATCGACCCACGCGTCGTCTCCTGAGCCCCGACCGCTCCACACACCCTTTCCTGAGCCCCGATCGGTCCACGCATCGTCTCCGAGCACCGACCGGTCCACGCGCCGTCCCCTAAGCCCCGATCGGTCGACGCGCCGTCTCCGAGCGCCGTACGGTTCACGCGCCGTGTCCTGAGCTCCGATCGTTCCACGCGCCGTCTCCGAGCTCCGATCGGTCGACGCGTCGTCGCCTACACCCCAATCCGTCCACGCGTCGTCACCTAAGCCCCGATCGGTCCACGCGCCGTCTCCGAGCCCCGATCGGTCCACGCACTGTCTCCTGATCCCCATGGGTCCACGCGGCGCCTCCGGGGCCCCGATCGATCCACGCGAGGCTCCTAAGCCCTGATCGGTCCACGTGCCGTCTCCGAGCTCCGATGTGTCCACGCGCCGCCTCCTGAGCCCCGATCGATCCACGCATCGGCTCCTGAGCCCCGATCGCTCCAGGCGCCGATTTCTGAGCCCCGATCAATTGACGCGTCTTCTCCTGAGCACCGATCGCTCCTCGCGCCGTCTCCTGAGCCCCGCTCGGTCCCTGCGCCGTCTTCTTAGCCCCGATGCCTCCACGCGCCGTCTCCGAGCCACGATCGGTCTATGCGTCGCTTCCTGATCCCCGATCGGTCCACGCGCCGTCTCCGAGCGCCGATCGGTCGACGCGTCGGCTTCTGAGCCCCGATCGACCCACGCGTCGTATCCTGAGCCCCGACCGCTCCACACGCCCTTTCCTGAGCCCCGATCGGTCCACGCATCTTCTCCGGGCACCGATCGGTCCACGCGCCGTCCCCTAAGCCCCGATCGGTCCACGCGCCGTCTCCGAGCGCCGATCGGTTCACGCGCCGTCTCCTGAGCCCCGATCGTTCCACGCGCCGTCTCCGAGCTCCGATCGGCCCACGCGCCGTCTCCTAAGCCCCGATCGGTCCACGCGCCGTCTCCGAGCCCCGATCGGTTCACGCGCCGTCTCCTCAGCCCCGATCGTTCCACGCGCCGTCTCCGAGCCCCGAGCGGTCCACGCGCCGTCTCCTGAGCCCCAATCGGTCCACGCACTGTCTCCTAAGCCCCAATCGGTCAACGTGCCGTCTCCTGAGCCCCGGTCGGTCGACTCGCCGTCTCCGAGCCCCGACCGGTCCACGCATCGTCTCCTCAGCCCCGATCGTTCCACGCGCCGTCTCCGAGCCCCGAGCGGTCCACGCGCCGTCCCCTAAGCCCCGATCGGTCGACGCGCCGTCTCCGAGCGCCGTACGGTTCACGCGCCGTGTCCTGAGCTCCGATCGTTCCACGCGCCGTCTCCGAGCTCCGATCGGTCGACGCGTCGTCGCCTACACCCCAATCCGTCCACGCGTCGTCTCCTAAGCCCCGATCGGTCCACGCGCCGTCTCCGAGCCCCGATCGGTCCACGCACTGTCTCCTGATCCCCATGGGTCCACGCGGCGCCTCCGGGGCCCCGATCGATCCACGCGAGGCTCCTAAGCCCTGATCGGTCCACGTGCCGTCTCCGAGCCCCGATGTGTCCACGCGCCGCCTCCTGAGCCCCGATCGATCCACGCATCGGCTCCTGAGCCCCGATCGCTCCAGGCGCCGATTTCTGAGCCCCGATCAATTGACGCGTCTTCTCCTGAGCACCGATCGCTCCTCGCGCCGTCTCCTGAGCCCCGCTCGGTCCCTGCGCCGTCTTCTTAGCCCCGATGCCTCCACGCGCCGTCTCCGAGCCACGATCGGTCTATGCGTCGCTTCCTGATCCCCGATCGGTCCACGCGCCGTCTCCGAGCGCCGATCGGTCGACGCGTCGGCTTCTGAGCCCCGATCGACCCACGCGTCGTATCCTGAGCCCCGACCGCTCCACACGCCCTTTCCTGAGCCCCGATCGGTCCACGCATCTTCTCCGGGCACCGATCGGTCCACGCGCCGTCCCCTAAGCCCCGATCGGTCCACGCGCCGTCTCCGAGCGCCGATCGGTTCACGCGCCGTCTCCTGAGCCCCGATCGTTCCACGCGCCGTCTCCGAGCTCCGATCGGCCCACGCGCCGTCTCCTAAGCCCCGATCGGTCCACGCGCCGTCTCCGAGCCCCGATCGGTTCACGCGCCGTCTCCTCAGCCCCGATCGTTCCACGCGCCGTCTCCGAGCCCCGAGCGGTCCACGCGCCGTCTCCTGAGCCCCAATCGGTCCACGCACTGTCTCCTAAGCCCCAATCGGTCCACGTGCCGTCTCCTGAGCCCCGGTCGGTCGACTCGCCGTCTCCGAGCCCCGACCGGTCCACGCATCGTCTCCTCAGCCCCGATCGTTCCACGCGCCGTCTCCGAGCCCCGAGCGGTCCACGCGCCGCCTCCTAAGCCCCGATTGGTCCAGGCGTCATCTCCTAAGCCCCGACCGGTCCACGCGCCGTCTCCTGAACCCCGGTCGGTTCACGCGCCATCTCCGAGCCCGATCGGTCCACGTATCGTCTCCTAAGCCCCCATCGGTTCACGCGCCGTCTCCGAGCCCCGATCGTTCCACGCGCCTTCTCCAAGCCCCGATCGGTCCACGCGCCGTCATCTGAGCCCCGATCGGTTGACGCGTCGTCTCCTAGACTCGATCGGTCCACGCGCCGTCGCCGAGCCCCGATCGGTCCACGCGCGTCCTCCTGAGCCCCGGTCGGTCCACGCGCCGTCTCCGAGCCCCCATCGGTCCACGCGTTGTCTCCTAAGCCCCGATCAGCCCACGCGCCGTCTCCGTGCCCCGCTCGGTTCACGCATCGTCTCCTAAGCCCCGATCGGTTAACGCGCCGTCTCCGAGCGCCGAGCGGTCCACGCGCCGTCGCCGAACCCCAATTGGTCCACGCGCAACCGCCTGAGTCCCAGTCGGTCCACGCGCTGTCTCCGAGCCCTGATCGGTCCACGTGCCGTCGCCGAGCCATGATCGGTCCACGCGCTGCCTCCTGAGCCCCAATCGGTCCACGGGCCGTCGCCGATCCACGATCGGTCCGTGCGCCGTTTCCAGAGCCCTATCGGTCCACGCATCGTCTCCTGATCTCCGATCGGTCCACGCGCCGTCTCCTAAGCCCCGATCGGTCCACGCGCTGTCTCCGAGCGCCGATCGGTTCACGCGCCGTCTCCTGAGCCCCGATCGGTCCACGCGCCGTGTCCTGAGCCCGGATCGGTCCACGCGTCATCGCCGAATCCCCCATCCGTACACGCGTCGTCTCCGAGCCTCGATCGGTCCAGGCGCTGCTTCCTGAGCCCCAATCGGTCCACGCGTTGTCACCTAAGCCCCGATCGGTCCACGCTCCGTCTCCGTGCCCCGATCGGTCCACGCGCCGGCACCTGAGCCCGGATTGGTCCACGCGCCGTCGCCGAACCCCAATTGGTCCACGCGCAACCGCCTGAGCCCCAGTCGGTCCACGCGCTGTCTCCGAGCCCCGATCGGTCCACGCGCCGTCTCCAAGCGCCGATCGGTTCACGCGCCGTCTCCTGAGCCCCGATCCGTCCACGCGCCACCTCCTGAGCCCCGATCGTCCAACGCGCCGTCTCCGAGCACCGATCGGTCCACGCGCCGTCTCCTGAGCCCCGATCGGTCCACGCGTCGTCTCCAAAGCCCTGATCGGTCCACGCGCCGTCTCCGAGCCCCGGTCGGTTCACGCGCCGTCTCCGAGCCCCGGTGGGTCCACGCGCGGTCTCCTGAGCCCCGGTCGGTCCACGCGCCGTCGCCGAACCCCAATTCGTCCACGGGCAACCTCCTGAGACCCAGTCGGTCCACGCGCCGTCTCCTGAGCCCCGATCGGTCCACGTATCGTCTCCTACGCCCCGATCGGTCCACGCGTCGTCTCCTAAGCCCCGAACGGTCCACGCGCCGTCTCCGAGCCCCGATCGGTCCACGCACCGTCTCCTGATCCCCATCGGTCCACGCGGCGCCTCCGGAGCCCCGACCGATCCACACGAGTCTCCTGAGCCCCGGTCGCTCCACGCGCCGTCTCCGAGCGCCGATTGGGGCACGCGCCGTCTCCTGAGCACCGATCGTTCCACACGCCGCCTCCTAAGCCCCGATCTGTCCAGGCGTCGTCTCCTAAGCCCCGACCGGTCCACGCGCCGTCTCCTGAGCCCCGTTCGGCCCACGCGCCGTCTCCTAAGCCCCGATCTGTCCATGGGCCGTCTCCGAGCCGCGATCGGTAAACGCGCCGTCACCAAGCCCCGATCCGTACACGCGTCGTCTCCGAGCCCCGATGGGTCCACGCGCCGTCGCCGAGCCTCGATCGGTCCACGCGCAGCCTCCTAAGCCCCGGTCGGTTCACGCGCTATCTCCGAGCCGCGATCGGTCCAGGCGCCGTCTCCTGAGCCGCGATACGTCCACGCGCAGTCGCCGAGCCCCGATCGGTCTACGCGCGGTCTCCTGAGCCCCGATCTGTCCACGAGCCGTCTCCGAGCCCCGATCGGTCCACGCGCCGTCTCCGAGCCCTGATCGGTCCACGCGCCGTCTCCTGAGCCCCAATCGGTCCACTCGCTGTCTCCTGATCCCCGATAGGTACAGGCGTCGTCTCCTACGCCCCGATCGGTCCACGCGCCGTCTCCTGAGCCCGGATCGGTCCACGCGTCATCGCCGAATCCCCCATCCGTACACGCGTCGTCTCCGAGCCTCGATCGGTCCAGGCGCTGCTTCCTGAGCTCCAATCGGTCCACGCGTTGTCACCTAAGCCCCGATCGGTCCACGCGCCGTCTCCGAGCCCCGATCGGTTAACGCATCGTCACCTAAGCCCCGATCGGACCACGCGCCGTCTCCTGAGCCCCGATCGCTCCACGCTCCGTCTCCGTGCCCCGATCGGTCCACGCGCCGGCACCTGAGCCCGGATTGGTCCACGCGCCGTCGCCGAACCCCAATTGGTCCACGCGCAACCGCCTGAGCCCCAGTCGGTCCACGCGCTGTCTCCGAGCCGCGATCGGTCCACGCGCCGTCTCCAAGCGCCGATCGGTTCACGCGTCGTCTCCTGAGCCCCGATCCGTCCACGCGCCACCTCCTGAGCCCCGATCGTCCAACGCGCCGTCTCCGAGCACCGATCGGTCCACGCGCCGTCTCCTGAGCCCCGATCGGTCCACGCGTCGTCTCCAAAGCCCTGATCGGTCCACGCGCCGTCTCCGAGCCCCGGTCGGTTCACGCGCCGTCTCCGAGCCCCGGTGGGTCCACGCGCGGTCTCCTGAGCCCCGGTCGGTCCACGCGCCGTCGCCGAACCCCAATTCGTCCACGGGCAACCTCCTGAGACCCAGTCGGTCCACGCGCCGTCTCCTGAGCCCCGATCGGTCGACGTATCGTCTCCTACGCCCCGATCGGTCCACGCGTCGTCTCCTAAGCCCCGAACGGTCCACGCGCCGTCTCCGAGCCCCGATCGGTCCACGCACCGTCTCCTGATCCCCATCGGTCCACGCGGCGCCTCCGGAGCCCCGACCGATCCACACGAGTCTCCTGAGCCCCGGTCGCTCCACGCGCCGTCTCCGAGCGCCGATTGGGGCACGCGCCGTCTCCTGAGCACCGATCGTTCCACACGCCGCCTCCTAAGCCCCGATCTGTCCAGGCGTCGTCTCCTAAGCCCCGACCGGTCCACGCGCCGTCTCCTGAGCCCCGTTCGGCCCACGCGCCGTCTCCTAAGCCCCGATCTGTCCATGGGCCGTCTCCGAGCCGCGATCGGTAAACGCGCCGTCACCAAGCCCCGATCCGTACACGCGTCGTCTCCGAGCCCCGATGGGTCCACGCGCCGTCGCCGAGCCTCGATCGGTCCACGCGCAGCCTCCTAAGCCCCGGTCGGTTCACGCGCTATCTCCGAGCCGCGATCGGTCCTGGCGCCGTCTCCTGAGCCCCGATACGTCCACGCGCAGTCGCCGAGCCCGGATCGGTCTACGCGCCGTCGCCGAGCCATGATCGGTCCACGCGCGGCCTCCTGAGCCCCGATCGGTCCACGCGCCGTCGCCGAGCCGCGATCGGTTCTCGCGCGGCCTCCTGAGCCCCGGTCGGTTCACGCGCCGTATCCGAGCCCCAATCGGGCCACGCTCCGTCTCCTGAGTCCCGATCGGTCCACGCGTCGTCTCCTAAGCCCCAATCGGTCCACTCGCCGCCTACGGAGCCCCGATCGATCCACGCGAATCTCCTGAGCTCCGGTCGGTCGACGCGCCGTCTCCTGAGGCCCGGTCGGTCCGCGCGCCGTCTCCTGAGCCCTAATCGGTCCACGCGTCGTCTCCTGAGCCCCGATCGCTCCACACGCCGTTTCCTGAGCCACGATCGGTCCACGCGTCGTCTTCAAAGCCCCGATCCGTACACGCGTCGTCTCCGAGCCTCGATCGGTCCACGCGCCGTCGCCGAGCCCCGATCGGTCCACGCGCGGCCTCCTGAGCCCGGGTCGGTCCACGCGCCGTCTCCGAGCCCCGATCGGTCCACGCGCCGTCTCCGAGCGGCGATCGGTTCACGCGCTGTCACCCGAGTCTCGATCGTTCCACACGCCGTCTCCAAGCCCCGATCGGTCCACGCTCCGTATCCTGAGCCCGGATCGTTCCACGCGTCGTCTCCTGATCTCCGATCCGTAAACGCGTCGTCTCCGAGCCTCGATCGGTCCACACGCCGTGTCCGACCCCGATCGGTCCGCGTACCGCATTCTAAGCCGCGGTCCGTCCACGCGCCGTCTCCGAGCACCGATCGATTCACGCGCCGTCACCCGAGCCCCGATCGTTCCACACGCCGTCTCCAAGCCCCGATCGGTCCACGCTCCGTCTCCTGAGCCCGGATCGTTCCACGCGTCGTCTCCTGATCCCCGATCCGTAAACGCGTCGTCTCCTGAGCCCCAATCGGCCCACACGCAGTCTCGTGAGCCCCGATAGGTACACGCGCCGTCTACTGAGCTCCGATCGTTCCACGCGCCGTCTCCGAGCCCCGATCGGTCCAGGCGCCGTCTCCTGAGCCCCAATCGGTCCACACGCTGTCTCGTCAGCCCCGATAGGTACACGCGTCGCGTCCTACGCCCCGATCGGTCCACGCGTCGTCTCCTAAGCCCCGATCGGTCCACGCGCCGTCTCCGAGCGCCGATCGATTCGCGGGCCGTCTCCGAGCCGCGATCGATAAAGCCGCCGTCATCAAGCCCCGGTCCGTACACGCGTCGTCTCCGAGCCCCGATGGGTTAACGTGCCGTCTCCGAGCCCCGATCGGTCCACGCGCCGTCTCCTGAGCCCCGATGCGTCCACGCGCAGTCGCCGAGCCCCGATCGGTCCACGCGGGGTCTCCTGAGCCCGGATCGGTCCACGCGCCGTCTCCTAAGCCCCGATCGATCCACGCGCCGTCTCCGAGCGCCGATCGGTTCACGCGCCGTCTCCTGTGCTCCGATCGGTCCACGCGCCGTCGCCGAGCCCCGATCGGTCCACGCGCGGCCTCCTGAGCCCCGGTCGGTCCACGCGCCGTCTCCGAGCCCCGATCGGTCCACGCGCCGTCTCCGAGCGCCGATCGGTTCACGCGCTGTCACCCGAGTCTCGATCGTTCCACACGCCGTCTCCAAGTCCCGATCGGTCCACGCTCCGTATCCTGAGCCCGGATCGTTCCACGCGTCGTCTCCTGATCCCCGATCCGTAAACGCGTCGTCTCCTGATCCCCAATCGGCCCACACGCAGTCTCGTGAGCCCCGATAGGTACACGCGCCGTCTACTGAGCTCCGATCGTTCCACGCGCCGTCTCCGAGCCCCGATCGGTCCAGGCGCCGTCTCCTGAGCCCCAATCGGTCCACACGCTGTCTCGTCAGCCCCGATAGGTACACGCGTCGCGTCCTACGCCCCGATCGGTCCACGCGTCGTCTCCTAAGACCCGATCGGTCCACGCGCCGTCTCCGAGCCCCGATCAGTCCACGCATCGTCTCCCAAGCCCCGATCGGTTAACGCGCCGTCTCCGAGCCCCGATGGTTCCACGCGCCGTCTCCGATCCCCGATCGGTCCGCGTGTCGCATTCTAAGCCGCGGTCCGTCCACGCGCAGTCTGCGAGCACCGATTAGTCCACGCGGCGTCTCCTGAGCCCCGATCGGTTCACGCGTCGTCTCCGAGCCCCGATCGGTCCACGCGCCGTCGCCGAGCCGCGATCGGTCCACGCGCGGCCTCCTGACGCCCGGTCGGTTCACGCACCGTATCCGAGCCCCAATCGGTCCACGCGCCGTCTCCTGACTCCCAATCGGTCCACGCGCCGCCTCCTGAGCCCCGATCGATCCACGCGTCGTCTCCTGAGCCCCGATCGCTCCACGCGCCGTCTCCGAGCGCCGGTCGGTGCACGCGCCGTCTCCTGAGCCCCGATCGTTCCACGCGTCGTCCCCTAATCCCCGATCCATACACGCGTTGTCTCCGAGCCTCGATCGGTCCACGCGCCGTCGCCGCGTCCCGAACGGTCCACGCGCGGCCTCCTGAGCCCCGGTCGGTCCACGCGCCGTCTCCGAGCCTCGATCGGTCCACGTACCGTCTCCGAAGCCCCGATCGGTCCACGCCCCATCTCCTGAGCCCCGATCGGTCCACGGATCGTCTCTTAACACCCGATACGTCCACACGCCGTCTCCGACCCCCGATCGATCCGCTTGACGCATTCTAAGCCACTGTCCGTCCACCCGCCGTCTCCTGAGCCCGGATCGTTCCACGCGTCGTCTCCTGAGCCCCGATCGCTCCACGCGCCGTCTCCGAGCGCCGATCGGTTCACGCGCTGTCACCCGAGTCTCGATCGTTCCACACGCCGTCTCCAAGCCCCGATCGGTCCACGCTCCGTATCCTGAGCCCGGATCGTTCCACGCGTCGTCTCCTGATCCCCGATCCGTAAACGCGTCGTCTCCTGATCCCCAATCGGCCCACACGCAGTCTCGTGAGCCCCGATAGGTACACGCGCCGTCTACTGAGCTCCGATCGTTCCACGCGCCGTCTCCGAGCCCCGATCGGTCCAGGCGCCGTCTCCTGAGCCCCAATCGGTCCACACGCTGTCTCGTCAGCCCCGATAGGTACACGCGTCGCGTCCTACGCCCCGATCGGTCCACGCGTCGTCTCCTAAGACCCGATCGGTCCACGCGCCGTCTCCGAGCCCCGATCAGTCCACGCATCGTCTCCCAAGCCCCGATCGGTTAACGCGCCGTCTCCGAGCCCCGATGGTTCCACGCGCCGTCTCCGATCCCCGATCGGTCCGCGTGTCGCATTCTAAGCCGCGGTCCGTCCACGCGCAGTCTGCGAGCACCGATTAGTCCACGCGGCGTCTCCTGAGCCCCGATCGGTTCACGCGTCGTCTCCGAGCCCCGATCGGTCCACGCGCCGTCGCCGAGCCGCGATCGGTCCACGCGCGGCCTCCTGACGCCCGGTCGGTTCACGCACCGTATCCGAGCCCCAATCGGTCCACGCGCCGTCTCCTGACTCCCAATCGGTCCACGCGCCGCCTCCTGAGCCCCGATCGATCCACGCGTCGTCTCCTGAGCCCCGATCGCTCCACGCGCCGTCTCCGAGCGCCGGTCGGTGCACGCGCCGTCTCCTGAGCCCCGATCGTTCCACGCGTCGTCCCCTAATCCCCGATCCATACACGCGTTGTCTCCGAGCCTCGATCGGTCCACGCGCCGTCGCCGCGTCCCGAACGGTCCACGCGCGGCCTCCTGAGCCCCGGTCGGTCCACGCGCCGTCTCCGAGCCTCGATCGGTCCACGTACCGTCTCCGAAGCCCCGATCGGTCCACGCCCCATCTCCTGAGCCCCGATCGGTCCACGGATCGTCTCTTAACACCCGATACGTCCACACGCCGTCTCCGACCCCCGATCGATCCGCTTGACGCATTCTAAGCCACTGTCCGTCCACCCGCCGTCTCCTGAGCCCGGATCGTTCCACGCGTCGTCTCCTGAGCCCCGATCGCTCCACGCGCCGTCTCCGAGCGCCGGTCGGTGAACGCGCGGTCTCCTGAGCCCCGATCGTTCCACGCGTCGTCCCCTAATCCCTGATCCATACACGCGTCGTCTCCGAGCCTCGATCGGTCCACGCGCCGTCGCCGCGTCCCGAACGGTCCACGCGCGGCCTCCTGAGCCCCGGTCGGTCCACGCGCCGTCTCCGAGCCTCGATCGGTCCACGTACCGTCTCCGAAGCCCTGATCGGTCCACGCGCCATCTCCTGAGCCCCGATCGGTCCACGGATCGTCTCTTAACACCCGATACGTCCACACGCCGTCTCCGACCCCCGATCGATCCGCGTGACGCATTCTAAGCCACTGTCCGTCCACCCGCCGTCTCCTGAGCCCGGATCGTTACACGCGTCGTCTCCTGATCCCCGATCCGTAAACGCGTCGTCTCCGAGCCTCGATCGGTCCACACGCCGTGTCCGATCCCCGACCGGTCCGCGTGCCGCATTTTAAGCCGCGGTCCGTCTACGCGCCGTCTCCGATCACCGATCAGTCCAAGCGCCGTCTCAAAGCGCCGATCATTTCACGCGCCGTCTCCTCAGCCCCGATCGTTCCACGCGCCGTCTCTGAGCACCGATCGGTCTACGCGCCGTCTCCTGAGCCCCAATCGGTCCACACGCTGTCTCGTGAGCCCCGATAGGTACACGCGTCGTGTCCTACGCCCCGATCGGTCCACGCGTCGTCTCCTAAGCCCCGATCGGTCTGCGCAGCGTCTCCTGATCCCCATCGGTCCACGCGGCGCCTTCGGAGCCCCGATCGATCCACGCGCCGTCCCCGAGCGTCGATCGGTGCACGCTCCGTCTCCTGAGCCCCGATCGTTCCACACGCCGCCTCCTAAGCCCCGATCGGTCCAGGCGTCGTCTCCCAAGCCCCGATCTGTCCACGGGCCGTCTGCGAGCCGCGATCGGTAAAGCCGCCGTCATCAAGCCCCGATCCGTACACGCGTCGTCTCCGAGCCCCGATGGGTCCACGCGCCGTTGCCGAGGCTCGATCGGTCCACGCGCGGCCTCCTGAGCCCCGATCGGTGCACGCGCCGTCTCCTGAGCCCCGATCGGTCCACGCGTCGTCTCCTGAGCCCCGATCGGTCCACGCGCCGTCTCCTGAGCCCCGATCGGTCCACGCGCCGTCGCCGAACCCCAATTGGTCCACGCGAAACCGCCTGAGCCCCAGTCGGTCCACGCGCTGTCTCCGAGCCCCGATCGGTCCACGCGCCGTCGCCGTGTCATGATCTGTCCACGCGCGGCCTCCTGAGACCCGATCGGTCCACGCGCCGTCGCCGAGCCGCGATCGGTCCACGCGCGGCCTCCTGAGCCCCGATTGGTTCACGCGCCGTATCCGAGCCCCGATCGCTCCACGCACCGTCTCCTGATCCCCATCGGTCCACGCGGCGTTTTCTGAGCACCGTTCGGTCCACGCGTCGTCTTCAAAGCCCCGAAGCCTCCACGCGCCGTCTCCGAGCCACGATCGGTCCGTGCGCCCCTTCCAGAGCCCCGATCGGTGCACGCGTCTTCTCCTGATCTCCGATCGGTCCACGCGCCGTCTCATAAGCCCCGATCGGTCCACGCGCCGTCTCCGAGCGCCGATCGATTCGCGGGCCGTCTCCGAGCCGCGATCGATAAAGCCGCCGTCATCAAGCCCCGATCCGTACACGCGTCGTCTCCGAGCCCCGATGGGTCCACTCGCCGTCGCCGAGCCTCGATCGGTCCACGCGCGGCCTCCTGAGCCCCGGTCGGTTCACACGCCGGCTCCGAGCCGCGATCGGTCCACGCATCGTCTCCTCAGCCCCGATCGGTTAACGTGCCGTCTCCGAGCCCCGATCGGTCCACGCGCCGTCTCCTGAGCCCCGATGCGTCCACGCGCAGTCGCCGAGCCCCGATCGGTCCACGCGGGGTCTCCTGAGCCCGGATCGGTCCACGCGCCGTCTCCTAAGCCCCGATCGATCCACGCGCCGTCTCCGAGCGCCGCTCGGTTCACGCGCCGTCTCCTGTGCTCCGATCGTTCCACGCGCCGTCACCGAGCCCCGATCGGTCCACGCGCCGTTTCCTCAGCCCCGATCGGTCCACGCGTCGGCTCCTAAGCGCCGATCGGTCCACGCGCGGCCTGCTTAGCCCCGGTCGGTCCACGCGCCGTCTCCGAGCCCCGATCGGTCCACGCATCGTCTCCTAAGCCCCGATCGGTCCACGCGCCTTCTCCTAAGCCCCGATCGATCCACGCGCCGTCTCCGAGCGCCGATCGGTTCACGCGCCGTCTCCTGTGCTCCGATCGGTCCACGCGCCGTCGCCGAGCCCCGATCGGTCCACGCGCGGCCTCCTGAGCCCTGGTCGGTCCACGCGCTGTCTCCGAGCCCCGATCGGTCCACGCGCCGTCTCCGAGCGCCGATCGGTTCACGCGCTGTCACCCGAGTCTCGATCGTTCCACACGCCGTCTCCAAGCCCCGATCGGTCCACGCTCCGTATCCTGAGCCCGGATCGTTCCACGCGTCGTCTCCTGATCTCCGATCCGTAAACGCGTCGTCTCCGAGCCTCGATCGGTCCACACGCCGTGTCCGATCCCCGATCGGTCCGCGTACCGCATTCTAAGCCGCGGTCCGTCCACGCGCCGTCTCCGAGCACCGATCGGTTCACGCGCCGTCACCCGAGCCCCGATCGTTCCACGCGCCGTCTCCAAGCCCCGATCGGTCCACGCTCCGTCTCCTGAGCCCGGATCGTTCCACGCGACGTCTCCTGATCCCCGATCCGTAAACGCGTCGTCTCCTGAGCCCCAATCGGCCCACACGCAGTGTCGTGAGCCCCGATAGGTACACGCGCCGTCTACTGAGCTCCGACCGTTCCACGCGCCGTCTCCGAGCCCCAATCGGTCCAGGCGCCGTCTCCTGAGCCCCAATCGGTCCACACGCTGTCTCGTCAGCCCCGATAGGTACACGCGTCGCGTCCTACGCCCCGATCGGTCCACGCGTCGTCTCCTAAGCCCCGATCGGTCCACGCGCCGTCTCCGAGCCCCGGTCGGTCCGCGCACCGTCTCCTGATCCCCATCGCTCCACGCGCGGCCTCCTGAGCCCCGATCGGTCCACGCGTCGTCTCCTAAGCCCCAATCGGTCCACTCGCCGCCTACGGAGCCCCGATCGATCCACGCGAATCTCCTGAGCTCCGGTCGGTCGACGCGCTGTCTCCTGAGCCCCGGTCGGTCCGCGCGCCGTCTCCTGAGCCCTAATCGGTCCACGCGTCGTCTCCTGAGCCCCGATCGCTCCACACGCCGTTTCCTGAGCCACGATCGGTCCACGCGTCGTCTTCAAAGCCCCGATCCGTACACGCGTCGTCTCCGAGGGTCGATCGGTCCACGCGCCGTCGCCGAGCCGCGATCGGTCCACGCGCGGCCTCCTGAGCCCCGGTCGGTCCACGCGCCGTCTCCGAGCCCCGATCGGTCCACGCGCCGTCTCCGAGCGCCGATCGGTTCACGCGCTGTCACCCGAGTCTCGATCGTTCCACACGCCGTCTCCAAGCCCCGATCGGTCCACGCTCCGTATCCTGAGCCCGGATCGTTCCACGCGTCGTCTCCTGATCTCCGATCCGTAAACGCGTCGTCTCCGAGCCTCGATCGGTCCACACGCCGTGTCCGATCCCCGATCGGTCCGCGTACCGCATTCTAAGCCGCGGTCCGTCCACGCGCCGTCTCCGAGCACCGATCGATTCACGCGCCGTCACCCGAGCCCCGATCGTTGCACACGCCGTCTCCAAGCCCCGATCGGTCCACGCTCCGTCTCCTGAGCCCGGATCGTTCCACTCGTCGTCTCCTGATCCCCGATCCGTAAACGCGTCGTCTCCTGAGCCCCAATCGGCCCACACGCAGTCTCGTGAGCCCCGATAGGTACACGCGCCGTCTACTGAGCTCCGATCGTTCCACGCGCCGTCTCCGAGCCCCGATCGGTCCAGGCGCCGTCTCCTGAGCCCCAATCGGTCCACACGCTGTCTCGTCAGCCCCGATAGGTACACGCGTCGCGTCCTACGCCCCGATCGGTCCACGCGTCGTCTCCGAGCCCCGATCGGTCCACGCGCCGTCTCATGAGCCCCGATCGGTCCACGCGTCGGCTGCTAAGCCTCGATCGCTCCACGCGCGGCCTCCTTAGCCCCGATCGCTCCACGCGCCGTTTTCTGAGCACCGTTCGGTCCACGCGTCGTCTTCAAAGCCCCGATGCCTCCACGCGCCGTCTCCGAGCCACGATCGGTCCGTGCGCCGCTTCCAGAGCCCTATCAGTCCAGGCGTCCTCTGCTGATCTCCGATCGGTCGACGCGCCGTCTCCTAAGCCCCGATCGATCCACGCACCGTCTCCGAGCGCCGATCGGTCCACGCGTTGTCTCCTAAGCCCCGATCGGTCCACGCGCCTCCTCCGAGCGCCGAGCGGTCCACGCGCCGTCGCCGAACCCGAATTGGTCCACGCGCAACCGCCTGAGCCCCAGTCGGTCCACGCGCTGTCTCCGAGCGCCGATCGGTCCACGCGCCGATGCCGAGCTATGATCGGTCCACGCGCGGTCTCCTGAGCCCCGATCGGTCCACGCGCCGTCGCCGATCCACGATCGGTCCGTGCGCCGCTTCCAGAGCCCTATCGGACCACGCATCGTCTCCTGATCTCCGATCGGTCCACGCGCCGTCTCCTAAGCCCCGATCGGTCCTCGCGCTGTCTCCGAGCGCCGATCGGTTCACGCGCCGTCTCCTGAGCCCCGATCATTCCACGCGCCATCTCCGAGCCCGGATCGGTCCACGCGTCGTCTCCTGAGCCCCGATCGGTCCACGCGCCGTCTCCAAGCCCCGATCGGTCCATGCATCGTTTCCTAAACCCCGATCGGTTAACGCGCTGTCTCCGAGCGCCGATCGGTCCACATGCCGTCGCCGAACCCCAAATGGTCCACGCGCAACCGCCTGAGCCCCGATCGGTCCACGCGTCGTCTCTGAACACCGATCGGTCCACGCACCCTTGCCGAGCCATGATCGGTCCACGCGCGGCCTCCTGAACCCCGGTTGGTTCACGCGCCGGATCCGAGCCCCCATCGGTCCACGCGTCGTCTCCGAGCCCCGATCCGTCCACGCGCCGTCGCCGTGCCAGGATCGGTCCACGCGAGGCTCCTGAGCCCCGGTCGGTCCGCGCGCCGTCTCCTGAGCCCCGATCGGTCGACGCGTCGTTTCCTGAGCCCCGATCGATCCACGCGTCGTCTCCTGAGCCCCGATCGCTCCACGCGCCGATTTCTGAGCCCCGATCAATTGTCGCGTCTTCTCCTGAGCCCCGATCGCTCCTCGCGCCGTCTCCTGAGCTCCGCTCGGTCCATGCGTCGTCTTCTTAGCCCCGATCCATCCACGCGCAGTCGCCGAGCCCCGATCGGTCCACGCGCGGTCTACTGAGCTCCGGTCGGTCCACACGCCGCTGCGAACCCCAATTGGTCCACGCGCAACCTCACGAGCCCCAGTCGGTAAACGCGCTGTCTCCGAGCCCTGATCGGTCCACGCGCCGCCTCCTAAGCCCCGATCGGTCCACGCGTCGTCTCCTAAGCCCCGATCGGTCGACGGGTCGTCTCCTAAGCCCCGATCGGTCGACGCGTCGTCTCCTAATCCCCGGTCGGTCCACGCGCCGTCGCCGAACCCCAATTGGTCCACGCGCCACCTCCTGAGCCCCAGTCGGTCCACGCGCTGTCTCCGAGCACCGATCGGTCTACGCATCGTCTCCTAAACCCCGGTCTGTTAACGCGTCATCTCCTGAGCCGCGATCGCTCCACGCGCCTTTTCCTGAGCCCCGATCGGTCCATCCGTCGTCTTTTAAGCCCCGATACCTCCACGCGCCGTCTCCGAGCCACGATCGGTCCACGCGTCGGCTCCTAAGCTTTCGATAGGTCCACGCGCGGCCTCCGTAGCCCCGGTCGGTCCACGCGCCGTCTCCGAGCCCCGATCGGTCCACGCATCGTCTCCTAAGCCCCGATCGGTTAACGCACCGTCTCCCCGCCCCGATCGGTCCACACGCCGTCTCCTGAGCCCCGATCCGTCCACGCGCAGTCGCCGAGCCCCGATCAGTCCACGCGCGGCCTCCTGAGCCCCGGTCGTTTCACGCGCCATCTCCCCACCCCGATCGGTCCACGTGCCGTCTCCTGAGCCCTGACCCGTCCACGCGCGGCGTCGAGCCGCGATCGGTCCACGCGCGGCGTCGAGCCGCGATCGGTCCACGCGCGGCCTCCTGAGCCCCAATCGGTCCACGCTACGTCTCCTAAGCCCCGATCGGTCCGTGCGCCGTCTCAGAGCCCCGATCGGTCCACGCACCATCGCATGCTCCCCAATCGGTCCATGCGCCGCCTCCGGAGCCCTGATCGATCCACGCGAATCTCCTGAGCTCCGGTCGGTCCTCGTACCGTCTCCGAGCCCCGATCGGTCCACGTACCGTCTCCGAAGCCCCGATCGGTCCACGCGCCGTCTCCTGAGCCCCGATCGGTCCACGCGTCGTCTCCTAAGCCCCGATCGGTTCACGCGCCGTATCCGAGCCCCAATCGGTCCACGCGCCGTCTCCTAAGCTCCAATCGGTCCACGCGCCGTCTCCTGAGCCCCGATACGTCGACGCGCAGTCGCCGAGCCCCGATCGCTCCTCGCGCCTTCTCCTGAGCCCCGCTCGGTCCATGCGTCGTGTTCTTAGCCCCGATGCCTCCACGCGCCGTCTCCTGAGCCCCGATCGTTCCACGCGCCATCTCCGAGCCCCGATCGGTCCACGCGGCGTCTCCTGAGCCCCGATCGGTTCACGCATCGTCTCCTGAGCCCCGATACGTCCACACGCCGTATCCGAGCCCCGATCGGTCCGCATGACGCATTCTAAGCCACGGTCCGTCCACGCGCCGTCTCCGAGCACCGATCGGTCCACGCGCCGTCTCCTGAGGCCCGATCGGTCCACGCGTCGTCCTCGAGCCCCGATCGGTCGACGCGCCGTCTCCTGAGCCCGGATCGGTCCACGCGTCGGCTCCTAAGCCCCGATCGGTCCACGCGTCGTCTCCTAAGCCCCGATCCGTCGTCGCGTCGTCTCCTGGGCCCCGATCGATCCAGGCGTCTTCTCCTGAGCCCCGACCGCTCCACGCGTCGTCTCCGAGCTCTGATCGGTCCACGCGCCGTTCCGAGCCCCGTTCGGTCCATGCGTCGTCTTCTAAGCCCCGATGCCTCCACGCGCCGTCTCCGAGCCACGATCGGTCCGTGCGCCCCTTCCAGAGCCCCGATCGGTGCACGCGTCTTCTCCTGATCTCCGATCGGTCCACGCGCCGTCTCATAAGCCCCGATCGGTCCTCGCGCTGTCTCCGAGCCCCGATCGGTCCACGCGTCGTCTCCTCAGCCCCGATCGGTCCACGCGTCGTCTCCTGAGCCCCGATCGATCCACGCGTCGTCTCCTGATCCCCATCGCTCCACGTGGCGTCTCCGAGCGCCGATCGGTCCAGGCGCCGCCTCCTGAGCCCCGATCGGTCCACGCGCCGTCTCCTAAGCCCCGATTGATCCACGCGCCGTCTCCGAGCGCCGATCGCTTCACGCGCCGTCTCCTATGCTCCGATCGTTCCACGCGCCGTCTCCGAGCCCCGATCGGTCCACGCGCCGTCTCATGAGCCCCGATCGGTCCACGCGTCGGCTGCTAAGCCTCGATCGGTCCACGCGCGGCCTCCTTAGCCCCGATCGCTCCACGCGCCGTTTTCTGAGCACCGTTCGGTCCACGCGTCGTCTTCAAAGCCCCGATGCCTCCACGCGCCGTCTCCGAGCCACGATCGGTCCGTGCGCCGCTTCCAGAGCCCTATCAGTCCAGGCGTCCTCTGCTGATCTCCGATCGGTCGACGCGCCGTCTCCTAAGCCCCGATCGATCCACGCACCGTCTCCGAGCGCCGATCGGTCCACGCGTTGTCTCCTAAGCCCCGATCGGTCCACGCGCCTCCTCCGAGCGCCGAGCGGTCCACGCGCCGTCGCCGAACCCGAATTGGTCCACGCGCAACCGCCTGAGCCCCAGTCGGTCCACGCGCTGTCTCCGAGCGCCGATCGGTCCACGCGCCGTTGCCGAGCTATGATCGATCCACGCGCGGTCTCCTGAGCCCCGATCGGTCCACGCACCGTCGCCGATCCACGATCGGTCCGTGCGCCGCTTCCAGAGCCCTATCGGACCACGCATCGTCTCCTGATCTCCGATCGGTCCACGCGCCGTCTCCTAAGCCCCGATCGGTCCTCGCGCTGTCTCCGAGCGCCGATCGGTTCACGCGCCGTCTCCTGAGCCCCGATCATTCCACGCGCCATCTCCGAGCCCGGATCGGTCCACGCGTCGTCTCCTGAGCCCCGATCGGTCCACGCGCCGTCTCCAAGCCCCGATCGGTCCATGCATCGTTTCCTAAACCCCGATCGGTTAACGCGCTGTCTCCGAGCGCCGATCGGTCCACATGCCGTCGCCGAACCCCAAATGGTCCACGCGCAACCGCCTGAGCCCCGATCGGTCCACGCGTCGTCTCTGAACACCGATCGGTCCACGCACCCTTGCCGAGCCATGATCGGTCCACGCGCGGCCTCCTGAACCCCGGTTGGTTCACGCGCCGTATCCGAGCCCCCATCGGTCCACGCGTCGTCTCCGAGCCCCGATCCGTCCACGCGCCGTCGCCGTGCCAGGATCGGTCCACGCGAGGCTCCTGAGCCCCGGTCGGTCCGCGCGCCGTCTCCTGAGCCCCGATCGGTCGACGCGTCGTTTCCTGAGCCCCGATCGATCCACGCGTCGTCTCCTGAGCCCCGATCGCTCCACGCGCCGATTTCTGAGCCCCGATCAATTGTCGCGTCTTCTCCTGAGCCCCGATCGCTCCTCGCGCCGTCTCCTGAGCTCCGCTCGGTCCATGCGTCGTCTTCTTAGCCCCGATCCATCCACGCGCAGTCGCCGAGCCCCGATCGGTCCACGCGCGGTCTACTGAGCTCCGGTCGGTCCACACGCCGCTGCGAACCCCAATTGGTCCACGCGCAACCTCACGAGCCCCAGTCGGTAAACGCGCTGTCTCCGAGCCCTGATCGGTCCACGCGCCGTCTCCTGAGCCCTGATCGGTCCACGCGTCGTCTCCTAAGCCCCGATCGGTTAACGCGCCGTCTCCGAGCCCCGATGGGTCCACGCGCCGCCTCCTAAGCCCCGATCGGTCCACGCGTCGTCTCCTAAGCCCCGATCGGTCGACGGGTCGTCTCCTAAGCCCCGATCGGTCGACGCGTCGTCTCCTAATCCCCGGTCGGTCCACGCGCCGTCGCCGAACCCCAATTGGTCCACGCGCCACCTCCTGAGCCCCAGTCGGTCCACGCGCTGTCTCCGAGCACCGATCGGTCTACGCATCGTCTCCTAAACCCCGGTCTGTTAACGCGTCATCTCCTGAGCCGCGATCGCTCCACGCGCCTTTTCCTGAGCCCCGATCGGTCCATCCGTCGTCTTTTAAGCCCCGATACCTCCACGCGCCGTCTCCGAGCCACGATCGGTCCACGCGTCGGCTCCTAAGCTTTCGATAGGTCCACGCGCGGCCTCCGTAGCCCCGGTCGGTCCACGCGCCGTCTCCGAGCCCCGATCGGTCCACGCATCGTCTCCTAAGCCCCGATCGGTTAACGCACCGTCTCCCCGCCCCGATCGGTCCACACGCCGTCTCCTGAGCCCCGATCCGTCCACGCGCAGTCGCCGAGCCCCGATCAGTCCACGCGCGGCCTCCTGAGCCCCGGTCGGTTCACGCGCCATCTCCCCGCCCCGATCGGTCCACGTGCCGTCTCCGGAGCCCTGACCCGTCCACGCGCGGCGTCGAGCCGCGATCGGTCCACGCGCGGCGTCGAGCCGCGATCGGTCCACGCGCGGCCTCCTGAGCCCCAATCGGTCCACGCTACGTCTCCTAAGCCCCGATCGGTCCGTGCGCCGTCTCCGAGCCCCGATCGGTCCACGCACCATCGCATGCTCCCCAATCGGTCCATGCGCCGCCTCCGGAGCCCTGATCGATCCACGCGAATCTCCTGAGCTCCGGTCGGTCCTCGTACCGTCTCCGAGCCCCGATCGGTCCACGTACCGTCTCCGAAGCCCCGCTCGGTCCACGCGCCGTCTCCTGAGCCCCGATCGGTCCACGCGCCGTCTCCTAAGCTCCAATCGGTCCACGCGCCGTCTCCTGAGCCCCGATACGTCGACGCGCAGTCGCCGAGCCCCGATCGCTCCTCGCGCCTTCTCCTGAGCCCCGCTCGGTCCATGCGTCGTGTTCTTAGCCCCGATGCCTCCACGCGCCGTCTCCTGAGCCCCGATCGTTCCACGCGCCGTCTCCTGAGCCCCGATCGTTCCACGCGCCGTCTCCTGAGCCCTGAACGGTCCACGCGTCGTCTCCTAAGCCCCGATCGGTCCAAGCGCCGTCTCCGAGCCCCAATCGGTGCACGCGTCGTCTCCTAAGTCCCGATCGGTCCACGCGCCGTCTCCGAGCGCCGATCGGTCCACGCGCCGTCTCCTGAGCTCCGATCGATCCACGCGATTCTCCTGAGCCCCGGTCGGTCCACGCGCCGTCTCCTGAGCCCGGATCGTTCCACGCGTCGTCTCCTGAGCCCCGATCGGTCCACGCGCCGTCTCCTGAGCACCGATCGGTCCATGCGTCTTTCCCTAAGCCCCGATCCATCCACGCGCAGTCTCCCGAGCCGCAATCGGTCGACGCGCCGTCTCCTGAGCCCCGATAGGTACACGCGTCGTCTCCTACGCCCCGATCGGTCCACGCGTCGTCTCCTAAGCCCCGAACGGTCGACGCGCCGTCTCCGAGCCCCGATCGGTCCACGCGCCATTTCCTGAACCCCGATACGTCCACGCGCAGTCGCCGAGGCCCGATCGGTCCACGCGCTCTCTCCTGAGCCCCAATCGGTCCACGCCCTGTCTCCTAAGCCCCGATCGGTCCCAGCGCCGTCTCCGAGCCCCGATCGGTCTACGCGTCGTCTTCTAAGCCCAGATCGGTCCACGCGTCGTCTCCTGAGCCTCGATCGGTCGACGGGTCCTCTCCTAAGCCCCGATCGGTCCACGCGTCTCCTCCTGAGCCCCGATCAGTCCACGCGTCGTCTCCTAAGCCCCGATACGTCCACACGCCGTCTCCGAGTCGCGATGGGTCCACGCGTCGTCTCCTGAGCTCCGATCGATCCACGCGATTCTCCTGAGCCCCGGTCGGTCCACGCGCCGTCTCCTGAGCCCGGATCGTTCCACGCGTCGTCTCCTGAGCCCCGATCGGTCCACGCGCCGTCTCCTGAGCACCGATCGGTCCATGCGTCTTTCCCTAAGCCCCGATCCATCCACGCGCAGTCTCCCGAGCCGCAATCGGTCGACGCGCCGTCTCCTGAGCCCCGATAGGTACACGCGTCGTCTCCTACGCCCCGATCGGTCCACGCGTCGTCTCCTAAGCCCCGAACGGTCGACGCGCCGTCTCCGAGCCCCGATCGGTCCACGCACCGTCTCCTAAGCCCCGATCGATTAACGCGCCATCCCCCCGCCCCGATCGGTCCACGCGCCGTCTCCTGAGCCCCGATACGTCCACGCGCAGTCGCCGAGCCCCGATCAGTCCACGCACTGTCTCCTTATCCCCATGGGTCCACGCGGCGCCTCCGGTGCCCCGATCGATCCACGCGAGGATCCTGAGCCTAGATCAATCCACGCATCGTCTCCTAAGCCCCAATCGATTAACGCGCCGTCTCCGAGCCCCGATCGGTCCACGCGCCGTTTCCTGAACCCCGATACGTCCACGCGCAGTCGCCGAGGCCCGATCGGTCCACGCGCTCTCTCCTGAGCCCCGATAGGTACACGCGTCGTCTCCTACGCGCCGATCGTTCCACGCCCCGTCTCCGAGCCCCGAGCGGTCCACGCGCCGTCTCCTGAGCCCCAATCGGTCCACGCGCTGTCTCCTAAGCCCCGATCGGTCCAAGCGCCGTCTCCGAGCCCCGATCGGTCTACGCGTCGTCTTCTAAGCCCAGATCGGTCCACGCGTCGTCTCCTGAGCCCCGATCGGTCCACGCGTCGTCTCCTAAGCCCCGACCGGTCCACGCGCCGTTTCCTGAGCCCCGATCGGTCCACGCGTCGTCTCCTGATCTCCGATCGGTTCACGCGCCGTCTCCTGAGCCCGGATCGGTCCACGCGTCGTCCCCGAATCCCCGATCCGTACACGCGTCGTCTCCGAGCCTAGATCGGTCCACGCGCTGTCGCCGAGCCCCGATCGGTCCACGCGCGGTCTACTGAGCTCCGGTCGGTCCACACGCCGCTGCGAACCCCAATTGGTCCACGCGCAACCTCACGAGCCCCAGTCGGTAAACGCGCTGTCTCCGAGCCCTGATCGGTCCACGCGCCGTCTCCTGAGCCCCGATCGGTCCACGCGTCGTCTCCTAAGCCCCGATCGGTTAACGCGCCGTCTCCGAGCCCCGATGGGTCCACGCGCCAACTCCTAAGCCCCGATCGGTCCACGCGTCGTCTCCTAAGCCCCGATCGGTCGACGGGTCGTCTCCTAAGCCCCGATCGGTCGACGCGTCGTCTCCTAATCCCCGGTCGGTCCACGCGCCGTCGCCGAACCCCAATTGGTCCACGCGCCACCTCCTGAGCCCCAGTCGGTCCACGCGCTGTCTCCGAGCACCGATCGGTCTACGCATCGTCTCCTAAACCCCGGTCTGTTAACGCGTCATCTCCTGAGCCGCGATCGCTCCACGCGCCTTTTCCTGAGCCCCGATCGGTCCATCCGTCGTCTTTTAAGCCCCGATACCTCCACGCGCCGTCTCCGAGCCACGATCGGTCCACGCGTCGGCTCCTAAGCTTTCGATAGGTCCACGCGCGGCCTCCGTAGCCCCGGTCGGTCCACGCGCCGTCTCCGAGCCCCGATCGGTCCACGCATCGTCTCCTAAGCCCCGATCGGTTAACGCACCGTCTCCCCGCCCCGATCGGTCCACACGCCGTCTCCTGAGCCCCGATCCGTCCACGCGCAGTCGCCGAGCCCCGATCAGTCCACGCGCGGCCTCCTGAGCCCCGGTCGGTTCACGCGCCATCTCCCCGCCCCGATCGGTCCACGTGCCGTCTCCGGAGCCCTGACCCGTCCACGCGCGGCGTCGAGCCGCGATCGGTCCACGCGCGGCGTCGAGCCGCGATCGGTCCACGCGCGGCCTCCTGAGCCCCAATCGGTCCACGCTACGTCTCCTAAGCCCCGATCGGTCCGTGCGCCGTCTCCGAGCCCCAATCGGTCCACGCACCATCGCATGCTCCCCAATCGGTCCATGCGCCGCCTCCGGAGCCCTGATCGATCCACGCGAATCTCCTGAGCTCCGGTCGGTCCTCGTACCGTCTCCGAGCCCCGATCGGTCCACGTACCGTCTCCGAAGCCCCGATCGGTCCACGCGCCGTCTCCTGAGCCCCGATCGGTCCACGCGTCGTCTCCTAAGCCCCGATCGGTTCACGCGCCGTATCCGAGCCCCAATCGGTCCACGCGCCGTCTCCTAAGCTCCAATCGGTCCACGCGCCGTCTCCTGAGCCCCGATACGTCGACGCGCAGTCGCCGAGCCCCGATCGCTCCTCGCGCCTTCTCCTGAGCCCCGCTCGGTCCATGCGTCGTGTTCTTAGCCCCGATGCCTCCACGCGCCGTCTCCTGAGCCCCGATCGTTCCACGCGCCATCTCCGAGCCCCGATCGGTCCACGCGCCGTCTCCTGAGGCCCGATCGGTCCACGCGTCGTCCTCGAGCCCCGATCGGTCGACGCGCCGTCTCCTGAGCCCGGATCGGTCCACGCGTCGGCTCCTAAGCCCCGATCGGTCCACGCGTCGTCTCCTAAGCCCCGATCCGTCGTCGCGTCGTCTCCTGGGCCCCGATCGATCCAGGCGTCTTCTCCTGAGCCCCGACCGCTCCACGCGTCGTCTCCGAGCTCTGATCGGTCCACGCGCCGTTCCGAGCCCCGTTCGGTCCATGCGTCGTCTTCTAAGCCCCGATGCCTCCACGCGCTGTCTCCGAGCCACGATCGGTGCAGGCGCCGCTTCGTGAACCCCGATCGGTCCACGCGCTGTCTCCTGAGCCCCGATCCATCCACGCGCAGTCGCCGAGCCCCGATCGGTCCATGCGCGGTCTACTGAGCTCCGGTCGGTCCACACGCCGCTGCGAACCCCAATTGGTCCACGCGCAACCTCTCGAGCGCCAGTCGGTAAACGCGCTGTCGCCGAACCCCAATTGGTCCATGCGCCACCTCCTGAGCCCCAATCGGTCCACGCGCCGTCTCCGAGCCCCGATCGGTGCGCGTGCCGCATTCTAAGCCACGGTCCATCCACGCGCCGTCTCCGAGCCCCGCTCGATCCACGCGTCGTCTCCTAAGCCCCGATCGGTCCACGCGCCGTCTCCTAAGCCCCGATTGATCCACGCGCCGTCTCCCAGCGACGATCGGTTCACGCGCCGTCTCCTGTGCTCCGATCGTTCCACGCGCCGTCTCCGAGCCCCGATCGATCCACGCGCCGTCTCCTGAACCCCAATCGGTCCACGCGTCGGCTCCTAAGACCCGATCCATCGACGCGTCGTCTCCTGAGCCACGAACGATCCACGCGCCGCCTCCTGAGCCCCGATCGCTCCACGTATCGTCTCCTAAGCCTCGATCGGTCCACGCGCCGTCTCTGAGCGCCGATCGGTTCACGCGTCGTCTCCTGAGCCCCGATCGTTCCACGCGCCGCCTCCTAAGCCCCGATTGGTCCAGGCGTCATCTCCTAAGCCCCGACCGGTCCACGCGCCGTCTCCTGAACCCCGGTCGGTTCACGCGCCATCTCCGAGCCCGATCGGTCCACGTATCGTCTCCTAAGCCCCCATCGGTTCACGCGCCGTCTCCGAGCCCCGATCGTTCCACGCGCCGCCTCCTAAGCCCCGATCGGTCCACGCGTCGTCTCCTAGCCCCTATCGGTTCATGCGTCTTCTCCTGAGCCCCAATCGCTCCTCGCGCCGTCTCCTGAGCCGCGATCTGTCCACGCGCGGCCTCCTGAGTTCCGGTCCGTTCACGCGCCGTATCCGAGCCCCAATCGGTCCACGCGCCGTCTCCTGAGCCCCGATCGGTCCACGCGCCGTCTCCTGAGCCCCGATCGTTCCACGCGCCGTCTCCTGAGCCGTGATCGGTCCACGCGTCGTCTCCTAAGCCCCGATCGGTCCAAGCGCCGTCTCCGAGCACCAATCGGTCCACGCGTCGTCTCCTAAGCCCCGATCGGTCCACGCGCCGTCTCCGAGCGCCGATCGGTTCACGCGCCGTCTCCTGAGCCCCGATCGTTCCACCCGTCGTCTCCGAGCCCCGATTAGTCCACGCGCGGCCTCCTGAGCCCCGGTCGGTTCACGCGCCGTATCCGTGCCCCGATCGGTCCACGCGTCGCTTCGTAAGCCCCATCGGTCCACGCGTCGTCTCCTAACCCCGGACGGTCCACGCGTCGTCTCCTAAGCCCCGATCGGTTCATGCGCCGTCTCCGAGTCCCCATCGGTCCACGGCTCATCTCCTGCTCCCTAATCGGTCCACGCGCCGCCTCCGGAGCCCCGATCGATCCACGCGAATCTCCTGAGCTCTGGTCGGTCCACGCGCCGTCTCCTGAGCCCCGGTCGGTCCTTGCGCCGTCTCCAAGCCCCGATCGGTCCACGTACCGTCTCCGAAGCCCCGATCGGTCCACGCGTCGTCTCCTGAGCCCCGATCGGTCCACGCGTCGTCTCCTAAGCCCCGACCGGTCCACTCGCCGTCTCCGAACCCCGATCGGTCCACGCACCGTCTCCTGTTCCCATCGGTCCACGCGGCGCCTCCGGAGCCCCGATCGGTCCGCGCCTCGTCTCCTGAGCCCCGATCGATCCACGCGTCGTCTTCTGATCCCCGATCGGTCCACGCATCGTCTCCGAGCACCGATCGGTCCACACGCCGTTTTCTGAGCACCGTTCGGTCCACGCGTCGTCTTCAAAGCCCCGATGCCTCCACGCGCTGTCTCCGAGCCACGGTTAGTCCGTGCGTCGCTTCCAGAGCCCCGATCGGTTCACGCGCCGTCTCCTAAGCCCCGATCGGTCCACGCGCCGTCTCCGAGCCCCGAGCGGTCCACGCGCCGTCTCCTGAGCCCCAATCGGTCCACGCACTGTCTCCTAAGCCCCAATCGGTCCACGTGCCGTCTCCTGAGCCCCGGTCGGTCGACTCGCCGTCTCCGAGCCCCGACCGGTCCACGCATCGTCTCCTGAGCCCCGATCGTTCCACGCGCCGCCTCCTAAGCCCCGATTGGTCCAGGCGTCATCTCCTAAGCCCCGACCGGTCCACGCGCCGTCTCCTGAACCCCGGTCGGTTCACGCGCCATCTCCGAGCCACATCGGTCCACGTATCGTCTCCTAAGCCCCCATCGGTTCACGCGCCGTCTCCGAGCCCCGATCGTTCCACGCGCCGCCTCCTAAGCCCCGATCGGTCCACGCGTCGTCTCCTAGCCCCTATCGGTTCATGCGTCTTCTCCTGAGCCCCAATCGCTCCTCGCGCCGTCTCCTGAGCCGCGATCTGTCCACGCGCGGCCTCCTGAGCCCCGGTCCGTTCACGCGCCGTATCCGAGCCCCAATCGGTCCACGCGCCGTCTCCTGAGCCCCGATCGTTCCACGCGCCGTCTCCTGAGCCCTGAACGGTCCACGCGTCGTCTCCTAAGCCCCGATCGGTCCAAGCGCCGTCTCCGAGCCCCAATCGGTGCACGCGTCGTCTCCTAAGCCCCGATCGGTCCACGCGCCGTCTCCGAGCGCCGATCGGTCCACGCGCCGTCTCCTGAGCCCCGATACGTCTACGCGTAGTCGCCGAGCCCCGATCGGTCCACGCGCCGTCGCCGAGCCTGGATCGGTCCACGCGCGGCCTCCTGAGCCCCGGTCGGTTCACGCGCCATCTCCGAACCCGATGGTTCCACGCACCGTGTCCAATCCCCGATCGGTCCACGCGCCGTCTCCTGAGCCCCGATCGGTCTACGCGCCGTCTCCTGAGCCCCGATGCGTACACGCGTCGTCTCCTGAGCCCCGATCGTTCCACGCGTCGTCTCCTAAGCCCGGATCGGTCCACGCGCCGTGTCCTGAGCCTCGATCGGTCGACGGGTCCTCTCCTAAGCCCCGATCGGTCCACGCGTCTCCTCCTGAGCCCCGATCAGTCCACGCGTCGTCTCCTAAGCCCCGATACGTCCACACGCCGTCTCCGAGTCGCGATGGGTCCACGCGTCGTCTCCTGAGCTCCGATCGATCCACGCGATTCTCCTGAGCCCCGGTCGGTCCACGCGCCGTCTCCTGAGCCCGGATCGTTCCACGCGTCGTCTCCTGAGCCCCGATCGGTCCACGCGCCGTCTCCTGAGCACCGATCGGTCCATGCGTCTTTCCCTAAGCCCCGATCCATCCACGCGCAGTCTCCCGAGCCGCAATCGGTCGACGCGCCGTCTCCTGAGCCCCGATAGGTACACGCGTCGTCTCCTACGCCCCGATCGGTCCACGCGTCGTCTCCTAAGCCCCGAACGGTCGACGCGCCGTCTCCGAGCCCCGATCGGTCCACGCACCGTCTCCTAAGCCCCGATCGATTAACGCGCCATCCCCCCGCCCCGATCGGTCCACGCGCCGTCTCCTGAGCCCCGATACGTCCACGCGCAGTCGCCGAGCCCCGATCAGTCCACGCACTGTCTCCTTATCCCCATGGGTCCACGCGGCGCCTCCGGTGCCCCGATCGATCCACGCGAGGATCCTGAGCCTAGATCAATCCACGCATCGTCTCCTAAGCCCCAATCGATTAACGCGCCGTCTCCGAGCCCCGATCGGTCCACGCGCCGTTTCCTGAACCCCGATACGTCCACGCGCAGTCGCCGAGGCCCGATCGGTCCACGCGCTCTCTCCTGAGCCCCGATAGGTACACGCGTCGTCTCCTACGCGCCGATCGTTCCACGCCCCGTCTCCGAGCCCCGAGCGGTCCACGCGCCGTCTCCTGAGCCCCAATCGGTCCACGCGCTGTCTCCTAAGCCCCGATCGGTCCAAGCGCCGTCTCCGAGCCCCGATCGGTCTACGCGTCGTCTTCTAAGCCCAGATCGGTCCACGCATCGTCTCCTGAGCCCCGATCGGTCCACGCGTCGTCTCCTAAGCCCCGACCGGTCCACGCGCCGTTTCCTGAGGCCCGATCGATTCACGCGTCGTCTCCTGAGCCCCGATAGCTCCACGCGCCGTTTCCTGAGCCCCGATCGGTCCACGCGTCGTCTCCTGATCTCCGATCGGTTCACGCGCCGTCTCCTGAGCCCGGATCGGTCTACGCGTCGTCCCCGAATCCCCGATCCGTACACGCGTCGTCTCCGAGCCTAGATCGGTCCACGCGCTGTCGCCGAGCCCCGATCGGTCCAGGCGTGGCCTCCTAAGCCCCGAACGGTCCACGCGCCGTCTCCGAGTCCCGATCGGTCCACGCGCCGTTTCCGAGCCACGATCGGTCTAGGCGCCGCTTCCTGACCCCGAGCGGTCCACGCGCCGTCTCCTAAGCCCCAATCGGTCCACGCGCCGTCTCCTAAGCCGCGATCGGTCCAAGCGGCGTCTCCGAGCCCCGATCGGTCCACGCACCGTCTCCTGGTCCCCATCGGTCCACGCGGCGTTTTCTGAGCACCGTTCGGTCCACGCGTCGTCTTCAAAGCCCCGATGCCTCTACACGCCGTCTCCGAGCTACGATCGGTTCAGGCGCCGCTTCCCGAGCCCCGATCAGTCCACGTGCCGTCTCCTAAGCCCCGATCGCTCCACGGACCGTTTCCTGATCCCCGATCGGTCCACGCGCCGTTTCCTGAGCCCCGATCAGTCCACGCGTCGTCTCCTAAGCCCCGATACGTCCACACGCCGTCTCCGAGTCGCGATGGGTCCACGCGTCGTCTCCTGAGCTCCGATCGATCCACGCGATTCTCCTGAGCCCCGGTCGGTCCACGCGCCGTCTCCTGAGCCCGGATCGTTCCACGCGTCGTCTCCTGAGCCCCGATCGGTCCACGCGCCGTCTCCTGAGCACCGATCGGTCCATGCGTCTTTCCCTAAGCCCCGATCCATCCACGCGCAGTCTCCCGAGCCGCAATCGGTCGACGCGCCGTCTCCTGAGCCCCGATAGGTACACGCGTCGTCTCCTACGCCCCGATCGGTCCACGCGTCGTCTCCTAAGCCCCGAACGGTCGACGCGCCGTCTCCGAGCCCCGATCGGTCCACGCACCGTCTCCTAAGCCCCGATCGATTAACGCGCCATCCCCCCGCCCCGATCGGTCCACGCGCCGTCTCTTGAGCCCCGATACGTCCACGCGCAGTCGCCGAGCCCCGATCAGTCCACGCACTGTCTCCTTATCCCCATGGGTCCACGCGGCGCCTCCGGTGCCCCGATCGATCCACGCGAGGATCCTGAGCCTAGATCAATCCACGCATCGTCTCCTAAGCCCCAATCGATTAACGCGCCGTCTCCGAGCCCCGATCGGTCCACGCGCCGTTTCCTGAACCCCGATACGTCCACGCGCAGTCGCCGAGGCCCGATCGGTCCACGCGCTCTCTCCTGAGCCCCGATAGGTACACGCGTCGTCTCCTACGCGCCGATCGTTCCACGCCCCGTCTCCGAGCCCCGAGCGGTCCACGCGCCGTCTCCTGAGCCCCAATCGGTCCACGCGCTGTCTCCTAAGCCCCGATCGGTCCAAGCGCCGTCTCCGAGCCCCGATCGGTCTACGCGTCGTCTTCTAAGCCCAGATCGGTCCACGCGTCGTCTCCTGAGCCCCGATCGGTCCACGCGTCGTCTCCTAAGCCCCGACCGGTCCACGCGCCGTTTCCTGAGGCCCGATCGATTCACGCGTCGTCTCCTGAGCCCCGATAGCTCCACGCGCCGTTTCCTGAGCCCCGATCGGTCCACGCGTCGTCTCCTGATCTCCGATCGGTTCACGCGCCGTCTCCTGATCCCCATCGGTCCACGCGGCGTTTTCTGAGCACCGTTCGGTCCACGCGTCGTCTTCAAAGCCCCGATGCCTCCACGCGCCGTCTCCGAGCCACGATCGGTCCGTGCGCCCCTTCCAGAGCCCCGATCGTTGCACGCGTCTTCTCCTGATCTCCGATCGGTCCACGCGCCGTCTCATAAGCCCCGATCGGTCCTCGCGCTGTCTCCGAGCCCCGATCGGTCCACGCGTCGTCTCCTCAGCCCCGATCGGTCCACGCGTCGTCTCCTGAGCCCCGATCGATCCACGCGTCGTCTCCTGACCCCCATCGCTCCACGTGGCGTCTCCGAGCGCCGATCGGTCCAGGCGCCGCCTCCTGAGCCCCGATCGGTCCACGCGCCGTCTCCTAAGCCCCGATTGATCCACGCGCCGTCTCCGAGCGCCGATCGCTTCACGCGCCGTCTCCTATGCTCCGATCGTTCCACGCGCCGTCTCCGAGCCCCGATCGGTCCACGCGCCGTCTCATGAGCCCCGATCGGTCCACGCGTCGGCTGCTAAGCCTCGATCGGTCCACGCGCGGCCTCCTTAGCCCCGATCGCTCCACGCGCCGTTTTCTGAGCACCGTTCGGTCCACGCGTCGTCTTCAAAGCCCCGATGCCTCCACGCGCCGTCTCCGAGCCACGATCGGTCCGTGCGCCGCTTCCAGAGCCCTATCAGTCCAGGCGTCCTCTGCTCATCTCCGATCGGTCGACGCGCCGTCTCCTAAGCCCCGATCGATCCACGCACCGTCTCCGAGCGCCGATCGGTCCACGCGTTGTCTCCTAAGCCCCGATCGGTCCACGCGCCTCCTCCGAGCGCCGAGCGGTCCACGCGCCGTCGCCGAACCCGAATTGGTCCACGCGCAACCGCCTGAGCCCCAGTCGGTCCACGCGCTGTCTCCGAGCGCCGATCGGTCCACGCGCCGTTGCCGAGCTATGATCGGTCCACGCGCGGTCTCCTGAGCCCCGATCGGTCCACGCGCCGTCGCCGATCCACGATCGGTCCGTGCGCCGCTTCCAGAGCCCTATCGGACCACGCATCGTCTCCTGATCTCCGATCGGTCCACGCGCCGTCTCCTAAGCCCCGATCGGTCCTCGCGCTGTCTCCGAGCGCCGATCGGTTCACGCGCCGTCTCCTGAGCCCCGATCATTCCACGCGCCATCTCCGAGCCCGGATCGGTCCACGCGTCGTCTTCTGAGCCCCGATCGGTCCACGCGCCGTCTCCAAGCCCCGATCGGTCCATGCATCGTTTCCTAAACCCCGATCGGTTAACGCGCTGTCTCCGAGCGCCGATCGGTCCACATGCCGTCGCCGAACCCCAAATGGTCCACGCGCAACCGCCTGAGCCCCGATCGGTCCACGCGTCGTCTCTGAACACCGATCGGTCCACGCACCCTTGCCGAGCCATGCTCGGTCCACGCGCGGCCTCCTGAACCCCGGTTGGTTCACGCGCCGTATCCGAGCCCCCATCGGTCCACGCGTCGTCTCCGAGCCCCGATCCGTCCACGCGCCGTCGCCGTGCCAGGATCGGTCCACGCGAGGCTCCTGAGCCCCGGTCGGTCCGCGCGCCGTCTCCTGAGCCCCGATCGGTCGACGCGTCGTTTCCTGAGCCCCGATCGATCCACGCGTCGTCTCCTGAGCCCCGATCGCTCCACGCGCCGATTTCTGAGCCCCGATCAATTGTCGCGTCTTCTCCTGAGCCCCGATCGCTCCTCGCGCCGTCTCCTGAGCTCCGCTCGGTCCATGCGTCGTCTTCTTAGCCCCGATCCATCCACGCGCAGTCGCCGAGCCCCGATCGGTCCACGCGCGGTCTACTGAGCTCCGGTCGGTCCACACGCCGCTGCGAACCCCAATTGGTCCACGCGCAACCTCACGAGCCCCAGTCGGTAAACGCGCTGTCTCCGAGCCCTGATCGGTCCACGCGCCGTCTCCTGAGCCCCGATCGGTCCACGCGTCGTCTCCTAAGCCCCGATCGGTTAACGCGCCGTCTCCGAGCCCCGATGGGTCCACGCGCCGCCTCCTAAGCCCCGATCGGTCCACGCGTCGTCTCCTAAGCCCCGATCGGTCGACGGGTCGTCTCCTAAGCCCCGATCGGTCGACGCGTCGTCTCCTAATCCCCGGTCGGTCCACGCGCCGTCGCCGAACCCCAATTGGTCCACGCGCCACCTCCTGAGCCCCAGTCGGTCCACGCGCTGTCTCCGAGCACCGATCGGTCTACGCATCGTCTCCTAAACCCCGGTCTGTTAACGCGTCATCTCCTGAGCCGCGATCGCTCCACGCGCCTTTTCCTGAGCCCCGATCGGTCCATCCGTCGTCTTTTAAGCCCCGATACCTCCACGCGCCGTCTCCGAGCCACGATCGGTCCACGCGTCGGCTCCTAAGCTTTCGATAGGTCCACGCGCGGCCTCCGTAGCCCCGGTCGGTCCACGCGCCGTCTCCGAGCCCCGATCGGTCCACGCATCGTCTCCTAAGCCCCGATCGGTTAACGCACCGTCTCCCCGCCCCGATCGGTCCACACGCCGTCTCCTGAGCCCCGATCCGTCCACGCGCAGTCGCCGAGCCCCGATCAGTCCACGCGCGGCCTCCTGAGCCCCGGTCGGTTCACGCGCCATCTCCCCGCCCCGATCGGTCCACGTGCCGTCTCCGGAGCCCTGACCCGTCCACGCGCGGCGTCGAGCCGCGATCGGTCCACGCGCGGCGTCGAGCCGCGATCGGTCCACGCGCGGCCTCCTGAGCCCCAATCGGTCCACGCTACGTCTCCTAAGCCCCGATCGGTCCGTGCGCCGTCTCCGAGCCCCGATCGGTCCACGCACCATCGCATGCTCCCCAATCGGTCCATGCGCCGCCTCCGGAGCCCTGATCGATCCACGCGAATCTCCTGAGCTCCGGTCGGTCCTCGTACCGTCTCCGAGCCCCGATCGGTCCACGTACCGTCTCCGAAGCCCCGATCGGTCCACGCGCCGTCTCCTGAGCCCCGATCGGTCCACGCGCCGTCTCCTAAGCTCCAATCGGTCCACGCGCCGTCTCCTGAGCCCCGATACGTCGACGCGCAGTCGCCGAGCCCCGATCGCTCCTCGCGCCTTCTCCTGAGCCCCGCTCGGTCCATGCGTCGTGTTCTTAGCCCCGATGCCTCCACGCGCCGTCTCCTGAGCCCCGATCGTTCCACGCGCCGTCTCCTGAGCCCCGATCGTTCCACGCGCCGTCTCCTGAGCCCTGAACGGTCCACGCGTCGTCTCCTAAGCCCCGATCGGTCCAAGCGCCGTCTCCGAGCCCCAATCGGTGCACGCGTCGTCTCCTAAGCCCCGATCGGTCCACGCGCCGTCTCCGAGCGCCGATCGGTCCACGCGCCGTCTCCTGAGCTCCGATCGATCCACGCGATTCTCCTGAGCCCCGGTCGGTCCACGCGCCGTCTCCTGAGCCCGGATCGTTCCACGCGTCGTCTCCTGAGCCCCGATCGGTCCACGCGCCGTCTCCTGAGCACCGATCGGTCCATGCGTCTTTCCCTAAGCCCCGATCCATCCACGCGCAGTCTCCCGAGCCGCAATCGGTCGACGCGCCGTCTCCTGAGCCCCGATAGGTACACGCGTCGTCTCCTACGCCCCGATCGGTCCACGCGTCGTCTCCTAAGCCCCGAACGGTCGACGCGCCGTCTCCGAGCCCCGATCGGTCCACGCGCCATTTCCTGAACCCCGATACGTCCACGCGCAGTCGCCGAGGCCCGATCGGTCCACGCGCTCTCTCCTGAGCCCCAATCGGTCCACGCCCTGTCTCCTAAGCCCCGATCGGTCCCAGCGCCGTCTCCGAGCCCCGATCGGTCTACGCGTCGTCTTCTAAGCCCAGATCGGTCCACGCGTCGTCTCCTGAGCCTCGATCGGTCGACGGGTCCTCTCCTAAGCCCCGATCGGTCCACGCGTCTCCTCCTGAGCCCCGATCAGTCCACGCGTCGTCTCCTAAGCCCCGATACGTCCACACGCCGTCTCCGAGTCGCGATGGGTCCACGCGTCGTCTCCTGAGCTCCGATCGATCCACGCGATTCTCCTGAGCCCCGGTCGGTCCACGCGCCGTCTCCTGAGCCCGGATCGTTCCACGCGTCGTCTCCTGAGCCCCGATCGGTCCACGCGTCGTCTCCTACGCCCCGATCGGTCCACGCGTCTTTCCCTAAGCCCCGAACGGTCGACGCGCCGTCTCCGAGCCCCGATCGGTCCACGCACCGTCTCCTAAGCCCCGATCGATTAACGCGCCATCCCCCCGCCCCGATCGGTCCACGCGCCGTCTCCTGAGCCCCGATACGTCCACGCGCAGTCGCCGAGCCCCGATCAGTCCACGCACTGTCTCCTTATCCCCATGGGTCCACGCGGCGCCTCCGGTGCCCCGATCGATCCACGCGAGGATCCTGAGCCTAGATCAATCCACGCATCGTCTCCTAAGCCCCAATCGATTAACGCGCCGTCTCCGAGCCCCGATCGGTCCACGCGCCGTTTCCTGAACCCCGATACGTCCACGCGCAGTCGCCGAGGCCCGATCGGTCCACGCGCTCTCTCCTGAGCCCCGATAGGTACACGCGTCGTCTCCTACGCGCCGATCGTTCCACGCCCCGTCTCCGAGCCCCGAGCGGTCCACGCGCCGTCTCCTGAGCCCCAATCGGTCCACGCGCTGTCTCCTAAGCCCCGATCGGTCCAAGCGCCGTCTCCGAGCCCCGATCGGTCTACGCGTCGTCTTCTAAGCCCAGATCGGTCCACGCGTCGTCTCCTGAGCCCCGATCGGTCCACGCGTCGTCTCCTAAGCCCCGACCGGTCCACGCGCCGTTTCCTGAGGCCCGATCGATTCACGCGTCGTCTCCTGAGCCCCGATAGCTCCACGCGCCGTTTCCTGAGCCCCGATCGGTCCACGCGTCGTCTCCTGATCTCCGATCGGTTCACGCGCCGTCTCCTGAGCCCGGATCGGTCCACGCGTCGTCCCCGAATCCCCGATCCGTACACGCGTCGTCTCCGAGCCTAGATCGGTCCACGCGCTGTCGCCGAGCCCCGATCGGTCCAGGCGTGGCCTCCTAAGCCCCGATCGGTCCACGCGCGGTCTACTGAGCTCCGGTCGGTCCACACGCCGCTGCGAACCCCAATTGGTCCACGCGCAACCTCACGAGCCCCAGTCGGTAAACGCGCTGTCTCCGAGCCCTGATCGGTCCACGCGCCGTCTCCTGAGCCCCGATCGGTCCACGCGTCGTCTCCTAAGCCCCGATCGGTTAACGCGCCGTCTCCGAGCCCCGATGGGTCCACGCGCCGCCTCCTAAGCCCCGATCGGTCCACGCGTCGTCTCCTAAGCCCCGATCGGTCGACGGGTCGTCTCCTAAGCCCCGATCGGTCGACGCGTCGTCTCCTAATCCCCGGTCGGTCCACGCGCCGTCGCCGAACCCCAATTGGTCCACGCGCCACCTCCTGAGCCCCAGTCGGTCCACGCGCTGTCTCCGAGCACCGATCGGTCTACGCATCGTCTCCTAAACCCCGGTCTGTTAACGCGTCATCTCCTGAGCCGCGATCGCTCCACGCGCCTTTTCCTGAGCCCCGATCGGTCCATCCGTCGTCTTTTAAGCCCCGATACCTCCACGCGCCGTCTCCGAGCCACGATCGGTCCACGCGTCGGCTCCTAAGCTTTCGATAGGTCCACGCGCGGCCTCCGTAGCCCCGGTCGGTCCACGCGCCGTCTCCGAGCCCCGATCGGTCCACGCATCGTCTCCTAAGCCCCGATCGGTTAACGCACCGTCTCCCCGCCCCGATCGGTCCACACGCCGTCTCCTGAGCCCCGATCCGTCCACGCGCAGTCGCCGAGCCCCGATCAGTCCACGCGCGGCCTCCTGAGCCCCGGTCGGTTCACGCGCCATCTCCCCGCCCCGATCGGTCCACGCGTCGTCTCCTAAGCCCCGATCGGTTAACGCGCCGTCTCCGAGCCCCGATGGGTCCACGCGCCGCCTCCTAAGCCCCGATCGGTCCACGCGTCGTCTCCTAAGCCCCGATCGGTCGACGGGTCGTCTCCTAAGCCCCGATCGGTCGACGCGTCGTCTCCTAATCCCCGGTCGGTCCACGCGCCGTCGCCGAACCCCAATTGGTCCACGCGCCACCTCCTGAGCCCCAGTCGGTCCACGCGCTGTCTCCGAGCACCGATCGGTCTACGCATCGTCTCCTAAACCCCGGTCTGTTAACGCGTCATCTCCTGAGCCGCGATCGCTCCACGCGCCTTTTCCTGAGCCCCGATCGGTCCATCCGTCGTCTTTTAAGCCCCGATACCTCCACGCGCCGTCTCCGAGCCACGATCGGTCCACGCGTCGGCTCCTAAGCTTTCGATAGGTCCACGCGCGGCCTCCGTAGCCCCGGTCGGTCCACGCGCCGTCTCCGAGCCCCGATCGGTCCACGCATCGTCTCCTAAGCCCCGATCGGTTAACGCACCGTCTCCCCGCCCCGATCGGTCCACACGCCGTCTCCTGAGCCCCGATCCGTCCACGCGCAGTCGCCGAGCCCCGATCAGTCCACGCGCGGCCTCCTGAGCCCCGGTCGGTTCACGCGCCATCTCCCCGCCCCGATCGGTCCACGTGCCGTCTCCGGAGCCCTGACCCGTCCACGCGCGGCGTCGAGCCGCGATCGGTCCACGCGCGGCGTCGAGCCGCGATCGGTCCACGCGCGGCCTCCTGAGCCCCAATCGGTCCACGCTACGTCTCCTAAGCCCCGATCGGTCCGTGCGCCGTCTCCGAGCCCCAATCGGTCCACGCACCATCGCATGCTCCCCAATCGGTCCATGCGCCGCCTCCGGAGCCCTGATCGATCCACGCGAATCTCCTGAGCTCCGGTCGGTCCTCGTACCGTCTCCGAGCCCCGATCGGTCCACGTACCGTCTCCGAAGCCCCGATCGGTCCACGCGCCGTCTCCTGAGCCCCGATCGGTCCACGCGTCGTCTCCTAAGCCCCGATCGGTTCACGCGCCGTATCCGAGCCCCAATCGGTCCACGCGCCGTCTCCTAAGCTCCAATCGGTCCACGCGCCGTCTCCTGAGCCCCGATACGTCGACGCGCAGTCGCCGAGCCCCGATCGCTCCTCGCGCCTTCTCCTGAGCCCCGCTCGGTCCATGCGTCGTGTTCTTAGCCCCGATGCCTCCACGCGCCGTCTCCTGAGCCCCGATCGTTCCACGCGCCATCTCCGAGCCCCGATCGGTCCACGCGCCGTCTCCTGAGGCCCGATCGGTCCACGCGTCGTCCTCGAGCCCCGATCGGTCGACGCGCCGTCTCCTGAGCCCGGATCGGTCCACGCGTCGGCTCCTAAGCCCCGATCGGTCCACGCGTCGTCTCCTAAGCCCCGATCCGTCGTCGCGTCGTCTCCTGGGCCCCGATCGATCCAGGCGTCTTCTCCTGAGCCCCGACCGCTCCACGCGTCGTCTCCGAGCTCTGATCGGTCCACGCGCCGTTCCGAGCCCCGTTCGGTCCATGCGTCGTCTTCTAAGCCCCGATGCCTCCACGCGCTGTCTCCGAGCCACGATCGGTGCAGGCGCCGCTTCGTGAACCCCGATCGGTCCACGCGCTGTCTCCTGAGCCCCGATCCATCCACGCGCAGTCGCCGAGCCCCGATCGGTCCATGCGCGGTCTACTGAGCTCCGGTCGGTCCACACGCCGCTGCGAACCCCAATTGGTCCACGCGCAACCTCTCGAGCGCCAGTCGGTAAACGCGCTGTCGCCGAACCCCAATTGGTCCATGCGCCACCTCCTGAGCCCCAATCGGTCCACGCGCCGTCTCCGAGCCCCGATCGGTGCGCGTGCCGCATTCTAAGCCACGGTCCATCCACGCGCCGTCTCCGAGCCCCGCTCGATCCACGCGTCGTCTCCTAAGCCCCGATCGGTCCACGCGCCGTCTCCTAAGCCCCGATTGATCCACGCGCCGTCTCCCAGCGACGATCGGTTCACGCGCCGTCTCCTGTGCTCCGATCGTTCCACGCGCCGTCTCCGAGCCCCGATCGATCCACGCGCCGTCTCCTGAACCCCAATCGGTCCACGCGTCGGCTCCTAAGACCCGATCCATCGACGCGTCGTCTCCTGAGCCACGAACGATCCACGCGCCGCCTCCTGAGCCCCGATCGCTCCACGTATCGTCTCCTAAGCCTCGATCGGTCCACGCGCCGTCTCTGAGCGCCGATCGGTTCACGCGTCGTCTCCTGAGCCCCGATCGTTCCACGCGCCGCCTCCTAAGCCCCGATTGGTCCAGGCGTCATCTCCTAAGCCCCGACCGGTCCACGCGCCGTCTCCTGAACCCCGGTCGGTTCACGCGCCATCTCCGAGCCCGATCGGTCCACGTATCGTCTCCTAAGCCCCCATCGGTTCACGCGCCGTCTCCGAGCCCCGATCGTTCCACGCGCCGCCTCCTAAGCCCCGATCGGTCCACGCGTCGCCTCCTAGCCCCTATCGGTTCATGCGTCTTCTCCTGAGCCCCAATCGCTCCTCGCGCCGTCTCCTGAGCCGCGATCTGTCCACGCGCGGCCTCCTGAGCTCCGGTCCGTTCACGCGCCGTATCCGAGCCCCAATCGGTCCACGCGCCGTCTCCTGAGCCCCGATCGGTCCACGCGCCGTCTCCTGAGCCCCGATCGTTCCACGCGCCGTCTCCTGAGCCGTGATCGGTCCACGCGTCGTCTCCTAAGCCCCGATCGGTCCAAGCGCCGTCTCCGAGCACCAATCGGTCCACGCGTCGTCTCCTAAGCCCCGATCGGTCCACGCGCCGTCTCCGAGCGCCGATCGGTTCACGCGCCGTCTCCTGAGCCCCGATCGTTCCACCCGTCGTCTCCGAGCCCCGATTAGTCCACGCGCGGCCTCCTGAGCCCCGGTCGGTTCACGCGCCGTATCCGTGCCCCGATCGGTCCACGCGTCGCTTCGTAAGCCCCATCGGTCCACGCGTCGTCTCCTAACCCCGGACGGTCCACGCGTCGTCTCCTAAGCCCCGATCGGTTCATGCGCCGTCTCCGAGTCCCCATCGGTCCACGGCTCATCTCCTGCTCCCTAATCGGTCCACGCGCCGCCTCCGGAGCCCCGATCGATCCACGCGAATCTCCTGAGCTCTGGTCGGTCCACGCGCCGTCTCCTGAGCCCCGGTCGGTCCTTGCGCCGTCTCCAAGCCCCGATCGGTCCACGTACCGTCTCCGAAGCCCCGATCGGTCCACGCGTCGTCTCCTGAGCCCCGATCGGTCCACGCGTCGTCTCCTAAGCCCCGACCGGTCCACTCGCCGTCTCCGAACCCCGATCGGTCCACGCACCGTCTCCTGTTCCCATCGGTCCACGCGGCGCCTCCGGAGCCCCGATCGGTCCGCGCCTCGTCTCCTGAGCCCCGATCGATCCACGCGTCGTCTTCTGATCCCCGATCGGTCCACGCATCGTCTCCGAGCACCGATCGGTCCACACGCCGTTTTCTGAGCACCGTTCGGTCCACGCGTCGTCTTCAAAGCCCCGATGCCTCCACGCGCTGTCTCCGAGCCACGGTTAGTCCGTGCGTCGCTTCCAGAGCCCCGATCGGTTCACGCGCCGTCTCCTAAGCCCCGATCGGTCCACGCGCCGTCTCCGAGCCCCGAGCGGTCCACGCGCCGTCTCCTGAGCCCCAATCGGTCCACGCACTGTCTCCTAAGCCCCAATCGGTCCACGTGCCGTCTCCTGAGCCCCGGTCGGTCGACTCGCCGTCTCCGAGCCCCGACCGGTCCACGCATCGTCTCCTGAGCCCCGATCGTTCCACGCGCCGCCTCCTAAGCCCCGATTGGTCCAGGCGTCATCTCCTAAGCCCCGACCGGTCCACGCGCCGTCTCCTGAACCCCGGTCGGTTCACGCGCCATCTCCGAGCCACATCGGTCCACGTATCGTCTCCTAAGCCCCCATCGGTTCACGCGCCGTCTCCGAGCCCCGATCGTTCCACGCGCCGCCTCCTAAGCCCCGATCGGTCCACGCGTCGTCTCCTAGCCCCTATCGGATCATGCGTCTTCTCCTGAGCCCCAATCGCTCCTCGCGCCGTCTCCTGAGCCGCGATCTGTCCACGCGCGGCCTCCTGAGCCCCGGTCCGTTCACGCCCCGTATCCGAGCCCCAATCGGTCCACGCGCCGTCTCCTGAGCCCCGTTCGGTCCACGCGCCGTCTCCTGAGCCCCGATCGTTCCACGCGCCGTCTCCTGAGCCCTGAACGGTCCACGCGTCGTCTCCTAAGCCCCGATCGGTCCAAGCGCCGTCTCCGAGCCCCAATCGGTGCACGCGTCGTCTCCTAAGCCCCGATCGGTCCACGCGCCGTCTCCGAGCGCCGATCGGTCCACGCGCCGTCTCCTGAGCCCCGATACGTCTACGCGTAGTCGCCGAGCCCCGATCGGTCCACGCGCCGTCGCCGAGCCTGGATCGGTCCACGCGCGGCCTCCTGAGCCCCGGTCGGTTCACGCGCCATCTCCGAACCCGATGGTTCCACGCACCGTGTCCAATCCCCGATCGGTCCACGCGCCGTCTCCTGAGCCCCGATCGGTCTACGCGCCGTCTCCTGAGCCCCGATGCGTACACGCGTCGTCTCCTGAGCCCCGATCGTTCCACGCGTCGTCTCCTAAGCCCGGATCGGTCCACGCGCCGTGTCCTGAGCCTCGATCGGTCGACGGGTCCTCTCCTAAGCCCCGATCGGTCCACGCGTCTCCTCCTGAGCCCCGATCAGTCCACGCGTCGTCTCCTAAGCCCCGATACGTCCACACGCCGTCTCCGAGTCGCGATGGGTCCACGCGTCGTCTCCTGAGCTCCGATCGATCCACGCGATTCTCCTGAGCCCCGGTCGGTCCACGCGCCGTCTCCTGAGCCCGGATCGTTCCACGCGTCGTCTCCTGAGCCCCGATCGGTCCACGCGCCGTCTCCTGAGCACCGATCGGTCCATGCGTCTTTCCCTAAGCCCCGATCCATCCACGCGCAGTCTCCCGAGCCGCAATCGGTCGACGCGCCGTCTCCTGAGCCCCGATAGGTACACGCGTCGTCTCCTACGCCCCGATCGGTCCACGCGTCGTCTCCTAAGCCCCGAACGGTCGACGCGCCGTCTCCGAGCCCCGATCGGTCCACGCACCGTCTCCTAAGCCCCCATCGATTAACGCGCCATCCCCCCGCCCCGATCGGTCCACGCGCCGTCTCCTGAGCCCCGATACGTCCACGCGCAGTCGCCGAGCCCCGATCAGTCCACGCACTGTCTCCTTATCCCCATGGGTCCACGCGGCGCCTCCGGTGCCCCGATCGATCCACGCGAGGATCCTGAGCCTAGATCAATCCACGCATCGTCTCCTAAGCCCCAATCGATTAACGCGCCGTCTCCGAGCCCCGATCGGTCCACGCGCCGTTTCCTGAACCCCGATACGTCCACGCGCAGTCGCCGAGGCCCGATCGGTCCACGCGCTCTCTCCTGAGCCCCGATAGGTACACGCGTCGTCTCCTACGCGCCGATCGTTCCACGCCCCGTCTCCGAGCCCCGAGCGGTCCACGCGCCGTCTCCTGAGCCCCAATCGGTCCACGCGCTGTCTCCTAAGCCCCGATCGGTCCAAGCGCCGTCTCCGAGCCCCGATCGGTCTACGCGTCGTCTTCTAAGCCCAGATCGGTCCACGCGTCGTCTCCTGAGCCCCGATCGGTCCACGCGTCGTCTCCTAAGCCCCGACCGGTCCACGCGCCGTTTCCTGAGGCCCGATCGATTCACGCGTCGTCTCCTGAGCCCCGATAGCTCCACGCGCCGTTTCCTGAGCCCCGATCGGTCCACGCGTCGTCTCCTGATCTCCGATCGGTTCACGCGCCGTCTCCTGAGCCCGGATCGGTCCACGCGTCGTCCCCGAATCCCCGATCCGTACACGCGTCGTCTCCGAGCCTAGATCGGTCCACGCGCTGTCGCCGAGCCCCGATCGGTCCAGGCGTGGCCTCCTAAGCCCCGAACGGTCCACGCGCCGTCTCCGAGTCCCGATCGGTCCACGCGCCGTTTCCGAGCCACGATCGGTCTAGGCGCCGCTTCCTGACCCCGATCGGTCCACGCGCCGTCTCCTAAGCCCCAATCGGTCCACGCGCCGTCTCCTAAGCCGCGATCGGTCCAAGCGGCGTCTCCGAGCCCCGATCGGTCCACGCACCGTCTCCTGGTCCCCATCGGTCCACGCGGCGTTTTCTGAGCACCGTTCGGTCCACGCGTCGTCTTCAAAGCCCCGATGCCTCTACACGCCGTCTCCGAGCTACGATCGGTTCAGGCGCCGCTTCCCGAGCCCCGATCAGTCCACGTGCCGTCTCCTAAGCCCCGATCGCTCCACGGACCGTTTCCTGATCCCCGATCGGTCCACGCGCCGTTTCCTGAGCCCCGATCAGTCCACGCGTCGTCTCCTAAGCCCCGATACGTCCACACGCCGTCTCCGAGTCGCGATGGGTCCACGCGTCGTCTCCTGAGCTCCGATCGATCCACGCGATTCTCCTGAGCCCCGGTCGGTCCACGCGCCGTCTCCTGAGCCCGGATCGTTCCACGCGTCGTCTCCTGAGCCCCGATCGGTCCACGCGCCGTCTCCTGAGCACCGATCGGTCCATGCGTCTTTCCCTAAGCCCCGATCCATCCACGCGCAGTCTCCCGAGCCGCAATCGGTCGACGCGCCGTCTCCTGAGCCCCGATAGGTACACGCGTCGTCTCCTACGCCCCGATCGGTCCACGCGTCGTCTCCTAAGCCCCGAACGGTCGACGCGCCGTCTCCGAGCCCCGATCGGTCCACGCACCGTCTCCTAAGCCCCGATCGATTAACGCGCCATCCCCCCGCCCCGATCGGTCCACGCGCCGTCTCTTGAGCCCCGATACGTCCACGCGCAGTCGCCGAGCCCCGATCAGTCCACGCACTGTCTCCTTATCCCCATGGGTCCACGCGGCGCCTCCGGTGCCCCGATCGATCCACGCGAGGATCCTGAGCCTAGATCAATCCACGCATCGTCTCCTAAGCCCCAATCGATTAACGCGCCGTCTCCGAGCCCCGATCGGTCCACGCGCCGTTTCCTGAACCCCGATACGTCCACGCGCAGTCGCCGAGGCCCGATCGGTCCACGCGCTCTCTCCTGAGCCCCGATAGGTACACGCGTCGTCTCCTACGCGCCGATCGTTCCACGCCCCGTCTCCGAGCCCCGAGCGGTCCACGCGCCGTCTCCTGAGCCCCAATCGGTCCACGCGCTGTCTCCTAAGCCCCGATCGGTCCAAGCGCCGTCTCCGAGCCCCGATCGGTCTACGCGTCGTCTTCTAAGCCCAGATCGGTCCACGCGTCGTCTCCTGAGCCCCGATCGGTCCACGCGTCGTCTCCTAAGCCCCGACCGGTCCACGCGCCGTTTCCTGAGGCCCGATCGATTCACGCGTCGTCTCCTGAGCCCCGATAGCTCCACGCGCCGTTTCCTGAGCCCCGATCGGTCCACGCGTCGTCTCCTGATCTCCGATCGGTTCACGCGCCGTCTCCTGATCCCCATCGGTCCACGCGGCGTTTTCTGAGCACCGTTCGGTCCACGCGTCGTCTTCAAAGCCCCGATGCCTCCACGCGCCGTCTCCGAGCCACGATCGGTCCGTGCGCCCCTTCCAGAGCCCCGATCGGTGCACGCGTCTTCTCCTGATCTCCGATCGGTCCACGCGCCGTCTCATAAGCCCCGATCGGTCCTCGCGCTGTCTCCGAGCCCCGATCGGTCCACGCGTCGTCTCCTCAGCCCCGATCGGTCCACGCGTCGTCTCCTGATCCCCATCGCTCCACGTGGCGTCTCCGAGCGCCGATCGGTGCACGCGCCGTCTCCTGAGCCCCGATCGTTCCACACGCCGCCTCTTAAGCCCCGATCGGTCCAGGCGTCGTCTCCTAAGCCCCAACCGGTCCGGACGCCGCCTCCTGAGCCCCGATCGGTCCACGCGCCGTCTCCTAAGCCCCGATTGATCCACGCGCCGTCTCCGAGCGCCGATCGCTTCACGCGCCGTCTCCTATGCTCCGATCGTTCCACGCGCCGTCTCCGAGCCCCGATCGGTCCACGCGCCGTCTCATGAGCCCCGATCGGTCCACGCGTCGGCTGCTAAGCCTCGATCGGTCCACGCGCGGCCTCCTTAGCCCCGATCGCTCCACGCGCCGTTTTCTGAGCACCGTTCGGTCCACGCGTCGTCTTCAAAGCCCCGATGCCTCCACGCGCCGTCTCCGAGCCACGATCGGTCCGTGCGCCGCTTCCAGAGCCCTATCAGTCCAGGCGTCCTCTGCTGATCTCCGATCGGTCGACGCGCCGTCTCCTAAGCCCCGATCGATCCACGCACCGTCTCCGAGCGCCGATCGGTCCACGCGTTGTCTCCTAAGCCCCCATCGGTCCACGCGCCTCCTCCGAGCGCCGAGCGGTCCACGCGCCGTCGCCGAACCCGAATTGGTCCACGCGCAACCGCCTGAGCCCCAGTCGGTCCACGCGCTGTCTCCGAGCGCCGATCGGTCCACGCGCCGTTGCCGAGCTATGATCGGTCCACGCGCGGTCTCCTGAGCCCCGATCGGTCCACGCGCCGTCGCCGATCCACGATCGGTCCGTGCGCCGCTTCCAGAGCCCTATCGGACCACGCATCGTCTCCTGATCTCCGATCGGTCCACGCGCCGTCTCCTAAGCCCCGATCGGTCCTCGCGCTGTCTCCGAGCGCCGATCGGTTCACGCGCCGTCTCCTGAGCCCCGATCATTCCACGCGCCATCTCCGAGCCCGGATCGGTACATGCGTCGTCTCCTGAGCCCCGATCGGTCCACGCGCCGTCTCCAAGCCCCGATCGGTCCATGCATCGTTTCCTAAACCCCGATCGGTTAACGCGCTGCCTCCGAGCGCCGATCGGTCCACATGCCGTCGCCGAACCCCAAATGGTCCACGCGCAACCGCCTGAGCCCCGATCGGTCCACGCGTCGTCTCTGAACACCGATCGGTCCACGCACCCTTGCCGAGCCATGATCGGTCCACGCGCGGCCTCCTGAGCTCCGATCGGTCCACGCGCCGTCACCGAGCCGCGATCGGTCCACGCGCGACCTCCTGAACCCCGGTTGGTTCACGCGCCGTATCCGAGCCCCCATCGGTCCACGCGTCGTCTCCGAGCCCCGATCCGTCCACGCGCCGTCGCCGTGCCAGGATCGGTCCACGCGAGGCTCCTGAGCCCCGGTCGGTCCGCGCGCCGTCTCCTGAGCCCCGATCGGTCGACGCGTCGTTTCCTGAGCCCCGATCGATCCACGCGTCGTCTCCTGAGCCCCGATCGCTCCACGCGCCGATTTCTGAGCCCCGATCAATTGTCGCGTCTTCTCCTGAGCCCCGATCGCTCCTCGCGCCGTCTCCTGTGCTCCGCTCGGTCCATGCGTCGTCTTCTTAGCCCCGGTGCCTCCACGCGCCGTCTCCGATACCCGATCAGTCTAGGCGCCGCTTCCTGAGCCCCGATCGGTCCACGCGCCGTCTCCTAAGCCCCAATCGGTCCACGCGCCGTCTCCTAAGCCCCGATCGGTCCAAGCGGCGTCTCCGAGCCCCGATCGCTCCACGCACCGTCTCCTGATCCCCATCGGTCCACGCGGCGTTTTCTGAGCACCGTTCGGTCCACGCGCCGTCTCCGAGCCCCGATCGGTCCACGCATCGTCTCCTAAGCCCCGATCGGTCCACGCGCCTTCTCCTAAGCCCCGATCGATCCACGCGCCGTCTCCGAGCGCCGATCGGTTCACGCGCCGTCTCCTGTGCTCCGATCGTTCCACGCGCCGTCTCCCCGCCCCGATCGGTCCACGTACCGTCTCCGAAGCCCCGATCGGTCCACGCGCCGTCTCCTGAGCCCCGATCGGTCCACGCGTCGTCTCCTAAGCCCCGATCGGTTCACGCACCGTATCCGAGCCCCAATCGGTCCACGCGCCGTCTCCTAAGCTCCAATCGGTCCACGCGCCGTCTCCTGAGCCCCGATACGTCGACGCGCAGTCGCCGAGCCCCGATCGGTCCACGCGCTGTCTCCTGAGCCCCGATAGGTACACGCGTCGTCTCCTACACCCCGATCGGTCCACGCGCGGCCTCCTGATCCCCAATCGGTCCACGCGTTGTCTCCTGAGCCCCGATCAATTGACGCGTCTTCTCCTGAGCCCCGACCGCTTCACGCGTCGTCTCCGAGCTCCGATCGGTCCACGCGCCGTTCCGAGCCCCGATCGGTCCATACGTCGTCTTCTAAGCCCCGATGCCTCCACGTGCCGTCTCCGAGCCACGATCGGTGCAGGCGCCGCTTCGTGAACCCCGATCGGTCCACGCGCTGTCTCCTGAGCCCCGATCCATCCACGCGCAGTCGCCGAGCCCCGATCGGTCCACGCGCGGTCTACTGAGCTCCGGTCGGTCCACACGCCGCTGCGAACCCCAATTGGTCCACGCGCAACCTCACGAGCCCCAGTCGGTAAACGCGCTGTCTCCGAGCCCTGATCGGTCCACGCGCCGTCTCCTGAGCCCCGATCGGTCCACGCGTCGTCTCCTAAGCCCCGATCGGTTAACGCGCCGTCTCCGAGCCCCGATGGGTCCACGCGCCGCCTCCTAAGCCCCGATCGGTCCACGCGTCGTCTCCTAAGCCCCGATCGGTCGACGGGTCGTCTCCTAAGCCCCGATCGGTCGACGCGTCGTCTCCTAATCCCGGTCGGTCCACGCGCCGTCGCCGAACCCCAATTGGTCCACGCGCCACCTCCTGAGCCCCAGTCGGTCCACGCGCTGTCTCCGAGCACCGATCGGTCTACGCATCGTCTCCTAAACCCCGGTCTGTTAACGCGTCATCTCCTGAGCCGCGATCGCTCCACGCGCCTTTTCCTGAGCCCCGATCGGTCCATCCGTCGTCTTTTAAGCCCCGATACCTCCACGCGCCGTCTCCGAGCCACGATCGGTCCACGCGTCGGCTCCTAAGCTTTCGATAGGTCCACGCGCGGCCTCCGTAGCCCCGATCGGTCCACGCATCGTCTCCTAAGCCCCGGTCTGTTAACGCGTCATCTCCTGAGCCGCGATCGCTCCACGCGCCTTTTCCTGAGCCCCGATCGGTCCATCCGTCGTCTTTTAAGCCCCGATACCTCCACGCGCCGTCTCCGAGCCACGATCGGTCCACGCGTCGGCTCCTAAGCTTTCGATAGGTCCACGCGCGGCCTCCGTAGCCCCGGTCGGTCCACGCGCCGTCTCCGAGCCCCGATCGGTCCACGCATCGTCTCCTAAGCCCCGATCGGTTAACGCACCGTCTCCCCGCCCCGATCGGTCCACACGCCGTCTCCTGAGCCCCGATCCGTCCACGCGCAGTCGCCGAGCCCCGATCAGTCCACGCGCGGCCTCCTGAGCCCCGGTCGGTTCACGCGCCATCTCCCCGCCCCGATCGGTCCACGTGCCGTCTCCTGAGCCCTGACCCGTCCACGCGCGGCGTCGAGCCGCGATCGGTCCACGCGCGGCGTCGAGCCGCGATCGGTCCACGCGCGGCCTCCTGAGCCCCAATCGGTCCACGCTACGTCTCCTAAGCCCCGATCGGTCCGTGCGCCGTCTCCGAGCCCCGATCGGTCCACGCACCATCGCATGCTCCCCAATCGGTCCATGCGCCGCCTCCGGAGCCCTGATCGATCCACGCGAATCTCCTGAGCTCCGGTCGGTCCTCGTACCGTCTCCGAGCCCCGATCGGTCCACGTACCGTCTCCGAAGCCCCGATCGGTCCACGCGCCGTCTCCTGAGCCCCGATCGGTCCACGCGTCGTCTCCTAAGCCCCGATCGGTTCACGCGCCGTCTCCGAGCGCCGATGGGTCCACGCGCCACATCCTGAGCCCCGATCGGACGACGCGTCGTCTCCTGAGCCTTGATCGATCCACGCGTCGTCTCCTGAACCCCGATTGCTCCACGGGCCGTTTCCTGAGCCCCGATCGGTCCACGCGTCGTCTTCAAAGCCCCGATGCCTCTACACGCCGTCTCCGAGCCCCGATCGGTCCAGGCGCCGTTTCCGAGCCCCGATTGGTCCATGCGTCGTCTTCGAAGCCCCGATGCCTCCACGCGCCGTCTCCGAGCCACGATCGGTGCAGGGGCCGCTTCCTGAGCCCCGATCGGTCCACGCGCCGTCTCCTGAGCCCCGATCGGTCCACGCGTCGTCTCCGATCACCGTTCGGTCCACGCGCCGTTTCCTGAGCCCCGATCGGTCTATGCGTCGTCTTTTAAGCCCCGATACCTCCGCGCGCCGTCTACGAGCCACGATCGGTCCAGGCGCCGCTTCCTGAGCCCCGATCGGTCCACGCGCCGTCTCCTAAGCCCCGACCGATCCACGCGCCGTCTCCGAGCCCCGATCGGTCCACGCATCGTCTCCTAAGCCCCGATCGGTTAACGCGCCGTCTCCCCGCCCCGATCGGTCCACGTGCCGTCTCCTGAGCCCCGATACGTCCACGCGGAGTCGCCGAGCCCCGATCAGTCCACGCGCGGCCTCCTGTGCCCCGGTCGGTTCACGCGCCGTCTCCCCGCCCCGATCGGTCCACGCGCCGTCTCCTGAGCCCTGATCCGTCCACGCACGGCGTCGAGCCGCGATCGGTGCACGCGCGGCCTCCTGAGCCCCAATCGGTCCACGCGTCGTCTCCTAAGCCCCGATCGGTCCGTGCGCCGTCTCCGAGCCCCGATCGGTCCACGCACCATCTCATGCTCCCCAATCGGTCCATGCGCCGCCTCCGGAGCCCTGATCGATCCACGCGAATCTCCTGAGCTCCGGTCGGTCCTCCTACCGTCTCCGAGCCCCGATCGGTGCACGTACCGTCTCCGAAGCCCCGATCGGTCCACGCGCCGTCCCCTGAGCCCCGATCGGTCCACGCGCCGTATCCGAGCCCCAATCGGTCCACGCGCCGTCTCCTAAGCTCCAATCGGTCCACGTGCCGTCCCCTGAGCCCCGATACGTCGACGCGCAGACGCCGAGCCCCGATCGGTCCACGCGCTGTCTCCTGAGCCCCGATAGGTACACGCGTCGTCTCCTACACCCCGATCAGTCCACGCGTCGTCTCCTAAGCCCCGATCGGTCCACGCGCCGTCTCCGAGCCCCGATGGGTCCACGCACTGTCTCCTGATCCCCATGGGTCCACGCGGCGCCTCCGGAGCCCCGATCGATCCACGCGAGGATCCTGAGCCCCGATCGATCCACGCATCGTCTCCTAAGCCCCAATCGGTTAACGCGCCGTCTCCGAGCCCCAATCGGTCCACGCGCCGTGTCCTGAACCCCGATGGTTCCACGCGCCTTCTCCTAAGCCACGATCGGTCAGCGCCGTCTCCGAGCGCCGATCGGTGCACGCGCCGTCGCACGAGCCGCGATCGGTCCACGCGCGGCCTCCTGAGCCCCGGTTGCTTCCCGTGCCGTATCCGAGTCCCAATCGGTCCACGCACCGTCTCCTGAGCCCCGATCGGTCCACGCGCCGTCTCCTGAGCTCCGATCGCTCCACGCGCCGTTTTCTGAGCACCGTTCGGTCCATGCGTCGTCTTCTAAGCCCCGATGCCTCCACGCGCCGTCTCCGAGCCGCGATCGGTGCAGGCGCCGCTTCCTGAGCACCGATCGGTCCACGCGCTGTCTCCTGAGCCCCGATACATCCACGCGCAGTCGCCGAGCCCCGATCGGTCCACGCGCCGTCTCCGAGCCCCGATCGGTCCACGCATCGTCTCCTAAGCCCCGATCGGTTAACGCGCCGTCTCCCCGCCCCGATCGGTCCACGCGCCGTCTCCTGAGCCCCGATCATTCCACGCGCCGTATCCGAGCCCCGATCGGTCCACGCGCGGCCTCCTGAGCCCCGGTCGGTTCACGCGCCGTATCCGAGCCCCGATCGGCCCACGCGCCGTCTCCTGAGCCCCGATCGTTCCACGCGCCGTCCCCGAACCCCGATCGTTCCACGCGGCGCCTCCGGAGCCCTGATCGATCCACGCGAGTCTCCTGAGCCCCAGTCGGTCCGCGCGCCGTCTCCTGCGCCCCGATTGTTCGACGCGTCGTCTCCTGAGCCCCGATCGATCCACGCGTCGTCTCCTGAGCCCCGATCGCGCCACACGCCGTTTCCTGAGCCCCGATCGGTCCACGCGTCGTCTCCTAAGCCCTGATCGGTCCTCGTGCCTTCTGCGAGCCCCGAAGGGTCCACGCGCAGCCTCCTGAGCCCCGATCGGTCCACGCGCCGTCCCCGAGCCCCGATCGGTCCACGCGCTGTCTCCTGAGCCCCGATAGGTACACGCGCCGTCTTCTAAGCCCCGACCGATCCACACGAGTCTCCTGAGCCCCGGTCGCTCCACGCGCCGTCTCCGAGCGCCGATTGGGGCACGCGCCGTCTCCTGAGCACCGATCGTTCCACACGCCGCCTCCTAAGCCCCGATCTGTCCAGGCGTCGTCTCCTAAGCCCCGACCGGTCCACGCGCCGTCTCCGAGCCCCGATCGGTCCGCGCACCGTCTCCTGATCCCCATCGCTTCACGCTGCGTCTCCGGAGCCCCGATCGATCTACGCGAGTCTCCTGAGCCCCGGTCGGTCCGCGCGCCGTCATCTGAGCCCCGATCGGTTGACGCGTCGTCTCCTAGACTCGATCGGTCCACGCGCCGTCGCCGAGCCCCGATCGGTCCACGCGCGTCCTCCTGAGCCCCGGTCGGTCCACGCGCCGTCTCCGAGCCCCCATCGGTCCACGCGTTGTCTCCTAAGCCCCGATCGGCCCACGCGCCGTCTCCGTGCCCCGCTCGGTTCACGCATCGTCTCCTAAGCCCCGATCGGTTAACGCGCCGTCTCCGAGCGCCGAGCGGTCCACGCGCCGTCGCCGAACCCCAATTGGTCCACGCGCAACCGCCTGAGTCCCAGTCGGTCCACGCGCTGTCTCCGAGCCCTGATCGGTCCACGTGCCGTCGCCGAGCCATGATCGGTCCACGCGCTGCCTCCTGAGCCCCAATCGGTCCACGGGCCGTCGCCGATCCACGATCGGTCCGTGCGCCGTTTCCAGAGCCCTATCGGTCCACGCATCGTCTCCTGATCTCCGATCGGTCCACGCGCCGTCTCCTAAGCCCCGATCGGTCCACGCGCTGTCTCCGAGCGCCGATCGGTTCACGCGCCGTCTCCTGAGCCCCGATCGGTCCACGCGCCGTCTCCTGAGCCCGGATCGGTCCACGCGTCATCGCCGAATCCCCCATCCGTACACGCGTCGTCTCCGAGCCTCGATCGGTCCAGGCGCTGCTTCCTGAGCCCCAATCGGTCCACGCGTTGTCACCTAAGCCCCGATCGGTCCACGCGCCGTCTCCGAGCCCCGATCGGTTCACGCATCGTCACCTAAGCCCCGATCGGACCACGCGCCGTCTCCTGAGCCCCGATCGCTCCACGCTCCGTCTCCGTGCCCCGATCGGTCCACGCGCCGGCACCTGAGCCCGGATTGGTCCACGCGCCGTCGCCGAACCCCAATTGGTCCACGCGCAACCGCCTGAGCCCCAGTCGGTCCACGCGCTGTCTCCGAGCCCCGATCGGTCCACGCGCCGTCTCCAAGCGCCGATCGGTTCACGCGCCGTCTCCTGAGCCCCGATCCGTCCACGCGCCACCTCCTGAGCCCCGATCGTCCAACGCGCCGTCTCCGAGCACCGATCGGTCCACGCGCCGTCTCCTGAGCCCCGATCGGTCCACGCGTCGTCTCCAAAGCCCTGATCGGTCCACGCGCCGTCTCCGAGCCCCGGTCGGTTCACGCGCCGTCTCCGAGCCCCGGTGGGTCCACGCGCGGTCTCCTGAGCCCCGGTCGGTCCACGCGCCGTCGCCGAACCCCAATTCGTCCACGGGCAACCTCCTGAGACCCAGTCGGTCCACGCGCCGTCTCCTGAGCCCCGATCGGTCCACGTATCGTCTCCTACGCCCCGATCGGTCCACGCGTCGTCTCCTAAGCCCCGAACGGTCCACGCGCCGTCTCCGAGCCCCGATCGGTCCACGCACCGTCTCCTGATCCCCATCGGTCCACGCGGCGCCTCCGGAGCCCCGACCGATCCACACGAGTCTCCTGAGCCCCGGTCGCTCCACGCGCCGTCTCCGAGCGCCGATTGGGGCACGCGCCGTCTCCTGAGCACCGATCGTTCCACACGCCGCCTCCTAAGCCCCGATCTGTCCAGGCGTCGTCTCCTAAGCCCCGACCGGTCCACGCGCCGTCTCCTAAGCCCCGATCTGTCCATGGGCCGTCTCCGAGCCGCGATCGGTAAACGCGCCGTCACCAAGCCCCGATCCGTACACGCGTCGTCTCCGAGCCCCAATGGGTCCACGCGCCGTCGCCGAGCCTCGATCGGTCCACGCGCAGCCTCCTAAGCCCCGGTCGGTTCACGCGCTATCTCCGAGCCGGGATCGGTCCAGGCGCCGTCTCCTGAGCCCCGATACGTCCACGCGCAGTCGCCGAGCCCCGATCGGTCTACGCGCGGTCTCCTGAGCCCCGATCTGTCCACGCGCCGTCTCCGAGCCCCGATCGGTCCACGCGCCGTCTCCGAGCCCTGATCGGTCCACGCGCCGTCTCCTGAGCCCCAATCGGTCCACTCGCTGTCTCCTGATCCCCGATAGGTACACGCGTCGTCTCCTACGCCCCGATCGGTCCACGCGCCGTCTCCTGAGCCCGGATCGGTCCACGCGTCATCGCCGAATCCCCCATCCGTACACGCGTCGTCTCCGAGCCTCGATCGGTCCAGGCGCTGCTTCCTGAGCCCCAATCGGTCCACGCGTTGTCACCTAAGCCCCGATCGGTCCACGCGCCGTCTCCTGATCCCCATCGCTTCACGCTGCGTCTCCGGAGCCCCGATCGATCTACGCGAGTCTCCTGAGCCCCGGTCGGTCCGCGCGCCGTCATCTGAGCCCCGATCGGTTGACGCGTCGTCTCCTAGACTCGATCGGTCCACGCGCCGTCGCCGAGCCCCGATCGGTCCACGCGCGTCCTCCTGAGCCCCGGTCGGTCCACGCGCCGTCTCCGAGCCCCCATCGGTCCACGCGTTGTCTCCTAAGCCCCGATCGGCCCACGCGCCGTCTCCGTGCCCCGCTCGGTTCACGCATCGTCTCCTAAGCCCCGATCGGTTAACGCGCCGTCTCCGAGCGCCGAGCGGTCCACGCGCCGTCGCCGAACCCCAATTGGTCCACGCGCAACCGCCTGAGTCCCAGTCGGTCCACGCGCTGTCTCCGAGCCCTGATCGGTCCACGTGCCGTCGCCGAGCCATGATCGGTCCACGCGCTGCCTCCTGAGCCCCAATCGGTCCACGGGCCGTCGCCGATCCACGATCGGTCCGTGCGCCGTTTCCAGAGCCCTATCGGTCCACGCATCGTCTCCTGATCTCCGATCGGTCCACGCGCCGTCTCCTAAGCCCCGATCGGTCCACGCGCCGTCTCCGAGCCCCGATCGGTTCACGCATCGTCACCTAAGCCCCGATCGGACCACGCGCCGTCTCCTGAGCCCCGATCGCTCCACGCTCCGTCTCCGTGCCCCGATCGGTCCACGCGCCGGCACCTGAGCCCGGATTGGTCCACGCGCCGACGCCGAACCCCAATTGGTCCACGCGCAACCGCCTGAGCCCCAGTCGGTCCACGCGCTATCTCCGAGCCCCGATCGGTCCACGCGCCGTCTCCAAGCGCCGATCGGTTCACGCGCCGTCTCCTGAGCCCCGATCCGTCCACGCGCCACCTCCTGAGCCCCGATCGTCCAACGCGCCGTCTCCGAGCACCGATCGGTCCACGCGCCGTCTCCTGAGCCCCGATCGGTCCACGCGTCGTCTCCAAAGCCCTGATCGGTCCACGCGCCGTCTCCGAGCCCCGGTCGGTTCACGCGCCGTCTCCGAGCCCCGGTGGGTCCACGCGCGGTCTCCTGAGCCCCGGTCGGTCCACGCGCCGTCGCCGAACCCCAATTCGTCCACGGGCAACCTCCTGAGACCCAGTCGGTCCACGCGCCGTCTCCTGAGCCCCGATCGGTCCACGTATCGTCTCCTACGCCCCGATCGGTCCACGCGTCGTCTCCTAAGCCCCGAACGGTCCACGCGCCGTCTCCGAGCCCCGATCGGTCCACGCACCGTCTCCTGATCCCCATCGGTCCACGCGGCGCCTCCGGAGCCCCGACCGATCCACACGAGTCTCCTGAGCCCCGGTCGCTCCACGCGCCGTCTCCGAGCGCCGATTGGGGCACGCGCCGTCTCCTGAGCACCGATCGTTCCACACGCCGCCTCCTAAGCCCCGATCTGTCCAGGCGTCGTCTCCTAAGCCCCGACCGGTCCACGCGCCGTCTCCTGAGCCCCGTTCGGCCCACGCGCCGTCTCCTAAGCCCCGATCTGTCCATGGGCCGTCTCCGAGCCGCGATCGGTAAACGCGGCGTCACCAAGCCCCGATCCGTACACGCGTCGTCTCCGAGCCCCGATGGGTCCACGCGCCGTCGCCGAGCCTCGATCGGTCCACGCGCAGCCTCCTAAGCCCCGGTCGGTTCACGCGCTATCTCCGAGCCGCGATCGGTCCAGGCGCCGTCTCCTGAGCCCCGATACGTCCACGCGCAGTCGCCGAGCCCCGATCGGTCTACGCGCGGTCTCCTGAGCCCCGATCTGTCCACGCGCCGTCTCCGAGCCCCGATCGGTCCACGCGCCGTCTCCGAGCCCTGATCGGTCCACGCGCCGTCTCCTGAGCCCCAATCGGTCCACTCGCTGTCTCCTGATCCCCGATAGGTACACGCGTCGTCTCCTACGCCCCGATCGGTCCACGCGCCGCCTTCGTGCCCCGATCGGTCCACGCACCGCCTCCTGATCCCCATCGGTCCACGCGCCGTCTCCTGAGCCACGATCGATCCACATGCCGTCTCCGAGCCCCGAACGGTCCGCGTGCCGCATTCTAAGCAACGGTCCATCCACGCGCCGTCTCCGAGCCCCGATCGGTCCACGCGTCGTCTCCTAAGCCCTGATCGCTCCTCGTGCCTTCTGCGAGCCCCGAAGGGTCCACGCGCAGCCTCCTGAGCCCCGATCGGTCGACGCGTCGTCTCCTGAGCCCCGATCGATCCACGGGTCTTCCCCTGAGCCCCGACCGCTCCACGCGCCGTCTCCTGAGCCCGGATCGGTCCACGCGTCGTCTCCGAGCCCCGATCGGTCCACGCGCCGTCCCCGAGCCCCGATCGGTCCACGCGCCATTTCCTGAGCCCTGATACGTCCACGCGCAGTCGCCGAGCCCTGATCGGTCCACGCGCTGTCTCCTAAGCCCCGCTTGGTTAACGCGTCATTTCCGAGCCCCGATCGGTCCACGCGTCGTCTCCTGAGCCCCAATTAGTCCATGCGCCGTCTCCTAAGCGCTGATCGGTCCACGCGCCATCGCCGAGCCCCGATCGGTCCACGCGCCATCGCCGAGCCCCGATCGGTCCACGCGCCCTCTCCGAGTGCCGATCATTTCACGCTCCGTCTCCTGAGCCCCGATCGGTCCACACCACTTCTCCTGAGGCCCGATCGATTCACGTGCCGTCTCCTAAGCCCCGATCGGTTCACCCGTCGTCTCTTAAGTCCCAATCGGTCCACGCGCTCCCTCCGAGCGCCGATCATTTCACGCGCCGTCTCCTGAGCCCCGGTCGGTCCGCGCGCCGTCTCCTAAGACCCGATCGGTCCACGTATCGTCTCCTAAGCCCCGATCGGTCCACACGCCGTCTCCGAGGCCCGATGGGTCCACGCGTCGTCTCCTGAGCCCCGACCGCTCCACACGCCCTTTCCTGAGCCCCGATCGGTCCACGCATCGTCTCCGAGCGCAAATCGGTTCACGCGCCGTCTCCTGAGCCCCGATCGTTCCACACGCCGACTCCGAGCTCCGATCGGCCCACGCGCCGTCTCCTAAGACCCGATCGGTCCACGTATCGTCTCCTAAGCCCCGATCGGTCCACACGCCGTCTCCGAGCCCCGATGGGTCCACGCGTCGTCTCCTGAGCCCCGACCGCTCCACACGCCCTTTCCTGAGCCCCGATCGGTCCACGCATCGTCTCCGAGCGCAAATCGGTTCACGCGCCGTCTCCTGAGCCCCGATCGTTCCACACGCCGACTCCGAGCTCCGATCGGCCCACGCGCCGTCTCCTAATCACCGATCGGTCCAAGCGCCGTCTCCGAGCCCCGATCGGTCCACGCGTCGTCTCCTAAGACCCGATCGGTCCACGTATCGTCTCCTAAGCCCCGATCGGTCCACACGCCGTCTCCGAGCCCCGATGGGTCCACGCGTCGCCTCCTGAGCCCCGGTCGGTCCACGCGCCGTCTCATGAGCCCCGATCGGTCCACCCGTCGTCTTCTAAGCCCCGATCGGCCCACGCGCCGTCTCCGTGCCCCGATCGGTTCACGCATCGTCTCCTAAGCCCCGATCGGTTAACGCGCCGTCTCCGAGCGCCGAGCGGTCCACGCGCCGTCGCCGAACCCCAATTGGTCCACGCGCAACCGCCTGAGTCCCAGTCGGTCCACGCGCTGTCTCCGAGCCCCGATCGGTCCACGTGCCGTCGCCGAGCCATGATCGGTCCACGCGCTGCCTCCTGAGCCCCAATCGGTCCACGGGCCGTTGCCGATCCACGATCGGTCCGTGCGCCGTTTCCAGAGCCCTATCGGTCCACGCATCGTCTCCTCATCTCCGATCGGTCCACGCGCCGTCTCCTAAGCCCTGATCGGTCCACGCGCCGTCTCCTGAGCCCGGATCGGTCCACGCGTCATCGCCGAATCCCCCATCCGTACACGCGTCGTCTCCGAGCCTCGATCGGTCCAGGCGCTGCTTCCTGAGCCCCAATCGGTCCACGCGTTGTCACCTAAGCCCCGATCGGTCCACGCGCCCTCTCCGAGCGCCGATCATTTCACGCGCCGTCTCCTGAGCCCCGGTCGGTCCGCGCGCCGTCACCTGAGCCCCGATCGGTCGACGCGTCGTCTTCTGAGCCCCGATCGGTCCACGCGCCGTCTCCGAGCGCCGATCGGTTCACGCGCCGTCTCCTGAGCTCCGATCGGCCCACGCGCCGTCTCCTAAGCCCCGATCGGTCCAAGCGCCTTCTCCTAAGCCCCGATCGGTCCACGCGCCGTCTCCGAGCCCCGATCGGTCCACGCGCCGTCTCCTCAGCCCGGATCGTTCCACGCGTCGTCCCCGAATCCCCGATTCGTACACGCGTCATCTCCGAGCCACGATCGGTCCGTGCGCCGCTTCCAGAGCCCCGATCGGTCCACGCATCATCTCCCGATCTCCGGTCGGTCGACGCGCCGTCTCCTACACCCCGATCGGTCCACGCGCCGTCGCCTGAGCCCCGATCGTTCCACGCGCCGTCTCCGAGCTCTGATCGGCCCACGCGCCGTCTCCTAAGGCCCGATCGGTCCAAGCGCCTTCTCCAAAGCCCCGATCGGTCCACGCGCCGTCTCCGAGCGCCGATCGGTTCACGCTCCGTCACCTGAGCCCCGATCATTCGAAGCGCCGTCTCCGAGCCCCGATCGGTCCACGCGCCGTCTCCTGAGCCCGGATCGTTCCACGCGTCGTCCCCGAATCCCCGATCCGTACACGCGTCGTCTCCGAGCCTCGATCGGTCCACGCGCCGTCGCCGAACCCCAATTGGTCCACGCGAAACCGCCTGAGCCCCAGCCGGTCCACGCGCTGTCTCCGAGCCCCGATCGGTCCACTCGTCGTCTCCGAGCCCCGATCGGTCTACGCGCCGTCGCCGAGTCATGATCTGTCCACGCGCGGCCTCCTGAGCCCCGATCATTCGAAGCGCCGTCTCCGAGCCTCGATCGGTCCACGCGCCGCCTCCGAGCCCCGATGGGTCCACGCGCCGTCTCCTGAGCCCAAATCGGTCCACACGCTGTCTCGTGAGCCCCGATAGGTACACGCGTCGTCTCCTACGCCCCGAGCAGTCCACGCGTAGTCTCCTAAGCCCCGCTCGGTTAACGCGTCGTTTCCGAGCCCCGATCGGTCCACGCGTCGTCTCCTGAGCCCCAATTAGTCCATGCGCCGTCTCCTAAGCCCCGATCCGTCCACGGGCCGTGTCCGAGCTCCGATCGGTCCACGCGTCGTCTCCGAGCCCTGATCGGTCCACGCGCCATCGCCGAGACCCGATCGGTTCACGCGCCATCGCCGAGCCCCGATCGGTCCACGCGCCGTCTCCTGAGCCCCGATCTGTCCACACCCCTTCTCCTGTGCCCCGATCTGTCGACGCGTCGTCTCCTAAGCCCCGACCGGTGCACGCACCGTCTCCTAAGCCCTGCTCGGTTAGCGCGTCGTTTCCGAGCCCCGATCGGTCCACGCGTCGTCTCCTGAGCCCCAATTAGTCCACGCGCCGTCTCCTAAGCCCTGATCCGTCCACGGGCCGTGTCCGAGCTCCGATCGGTTCACGCGCCGTCTCCAAACCTCGATCCGTACACGCGTCGTCTCCGAGCCCTGATCGGTCCACGCGCCATCGCCGAGCCCCGATCGGTCCACGCGCCCTCTCCGAGCGCCGATAGTTTCACGCGCCGTCTCCTGAGCCCCGATCGGTCCACACCCCTTCTCCTGAGCCCCGATCGGTCCACACCCCTTCTCCTGAGCCCCGATCGATTCACGTGCCGTCTCCTAAGCCCCGATCGGTTCACCCGTCGTCTCTTAAGTCCCAATCGGTCCACGCGCCCTCTCCGAGCGCCGATCATTTCACGCGCCGTCTCCTGAGCCCCGGTCGGTCCGCGCGCCGTCACCTGAGCCCCGATCGGTAGATGCATCGTCTTCTGAGCCCCGATCGACCCACGCGTCGTCTCCTGAGCCCCGATCGGTCCACGCGCCGTCTCCGAGCGCCGATCGGTTCACGCGCCGTCTCCTGAGCCCCGATCGTTCCACACGCCGTCTCCGAGCTCCGATCGGCCCACGCGCCGTCTCCTAAGCCCCGATCGGTCCAAGCGCCTTCTCCTAAGCCCCGATCGGTCCACGCGTCGTCTCCTGAGCCCCGATAGGTAAACGCGTCGTCGCCTACACCCCAATCGGTCCACGCGTCGTCTCCTAAGCCCCGATCGGTCCACGCGCCGTCTCCGAGCCCCGATCGGTCCACGCACTGTCTCCTGATGCCCATGGGTCCACGCGGCGCCTCCGCGGCCCCGATCGGTCCACGTGCCGTCTCCTGAGCCCCGATCGTTACACGCGCCGTCTCCGGGCCCCGATCAGTCCACGCGCCGTCTCCGAGCCCCGATCGGTCCACGCACTGTCTCCTGATCCCTATGGGTCAACGCGGCGCCTCCGGAGCCCCGATCGATCCACGCGAGGCTCCTGAGCCCCGATCGGACCACGCATCGTCTCCTAAGCCCCAATCGGTTAACGCGCCGTTGCCTGAGCCCCGATCGGTCCACGCGTCGTCTTCTAACCCCAGACGCCTCCTCGCACCGTATCCGAGCGCCGATCGGTTCACGCGCTGTCACCCGAGTCTCGATCGTTCCACACGCCGTCTCCAAGCCCCGATCGGTCCACGCTCCGTCTCCTGAGCCTGGATCGTTCCACGCGTCGTCTCCTGATCCCCGATCCGTAAACGCGTCGTCTCCTGAGCCCCAATCGGCCCACACGCAGTCTCGTGAGCCCCGATAGGTACACGCGCCGTCTACTGAGCTCCGATCGTTCCACGCGCCGTCTCCGAGCCCTGATCGGTCCAGGCGCCGTCTCCTGAGCCCCAATCGGTCCACACGCTGTCTCGTCAGCCCCGATAGGTACACGCGTCGCGTCCTACGCCCCGATCGGTCCACGCGTCGTCTCCTCAGCCCCGATCGCTCCACGCGCCGTCTCCGAGCGCCGATCCGTGCACGCGCCGTCTCCTGAGCCCCGATCGTTCCACACGCCGCCTCCTAAACCCCGATCGGTCCAGGCGTCGTCTCTTAAGCCCCGTCCGGTCCAGGCGCCGCCTCCTGAGCCCCGATCGGTCCACGCGCCATCTCCTAAGCCCCGATTGATCCACGCGCCGTCTCCGAGCGCCGATCGCTTCACGCGCCGTCTCCTGTGCTCCGATCGTTCCACGCGCCGTCTCCGAGCCCCGATCGGTCCACGCGCCGTCTCATGAGCCCCGATCGGTCCACGCGTCGTCTCCTAAGCCCCGATCGGTCCACGCGCCGTCTCCGAGCCCCGATCGGTCCACGCACTGTCTCCTGATGCCCATGGGTCCACGCGGCGCCTCCGCGGCCCCGATCGGTCCACGTGCCGTCTCCTGAGCCCCGATCGTTACACGCGCCGTCTCCGGGCCCCGATCAGTCCACGCGCCGTCTCCGAGCCCCGATCGGTCCACGCACTGTCTCCTGATCCCTATGGGTCAACGCGGCGCCTCCGGAGCCCCGATCGATCCACGCGAGGCTCCTGAGCCCCGATCGGACCACGCATCGTCTCCTAAGCCCCGATCGGTCCACGCGCTGTCTCCGAGCGCCGATGGGTTCACGCGCCGTCTCCTGAGCCCCGATCATTCCACGCGCCATCTCCGAGCCCGGATCGGTCCACGCGTCGTCTCCTGAGCCCCGATCGGTCCACGCGCCGTCTCCAAGCCCCGATCGGTCCATGCATCGTTTCCTAAACCCCGATCGGTTAACGCGCTGTCTCCGAGCGCCGATCGGTCCACATGCCGTCGCCGAACCCCAAATGGTCCACGCGCAACCGCCTGAGCCCCGATCGGTCCACGCGTCGTCTCTGAACACCTATCGGTCCACGCGCCCTTGCCGAGCCATGATCGGCCCACGCGCGGCCTCCTGAGCCCCGATCGGTCCACGCGCCGCCGCCGAGCCGCGATCGGTCCACGCGCGGCCTCCTGAGCCCCGATCGGTCCACGCGCCGTCACCGAGCCGCGATCGGTCCACGCGCGACCTCCTGAACCCCGGTTGGTTCACGCGCCGTATCCGAGCCCCAATCGGTCCACGCGCCGTCTCCTAAGCTCCAATTGGTCCACGCGCCGTCTCCTCAGCCCCGATACGTCGACGCGGAGTCGCCGAGCCGCGATCGGTCCACGCGCGGCCTCCTGAGCCCCGGTCGGTCCGCGCACCGTCATCTGAGCCCCGATCGGTCGATGCGTCGTCTCCGAGACTCGATCGGTCCACGCCCCGTCGCCGAGCCCCGATCGGTCCAGGCGTGGCCTCCTGAGCCGCGGCCGGTCCACGCGCCGTTTCCTGAGCCCCGATCGGTCCACGCGTCGTCTTCTAAGCCCAGATGCCTCCTTGCGCCGTCTCCCAACCACGATCGGTGCAGGCGCCGCTTCCTGGGCCCCGATCGGTAAACGCGTTTTCTCCTAAGCCCCGATCGGTGCACGCGCCGTCTCCTGACCCCCGATCGTTCCACACGCCGCCTCCTAAGCCCCGACCGGTCCACGGGCCGTCTCCTGAGCCCCGATCGGTCCACGCGCCGTCTGCTAAGCCCCGATCTGTCCACGGGCCGTCTCCGAGCCGCGATCGGTAAAGCCGCCGTCATCAAGCCCCGATCCGTACACGCGTCGTCTCCGAGCCCCGATGGGTCCACTCGCCGTCTCCGAGCCTCGATCGGTTCACGCATCGTCTCCTAAGCCCCGATCGGTTAACGCGCCGTCTCCGATCCGCGATCGGTCCACGCGCCGTCGCCGAACCCCAATTGGTCCACGCGCAACCGCCTGAGCCCCAGTCGGTCCACGCGCCGTCTCCGAGCGCCGATCGGTTCACGCGCCGTCTCCTGTGCTCCGATCGTTCCACGCGCCGTCTCCGAGCCCCGTTCGGTCCACGCGCCGTCTCCTCACCCCGATCGGTCCACGCGCCGTCTCCTGAGCCCTGACCCGTCCACGCGCGGCGACGAGCCGCGATCGGTCCACGCATCGTCTCCTAAGCCCCGATACGTCTACACGCCGTATACGAGCCCCGATCGGTCCGCGTGACGCATTCTAAGCCACGGTCCGTCCACGCGCCGTCTCCGAGCACCGATCGGTCCACGCGCCGTCTCCTGAGACCCGATTGGTCCACGCGTCGTCTCCTCAGCCCCGATCGGTCCACGCGCCGTCTCCTGAGCCCCGATGGGTCTACGCGCCGCCTCCTGAGCCCCGATCGATCCACGCATCGGCTCCTGAGCCCCGGTCGGTCCACGCGTCGTCGTCGAGCACCGATCGATCCACGCGCCGTTTCCTGAGCCCCGATCGGTCCACGCGTCGCCGCCGGAGCCCCGATCGGTCTACTCGCCGTCTCATGAGCCCCGATCGGTCAACGCATCGTTTCCTAAGCCCCGATACGTTCACACGCCGTCTCCGACTCCCGATCGGTCCACGCGCCGTCGGCGAGCCTCCATCGGTCCACGCGCGGCCTCCGAAGCCCCGATCGATTAACGCGCCGTCTCCGAGCCCCGATCAGTCCACGCGCCGTCTCCTGAGCCCCGATCGGTCCACGCGCCGTCGCCGAACCCCAACTGGTCCACGCGAAACCGCCTGAGCCCCAGTCGGCCCACGCGCTGTCTCCGAGCCCCGATCGGTCCACGTGCCGTCTCCCAGCCCCGATCGGTCCACGCGCCGTCTCCTAATCCCCAATCTGTCCACGACCCGTCTCCGGGCCCCGATCGGTGCATGCGCCGTCTCCTAAGCCCCGATCGGTCCACGCGCCGTCGCCGAGTCATGATCTCTCCACGCGCGGCCTCCTGAGACCCGATCGGTCCACGCGCCGTCGCCGAGCCGCGATCGTTCCACGCGCCGTCGCCGAGCCGCGATCAGGCCACGCGCCGTCTCCGAGCCCCGATCGGTCCACGCGCCGTCTCCGAGCGCCGATAACTTCACGCGCCGTCTCCTGAGCCCCGATCGTTCCACGCGCCGTCTCCGAGCCCCGATCGATCCACGCGCCGTCTCCTGAGCCCAAATCGGTCCACACGCTGTCTCGTGAGCCCCGATAGGTACACGCGTCGTCTCCTACGCCCCGATCAGTCCACGCGTAGTCTCCTAAGCCCCGCTCGGTTAACGCGTCGTTTCCGAGCCCGAATTAGTCCATGCGCCGTCTCCTAAGCCCCGATCCGTCCACGGGCCGTGTCCGAGCTCCGATCGGTCCACGCGTCGTCTCCGAGCCCTGATGGGTCCACGCGCCATCGCCGAGCCCCGATCGGTCCACGCGCCATCGCCGAGCCCCGATCGGTCCACGCCCCTTCTCCTGAGCCCCGATCGGTCGACGCGTCGTCTCCTAAGCCCCGACCGGTGCACGCGCCGTCTCCTGTGCCCCGATCGATTCACGTGCCGTCTCCTAAGCCCCGATCGGTTCACCCGTCGTCTCTTAAGTCCCAATCGGTCCACGCGCCCTCTCCGAGCGCCGATCATTTCACGCGCCGTCTCCTGAGCCCCGGTCGGTCCGCGCGCCGTCACCTGAGCCCCGATCGGTCGACGCGTCGTCTTCTGAGCCCCGATCGACCCACGCGTCGTCTCCTGAGCCCCGACCGCTCCACACACCCTTTCCTGAGCCCCGATCGGTCCACGCATCGTCTCCGAGCACCGATCGGTCCACGCGCCGTCCCCTAAGCCCCGATCGGTCGACGCGCCGTCTCCGAGCGCCGTACGGTTCACGCGCCGTGTCCTGAGCTCCGATCGTTCCACGCGCCGTCTCCGAGCTCCGATCGGTCGACGCGTCGTCGCCTACACCCCAATCCGTCCATGCGTCGTCTCCTAAGCCCCGATCGGTCCACGCGCCGTCTCCGAGCCCCGATCGGTCCACGCACTGTCTCCTGATCCCCATGGGTCCACGCGGCGCCTCCGGGGCCCCGATCGATCCACGCGAAGCTCCTAAGCCCTGATCGGTCCACGTGCCGTCTCCGAGCCCCGATGTGTCCACGCGCCGCCTCCTGAGCCCCGATCGATCCACGCATCGGCTCCTGAGCCCCGATCGCTCCAGGCGCCGATTTCTGAGCCCCGATCAATTGACGCGTCTTCTCCTGAGCACCGATCGCTCCTCGCGCCGTCTCCTGAGTCCCGCTCGGTCCCTGCGCCGTCTTCTTAGCCCCGATGCCTCCACGCGCCGTCTCCGAGCCACGATCGGTCTATGCGTCGCTTCCTGATCCCCGATCGGTCCACGCGCCGTCTCCGAGCGCCGATCGTTCCACGCGCCTTCTCCTGAGCCACGATCGGTCCACGCGCCGTCTCCGAGCGCCGATCATTTCACGCGCCGTCTCCGAGCTCCGATCGGTCCACGCGCCGTCACCTGAGCCCTGATCGGTCGACGCGTCGGCTTCTGAGCCCCGATCGACCCACGCGTCGTATCCTGAGCCCCGACCGCTCCACACGCCCTTTCCTGAGCCCCGATCGGTCCACGCATCTTCTCCGGGCACCGATCGGTGCACGCGCCGTCCCCTAAGCCCCGATCGGTCCACGCGCCGTCTCCGAGCGCCGATCGGTTCACGCGCCGTCTCCTGAGCCCCGATCGTTCCACGCGCCGTCTCCGAGCTCCGATCGGCCCACGCGCCGTCTCCTAAGCCCCGATCGGTCCACGCGCCGTCTCCGAGCCCCGATCGGTTCACGCGCCGTCTGCTCAGCCCCGATCGTTCCACGCGCCGTCTCCGAGCCCCGAGCGGTCCACGCGCCGTCTCCTGAGCCCCAATCGGTCCACGCACTGTCTCCTAAGCCCCAATCGGTCCACGTGCCGTCTCCTGAGCCCCGGTCGGTCGACTCGCCGTCTCCGAGCCCCGACCGGTCCACGCATCGTCTCCTCAGCCCCGATCGTTCCACGCGCCGTCTCCGAGCCCCGAGCGGTCCACGCGCCGCCTCCTAAGCCCCGATTGGTCCAGGCGTCATCTCCTAAGCCCCGACCGGTCCACGCGCCGTCTCCTGAACCCCGGTCGGTTCACGCGCCATCTCCGAGCCCGATCGGTCCACGTATCGTCTCCTAAGCCCCCATCGGTTCACGCGCCGTCTCCGAGCCCCGATCGTTCCACGCGCCGCCTCCTAAGCCCCGATCGGTCCACGCGTCGTCTCCTAGCCCCTATCGGTTCATGCGTCTTCTCCTGAGCCCCAATCGCTCCTCGCGCCGTCTCCTGAGCCGCGATCTGTCCACGCGCGGCCTCCTGAGCCCCGGTCCGTTCACCCGCCGTATCCGAGCCCCAATCGGTCCACGCGCCGTCTCCTGAACCCCGATCGGTCCACGCGCCGTCTCCTGAGCCCCGATCGTTCCACGCGCCGTCTCCTGAGCCCTGATCGGTCCACGCGTCGTCTCCTAAGCCCCGATCGGTCCAAGCGCCGTCTCCGAGCCCCAATCGGTGCACGCGTCGTCTCCTAAGCCCCGATCGGTCCACGCGCCGTCTCCGAGCGCCGATCGGTCCACGCGCCGTTTCCTGAGCTCCGATCGGTCCACGCGCCGTTTCCTGAGCTCCGATCGGTCCACGCGCCGTCTCCTGAGCCCCGATACGTCCACGAGTAGTCGGCGAGCCGCGATTGGTTAACGCGCCGTCTCCTAAGCCCCGATCGGTTAACGCGCCGTCTCCGAGCGCCGAGCGGTCCACGCGCCGTCGCCGAACCCCAATTGGTCCACGCGCAACCGCCTGAGTCCCAGTCGGTCCACGCGCTGTCTCCGAGCCCTGATCGGTCCACGTGCCGTCGCCGAGCCATGATCGGTCCACGCGCTGCCTCCTGAGCCCCAATCGGTCCACGGGCCGTTGCCGATCCACGATCGGTCCGTGCGCCGTTTCCAGAGCCCTATCGGTCCACGCATCGTCTCCTCATCTCCGATCGGTCCACGCGCCGTCTCCTAAGCCCTGATCGGTCCACGCGCCGTCTCCTGAGCCCGGATCGGTCCACGCGTCATCGCCGAATCCCCCATCCGTACACGCGTCGTCTCCGAGCCTCGATCGGTCCAGGCGCTGCTTCCTGAGCCCCAATCGGTCCACGCGTTGTCACCTAAGCCCCGATCGGTCCACGCGCCGTCTCCGAGCCCCGATCGGTTCACGCACCGTCACCTAAGCCCCGATCGGTCCACGCGTCGTCTCCAAAGCCCTGATCGGTCCACGTGCCGTCTCCGAGCCCCGATCGGTCCACGCGCCGTCTCCTGAACCCCGATACGTCCACACACAGTCGCCGAGCCCCGATTGGTCCACGCGCCGTAGCCGAGCCTCCATCGGTCCACGCGCGGCCTCCTGAGCCGCGGTCGGTCCACGCGCCGTCTCCGAGCCCCGGTCGGTTCACGCGCCGTCTCCGAGCCCCGATGGGTCCACGCGCGGTCTCCTGAGCCCCGGTCGGTCCACGCGCCGTCGCCGAACCCCAATTCGTCCACGGGCAACCTCCTGAGACCCAGTCGGTCCACGCGCCGTCTCCTGAGCCCCGATCGGTCCACGTATCGTCTCCTACGCCCCGATCGGTCCACGCGTCGTCTCCTAAGCCCCGAACGGTCCACGCGCCGTCTCCGAGCCCCGATCGGTCCACGCACCGTCTCCTGATCCCCATCGGTCCACGCGGCGCCTTCGGAGCCCCGACCGATCCACACGAGTCTCCTGAGCCCCGGTCGCTCCACGCGCCGTCTCCGAGCGCCGATTGGGGCACGCGCCGTCTCCTGAGCACCGATCGTTCCACACGCCGCCTCCTAAGCCCCGATCTGTCCAGGCGTCGTCTCCTAAGCCCCGACCGGTCCACGAGCCGTCTCCTGAGCCCCGTTCGGCCCACGCGCCGTCTCCTAAGCCCCGATCTGTCCATGGGCCGTCTCCGAGCCGCGATCGGTAAACGCGCCGTCACCAAGCCCCGATACGTACACGCGTCGTCTCCGAGCCCCGATGGGTCCACGCGCCGTCGCCGAGCCTCGATCGGTCCACGCGCCGTCTCCTGAGCCCCGATACGTCCACGCGCAGTCGCCGAGCCCCGATCGGTCCAGGCGTGGCCTCCTGAGCCTCGATCGGTCCACGCGCGGCCTCCTGAGCCCCGATCGGTCCACGCGCCGTCACCGAGCCGCGATCGGTCCACGCGCGACCTCCTGAACCCCGGTTGGTTCACGCGCCGTATCCGAGCCCCAATCGGTCCACGCGCCGTCTCCTAAGCTCCAATCGGTCCACGCGCCGTCTCCTCAGCCCCGATACGTCGACGCGGAGTCGCCGAGCCGCGATCGGTCCACGCGCGGCCTCCTGAGCCCCGGTCGGTCCGCGCACCGTCATCTGAGCCCCGATCGGTCGATGCGTCGTCTCCGAGACTCGATCGGTCCACGCCCCGTCGCCGAGCCCCGATCGGTCCAGGCGTGGCCTCCTGAGCCGCGGCCGGTCCACGCGCCGTTTCCTGAGCCCCGATCGGTCCACGCGTCGTCTTCTAAGCCCAGATGCCTCCTTGCGCCGTCTCCCAACCACGATCGGTGCAGGCGCCGCTTCCTGGGCCCCGATCGGTAAACGCGTTTTCTCCTAAGCCCCGATCGGTGCACGCGCCGTCTCCTGACCCCCGATCGTTCCACACGCCGCCTCCTAAGCCCCGACCGGTCCACGGGCCGTCTCCTGAGCCCCGATCGGTCCACGCGCCGTCTGCTAAGCCCCGATCTGTCCACGGGCCGTCTCCGAGCCGCGATCGGTAAAGCCGCCGTCATCAAGCCCCGATCCGTACACGCGTCGTCTCCGAGCCCCGATGGGTCCACTCGCCGTCTCCGAGCCTCGATCGGTTCACGCATCGTCTCCTAAGCCCCGATCGGTTAACGCGCCGTCTCCGATCCGCGATCGGTCCACGCGCCGTCGCCGAACCCCAATTGGTCCACGCGCAACCGCCTGAGCCCCAGTCGGTCCACGCGCCGTCTCCGAGCGCCGATCGGTTCACGCGCCGTCTCCTGTGCTCCGATCGTTCCACGCGCCGTCTCCGAGCCCCGTTCGGTCCACGCGCCGTCTCCTCACCCCGATCGGTCCACGCGCCGTCTCCTGAGCCCTGACCCGTCCACGCGCGGCGACGAGCCGCGATCGGTCCACGCATCGTCTCCTAAGCCCCGATACGTCTACACGCCGTATACGAGCCCCGATCGGTCCGCGTGACGCATTCTAAGCCACGGTCCGTCCACGCGCCGTCTCCGAGCACCGATCGGTCCACGCGCCGTCTCCTGAGACCCGATTGGTCCACGCGTCGTCTCCTCAGCCCCGATCGGTCCACGCGCCGTCTCCTGAGCCCCGATGGGTCTACGCGCCGCCTCCTGAGCCCCGATCGATCCACGCATCGGCTCCTGAGCCCCGGTCGGTCCACGCGTCGTCGTCGAGCACCGATCGATCCACGCGCCGTTTCCTGAGCCCCGATCGGTCCACGCGTCGCCGCCGGAGCCCCGATCGGTCTACTCGCCGTCTCATGAGCCCCGATCGGTCAACGCATCGTTTCCTAAGCCCCGATACGTTCACACGCCGTCTCCGACTCCCGATCGGTCCACGCGCCATCGCCGAGCCCCGATCGGTCCACGCGCCATCGCCGAGCCCCGATCGGTCCACGCCTCTTCTCCTGAGCCCCGATCGGTCGACGCGTCGTCTCCTAAGCCCCGACCGGTGCACGCGCCGTCTCCTGTGCCCCGATCGATTCACGTGCCGTCTCCTAAGCCCCGATCGGTTCACCCGTCGTCTCTTAAGTCCCAATCGGTCCACGCGCCCTCTCCGAGCGCCGATCATTTCACGCGCCGTCTCCTGAGCCCCGGTCGGTCCGCGCGCCGTCACCTGAGCCCCGATCGGTCGACGCGTCGTCTTCTGAGCCCCGATCGACCCACGCGTCGTCTCCTGAGCCCCGACCGCTCCACACACCCTTTCCTGAGCCCCGATCGGTCCACGCATCGTCTCCGAGCACCGATCGGTCCACGCGTCGTCCCCTAAGCCCCGATCGGTCGACGCGCCGTCTCCGAGCGCCGTACGGTTCACGCGCCGTGTCCTGAGCTCCGATCGTTCCACGCGCCGTCTCCGAGCTCCGATCGGTCGACGCGTCGTCGCCTACACCCCAATCCGTCCACGCGTCGTCTCCTAAGCCCCGATCGGTCCACGCGCCGTCTCCGAGCCCCGATCGGTCCACGCACTGTCTCCTGATCCCCATGGGTCCACGCGGCGCCTCCGGGGCCCCGATCGATCCACGCGAGGCTCCTAAGCCCTGATCGGTCCACGTGCCGTCTCCGAGCCCCGATGTGTCCACGCGCCGCCTCCTGAGCCCCGATCGATCCACGCATCGGCTCCTGAGCCCCGATCGCTCCAGGCGCCGATTTCTGAGCCCCGATCAATTGACGCGTCTTCTCCTGAGCACCGATCGCTCCTCGCGCCGTCTCCTGAGCCCCGCTCGGTCCCTGCGCCGTCTTCTTAGCCCCGATGCCTCCACGCGCCGTCTCCGAGCCACGATCGGTCTATGCGTCGCTTCCTGATCCCCGATCGGTCCACGCGCCGTCTCCGAGCGCCGATCGTTCCACGCGCCTTCTCCTGAGCCACGATCGGTCCACGCGCCGTCTCCGAGCGCCGATCATTTCACGCGCCGTCTCCGAGCTCCGATCGGTCCACGCGCCGTCACCTGAGCCCTGATCGGTCGACGCGTCGGCTTCTGAGCCCCGATCGACCCACGCGTCGTATCCTGAGCCCCGACCGCTCTACACGCCCTTTCCTGAGCCCCGATCGGTCCACGCATCTTCTCCGGGCACCGATCGGTCCACGCGCCGTCCCCTAAGCCCCGATCGGTCCACGCGCCGTCTCCGAGCGCCGATCGGTTCACGCGCCGTCTCCTGAGCCCCGATCGTTCCACGCGCCGTCTCCAAGCTCCGATCGGCCCACGCGCCGTCTCCTAAGCCCCGATCGGTCCACGCGCCGTCTCCGAGCCCCGATCGGCTCACGCGCCGTCTCCTCAGCCCCGATCGTTCCACGCGCCGTCTCCGAGCCCCGAGCGGTCCACGCGCCGTCTCCTGAGCCCCAATCGGTCCACGCACTGTCTCCTAAGCCCCAATCGGTCCACGTGCCGTCTCCTGAGCCCCGGTCGGTCGACTCGCCGTCTCCGAGCCCCGACCGGTCCACGCATCGTCTCCTCAGCCCCGATCGTTCCACGCGCCGTCTCCGAGCCCCGAGCGGTCCACGCGCCGCCTCCTAAGCCCCGATTGGTCCAGGCGTCATCTCCTAAGCCCCGACCGGTCCACGCGCCGTCTCCTGAACCCCGGTCGGTTCACGCGCCATCTCCGAGCCCGATCGGTCCACGTATCGTCTCCTAAGCCCCCATCGGTTCACGCGCCGTCTCCGAGCCCCGATCGTTCCACGCGCCGCCTCCTAAGCCCCGATCGGTCCACGCGTCGTCTCCTAGCCCCTATCGGTTCATGCGTCTTCTCCTGAGCCCCAATCGCTCCTCGCGCCGTCTCCTGAGCCGCGATCTGTCCACGCGCGGCCTCCTGAGCCCCGGTCCGTTCACCCGCCGTATCCGAGCCCCAATCGGTCCACGCGCCGTCTCCTGAGCCCCGATCGGTCCACGCGCCGTCTCCTGAGCCCCGATCGTTCCACGCGCCGTCTCCTGAGCCCTGATCGGTCCACGCGTCGTCTCCTAAGCCCCGATCGGTCCAAGCGCCGTCTCCGAGCCCCAATCGGTGCACGCGTCGTCTCCTAAGCCCCGATCGGTCCACGCGCCGTCTCCGAGCGCCGATCGGTCCACGCGCCGTTTCCTGAGCTCCGATCGGTCCACGCGCCGTTTCCTGAGCTCCGATCGGTCCACGCGCCGTCTCCTGAGCCCCGATACGTCCACGAGTAGTCGGCGAGCCGCGATTGGTTAACGCGCCGTCTCCTAAGCCCCGATCGGTTAACGCGCCGTCTCCGAGCGCCGAGCGGTCCACGCGCCGTCGCCGAACCCCAATTGGTCCACGCGCAACCGCCTGAGTCCCAGTCGGTCCACGCGCTGTCTCCGAGCCCTGATCGGTCCACGTGCCGTCGCCGAGCCATGATCGGTCCACGCGCTGCCTCCTGAGCCCCAATCGGTCCACGGGCCGTCGCCGATCCACGATCGGTCCGTGCGCCGTTTCCAGAGCCCTATCGGTCCACGCATCGTCTCCTGATCTCCGATCGGTCCACGCGCCGGCACCTGAGCCCGGATTGGTCCACGCGCCGTCGCCGAACCCCAATTGGTCCACGCGCAACCGCCTGAGCCCCAGTCGGTCCACGCGCTGTCTCCGAGCCCCGATCGGTCCACGCGCCGTCTCCAAGCGCCGATCGGTTCACGCGCCGTCTCCTGAGCCCCGATCCGTCCACGCGCCACCTCCTGAGCCCCGATCGTCCAACGCGCCGTCTCCGAGCACCGATCGGTCCACGCGCCGTCTCCTGAGCCCCGATCGGTCCACGTATCGTCTCCTACGCCCCGATCGGTCCACGCGTCGTCTCCTAAGCCCCGAACGGTCCACGCGCCGTCTCCGAGCCCCGATCGGTCCACGCACCGTCTCCTGATCCCCATCGGTCCACGCGGCGCCTCCGGAGCCCCGACCGATCCACACGAGTCTCCTGAGCCCCGGTCGCTCCACGCGCCGTCTCCGAGCGCCGATTGGGGCACGCGCCGTCTCCTGAGCACCGATCGTTCCACACGCCGCCTCCTAAGCCCCGATCTGTCCAGGCGTCGTCTCCTAAGCCCCGACCGGTCCACGCGCCGTCTCCTGAGCCCCGTTCGGCCCACGCGCCGTCTCGTAAGCCCCGATCTGTCCATGGGCCGTCTCCGAGCCGCGATCGGTAAACGCGCCGTCACCAAGCCCCGATCCGTACACGCGTCGTCTCCGAGCCCCGATGGGTCCACGCGCCGTCGCCGAGCCTCGATCGGTCCACGCGCAGCCTCCTAAGCCCCGGTCGGTTCACGCGCTATCTCCGAGCCGCGATCGGTCCAGGCGCCGTCTCCTGAGCCCCGATACGTCCACGCGCAGTCGCCGAGCCCCGATCGGTCTACGCGCGGTCTCCTGAGCCCCGATCTGTCCACGAGCCGTCTCCGAGCCCCGATCGGTCCACGCGCCGTCTCCGAGCCCTGATCGGTCCACGCGCCGTCTCCTGAGCCCCAATCGGTCCACTCGCTGTCTCCTGATCCCCGATAGGTACACGCGTCGTCTCCTACGCCCCGATCGGTCCACGCGCCGTCTCCTGAGCCCGGATCGGTCCACGCGTCATCGCCGAATCCCCCATCCGTACACGCGTCGTCTCCGAGCCTCGATCGGTCCAGGCGCTGCTTCCTGAGCCCCAATCGGTCCACGCGTTGTCACCTAAGCCCCGATCGGTCCACGCGCCGTCTCCGAGCCCCGATCGGTTCACGCATCGTCACCTAAGCCCCGATCGGACCACGCGCCGTCTCCTGAGCCCCGATCGCTCCACGCTCCGTCTCCGTGCCCCGATCGGTCCACGCGCCGGCACCTGAGCCCGGATTGGTCCTCGCGCCGTCGCCGAACCCCAATTGGTCCACGCGCAACCGCCTGAGCCCCAGTCGGTCCACGCGCTGTCTCCGAGCCCCGATCGGTCCACGCGCCGTCTCCAAGCGCCGATCGGTTCACGCGCCGTCTCCTGAGCCCCGATCCGTCCACGCGCCACCTCCTGAGCCCCGATCGTCCAACGCGCCGTCTCCGAGCACCGATCGGTCCACGCGCCGTCTCCTGAGCCCCGATCGGTCCACGCGTCGTCTCCAAAGCCCTGATCGGTCCACGCGCCGTCTCCGAGCCCCGGTCGGTTCACGCGCCGTTTCCGAGCCCCGGTGGGTCCACGCGCGGTCTCCTGAGCCCCGGTCGGTCCACGCGCCGTCGCCGAACCCCAATTCGTCCACGGGCAACCTCCTGAGACCCAGTCGGTCCACGCGCCGTCTCCTGAGCCCCGATCGGTCCACGTATCGTCTCCTACGCCCCGATCGGTCCACGCGTCGTCTCCTAAGCCCCGAACGGTCCACGCGCCGTCTCCGAGCCCCGATCGGTCCACGCGCCGTCTCCGAGCCCTGATCGGTCCACGCGCCGTCTCCTGAGCCCCAATCGGTCCACTCGCTGTCTCCTGATCCCCGATAGGTACACGCGTCGTCTCCTACGCCCCGATCGGTCCACGCGCCGCCTTCGTGCCCCGATCGGTCCACGCACCGCCTCCTGATCCCCATCGGTCCACGCGCCGTCTCCTGAGCCACGATCGATCCACATGCCGTCTCCGAGCCCCGAACGGTCCGCGTGCCGCATTCTAAGCAACGGTCCATCCACGCGCCGTCTCCGAGCCCCGATCGGTCCACGCGTCGTCTCCTAAGCCCTGATCGGTCCTCGTGCCTTCTGCGAGCCCCGAAGGGTCCACGCGCAGCCTCCTGAGCCCCGATCGGTCGACGCGTCGTCTCCTGAGCCCCGATCGATCCACGGGTCTTCCCCTGAGCCCCGACCGCTCCACGCGCCGTCTCCTGAGCCCGGATCGGTCCACGCGTCGTCTCCGAGCCCCGATCGGTCCACGCGCCGTCCCCGAGCCCCGATCGGTCCACGCGCCATTTCCTGAGCCCTGATACGTCCACGCGCAGTCGCCGAGCCCTGATCGGTCCACGCGCTGTCTCCTAAGCCCCGCTTGGTTAACGCGTCGTTTCCGAGCCCCGATCGGTCCACGCGTCGTCTCCTGAGCCCCAATTAGTCCATGCGCCGTCTCCTAAGCGCTGATCGGTCCACGCGCCATCGCCGAGCCCCGATCGGTCCACGCGCCATCGCCGAGCCCCGATCGGTCCACGCGCCCTGTCCGAGTGCCGATCATTTCACGCTCCGTCTCCTGAGCCCCGATCGGTCCACACCACTTCTCCTGAGGCCCGATCGATTCACGTGCCGTCTCCTAAGCCCCGATCGGTTCACCCGTCGTCTCTTAAGTCCCAATCGGTCCACGCGCCCCCTCCGAGCGCCGATCATTTCACGCGCCGTCTCCTGAGCCCCGGTCGGTCCGCGCGCCGTCTCCTAAGACCCGATCGGTCCACGTATCGTCTCCTAAGCCCCGATCGGTCCACACGCCGTCTCCGAGGCCCGATGGGTCCACGCGTCGTCTCCTGAGCCCCGACCGCTCCACACGCCCTTTCCTGAGCCCCGATCGGTCCACGCATCGTCTCCGAGCGCAAATCGGTTCACGCGCCGTCTCCTGAGCCCCGATCGTTCCACACGCCGACTCCGAGCTCCGATCGGCCCACGCGCCGTCTCCTAAGACCCGATCGGTCCACGTATCGTCTCCTAAGCCCCGATCGGTCCACACGCCGTCTCCGAGCCCCGATGGGTCCACGCGTCGTCTCCTGAGCCCCGACCGCTCCACACGCCCTTTCCTGAGCCCCGATCGGTCCACGCATCGTCTCCGAGCGCAAATCGGTTCACGCGCCGTCTCCTGAGCCCCGATCGTTCCACACGCCGACTCCGAGCTCCGATCGGCCCACGCGCCGTCTCCTAATCACCGATCGGTCCAAGCGCCGTCTCCGAGCCCCGATCGGTCCACGCGTCGTCTCCTAAGACCCGATCGGTCCACGTATCGTCTCCTAAGCCCCGATCGGTCCACACGCCGTCTCCGAGCCCCGATGGGTCCACGCGTCGCCTCCTGAGCCCCGGTCGGTCCACGCGCCGTCTCATGAGCCCCGATCGGTCCACCCGTCGTCTTCTAAGCCCCGATCGGCCCACGCGCCGTCTCCGTGCCCCGATCGGTTCACGCATCGTCTCCTAAGCCCCGATCGGTTAACGCGCCGTCTCCGAGCGCCGAGCGGTCCACGCGCCGTCGCCGAACCCCAATTGGTCCACGCGCAACCGCCTGAGTCCCAGTCGGTCCACGCGCCGTCTCCGAGCCCCGATCGGTCCACGTGCCGTCGCCGAGCCATGATCGGTCCACGCGCTGCCTCCTGAGCCCCAATCGGTCCACGGGCCGTTGCCGATCCACGATCGGTCCGTGCGCCGTTTCCAGAGCCCTATCGGTCCACGCATCGTCTCCTCATCTCCGATCGGTCCACGCGCCGTCTCCTAAGCCCTGATCGGTCCACGCGCCGTCTCCTGAGCCCGGATCGGTCCACGCGTCATCGCCGAATCCCCCATCCGTACACGCGTCGTCTCCGAGCCTCGATCGGTCCAGGCGCTGCTTCCTGAGCCCCAATCGGTCCACGCGTTGTCACCTAAGCCCCGATCGGTCCACGCGCCGTCTCCGAGCCCCGATCGGTTCACGCATCGTCACCTAAGCCCCGATCGGACCACGCGCCGTCTCCTGAGCCCCGATCGCTCCACGCGGCGCCTCCGGAGCCCCGATCGATCCACACGAGTCTCCTGAGCCCCGGTCGGTCCGCCCGCCGCCTCCTGAGCCCCGATCGTCCAACGCGCCGTCTCCGAGCACCGATCGGTCCACGCGCCGTCTCCTGAGCCCCGATCGGTCCACGCGTCGTCTCCAAAGCCCTGATCGGTCCACGTGCCGTCTCCGAGCCCCGATCGGTCCACGCGCCGTCTCCTGAACCCCGATACGTCCACACACAGTCGCCGAGCCCCGATTGGTCCACGCGCCGTAGCCGAGCCTCCATCGGTCCACGCGCGGCCTCCTGAGCCGCGGTCGGTCCACGCGCCGTCTCCGAGCCCCGGTCGGTTCACGCGCCGTCTCCGAGCCCCGATGGGTCCACGCGCGGTCTCCTGAGCCCCGGTCGGTCCACGCGCCGTCGCCGAACCCCAATTCGTCCACGGGCAACCTCCTGAGACCCAGTCGGTCCACGCGCCGTCTCCTCAGCCCCGATCGGTCCACGTATCGTCTCCTACGCCCCGATCGGTCCACGCGTCGTCTCCTAAGCCCCGAACGGTCCACGCGCCGTCTCCGAGCCCCGATCGGTCCACGCACCGTCTCCTGATCCCCATCGGTCCACGCGGCGCCTTCGGAGCCCCGACCGATCCACACGAGTCTCCTGAGCCCCGGTCGCTCCACGCGCCGTCTCCGAGCGCCGATTGGGGCACGCGCCGTCTCCTGAGCACCGATCGTTCCACACGCCGCCTCCTAAGCCCCGATCTGTCCAGGCGTCGTCTCCTAAGCCCCGACCGGTCCACGAGCCGTCTCCTGAGCCCCGTTCGGCCCACGCGCCGTCTCCTAAGCCCCAATCTGTCCATGGGCCGTCTCCGAGCCGCGATCGGTAAACGCGCCGTCACCAAGCCCCGATACGTACACGCGTCGTCTCCGAGCCCCGATGGGTCCACGCGCCGTCGCCGAGCCTCGATCGGTCCACGCGCAGCCTCCTAAGCCCCGGTCGGTTCACGCGCTATCTCCGAGCCGCGATCGGTCCACGCGCCGTCTCCTGAGCCCCGATACGTCCACGCGCAGTCGCCGAGCCCCGATCGGTCCAGGCGTGGCCTCCTGAGCCTCGATCGGTCCACGCGCGGCCTCCTGAGCCCCGGTCGGTTCACGCGCCGTCTCCGAGCCCCGATCGATCCACGCGTCGTCTTCGAAGCCCAGATGCCTCCTCGCGCCGTCTCCGAGCCACGATCGGTCCAGGCGCTGCTTCCTGAGCCCCAATCGGTCCACGTATCGTCACCTAAGCCCCGATCGGTCCACGCGCCGTCACCGAGCCATGATCGGTCCACGCGCCGTCGCCGAGCCCCGATCGGTCCACGCGCGGCCTCCTGAGCCCCGGTCGGTCCACGCGCCGTCTCCGAGCCCCGATCGGTCCAGGCGCCGTCTCTTGAGCCCCAATCGGTCCACACGCTGTCTCGTCAGCCCCGATAGGTACACGCGGCGCGTCCTACGCCCCGATCGGTCCACGCGTCGTCTCCTAAGCCCCGATCGGTCCACGCGCCGTCTCCGAGCGCCGATAACTTTACGCGCCGTCTCCTGAGCCCCGATCGTTCCACGCGCCGTCTCCGAGCCCCGATCGATCCACGCGCCGTCTCCTGAGGCCAAATCGGTCCCCACGCTGTCTCGTGAGCCCCGATAGGTACACGCGTTGTCTCCTACGCCCCGATCGGTCCACGCGTAGTCTCCTAAGCCCCGCTCGGTTAACGCGTCGTTTCCGAGCCCCGATCGGTCCACGCGTCGTCTCCTGAGCCCCAATTAGTCCATGCGCCGTCTCCAAAGCCCCGATCCGTCCACGGGCCGTGTCCGAGCTCCGATCGGTCCACGCGTCGTCTCCGAGCCCTTATCGGTCCACGCGCCCTCTACGAGCGCCGATCATTTCACGCGCCGTCTCCTGAGCCCCGGTCGGTCCGCGCGCCGTCACCGAGCCCCGATCGGTCGACGCGTCGTCTTCTGAGCCCCGATCGGTCCACGCGCCGTCTCCGAGCACCGATCGGTTCACGCGCCGTCTCCTGAGCCCCGATCGTTCCACGCGCCGTCTCCGAGCTCCGATCGGCCCACGTGCCGTCTTCTAAGCCCCGATCGGTTCACCCGTCGTCTCTTAAGCCCCAATCGGTCCACGCGCCCTCTCCGAGCGCCGATCATTTCACGCGCCGTCTCCTGAGCCCCGGTCGGTCCGCGCGCCGTCACCTGAGCCCCGATCGGTCGACGCGTCGTCTTCTGAGCCCCGATCGGTCCACGCGCCGTCTCCGAGCGCCGATCGGTTCACGCGCCGTCTCCTGAGCCCCGATCGTTCCACGCGCCGTCTCCGAGCTCCGATCGGCCCACGCGCCGTCTCCTAAGCCCCGATCGGTCCAAGCGCCTTCTCCTAAGCCCCGATCGGTCCACGCGCCGTCTCCGAGCCCCGATCGGTCCACGCGCCGTCTCCTCAGCCCGGATCGTTCCACGCGTCGTCCCCGAATCCCCGATTCGTACACGCGTCATCTCCGAGCCACGATCGGTCCGTGCGCCGCTTCCAGAGCCCCGATCGGTCCACGCATCATCTCCCGATCTCCGGTCGGTCGACGCGCCGTCTCCTACGCCCCGATCGGTCCACGCGCCGTCGCCTGAGCCCCGATCGTTCCACGCGCCGTCTCCGAGCTCTGATCGGCCCACGCGCCGTCTCCTAAGGCCCGATCGGTCCAAGCGCCTTCTCCAAAGCCCCGATCGGTCCACGCGCCGTCTCCGAGCGCCGATCGGTTCACGCTCCGTCACCTGAGCCCCGATCATTCGAAGCGCCGTCTCCGAGCCCCGATCGGTCCACGCGCCGTCTCCTGAGCCCGGATCGTTCCACGCGTCGTCCCCGAATCCCCGATCCGTACACGCGTCGTCTCCGAGCCTCGATCGGTCCACGCGCCGTCGCCGAACCCCAATTGGTCCACGCGAAACCGCCTGAGCCCCAGCCGGTCCACGCGCTGTCTCCGAGCCCCGATCGGTCCACTCGTCGTCTCCGAGCCCCGATCGGTCTACGCGCCGTCGCCGAGTCATGATCTGTCCACGCGCGGCCTCCTGAGCCCCGATCATTCGAAGCGCCGTCTCCGAGCCTCGATCGGTCCACGCGCCGCCTCCGAGCCCCGATGGGTCCACGCGCCGTCTCCTGAGCCCAAATCGGTCCACACGCTGTCTCGTGAGCCCCGATAGGTACACGCGTCGTCTCCTACGCCCCGAGCAGTCCACGCGTAGTCTCCTAAGCCCCGCTCGGTTAACGCGTCGTTTCCGAGCCCCGATCGGTCCACGCGTCGTCTCCTTAGCCCCAATTAGTCCATGCGCCGTCTCCTAAGCCCCGATCCGTCCACGGGCCGTGTCCGAGCTCCGATCGGTCCACGCGTCGTCTCCGAGCCCTGATCGGTCCACGCGCCATCGCCGAGACCCGATCGGTTCACGCGCCATCGCCGAGCCCCGATCGGTCCACGCGCCGTCTCCTGAGCCCCGATCTGTCCACACCCCTTCTCCTGTGCCCCGATCTGTCGACGCGTCGTCTCCTAAGCCCCGACCGGTGCACGCACCGTCTCCTAAGCCCTGCTCGGTTAGCGCGTCGTTTCCGAGCCCCGATCGGTCCACGCGTCGTCTCCTGAGCCCCAATTAGTCCACGCGCCGTCTCCTAAGCCCTGATCCGTCCACGGGCCGTGTCCGAGCTCCGATCGGTTCACGCGCCGTCTCCAAACCTCGATCCGTACACGCGTCGTCTCCGAGCCCTGATCGGTCCACGCGCCATCGCCGAGCCCCGATCGGTCCACGCGCCCTCTCCGAGCGCCGATAGTTTCACGCGCCGTCTCCTGAGCCCCGATCGGTCCACACCCCTTCTCCTGAGCCCCGATCGGTCCACACCCCTTCTCCTGAGCCCCGATTGATTCACGTGCCGTCTCCTAAGCCCCGATCGGTTCACCCGTCGTCTCTTAAGTCCCAATCGGTCCACGCGCCCTCTCCGAGCGCCGATCATTTCACGCGCCGTCTCCTGAGCCCCGGTCGGTCCGCGCGCCGTCACCTGAGCCCCGATCGGTAGATGCATCGTCTTCTGAGCCCCGATCGACCCACGCGTCGTCTCCTGAGCCCCGATCGGTCCACGCGCCGTCTCCGAGCGCCGATCGGTTCACGCGCCGTCTCCTGAGCCCCGATCGTTCCACACGCCGTCTCCGAGCTCCGATCGGCCCACGCGCCGTCTCCTAAGCCCCGATCGGTCCAAGCGCCTTCTCCTAAGCCCCGATCGGTCCACGCGTCGTCTCCTGAGCCCCGATAGGTAAACGCGTCGTCGCCTACACCCCAATCGGTCCACGCGTCGTCTCCTAAGCCCCGATCGGTCCACGCGCCGTCTCCGAGCCCCGATCGGTCCACGCACTGTCTCCTGATGCCCATGGGTCCACGCGGCGCCTCCGCGGCCCCGATCGGTCCACGTGCCGTCTCCTGAGCCCCGATCGTTACACGCGCCGTCTCCGGGCCCCGATCAGTCCACGCGCCGTCTCCGAGCCCCGATCGGTCCACGCACTGTCTCCTGATCCCTATGGGTCAACGCGGCGCCTCCGGAGCCCCGATCGATCCACGCGAGGCTCCTGAGCCCCGATCGGACCACGCATCGTCTCCTAAGCCCCAATCGGTTAACGCGCCGTTGCCTGAGCCCCGATCGGTCCACGCGTCGTCTTCTAACCCCAGACGCCTCCTCGCACCGTATCCGAGCGCCGATCGGTTCACGCGCTGTCACCCGAGTCTCGATCGTTCCACACGCCGTCTCCAAGCCCCGATCGGTCCACGCTCCGTCTCCTGAGCCCGGATCGTTCCACGCGTCGTCTCCTGATCCCCGATCCGTAAACGCGTCGTCTCCTGAGCCCCAATCGGCCCACACGCAGTCTCGTGAGCCCCGATAGGTACACGCGCCGTCTACTGAGCTCCGATCGTTCCACGCGCCGTCTCCGAGCCCTGATCGGTCCAGGCGCCGTCTCCTGAGCCCCAATCGGTCCACACGCTGTCTCGTCAGCCCCGATAGGTACACGCGTCGCGTCCTACGCCCCGATCGGTCCACGCGTCGTCTCCTCAGCCCCGATCGCTCCACGCGCCGTCTCCGAGCGCCGATCCGTGCACGCGCCGTCTCCTGAGCCCCGATCGTTCCACACGCCGCCTCCTAAACCCCGATCGGTCCAGGCGTCGTCTCTTAAGCCCCGTCCGGTCCAGGCGCCGCCTCCTGAGCCCCGATCGGTCCACGCGCCATCTCCTAAGCCCCGATTGATCCACGCGCCGTCTCCGAGCGCCGATCGCTTCACGCGCCGTCTCCTGTGCTCCGATCGTTCCACGCGCCGTCTCCGAGCCCCGATCGGTCCACGCGCCGTCTCATGAGCCCCGATCGGTCCACGCGTCGGCTCCTAAGCCTCGATCGGTCCACGCGCGGCCTCCTTAGCCCCGGTCGGTCCACGCGCCGTCGCCGATCCACGATCGGTCCGTGCGCCGCTTCCAGAGCCCTATCGGACCACGCATCGTCTCCTGATCTCCGATCGGTCCACGCGCCGTCTCCTAAGCCCCGATCGGTCCACGCGCTGTCTCCGAGCGCCGATCGGTTCACGCGCCGTCTCCTGAGCCCCGATCATTCCACGCGCCATCTCCGAGCCCGGATCGGTCCACGCGTCGTCTCCTGAGCCCCGATCGGTCCACGCGCCGTCTCCAAGCCCCGATCGGTCCATGCATCGTTTCCTAAACCCCGATCGGTTAACGCGCTGTCTCCGAGCGCCGATCGGTCCACATGCCGTCGCCGAACCCCAAATGGTCCACGCGCAACCGCCTGAGCCCCGATCGGTCCACGCGTCGTCTCTGAACACCTATCGGTCCACGCGCCCTTGCCGAGCCATGATCGGCCCACGCGCGGCCTCCTGAGCCCCGATCGGTCCACGCGCCGCCGCCGAGCCGCGATCGGTCCACGCGCGGCCTCCTGAGCCCCGATCGGTCCACGCGCCGTCACCGAGCCGCGATCGGTCCACGCGCGACCTCCTGAACCCCGGTTGGTTCACGCGCCGTATCCGAGCCCCAATCGGTCCACGCGCCGTCTCCTAAGCTCCAATCGGTCCACGCGCCGTCTCCTCAGCCCCGATACGTCGACGCGGAGTCGCCGAGCCGCGATCGGTCCACGCGCGGCCTCCTGAGCCCCGGTCGGTCCGCGCACCGTTTCCTGAGCCCCGATCGGTCCACGCGTCGTCTTCTAAGCCCAGATGCCTCCTTGCGCCGTCTCCCAACCACGATCGGTGCAGGCGCCGCTTCCTGGGCCCCGATCGGTAAACGCGTTTTCTCCTAAGCCCCGATCGGTGCACGCGCCGTCTCCTGACCCCCGATCGTTCCACACGCCGCCTCCTAAGCCCCGACCGGTCCACGCGCCGTCTCCTGAGCCCCGATCGGTCCACGCGCCGTCTCCTGAGACCCGATTGGTCCACGCGTCGTCTCCTCAGCCCCGATCGGTCCACGCGCCGTCTCCTGAGCCCCGATGGGTCTACGCGCCGCCTCCTGAGCCCCGATCGATCCACGCATCGGCTCCTGAGCCCCGGTCGGTCCACGCGTCGTCGTCGAGCACCGATCGATCCACGCGCCGTTTCCTGAGCCCCGATCGGTCCACGCGTCGCCGCCGGAGCCCCGATCGGTCTACTCGCCGTCTCATGAGCCCCGATCGGTCAACGCATCGTTTCCTAAGCCCCGATACGTTCACACGCCGTCTCCGACTCCCGATCGGTCCACGCGCCGTCGGCGAGCCTCCATCGGTCCACGCGCGGCCTCCGAAGCCCCGATCGATTAACGCGCCGTCTCCGAGCCCCGATCAGTCCACGCGCCGTCTCCTGAGGCCCGATCGGTCCACGCGCCGTCGCCGAACCCCAACTGGTCCACGCGAAACCGCCTGAGCCCCAGTCGGCCCACGCGCTGTCTCCGAGCCCCGATCGGTCCACGTGCCGTCTCCCAGCCCCGATCGGTCCACGCGCCGTCTCCTAATCCCCAATCTGTCCACGACCCGTCTCCGGGCCCCGATCGGTGCACGCGCCGTCTCCTAAGCCCCGATCGGTCCACGCGCCGTCGCCGAGTCATGATCTCTCCACGCGCGGCCTCCTGAGACCCGATCGGTCCACGCGCCGTCGCCGAGCCGCGATCGTTCCACGCGCCGTCGCCGAGCCGCGATCAGGCCACGCGCTGCCTCCGAGCCCCGATCGGTCCACGCGCCGTCTCCGAGCGCCGATAACTTCACGCGCCGTCTCCTGAGCCCCGATCGTTCCACGCGCCGTCTCCGAGCCCCGATCGATCCACGCGCCGTCTCCTGAGCCCAAATCGGTCCACACGCTGTCTCGTGAGCCCCGATAGGTACACGCGTCGTCTCCTACGCCCCGATCAGTCCACGCGTAGTCTCCTAAGCCCCGCTCGGTTAACGCGTCGTTTCCGAGCCCGAATTAGTCCATGCGCCGTCTCCTAAGCCCCGATCCGTCCACGGGCCGTGTCCGAGCTCCGATCGGTCCACGCGTCGTCTCCGAGCCCTGATGGGTCCACGCGCCATCGCCGAGCCCCGATCGGTCCACGCGCCATCGCCGAGCCCCGATCGGTCCACGCCCCTTCTCCTGAGCCCCGATCGGTCGACGCGTCGTCTCCTAAGCCCCGACCGGTGCACGCGCCGTCTCCTGTGCCCCGATCGATTCACGTGCCGTCTCCTAAGCCCCGATCGGTTCACCCGTCGTCTCTTAAGTCCCAATCGGTCCACGCGCCCTCTCCGAGCGCCGATCATTTCACGCGCCGTCTCCTGAGACCCGGTCGGTCCGCGCGCCGTCACCTGAGCCCCGATCGGTCGACGCGTCGTCTTCTGAGCCCCGATCGACCCACGCGTCGTCTCCTGAGCCCCGACCGCTCCACACACCCTTTCCTGAGCCCCGATCGGTCCACGCATCGTCTCCGAGCACCGATCGGTCCACGCGCCGTCCCCTAAGCCCCGATCGGTCGACGCGCCGTCTCCGAGCGCCGTACGGTTCACGCGCCGTGTCCTGAGCTCCGATCGTTCCACGCGCCGTCTCCGAGCTCCGATCGGTCGACGCGTCGTCGCCTACACCCCAATCCGTCCACGCGTCGTCTCCTAAGCCCCGATCGGTCCACGCGCCGTCTCCGAGCCCCGATCGGTCCACGCACTGTCTCCTGATCCCCATGGGTCCACGCGGCGCCTCCGGGGCCCCGATCGATCCACGCGAGGCTCCTAAGCCCTGATCGGTCCACGTGCCGTCTCCGAGCCCCGATGTGTCCACGCGCCGCCTCCTGAGCCCCGATCGATCCACGCATCGGCTCCTGAGCCCCGATCGCTCCAGGCGCCGATTTCTGAGCCCCGATCAATTGACGCGTCTTCTCCTGAGCACCGATCGCTCCTCGCGCCGTCTCCTGAGCCCCGCTCGGTCCCTGCGCCGTCTTCTTAGCCCCGATGCCTCCACGCGCCGTCTCCGAGCCACGATCGGTCTATGCGTCGCTTCCTGATCCCCGATCGGTCCACGCGCCGTCTCCGAGCGCCGATCGTTCCACGCGCCTTCTCCTGAGCCACGATCGGTCCACGCGCCGTCTCCGAGCGCCGATCATTTCACGCGCCGTCTCCGAGCTCCGATCGGTCCACGCGCCGTCACCTGAGCCCTGATCGGTCGACGCGTCGGCTTCTGAGCCCCGATCGACCCACGCGTCGTATCCTGAGCCCCGACCGCTCCACACGCCCTTTCCTGAGCCCCGATCGGTCCACGCATCTTCTCCGGGCACCGATCGGTCCACGCGCCGTCCCCTAAGCCCCGATCGGTCCACGCGCCGTCTCCGAGCGCCGATCGGTTCACGCGCCGTCTCCTGAGCCCCGATCGTTCCACGCGCCGTCTCCGAGCTCCGATCGGCCCACGCGCCGTCTCCTAAGCCCCGATCGGTCCACGCGCCGTCTCCGAGCCCCGATCGGTTCACGCGCCGTCTCCTCAGCCCCGATCGTTCCACGCGCCGTCTCCCAGCCCCGAGCGGTCCACGCGCCGTCTCCTGAGCCCCAATCGGTCCACGCACTGTCTCCTAAGCCCCAATCGGTCCACGTGCCGTCTCCTGAGCCCCGGTCGGTCGACTCGCCGTCTCCGAGCCCCGACCGGTCCACGCATCGTCTCCTCAGCCCCGATCGTTCCACGCGCCGTCTCCGAGCCCCGAGCGGTCCACGCGCCGCCTCCTAAGCCCCGATTGGTCCAGGCGTCATCTCCTAAGCCCCGACCGGTCCACGCGCCGTCTCCTGAACCCCGGTCGGTTCACGCGCCATCTCCGAGCCCGATCGGTCCACGTATCGTCTCCTAAGCCCCCATCGGTTCACGCGCCGTCTCCGAGCCCCGATCGTTCCACGCGCCGCCTCCTAAGCCCCGATCGGTCCACGCGTCGTCTCCTAGCCCCTATCGGTTCATGCGTCTTCTCCTGAGCCCCAATCGCTCCTCGCGCCGTCTCCTGAGCCGCGATCTGTCCACGCGCGGCCTCCTGAGCCCCGGTCCGTTCACGCGCCGTATCCGAGCCCCAATCGGTCCACGCGCCGTCTCCTGAGCCCCGATCGGTCCACGCGCCGTCTCCTGAGCCCCGATCGTTCCACGCGCCGTCTCCTGAGCCCTGATCGGTCCACGCGTCGTCTCCTAAGCCCCGATCGCTCCACGGGCCGTCTCCTGAGCCCCGATCGCTCCACACGCCGTTTCTTGAGCCCCGATCGGTCCACGCGTCGTCTTCAAAGCCCCGATCCGTACACGCGTCGTCTCCGAGCGTCGATCTGTCCACGCGCCGTCGCCGAGCCCCGATCGGTCCACGCGCCGTCTCCGAGCCCCGATCGGTCCACGCATCGTCTCCTAAGCCCCAATCGGTTAACGCGCCGTCTCCGAGCCCCGATCGGTCCACGCGACGTCGCCGAACCTCAATTGGTCCACGCGCTGTGTCCGAGCCCCGATCGGTCCACGCGCCGTCGCCGAGCCACGATCGGTCCACGCGCGGCCTCCTGAGCCCCGATCGGTCCACGCGCCGTCGCCGAGCCGCGATCGGTCCACGCGCGGTCTCCTGAGCCCCGGTCGGTTCACGCGCCATCTCATGAGCCCCGATCGGTCCACGCGTCGTTCCCTAAGCCCCGATCGATCCACGCGCAGTCTCCAGAGCCGCGATCGGTCCACGCATCCCCTCCTGAGCCCCGGACGGTCCACGCGCCGTCACCGAACCCCGATCGGTCGACGCGCTGTCTCCGAGCGCCGATCGGTTAACGCGCCGTCTCCGAGCCCCGATCAGTCCACGCGCTGTCTCCTGAGCCCCAATCGGTCTAGGCGTCGTCTTCTAAGCCCTGATCCGTCCACGGGCCGTGTCCGAGCGCCGATCATTTCACGCGCCGTCTCCTGAGCCCCGATCGGTTCACCCGTCGCCTCTTAAGTCCCAATCGGTCCACGCGCCCTCTCAGAGCGCCGATCATTTCACGCGCCGTCTCCTGAGCCCCGGTCGGTCCGCGCGCCGTCACCTGAGCCCCGATCGGTCGACGCGTCGCCTTCTGAGCCCCGATCGACCCACGCGTCGTCTCCTGAGCCCCGACCGCTCCACACGCCCTTTCCTGAGCCCCGATCGGTCCACGCATCGTCTCCGAGCACCGATCGGTCCACGCGCCGTCCCCTAAGCCCCGATCGGTCCACGCGCCGTCTCCGAGCACCGATCGGTTCACGCGCCGTCTCCTGAGCCCCGATCGTTCCACGCGCCGTCTCCGAGCTCCGATCGGCCCACGCGCTGTCTCCTAAGCACCGATCGGTCCAAGCGCCTTCTCTTAAGCCCCGATCGGTCCCCGCGCCGTCTCCGAGCCCCGATCGGTCCACGCGCCGTCTCCTGAGCCCGGATCGTTCCACGCGTCGTCCCCGAATCCCCGATCCGTACACGCGTCGTCTCCGGGCCACGATCGGTCCGTGCGCCGCTTCCAGAGACCCGATCGGTCCACGCGTCATCTCCCGATCGCCGGTCGGTCGACGCGCCGTCTCCTAAGCCCCGATCGGTCCACGCGCCGTCGCCTGAGCCCCGATCGTTCCACGCGCCGTCTCCGAGCCCCGATCGGTCCACGCGCCGTCGCCGAGTCATGATCTGTCCACGCGCTGTCTCCTGAGCCCCGATAGGTACACGCGTCGTCTTCTAAGCCCCGATCGTTCCACGCTCCGTCTCCGAGCTCTGATCGGCCCACGCGCCGTCTCCTAAGCCCCGATCGGTCCAAGCGCCTTCTCCTAAGCCCCGATCGGTCCACGCGTCGTCTCCGAGCCCTGATCGGTCCACGCGCCATCGCCGAGCCCCGATCGGTCCACGCGCCGTCTCCTGAGCCCCGATCTGTCCACACCCCTTCTCCTGAGCCCCGATCTGTCGACGCGTCGTCTCCTAAGCCCCGACCGGTGCACGCGCCGTCTCCTAAGCCCTGCTCGGTTAACGCGTCGTTTCCGAGCCCCGATCCGTCCACGCGCCGTCTCCGAGCGCCGATCGGTTCACGCCCCGTCACCTGAGCCCCGATCGTTCGAAGCACCGTCTCCGAGCCCCGATCGGTCCACGCGCCGTTTCCTGAGCCCGGATCGGTCCACGCACTGTCTCCTGATCCCCATGGGTCCTCGCGGCGCCTCCGGGGCCCCGATCGCTCTACGCGAGGCTCCTAAGCCCCGATCGGTCCACGTATCGTCTCCTAAGCCCCGGTCGACCCGCGCGCCGCTTCCTGAGCCCCGATCGGTCCCGGCGCCGCTTCCTGAGCCCCGATCGGTCCACGCGCCGTCTCCTATGCCCCAATCGGTCCACGCGCCGTCTCCTAAGCCCCGATCGGTCCACGCGCCTTCTCCTAAGCCCCGATCGGTCCACGTGCCGTCTCCGAGCGACGATCGGTTCACGCACCGTCTCCTGAGCCCCGATCGTTCCACGCGCCGTCTCCTGAGCCCCGATCGTCCAACGCGCCGTCTCCGAGCCCCGATCGTTCCACGCGCCTTCTCCTAAGCCACGATCGGTCAGCGCCGTCTCCGAGCGTCGATTGGTTCACGCACCGTCTCCTGAGCCCCGATCGTTCTATGCGCCGTCTCGGAGCTCCGATCAGTCCACTCGCCGTCTCCTAAGCCCCGATCCGTCGCCGCGTCGTCTCCTGAGCCCCGATCAATTGACGCGTCTTCTCCTGAGCCCCGATCGCTCCTCGCGCCGTCTCCTGAGCCCCGCTCGGTCCATGCGTCGTCTTCTGAGCCCCGATGCCTCCACACGCCGTCTCCGAGCCACGATCGCTCCAGGCGCCGCGTCCTGTGCCCCGAGCGGTCCACGCGCCGTCTCGTAAGCCCCAATCGGTCCACGCGCCGTCTAAGAGAGCCCATCATTTCACGCGCCGTCTCCAGAGCCCCGATCGTTCCACGCGCCGTCTCTAAGCCCCGCTCGGTCCACGCGCCATCTCCTGGGCCCAATCGGTCCACACGCTGTCTCGTGAGCCCCGATAGGTACACGCGTCGTCTCCTACGCCCCAATCGGTCCACGCGCCTTCTCCGAGCCCCGTTCGATCCACGCGCCGCCTCCTGAGCCCCGATCGGTCCACGCGCTGTCTCCTGAGCCCCGATAGGTACACGCGTAGTCTCCTAAGCCCCGATCGGTCCACGCGTCGTCTCCGAGCTCTGATCGGTCCACACGCCGTTTCCTGAGCCCCGATCGGTCCATGCGTCGTCTTCTTCGCCCCGATGCCTCCACGCGTCGTCTCCGAGCCACGATCGGTCCAGGCGCCGCTTCCTGAGCCCCGATCGGTCCACGCGCCGTATCCTAAGCCCCGATCGGTCCATGCGCCGTCTCTGAGCGCTGATGACTACACGCGCCGTCTCCTGAGCCCCGATCGGTCCACGCGTCGTCTCCTAAGCCCCGCTCGGCTAACGCGTCGTTTCCGAGCCCCGATCGATCCACGCGTCGTCTCCTGAGCCCCATTTAGTCCACGCCCCGTCTCCTAAGCCCCGATCCGTCCACGGGCCGTGTCCGAGCTCCGGTCGCTCCACGCGCCGTCTCCAAGCCTCGATCCGTACACGCGTCGTATCCGAGCCCCGATCGATCCACGCGCCATCGCCGAGCCCCGATCGGTCCACGCGCCGTCTCCGAGCCCCGATCGGTCTACGCACCGTGTCCTGATCCCCATCGGTCCACGCGGCGCCTCCGGAGCTCCGATGGATCTACGCGAGGCTTCTGAGCCCCGGTCCGTCCGCGCGACGTCTCCGAGCCCCGATCGGTCCCTGCGCCGTCTCCTGAGCCCCAATAGGTTCACTCGCTGTCTCCTGAGCCCCGATTGGTATACGCGTCGTTTCCTACCCAGCGATCAGTCCACGCGTCGTCTCCTAGGCCCCGATCGGTCCACGAACCGTGTCCTGATCCCCATCGGTCCACGCGGCGCCTCCGGAGCCCCGATCGATCTACGGGAGGCTTCTGAGCCCCGGTCCGTCCGCGCGCCGTCTCCTGAGCCCCGATCGGTCGACGCGTCGTCTCCTGAGCCCCGATCGATCCACGCATCGTCTCCTGAGCCCCGATCGCTCCAGGCGCCGTTTTCTGAGCACCGTTCGGTCCACGCGTCGTCTTCAAAGCCCCGATGCCTCCACGCGCCGTCTCCGAGCCACGATCGGTCCGTGCGCCGCTTCCAGAGCCCTATCGGTCCACGCGTCCTCTCCTGATCTATTGGTCCACGCGCCATCTCCTAAGCCCCGATTTGTCCACGTGCCGTCTCCGAGCGCCGATCGGTTCACGCGCCGTCTCCTGAGCCCCGATCGGTCCACGCGTCGTTCCCTAAGCTCCGATCCATCCACGCGCAGTCTCCTGAGCCCCGATCGGTCCACGCATCGCCTCCTGAGCCCCGGACGGTCCAGGCGCCGTCTCCGAACCCCGAGCGGTCGACGCGCCGTCTCCGAGCCCCGATCGGTCCACGCGCCGTCTCCGAGCCCCAATCGGTCCACGCGCCATCGCCGAACCCCAATTGATCCACGCGCAACCACCTGAGCCCCAGTCGGTCCACGCGCGGCCTCCTGAGCCATGGTCGGTTCATGCGCCGTCTCCTGAACCCCGATCGGTCCACGCGTCGTTCCCTAAGCCCCGATCCATCCACGCGCAGACTCCTGAGCCCCGATCGGTCCACGCATCGCCTCCTGAGCCCCGGACGGTCCAGGCACCGTCTCCGAACCCCGAGCGGTCGACGCGCCGTCTCCGAGCCCCGATCGGTCCACGCGCCGTCGCCGAACCCCAATTGGTCCACGCGCAACCGCCTGAGCCCCAGTCGGCCCAGACGCCGTTTCCTGAGCCCCTATCGGTCCACGCGCCGTCTCCTGAGCCCCGATCGATCTACGCGTCGTCTCCTAAGCCCCGATTGGTGGACGAGCCGTCTCCCAGCCACGACCGGTCCACGCGCCGTCTCCTAAGCCCCCATCTGTCCACGACACGTCTCCGGGCCCCGATCGATGCACGCGCCATCTCCTAAGCCCCGATCGATCCACGCGCCGTCGCCGAACCCCAATTGGTCCACGCGCAACCGCCTGAGCCCCAGTCGGTCCACGCGCCGTCTCCTGAGCCCCGATCGATCTTCGCATCGTCTCCTAAGCCCCGCTCGGTTAACGCGTCGTTTCGGAGCCCCGATCGGTCTACGCGCCGTCTCCTGAGCCCCGATCGGTCCACGCGTCGTCTCCTGAGCCCCGATCGTTCCACGCGCCATCTCCGAGCGTCGATCCGTCCACACGCCGTCTCCTGAGCCCCGATCGGTCCACGCGCCGTCTCCGAACGCCGATCCGTCCACGCGCCGTCTTCTGAGCCCCGATCGGTCCACGCATCGTCTCCTAAGCCCCGGACGGTCCACCTGCCGTTTCCGAGCCCCGATCGCTCTACGCGCCGTCTCCTGAGCCCCGATCGGTCCACGCATCGTCTCCTAAGCCCCGATCGGTCCACGCGCCGTTTCCGAGCCCCGATCGGTCCACGCATCGTCTGCTAAGCCCCGGACGGTCCACCCGCCGTTTCCGAGGCCGATCGCTCTACGCGCCGTCTCCTGAGCTCTGATCGGTCCACGCATCGTCTCCTGTGCACGGATCGAATCACGTGCCGTCTCCTAAGCCCCGATCGGTCCACACGTCGTCTCCTAAGCCCCTGTTGTACCGCACGATTACGTACTGCACAGTATTTTTAGGGATATTCTAATTAAGGGTTAGAACCCAAGTGAAACGTCAAAGTAAAATAAGAATAGTTTATTTTGCACAAGAACAAGAGAAAGGAAAGACGGATTTATTACGTAAATCCGTCGTACCGCACGTACAGGTTATAAAGTTAAATTTCAGACTGTCTCAATGTTGGCTGGCTGGTCCTTTTATAGGATTATTAGTGGAACAGCTTAGTCAACATTGTTTTTGTTTTTTGTGCTCCAAATCTGGTTTACATTATTTTCCCAGATTTGGAGATTCTTTTCCGAAGTAATTTTAATTTGGAACTCGGCTGCGTCGGCGTTCGCGCGGCTTCTGACAATTGCGCAATGCCAAGTCAGCGCAATGTTTAACCTACTCGGTGTATGTACTACTTAATACGTACTACTTATTATCGGGTTACAACATCCCTCCCCCCTAAAAAGAAAAGAAATAATGTAATTTTTTCTTTTCGCTCGTCTCCGGCGAGCTAAGTTAGTGCTTTTCGCTTAATACAAGTGATTATAATGTACCCGGCGAGGACGAGTAGAGATATCGTCCCTAAGGAGTACTGGCCGATGGTGTGGTACAATTGTAGCGGAGTAGACGGATTCTGGTCCAATTCTTTTGCCATTCCTCTGATGCGAACACCGAGTTTGTTCAGCTCATCGGGGTTGCTTACTACTCGTTCTAGAGTTATTCCCTCGCAGACGTCTACCACTTGCGGTATTGCTGCTTCTTCGTCCGTCGTTAGCGTTAAATTGTGCGCAGGCAAGTAGCTATTATCTTGTATTAGTTGCATCTTGCTCCTTGCTGCCTTGATTTTGAAATTCCTCGTACTAGCGGTGCATCGTCCACTAAGGGTGAGCGTTCCGGTTCCCCGGAGGATTACTGCTTTTGATGGCGCATCATCACATGCAATACTCATGACCTCGTCGTGCGGTGCTGCATATAGCCATAGTCCTGGTTGCTGTAGGCTGATGACGAGGATGTCCTTCAACGTGACGGCCCGTTTTGGGCATCGGTGTCCGGAGGCCAACGTTCCTTCGGTGAACATGAGCACGCCACAAGGCGCATTTTCCGTTATGTCCATGGAAGGGTACCTGTTGCGACAAAGGTATCGATTTCCTTGCACCTTACACGTTTTTAGTTCCATCCATGTTAACTGGAGGAAGTTCCCGTTTTCTTTATCCACTATTATGGGGTTTTCGGGCGTCTCCAAATAGAAAAAAGTATCGTTTACTCCCTTAGCGGGAAGGGGATACATACGATTTAGGCTGAATTCTGATTGTTCCACTAGGGGTATTTCTAGCAACAGCGTTATTATTTCGCCTTTTCTATAGGCTTTTGGGGTCGCCAAGCGCAACATTTCTGCTCCGTTTTTCCTCGTAACAGGTAGCGGAAAACTGTGTCCTCTTGGGAGGTGAGGTAAAGCTTCGGTCAAATACTGCGTCAATCGTTGTGGCGTGATGAGGGCAGGACTCACGGTCCCTGCTGTAACGCCGGCGAATAGGTCGACTACATCCTTGATTTCCCTCAGAAAGGTTTCCACGTAGTCCTCCATGAGCGTCAAACTTTCGGTGAAATGTTGCACATTTCGTAATGTCCCGGTTTGATTCGTCAGGTATTTGTTTACCGAATCCACCATTTTTAATAGCTTGGCGTAGTTGCGGTCGGCTGTGACAGATGACTTATTGAATATGTCCAGCGTCGTTTCTATGACCTGGAGTTGCTTTTTCATCCCTTCTTTAAGGGATTCCCCTGATCCACGGAGGGCGGCGATTTCCGCCTCTAATCGTTCTCCATCGGCTGCGTCCAGATTTCCAGTGATCGATTTCAAGATCGAACCTAGTCCATCGACAAGACCGCGTCGTTTTCTGGGATGGTCGGCTCCTACGAGGTCGTGGACCACTCCGACTTTTTCTTGAATATTTTCCGAAAGTCGAGCGATGTGGTCCAGCATCCGTCCACAGAAATTTGCCGGCCCTATGACCTTCTCACATTTCTCCCGGAAGTCAGAGAGGGAGTGAGAGATCCGGGATTCCATAAAGGCAAGATGCGTTAGATCCATCTGCACTGCAAGCGTCCATGCGTCCGTGCAGAGATGCAACGTTCCGATCCGTTCGTAGTAGATTCCCGGGGCGTCCTTGAATTTTCTTACTTCGTACGGCGGACTTGAGTCAATGGCCAGCGATAGCTGACTCATCATTGTTACCCTGTAACAGTGTGGTCAGAATTCACGTGCTGGCCTGTTGTGGGCGTTTGCTATTTTGTTGGTATATTTTCTGAACAGCGCGAGGAGAATGGCGGAGCTACATAATACATATACGTACACAGAATTTTTTTTTTTTTTTTTTTTTTTTTTTTTTTTTCATACAGATAAAATAATTAAATAATGAAAAGATACGTATAAAGATATATATATATATATGTATATATATATTTTTCTTAGTGTTCAATATAGTTTTTTAGGCGGTTCACATGCACTCGCACGCTGCGTCGACCTTTCCGGATCTCATAGTTTGTTGGCGGGTGTATCTGTTCGACGATGTACGGACCCGTCCATTTCGGCGTCAATTTGGCTGATCTGCCTCGTCGCACCGTCTCGTCGTATAGGAGAACTTTTTCTCCTACCTTGAAATCTAGCGGCTTACTCTTCCGATCATACAGTATTTTAGCTCGCTCCTTTGCGACTTTCAAATTGTCTCTTGCAGATGTCCAAGCTGCTCGAAGACGCTCGCGCAGTTCCTGTGCGTAGTCGTCATACGAGTAGGTAACCCTTGGTTCTCTCTGCAGAGCTGTTGGCAATTCTGCTTCACTCCCATATATGAGGCTGTGCGGGGTATGGCCGGTAGCCGTATGAGGAGTGGAGTTGTAGGTGAACATGGCGTACGGCAGCCATTCGTCCCACTTTCCTTGATCTTCGTCTGCATAGCTTTTTAAATATTCCGCTAGAGTCCTGTGCGATCGCTCTAACGCACCATTGGACTCGGGATGGTAAGCAGTTGTTTGAATTTTCTCTATCTGCAGCAGTTTGCAGATAGCCTTGAATGTGGCGCTCAGAAAATTCGTACCTTGGTCGGTGAGTACGGTCTCTGGCGTACCGTATTGGCAGATGATTTGCTCGGCGAATGCTCTAGCGACTTCGTTCGCTTGCTGATTCGGTAGTGCGATGGCCACGCCGTATTTGGTCAGTAAGTCCTGGAAAGTGAGGATGTACTTATTCCCTTTTTCCGTTTCTGGCAGTGGTCCTACGATATCCATCGCACACTTCTGGAACGCCTTCGTTGGCGTATCCGTGATTACCATTGGAGCTCTGACCATGGGGCGTATTTTATTTCGCTGGCATTTGTCACATTTTCTCACGTAATTCTCGACGTCCTTACGTATCCCTGGCCAGTCGTAATTTAATCGTAATCTATTCAACATTCGGGTCACTCCCTGATGCCCGCCTAGGGAAGCACTATGATGCTCATGTAGTAGTTTTTCCTTTTCTTCTTCGCTCAACCTGGGAGTGCCGTCTGGGTTGCTGAGTGAGTCTCGTGACTCCGAATTCCTCGAAATTTTTCTGGCGTCTTCAAATTTAGCACTCGTGTCGCCGGTATCTCCTGTTTTATCCACTAGCTGATTTTTGCTTACTTGCGAGCGCGTGGTCGCACATATGCGACTTAATGCGTCAGCATTTGTGTTTCGCTTACCCGCTTTATACACGATATCGAACTCATGTTCGGACAATTTTAATTTCCACCGCATGAGTCTCGAGCCGGGGTCTTTGACCCCAAACAACCAAGTTAAAGGCTTATGGTCCGTTACCACCTTAAAACGTGTACCATATACGTATGGACGGAATTGCCCTATCGCCCATACGATGGCCAGCAATTCCTTTTCCGTCGTCGAATAGTTTTGTTCGGCTTTGTTTAGCGTCCTACTCGCATAACAGATGGGCAAGTCTTCGCCTACGTTGCCTTGCGATAGGATTGCTCCGATAGCTTTATCTGAAGCGTCTGTGGTCACGATAAACGGCTTGTTGAAGTCCGGATATTGTAGTACCGGCGCCGTGGTCAGGGCGGCCTTCAACTCGTGGAACGATTGTTCTTGTTGCGGCGTCCATTCGAATGCCGTGTCCTTTTTAATCAAGTGGGTTAAGGGCTTAGCGATTCGGGAGAAGTCTCGTATGAATTTTCGATAATATCCTGCTAACCCTAGGAACGATTGAACGCCCTTAGCATTTCTCGGCGTCGGGAAATTCTGTACGGCGTCGATTTTCCCGGGATCGGGGAGTACTCCTCTTTCGGAGATGATGTGACCCAGGTACTGCGTCTCCTTACGCATAAATCGACATTTTTCGGGCTGAAGGGATAGCTTGGCTTCCCTTAGCCGCTGGAAAACTTCCCGGAGCCGTTTGTTGTGTTCCAACAAGGTCGTACCAAATATTACGATATCGTCGAGATATACGTAACATTTTATCCCCTCCAGTCCCGTCAAAACGGCATTCATTAGTCTTTGGAAGGTCGGCGGGGCATTCTTCAGTCCGAACGGCATTCGACGAAATTCGAAATGTCCTTTAGGAGTGGAGAAGGCGGTCTTCTCCCGATCCTCTTTGGCCATCGGGATTTGGTGAAACCCCGATGCAAAGTCGAGGGTTGAGAAATAGCATGCCCTGCCTAATTGATCCAAAATGTCCGTGATATTGGGCAATGGATATGAATCGCCTACGGTGGCGTCATTCAGCTTTCTGAAATCGACGACGATTCGCTTTTTTATTCGACCTGCTGCGTCAGGTTTCTTTGCGACGACGAGTAATGGTGCGTTCCATTGACTCTTGCTGTGTTGAATGATTTGATCACGCAACATTTCTTCGGTCTGCCTCTGCACCTCCTGTTTGTGCGTCTCGGGCAGGCGGTAGGGGTGGACCTTTATGGGTAGCACCCCGTCTTTTAATGGTATGGCGTGTTCCGCCATATTGGTGCAAGGTAGCTTATCTCCTTCTAGGTGAAAGATGTCGGCGTATTCCTTGCAAATCTCCCAAAGCGATCCTGATTCCTCGCGATTGAGATGTGTGGTGTCTACCGTCTCTTTTAATTTTTCGAGACGCGTAACCCAGTCTTTTGTGCTGACTGCGCCTACGTCGTGTGTCGACCTTGGGGCCGCCTCGAGGCCGGCTGGCTCTTTTGCTGACGGCAGCGGCTCGAGTTCTACTATGGGTCGTACGACTTCCACTTCCTTGGCCGTCGTGTTTACTACACTTACCATGCAGCTGTTTCCTTGTGGCTTCGTGACACATGCCCCCATTACGACTCCGTCCGTCAAAATTCTTTTTTCTGTCATTCCGACAAATTTGCAACCCGTAGCCGCGTACGTGATACTTTCGCTGCGAGGCGGGAGTTTAAGTTTCGTCGTCCCTTGGATCAAGGGCATACAGTGTTCATTTATAACAATTTCCCTGCCTCCTAAGATATTCACAGCGTGCTTTCGCATAAAATCCATTCCTAGAAAACCATCGACTCCCAGGGGTATCTTATCTGGAATTACTTGAAACCAATGAGCGATTTTCCCTCTAGGAGTGGTGAGATTCAGTTTCACCGCGCACAATGCTTTTATTTCCTGACCTCCTACGCCAGTGATGGAAATATTTGTATCCTCGGCCTCTGTCCCGGATTTTACGGCGCCTCGGTTGATAATGCTGATTTGTGCTCCGGTATCGGCTTTCAGTGTCAGTATTCCGAATTGACTCTCCGGCGACTCTATGTGGAAATCGCTGGCAGCGCCGACTCGCGTTTCTAACTGATTTATCGAGCGTTCATTGGGGTTTGCCGTAATCATATTTAGATCGTACGAGTCTATCGTCCGGGAATCATGCTTCGGGCGATATGGTGCCGTCCTTGTTGAGTCCCTATCTTTCCGCGGGGGTGCCAATAGCCGTTGCTTGCAGTCCCTGAGCTCATGCCCCGTCATTCTGCAGTAAGAGCAGCTTGACTCTACTTGATTAGCTCGGTGCGGAGCCTGAGTTGGGAGGCTGCGTCGTCCCATGGACTGTCGGCAATCTTTCTGCACATGTCCTATTTTTCCACACGCGAAACATTTCGGTGGAGCTGCGCCGGTGGCTGGTAAGGAGCGTCGCACTTCCCTTTTCTCCGTATGGGGTTTCCCTATATGTCCCATGAGTTTTTCAACCTCCATGGCCCCCACCACGGACTCGTGCAGACTTGGGTAATTTCGTGAGCGTACGATTACCTGTATCTCCTTTTCCAGCCCGTTTTCGAAATTCATTTGGGCCGTTTTGCGAGTAGCTTCCTCGATATACCGGGCCCCGTGCGGGTCCACTCCCGAACACAATGTATCGTTTAACTCCATCGTTAAACGCTCTGCCCTTGCGGCATACTCGGAGACACTTTCCTTCCCTCCCTGTCGCAGTTGGCAAAATTCGTACTGCAGGGTGGCGAGGGTTTTCCGTCGTCCGTACAGAGCCTCTAGCTCTGTTCGTAATTCGGCCAAAGAGTGTGTCGTTTTATATCGCATTTCTCGCGAGGCCCGACCACACACTTTGCCACTTCTAATCAGAGCGAGGAGAGTATCCTGCTCTCTGGGATGCACTTTATCCCACACAGTCTCACAAGAGAGTAGAAATTCGTCTAGATCACCTGGATCTTTTCCTTCGAATTTCGGGATAGTCCGTAGGGCTAACCCAAGGTCGATATACCTGGGCTCTTCCACATACGGGTCTGCAAATTGTACCCCCGGCCGTTGGCGCTGTGGCTGCGTCGGGTATATTTGAATTTTAATTTCGCGAACATCCTCGACCAGTTCTCCAACTAGTCGTTCTAGGGCATCGAGGCGGTCGTTCGCCGCGTCCTCTGAAGCAGGCGGTCCTTGTAGCTGTCTTCGTCCCTCCTCGGGTTCTTCCCTTTCGATCGGTAGGTCGTTGAGAAGATTTCTTGCTACCGGAGGAAGCGCAAGACTCGGTAACCCTAACCTGCGTCTGGCGTCCATCGGAGATTCCCTAAGACTAATGTCTGGATGGTATTCCGAATTTCCTTCGCTTCGAGCCCTTCGCGAAGGCCCTCTAGGTACCACGTCCCCCCGTGGGGGTGTATGAGCCAGCACGGTACGCCGGGGTTCGAACACGCTCTGTTCGAGATCCTGAAGATCATCCGTTTCTTCGAAATCGGTTCCCCTCTGCGTGTTAATTCCGTCCACTGGTGTTCTCGTAGTACTCATCTTTCCCGTGTACTAGCGCGTCACTTTTTGCGAGAATTTTTCCGGCAATATCTCACAGCGTCCGTAGCGCTTTACTTTTGGGATAATAATATGAGAAAAATGTGACTTACAGCCAGATGATTCTCGACATCCCCGTTGGATCTTGTGAAGCCTGTACGTCTTCCTAGGATCCTCTCGTTTAGGTGCGTCTTCTTATCGTTCGGTGCGGACCAATTGGAGTCTGCCTTCCGCACTGACGATGACTGCTATTCTTCGGAATGAAGGGTCGTCCTTGCGACGACGGCAACAATTTACTATGTTTGTCACTTTAGAATCCCACCGCTGCCACCAATGTTGTACCGCACGATTACGTACTGCACAGTATTTTTAGGGATATTCTAATTAAGGGTTAGAACCCAAGTGAAACGTCAAAGTAAAATAAGAATAGTTTATTTTGCACAAGAACAAGAGAAAGGAAAGACGGATTTATTACGTAAATCCGTCGTACCGCACGTACAGGTTATAAAGTTAAATTTCAGACTGTCTCAATGTTGGCTGGCTGGTCCTTTTATAGGATTATTAGTGGAACAGCTTAGTCAACATTGTTTTTGTTTTTTGTGCTCCAAATCTGGTTTACATTATTTTCCCAGATTTGGAGATTCTTTTCCGAAGTAATTTTAATTTGGAACTCGGCTGCGTCGGCGTTCGCGCGGCTTCTGACAATTGCGCAATGCCAAATCAGCGCAATGTTTAACCTACTCGGTGTATGTACTACTTAATACGTACTACTTATTATCGGGTTACAACACCCCAATCGGTCCACGCGTCGTCTCCTAAGCCCCGATCCGTCGCCGCGTCGTCTCCTGAGCCCCGATCAATTGACGCGTCTTCTCCTGAGCCCCGATCGCTCCTCGCGCCGTCTCCTGAGCCACGATAAGTCCAGGCGCCGCTTCCTGCGCCCCGATCGATCCACGCGCCGTCTCGTAAGCCACAATCGGTCCTGGCGCCTTCTCCTAGCCCCGATCGGTCCACGCGCCGTCTCCTGAGCCCCGATCGGTCCTCGCGTCGTCTCCTAAGCCCCGATCGGTCGACGGGTCGTCTCCTAAGCCCCGATCGGTCGACGCGTCGTCTCCTAATCCCCGGTCGGACTACGCGCCGTCGCCGAATCCCAATTGGTCCACGCGCAACCTCCTGAGCCCCAGTCGGTCCACGCGCTGTCTCCGAGCACCGATCGGTTCACGCATCGTCTCCTAAACCCCGCTCTGTTAACGCGTCGTCTCCTGAGCCCCGATCGCTCCACGCGCCGTCTCCTGAGGCCCGATCGGTCCACGCGTCGTCTCCGAGCACCGTTCGGTCCACGCGCCGTTTCCTGAGCCCCGATCGGTCTATGCATCGTCTTTTAAGCCCCGATACCTCCACGCGCCGTCTCCGAGCCACGATCGGTCCAGGCGCCGCTTCCTGATCCCCCATCGGTCCACGCGTCGCCTCCTAAGCCCCGATCGGTCCACGCGCCGTCTCCTAAGCCCCGATCGATCCACGCGCCGTCTCCGAGCGCCGATCGGTTCACGCGCCGTCTCCTGTGCTCCGATCGTTCCACGCGCCGTCTCCGAGCCCCGATCGGTCCACGCGCCGTCTCCTCCGCCCCGATCGGTCCACGCGTCGGCTCCTAAGCCTCGATCGGTCCACGTGCCACGGCCGATCGGGGCTCAGGAGACGGCGCGTCGACCGACCGGAGCTCAGGAGATTCGCGTGGATCGATCGGGGCTCCGTAGGCGGCGCGTGGACCGATTGGGGCTTAGGAGACGACGCGTGGACCGATCGGGACTCAGGAGATGGCGCGTGGCCCGATTGGGCTCGGATACGGCGCGTGAAACGACCGGGGATCAGGAGGCCGCGCGAGAACCGATCGCGGCTCGGCGACGGCGCGTGGACCGATCGGAGCTTCGAAGACGACGCGTAGACCGATTGGGGCTCAGGAGACAGCGCGTGGACTGATCTGGGCGGGGAGACGGCGCGTTAACCGATCGGCGCTCGGAGACGGCGCATCGACCCATCGGGGTTCGGTGACGGCGCGTGGACCATCCGGGGTCAGGAGGGGATGCGTGGACCGATCGCGCCTCTGGAGACTGCGCGTGGATCGATCGGGGCTCGGAGACGACGCGTGGACCGATCGGGGCTCGGAGACAGCGCGTGAACCGACTGGGGCTCAGGCGGTTGCGCGTGGACCAATTGGGGTTCGGCGACGGCGCGTGGACCGATCGGGGTTCGGAGATAGCGCGTGGAATAATCGGGGCTTAGGAGATGGCGTGTGGACCGATCGGAGATCAGGAAACGACGCGTGGACTGATTGGGGATCGGAAGCGGCGCGTGAAACGATCGGGGCTTAGGAGACGGCGCGTGAACCGATCGGCGCTCGGAGACGGCGCGTGGACCGATCGGGGCTTAGGAGAAGGCGCGTGGACCGATCGGGGCTTAGGAGACGGCGCGTGAACCGATCGGCGCTCGGAGACGGCACCACGACCGATCGAGGCTTATGAGACTGCGCGTAGATCGACCGGAAATCAGGAGACGACGCGTGCACCGATCGGGGCTCTAGAAGCAGCGTGTGGAGCGATCGGGGCTCAGGAGACGATGCGTGGACCGATCGGAGCTCAGGTGACGGCGCGCGGACCGACCGGGGCTCAGGAGACTCGTGTGGATCGATCGGGGCTTCGGAGGCGCCGCGTGGACCGATGGAAATCAGGAGACGGTGCGTGAACCAACCGGGGCTCAGGAGGCCGCGTGTGGACTGATCGCGGCTCGGCGACGGCACGTGGACCGATCGGGGCTCAGGAGGCCGCGCGTGAACCGATCATGGCTCGGAGACGGCGCGTGGACCGACCGGGGCTTAGAACACAACGCGTGGACCGATCGGGGCTCAGGAAACGGCGCCTGGACCGATCGTGGCTCGGAGACGGCGCGAGGAGGCATCTGGGCTTAGAAGACGACAAGTGGACCGATGGGGGCTCAGGAGACGGCTCGTGGAGCGATCGGGGCTTAGGAGACGGCGCGTGGGCCGAACGGGGCTCAGGAGACGGCGCGTGAAGTTATCGGCGCTCGGAGACGGCGCGCGGAGGCATCGGGGCTAAGAAGACGACGCATGGACCGATCGGGGCTCAGGAAACGGCGTGTGGACCGATCAGAGCTCGGAGACGACGCGTAGATCGATCGTGGGTTAGGAGAAGGCGCGTGGAACGATCGGGGCTCAGGAGACGGCGCGTGAACCAATCGGCGCTCGGAGACGGCGCGTCGACCGGTCGGGGTTCGCAGACGGCGCGTGGACCAATTGGGGTTCGGCGATGGCGCGTGGACCGATCGGCGCTCGGAGACGGCGCGTCGACCGATCGGATTCCGCAAACGGCGTGTGGACCCTCTGGGGCTTAGGAGACGCTGCGTGGACCGATCAGGGCTCAGGAGACTGCGCGTGGATGGATCGGGGCTTAGGGAATGATGCGTGGACGGATCGGGGCTCGGAGACGGCGCGTGGAACGATCGGGGCTCAGTAGACGACGCGTGGACCGATCGGTGCTCAGGAGACGGCGCGTAGACCGATCGTGGCTCGGCGACTGCGCGTGGATCGATCGGGGCTTAGGAAACGATGCGTGGACCAATCGAGGCTCGGCGACCGCGCGTGGACCGATCGGGGCTCGGAAACGACGCGTTAAGCGATCGGGGGTTAGAAGACGACGCGAGGACTGATGGGGGCTTAGGAGACGACGTGTGGACCGATCGGGGCTGAGGAGAAGGGGTGTGGACCGATCGGGTCTCAGGAGACGGCGCGTGAACCGATCGGGGCTCGGCGACGGCGCGTGGACCGATCGGGGCTCGGAGACGGCGCGGGAACCGACCGGGGCTTTGTGACGGCGCGTTTACCGATCGCGGCTCGGAGACGGCCCGTGGACGGATCGGGGCTTAGGAGGCGACGCGTGGACCGATCGGGGCTGGGAGACAGCGCGTGGACCGACTGGGGCTCAGGCGGTTGCGCGTGGACCAATTGGGGTTCGGCGACGGCCCGTGGACTGATCGGGGCTCGGAGACGGGGCGTTAACCGATCGGGGCTCAGGAGACGATGCGTGGACCGATCGGGCTCGGAAATGGCGCGTGAACCGACCGGGGCTCAGGAAGCTGCGCGTGGACCGATCCAGGCTCGGCGACGGCGCGTGGACCGATCGGGGCTCGGAGACGACGCGTGTACGGATCGGGGCTCAGGAGGCCCCGCGTGGACCGATCGCGGCTCGGCGCCAGCGCGTGGACGGATCGGGACTCAGGAGACGGCGCGTGAACCGATCGGCGCTCGGAGACACCGCGTGGATAGATTGGGGTTTACGAAACGGCGCGTGGACCAATCGGGACTCGGAGACGGCGCGTGGACCTTTCGGGGCTTAGGAGACGACGCGTGGATCGATCGGCGCTCGGAGACGCCGCGTGGACAGATTGGGGCTTACGAAACGGCGCGTGGACCGATCGGGACACGGAGACGGCGCGTGGACCGTTCGGGGCTTAGGAGACGACGCGTGGACCGATGGGAGCATAGGAGACGACGCATGGACCGATCGGGGCTTAGGAGACGACGCGTGGATCGATCGTGGCTTAGGAGAAGGCGCGTGGACCGATCGGGGCTCAAGAGACGGCGCGTGGAGTGATCGGGGCTCGGAGACGCCACGTGGAGGCATCGGGGCTTAGGAGACGATGCGTGGACCGATCGTGGCATAGGAGACGACGCGTGGACCGATCGGGGCTTAGTAGACGACGCGTCGACCGTTCGGGGCTCAGGAAGCGGAGCGTGGACCGATCGTGGCTCGGAGACGGCGCGAGGAGGCATCTGGGCTTAGAAGACGACGCGTGGACCGATCGGTGCTCGGAGATGACGCGTGGACCGATCGGGGCTCGAAGACGGCGCGTGGACGAATCGGGGCTTAGCGGACGAGGCGTAGACCGATCGGGGCTCGGAGACGGCGCGTGGCACCATCAGGGCTCGGAGACGGCACGTGGACCGATCGGGGCTCGGGGGACGACGCGTAGACCGATCGGGGCTTAGGAAGCGGCGCCTGGACCGATCGTGGCTCGGAGACGGCGCGTGGAGGCATCGGGGCTTAGAAGACGATGCGTGAACCGATCGGGGCTTAGGAGACGACGTGTGGACCGATCGGGGCTTACGAGACGATGCGTGGACCGATCGGGGCTCACGACACGGCGCGTGTAGCGATCGGGGCTCAGGAGACGACGCGTGTATCGATCGGAGCTCAGGAGACGACGCGTCGACCGATCGGGGCTCAGGAAGCGGCGCGTGGAACCATCGGGGCTCGGAGACAATGCGTGAACCGATCGTGCTCGGAGACGGCGGATGAACCGATCGGGGCTGAGGAGACGGCGCGTGGACCGATCGGGGCTGAGGAGACGGCGCGTGGACCGATCGGGGCTTAGGAGCCGACGTGTGGACCGATCGGGCCCCAGGAAACGGGGCCTGCGCCGATCGGGGCTTAGGATACGACGCGTGGACCGATCGGGGCTCGGAGACGGTGCTTGGACGTATCGGGGATCAGTAGACGGCCCGTGGACCGACCGGGGCTCGGAGACGACGTGTGAAACGATCGGGGCGCAGGAGACGGTGCGTGGACCGATCGTGGCTCGGAGACGGCGCGAGGAGGCATCTGGGCTTAGAAGACGACGCGTGGACCGATTGGGTCTCAGGAAACGGGGCGTGAACCGATCGGGGCTTAGGAGACGGCGCGTGAACCGATCGGCGCTCGGAGACGGCGCGTGGACCGATCGAAGCTTAGGAGACGACGCGTGGACCATCCGGGGCTCGGAGACGGCGCGTGGAGGCATCGGGGCTAAAAAGACGATGCGTGGACCGATCGTGGCTCGGAGACGGCGCGAGGAGGCATCTGGGCTTAGAAGACGACAAGTGGATCGATGGGGGCTCAGGAGACGGCTCGTGGAGCGATCGGGGCTTAGGAGACGTCGCGTGGGCCGAACGGGGCTCAGGAGACGGCGCGTGAAGTTATCGGCGCTCGGAGACGGCGCGCGGAGGCATCGGGGCTAAGAAGACGACGCATGGACCGATCGGGGTTCAGGAAACGGCGTGTGGACCGATCAGAGCTCGGAGACGACGCGTGGACCGATCGGGGCTTAGGAGACTACGCGTGTACCTAACGGGGCTCAGGAGACAGCGCGTGGAACGATCGGGGCTCAGGAGGCGGCGCGTGGATCGATCGGGGCTCGGGGACGGCGCGTTAACCGATCGGCGCTCGGAGACGGCGCGTCGACCGATCGGATTCCGCAAATGGCGTGTGGACCCTCTGGGGCTTAGGAGACGCTGCGTGGATAGATCGGGGCTAGGAGACGGTGCGTGAACCGACCGGGGCTTTGTGACGGCGCGTTTACCGATCGCGGCTCGGAGACGGCCGGTGGACGGATCGGGGCTTGGGAGGCGACGCGTGGACCGATCGGGGCTGGGAGACAGCGCGTGGACCGACTGGGGCTCAGGCGGTTGCGCGTGGACCAATTGGGGTTCGGCGACGGCCCGTGGACTGATCGGGGCTCGGAGACGGCCCGTTAACCGATCGGGGCTTAGGAGACGATGCGTGGACCGATCGGGCTCGGAAATGGCGCGTGAACCGACCGGGGCTCAGGAAGCTGGGCGTGGACCGATCCAGGCTCGGCGACGGCGCGTGGACCGATCGGGGCTCGGAGACGACGCGTGTACGGATCGGGGCTCAGGAGGCCCCGCGTGGACCGATCGCGGCTCGGCGCCAGCGCGTGGACGGATCGGGACTCAGGAGACGGCGCGTGAACCGATCGGCGCTCGGAGACGTCGCGTGGACAGATTGGGGTTTACGAAACGGCGCGTGGACCGATCGGGACTCGGAGACGGCGCGTGGACCGTTCGGGGCTTAGGAGACGACGCGTGGATCGATCGGCGCTCGGAGACGCCGCGTGGACAGATTGGGGCTTACGAAACGGCGCGTGGACCGATCGGGACACGGAGACGGCGCGTGGACCGTTCGGGGCTTAGGAGACGACGCGTGGCACGTCCGGGGCTTAGGAGACGATGCGTGGACCGATCGGGGCTCAGGAGACGGCGCGTGGAGCGATCGGGGCTCGAAAACGGCGCGTGGACCGATCGGGGTTCGGCGACGGCGCGTGGACCGTCCGGGGGGTAGGAGACGATGCGTGGACCGATCGGGGCTTGGAGACGGCGCGTGGACCGATCGGAGCTCGGAGACGGCCCGTGGACCTATCGCGGCTCGGAGACGGCGCGTGGACCTATCGCGGCTCGGTGACGGCGCGTGGACCGATCGGGGCTTAGGAGAAGACGCGTGGACCGATCGGGGCTCGGAGACGACGCGTGTACGGATCGGGGCTCAGGAAACGGCGCGTGGACCGGTCGGGGCTTAGGAGACGACTCCTGGACCGATCGGGGCTTAGGAGGCGGCGCGTGAAACAATCGGGGCTCAGGAGACGGCGCGTGAACCGATCGGGGCTCAGGAGACCGCGCGTGGACCGATCGGGGCTCGGCGACTACGCGTGGACGTATCGGGGCTCAGGAGACGCCGCGTGGACCGATCGGGGCTCGGAAACGACGCGTTAAGCGATCGGGGGTTAGAAGACGACGCGTGGACCGATGGGGGCTTAGGAGACGACGTGTGGACCGATGGGGGCTGGGAGACAGCGCGTGGACCGACTGGGGCTCAGGAAAAGCCGCGTGGACCGATTGGGGCTTAGGAGACAACGCGTTGACCGATCGGGGCTTCGGAGACGGTACGTGGACCGATCGGGGCTCGGAGACGACGCGAGGACCGATCGGGGATCAGGAGACGGCGCGTGAACCGACCGGAGCTCAGGAGATTCGCGTGGATCGATCGGGGCTCCAGAGGCGGCGCGTGGACCGATCGAGGCTCAGGAGACGGCGCGTGGACCGATCGGGGCTTAGGAGACGAGGCGCGAACCGATCGACGCTCGAAGACGGCGCGTGGACCGGTCGGGGCTCAGGGGATGACGCGTAGACCGATCGGGGCTCGGAGACGGCGCGTGGATCGATAGGGGCTGAGTAGACGGCGCGTCGACCCGTCGGGGCTTAGGAGACGGCGCGTGGACCGATCGGGGCTTAGGAAGCGGCGCCTGGACCGATCGTGACTCGGAGACAGCGCGTGGAGGCATCGGGGCTTAGAAGACGATGCGTGAGCCGATCGGGGTTTAGGAGATGACGCGTGGACGTATCAGAGCTCAGGAGACGACGCGCGGACCGATCGGGGCTCGGAGACGGCGCGTGGACCTATCGCGGCTCGGTGACGGCGCGTGGACCGATCGGGGCTTAGGAGAAGACGCGTGGACCGATCGGGGCTCAGAAGACGTCGCGGGGACCGGTCGGGGCTTAGGAGACTCGCGTGTATCTATCGGGGTGCTGGAGGCGGCGCGTGGACCGGTCGCGGATCAGGAGACGGTGCGTGGACCGATCGGGGCTTAGGAGATGACGCGTGGACCGACCGGGGCTTAGCAGACGACGCGTGGACCGATCGGGGCTCAGGAGACAGTGCATGGGCCGATTGGGGATCAGGACACGGCGCGTGGATGGATGGGGGCTTAGGGAACGACGCGTGGACCGATCGGGGCTCAGGAGATGGCGCGTGGACCGATCGGGGCTTAGGAGGCGGCGCGTGAAACGATCGGGGCTCAGCAGACGGCGCGTGAACCGATCGGGACTCAGGAGACCGCGCGCGGACCGATCGGGGCTCGGCGACTACGCGTGGACGTATCGGGGCTCAGAAGACGCCGCGTGGACCGATCGGGGCTCAGGAGAAGGGGCGTGGACCGATCGGGTCTCAGGAGACGGCGCGTGAACCGATCGGGGCTCGGCGACGGCGCGTGGACCGATCGGGGCTCGGAGACGACACGTATACGGATCGGGGCTTGGTGACGGCGCGTTGACCGATCGCGGCTCAGGAGACGGCGCGTGGACCGGTCGGGGCTTAGGAGACTCGCGTGGTTCGATCGGGGCTCCGGAGGGCGCGCGTGGACCGATCGGGGCTCGGAGACGGCGCGTGAACCGACCGGGGCTTAGGAGACGCTGCGTGGACCGATCGGGGCTCATGAGACTGCGCGTGGATGGATCGGGGCTTAGGGAACGACGCGTGAACGGATCGGGGCTCGGAGACGGCGCGTGGAACGATCGTGGCTTAGGAGAAGGCGCGTGGAACGATCGGGGCTCAGGAGACGTCGCGTGAACCAATCGGCGCTCGGAGACGGCGCGTAGATCGATCGTGGGTTAGGAGAAGGCGCGTGGAACGATCGGGGCTCAGGAGACGGCGCGTGAACCAATCGGCGCTCGGAGACGGCGCGTCGACTGGTCGGGGTTCGCAGACGGCGCGTGGACCAATTGGGGTTCGGCGATGGCGCGTGGACCGATCGGCGCTCGGAGACGGCGCGTCGACCGATCGGATTCCGCAAATGGCGTGTGGACCCTCTGGGGCTTAGGAGACGCTGCGTGGACCGATCGGGGCTCGGAGACGGTGCGTGAACCGACCGGGGCTTTGTGACGGCGCGTCGACCGATCGGATTCCGCAAATGGCGTGTGGACCCTCTGGGGCTTAGGAGACGCTGCGTGGACCGATCGGGGCTCGGAGACGGTGCGTGAACCGACCGGGGCTTTGTGACGGCGCGTTTACCGATCGCGGCTCGGAGACGGCCGGTGGACGGATCGGGGCTTGGGAGGCGACGCGTGGACCGATCGGGGCTGGGAGACAGCGCGTGGACCGACTGGGGCTCAGGCGGTTGCGCGTGGACCAATTGGGGTTCGGCGACGGCCCGTGGACTGATCGGGGCTCGGAGACGGCCCGTTAACCGATCGGGGCTTAGGAGACGATGCGTGGACCGATCGGGCTCGGAAATGGCGCGTGAACCGACCGGGGCTCAGGAAGCTGGGCGTGGACCGATCCAGGCTCGGCGACGGCGCGTGGACCGATCGGGGCTCGGAGACGACGCGTGTACGGATCGGGGCTCAGGAGGCCCCGCGTGGACCGATCGCGGCTCGGCGCCAGCGCGTGGACGGATCGGGACTCAGGAGACGGCGCGTGAACCGATCGGCGCTCGGAGACGTCGCGTGGACAGATTGGGGTTTACGAAACGGCGCGTGGACCGATCGGGACTCGGAGACGGCGCGTGGACCGTTCGGGGCTTAGGAGACGACGCGTGGATCGATCGGCGCTCGGAGACGCCGCGTGGACAGATTGGGGCTTACGAAACGGCGCGTGGACCGATCGGGACACGGAGACGGCGCGTGGACCGATCGGAGCTCGGAGACGGCCCGTGGACCTATCGCGGCTCGGAGACGGCGCGTGGACCTATCGCGGCTCGGTGACGGCGCGTGGACCGATCGGGGCTTAGGAGAAGACGCGTGGACCGATCGGGGCTCGGAGACGACGCGTGTAAGGATCGGGGCTCAGGAAACGGCGCGTGGACCGGTCGGGGCTTAGGAGACGACTCCTGGACCGATCGGGGCTTAGGAGGCGGCGCGTGAAACGATCGGGGCTCAGGAGACGGCGCGTGAACCGATCGGGGCTCAGGAGACCGCGCGTGGACCGATCGGGGCTCGGCGACTACGCGTGGACGTATCGGGGCTCAGGAGACGCCGCGTGGACCGATCGGGGCTCGGAAACGACGCGTTAAGCGATCGGGGGTTAGAAGACGACGCGTGGACCGATGGGGGCTTAGGAGACGACGTGTGGACCGATGGGGGCTGGGAGACAGCGCGTGGACCGACTGGGGCTCAGGAGAAGCCGCGTGGACCGATTGGGGCTTAGGAGACAACGCGTTGACCGATCGGGGCTTCGGAGACGGTACGTGGACCGATCGGGGCTCGGAGACGACGCGAGGACCGATCGGGGATCAGGAGACGGCGCGTGAACCGACCGGAGCTCAGGAGATTCGCGTGGATCGATCGGGGCTCCAGAGGCGGCGCGTGGACCGATTGGGGAGCAGGAGATGTGGCGTGGACCGATCGAGGCTCAGGAGACGGCGCGTGGACCGATCGGGGCTTAGGAGACGAGGCGCGAACCGATCGACGCTCGAAGACGGCGCGTGGACCGGTCGGGGCTCAGGGGATGACGCGTAGACCGATCGGGACTCGGAGACGGCGCGTGGATCGATAGGGGCTGAGTAGACGGCGCGTCGACCCGTCGGGGCTTAGGAGACGGCGCGTGGACCGATCGGGGCTTAGGAAGCGGCGCCTGGACCGATCGTGACTCGGAGACAGCGCGTGGAGGCATCGGGGCTTAGAAGACGATGCGTGAGCCGATCGGGGCTTAGGAGATGACGCGTGGACGTATCAGAGCTCAGGAGACGACGCGCGGACCGATCGGGGCTCGGAGACGGCGCGTGGACCTATCGCGGCTCGGTGACGGCGCGTGGACCGATCGGGGCTTAGGAGAAGACGCGTGGACCGATCTGGGCTCAGAAGACGTCGCGGGGACCGGTCGGGGCTTAGGAGACTCGCGTGTATCTATCGGGGTGCTGGAGGCGGCGCGTGGACCGGTCGCGGATCAGGAGACGGTGCGTGGACCGATCGGGGCTTAGGAGATGACGCGTGGACCGACCGGGGCTTAGCAGACGACGCGTGGACCGATCGGGGCTCAGGAGACAGTGCATGGGTCGATTGGGGATCAGGACACGGCGCGTGGATGGATGGGGGCTTAGGGAACGACGCGTGGACCGATCGGGGCTCAGGAGATAGCGCGTGGACCGATCGGGGCTCAGGAGATAGCGCGTGGACCGATAGGGGCTTAGGAGAAGACCCGTGAACCGATCGGGGCTCAGGAGACGGCGCGTGGAACGGTCGGGGCTTAGGAGACTCGCGTGGATCTATCGGGGTGCCGGAGGCGGCGCGTGGACCGATCGCGGATCAGGAGACGATGCGTGGACCGATCGGGGCTTAGGAGATGACGCGTGGACCGATCGGGGCTCAGGAGACGGCGCGTGGACTGATAACGGCTTAGGAGACGACCCCTGAACCGATCGGGGCTCAGGAGACGGCGCGTGGACCGGTCGGGGCTTAGGAGACTCGCGTGGATCTATCGAGGCTCGGAGACGGTGCGTGGACGTATCGGGGATCAGGAGACGGCGCGTGGACCGACCGGGGCTCAGGAGACGGCGCGTGAACCGATCGGCGCTCGGAGACGGCGCGTGGACCGATCGGATCTTAGGAGACGACGCGTGGACCATCCGGGGCTCGGAGATGGCGCGTGGAGGCATCGGGGCTAAGAAGACGATGCGTGGACCGATCGGGGCTTCGGAGACGACGCGTGGACCGATCGGGGCTTAGGAAACGACGCGTGGACCGATCGCGGCTTAGGAGACGGCGCGTGGACCGATCGGGGCTTAGGAGACGGCGCGTGAAGAGATCGGGGCTCAGGAGACGACGCGTCGATCGATTGGGTCTCAGGAGGCGGCGCGTGGACCCATTGGGGCTCGGAGACGACGTGTGGAACGATCGGGGCGCAGGAGCCGGGGCCTGGACCGATCGTGGCTCGGAGACGGCGCGAGGAGGCATCTGTGCTTAGAAGACGACGCGTGGACCGATTGGGTCTCAGGAAACAGGGCGTGAACCGATCGGGGCTTAGGAGAGAAGGCGTGGAACGATCGGTGCTCGCAGACGACGCGTGTACCAATCGGGGCTTAGGGAACGACGCGTTGACCGATCGGGGCTCGGAGATAGTCTGTGGATGTATCGGGGCTCGGAGATGGTGCGTGGACGTATCGGGGCTTAGGGAACGACGCGAGGACCGATCGGGGCTCAGGAGACGGCGCCTGGACGGATCGTGGCTCGGAGACGGCGCGTGGACCTATCGCGGCTCGGAGACGGCGCGTGGACCTATCGCGGCTCGGTGACGGCGCGTGGACCGATCGGGGCTTAGGAGAAGACGCGGGGACCGATCGGGGCTCAGAAGACGTCGCGGGGACCGGTCGGGGCTTAGGAGACTCGCGTGGATCTATCGGGGCTGCGGGGGCCGCGCTTGGACCGATCGGGGATCAGGAGACAGTGCGTGGACCGATCGGGGCTCGGAGACGGCGCGAGGGCTGATCGGGGCTTAGGAGACGACGCGTGGACCGATGGGAGCATAGGAGACGACGCATGGACCGATCGGGGCTTCGGAGACGACGCGTGGACCGATCGGGGCTTAGGAGACGACGCGTGGATCGATCGCGGCTTAGGAGAAGGCGCGTGGACCGATCGGGGCTTAGCAGACGACGCGTGGACCGATCGGGGCTCAGGAGACAGTGCATGGGCCGATTGGGGATCAGGACACGGCGCGTGGATGGATGGGGGCTTAGGGAACGACGCGTGGACCGATCGGGGCTCAGGAGATGGCGCGTGGACCGATAGGGGCTTAGGAGAAGACCCGTGAACCGATCGGGGCTCAGGAGACGGCGCGTGGAACGGTCGGGGCTTAGGAGACTCGCGTGGATCTATCGGGGTGCCGGCGGCGGCGCGTGGACCGATCACAGATCAGGAGACGGTGCGTGGACCGATCGGGGCTTAGGAGATGACGCGTGGACCGATCGGGGCTCAGGAGACGGCGCGTGGACTGATAACGGCTTAGGAGACGACCCCTGAACCGATCGGGGCTCAGGAGACGGCGCGTGGACCGGTCGGGGCTTAGGAGACTCGCGTGGATCTATCGAGGCTCGGAGACGGTGCGTGGACGTATCGGGGATCAGGAGACGGCGCGAGGACCGACCGGGGCTCAGGAGACGGCGCGTGAACCGATCGGCGCTCGGAGACGGCGCGTGTACGGATCGGGGCTCAGGAAACGGCGCGTGGACCGGTCGGGGCTTAGGAGACGACTCCTGGACCGATCGGGGCTTAGGAGGCGGCGCGTGAAACGATCGGGGCTCAGGAGACGGCGCGTGAACCGATCGGGGCTCAGGAGACCGCGCGTGGACCGATCGGGGCTCGGCGACTACGCGTGGACGTATCGGGGCTCAGGAGACGCCGCGTGGACCGATCGGGGCTCGGAAACGACGCGTTAAGCGATCGGGGGTTAGAAGACGACGCGTGGACCGATGGGGGCTTAGGAGACGACGTGTGGACCGATGGGGGCTGGGAGACAGCGCGTGGACCGACTGGGGCTCAGGAGAAGCCGCGTGGACCGATTGGGGCTTAGGAGACAACGCGTTGACCGATCGGGGCTTCGGAGACGGTACGTGGACCGATCGGGGCTCGGAGACGACGCGAGGACCGATCGGGGATCAGGAGACGGCGCGTGAACCGACCGGAGCTCAGGAGATTCGCGTGGATCGATCGGGGCTCCAGAGGCGGCGCGTGGACCGATTGGGGAGCAGGAGATGTGGCGTGGACCGATCGAGGCTCAGGAGACGGCGCGTGGACCGATCGGGGCTTAGGAGACGAGGCGCGAACCGATCGACGCTCGAAGACGGCGCGTGGACCGGTCGGGGCTCAGGGGACGACACGTAGACCGATCGGGGCTCGGAGACGGCGCGTGGATCGATAGGGGCTGAGTAGACGGCGCGTCGACCCGTCGGGGCTTAGGAGACGGCGCGTGGACCGATCGGGGCTTAGGAAGCGGCGCCTAGACCGATCGTGACTCGGAGACAGCGCGTGGAGGCATCGGGGCTTAGAAGACGATGCGTGAGCCGATCGGGGCTTAGGAGATGACGCGTGGACGTATCAGAGCTCAGGAGACGACGCGCGGACCGATCGGGGCTCGGAGACGGCGCGTGGACCTATCGCGGCTCGGTGACGGCGCGTGGACCGATCGGGGCTTAGGAGAAGACGCGTGGACCGATCGGGGCTCAGAAGACGTCGCGGGGACCGGTCGGGGCTTAGGAGACTCGCGTGTATCTATCGGGGTGCTGGAGGCGGCGCGTGGACCGGTCGCGGATCAGGAGACGGTGCGTGGACCGATCGGGGCTTAGGAGATGACGCGTGGACCGACCGGGGCTTAGCAGACGACGCGTGGACCGATCGGGGCTCAGGAGACAGTGCATGGGCCGATTGGGGATCAGGACACGGCGCGTGGATGGATGGGGGCTTAGGGAACGACGCGTGGACCGATCGGGGCTCAGGAGATGGCGCGTGGACCGATAGGGGCTTAGGAGAAGACCCGTGAACCGATCGGGGCTCAGGAGACGGCGCGTGGAACGGTCGGGGCTTAGGAGACTCGCGTGGATCTATCGGGGTGCCGGCGGCGGCGCGTGGACCGATCGCGGATCAGGAGACGGTGCGTGGACCGATCGGGGCTTAGGAGATGACGCGTGGACCGATCGGGGCTCAGGAGACGGCGCGTGGACTGATAACGGCTTAGGAGACGACCCCTGAACCGATCGGGGCTCAGGAGACGGCGCGTGGACCGGTCGGGGCTTAGGAGACTCGCGTGGATCTATCGAGGCTCGGAGACGGTGCGTGGACGTATCGGGGATCAGGAGACGGCGCGTGGACCGACCGGGGCTCAGGAGACGGCGCGTGAACCGATCGGCGCTCGGAGACGGCGCGTGTACGGATCGGGGCTCAGGAAACGGCGCGTGGACCGGTCGGGGCTTAGGAGACGACTCCTGGACCGATCGGGGCTTAGGAGGCGGCGCGTGAAACGATCGGGGCTCAGGAGACGGCGCGTGAACCGATCGGGGCTCAGGAGACCGCGCGTGGACCGATCGGGGCTCGGCGACTACGCGTGGACGTATCGGGGCTCAGGAGACGCCGCGTGGACCGATCGGGGCTCGGAAACGACGCGTTAAGCGATCGGGGGTTAGAAGACGACGCGTGGACCGATGGGGGCTTAGGAGACGACGTGTGGACCGATGGGGGCTGGGAGACAGCGCGTGGACCGACTGGGGCTCAGGAGAAGCCGCGTGGACCGATTGGGGCTTAGGAGACAACGCGTTGACCGATCGGGGTTTCGGAGACGGTACGTGGACCGATCGGGGCTCGGAGACGACGCGAGGACCGATCGGGGATCAGGAGACGGCGCGTGAACCGACCGGAGCTCAGGAGATTCGCGTGGATCGATCGGGGCTCCAGAGGCGGCGCGTGGACCGATTGGGGAGCAGGAGATGTGGCGTGGACCGATCGAGGCTCAGGAGACGGCGCGTGGACCGATCGGGGCTTAGGAGACGAGGCGCGAACCGATCGACGCTCGAAGACGGCGCGTGGACCGGTCGGGGCTCAGGGGACGACACGTAGACCGATCGGGGCTCGGAGACGGCGCGTGGATCGATAGGGGCTGAGTAGACGGCGCGTCGACCCGTCGGGGCTTAGGAGACGGCGCGTGGACCGATCGGGGCTTAGGAAGCGGCGCCTGGACCGATCGTGACTCGGAGACAGCGCGTGGAGGCATCGGGGCTTAGAAGACGATGCGTGAGCCGATCGGGGCTTAGGAGATGACGCGTGGACGTATCAGAGCTCAGGAGACGACGCGCGGACCGATCGGGGCTCGGAAACGGCGCGTGGACCTATCGCGGCTCGGTGACGGCGCGTGGACCGATCGGGGCTTAGGAGAAGACGCGTGGACCGATCGGGGCTCAGAAGACGTCGCGGGGACCGGTCGGGGCTTAGGAGACTCGCGTGTATCTATCGGGGTGCTGGAGGCGGCGCGTGGACCGGTCGCGGATCAGGAGACGGTGCGTGGACCGATCGGGGCTTAGGAGATGACGCGTGGACAGACCGGGGCTTAGCAAACGACGCGTGGACCGATCGGGGCTCAGGAGACAGTGCATGGGTCGATTGGGGATCAGGACACGGCGCGTGGATGGATGGGGGCTTAGGGAACGACGCGTGGACCGATCGGGGCTCAGGAGATAGCGCGTGGACCGATCGGGGCTCAGGAGATAGCGCGTGGACCGATAGGGGCTTAGGAGAAGACCCGTGAACCGATCGGGGCTCAGGAGACGGCGCGTGGAACGGTCGGGGCTTAGGAGACTCGCGTGGATCTATCGGGGTGCCGGAGGCGGCGCGTGGACCGATCGCGGATCAGGAGACGATGCGTGGACCGATCGGGGCTTAGGAGATGACGCGTGGACCGATCGGGGCTCAGGAGACGGCGCGTGGACTGATAACGGCTTAGGAGACGACCCCTGAACCGATCGGGGCTCAGGAGACGGCGCGTGGACCGGTCGGGGCTTAGGAGACTCGCGTGGATCTATCGAGGCTCGGAGACGGTGCGTGGACGTATCGGGGATCAGGAGACGGCGCGTGGACCGACCGGGGCTCAGGAGACGGCGCGTGAACCGATCGGCGCTCGGAGACGGCGCGTGGACCGATCGGATCTTAGGAGACGACGCGTGGACCATCCGGGGCTCGGAGATGGCGCGTGGAGGCATCGGGGCTAAGAAGACGATGCGTGGACCGATCGGGGCTTCGGAGACGACGCGTGGACCGATCGGGGCTTAGGAAACGACGCGTGGACCGATCGCGGCTTAGGAGACGGCGCGTGGACCGATCGGGGCTTAGGAGACGGCGCGTGAAGAGATCGGGGCTCAGGAGACGACGCGTCGATCGATTGGGTCTCAGGAGGCGGCGCGTGGACCCATTGGGGCTCGGAGACGACGTGTGGAACGATCGGGGCGCAGGAGCCGGGGCCTGGACCGATCGTGGCTCGGAGACGGCGCGAGGAGGCATCTGTGCTTAGAAGACGACGCGTGGACCGATTGGGTCTCAGGAAACAGGGCGTGAACCGATCGGGGCTTAGGAGAGAAGGCGTGGAACGATCGGTGCTCGCAGACGACGCGTGTACCAATCGGGGCTTAGGGAACGACGCGTTGACCGATCGGGGCTCGGAGATAGTCTGTGGATGTATCGGGGCTCGGAGATGGTGCGTGGACGTATCGGGGCTTAGGGAACGACGCGAGGACCGATCGGGGCTCAGGAGACGGCGCCTGGACGGATCGTGGCTCGGAGACGGCGCGTGGACCTATCGCGGCTCGGAGACGGCGCGTGGACCTATCGCGGCTCGGTGACGGCGCGTGGACCGATCGGGGCTTAGGAGAAGACGCGGGGACCGATCGGGGCTCAGAAGACGTCGCGGGGACCGGTCGGGGCTTACGAGACTCGCGTGGATCTATCGGGGCTGCGGGGGCCGCGCTTGGACCGATCGGGGATCAGGAGACAGTGCGTGGACCGATCGGGGCTCGGAGACGGCGCGAGGGCTGATCGGGGCTTAGGAGACGACGCGTGGACCGATCGGGGCTTAGTAGACGACGCGTCGACCGTTCGGGGCTCAGGAAGCGGAGCGTGGACCGATCGTGGCTCGGAGACGGCGCAAGGAGGCATCTGGGCTTAGAAGACGACGCGTGGACCGATCGGTGCTCGGAGATGACGCGTGGACCGATCGGGGCTCGAAGACGGAGCGTGGACCAATCGGGGCTTAGCGGACGAGGCGTAGACCGATCGGGGCTCGGAGACGGCGCGTGGAGGCATCGGGGCTTAGAAGACGATGCGTGAACCGATCGGGGCTTAGGAGACGACGTGTGGACCGATCGGGGCTTACGAGACGATGCGTGGACCGATCGGGGCTCACGACACGGCGCGTGTAGCGATCGGGGCTCAGGAGACGACGCGTGTATCGATCGGAGCTCACGAGACGACGCGTCGACCGATCGGGGCTCAGGAAGCGGCGCGTGGAACCATCGGGGCTCGGAGACAATGCGTGAACCGATCGTGCTCGGAGACGGCGGATGAACCGATCGGGGCTGAGGAGACGGGGCGTGGACCGATCGGGGCTGAGGAGACGGCGCGTCGACCGATCGGGGCTTAGGAGCCGACGCGTGGACCGATCGGGCCTCAGGAAACGGGGCCTGCGCCGATCGGGGCTTAGGAAACGACGCGTGGACCGATCGGGGCTCGAAGACGGTGCTTGGACGTATCGGGGATCAGTAGACGGCGCGTGGACCGACCGGGGCTCGGAGACGACGTGTGAAACGATGGGGGCGCAGGAGACGGTGCGTGGACCGATCGTGGCTCGAAGACGGCGCGTGTACCGATCGGGGCTTAGGGAACGACGCGTGGACGGATCGGGGCTCAGGAGACGGCGCGTGGACCGTTCGGGGCTTAGGAGACTCGCGTGTATCTATCGGGGTGCCGGAGGCGGCGCGTGGACCGATCGCGGATCAGGAGACGGTGCGTGGACCAATCGGGGCTTAGGAGATGACGCGTGGACCGATCGGGGCTTAGCAGACGATGCGTGGACTGATCGGGGCTCAGGAGACGGCGCGTGGACTGATAGGGGCTTCGGAGACGACCCGTGAACCGATCGGGGCTCAGGAGACGGCGCGTGGACCGGTCGGGGCTTAGGAGACGAAGCGTGGAACGATCGGGGCTCGCAGACGACGCGTGTACCGATCGGGGCTTAGGGAACGACGCGTGGACCGATCGGGGCTCAGGAGAAGGCGCGTGGACCGATCGGGGCTTAGCAGACGACGCGTGGACCGATCGGGGCTCAGGAGACAGTGCATGGGCCGATTGGGGATCAGGACACGGCGCGTGGATGGATGGGGGCTTAGGGAACGACGCGTGGACCGATCGGGGCTCAGGAGATGGCGCGTGGACCGATAGGGGCTTAGGAGAAGACCCGTGAACCGATCGGGGCTCAGGAGACGGCGCGTGGAACGGTCGGGGCTTAGGAGACTCGCGTGGATCTATCGGGGTGCCGGCGGCGGCGCGTGGACCGATCACAGATCAGGAGACGGTGCGTGGACCGATCGGGGCTTAGGAGATGACGCGTGGACCGATCGGGGCTCAGGAGACGGCGCGTGGACTGATAACGGCTTAGGAGACGACCCCTGAACCGATCGGGGCTCAGGAGACGGCGCGTGGACCGGTCGGGGCTTAGGAGACTCGCGTGGATCTATCGAGGCTCGGAGACGGTGCGTGGACGTATCGGGGATCAGGAGACGGCGCGAGGACCGACCGGGGCTCAGGAGACGGCGCGTGAACCGATCGGCGCTCGGAGACGGCGCGTGTACGGATCGGGGCTCAGGAAACGGCGCGTGGACCGGTCGGGGCTTAGGAGACGACTCCTGGACCGATCGGGGCTTAGGAGGCGGCGCGTGAAACGATCGGGGCTCAGGAGACGGCGCGTGAACCGATCGGGGCTCAGGAGACCGCGCGTGGACCGATCGGGGCTCGGCGACTACGCGTGGACGTATCGGGGCTCAGGAGACGCCGCGTGGACCGATCGGGGCTCGGAAACGACGCGTTAAGCGATCGGGGGTTAGAAGACGACGCGTGGACCGATGGGGGCTTAGGAGACGACGTGTGGACCGATGGGGGCTGGGAGACAGCGCGTGGACCGACTGGGGCTCAGGAGAAGCCGCGTGGACCGATTGGGGCTTAGGAGACAACGCGTTGACCGATCGGGGCTTCGGAGACGGTACGTGGACCGATCGGGGCTCGGAGACGACGCGAGGACCGATCGGGGATCAGGAGACGGCGCGTGAACCGACCGGAGCTCAGGAGATTCGCGTGGATCGATCGGGGCTCCAGAGGCGGCGCGTGGACCGATTGGGGAGCAGGAGATGTGGCGTGGACCGATCGAGGCTCAGGAGACGGCGCGTGGACCGATCGGGGCTTAGGAGACGAGGCGCGAACCGATCGACGCTCGAAGACGGCGCGTGGACCGGTCGGGGCTCAGGGGACGACACGTAGACCGATCGGGGCTCGGAGACGGCGCGTGGATCGATAGGGGCTGAGTAGACGGCGCGTCGACCCGTCGGGGCTTAGGAGACGGCGCGTGGACCGATCGGGGCTTAGGAAGCGGCGCCTAGACCGATCGTGACTCGGAGACAGCGCGTGGAGGCATCGGGGCTTAGAAGACGATGCGTGAGCCGATCGGGGCTTAGGAGATGACGCGTGGACGTATCAGAGCTCAGGAGACGACGCGCGGACCGATCGGGGCTCGGAGACGGCGCGTGGACCTATCGCGGCTCGGTGACGGCGCGTGGACCGATCGGGGCTTAGGAGAAGACGCGTGGACCGATCGGGGCTCAGAAGACGTCGCGGGGACCGGTCGGGGCTTAGGAGACTCGCGTGTATCTATCGGGGTGCTGGAGGCGGCGCGTGGACCGGTCGCGGATCAGGAGACGGTGCGTGGACCGATCGGGGCTTAGGAGATGACGCGTGGACCGACCGGGGCTTAGCAGACGACGCGTGGACCGATCGGGGCTCAGGAGACAGTGCATGGGCCGATTGGGGATCAGGACACGGCGCGTGGATGGATGGGGGCTTAGGGAACGACGCGTGGACCGATCGGGGCTCAGGAGATGGCGCGTGGACCGATAGGGGCTTAGGAGAAGACCCGTGAACCGATCGGGGCTCAGGAGACGGCGCGTGGAACGGTCGGGGCTTAGGAGACTCGCGTGGATCTATCGGGGTGCCGGCGGCGGCGCGTGGACCGATCGCGGATCAGGAGACGGTGCGTGGACCGATCGGGGCTTAGGAGATGACGCGTGGACCGATCGGGGCTCAGGAGACGGCGCGTGGACTGATAACGGCTTAGGAGACGACCCCTGAACCGATCGGGGCTCAGGAGACGGCGCGTGGACCGGTCGGGGCTTAGGAGACTCGCGTGGATCTATCGAGGCTCGGAGACGGTGCGTGGACGTATCGGGGATCAGGAGACGGCGCGTGGACCGACCGGGGCTCAGGAGACGGCGCGTGAACCGATCGGCGCTCGGAGACGGCGCGTGTACGGATCGGGGCTCAGGAAACGGCGCGTGGACCGGTCGGGGCTTAGGAGACGACTCCTGGACCGATCGGGGCTTAGGAGGCGGCGCGTGAAACGATCGGGGCTCAGGAGACGGCGCGTGAACCGATCGGGGCTCAGGAGACCGCGCGTGGACCGATCGGGGCTCGGCGACTACGCGTGGACGTATCGGGGCTCAGGAGACGCCGCGTGGACCGATCGGGGCTCGGAAACGACGCGTTAAGCGATCGGGGGTTAGAAGACGACGCGTGGACCGATGGGGGCTTAGGAGACGACGTGTGGACCGATGGGGGCTGGGAGACAGCGCGTGGACCGACTGGGGCTCAGGAGAAGCCGCGTGGACCGATTGGGGCTTAGGAGACAACGCGTTGACCGATCGGGGTTTCGGAGACGGTACGTGGACCGATCGGGGCTCGGAGACGACGCGAGGACCGATCGGGGATCAGGAGACGGCGCGTGAACCGACCGGAGCTCAGGAGATTCGCGTGGATCGATCGGGGCTCCAGAGGCGGCGCGTGGACCGATTGGGGAGCAGGAGATGTGGCGTGGACCGATCGAGGCTCAGGAGACGGCGCGTGGACCGATCGGGGCTTAGGAGACGAGGCGCGAACCGATCGACGCTCGAAGACGGCGCGTGGACCGGTCGGGGCTCAGGGGACGACACGTAGACCGATCGGGGCTCGGAGACGGCGCGTGGATCGATAGGGGCTGAGTAGACGGCGCGTCGACCCGTCGGGGCTTAGGAGACGGCGCGTGGACCGATCGGGGCTTAGGAAGCGGCGCCTGGACCGATCGTGACTCGGAGACAGCGCGTGGAGGCATCGGGGCTTAGAAGACGATGCGTGAGCCGATCGGGGCTTAGGAGATGACGCGTGGACGTATCAGAGCTCAGGAGACGACGCGCGGACCGATCGGGGCTCGGAAACGGCGCGTGGACCTATCGCGGCTCGGTGACGGCGCGTGGACCGATCGGGGCTTAGGAGAAGACGCGTGGACCGATCGGGGCTCAGAAGACGTCGCGGGGACCGGTCGGGGCTTAGGAGACTCGCGTGTATCTATCGGGGTGCTGGAGGCGGCGCGTGGACCGGTCGCGGATCAGGAGACGGTGCGTGGACCGATCGGGGCTTAGGAGATGACGCGTGGACAGACCGGGGCTTAGCAAACGACGCGTGGACCGATCGGGGCTCAGGAGACAGTGCATGGGTCGATTGGGGATCAGGACACGGCGCGTGGATGGATGGGGGCTTAGGGAACGACGCGTGGACCGATCGGGGCTCAGGAGATAGCGCGTGGACCGATCGGGGCTCAGGAGATAGCGCGTGGACCGATAGGGGCTTAGGAGAAGACCCGTGAACCGATCGGGGCTCAGGAGACGGCGCGTGGAACGGTCGGGGCTTAGGAGACTCGCGTGGATCTATCGGGGTGCCGGAGGCGGCGCGTGGACCGATCGCGGATCAGGAGACGATGCGTGGACCGATCGGGGCTTAGGAGATGACGCGTGGACCGATCGGGGCTCAGGAGACGGCGCGTGGACTGATAACGGCTTAGGAGACGACCCCTGAACCGATCGGGGCTCAGGAGACGGCGCGTGGACCGGTCGGGGCTTAGGAGACTCGCGTGGATCTATCGAGGCTCGGAGACGGTGCGTGGACGTATCGGGGATCAGGAGACGGCGCGTGGACCGACCGGGGCTCAGGAGACGGCGCGTGAACCGATCGGCGCTCGGAGACGGCGCGTGGACCGATCGGATCTTAGGAGACGACGCGTGGACCATCCGGGGCTCGGAGATGGCGCGTGGAGGCATCGGGGCTAAGAAGACGATGCGTGGACCGATCGGGGCTTCGGAGACGACGCGTGGACCGATCGGGGCTTAGGAAACGACGCGTGGACCGATCGCGGCTTAGGAGACGGCGCGTGGACCGATCGGGGCTTAGGAGACGGCGCGTGAAGAGATCGGGGCTCAGGAGACGACGCGTCGATCGATTGGGTCTCAGGAGGCGGCGCGTGGACCCATTGGGGCTCGGAGACGACGTGTGGAACGATCGGGGCGCAGGAGCCGGGGCCTGGACCGATCGTGGCTCGGAGACGGCGCGAGGAGGCATCTGTGCTTAGAAGACGACGCGTGGACCGATTGGGTCTCAGGAAACAGGGCGTGAACCGATCGGGGCTTAGGAGAGAAGGCGTGGAACGATCGGTGCTCGCAGACGACGCGTGTACCAATCGGGGCTTAGGGAACGACGCGTTGACCGATCGGGGCTCGGAGATAGTCTGTGGATGTATCGGGGCTCGGAGATGGTGCGTGGACGTATCGGGGCTTAGGGAACGACGCGAGGACCGATCGGGGCTCAGGAGACGGCGCCTGGACGGATCGTGGCTCGGAGACGGCGCGTGGACCTATCGCGGCTCGGAGACGGCGCGTGGACCTATCGCGGCTCGGTGACGGCGCGTGGACCGATCGGGGCTTAGGAGAAGACGCGGGGACCGATCGGGGCTCAGAAGACGTCGCGGGGACCGGTCGGGGCTTAGGAGACTCGCGTGGATCTATCGGGGCTGCGGGGGCCGCGCTTGGACCGATCGGGGATCAGGAGACAGTGCGTGGACCGATCGGGGCTCGGAGACGGCGCGAGGGCTGATCGGGGCTTAGGAGACGACGCGTGGACCGATCGGGGCTTAGTAGACGACGCGTCGACCGTTCGGGGCTCAGGAAGCGGAGCGTGGACCGATCGTGGCTCGGAGACGGCGCAAGGAGGCATCTGGGCTTAGAAGACGACGCGTGGACCGATCGGTGCTCGGAGATGACGCGTGGACCGATCGGGGCTCGAAGACGGAGCGTGGACCAATCGGGGCTTAGCGGACGAGGCGTAGACCGATCGGGGCTCGGAGACGGCGCGTGGAGGCATCGGGGCTTAGAAGACGATGCGTGAACCGATCGGGGCTTAGGAGACGACGTGTGGACCGATCGGGGCTTACGAGACGATGCGTGGACCGATCGGGGCTCACGACACGGCGCGTGTAGCGATCGGGGCTCAGGAGACGACGCGTGTATCGATCGGAGCTCACGAGACGACGCGTCGACCGATCGGGGCTCAGGAAGCGGCGCGTGGAACCATCGGGGCTCGGAGACAATGCGTGAACCGATCGTGCTCGGAGACGGCGGATGAACCGATCGGGGCTGAGGAGACGGGGCGTGGACCGATCGGGGCTGAGGAGACGGCGCGTCGACCGATCGGGGCTTAGGAGCCGACGCGTGGACCGATCGGGCCTCAGGAAACGGGGCCTGCGCCGATCGGGGCTTAGGAAACGACGCGTGGACCGATCGGGGCTCGAAGACGGTGCTTGGACGTATCGGGGATCAGTAGACGGCGCGTGGACCGACCGGGGCTCGGAGACGACGTGTGAAACGATGGGGGCGCAGGAGACGGTGCGTGGACCGATCGTGGCTCGAAGACGGCGCGTGTACCGATCGGGGCTTAGGGAACGACGCGTGGACGGATCGGGGCTCAGGAGACGGCGCGTGGACCGTTCGGGGCTTAGGAGACTCGCGTGTATCTATCGGGGTGCCGGAGGCGGCGCGTGGACCGATCGCGGATCAGGAGACGGTGCGTGGACCAATCGGGGCTTAGGAGATGACGCGTGGACCGATCGGGGCTTAGCAGACGATGCGTGGACTGATCGGGGCTCAGGAGACGGCGCGTGGACTGATAGGGGCTTCGGAGACGACCCGTGAACCGATCGGGGCTCAGGAGACGGCGCGTGGACCGGTCGGGGCTTAGGAGACGAAGCGTGGAACGATCGGGGCTCGCAGACGACGCGTGTACCGATCGGGGCTTAGGGAACGACGCGTGGACCGATCGGGGCTCAGGAGACGGCGCGTGGACTGATAGGGGCTTAGGAGACGGCGCGTGAACCGATCGGCGCTCGGAGACGGCGCGTGGACCGATCGAAGCTTAGGAGACGACGCGTGGACCATCTGGGGCTCGGAGACGGCGCGTGGAGGCATCGGGGCTAAAAAGACGATGCGTGGACCGATCGGGGCTTCGGAGACGACGCGTGGACCGATCGGGGCTTAGGAGACGACGCGTGGACCGATCGCGGCTTAGGAGAGGGCGCGTGAACCGATCGCGGATCAGGAGACGGTGCGTGGACCGATCGGGGCTTAGGAGATGACGCGTGGACGGATCGGGGCTTAGGAGACGACGCGTGGACCGATCGCGGCTTAGGAGACGGCGCGTGGACCGATCGGGGCTTAGGACACGGCGCGTGGAGAGATCGGGGCTCAGGAGACGACGCGTGTATCGATCGGGGCTCAGGAGACGACGCGTCGATCGATTGGGTCTCAGGAGGCGGCGCGTGGACCCATTGGGGCTCGGAGATGGTGCGTGGACGTATCGGGGCTTAGGGAACGACGCGAGGACCGATCGGGGCTCAGGACACGGCGCCTGGACCGATCGTGGCTCGGAGACGGCGCGTGGACCTATCGCGGCTCGGAGATGGCGCGTGGACCTATCGCGGCTCGGTGACGGCGCGTGGACCGATCGGGGCTTAGTAGAAGACGCGTGGACCGATCGGGGCTCAGAAGACGTCGCGGGGACCGGTCGGGGCTTAGGAGACTCGCGTGGATCTATCGGGGCTGCGGGGGCCGCGTTTGGACCGATCGGGGATCAGGAGACAGTGCGTGGACCAATCGGGGCTTAGGAGATGACGCGTGGACCGATCGGGGCTTAGCAGACGATGCGTGGACTGATCGGGGCTCAGGAGACGGCGCGTGGACTGATAGGGGCTTCGGAGACGACCCGTGAACCGATCGGGGCTCAGGAGACGGCGCGTGGACCGGTCGGGGCTTAGGAGACGAAGCGTGGAACGATCGGGGCTCGCAGACGACGCGTGTACCGATCGGGGCTTAGGGAACGACGCGTGGACCGATCGGGGCTCAGGAGACGGCGCGTGGACTGATAGGGGCTTAGGAGACGGCGCGTGAACCGATCGGCGCTCGGAGACGGCGCGTGGACCGATCGAAGCTTAGGAGACGGCGCGTGGACCGACCGGGGCTCGGAGACGACGTGTGAAACGATGGGGGCGCAGGAGACGGTGCGTGGACCGATCGTGGCTCGAAGACGGCGCGTGTACCGATCGGGGCTTAGGGAACGACGCGTGGACGGATCGGGGCTCAGGAGACGGCGCGTGGACCGTTCGGGGCTTAGGAGACTCGCGTGTATCTATCGGGGTGCCGGAGGCGGCGCGTGGACCGATCGCGGATCAGGAGACGGTGCGTGGACCAATCGGGGCTTAGGAGATGACGCGTGGACCGATCGGGGCTCAGCAGACGATGCGTGGACTGATCGGGGCTCAGGAGACGGCGCGTGGACTGATAGGGGCTTCGGAGACGACCCGTGAACCGATCGGGGCTCAGGAGACGGCGCGTGGACCGGTCGGGGCTTAGGAGACGAAGCGTGGAACGATCGGGGCTCGCAGACGACGCGTGTACCGATCGGGGCTTAGGGAACGACGCGTGGACCGATCGGGGCTCAGGAGACGGCGCGTGGACTGATAGGGGCTTAGGAGACGGCGCGTGAACCGATCGGCGCTCGGAGACGGCGCGTGGACCGATCGAAGCTTAGGAGACGACGCGTGGACCATCTGGGGCTCGGAGACGGCGCGTGGAGGCATCGGGGCTAAAAAGACGATGCGTGGACCGATCGGGGCTTCGGAGACGACGCGTGGACCGATCGGGGCTTAGGAGACGACGCGTGGACCGATCGCGGCTTAGGAGAGGGCGCGTGAACCGATCGCGGATCAGGAGACGGTGCGTGGACCGATCGGGGCTTAGGAGATGACGCGTGGACCGATCGGGGCTTAGGAGACGACGCGTGGACCGATCGCGGCTTAGGAGACGGCGCGTGGACCGATCGGGGCTTAGGACACGGCGCGTGGAGAGATCGGGGCTCAGGAGACGACGCGTGTATCGATCGGGGCTCAGGAGACGACGCGTCGATCGATTGGGTCTCAGGAGGCGGCGCGTGGACCCATTGGGGCTCGGAGATGGTGCGTGGACGTATCGGGGCTTAGGGAACGACGCGAGGACCGATCGGGGCTCAGGACACGGCGCCTGGACCGATCGTGGCTCGGAGACGGCGCGTGGACCTATCGCGGCTCGGAGATGGCGCGTGGACCTATCGCGGCTCGGTGACGGCGCGTGGACCGATCGGGGCTTAGTAGAAGACGCGTGGACCGATCGGGGCTCAGAAGACGTCGCGGGGACCGGTCGGGGCTTAGGAGACTCGCGTGGATCTATCGGGGCTGCGGGGGCCGCGTTTGGACCGATCGGGGATCAGGAGACAGTGCGTGGGCCGATCGGGGCTCGGAGACCGCGCGAGGGCTGATCGGGGCTTAGGAGACGACGCGTGGACCGATGGGAGCATAGGAGACGACGCATGGACCGATCGGGGCTCCGGAGACGACGCGTGGACCGATCGGGGCTTAGGAGACGACGCGTGGATCGATCGCGGCTTAGGAGAAGGCGCGTGGACCGATCGGGGCTCAGGAGACGGCGCGTGGAGCGATCGGGGCTCGGAGACGGCGCGTGGACCCATCAGGGCTCGGAGACGGCACGTGGACCGATCGGGGCTCAGGGGAGGACGCGTAGACCGATCGGGGCTTAGGAAGCGGCGCCTGGACCGATCGTGGCTCGGAGACGGCGCGTGGAGGGATCGGGGCTTAGAAGACGATGCGTGAACCGATCGGGTCTTAGGAGACGACGCGTGGACCGATCGGGGCTTAGGAGACGACGCGTGGACCGATCGGGGCTCACGACACGGCGCGTGTAGCGATCGGGGCTCAGGAGACGACGCGTGTATCGATCGGAGCTCAGGAGACGACGCGTGTATCGATCGGAGCTCAGGAGACGACGCGTCGACCGATCGGGGCTCAGGAAGCGGCGCGTGGAACCATCGGGGCTCGGAGACAATGCGTGAACCGATCGTGCTCGGAGACGGCGGATGAACCGATCGGGGCTGAGGAGACGGCGCGTGGACCGATCGGGGCTTAGGAGCCGACGCGTGGACCGATCGGGCCCCAGGAAACGGGGCCTGCGCCCATCAGGGCTTAGGATACGACGCGTGGACCGATCGGGGCTCAGGAACCGGCGCCAGGGCCGATCGTGGCTCGGAGACGGCGCGAGGAGGAATCTGGGCTTAGAAGACGACGCGTGGACCTAACGGTGCTCGGAGAGGACGCTTGGACCGAACGGGGCTTAGGACACGACGCGTCGACCGATCGGGGCGCGGAGACGGTGCTTGGACGTATCGGGGATCAGTAGACGGCGCGTGGACCGACCGGGGCTCGGAGACGACGTGTGAAACGATCGGGGCGCAGGAGACGGTGCGTGGACCGATCGTGGCTCGGAGACGGTGCGAGGAGGCATCTGGGCTTAGAAGACGACGCGTGGACCGATTGGGTCTCAGGAAACGGGGCGTGAACCGATCGGGGCTTAGGAGACGAAGCGTGGAACGATCGGGGCTCGCAGACGACGCGTGTACCGATCGGGGCTTAGGGAACGACGCGTGGACGGATCGGGGCTCAGGAGACGGCGCGTGGACCGTTCGGGGCTTAGAAGACTCGCGTGTATCTATCGGGGTGCCGGAGGCGGCGCGTGGACCGATCGTGGCTCGGAGACGTCGCGTGGAGGCATCTGGGCTTAGAAGACGACGCGTGGACCGATCGGGGATCAGGAGACGGTGCGCGGACCGATCGGGGCTCGAAGACGGCGCGGGGACGTATCGGCGCTTAGGAGACGGCGCGTGGACCGATCGGGGCTCAGGAAGCGGCGCACGGACCGATCGTGGCTCGGAGACGGCGCGTGGAGGCATCGGGGCTTTGAAGACGACGCGTGGACCGACCGGTGCTCAGAAAACGGCGAGTGGACCTATCGGTGCTCGGAGACGATGCGTGGACCGCTCGGGGATCAGGAAACGGCCCGTGGAGCGATCAGGGTCAGGAGACGACGCGTGGATCGATCGGGGATCAGGATACGACGCGTCGATCGACCGGGGCTTACGAGACGACGCGTAGACCGATCGGGGCTCAGAGACGGCGCGTGGACCGATCGGGGCTTAGGAGAAGGCGCGTGGACCGATCGGGGCTCAGGAAGCGGCGCACGGACCGATCGTGGCTCGGAGACGGCGCGTGGAGGCATCGGGGCTTTGAAGACGACGCGTGGACCGACCGGTGCTCAGAAAACGGCGAGTGGACCTATCGGTGCTCGGAGACGATGCGTGGACCGCTCGGGGATCAGGAAACGGCCCGTGGTGCGATCAGGGTCAGGAGACGACGCGTGGATCGATCGGGGCTCAGGAGACGACGCGTCGACCGATCGGGGCTTACGAGACGACGCATCGACCGATCCGGACTTAGGAGACGACGTGTGGACCGACCGGGGCTCAGAAGCCTCGCGTGGATCGATCGGGGCTCCGGAGGCGCCGCGTGGACCGATGGGGATCAGGACACGGTGCGTGGACCAATCGGGGCTCGGAGACGGCACGTGGACCGATCGGGGCCTAGGAGACGACGCGTGGACCGCTCGGGGCGTAGGAAACGACGCGCGTACCTATCGGGGCTCAGGAGACAGCGAGTAGACCGATTGGGGCTCAGGAGAAGGCGCAGGGTCCGATGGGGTCTCGGAGACGGCGTGTGGAACGATCGGGGCTCAGGAGACGGCGAGTTAACCGATTGGGGCTTAGGAGACGATGAGTGGATGGATCGGGGCTTAGGGAACGACGCGTGGACCGATGGGGGTTCAGGAGACGGCGCGTGAACCGACTGGGGCTCAAACGGTTGCGCGTGGACCAATTGGGGTTCGGCGACGGCGCGTGGACCGATCGGGGCTCGGAGACGGCGAGTTAACCGATCGGGGCTTAGGAGACGATGCGAGGAGACATCTGGGTTTACAAGACCACGCGTGGATCGATCGGGGCTCGGAGACGGCGCGTGAACCGACCGGGGCTCAGGAGACGGCGCGTGGACCGATCGGGGCTCGGAGACGGCACGTTAACCGATCGGGGCTTAGGAGTCGATGCTTGGACCGATCGGGCTCGGAGCCGGCGCGTGAACCGACCGGGGCTTAGGAGACGACGCGTGGACCGATCCCGGCGCGGAGACGGCGCGTTCACCGATCAGGGCATAGGAGACGATGCGTGGACCGATCGGGCTCAGGAGACGGCGCGTGGTGCGATCGCGGCTTAGGAGACGAAGCGTGGACCGATCAAAGCTCAGGAGACCGCGCGTGGAGCGATCGGGGCTCGGAAACGGCGGGTGGACCGTCCGGGGCTTAGCAGACGATGCGTGGACCGATCGGGGCTCGGAAACGGCGCGTGTACCGATCGGGGCTTAGGAGACGACGCGTGGACCGAACGGGGCTCAGGAGACGGCGCGTGGAGCGATCGGGGCTCGGAAACGGCGGGGGAACGTCCGGGGCTTAGGAGACGATGCGTGGACCGATCGGGGCTCAGAAGACGGCGCGTGGACGGATCGGCGCTCGGAGACGGCGCGTGGAACGATCGTGGCTCAGGAGACGACGCGTCGACGGATCAGGGCTGAGGAGACGACGCGTGGACTGATCGGGGCTTAGGAGAAAACGCGTGGACCGATCGGGGCTCAGGAAGCGGCGCCTGCACCGATCGTGGTTGGGAGACGGCGCAAGTAGGCATCTGGGCTTAGAAGACGACGCGTGGACCGATCGGGGCTCAGATGACGGCGCGCGAACCGACCGGGGCTCAGGAGACTCGCGTGGATCGATCGGGGTTCCGGAAACGGTGTGTGGCGCGATCGGGGCTCAGGAGACGACGCGTGGATCGATTAGGGCTCCGGAGGCGCCGAGCGGACCGATTGGGATCAGGAGACGGTGAGTGAACCGTTCGGGGCTCGAAGACGGCGCGTGGACTGATCGGGGCTTAGGAGACGACACGTGGACCGATCGGGGCATAGGAGACGACGCATGTACCTATCGGGGCTCACGAGACAGCGTGTGGACCGATTGGGGCTCAGGATACGGCGCGTGGAACGCTCCAGGCGCCGTTTTCTGAGCAGAATTCGGTCCACGCGTCGTCTTCAAAGCCCCGATGCCTCCACGCGCCGTCTCCTGTGCTCCGATCGTTCCACGCGCCATCTCCCAGCCCCGATCGGTCCACGCGCCGTCTCCTAAGCCCCGATTGATCCACGCGCCATCTCCGAGCGCCGATCGGTCCACGCGCCGTCTCCTGAGCCCCGATCGGTCCATGCGTCGTCTTCTTAGCCCCCATGCCTCCACGCGCCGTCTCCGAGCCACGATATGTCCAGGCGCCGCTTCCTGAGCCCCGATCGATCCACGCGCCGTCTCGTAAGCCACAATCGGTCCACGCGCCGTCTCCGAGCGCCGATCATTTCACGCGCCGTCTCCTGAGCCCCGATCGTTCCACGCGCCGTCTCCGAGCCCCGATCGGTCCACGCGCCGTCTCCTGAGCTCCGATCGGTTCACGCATCATCTCCTAAGCCCCGATACGTCCACACGCCGTATCTGAGCCCCGATCGGTCCGCGTGACGCATTCTAAGCCACGGTCCGTCCACGCGCCGTCTCCGAGCCCCGATCGGTCCACGCATCGTCTCCTAAGCCCCGCTCGGTTAACGCGCCGTCTCCGAGCCCCGATGGGTCCACGCGCCGCCTCATAAGCCCCGATCGGTCGACGCGTCGTCTCCTAAGCCCCGGTCGGTCCACGCGCCGTCGCTGAACCCCAATTGGTCCACGCGCCACCTCCTGAGCCCCGATCGCTCCACGCGCCGTCTCCGAGCCCCGATCGGTCCACGCGCCGTCTCCTGAGCCCGGATCGGTCCACGCGCCGTCGCCGAACCCCAATTGGTCCACGCACAACCGACTGAGCCCTGGTTGGTCCACGCGCTGTATCCGAGCCCCGATCGGTCCACGCGTCGTATCTGAACCCCGATCGGTCCACGCGCCGTCGCCGAGCTATGATCGGTCCACGCGCGGCCGCCTGAGCCCCAATCGGTCCACGCGCCGTCTCCTAAGCCCCGACCGATCCACGCGCCGTCTCCGAGCGCCGATCGGTCCGCGTGCCGCATTCTAAGCAACGGTCCATCCACGCGCCGTCTCCGATCCCCGATCGATCCACGCGTCGTCTCGAAGCCCCGATCGGTCCACGATCCGTCTCCTGAGCCCGGATCGTTCCACGCGTCGTCTCCTGATCCCCGATCCGTAAACGCGTCGTCTCCTGAGCCCCAATCGGCCCACACGCAGTCTCGTGAGCCCCGATAGGTACACGCGCCGTCGCCGAACCCCAATTGGTCCACGCGCAACCGCCTGAGCCCCGGTTGGTCCACGCGCTGTCTCCGAGCCCCGATCGGTCCACGCGTCCCATCCGAACCCTGATCGGTCCACGCGCCGTCGCCGAGCCATGATCGGTCCACGCGCGGCCTCCTGAGCCCCGATCGGTCCACCGCCGTCGACGAGCTGCGATCGGTCCACGCGCGGCCTCCTGAGCCCCGGTTGGTTCACGCGCCGTATCCGAGCCCCCATCGGTCCACGTGTCGTCTCCGAGCGCCGATCGGTCCACGCGCCGTCGCCGGGCCATGATCGGTCCACGCGGGGCTCCTGAGCCCCGGTCGGTCCGCGCGCCGTCTCCTGAGCCCCGATCGGTCGACGCGTCGTTTCCTGAGCCCCGATCGATCCACGCGTCATCTCCTGAGCCCCAATCGCTCCACGCGCCTATTTCTGATCCCCGATCAATTGACGCGTCTTCTCCTGAGCCCCGATCGCTCCACGCGCCGTCTCCCAGCCCCGATCGGTCCACGCGCCGTCTCCTGAGCCCGGATCGGTCCACGCGTCGTCGCCGAACGCCAATTGGTCCACGCGCAACCGCCTGAGCCCCGGTTGGTCCACGCGCTGTCTCCGAGCCCCGATCGGTCCACGCGCCGTCTCTTAAGCCCCGATCGGTCCACGCGCCGTCTCCGAGCGCCGATCGGTTCACGCGCCGTCTCCTGAGCCCCGATCGCTCCACGCGCCGTCTCCGAGCCCCGATCGGTCCACGCGCCGCCTCCTGAGCCCCGATCGGACGACGCGTCGTCTCCTGAGCCCGGATCGGTCCACCCGTCGTCCTCGAATCCCCGATCCGCACACGCGTCGTCTCCGAGCCTCGATCGGTCCACGCGTCGTCTCCTAAGCCCCGACCGGTCCACGCACCGTCTCCTGAGCCCCGATGGGTCCACGCGCCGTCTCCTAACCCGCGATCCGTCCACGGACCGTTTCCTGATCCCCGATCGCTCCTCGCGCCGTCTCCTGAGCCCCGATCGCTACACGCGCCGTCTCCGAGCCCCGATCGGTCCACGCGCCGTCTCCTGAGCCTGGATCGTTCCACGCGCAGTCTCCGAGCGCCGATCGATCCACGCGTCGTCTCCTGAGCCCCAACCGCTCCACACGCCGTTTCCTGAGCCCCGATCGGTCCACGCATCATCTCCGAGCACCGATCGGTCCACGCGCCGTTTTCTGAGCACCGTTCGGTCCACGCGTCGTCTTCAAAGCCCCGATGCCTCCACGCGCCGTCTCCGAGCCCCGATTGCTCCTCGCGCCGTCTCCTGAGCCCCGCTCGATCCATGCGTCGTCTTCATAGCCCCGATGACTCCACGCGCCGTTTCCGAGCCACGATCGGTCCAGGCGCCGCTTCCTGAGCCCCGATCGGTCCACGCGCCGTCGCGTAAGCCCCAATCGGTCTACGCGCCTTCTCAGAGCGCCGATCATTTCACGCGCCGTCTCCTGAGCCCCGATCATTCCACGCCCCGCCACCGAGCCCCGATCGGTCCACGCGCCGTCTCCGAGCGCCGATCGGTTCACGCGCCGTCTCCTGAGCCCCGATCGTTCCACGCGCCGTCTCCGAGCCCCGATTGGTCCACGCGCCGTCTCATAAGCCCCGATCGGACCACGCGCCTTCTCCTCAGCCCCGATCGGTCCACGCGCCGTCTCCGAGCGCCTATTAGTTCACGCGCCGTCTCCTGAACCCCGATCGCTCGACGCGCCGTCTCGGAGCGCCGATTGGTTCACGCGCCGTCTCCTGAGCCCCGATCGCTCCACGCCTCGTCTCCGAGCCCCGATCGTTCCACGCGCCGTCTCCGAGCCCCGATCGGTCCACGCATCGTCTCCTAAGCCCCGCTCGGTTAATGCGTCGTTTCCCAGCCCCGATCGGTCTACGCGCCGTCTCCTGAGCCCGGATCGGTCCACGCCTCGTCCCCTAATCCCCGATCCGAACACGCGTCGTCTCCGAGCCTCGATCGGTCCACGCGCCGTCGCCGAGCCCCGATCGGTCCACGCGCGGCCTCCTAAGCCCCGTTCGGTCCACGCGCCGTCTCCTAAGCCCCGACCATTCCACGCGCCGTCTCCGAGCCCCGATCGGTCCACGCGCCGTTTCCTGAGCCCCGATCGGTCCACGCGTCGTCTCCGAGCCCCGATCGGTCCACGCACCGTCGCTGAGCCATGCTCGGTCCACGCGCGGCCTCCTGAGCCCCGATCGGTCCACGCGCCGTCGCCGAGCCCCGATCGGTCCACGCGCGGCCTCCTAAGCCCCGTTCGGTCCACGCGCCGTCTCCTAAGCCCCGACCATTCCACGCGCCGTCTCCGAGCCCCGATCGGTCCACGCGCCGTTTCCTGAGCCCCGATCGGTCCACGCGTCGTCTCCGAGCCCCGATCGGTCCACGCACCGTCGCTGAGCCATGCTCGGTCCACGCGCGGCCTCCTGAGCCCCGATCGGTCCACGCGCCGTCGCCGAGCCGCGATCGGTCCACGCGCGGCCTCCTGAGCCCCGGTCGGTTCACGCGTCGTATCCGAGCCCCAATCGGTCCACGAGCCGTCTCCTGAGCCCCGATCGTTCCACGCGCCGTCTCCTAGCCCCGATCGTTCCACGCGGCGTCTCCTGAGCCCCAATCGGTCCACACGCTGTGTCGTGAGCCCCGATAGGTACACGCGTCGACTCCTACGCCCTGATCGGTCCACGCGTCGTCTCCTGAGCCCCGATCGTTCCACGCGCCGTCTCCGAGCCCCGATCGGTCCACGCGCCGTCTCATGAGCCCCGATAGGTACACGCGCCGTCTCCGAGCCCCGAACGGTTCACGCACCGTCTCCTGATCCCAATCGGTCCACGCGGCGCCTCCGGAGTCCCGATCGATCCACGCGAGGCTCCTGAGCCCCAGTCGGTCCGCGCGCCGTCTCCTGAGCCCCGATTGGTCGACGCGTCGTCTCCTGAGCCCCGATCGATCCACGCGCCGTCTCCGAGCCCCGATTGGTCCACGCATCGTCTCCTAAGCCCCGATCGGCTAACGCGTCGACTCCGAGCCCCGATCGTTCCACGCGCCGTCCCCGATCCCCGATCGATTTAAGCGCTGTCTCCTGAGCCCCGATTGGACCAAGCACCGTCTCCTGAGCCCCGATCGTTCCACCCGCCTTCTCCTAAGCCACGACCGGTTCACGCGCCGTCTCCGAGCCACGATCGGTCCAGGCGCCGCTTCCTGAGCCCCAATCGGTCCACGCGTCGTCGCCGAACCCCAATTGGTCCCCGCGCAACCGCCTGAGTCCCAGTCGGTCCACGCGCCGTCTCCGAGCGCCGATCGGTTCACGCGCCGTCACCCGAGCCCCGATCGTTCCACACGCCGTCTCCGAGCCCCGATCGGTCCACGCTTCGTCTCCTGAGCCCGGATCGTTCCACACGTCGTCTCCTGATCCCCGATCCGTAATCGCGTCGTCTCCGAGCCTCGATCGGTCCACACGCCGTGTCCGATCCCCGATCGGTCCGCGTACCGCATTCTGAACCGCGGTCCGTCCACGCGCCGTCTCCGAGCACCGATCGGTCCACGAGCCGTCTCAGAGCGCCGATCATTTCACGCCCCGTCTCCTGAGCTCCGATCGTGCCTCGCGCCGTCTCCGAGCCCCGATCGGTCCACGCGCCGTCTCCTGAGCCCCAATCGATCCACACGCTGTCTCGTGAGCCCCGATAGGTACACGCGTCGTCTCCTAAGCCCCGATCGGTTAACGCTCCGTCTCCGAGCGCCGAGCGGTCCACGCGTCGTCGCCGAACCCCAATTGGTCCACGCGCAACCGCCTGAGTCCCAATTGGTCCACGCGCAACCGCCTGAGTCCCAGTCGGTCCACGCGCCGTCTCCGAGCACCGATCGGTCCACGCACCATCTCATGCTCCCCAATCGGTCCATGCGCCGCCTCCGGAGCCCTGATCGATCCACGCGAATCTCCTGAGCTCCGGTCGGTCCTCGTACCGTCTCCGAGCCCCGATCGGTCCACGTACCGTCTCCGAAGCCCCGATCGGTCCACGCGCCGTCTCCTGAGCCCCGATCGGTCCACGCGTCGTCTCCTAAGCCCCGATTGGTTCACGCGTCGTCTCCTACACCCCGATCGGTCCACGCGTCGTCTCCTAAGCCCCGATCGGTCCACGCACCGTCTCCGAGCCCCGATGGGTCCACGCACTGTCTCCTGATCCGCATGGGTCCACGCGGCGCCTCCGGGGCGCCGATCGATCCACGCGAGGATCCTGAGCCCCGATCGATCCACGCATCGTCTCCTAAGCCCCAATCGGTTAACGTGCCGACTCCGAGCCCCAATCGGTCCACGCGCCATCTCCTGAAGCCCGATCGTTCCACGCGCCTTCTCCTGAGCCACGATCGGTCAGCGCCATCTCCGAGCGCCGATCGGTGCACGCGCCGTCGCACGAGCCGCGATCGGTCCACGCGCGGCCTCCTGAGCCCCGGTTGCTTCACGCGCCGTATCCGAGCCCCAATCGGTCCACGCACCGTCTCCTGAGCCTCGATCGGTCCACGCGCCGTCTCCTGAGCCCCAGTCGGTCCACGCGCTGTCTCCGAGCCCCGATCGGTCCACGCGTCGCCTCCGAGCCCCGATCGGTCCACGCGCCGTCTCCTGATCCCCGATCCGTAATCGCGTCGTCTCCGAGCCTCGATCGGTCCACACGCCGTTACCGATCCCCGATCGGTCCGCGTACCGCATTCTGAGCCGCGGTCCGTCCACGCGCCGTCTCCGAGCACCGAGCGGTCCACGCGTCGTCGCCGAACCCCAATCGGTCCACGCGCAACCGGCTGAGTCCCAATTGGTCCACGCGCAACCGCCTGAGTCCCAGTCGGTCCACGCCCTGTCTCCGAGCCCCGATACGTCCACGCGCAGTCGCCGAGCCCCGATCGGTCCACGCGCCGTCGCCGAGTCTCGATCGGTCCACGCGCGGCCCCCTGAGCCCCGGTTGGTTCCCGCGCCGTTTCCGAGCCCCCATCGGTCCACGCGTCGTCTCCGAGCGCCGATTGGTCCACGCGCCGTCGCCGAGCCATGATCGGTCCACGCGGGGCTCCTGAGCCCCGGTCGGTCCGCGCGTCGCCTCCGAGCCCCGATCGGTCCACGCGCCGTCTCCTGAGCCCCGATCGGTACACGCGCCGTCTCGGAGCGATGATTGGTTCACGCGCCGTCTCCGAGCCGCGATTGGTCCATGCGCCGCTTCCAGAGCCCTATCAGTCCAGGCGTCCTCTCCTGATCTCCGATCGGTCCACGCGCCGTCTCCTAAGCCCCGATTGGTACACGCGCCGTCTCCGAGCGCCGATCGGTTCACGCGCTGTCTCCTGAGCCCCGATCATTCCACGCGATGTCTCCGAGCCCCGATCGGTCCACGCGCCGTCTCCTAAGCCCCGATCGGACCACGCGCCGTCTCCGAGCGCCGATCGGTTCACGCGCCGTCTCCTGAGCCCCGATCACTCCACGCGCCGTCTCCGAGCCCCGATCGGTCCACGCGCCGTCTCCTGAGCCCAGATCGGTCCACGCTCCGTCGCCGAACCCCAATTAGTCCACGCGCAACCGCCTGAGCCCCGGTTGGTCCACGCGCTGTCTCCGAGCCCCGATCGGTCCACGCGTCGTATCCAAACCTCGATCGGTCCACGCGCCGTCGCCGAGCCCCGATCGGTCCACGCGCGGCCTCCTGAGCCCCAATTGGTCCACGCGCCGTCTCCCGAGCCCCGATCGGTCAACGCGTCGCTTCCTAAGCCCCATCGGTCCACGCGTCGTCGCCTAAGCCCGGACGGTCCACGCGTCGTCTCCTAAGCCCCGATCGGCCCACGCGCCGTCTTCGAGCCCCGATCGGTCCACGCACCATCTCCTGCTGCCCAATCGGTCGACGCGTCGTCTTCTAAGCTCCGATCGGTCCACGCATCGTCTCCTAAGCCCCAATCGGTTAACGCGCCGTCTCCGAGCCCCGATCGGTCCGCGCGCCGTCGCCGAACCCCAATTGGTCCACGCGCAACCGCCTGACCCCCAGTCGGTCCACGCGCTGTCTCCAAGCCCCGATCGGTCCACGCGTCGTCTCCGAGCCCCGATCGGTCCACGCGCCGTCGCCGAGCCACGATCGGTCCACGCGCGGCCTCCTGAGCCCCGATCGGTCCACGCGCCGTCGCCGAGCCGCGATCGGTCCACGCGCCGTCTCCTGAGCCCCGAACGGTCGACGCGTCATCTCCTGAGCCCCGATCGATCGACGCGTCGTCTCCTGAGCCCCGATCGATCGACGCGTCGTCTCCTGAGCCCCGATCGCCCCACGCGTCGTCTTCAAAGCCCCGATGCCTCCACGCGCCATCTCCGAGCCACGATCGGTCCGTGCGCCGCTTCCAGAGCCCTATCAGTCCAGGCGTCCTCTCCTGATCTCCGATCGGTCCACGCGCCGTCTCGTAAGCCCCGATCGGTGCACGCGCCGTCTCCGAGCACCGATCAGTTCACGCGCCGTCTCCTGAGCCCCGATCAATCCACGCGATGTCTCCGAGCCCCGATCGGTCCACGCGTCGTATCCGAACCCCGATCGGTCCACGCGCCGTCGCCGAGGTATGATCGGTCCACGCGCGGCCTCCTGAGCCCCAATCGGTCCACGCGCCGTCTCCTAAGCCCCGATCGATCCACGCGCCGTCTCCGAGCGCCGATCGGTCCGCGTGCCGAATTCTAAGCAAGGGTCCATCCACGCGCCGTCTCCGAGCGCCGATCGGCCCGCGTGCCGCATTCTAAGCAACGGTCCATCCACGCGCCGTCTCCGAGCCCCGCTCGATCCACGCGTCGTCTCCTAAGCCTCGATCGGTCCACGCGCCGTCTCCGAGTCCGATCGTTCCACGCGCCGCCTCCTAAGCCCCGATCGATCCAGGCTTCGTCTCCTAGGCCCCGACCGGTCCACGCGTCGTCTCCTGAGCCCCGGGCGGTTCACGCGCCGTCTCCGAGCCCGATCGGTCCACGCATCGTCTCCTAAGCCCCAATCGGTTAACGCGCCGTCTCCGAGCCGCGATCGGTCCATGCGCCGTCTCCTGAACCCCGATACGTCCACGCGCCGTCTCCGAGCCCCAATCGGTCCACGCGCCGTCCCCTGAACCCCGATCGTTCCACGCGCCTTCTCCTAAGCCACGATCGGTCAGCGCCGTCTCCGAGCACCGATCGGTGCACGCGCCGTCGCATGAGCCGCGATCGGTCCACGCGCGGCCTCCTGAGCCCCGATTGCTTCACGCGCCGTATCCGAGCCCCAATCGGTCCACGCACCGTCTCCTGAGCCCCGATCGGTCCACGCGCCGTCTCCTGAGCCCCGATCGCTCCACGCGCCGTTTTCTGAGCCCCAATCGGTCCACTCGCTGTGTCGTGAGCCCCGATAGGTACACGCGTCGTCTCCTACGCCCGATCGGTCCACGCGTCGTCTCCTGAGCCCCGATCGTTCCACGCGCCGTCTCCGAGCCGCGATCGGTCCACGCGCCGTCTCCTAAGCTCCAATCGGTCCACGCGCCGTCTCCTGAGCCCTGATACGTCGACGCGCAGTCCTGAGCCCCGATAGGTACACGCGTCGTCTCCTACATCCGATCGGTCCACGCGTCGTCTCCTAAGCCCCGATCGGTCCACGCGCCGTCTCCCAGCCCCGAAGGGTCCACGCACTGTCTCCTGATCCCCATGGGTCCACGCGGCGCCTCCGGAGCCCCGATCGATCCACGCGAGGATCCCGAGCCCCGATCGATCCACGCATCGTCTCCTAAGCCCCGATCATTCCACGCGCCGTCTCCGAGCCCCGATCGGTCCACGCGCCGTCTCCTAAGCCCCGATCGGTCCACGCGCCGTCTCCTAAGCCCCGGTTGATCCACGCGCCGTCTCCCAGCGCCGATCGGTTCACGCGCCGTCTCCTGTGCTCCGATCGTTCCACGCGCCGTCTCCGAGCCCCGATCGATCCACGCGCCGTCTCCTGAGCCCCAATCGGTCCACGCGTCGGCTCCTAAGACCCGATCCATCGACTTGTCGTCTCCTGAGCCCCGATCGATCCACGCGCCGCCTCCTGAGCCCCGATCGCTCCACGCGCCGTTTCCTGATCCCCGATCGGTCCACACGCAGTCTCCGAGCCCCGATCGGGCCAGGCGTGGCCTCCTGAGCCGCGGTCGGTCCACGCGCAGTTTCCTGAGCCCCGATCGGTCCACGCGTCGTCTTCTAAGCCCAGATGCCTCCTTGCGCCGTCTCTCAACCACGATCGGTGCAGGCGCCGCTTCCTGAGCCCCGATCGGTCCACGCGTTTTCTCCTAAGCCCCGATCGGTCCACGCGTCGTCTCCTCAGCCCCGATCGGTCGACGCGTCGTCTCCTGAGCCCCGATCGATCCACGCGTCGTCTCCTCAGCCCCGATCGCTCCACGCGCCGTCTCCGAGCGCCGATCGTTCCACACGCCGCCTCCTAAGCCCCGATCGGTCCCGGCGTCGTTTCCTAAGCCCCGACCGGTCCAGGCGCCGCCTCCTGAGCCCCGATCGGTCCACGCGCCATCTCCTAAGCCCCGATTGATCCACGCGCCGTCTCCGAGCGCCGATCGCTTCACGCGCCGTCTCCTGTGCTCCGATCGTTCCACGCGACGTCTCTGAGCCCCGATCGGTCCACGCGCCGTCTCATGAGCCCCGATCGGTCCACGCGTCGGCTCTTAAGCCGCGATCGGTCCACGCGCGGCCTCCTTAGCCCCGGTCGGTCCACGCGCCGTCTCCTGAGCCCCGATCAATTGGCGCGGCTTCTCCTGAGCCCCGATCGCTTCTCGTGCCGCCTCCTGAGCCCCACTCCGTCGAGGCGTCGTCTCCGGAGCCCCGATCAATTGACGTGTCTTCTCCTGAGCCCCGATCGCTCCTCGCGCCGTCTCCTGAACCCCGATCGGTCCACGCGCCGTCTCCTAAGCCCCAATCGGTCCACGCGGCGTCTCCGAGCGCCCATCATTTAACGCGCCGTCTCCTGAGACCCGATCGTTCCACGCGCCGTCTCCGAGCCCCGAACGGTCCGCGTGCCGCATTCTAAGCCACGGTCCATCCACGCGCCGTTTCCTGAGCCCCGATCGGTCCACGCGTCGTCTTCTAAGCCCAGATGCCTCCTTGCGCCGTCTCCCAACCACGATCGGTGCAGGCGCCGCTTCCTGAGCCCCGATCGGTCCACGCGTTTTCTCCTAAGCCCCGATCGGTCCACGCGTCGTCTCCTCAGCCCCGATAGGTCGATGCGTCGTCTTCTTAACCCCGATGCCTCCACGCGCCGTCTCCGAGCCACGATCGGTCCACACGCCGTCTCCTGAGCCCCGATCGTTCAACGCGCCTTCTCCTAAGCCACGATCGGTCCACACGACGTCTCCGAGCCCCAGTCGGTCCGCGCGCTGTCTCCGAGCACCGATCGGTCTACGCGTCGTCTCCGAGCCCCGATCGGTCCACGCGCCGTCGCCGAGCCATGATCAGTCCACGCGCGGCCTCCTGAGCCCCGATCGGTCCACGCGCCGTCGCCGAGCCGCGATCGGTCCACGCGCGGCCTCCTGAGCCCCGGTCGGTTCACGCGCCGTATCCGAGCCCCAATCGGTCCACGCGCCGTCTCGTGAGCCCCGATTGTTCCACGCGCCGTCTCCGAGCCCCGATCGTTCCACGCGGCGTCTCCTGAGCCCCAATCGGTCCACACGCTGTGTCGTGAGTCCCGATAGGTATACGCGTCGTCTCCTATGCCCGATCGGTCCACGCGTCGTCTCCTGAGCCCCGATCGTTCCACGCGCGGTCTCCGAGCCGCGATGGGTCCACGCGCCGTCTCCTGAGCCCCGATCGGTCCACGCGCCGTCTCCGAGCGCCGATCGGTGCACGCGCCGTCTCCTGAGCCCCGATCGTTCCACACGCCGCCTCCTAAGCCTCGATCGGTCCAGGCGTCGTCTCCTAAGCCCCAACCGGTCCACGCGCCGTCTCCTGAGCCCCGATCGGTCCACGCGCCGTCTCCGAGCGCCGATCGATTCACGGGTCGTCTCCGAGCCGCGATCGATAAAGCCGCCGTCATCAAGCCCCGATCCGTATAGGCGTCGTCTCCGAGCCCCGATGGGTCCACTCGCCGTCGCCGAGCCTCGATCGGTCCACGCGCGGCCTCCTGAGCCCCGGTCGGTTCACACGCCGTCTCCGAGCCGCGATCGGTCCACGCATCGTCTCCTAAGCCCCGATCGGTTAACGTGCCGTCTCCGAGCCCCGATCGGTTCACGCGCCGTCTCTTGAGCCCCGATGCGTCCACGCGCAGTCTCCTGAGCCCCGATCGTTCCACACGCCCCCTCCTAAGCCCCGATCAGTCCAGGCGTCGTCTCCTAAGCCCCGACCGGTCCAGGCGCCGTCTCCTGAGCCCCGATCGGTCCACGCGCCGTCTCCTAAGCCCCGATCTGTCCACGGGCCGTCTCCGAGCCGCGACTGGTAAAGCCGCCGTCATCAAGCCCCGATCCGTACACGCGTCGTCTCCGAGCCCCGATGGGTCCACTTGCCGTCTCCGAGCCCCGATCCGTCCACGCATCGTCTCCTATGCCGCGATCGGTTAACGCGCCGTCTCCGCGCCGCGATCGGTCCACGCGCCGTCGCCGAACCCCAATTGATCCACGCGCAACCGCCTGAGTCCTAATCGGTCCAAGCGAGTCTCCTAAGCCCCGACCGGTCCACGCGCCGTCTCCTGAGCCCCTATCGCTCCACGCGTCGTCTCCGAGCCCCGATCGGTCCATGCGCCGTTGCCGAGCCATGATCGCTCCGCGCGGGGCCTCCTGAGCCCCGGTCGCGTCACGCGCCGTATCCACGCCCCAATCGATCCACGCGCCGTCTCCTGAGTCCCGATCGGTCCACGCGCCGTCTCCTGAACCCCGCTCGGTCGATGCGTCGTCTTCTTAACCCCGATGCCTCCACGCGGCGTCTCCGAGCCACGATCCGTCGCCGCGTCGTGTCCTGAGCCCCGATCAATTGACGCGTCTTCTCCTGAGCCCCGAGCGCTCCTCGCGCCGTCTCCTGAACCCCGCTCGGTCGATGCGTCGTCTTCTTAACCCCGATGCCTCCACGCGCCGTCTCCGAGCCACGATCGGTCCACGCGCCGTCTCCTGAGCCTCGATCATTCAACGCGCCTTCTCCTAAGCCACGATCGGTCCACGCGCCGTCTCCGAGCCCCGGTCGGTCCACGCGCTGTCTCCGAGCACCGATCGGTCTACGCATCGTCTGCGAGCCCAGATCGGTCCACGCACCGTCGCCGAGCCATGATCAGTCCACGCGCGGCCTCCTGAGCCCCGGTCGGTTCACGCGCCGTATCCGAGCCCCAATCGGTCCACGCGCCGTCTCCTGAGCCCCGATTGTTCCACGCGCCGTCTCCGAGCCCCGATCGTTCCACGCGGCGTCTCCTAAGCCCCGATCGGTCCAAGCGGCGTCTCCGAGCCACGATCGCTCCACGCACCGTCTCCTGATCCCCATCGGTCCACGCGGCGTTTTCTGAGCACCGTTCGGTCCACGCATCGTCTTCAAAGCCCCGATGCCTCCACGCGCCGTCTCCGAGCCGCGATCGGTCCGTGCGCCGCTTCCAGAGCCCCGATCGGTGCACGCGTCTTCTCCTGATCTCCGATCGGTCCACGCGCCGTCTCATAAGCCCCGATCGGTCCACGCGCCGTCTCCGAGCGCCGATCGATTCACGGGCCGTCTCCGAGCCGCGATCGATGAAGCCGCCGTCATCAAGCCCCGATCCGTACACGCGTCGTCTCCGAGCCCCGATGGGTCCACTCGCCGTCGCCGAGCCTCGATCGGTCCACGCGCGGCCTCCTGAGCCCCGGTCGGTTCACACGCCGTCTCCGAGCCGCGATCGGTCCACGCGTCGTCTTCTAAGCCCCGATCGGTTAACGTGCCGTCTCCGAGCCCCGATCGGTCCACGCGCCGTCTCTTGAGCCCCGATGCGTCCACGCGCAGTCTCCTGAGCCCCGATCGTTCCACACGCCGCCTCCTAAGCCCCGATCAGTCCAGGCGTCGTCTCCTAAGCCCCGACCGGTCCACGCGCCGTCTCCTGAGCCCCGATCGGTCCACGCGCCGTCTCCGAGCCCCGACCGGTCCACGCGCCGTCTCCTGAGCCCCGATCGGTCCACGCGCCGTCTCCGAGCCCCGGTCGGTCCACGCGCTGTCTCCGAGCACCGATCGGTCTACGCGTCGTCTGCGAGCCCAGATCGGTCCACGCACCGTCGCCCAGCCATAATCAGTCCACGCGCGGCCTCCTGAGCCCCGGTCGGTTCACGCGCCGTATCCGAGCCCCAATCGGTCCACGCGCCGTCTCCTGAGCCCCGATTGTTCCACGCGCCGTCTCCGAGCCCCGATCGTTCCACGCGGCGTCTCCTAAGCCCCGATCGGTCCAAGCGGCGTCTCCGAGCCACGATCGCTCCACGCACCGTCTTCTGATCCCCATCGGTCCACGCGGCGTTTTCTGAGCACCGTTCGGTCCACGCGTCGTCTTCAAAGCCCCGATGCCTCCACGCGCCGTCTCCGAGCCGCGATCGGTCCGTGCGCCGTCTCCTGAGCCCCGATCATTCCACGCGCCTTCTCCTAAGCCACGATCGGTCCACGCGCCGTCTCCGAGCCCCAGTCGGTCCATGCGCTGTCTCCGAGCACCGATTGGTCTACGCGTCGTCTCCGAGCCCCGATCGGTCCACGCGCTGTCTCCGAGCACCGATCGGTCTACGCGTCGTCTCCGAGCCCCGATCGGTCCACTCGCCGTCGCCGAGCCTCGATCGGTCCACGCGCGGCCTCCTGAGCCCAGGTCGGTTCACACGCCATCTCCGAGCCGCGATCGGTCCACGCATCGTCTCCTAAGCCCCGATCGGTTAACGTGTCGTCTCCGAGCCCCGATCGGTCCACGCGCCGTCTCCTGTGCTCCGATCGTTCCACGCGCCGTCTCCGAGCCCCGATCCGTCCACGCGCCGTCGCCGAGCCATGATCGGTCCACGCGAGGCTCCTGAGCCCCGGTCGGTCCGCGCGCCATCTCCTGAGCCCCGATCGGTCGACGCGTCGTTTCCTGAGCCCCGATCGATCCACGCGCCGTCTCCGAGCGCCGATCGGTTCACGCGCCGTCTCCTGTGCTCCGATCGTTCCACGCGCCGTCTCCCCGCCCCGATCGATCCACGCGTCGTCTCCTCAGCCCCGACCGCCCCACGCGCCGTCTCCGAGCGCCGATCGGTGCACGCGCCGTCTCCTGAGCCCCGATCGTTCCACACGCCGCCTCCTAAGCCCCGATCTGTCCAGGCGTCGTCTCGTAAGCCACGACCGGTCCACGCGCCGTCTCCTGAGCCCCGATCGGTCCACGCGCCGTCTCCTAAGCCCCGATCGGCTAACGCGTCGACTCCGAGCCGCGATCGTTCCACGCGCCGTCCCCGATCCCCGATCGATCCACGCGCCGTCCCCGAGCGCCGATCGGTTCACGCGCCGTCACCCGAGCCCCGATCGTTCCACACGCCATCTCCGAGCCCCGATCGGTCCACGCTTCGTCTCCTGAGCCCGGATCGTTCCACGCGTCGTCTCCTGATCCCCGATCCGTAAACGCGTCGTCTCCGAGCCTGGATCGGTCCACACGCCGTGTCCGATCCCCGATCGGTCCGCGTACCGCATTCTGAGCCGCGGTCCGTCCACGCGCCGTCTCCGAGCACCGATCGGTCCACGCGCCGTCTCAGAGCGCCGATCATTTCACGCCCCGTCTCCTGAGCTCCGATCGTTCCACGCGCCGTCTCCGAGCCCCGATCGGTCCACGCGTCGTCTCCTGAGCCCCGATCGCGCCACACGCCGTTTCCTGAGCCCCGATCGGTCCACGCGTCGTCTTCAAAGCCGCGATGCCTCCACGCGCCGTCTCCGAGCCACGATCGGTCCGTGCGCCGCTTCCACAACCCCGATCGGTCCACGCGTCATCTCCTGATTTCCGATCGGTCCACGCGCCGTCTCCTAAGCCCCGATCTTTCCACGCGCCGTCTCCGAGCGCCGATCGGTTGACGCGCCGTCTCTTGAGCCCCGATCGTTCCACGCGCCGTCCCCGATCCCCGATCGGTCCACGCGTCGTCTCCGAGCCCCGATGGGTCCACTCGCCGTCTTCGAGCCCCGATCGGTCCACGCATCGTCTCCTATGCCCCGATCAGTTAACGCGCCGTCTCCGCGCCGCGATCGGTGAACGCGCCGTCGCCGAACCCCAATTGATCCACGCGCAACCGCCTGCGTCCCAATCGGTCCACGCGAGTCTCCTAAGCCCCGACCGGTCCACGCGCCGTCTCCTGAGCCCCTATCGCTCCACGCGTCGTCTCCGAGCCCCGATCGGTCCATGCGCCGTCGCCGAGCCATGATCGCTCCACACGCGGCCTCCTGAGCCCCGGTCGCGTCACGCGCCATATCCACGCCCCACTCGATCCACGCGCCGTCTCCTGAGTCCCGATCGGTCCACGCGCCGTCTCCTGAGCCCCGATCGGTCCACGCGTCGTCTCCTAAGCCCCGATCGGTCCACGCGCCGTCTCCAAGCCCCGATCCGTCGCCGCGTCGTGTCCTGAGCCCCGATCAATTGACGCGTCTTCTCCTGAGCCCCGATCGCTCCTCGCGCCGTCTCCTGAACCCCGCTCGGTCGATGCGTCGTCTTCTTAACCCCGATGCCTCCACGCGCCGTCTCCGAGCCACGATCAGTCCACGCGCCGTCTCCTGAGCCCCGATCATTCAACGCGCCTTCTCCTAAGCCACGATCGGTCCACGCGCCGTCTCCTGAGCCCCGATCGATCTACGCGTCGTCTCCTAAGCCCCGATTGGTGGACGAGCCGTCTCCCAGCCACGATCGGTCCACGCGCCGTCTCCTAAGCCCCCATCTGTCCACGACCCGTCTCCGGGCCCCGATCGATGCACGCGCCGTCTCCTAATCCCCGATCGATCGACGCGCCGTCGCCGAACCCCAATTGGTCCACGCGCAACCGCCTGAGCCCCAGTCGGTCCACGCACTGTCTCCGAGCCCCGATCGGTCCACGCGCCGTCTTCGAGCCCCGATCGGTCCACGCAACGTCTCCTAAGCCCCAATCGGTTAACGCGCCGTCTCCTGTGCCCCGATCGTTCTACGCGCCGTCTCCGAGCCCCGATCCGTCCACGCGCGGTCTCCTGAGCCCCAGTCGGTACACGCGCTGTCTCCGAGCCCCGATCGGTCCACGCATCGTCTCCTAAGCCCCGCTCGGTTAACGCGTCGTTTCGGAGCCCCGATCGGTCTACGCGTCGTCTCCTGAGCCCCGATCGGTCCACGCGTCGTCTCCTGAGCCCCGATCGTTCCACGTGCCGTCTCCGAGCGTCGATCGGTCCACGCGCCGTCTCCTGAGCCCCGATCGGTCCACGCGCCGTCTCCGAGCGCCGATCCGTCCACGCGCCGTCTTCTGAGCCCCGATCGGTCCACGCATCGTCTCCTAAGCCCCGGACGGTCCACCCGCCGTTTCCGAGCCCCGATCGCTCCACGAGCCGTCTCCTGAGCCCCGATCGGTCCACGCATCGTCTCCTAAGCCCCGATCGGTCCACGCGCCGTTTCCGAGCCCCGATCGGTCCATGCATCGTCTGCTAAGCCCCGGACGGTCCACCCGCCGTTTCCGAGCCCGATCGCTCCACGCGCCGTCTCCTGAGCCCCAATCGGTTCACGCGAGTCTCCTAAGCCCCGACCGGTCCACGCGCCGTCTCCTGAGCCCCGATCGGTCCACGCGTCGTCTCCTAAGCCCCGATCGCTCCTCGCGCCGTCTCCTGAACCCCGCTCGGTCGATGCTCCGTCTTCTTAACCCCGATGCCTCCACGCGCCTTCTCCGAGCCACGATCGGTCCACGCGCCGTCTCCTGAGCCCCGATCATTCCACGCGCCTTCTCCTAAGCCACGATCGGTCCACGCGCCGTCTCCGAGCCCCAGTCGGTCCACGCGCTGTCTCCGAGCACCGATTGGTCTACGCGTCGTCTCCGAGCCCCGATCGGTCCACGCGCTGTCTCCGAGCACCGATCGGTCTACGCGTCGTCTCCGAGCCCCGATCGGTCCACGCGCCGTCGCCGAACCCCAATTGATCCACGCGCAACCGCCTGAGTCCCAATCGGTCCAAGCGAGTCTCCTAAGCCCCGACCGGTCCACGCGCCGTCTGCTGAGCCCCTATCGCTCCACGCGTCGTCTTCGAGCCCCGATCGGTCCATGCGCCGTCGCCGAGCCATGATCGCTCCACGCGCGGCCTCCTGAGCCCCGGTCGCGTCACGCGCCGTATCCACGCCCCAATCGATCCACGCGCCGTCTCCTGAGTCCCGATCGGTCCACGCGCCGTCTCCTGAACCCCGCTCGGTCGATGCGTCGTCTTCTTAACCCCGATGCCTCCACGCGCCTTCTCCTAAGCCACGATCGGTCCACGCGCCGTCTCCGAGCCCCGGTCGGTCCACGCATCGTCTCCTAAGCCCCGCTCGGTTAACGCGTCGTTTCGGAGCCCCGATCGGTCTACGCGTCGTCTCCTGAGCCCCGATCGGTCCACGCGTCGTCTCCTGAGCCCCGATCGTTCCACGTGCCGTCTCCGAGCGTCGATCGGTCCACGTGCCGTCTCCTGAGCCCCGATCGGTCCACGCGTCGTCTCCTAAGCCCCGATCGCTCCTCGCGCCGTCTCGTGAACCCCGCTCGGTCGATGCTCCGTCTTCTTAACCCCGATGCCTCCACGCGCCGTCTCCTGAGCCCCGATCGTTCCACGCGCCGTCTCCGAGCCCCGATCGTTCCACGCGGCGTCTCCTGATCCCCAATCGGTCCACACGCTGTGTCGTGAGCCCCGATAGGTACACGCGTCGTCTCCTACTCCCGATCGGTCCACGCGTCGTCTCCTGAGCCCCGATCGTTCCACGCGCCGTCTCCGAGCCGCGATCGGTCCACGCGCCGTCTCCGAGCGCCGATCGGTTGACGCGCCGTCTTCTGAGCCCCGATCGGTCCACGCGCCGTCGCCGAACTCCAATTGGTCCACGCGCAACCGCCTGAGCCCCAGTCGGTCCACGCACTGTGTCCGAGCCCCGATCGGTCCACGCGCCGTCTTCGAGCGCCGATCGGTCCACGCAACGTCTCCTAAGCCCCAATCGGTTAACGCGCCGTCTCCTGAGCCCCGATCGTTCTACGCGCCGTCTCCGAGCCCCGATCCGTCCACGCGAAGTCGCCGAGCCCCGATCGGTTCACGCGCGGTCTCCTGAGCCCCAGTTGGTTCACACGCTGTCTCCGAGCCCCGATCGGTCCACGCGTCGTCTCCTAAGCCCCGATCGTTCGACGCGTCGTCTCCTAAGCCCCGATCGGTCGACGCGTCGTCTCCTGAGCCCCAGTTGGTCCACGGGCTGTCTCCGAGCCCCGATCGATCCACGCACCGCCTCCTGAGCCCCGATCGGTCGACGCGCCGACTCCTAAGCCCCGATCCGTCCGAGCGCCGTCTCCTGAGCCCCGGTCGTCCAACGTGCCGTCTCCGAGCACCAATCGGTCCACGCGCCGTCTCCTGAGCCCCGGTCGGTCCGCCCGCCGTCTCCTGAGCCCCGATCGGCCCACGCGCCGTCTCCTGAGCCCCGATCCGTCCACGCGCCGTCTCCTGAGCCCCGACCGTCCAACGCGTCGTCTCCGAGCACCGATCGGTCCACGCGCCGTCTCCTGAGCCCCGATCGGTCCACGCGTCGTCTCCAAAGCCCTGATCGGTCCACGTGCCGTCTCCGAGCCCCGATCGTTCCACGCGCCGTCTCCTGAACCCCGATACGTCCACACGCAGTCGCCGAGCCCCGATCGGTCCACGCGCCGTCGCCGAGGCTCGATCGGTCCACGCGCGGCCTCCTGAGCCCCGGTCGGTTCACGCGCCGTCTCCGAGCCCCGATCGATCCACGCGTCGTCTTCTAAGCCCAGATGCCTCCTCGCGCCGTCTGCGAGCCACGATCGGTCCAGGCGCCGCTTCGTGAGCCCGATCGGTCCACGCGCCGTCACCGGAGCCCCGATCGTTCCACGTGCCGTCTCCGAGCCCCGATTGGTGCACGCGCCCTCTCCTGAGCACCGATCGTTCCACACGCCGCCTCCTAAGCTCCGATCTGTCCAGGCGTCGTCTCCTAAGCCCCGACCGGTCCACGCGCCGTCTCCTGAGCCCCGTTCGGCCCACGCGCCGTCTCCTAGCCCCGATCGGTTCACGCATCGTCTCCTAAGCCCCCATCGGTTAACGCGCGGCCTCCTGAGCCCCGATCGGTCCACGCGCCGTCACCGAGCCGCGATCGGTCCACGCGCGGCCTACTGAGACCCGATCGGTCCACGCGCCGTCTCCTGAGCCCCGATCGCTCCACGCACCGTTTTCTGAGCACCGTTTGGTCCACGCGTCGTCTTCAAAGCCCCGACGCCTCCACGCGCCGTCTCCGAGCCACGATTCGTCCGTGCGCCGCTTCCAGAGCCCTCTCGGTCCACGCGTCGTCTCCTGATCTCCGATCGGTCCACACGCCATCTCCTAAGCCCCGATCATTCCACGTGCCATCTCCGAGCCCCGATCGGTCCACGCGCCGTCTCATAAGCCCCGATCGGACCACGCGCCTTCTCCTCAGCCCCGATCGGTCCACGCGCCGTCTCCGAGCGCCGATTAGTTCACGCGCCGCCTCCTGAGCCCCGATCGCTCCATGCGCCGTCACCTGAGCCCCGATCGGTCCACGCGCCATCTCCTGAGCCCGGATCGGTCCACGCGCCGTCGCCGAACCCCAATTGGTCCACGCGCCACCGCCTGTGCCCCAGTCGGTCCACGCGCTGTCTCCGAGCCCCGATCGGTCCACGCGCCGTCTCCGAGCGCCGATCGGTTCACCCGCCGTCACCTGAGCCCCGATCGTTCCACGCGCCGTCTCCGAGCCCCGATCGGTCTACGCGCCGTCTCCTAAGCCCCGATCGGTCCACGCGCCTTCTCCTCATCCCCGATCGGTCCACGCGCCGTCTCGGGGCGCCGATTGGTTCACGCGCCGTCTCCTGAGCCCCGATCGCTCCACGCGCCGTCTCCGAGCCCCGATCGGTCCACGCGCTGTCTCCTGAGCCTGGATCGGTCCACGCGCCGTCGCCGAACCCCAATTGGTCCACGCGCAACCGCCTGAGCCCCAGTCGGTCCACGCGCTGTCTCCGAGCCCCCATCGTTCCACACGCCGTCTCCGAGCGCCGATCGGTTCACGCGCCGTCTCCTGAGCCCCGAACGTTTCACGCGCCGTCGCCGAGACTCGATCGGTCCACGCGCGGCCTCCTGAGCCCCGGTCGGTTCACGCGCCGTCTCCGAGCCCCGATCGATCCACGCGTCGTCTTCTAAGCCCAGATGCCTCCTCGCGCCGTCTCCGAGCCACGATCGGTCCAGGCGCCGCTTCGTGAGCCCGATCGGTCCACGCGCCGTCACCGGAGCCCCGATCGTTCCACGTGCCGTCTCCGAGCCCCGATTGGTGCACGCGCCGTCTCCTGAGCACCGATCGTTCCACACGCCGCCTCCTAAGCTCCGATCTGTCCAGGCGTCGTCTCCTAAGCCCCGACCGGTCCACGCGCCGTCTCCTGAGCCCCGATCGGTCCACGCATCGTCTCCTAAGCCCCGATACGTCCACACGCCGTCTCCGATCCCCGATCGGTCCGCGTGCCGCATTCTAAGCCGCGGTCCGTCCACGCGCAGTCTCCGAGCACCGATCGGTCCACGCGACGTCTCCTGAGCCACGATTGGTCCACGCGTCGGCTCCTAAGCCCCGATCGGTCCACGCGCCGTCTCCTAAGCCCCGATCGGTCCACGCGCCGTTTCCGAGCCCCGATCGGTCCATGCGTCGTCCCCGAGCCCCGTTCTGTCCACGCGCCGTCTCGTAAGCCCCAATCGGTCTACGCGCCGTCTCAGAGCGCCGATCATTTCACGCGCCATCTCGTGAGCCACGATCATTCCACCCCCCGTCTCCGAGCCCCGATCGGTCCACGCGCCGTCTCCTAAGCCCCTATCGGTCCACGCGCCGTCGGGGAGCCCCGATCGGTCCAGGCGTGGCCTCCTGAGCCTCGATCGGTCCACGCGCGGCCTCCTGAGCCCCGGCCGTATCACGCGCCGTCTCCGAGCCCCGATCGATGCACGCGTCGTCTTCCAAGCCCAGATGCCTCCTCGCGCCGTCTCCGAGCCACGACCGGTCCAGGCGCTGCTTCCTGAGCCCCAATCGGTCCACGCGTTGTCTCCTAAGGCCCGATCGGTCCACGCGCCGTCTCCGAGCCCCGATCGGTTCACGCATCGTCACCTAAGCCCCCATCGGTCCACGCGCCGTCACCGAGCCATGATCGGTCCACGCGCGGCTCCTGAGCCCCCATCGGTCCACGCGCCGTCGCCGAGCTGGAATCGGTCCACGCGCCGTCTCCGAGCCGCGATCGGTCCATGCACCGTCTCCTGAGCCTGGATCCGTCCACGCGCCGTCGCCGAACCCCAATTGGTCCACGCGCAACCGCCTGAGCCCCAGTCGGTCCATGCGCTGTCTCCGAGCCCCAATCGGTCCACGCGCCGTCTCCGAGCGCCGATCGGTTCACGCGCCGTCTCCTGAGCCCCGATCGTTTCACGCGCCGTCTCCGAGCTCCGATCGGTCCACGCGCCGTCACCTAAGCCCCGATCGGTCCAAGCGCCTTCTCCTAAGCCCCGATCGGTCCACGCGCCGTCTCCGAGCGCCGATCAGTTCACGCGCCAGCACCTGAGCCCCGATCGTTCCACGCGCCGTCTCCGACCCCCGATCGGTCCACGCGCCGTCTCCAAAGCCCGGATCATTCCACGCGTCGTCCCCGAATCCCTGATCCGTACACGCACCATCTCCGAGCCACGCTTGGTCCACGCGCCGTCTCCTGAGCCCGGATCGGTCCACGCGACGTCCCCTAATCCCCGATCCGTAAACTCGTCGTCTCTGAGCCCCGATCGGTCAACGCGCCGTCTCCTGAGCCCCGATCCGTCCACGCGCAGTCGCCGAGCCCCGATCGGTCCGCGCGCGGTCTCCTGAGCCCCCGTTGGTCCACGCGCCGTCGCCGAACCCCAATTGGTCCACGCGCAACGTCCTGAGCCCCAGTCGTCCCACGCGCCAACTCCTGAGCCCCGATCGGTCCACGCATCGTCTCCTAAGCCCCGATACGTCCACACGCCGTCTCCGATCCCCGATCGGTCCGCGTGCCGCATTCTAAGCCGCGGTCCGTCCACGCGCAGTCTCCGAGCACCGATCGGTCGACGCGACGTCTCCTGAGCCACGATCGGTCCACGCGTCGGCTCCTAAGCCCCGATCGGACCACGCGCGGCCTCCTGATCCCCGGTCGGTTCACGCGCCGTATCCGAGCCCCAATCGGTCCACGCACCGTCTCCTGAGTCCCGATCGGTCCACGCGCCGTCTCCTAACCCCCAATCGGTCGACGCGTCGGCTCCTACGCCCCGATCGGTCCACGCGCCATCTCCTGAGCCCCGATCGGTCCACGCATCGTCTTCTAAGCCCCGATACGTCCACACGCCGTCTCCGATCCCCGATCGGTCCGCGTGCCGCATTCTAAGCCGCGGTCCGTCCACGCGCAGTCTCCGATCACCGATCGGTCCACGCGCGGTCTCCTGAGCCCCGGTCGGTCCACGCGCCGTCGGCGAACCCCAATTGGTCCACGCGCAACCTCCTGAGCCCCAGTCGGTACACGCGCTGTCTCCGAACCCCGATCGGTCCACGCAACGTCTCCTAAGCCCCGCTCGGTTAACGCGTCGTTTCCGAGCCCCGGTCGGTTCACGCGCCGTCTCCGAGCCCCGATCGATCCACGCGTCGTCTTCCAAGCACAGATGCCTCCTCGCGCCGTCTCCAAGCCCCAATCGGTGCACGCATCGTCACCTAAGCCCCGATCGGTCCACGCGCCGTCACCGAGCCATGATCGGTCCACGCGCGGCTCCTGAGCCCCCATCGGTCCACGCGCCGTCGCCGAGCCGGGATCGGTCCACGCGCGGGCTCCTGAGTCCCGGTTGGTTCACGCGCCGTATCCGAGCCCCAATCGGTCCACGCGCCGGATCCTGAGCCCCGATCGGTCGACGGGTCCTCTCCTAAGCCCCGATCGGTCCACGCGTCTTCTCCTGAGCTCCGATCAGTCCACGCGTCGACTCCTAAGCCCCGATAACGTCCACACGCCGTCTCCGAGCCCCGATGGGTCCCCGCGTTGCCTCCTGAGCTCCGATCGGTCCACGCGAGTCTCCTGAGCCCCGGTCGGTCCACGCGCCGTCTCCTGAGCCCCGGTCGTTCCACGCGTCGTCTCCTAAGCCCCGATCGGTCCACGTATCGTCTCCTAAGCTCCGATCCATCGACGCGTCGTCTCCTGAGCCCCGATCAATTGACGCGTCTTCTCCTGAGCCCCGATCGCTCCTCGCGCCGTCTCCTGAGCCCCGCTCGGTCCATGTGTCGTCTTCTTAGCCCCGATGAGTCTACGCGCCGTCTCCGATCCACGACCGGTTCAGGCGCCGCTTCCTGAGCCCCGATCGGTCCACGCGCCGTCTCCTAAGCCCCAATCGGTCCACGCACCGCCTCCTGCGCCCCGATCGGTCTGCGCTCCGTCTCCTGAGCCCCGATCGGTCCACGCGCCGTCTCGTGAGCCCCGATCGGTCCACGCGCCGTCTCCTAAGCCCCAATCTGTCCACGACACGTCTCCGGGCCGCGATCGGTGCACGCGCCGTCTCCTAACCCCCGATCGGTCCACGCCCCGTCTCCGAGTGCCGATCGGTTCACGCGCCGTCTCCTGAGACCGATCCGTCCACGCGCCGTCTCCTGAGCCCCGATCGGTCGACGGGTCCTCTCCTAAGCCCCGATCGGTCCACGCGTCTTCTCCTGAGCCCCGATCAGTCCACGCGTCGTCTCCTAAGCCCCGATACATCCACACGTCGTCTCCGAGCCGCGATGGGTCCACGCGTCGCCTCCTGAGCCCCGATCGATCCACGCGAGTCTCCTGAGCCCCGGTCGGTCTGCGCGCCGTCTCCTGAGCCCCGATCGTTCCACGCGTCGTCTCCTAAGCCCCGATCGGTTCACGCGTCGTCTCCTAAGCCCCGATCCGTCGACGCGTCGTCTCCTGAGACCCGATCAATTGACGCGTCTTCTCCTGAGCCCCGATCGCTCCTCGCGCCGTCTCCTGAGCCCCGCTCGGTCCATATGTCGTCTTTTTAGCCCCGATGCCTCCACGCGCCGTCTCCGAGCCACGATCGGTCCAGGCGCCGCTTCCTGAACCCCGATCGACCCACGCGCCGTCTCCTAAGCCCCAATCGGTCCACGCGCCGCCTCCTGAGCCCCGATTGGTCCACACGCCGTCTCCTGAGTCCCGATCGGTCCACGCGCGGCCTCCTAAGCCCCGATCGTTCTACGCGCCGTCTCCGAGCCCCGATCGGTCCACGCGCCGTCTCCTGAACCTCGATCGGTCCACGCGTCGTTCCCGAAGCCCCGATCCATCCACGCGCAGTCTCTCGAGCCCCAATCGGTCCACGCGCCGTCTCCTGAGCTCCGATCGGTCCACGCGCCGTCTCCTCAGCCCCGATCGGTCCACGCGTCGTCTCCGAGCACCGATCGGTCCACACGCCGTCTCAGAGCGCCGATCATTTCACGCCCCGTCTCCTGAGCTCCGATCGTTCCACGCGCCGTCTCCGAGCCCCGATCGGTCCACGCGCCGTCTCCTGAGCCCCAATCGGTCCACACGCTGTCTCGTGAGCCCCGATAGGTACACGCGTCGTGTCCTACGCCCCGATCGGTCCACGCGTCGTCTCCTAAGCCCCGATCGGTCCACGCGCCGTCTCCGAGCCCCGATCGGTCCGCGCACCGTCTCCTGATCCCCATCGCTCCGCGCGGCGTCTCCGGAGCCCCGATCGATCCACGCGAGTCTCCTGAGCCCTAGTCGGTCCACGCGCCGTCTCCGAGCCCCCATCGGTCCACGCGTTGTCTCCTAAGCCCCGATCGGTCCATGCGCCGTCTCCGAGCCCCGATCGGTTCACGCATCGTCTCCTAAGCCCCGATCGGTTAACGCGCCGTCTCCGAGCGCCGAGCGGTCCACGCGCCGTCGCCGAACCCCAATTGGTCCACGCGCAACCGCCTCAGTCCCAGTCGGTCCACACGCTGTCTCCGAGCCCCGATCGGTCCACGCGCCGTCGCCGAGCCATGATCGGTCCACGCGCGGCCTCCTGAGCTCCAATCGGTCCACAGGCCGTCGCCGATCCACGATCGGTCCGTGCGCCGTTTCCAGAGCCCTATCGGTCCACGCATCGTCTCCTCATCTCCGATCGGTCCACGCGCCGTCTCCTAAGCCCCGATCGGTCCACGCGCTGTCTTCGAGCGCCGATCGGTTCACGCGCCGTCTCCTGAGCCCCGATCGGTCCACGCGTCGACTCCTAAGCCCCGATCGGTTCACGCGCCGTATCCGAGCCCCAATCGGTCCACGCGCCGTCTCCTAAGCTCCAATCGGTCCACGCGCCGTCTCCTAAGCCCCGATCGGTCCATGCGCCGTCTCCGAGCCCCGATCGGTTCACGCATCGTCTCCTAAGCCCCGATCGGTTAACGCGCCGTCTCCGAGCGCCGAGCGGTCCACGCGCCGTCGCCGAACCCCAATTGGTCCACGCGCAACCGCCTGAGTCCCAGTCGGTCCACACGCTGTCTCCGAGCCCCGATCGGTCCACGTGCCGTCGCCGAGCCATGATCGGTCCACGCGCGGCCTCCTGAGCTCCAATCGGTCCACAGGCCGTCGCCGATCCACGATCGGTCCGTGCGCCGTTTCCAGAGCCCTATCGGTCCACGCATCGTCTCCTCATCTCCGATCGGTCCACGCGCCGTCTCCTAAGCCCCGATCGGTCCACGCGCTGTCTTCGAGCGCCGATCGGTTCACGCGCTGTCTCCTGAGCCCCGATAGGTACACGCGTCGTCTCCTATACCCCGAACGGTCCACGCGCCGTCTCCGAGCCCCGATGGGTCCACGCACTGTCTCCTGATCCCCATGGGTCCACGAGGCGCCTCCGGAGCCCCGATCGATCCACGCGAGGATCCTGAGCCCCGATCGATCCACGCATCGTCTCCTAAGCCCCAATCGGTTAACGCGCCGTCTCCGAGCCCCAATCGGTCCACGCGCCGTCTCCTGAACCCCGATCGTTCCACGCGCCTTCTCCTAAGCCACGATCGGTCAGCGCCGTCTCCGAGCGCCGATCGGTGTACGCGCCGTCGCACGAGCCGCGATCGGTCCACGCGCGGCCTCCTGAGCCCCGGTTGCTTCACGCGCCGTATCCGAGGCCCAATCGGTCCACGCACCGTCTCCTGAGCCCCGATCGCTCCACGCGCCGTCTCCGAGCCCCGATCGGTCCACGCGCCGTATCCTGAGCCCGGATCGGTCCACGCGCCGTCGCCGAACCCCAATTGGTCCACGCTCAACCGTCTGAGCCCCGGTTGGTCCACGCGCTGTCTCCGAGCCCCGATCGGTCCACACGTCGTATCCGAACCCCGATCGGTCCACGCGCCGTCTCCTCAGCCTGGATCGGTCCACGCGTCGTCTCCTAAGCCCCGATCCGTCGTCGCGTCGTCTCCTGAGCCCCGATCGATCCACGCGTCTTCTCCTGAGCCCCGACCGCTCCACGCGTCGTCACCGAGCTCCGATCGGTCCACGCGCCGTTTCCGAGCCCCGATCGGTCCATGCGTCGTCTTCTAACCCCCGATGCCTCCACGCGCCGTCTCCGAGCCACGATCGGTGCAGGCGCCGCTTCGTGAACCCCGATCGGTCCACGCGCTGTCTCCTGAGCCCCGATCCATCCACGCGCAGTCGCCGAGCCCCGATCGGTCCACGTATGTTCTCCTAAGCCCCAATTAGTCCACGCGCCGTCTCCTAAGCCCCGATCTGCCCACGAGCCGTCTCCGAGCTCCGATCGGTCCACGCGCCATCGCCGAACCCCGATCGGTCCACGCGTCGTCTCCTGAGCCCCGATCAATTGACGCGTCTTCTCCTGAGCCCCGATCGCTCCTCGCGCCGTCTCCTGAGCCCCGCTCGGTCCATGCGTCGTCTTCAAAGCCCCGATGCCTCCACGCGCCGTCTCCGAGCCACGATCGGTCCGTGCGCCGCTTCCACAACCCCGATCGGTCCACGCGTCATCTCCTGATCTCCGATCGGTCCACGCGCCGTCTCCTAAGCCACGATCGGTCCGTGCGCCGCTTCCACAACCCCGATCGGTCCACGCGTCATCTCCTGATCTCCGATCGGTCCACGCGCCGTCTCCGAGCCCCGATCGGTCCACGCATCGTCTCCTAAGCCCCGATCGGTTAACGCACCGTCTCCCCGCCCCGATCAGTCCACGCGCGGCCTTCTGAGCCCCGGTCGGTTCACGCGCCGTCTCCCCGCCCCGATCGGTCCACGCGCCGTCTCCTGAGCCCTGATCCGTCCACGCGCGGCGTCGAGCCGCGATCGGTCCACGCGCGGCCTCCTGAGCCCCAATCGGTCCACGCGTCGTCTCCTAAGCCCCGATCGGTCCGTGCGCCGTCTCCGAGCCCCGATCGGTCCACGCACCATCGCATGCTCCCCAATCGGTCCATGCGCCGCCTCCGGAGCCCTGATCGATCCACGCGAATCTCCTGAGCTCCGGTCAGTCCTCGTACCGTCTCCGAGCCCCGATCGGTCCACGTACCGTCTCCGAAGCCCCGATCGGTCCACGCGCCGTCACCTGAGCCCCGATCGTTCCACGCGTCGTCTCCAAGCCCCGATCGGTTCACGCGCCGTATCCGAGCCCCAATCGGTCCACGCGCCGTCTCATAAGCTCCAATCGGTCCACGCGCCGTCTCCTGAGCCCCGATACGTCGACGCGCAGTCGCCGAGCCCCGATCAGTCCACGCGCTGTCTCCTGAGCCCCGATAGGTACACGCGTCGTCTCCTACACCCCGATCGGTCCACGCGCGGCCTCCTGAGCCCCAATCGGTCCACGCGTCGTCTCCTAAGCCCCGATCGGTCCGTGCGCCGTCTCCGTGCCCCAATCGGTCCACGCGCCGTCTCCTGAACCCCGATCGTTCCACGCGCCTTCTCCTAAGCCACGATCGGTCAGCGCCGTCTCCGAGCGCCGATCGGTGTACGCGCCGTCGCACGAGCCGCGATCGGTCCACGCGCGGCCTCCTGAGCCCCGGTTGCTTCACGCGCCGTATCCGAGGCCCAATCGGTCCACGCACCGTCTCCTGAGCCCCGATCGCTCCACGCGCCGTCGCCGAACCCCAATTGGTCCACGCTCAACCGTCTGAGCCCCGGTTGGTCCACGCGCTGTCTCCGAGCCCCGACCGGTCCACGCGTCGTATCCGAACCCCGATCGGTCCACGCGCCGTCTCCTGAGCCTGGATCGGTCCACGCGTCGTCTCCTAAGCCCCGATCCGTCGTCGCGTCGTCTCCTGAGCCCCGATCGATCCACGCGTCTTCTCCTGAGCCCCGACCGCTCCACGCGTCGTCTCCGAGCTCCGATCGGTCCACGCGCCGTTTCCGAGCCCCGATCGGTCCATGCGTCGTCTTCTAACCCCCGATGCCTCCACGCGCCGTCTCCGAGCCACGATCGGTGCCGGCGCCGCTTCGTGAACCCCAATCGGTCCACGCGCTGTCTCCTGAGCCCCGATCCATCCACGCGCAGTCGCCGAGCCCCGATCGGTCCACGCGCGGTCTACTGAGCTCCGGTCGGTCCACACGCCGCTGCGAACCCCAATTGGTCCACGCGCAACCTCTGGAGCCCCAGTCGGTAATCGCGCTGTCTCCGAGCCCCGATCGGTCCACGTATGTTCTCCTAAGCCCCAATTAGTCCACGCGCCGTCTCCTAAGCCCCGATCTGCCCACGAGCCGTCTCCGAGCTCCGATCGGTCCACGCGCCATCGCCGAACCCCGATCGGTCCACGCGTCGTCTCCTGAGCCCCGATCAATTGACGCGTCTTCTCCTGAGCCCCGATCGCTCCTCGCGCCGTCTCCTGAGCCCCGCTCGGTCCATGCGTCGTCTTCAAAGCCCCGATGCCTCCACGCGCCGTCTCCGAGCCACGATCGGTCCGTGCGCCGCTTCCACAACCCCGATCGGTCCACGCGTCATCTCCTGATCTCCGATCGGTCCACGCGCCGTCTCCTAAGCCCCGATCGGTCCACGCGTCGGCTCCTAAGCCTCGATAGGTCCACGCGCGGCCTCCTTAGCCCCGGTCGGTCCACGCGTCGTCTCCGAGCCCCGATCGGTCCACGCATCGTCTCCTAAGCCCCGATCGGTTAACGCACCGTCCCCCCGCCCCGATCAGTCCACGCGCGGCCTCCTGAGCCCCGGTCGGTTCACGCGCCGTCTCCCCGCCCCAATCGATCCACGCGCCGTCTCCTGAGTCCCGATCGGTCCACGCGCCGTCTCTTGAGCCCCGATCGGTCCACGCGTCGTCTCCTAAGCCCCGATCGGTCCACGCGCCGTCTCTAAGCCCCGATCCGTCGCCGCGTCCTGTCCTGAGCCCCGATCAATTGACGCGTCTTCTCCTGAGCCCCGATCGCTCCTCGCGACGTCTCCGAGCCCCGATCGGTCCACGCGCCATCGCCGAGTCATGATCTGTCCACGCGCGGCCTCCTGAGACCCGATCGGTCCACGCGCCGTCTTCGAGCCCCGATCGGTCCACGCATGGTCTCCTAAGCCCCAATCGGTTAACGCGCCGTCCCCGAGCCCCGATCGGTCCACGCGCTGTCTCCTGAGCCCCGATAGGTACACGCGTCGTCGCCTACACCCCGATCGGTCCACGCGTCGTCTCCTAAGCCCCAATCGGTTAACGCGCCGTCTCCGAGCCCCGATCGGTCCACGCGCCGTCGCCGAACCCCAATTGGTCCACGCGCAACCGCCTGAGCCCCAGTCGGTCCACGCACTGTCTCCGAGCCCCGATCGGTCCACGCGTCGTCTCCGAGCCCCGATCGGTCCACGCGTCGTCTCCTAAGCCCCGATCGGTCTACGCACCGTCTCCTGAGCCCCGATCGGTCCACGCGCCGTCTCCTGAGCCCCAATCGCTCCACGCGCCATGTTCTGAGCACCGTTCGGTCCACGCGTCGTCTTGAAAGCCCCGATGCCTCCACGCGCCGTCTCCGAGCCACGATCGGTCCGTGTGCCGCTTCCAGAGGCCTATCGATCCACGCGTCGTCTCCTGATCTCCGATCGGTCCACGCGCCGTCTCCTAAGCCCCGATCATTCCACGCGCCGTCTCCGAGCCCCGATCGGTCCACGCCCGTCTCCTAAGCCCCGATCGGTCAACGCGCCTTCTCCTCCGCCCCGATTGGTCCACGCGCCGTTGCCGAACCCCAATTGGTCCACGCTCAACCGCCTGAGCCCCGGTTGGTCCACGCGCTGTCTCCGAGCCCCGATCGGTCCACGCGTCGTATGCAAACCCCGATCGGTCCACGCGCCGTCGCCGAGCCATGATCGGTCCACGCGCCGTCTCCTAAGCCCAGATCGGTCCACGCGCCGTCTCCGAGCGCCGATCGGTTCACGCGCCGTCTCCTGAGCCCCGATCGGTCCACGCGCCGTCTCCGGGCCCCGATCGGTCCACGCACCATCTCCTGCTCTCCAATCGGTCCACGCGCCGCCTCCGGAGCCCCGATCTATCCACGCTAGGCTCCTGAGCCCCGGCCGGTCCGCGCGCCGCCTCCTGAGCCCCGAACGGTCGACGCGTCGTCTCCTGAGCCCCAATCGGCCCACACGCAGTCTCGTGAGCCCCGATAGGTCCAGGCGCCGCTTCCTGAGCCCGGATCGATCCTCGCGCCGTCTCGTAAGCCACAATCGGTCCACGCGCCGTCTCAGAGCGCCGATCATTTCACGCGCCGTCTCCTGAGCCCCGATCGTTCCACGCGCCGTCTCCGAGCCCCGATCAGTCCACGCGGCGTCTCCTGAGACCCGATCGGTTCACACATCGTCTCCTAAGCCCCGATACGTCTACACGCCGTATCCGAGCCCCGATCGGTCCACGTGACGCATTCTAAGCTACGGTCGGTCCACGCGCCGTCTCCGAGCGCCGATCGGTCGACGCGCCGTCTCCTGAGCCCCGATCGATCCACGCATCGGCTCCTGAGCCCCGGTCGGTCCACGCGCCGTCTCATGAGCCCCGGTCGGTTCATGCGCCGTCGCCGAGCCTCGATCGGTCCACGCGCGGCCTCCTTAGCCCCGGTCGGTCCACGCGCCGTCTCCGAGCCCCGATCGGTCCACGCATCGTCTCCTGAGCCCCGATCGGTTAACGCGCCGTCTCCGAGCCCCGATCAGTCCACGCGCCGTCTCCTGAGCCCCGGTCGGTTCATGCGCCGTCTCCGAGCCCCGATCGATCCACGCGCCGTCTCCGAGCGCCACTCGGTCCATGCGCCGTCGCCGAACCCCAATTGATCCACGCGCAACCGCCTGAGTCCCAATCCGCCCACGCGAGTCTCCTCAGCCCCGACCGGTCCACGCGCCGTCTCCTGAGCCCCTATCGCTCCACGCGTCCTCTCCGAGCCCCGATCGGTCCATGCGCCGTCGCCGAGCCATGATCGCTCCACGCGCGGCCTCCTGAGCCCCGGTCGCGTCACGCGCCGTATCCACGCCCCAATCGATCCACGCGCCGTCTCCTGAGTCCCGATCGGTCCACGCGCCGTCTCCTGAGCCCCGATCGGTCCACGCGTCGTCTCCTAAGCCCCGATCGGTCCACGCGCCGTCTCCAAGCCCCGATCCGTCGCCGCGTCGTGTCCTGAGCCCCGATCAATTGACGCGTCTTCTCCAGAGCCCCGATCGCTCCTCGCGCCGTCTCCTCAACCCCGCTCGGTCGATGCGTCGTCTTCTTAACCCCGATGCCTCCACGCGCCGTCTCCGAGCCACGATCGGTCCACGCGCCGTCTACTGAGCCCCGATCATTCAACGCGCCTTCTCCTAAGCCACGATCGGTCCACGCGCCGTCTCCGAGCCCCAGTCGGTCCACGCGCTGTCTCCGAGCACCGATCGGTCTACGCGCCGTCTCCTGAGCCCCGATTGTTCCACGCGCCGTCTCCGAGCCCCGATCGTTCCACGCGCCGTCTCCTGAGCCCCGATACGTCCACGCGCAGTCGCCGAGCCCCGATCGGTCCACGCGCGGTCTCCTGAGCCCCGATCTGTCCACGCGCCGTCTCCGAGCCGCGATCAGTTCACGGATCGTCTCCTAAGCCCCGATCGGTTAACGTGCCGTCACCGATCCCCGATCGGTCTACGCGCGGTCTCCGAGCCCCGGTCGGTCCACGTGCCGTCTCCAAGCCCCGATCGGTTCACGCATCGTCTGCTAAGCTCCGATCGGTTAACGCGCCGTCTCCGAGCCGCGATCGGTCCACCCGCCGTCGCCGAACGCCAATTGGTGCACGGGCAACTGTTACGATTTGAGAATCGTTTCTCTTTATACCTATCTCTAAATATTTTCAAGCCTCGCATGGTGTACCGCACGACGTAGCGCAACGCCGCAATCGCGTTATGAATTCCCTATTTCTGTACCGAACCCCAACAACTCTGCAACGCCGCACAATTCGTCACCTGCCTCGCGCCAGGTGACCCCACCTTAACGCGCCGTACCTCTGAACCCAGAAGAGCCACGCGCGAACTCGGGAAGGCCCTATGATAGGTGTCACGGTTTGAGAATCCGTTATCTCTATACCTATCTCTAAACGTTTTCAAGCCTTGCCTGGCATGCCGCACAACTTAGCGCAACGTCGCAATCGCGTTACGAATACCCTATTTCTGTGCCAAACCCCAACAACTCTGCAACACCGCACAATTCGTCACCTGCCGGGTGATCTTGCCTCCACGCGCCGATCCTCCAAAAGTCAGAAGAGCCTCGCGTGAACTCGAGAAAAGCCCTCTGATTGGCTCGTTGTCGCGCGCACACCGTGTCGCGGACGACACCGTTCGCTATCTTTATCAATGATCTATTCACCCTAAGCACCCTTCCACTAAGTGACTCATCGCACTAGCCCTAAGTAGCAACCAAAAGATTAGTATAAAAGGGCGACCTTTTGCACCAAGTAGTTAGTTACAATTTCAACGGGGACCAGCAACGCAACCACTTTGCGCAACAGAATCTGCGGAGCATTCTCGCTCGTCGTCCGTTTGAGTATAAAAATTGTAAACTCATCGAGACTAAGCTTGCATATTGTACAGTAATCTTAGAGTCAAAAGTAACGTGCTCGTGAGAAATAAAAAGTCTGATAATTGAACTCGCGTCGACCATATTCTTTTCACTCCTCACCGAGACTACGAGAATCATCGTCGCATCGCATCGAGCTTCGTCAGATCACCAGCACTACACGACCAGCGAAAGAGTGAGTCGAATCTTTCTCATACAACCTTTCGTATAGGTCAAGATTGACCATCGAATCTAGTCGAAAACGACGGTGCCGACCTAGTCGAAAACCCCTCCGACAATTTGTAGTAAAGAAAAGGCGAGATTTCCGTCCCTGAAGGAAAGGGCTTAATTGCCTTGCCTCGAAAAGAGAAATCGAACCGTGTTACGCATTCCCATACTCGATAGAGTTCAGCGGATCGTAACACAACCACCCGAGCCCCAGTCGGTCCACGCGTCGTCTCCGAGCTCCAATCGGTCCACGCGCCGTTTCCTGAGCCCCGATCGATCCATGCATCGTCTTCTAAGCCCCGATGCCTCCACGCGCCGTCTCCGAGCCAGATCGGTTCAGGCGCCGCTTCCCGAGCCCCGATCAGTCAACGCGCCGTCTCCTAAGCCCCTATCGCTCCACGGACCGTGTCCGAGCCCCGATGGGTCCACGCGCCGCATCCTGAGCCCCGATCGGTCGACGCGCCGTCTCCTAAGACCCGATCGGTCCACGCGCCGTCTCCGAGCTCCGATCGGCCCACGCGCCGTCTCCTAAGCCCCGATCGGTCGACGCGTCGTTTCCTGAGCCCCGATCGATCCACGCGTCGTCTCCTGAGCCCCGATCGCTCCACGCGCCGATTTCTGAGCCCCGATGAATTGACGCGTCTTCTCCTGAGCCCCGATCGCTCCTCGCGCCGTCGCCGAACCCCAATTGGTCCACGCGCAACCGCCTGAGCCCCAGTCGGTCCACGCACTGTCTCCGAGCCCCGATCGGTCCACGCGTCGTCTCCGAGCCCCGATCGGTCCACGCGTCGTCTCCTAAGCCCCGATCGGTCCACGCACCGTTTCCTGAGCCCCGATCGGTCCACGCGCCGTCTCCTGAGCCCCGATGCCTCCACGCGCCGTCTCCGAGCCACGATCGGTCCGTGTGCCGCTTCCAGAGGCCTATCGATCCACGCGTCGTCTCCTGATCTCCGATCGGTCCACGCGCCGTCTCCTAAGCCCCGATCATTCCACGCGCCGTCTCCGAGCCCCGATCGGTCCACGCCCGTCTCCTAAGCCCCGATCGGTCAACGCGCCTTCTCCTCCGCCCCGATTGGTCCACGCGCCGTTGCCGAACCCCAATTGGTCCACGCTCAACCGCCTGAGCCCCGGTTGGTCCACGCGCTGTCTCCGAGCCCCGATCGGTCCACGCGTCGTATCCAAACCCCGATCGGTCCACGCGCCGTCGCCGAGCCATGATCGGTCCACGCGCCGTCTCCTAAGCCCAGATCGGTCCACGCGCCGTCTCCGAGCGCCGATCGGTTCACGCGCCGTCTCCTGAGCCCCGATCGGTCCACGCGCCGTCTCCGGGCCCCGATCGGTCCACGCACCATCTCCTGCTCTCCAATCGGTCCACGCGCCGCCTCCGGAGCCCCGATCTATCCACGCTAGGCTCCTGAGCCCCGGCCGGTCCGCGCGCCGCCTCCTGAGCCCCGAACGGTCGACGCGTCGTCTCCTGAGCCCCAATCGGCCCACACGCAGTCTCGTGAGCCCCGATAGGTACACGCGCCGTCTCCTGAGCTCCGATCGTTCCACGCGCCGCCTCCGAGCCCCGATCGGTCCAGGCGCCGTCTCCTGAGCCCCAATCGGTCCACACGCTGTCTCGTGAGCCCCGATAGGTACACGCGTCGCGTTCTACGCCCCAATCGGTCCACGCGTCGTCTCCTAAGCCCCGATCGGTCCTCGCGCCGTCTCCGAGCCCCGATCAGTCCGCGCACCGTCTCCTGATCCCCATCGCTCCACGCGGCGTCTCCGGAGCCCCGATCGAGCCACGCGAGTGTCCTGAGCCCCGGTCGGTCCGCGCACCGTCATCTGAGCCCCGATCCGTCGCCGCGTCGTCTCCTGAGCCCCGATCAATTGACGCGTCTTCTCCTGAGCCCCGATCGCACCTCACGCCGTCTCCTGAGCCCCGCTCGGTCCATGCGTCGTGTTCTTAGCCCCGATGCCTCCACGCGCCGTCTCCGAGCCACGATAGGTCCAGGCGCCGCTTCCTGAGCCCGGATCGATCCTCGCGCCGTCTCGTAAGCCACAATCGGTCCACGCGCCGTCTCAGAGCGCCGATCATTTCACGCGCCGTCTCCTGAGCCCCGATCGTTCCACGCGCCGTCTCCGAGCCCCGATCGGTCCACGCGGCGTCTCCTGAGACCCGATCGGTTCACGCATCCTCTCCTAAGCCCCGATACGTCTACACGCCGTATCCGAGCCCCGATCGGTCCACGTGACGCATTCTAAGCTACGGTCGGTCCACGCGCCGTCTCCGAGCGCCGATCGGTCCACGCGCCGTCTCCTGAGCCCCGATCGTTCCACGCGGCGTCTTCGAGCCTCGATCGATCCACGCGCCGTCTCCTGAGCCCCGATCGGTCGACGCGTCGTCTTCTGAGCCCCGATCGATCCCCGCGTCGTCTCCTGAGCCACGATCAATTGACGCGTCTTCTCCTGAGCCCGATCGCTCCTCGCGCCGTCTCCTGAGCCCCGATCGGTCCACGCGTCGTCTCCGAGCTCCGATCGGTCCACACGCCGTCTCCGAGCGCCGATTAGTTCACGCGCCGTCTCCTGTGCCCCGATCGCTCCACGCTCCGTCTCCCAGCCCCGATCGGTCCACGCGCCGTCTCCTGAGCCTGGATCGGTCCACGCGCCGTCGCCGATCCCCAATTGGTCCACGCGCCACCGCCTGTGCCCCAGTCGGTCCACGCGCTGTCTCCGAGCCCAGATCGGTCCACGCGCCGTCTCCGAGCTCCGATCGGTCCACGCGCCGACTCGTAAGCCCCGATCGGTCCAAGCGCCTTCTGCTAAGCCCCAATCGTTCCAAGCGCCTTCTGCTAAGCCCCGATCGGTCCACGCGCCGTCGCCGAGCCCCGATCGGTCCAGGCGTATCCTCCTGAGCCCCGGTCGGTCCACGCGCCGTCTCCTAAGCCCCGATCGGTCCACGCGCCTTTTCCTAAGCCCCGATCAGTCCACGTGCCGTCTCCGAGCCTCGACCGGTCCACGCGCCGTCTCCTGAGCCCCGATCGTTCCACGCGCCGTCTCCTAAGCCGCGATCGTTCCACGCGCCGTCTCCAAGCCTCGATCGGTCCACGCGCCGTCTCCTGAGCCCGGATCGTTCCACGCGTCGTCCCCGAATCCTCGATCCGTACACGCGTCGTCTCCGAGCCTCGATCGGTCCACGCGCCGTCGCCGAGCCCCGATCGGTCCAGGCGTATCCTCCTGAGCCCCGGTCGGTCCACGCGCCGTCTCCGAGCCCCGTTCGGTCCACGCATCGTCTCCTAAGCCTCGATCGGTTAACGCGCCGACTCGGAGGCCCGATCGTTCCACGCGCCGTCTCCGAGCCCCGATCGTTCCACGCGCCGTCTGCTAAGCCACGATCGGTCAGCGCCGTCTCCGAGCGCCGATCGGTGCACGCGCGGCCTCCTGAGCCCCGGTTGGTTCACGCGCCGTATCCGAGCCCCAATCGGTCCACGCACCGTCTCCTGAGCCCCGATCGGTCCACGCGCCGTCGCCGAGCCCCGATCAGTCCAGGCATATCCTCCTGAGCCCCGATGGGTCCACACGCCGTCTCCGTGCGCCGATCGGTTCACGCGCCGTCTCCTGAGCCCCGATCGCTCCACTCGCCGTCTCCGAGCCCCGATCGATCCACGCGCCATCTCTTGAGCCCGGATCGGTCACGCGCCGTCGCCGAACCCCAATTGGTCCACGCGCAACCGTCTGAGCTCCGGTTGGTCCACGAGCTGTTTCCGAGCCCCGATCGGTCCACGCGTCGTATTCGAACCCCGATCGGTCCACGCGCCGTCGCCGAGCCATGATCGGTCCACGCGCGGCCTCCTGAGCCCCGGTTGCTTCACGCGCCGTATCCGAGCCCCCATCGGTCCACGCGTCGTCTCCGAGCCCCGATCGGTCCACGTGCCGTCGCCGAGCCATGATCGGCCCATGCGAGGCTCCTGAGCCCCGGTCGGTCCGCGCGCCGTCTCCTGATCCCCGATCGGTCGACGCGTCGTTTCCTGAGCCCCGATCGATCCACGCGTCGTCTCCTGAGCCCCGATCGCTCCACGCGCCGATTTCTGAGCCCTGATCAATTGACGCGTCTTCTCCTGAGCCCCGATCGCTCCTCGCGCCGTCACCTGAGCCCCGCTCGGTCCCTGCGTCGTCTTCTTAGCCCCGATGCCTCCACGCGCCGTATCCGAGCCACGATCTGTCTAGGCGTCGCTTCCTGAGCCCCGATCGGTCCACGCGCCGTCTCCTAAGCCCCAATCGGTCCACGCGCCGTCTCCTAAGCCCCGATCGGTCCACGCGCCGTCTCCGAGCGCCGATCGGTTCACGCGCCGTCTCCTGAGCCGCGATCGTTCCCCGCACCATCTCCGAGCCCCGATCGGTCCACGCGCCGTCTCCTAAGCCCCGATCGGTCCACGCGCCTTCTCCTAAGCCCCGATCGGTCCACGTGCCGTCTCCGAGCCTCGACCGGTCCACGCGCCGTCTCCTGAGCCCCGATCGTTCCACGCGCCGTCTCCTAAACTGCGGTCCGCCCACGGGCCGTCTCCGAGCTGCTATCGGTAAACGCGCCGTCACCAAGCCCTGATCCGTACACGCGTCGTCTCCGAGCCCCGATCGGTCCACGCGCCGTCGCCGAGCCTCGATCGCTCCACGCGCGGCCTCTTGAGCCCCGATCGGTTCACGCGCCGGCTCCGAGCCCGATCGGTCCACGCATCGTCTCCTACGCCCCGATCGGTTAACGTGCCGTCTCCGAGCCCCGATCGGTCCACGTGCCGTCTCCTGGGCCCCGGTCGGTTCACGCGCCGTCTCCGAGCCCCGATCGATCCACGCGTCGTCTTGTAAACCCAGATGCCTCCTCGCATCGTCTCCTAAGCCGCGATCGGTTAACGCGCCGTCTCCGAGCCCCGATCGGTCCACGCGCCGTCTCCGAGCCCCGATCGGTTCAGGCGCCGCTTCCCGAGCTCCGATCAGTCCACGCGCCGTCTCCTAAGCCCCGATCGCTCCACGGACCGTCTCCGAGTCCCGATGGGTCCACGCGCCGCATCCTGAGCCCCGATCGGTCGACGCGCCGTCTCCTAAGCCCCGATCCGTCCACGGGCCGTCTCCTGAGCCCCGATTGCTCCACGGGCCGTTTCCTGAGCCCCGATCGTTCCACACGCCGCCCCCTAAACCTCGATCGGTCCAGGCGTCGTCTCCTAAGCCCCGACCGGCTCACGCCCCGTCTCCTGTGCCCCGCTCGATTCACGTGCCGTCTCCTAAGCCCCGATCGGTCCACCCGTCGTCTCTTAAGCCCCAATCGGTCCACGCGCTATCTCCGAGCGCCGATCATTTCACGCGCTGTCTCCTGAGCCTCGGTCGGTCCGCGCGCCGTCACCTGAGCCCCGATCGGTCGACGCGTCGTCTCCTAAGCCCTGAACGGCCCATGCGCCGTCTCCGAGCGCCGATCGGTTCACGCGCCGTCTCCTGAGCCCCGATCGTTCCACGCGCCGTCTCCGAGCTCCGATCGGCCCACGCGCCGTCTCCTACGCCACGATCGGTCCAAGCGCCTTCTCCTAAGCCCCGATCGGTCCAGGCGCCGTCTCCGAGCCCCGATCGGTCCACGCGCCGTCTCCTGAGCCCGGATCGTTCCACGCGTCGTCCCCGAATCCTCGATCCGTACACGCGTCGTCTCCGAGCCTCGATCGGTCCACGGGCCGTCGCCGAGCCCCGATCGGTCCAGGCGTATCCTCCTGAGCCCCGGTCGGTCCACGCGCCGTCTCCGAGCCCCGATCGGCCCACGCATCGTCTCCTAAGCCCCGATCGGTTAACACGCCGACTCGGAGCCCCGATCGTTCCACGCGCCGTCTCCGAGCCCCGTTCGTTCCACGCGCCTTCTCCTGAGCCACGATCGGTCAGCGCCGTCTCCGAGCGCCGATCGTAGCACGCGCCGTCGCACGAGCCGCGATCGGTCCACGCGCGGCCTCCTGAGCCCCGGTTGGTTCACGCGCAGTACCCGAGCCCCAATCGGTCCACGCACCGTCTCCTGAGCCCCGATCGGTCCACGCGCCGTCGCCGAGCCCCGATCAGTCCAGGCGTATCCTCCTGAGCCCCGATCGGTCCACGCGCCGTCTCCGTGCGCCGATCGGTTCACGCGCCGTCTCCTGAGCACCGATCGCTCCACGCGCCGTCTCCGAGCCCCGATCGGTCCACGCGCCATCTCTAGAGCCCGGATCGGTCACGCGCCGTCGCCGAACCCCAATTGGTCCACGCGCAACCGTCTGAGCTCCGGTTGGTCCACGCGCTGTTTCCGAGCCCCGATCGGTCCACGCGTCGTATTCGAACCCCGATCGGTCCACGCGCCGTCGCCGAGCCATGATCGGTCCACGCGCGGCCTCCTGAGCCCCGGTTGCTTCACGCGCCGTATCCGAGCCCCCATCGGTCCACGCGTCGTCTCAGAGCCCCGATCGGTCCACGCGCCGTCGCCGAGCCATGATCGGCCCATGCGAGGCTCCTGAGCCCCGGTCGGTCCGCGCGCCGTCTCCTGATCCCCGATCGGTCGACGCGTCGTTTCCTGAGCCCCGATCGATCCACGCGTCGTCTCCTGAGCCGCGATCGCTCCACGCGCCGATTTCTGAGCCCTGATCAATTGACGCGTCTTCTCCTGAGCCCCGATCGCTCCTCGCGCCGTCACCTGAGCCCCGCTCGGTCCCTGCGTCGTCTTCTTAGCCCCGATGCCTCCACGCGCCGTATCCGAGCCACGATCGGTCTAGGCGTCGCTTCCTGAGCCCCGATCGGTCCACGCGCCGACTCCTAAGCCCCAATCGGTCCACGCGCCGTCTCCTAAGCCCCGATCGGTCCACGCGCCGTCTCCGAGCGCCAATCGGTTTACGCGCCGTCTCCTGAGCCCCGATCGTTCCCCGCGCCATCTCCGAGCCCCGATCGGTCCACGCGCCGTCTCCTAAGCCCCGATCGGTCCACGCGCCTTCTCCTAAGCCCCGATCGGTCCACGTGCCGTCTCCGAGCCTCGACCGGTCCACGCGCCGTCTCCTGAACCCCGATCGTTCCACGCGCCGTCTCCTAACCTGCGATCCGCCCACGGGCCGTCTCCGAGCTGCTATCGGTAAACGCGCCGTCACCAAGCCCTGATCCGTACACGCGTCGTCTCCGAGCCCCGATCGGTCCACGCGCCGTCGCCGAGCCTCGATCGGTCCACGCGCGGCCTCTTGAGCCCCGATCGGTTCACGCGCCGGCTCCGAGCCCGATCGGTCCACGCATCGTCTCCTAAGCCCCGATCGGTTAACGTGCCGTCTCAGAGCCCCGATCGGTCCACGCGCCGTCTCCTGAGCCCCGGTCGGTTCACGCGCCGTCTCCGAGCCCCGATCGATCCACGCGTCGTCTTGTAAACCCAGATGCCTCCTCGCATCGTCTCCTAAGCCGCGATCGGTTAACGCGCCGTCTCCGAGCCCCGATCGGTCCACGCACCGTCGCGGAACCCCAATTGGTCCACGCGCAACCGCCTGAGCCCCAGTCGGTCCACGCGCCGTTTCCTGAGCCCCGATCGGTCCACGCGCCGTCTCCTGGGCCCCGATCGGTCCGCGCGTCGTCTCCGAGCCCCGATCGGTCCACGCGCAACCGCCTGCGCCCCAGTAGGTCCACGCGCGGTCTCCGAGCCCCGATCGGTCCACGCGTCGTCTCCGAGCCCCGGTCGGTCCACGCGCCGTCTCCGAGCCCCGATCGGTTCACGCATCGTCTCCTAAGCCCCGATCGGTTAACGCGCCGTCTCCGAGCCAGATCGGTTCAGGCGCCGCTTCCCGAGCTCCGATCAGTCCACGCGCCGTCTCCTAAGCCCCGATCGCTCCACGGACCGTCTCCGAGTCCCGATGGGTCCACGCGCCGCATCCTGAGCCCCGATCGGTCGACGAGCCGTCTCCTAAGCCCCGATCCGTCCACGGGCCGTCTCCTGAGCCCCGATTGCTCCACGGGCCGTTTCCTGAGCCCCGATCGTTCCACACGCCGCTCCCTAAACCTCGATCGGTCCAGGCGTCATCTCCTAAGCCCCGACCGGCTCACGCGCCGTCTCCTGTGCCCCGATCGATTCACGTGCCGTCTCCTAAGCCCCGATCGGTCCACCCGTCGTCTCTTAAGCCCCAATCGGTCCACGCGCTATCTCCGAGCGCCGATCATTTCACGCGCTGTCTCCTGAGCCTCGGTCGGTCCCCGCGCCGTCACCTGAGCCCCGATCGGTTGACGCGTCGTCTCCTAAGCCCTGAACGGCCCACGCGCCGTCTCCGAGCGCCGATCGGTTCACGCGCCGTCTCCTGAGCCCCGATCGTTCCACGCGCCGTCTCCGGGCTCCGATCGGCCCACGCGCCGTCTCCTACGCCACGATCGGTCCAAGCACCTTCTCCTAAGCCCCGATCGGTCCAGGCGCCGTCTCCGAGCGCGGATCGGTTCACGCGCCGTCACCTGAGCCCCGATCGTTCCACGCGCGGTCTCCGAGCCGCGATCGGTCCACGCGCCGTCTCCTGAGCCCGGATCGTTCCACGCGTCGTCCCCGAATCCTCGATCCGTCCACGCGTCGTCTCCGAGCCCCGATCGGTCCACGCGCCGTCGCCGAGCCATGATCGGCCCATGCGAGGCTCCTGAGCCCCGGTCGGTCCGCGCGCCGTCTCCTGATCCCCGATCGGTCGACGCGTCCTTTCCTGAGCCCTGATCGATCCACGCGTCGTCTCCTGAGCCCCGATCGCTCCACCCGCCGATTTCCGAGCCGCGATCAATTGACGCGTCTTCTCCTGAGCCCCGATCGCTCCTCGCGCCGTCACCTGAGCCCCGCTCGGTCCCTGCGTGGTCTTCTTAGCCCCGATGCCTCCACGCGCCGTATCCGAGCCACGATCTGTCTAGGCGTCGCTTCCTGAGCCCCGATCGGTCCACGCGCCGTCTCCGAGCCCCGATCGGTTCACGCATCGTCTCCTAAGCCCCGATCGGTTAACGCGCCGTCTCCGAGCCAGATCGGTTCAGGCGCCGCTTCCCGAGCTCCGATCAGTCCACGCGCCGTCTCCTAAGCCCCGATCGCTCCACGGACCGTCTCCGAGTCCCGATGGGTCCACGCGCCGCATCCTGAGCCCCGATCGGTCGACGCGCCGTCTCCTAAGCCCCGATCCGTCCACGGGCCGTCTCCTGAGCCCCGATTGCTCCACGGGCCGTTTCCTGAGCCCCGATCGTTCCACACGCCGCTCCCTAAACCTCGATCGGTCCAGGCGTCATCTCCTAAGCCCCGACCGGCTCACGCGCCGTCTCCTGTGCCCCGATCGATTCACGTGCCGTCTCCTAAGCCCCGATCGGTCCACCCGTCGTCTCTTAAGCCCCAATCGGTCCACGCGCTATCTCCGAACGCCGATCATTTCACGCGCTGTCTCCTGAGCCTCGGTCGGTCCCCGCGCCGTCACCTGAGCCCCGATCGGTTGACGCGTCGTCTCCTAAGCCCTGAACGGCCCACGCGCCGTCTCCGAGCGCCGATCGGTTCACGCGCCGTCTCCTGAGCCCCGATCCGTCCACGGGCCGTCTCCTGAGCCCCGATTGCTCCACGGGCCGTTTCCTGAGCCCCGATCGTTCCACACGCCGCTCCCTAAACCTCGATCGGTCCAGGCGTCATCTCCTAAGCCCCGACCGGCTCACGCGCCGTCTCCTGTGCCCCGATCGATTCACCCGTCGTCTCTTAAGCCCCAATCGGTCCACGCGCTATCTCCGAACGCCGATCATTTCACGCGCTGTCTCCTGAGCCTCGGTCGGTCCCCGCGCCGTCACCTGAGCCCCGATCGGTTGACGCGTCGTCTCCTAAGCCCTGAACGGCCCACGCGCCGTCTCCGAGCGCCGATCGGTTCACGCGCCGTCTCCTGAGCCCCGATCGTTCCACGCGCCGTCTCCGAGCCCCGATCGGTCCACGCGCCGTCGCCGAGCCATGATCGGCCCATGCGAGGCTCCTGAGCCCCGGTCGGTCCGCGCGCCGTCTCCTGATCCCCGATCGGTCGACGCGTCCTTTCCTGAGCCCTGATCGATCCACGCGTCGTCTCCTGAGCCCCGATCGCTCCACGCGCCGATTTCTGAGCCGCGATCAATTGACGCGTCTTCTCCTGAGCCCCGATCGCTCCTCGCGCCGTCACCTGAGCCCCGCTCGGTCCCTGCGTGGTCTTCTTAGCCCCGATGCCTCCACGCGCCGTATCCGAGCCACGATCTGTCTAGGCGTCGCTTCCTGAGCCCCGATCGGTCCACGCGCCGTCTCCTAAGCCCCAATCGGTCCACGCGCCGTCTCCTAAGCCCCGATCGGTCCACGCGCCGTCTCCGAGCGCCGATCGGTTCACGCGCCGTCTCCTGAGCCCCGATCGTTCCCCGCACCATCTCCGAGCCCCGATCGGTCCACGCGCCGTCTCCTAAGCCCCGATCGGTCCACGCGCCTTCTCCTAAGCCCTGATCGGTCCACGTGCCGTCTCCGAGCCTCGATCGGTCCACGCGCCGCCTCCTGCGCCCCGATCGGTCTGCGCGCCGTCTCCTGAGCCCCGATCGGTCGACGCGCCATCTCGTGAGCCCCGATCGGTTCGTGCGCCGCTTCCAGAGCCCTATCGGTCCACGCGTCCTCTCCTGATCTCCTATTGGTATACGCGCCGTCTCCTAAGCCCCGATCGGTCCACGTGCCGTCTCCGAGCGCCGATCGGTTCACGCGCCGTCTCCTGAGCCCCGATCGGCCAACGCGCCGTTCCCTAAGCTCCGATCCATCCACGCGCAGTCTCCTGAGTCCCGATCGGTCCACGCGCCGTCTTCGAGCGCCGATCGGTCCACGCAACGTCTCCTAAGCCCCAATCGGTTCACGCGCCGTCTCCTGAGCCCCGATCGTTCTACGCGCCGTCTCCGAATCCCGATTCGTCCACGTGCAGTCGCCGAGCCCCGATCGGTTCACGCGCGGTCTCCTGAGCTCCAGTCGGTACACGCTCTGTCTCCGAGCCCCGATCGGTCCACGCATCGTCTCGCAAGCCCCGCTCGGTTAACGCGTCGTTTCGGAGACCCATCGGTCTACGCGCCATCTCCGAGCCGCGATCGGCCCACGCATCGTCTCCTAAGCCGCGATCGGTTAACGTGCCGTCTCCGAGCCCCGATCGGTCCACGCGCCGTCTCCTGAGCCCCGATACGTCCACGCGCAGTCATTGAGCCCCGATCGGTCCACGCGCGGTCTCCTGAGCCCCGATCTGTCCACGCGCCTTCTCCGAGCCCCGATCGGTTCACGCATCGTCTCCTAAGCCCCGATCGGTTAACGCGCCGTCTCCGAGCCCCGAACGGTCCACGCGCCGTCGCCGAACCCCAATTGGTCCACGCGCAACCGCCTGAGCCCCAGTCGATTCACGCGCTGTCGCCGAACCCCGATCGGTCCACGCGTCGTCTCCTGAGCCCCGATCGTTCTACGCGCCGTCTCCGAATCCCGATTCGTCCACGTGCAGTCGCCGAGCCCCGATCGGTTCACGCGCGGTCTCCTGAGCTCCAGTCGGTACACGCTCTGTCTCCGAGCGCCGATCGGTCCACGCAACGTCTCATAAGCCCCAATCGGTTAACGCGCCGTCTCCTGAGCCCCGATCGTTCTACGCACCGTCTCCGAGCCCCGATCCGTCCACGCGCAGTCGCCGAGCCCCGATCGGTTCACGCGCGGTCTCCTGAGCCCCAGTCGGTACACGCGCTGTCTCCGAGCCCCGATCGATCCACGCACCGCCTCCTGAGCTCCGATCGGTCGACGCGCCGACTCCTAAGCCCCGATCCGTCCACGCGCCGTCTCCTGAGCACCGATCGTCCAACGTGCCGTCTCCGAGCACCGATCGGTCCACGCGTCGCCTCCTGAGCCCCGGTCGGTCCACGCGACGTCTCCTAAGCCCCGATCGGTCCACGCGTCGTCTCCTAAGCCCCGATCCGTCGACGCGTCGTCTTCTGAGCCACGATCAATTGACGCGTCTTCTCCTGAGCCCGATCGCTCCTCGCGCCGTCTCCTGAGCCCCGATCGGTCCATGCGTCGTGTCCGAGCTCCGATCGGTCCATACGCCGTTTCCTGAGCCCCGATCGGTCCATGCGTCGTCTTCTTAGCCCCGATGCCTCCACGTGCCGTCTCCGAGCCCCGATGGGTCCACGTGCCACATCCTGAGCCCCGATCGGACGACGCGACGTCTCCTGAGCCTTGATCGATCCACGCGTCGTCTCCTGAACCCCGATTGCTCCACGCGCCGTCTCCTGAGCCCCGATCGGTCCACGCGCGGCCTCCTGAGCCCCGATTGGTTCACGCGCCGTATCCGAGCCCCAATTGGTCCACGCGCCGTCTCCTGAGCCTCGATCGCTCCTCGCGCCGTCTCCTGAACCCCGCTCGGTCCATGCGTCGTCTTCTTATCCCGGATGCCTCCACGCGCCGTCTCCGAGCCACGATCAGTCCAGGCGCCGTCTCCGGAGCCCCGATCGGTCCACGCGTCGTCTGCTAAGCCCCAATTCGTCCACGCGACGTCTCCGGGCGCCGATGATTTCACGCGCCGTCTCCTGAGACCCGATCGTTCCACGCGCCGTCTCCGAGCCCCGATCGATCCACGCGCCGCCTCCTGAGCCCCGATCGGTCCACGCGCCGTCGCCGAACCCCAATTGGTCCACGCGCAACCGCCTGAGCCCCAGTCGGTCCACGCACTGTGTCCGAGCCCCGATCGGTCCACGCGCCGTCTTCGAGCGCCGATCGGTCCACGCAACGTCTCCTAAGCCCCAATCGGTTAACGCGCCGTCTCCTGAGCCCCGATCGTTCTACGCACCGTCTCCGAGCCCCGATCCGTCCACGCGCAGTCGCCGAGCCCCGATCGGTTCACGCGCGGTCTCCTGAGCCCCAGTCGATTCACGCGCTGTCGCCGAACCCCGATCGGTCCACGCGTCGTCTCCGAGCCCCGAACGGTCCACGCGCCGTCGCCGAACCCCAATTGGTCCACGCGCAACCGCCTGAGCCCCAGTCGATTCACGCGCTGTCGCCGAACCCCGATCGGTCCACGCGTCGTCTCCGAGCCCCGATCGGTCCACGCGCCGTCGCCGAGCCATGATCGGTCCACGCGCGGCCTCCTGAGCCCCGATCGGTCCACGCGTGGTCTCCGGAGCCCCGATCGGTCCGCGCGTCGTCTCCTAAGCCCCGATTCGTCGACGCGTCGTCTCCTGAGCCCCGATCAATTGACTCGTCTTCTCCTGAGCCCCGATCGCTTCTCGTGCCGCCTCCTGAGCCCCGATCCGTCGAGGCGTCGTCTCCGGAGTCCCGATCAATTGACGTGTCTTCTCCTGTGCCCCGATCGCTCCTCGCGCCGTCTCCTGAACCCCGCTCGGTCCATGCGTCGTCTTCTTAGCCCGGATGCCTCCACGCGCCGTCTCCGAGCCACGATGGGGCCAGGCGCCGTCTCCGGAGCTCCGATCGTTCCACGCGTCGTCTCCTAAGCCCCGATTCGTCCTCGCGGCGTCTCCGGGCGCCGATGATTTCACGCGCCGTCTCCTGAGACCCGATCGTTCCACGCGCCGTCTCCGAGCCCCGATCGATCCACGCGCCGCCTCCTGAGCCCCGATCGGTCCACGCGCCGTCGCCGAACCCCAATTGGTCCACGCGCAACCGCCTGAGCCCCAGTCGGTCCACGCACTGTGTCCGAGCCCCGATCGGTCCACGCGCCGTCTTCGAGCGCCGATCGGTCCACGCAACGTCTCATAAGCCCCAATCGGTTAACGCGCCGTCTCCTGAGCCCCGATCGTTCTACGCACCGTCTCCGAGCCCCGATCCGTCCACGCGCAGTCGCCGAGCCCCGATCGGTTCACGCGCGGTCTCCTGAGCTCCAGTCGGTACACGCTCTGTCTCCGAGCCCCGATCGGTCCACGCATCGTCTCGCAAGCCCCGCTCGGTTAACGCGTCGTTTCGGAGACCCATCGGTCTACGCGCCATCTCCGAGCCGCGATCGGCCCACGCATCGTCTCCTAAGCCGCGATCGGTTAACGTGCCGTCTCCGAGCCCCGATCGGTCCACGCGCCGTCTCCTGAGCCCCGATACGTCCACGCGCAGTCATTGAGCCCCGATCGGTCCACGCGCGGTCTCCTGAGCCCCGATCTGTCCACGCGCCTTCTCCGAGCCCCGATCGGTTCACGCATCGTCTCCTAAGCCCCGATCGGTTAACGCGCCGTCTCCGAGCCCCGAACGGTCCACGCGCCGTCGCCGAACCCCAATTGGTCCACGCGCAACCGCCTGAGCCCCAGTCGATTCACGCGCTGTCGCCGAACCCCGATCGGTCCACGCGTCGTCTCCGAGCCCCGAACGGTCCACGCGCCGTCGCCGAACCCCAATTGGTCCACGCGCAACCGCCTGAGCCCCAGTCGATTCACGCGCTGTCGCCGAACCCCGATCGGTCCACGCGTCGTCTCCGAGCCCCGATCGGTCCACGCGCCGTCGCCGAGCCATGATCGGTCCACGCGCGGCCTCCTGAGCCCCGATCGGTCCACGCGTGGTCTCCGGAGCCCCGATCGGTCCGCGCGTCGTCTCCTAAGCCCCGATTCGTCGACGCGTCGTCTCCTGAGCCCCGATCAATTGACGCGTCTTCTCCTGAGCCCCGATCGCTTCTCGTGCCGCCTCCTGAGCCCCGATCCGTCGAGGCGTCGTCTCCGGAGTCCCGATCAATTGACGTGTCTTCTCCTGTGCCCCGATCGCTCCTCGCGCCGTCTCCTGAACCCCGCTCGGTCCATGCGTCGTCTTCTTAGCCCGGATGCCTCCACGCGCCGTCTCCGAGCCACGATCGGGCCAGGCGCCGTCTCCGGAGCTCCGATCGTTCCACGCGTCGTCTCCTAAGCCCCGATTCGTCCTCGCGGCGTCTCCTGGCGCCGATGATTTCACGCGCCGTCTCCTGAGACCCGATCGTTCCACGCGCCGTCTCCGAGCCCCGATCGATCCACGCGCCGCCTCCTGAGCCCCGATCGGTCCACGCGCCGTCGCCGAACCCCAATTGGTCCACGCGCAACCGCCTGAGCCCCAGTCGGTCCACGCACTGTGTCCGAGCCCCGATCGGTCCACGCGCCGTCTTCGAGCGCCGATCGGTCCACGCAACGTCTCCTAAGCCCCAATCGGTTAACGCGCCGTCTCCTGAGCCCCGATCGTTCTACGCACCGTCTCCGAGCCCCGATCCGTCCACGCGCAGTCGCCGAGCCCCGATCGGTTCACGCGCGGTCTCCTGAGCCCCAGTCGGTACACGCGCTGTCTCCGAGCCCCGATCGGTCCACGCGTCGTCTTCTAAGCCCCGATCGTTCGACGCGTCGTCTCCTAAGCCCCGATCGGTGCACGCGCCTTCTCCTCATCCCCGATCGGTCCACGCGCCGTGTCGGAGCCCCGATTGGTTCACGCGTCGTCTCCTAAGCCCCGATCGGTCCACGCGCAGTCGCCGAGCCTCGATCGGGTCACGCGCGGTCTCCTGAGCCCCGGTCGGTCCACGCGCCGTCGCCGAACCCCAACTGGTCCACGCGCAACCTCCTGAGCCCCAGTCGGTACACGCGCTGTCTCCGAGCCCCGATCGGTCCCCGCATAGTCTCCTAAGCCCCGCTCGGTTAACGCGTCGTCTCGGAGCCCCGATCGGTCCAGGCGCCGCTTCCTGAGCACCGACCGGTCCACGCGTCGTCTCCTGAGCCCCGATCGGTCGACGGGTCCCCTCCTAATCCCCGATCGATCCACGCGCCTTCTCCTGAGCCCCGATCGGTCCACGCGCCGTCTCCGAGCGCCGATCATTTCACGTGACGTCTCCTGAGCCCTGATCGTTCCACGCGCCGTCTTCGAGCCCCGATCGTTCTACGCGCCGTCTCCTGAGCCCCAATCGATCCACGCGCAGCCTCCTGAGCCCCGATCGGTCCACGCGCCGTCGCCGAGCCGCGATCGTTCTACGCGCCGCTCCGAGCCCCGATCGGTCCACGCGCGGTCGCCGAGCTATGATCGGTCCACGCGCGGCCTCCTGAGCCCCGGTCGGTTCACACGCCGTCTCCGAGCCCCGATCGATCCACGCGTCGTCTTCTAAGCCCAGATGCCTCCTCGCGCCGTCTCCGAGCCACGATCGGTCCACGCGTCGTCTCCTAAGCCCCGATCGGTCCACGCGCAGTCTCCTGTGCCCCGATCGGTCGACGCGTCCTCTCCTAAACCCCGATCGGTCCACGCGTCGTCTCCGAGCCCCGATCGGTCCACGCGCCGTCTTCGAGCCCCGATCGGTCCACGCATGGTCTCCTAAGCCCCAATCGGTTAACGCGCCGTCTCCGAGCCCCGATCGGTCCACGCGCCGTCGCCGAACCCCAATTGGTCCACGCGCAACCGCCTGAGCCCCAGTCGGTCCACGCGCTGTGTCCGAGCCCCGATCGGTCCACGCGCCGTCTTCGAGCGCCGATCGGTCCACGCAACGTCTCCTAAGCCCCAATCGGTTAACGCGCCGTCTCCTGAGCCCCGATCGTTCTACGCACCGTCTCCGAGCCCCGATCCGTCCACGCGCAGTCGCCGAGCCCCGATCGGTTCACGCGCGGTCTCCTGAGCCCCAGTCGGTACACGCGCTGTCTCCGAGCCCCGATCGGTCCACGCGTCGTCTACTAAGCCCCGATCGTTCGACGCGTCGTCTCCTAAGCCCCGATCGGTCCACGCGCCTTCTCCTCATCCCCGATCGGTCCACGCGCCGTCTCGGAGCCCCGATCGGTCCACACGCCGTATCCTAAGCCCCGATCGGTCCACGGGCCGTCTCTGAGCGCCGATAAGTTCAAGCGCCGTCTACGGAGCCCCGATCGTTCCACGCGGCGTCTCCGAGCCCCGATCATTCCACACCCCGTCTCCGAGCCCCGATCGGTCCACGCGCCGTCTCCTAAGCCCCTATTGGTCCACGCGCCGTCTCCGAGCGCCGATCGGTTCACGCGCCGTCTCCTGATCCCCGTTCGTTCCACGCGCCGTCTCCGAGCCCCGATCGGTCTACGCGCCGTCTCCTAAGCCCCGATCAGTCCACGCGCCTTCTCTTCATCCCCGATCGGACCACGCGCCGTCTCGGAACGCCGATTGGTTCACGCGCCGTCTCCTGAGCCCCGATCGCTCCACGCGCAGTCGCCGAGCCTCGATCGGTTCACCCGCGGTCTCCTGAGCCCCGGTCGGTCCACGCGCCGTCGCCGAACCCCAATTGGTCCACGCGCAACCTCCTGAGCCCCAGTCGGTACACGCGCTGGCTCCGAGCCCCGATCGGTCCCCGCATAGTCTCCTAAGCCCCGCTCGGTTAACGCGTCGTCTCGGAGCCCCGATCGGTCCAGGCGCCGCTTCCTGAGCACCGACCGGTCCACGCGTCGTCTCCTGAGCCCCGATCGGTCGACGGGTCCCCTCCTAAGCCCCGATCGGTCCACGCGCCTTCTCCTGAGCCCCGATCGGTCCACGCGCCGTCTCCGCGCGCCGATCATTTCACGTGACGTCTCCTGAGCCCTGATCGTTCCACGCGCCGTCTTCGAGCCCCGAGCGGACCACGCGCCGTCTCCTGAGCCCCAATCGATCCACGCGCAGCCTCCTGAGCCCCGATCGGTCCACGCGCCGTCGCCGAGCCGCGATCGTTCTACGCGCCGCTCCGAGCCCCGATCGGTCCACGCGCGGTCGCCGAGCTATGATCGGTCCATGCGCGGCCTCCTGAGCCCCGATCGGTCCACGCGCCGTCGCCGAGCCGCGATCGGTCCACGCGCGGCCTCCTGAGGCCCGATTGGTTCACGCGCCGTATCCGAGCCCCAATCGGTCCACGCGCCGTCTCCTGAGCCCCGATCGGTCCACGCGCGGCCTCCTGAGCCCCGATCGGTCCACGCGCCGTCGCCGAGCCGCGATCGGTCCACGCGCGGCCTCCTAAGCTCCGATCGGTCTACGCGCCGTCGCCGAACCCCAATTGGTCCACACGAAACCGCCTGAGCCCCAGTCGGTCCACGCGCTGTCTCCGAGCCCCGATCGGTCCACGCGTCGTCGCCGAACCCCAATTGGTCCACGCGCCACCGCCTGAGCCCCAGTCGGTCCACGCGCGGCCTCCTGAGCCCCGATCGGTCGACGCGTCGTCTCCTGAGCCCCGATCGATCCACGCGTCGTCTCCTGAGCCCCGATCGCTCCAGGCGCCGTTTTCTGAGCACCGTTCGGTCCGCGCGTCGTCTTCAAAGCCCCGATGCCTCCACGCGCCGTCTCCGAGCCACGATCGGTCCGTGCGCCGCTTTCAGAGCCCCGATCGGTCCACGCGCCGTCGCCGAACCCCAATTGGTCCACGCGCCACCGCCTGAGCCCCAGTCGGTCCACGCACTGTCTCCGAGCCCCGATCGGTCCACGCGCCGTCTTCGAGCCCCGATCGGTCCACGCAACGTCTCCTAAGCCCCAATCGGTTAACGCGCCGTCTCCTGAGCCCCGATCGTTCTACGCGCCGTCTCCGAGCCCCGATCCGTCCACGCGCAGTCGCCGAGCCCCGATCGGTTCACGCGCGGTCTCCTGAGCCCCAGTCGGTACACGCGCCGTCTCCGAGCCCCGATCGGTCCACGCGCCGTCTTCTGAGCCCCGATCGGTCCATGCGTCGTTCCCGAAGCCCCGATCCATCCACGCGCAGTCTCGCGAGCCCCGATCGGTGCACGCACCGTCTCCTAAGCCCCGATCGGTCCACGCCCCGTCTCCGAGCACCGATTGGTTCACGCACCGTCTCCTGAGACTCGATCCGTCCATGCGCTGTCTCCTCAGCCCCGATCGGTCGACGCGTCCTCTGTTAAACCCCAATCGGTCCACGCCCCGTCTCCGAGCGCCGATCGGTTCACGCGCCGTCTCCTGAGTCCCGATCCGTCCACTCACTGTCTCCTGAGCCCCGGTCGGTCCACGCGCCGCCTCCTGCGCTCCGATCGGTCCACGCGCAGTCTCCTGAGCCCCGATCGGTCGACGCGCCGTCTCGTGAGCCCCGATCGGTCCACGCGCCGTCTCCTGAGCCCCGATCCGTCCACGCGTCGTTCCCTAAGCCCGGATCCATCCACGCGCAGTCTCCCGAGCCCCAATCGGTCCACGCGCCGTCTCCTGAGCCCCGATCGGTCCACGCGCCGTCTCCTCAGCCCCGATCGGTCCACGCGTCGTCTCTGAGCACCGATCGTTCCACGCGCCATCTCCGAGCCCCGATCGGTCCACGCGCCGTCTCCTGAGCCCCGATCGGTCCACGCGCCGTCTCCTGAGCCCCAATCGGTCCACACGCTGTCTCGTGAGCCCCGATAGGTACACGCGCCGTCTCCGAGCCCCCATCAGTCCACGCGTTGTCTCCTAAGCCCCGATCGGTCCACGCGCCGTCTTCGAGCCCCGATCGGTTCACGCATCGTCTCCTAAGCCCCGATCGGTTAACGCGCCGTCTCCGAGCGCCGAGCGGTCCACGCGCCGTTGCCGAACCCCAATTGGTCCACGCGCAACCGCCTGAGCCCCGCTCGGTTCACGCGCCGTCTCCGAGCCCCGATCGGTCCACGCGCCGTCGCCGAGCCATGATCGCTCCACGCGCGGCCTCCTGAGCCCCGGTCGCGTCACGCGCCGTATCCACGCCCCAATCGATCCACGCGCCGTCTCCTGAGTACCGATCGGTCCACGCGCCGTCTCCTGAGCCCCGATCGGTCCACGCGTCGTCTCCTAAGCCCCAATCGGTCCACGCGCCGTCTCCAAGCCCCGATCCGTCGCCGCGTCGTGTCCTGAGCCCCGATCAATTGACGCGTCTTCTCCTGAGCCCCGATCGCTCCTCGCGCCGTCTCCTGAACCCCGATCATTCCACGCGCCTTCTCCTAAACCACGATCGGTCCACGCGCCGTCTCCGAGCCCCAGTCGGTCCACGCGCTGTCTCCGAGCACCGATCGGTCTACGCGTCGTCTCCGAGCCCCGATCGGTCCACGCGCCGTCTCCGAGCCCCGAACGGTTCACGCACCGTCTCCTGGTCCCAATCGGTCCACGCGGCGCCTCTGGGGCCCCGATCGATCCACGCGAGTCTCCTGAGCCCCAGTCGGTCCGCGCGCCGTCTCCTGTGCCCCGATTGTTCGACGCGTCGTTTCCTGAGCCCCGATCGCTCCACGCTCCGTCTCCCAGCCCCGATCGGTCTACGCGCCGTCTCCTAAGCCCCGATCGGTCCACGCGCCTTCTCCTCATCCCCCATCGGTCCACGCGCCGTCTCGGAGCGCCGATTGGTTCACGCGCCGTCTCCTGAGCCCCGATCGGTCGACGCGCAGTCTCGCGAGCCCCGATCGGTGCACGCACCGTCTCCTAAGCCCCGATCGGTCCACGCCCCGTCTCCGAGCACCGATTGGTTCACGCACCGTCTCCTGAGACTCGATCCGTCCACGCGCTGTCTCCTGAGCCCCGATCGGTCGACGCGTCCTCTGTTAAACCCCAATCGGTCCACGCCCCGTCTCCGAGCGCCGATCGGTTCACGCGCCGTCTCCTGAGTCCCGATCCGTCCACTCACTGTCTCCTGAGCCCCGGTCGGTCCACGCGCCGCCTCCTGCGCTCCGATCGGTCCACGCGCAGTCTCCTGAGCCCCGATCGGTCGACGCGCCGTCTCGTGAGCCCCGATCGGTCCACGCGCCGTCTCCTGAGCCCCGATCGGTCCACGCGCCGTCTCCTCAGCCCCGATCGGTCCACGCGTCGTCTCCGAGCACCGATCGTTCCACGCGCCATCTCCGAGCCCCGATCGGTCCACGCGCCGTCTCCTGAGCCCCGATCGGTCCACGCGCCGTCTCCTGAGCCCCAATCGGTCCACACGCTGTCTCGTGAGCCCCGATAGGTACACGCGCCGTCTCCGAGCCCCCATCAGTCCACGCGTTGTCTCCTAAGCCCCGATCGGTCCACGCGCCGTCTTCGAGCCCCGATCGGTTCACGCATCGTCTCCTAAGCCCCGATCGGTTAACGCGCCGTCTCCGAGCGCCGAGCGGTCCACGCGCCGTCGCCGAACCCCAATTGGTCCACGCGCAACCGCCTGAGTCCCAGTCGGTCCACGCGATGTCTCCGAGCCCCGATCGGTCCACGCGCCGTCTCCTAAGCCGCGATCCGTCCACGGGCCGTCTCCGAGCTGCTATCGGTAAACGCGCCGTCACCAAGCCCTGATCTGTACACGCGTCGTCTCCGAGCGCCGATCGGTCCACGCGCCGTCGCCGAGCCTCGATCGGTCCACGCACCGTCTCCTGAGCCCCGATCGGTCCACGCGCCGTCTCCTAAGCCGCGATCCGTCCACGGGCCGTCTCCGAGCTGCTATCGGTAAACGCGGCGTCACCAAGCCCTGATCTGTACACGCGTCGTCTCTGAGCCCCGATCGGTCCACGCGCCGTCGCCGAGCCTCGATCGGTCCACGCGCAGCCTCCTGAGCCCCGATCGGTTCACGCGCCGGCTCCGAGCCCGATCGGTCCACGCATCGTCTCCTAAGCCCCGATCGGTTAACGTGCCGTCTCCGAGCCCCGATCGGTCCACGCGCCGTCTCCTGAGCCCCGGTCGGTTCACGCGCCGTCTCCGAGCCCCGATCGGTCCACGCGCCGTCGCCGAGCCATGATCGCTCCACGCGCGGCCTCCTGAGCCCCGGTCGCGTCACGCGCCTTATCCACGCCCCAATCGATCCACGCGCCGTCTCCTGAGTACCGATCGGTCCACGCGCCGTCTCCTGAGCCCCGATCGGTCCACGCGTCGTCTCCTAAGCCCCAATCGGTCCACGCGCCGTCTCCAAGCCCCGATCCGTCGCCGCGTCGTGTCCTGAGCCCCGATCAATTGACGCGTCTTCTCCTGAGCCCCGACCGCTCCACGCGTCGTCTTCCAGCTCCGATCGGTCCATGCGCCGTTTCCGAGCCCCGATCGGTCCATGCGTCGTCTTCTAAGCCCCGATCCATCCACGCGCAGTCGCCGAGCCCCGATCGGTCCACGTGTGGTCTACTGAGCTCCGGTCGGTCCACACTCCGCTGCGAACCCCAATTGGTCCACGCGCAACCTCTCGTGCCCCAGTCGGTAAACGCGCTGTCTCCGAGCCCCGATCGGTCCACGTATGTTCTCCTAAGCCCCAATTAGTCCACGCGCCGTCTCCTAAGCCCCGATCTGCCCACGGGCCGTCTCCGAGCTCCGATCGGTCCACGCGCCGCCTCGAAGCCTCGATCCGTACACGCGTCGTCTCCGAGCCCCGATCGGTCCACGCACCATCGCCGAACCCCGATCGGTCCACGCGCCGTCTCCTGAGCTCCGAACGGTCCACACCCCTTGTCCTGAGCCCCGATCGGCCGACGCGTCGTCTCCTAAGCCCCGACCGGTTCACGCGCCGTCTCCTGTGCACCGATCGAATCTCGTGCCGTCTCCTAAGCCCCGATCGGTCCACACGTCGTCTCCTAAGCCCCAATCGGTCCACGCGTCGTCTCCTATGCCCCGATCCGTCGCCGCGTCGTCTCCTGAGCCCCGATCAATTGACGAGTCTTCTCCAGAGCCCCGATCGCTCCTCGCGCCGTCTCGTGAGCCCCGCTCGGTCCATGCGTCGTCTTCTTAGCCCCGATGCCTCCACGCGTCGTCTCCTAAGCCCCGATCGGTCCACGCGCCGTCTCCGGGCCCCGATCGGTCCACGCACCATCTCCTGCTCTCCGATCGGTCCACGCGCCGCCTCCGGAGCCCCGATCGATCCACGCTAGGCTCCTGAGCCCCGGCCGGTCCGCGCGCCGTCTCCTGAGCCCCGAACGGTCGACGCGTCGTCTCCTGAGCCCCGATCGATCCACGCGCCGTCTCCTAAGCCCCGATCGGTCCACGCGCCGTCTCCTAATCCCCAATCTGTCCACGACCCGTCTCCGGGCCCCGATCGGTGCACGCGCCGTCTCCTAAGCCCCGATCGGGCCACGCGCCGTCGCCGAACACCAATTGGTCCATGCGAAACCGCCTGAGCCCCAGTCGGTCCACGCGCTGTCTCCGAGCCCCGATCGGTCTACGCGTCGTCTCCGAGCCCCGATCGGTCCACGCGCCGTCGCCGAGTCATGATCTGTCCACGCGCGGCCTCCTGAGACCCGATCGGTCCACGCGAATCCGCCTGAGCCCCAGTCGGTCCACGCGCTGTCTCCGAGCCCTGATCGGTCCACGCGTCGTCTCCGAGCCCCGATCGGTCTACGCACCGTCGCCGAGCCATGATCGGTCCACGCGCGGCCTCCTGAGCCCCGAACGGTCCACGCGCCGTCTCCTGAGCCCCGATCGGTCCACGCGTCGTCTCCTAAGCCCCGATTCGTCGACGCGTCGTCTCCCGAGCCCCGATCAATTGACGCGTCTTCTCCTGAGCCCCGATCGCTTCTCGTGCTGCCTCCTGAGCTCCACTCCGTCGAGGCGTCGTCTCCGGAGCCCCGATCAATTGACGTGTCTTTTCCTGAGCCCCGATCGCTCCTCGCGCCGTCTCCTGAACCCCGCTCGGTCAATGCGTCGTGTTCTTAGCACGGATGCCTCTACGCGCCGTCTCCGAGCCACGATGGGTCCAGGCGCCGCTTCCTTCGCCCCGATCGGTCCACGCGCCGTCTCCTAAGCCCCGATCGGTCCACGGGTCTTCTCCTGAGCCCCGATCGCTCCTCTTGCCGTCTCCTGAACCCCGCTCGGTCAATGCGTCGTATTCTTAGCACGGATGCCTCTACGCGCCGTATCCGAGCCCCAATCGGTCCACGCGCTGTCTCCGAGCCCTGATCGGTCCACGCGTCGTCTCCGAGCCCCGATCGGTCTACGCACCGTCGCCGAGCCATGATCGGTCCACGCGCGGCCTCCTGAGCCCCGATCGGTCCACGCGCCGTCGCCGAGCCGCGATCGGTTCTCGCGCGGCCTCCTGAGCCCCGGTCGGTCCACGCGCCGCCTACGGAGCCCCGATCGATCCACGCGATTCTCTTGAGCTCCGGTCGGTCGACGCGCCGTCTCCTGAGCCCCGATCGGTCCACGCGTCGTCTCCTAAGCCCCGATTCGTCGACGCGTCGTCTCCCGAGCCCCGATCAATTGACGCGTCTTCTCCTGAGCCCCGATCGGTCTACGCACCGTCGCCGAGCCATGATCGGTCCACGCGCGGCCTCCTGAGCCCCGATCGGTCCACGCGCCGTCGCCGAGCCGCGATCGGTTCTCGCGCGGCCTCCTGAGCCCCGGTCGGTCCACGCGCCGCCTACGGAGCCCCGATCGATCCACGCGATTCTCTTGAGCTCCGGTCGGTCGACGCGCCGTCTCCTGAGCCCCGATCGGTCCACGCGTCGTCTCCTAAGCCCCGATTCGTCGACGCGTCGTCTCCCGAGCCCCGATCAATTGACGCGTCTTCTCCTGAGCCCCGATCGCTTCTCGTGCCGCCTCCTGAGCCCCACTCCGTCGAGGCGTCGTCTCCGGAGCCCCGATCAATTGACGTGTCTTCTCCTGAGCCCCGATCGCTCCTCGCGCCGTCTCCTGAACCCCGCTCGGTCAATGCGTCGTCTTCTTAGCACGGATGCCTCTACGCGCCGTCTCCGAGCCACGATGGGTCCAGGCGCCGCTTCCTTCGCCCCGATCGGTCCACGCGCCGTCTCCTAAGCCCCAATCGGTCCACGCGGCGTCTCCGAGCGCCGATCATTTAACGCGCCGTCTCCTGAGCCCCGATACGTCCACGCGCAGTCGCCGAGCCCCGATCGGTCCACGCATCGTCTCCTAAGCCCCGATCCATCGACGCGTAATTTCCTGAGCCCCGATCAATTGACGCGTCTTCTCCTGAGCCCCGATCGCTCCTCGCGCCGTCTCCTGAGCCCCGCTCGGTCCCTGCGCCGTCTTCTTAGCCCCGATGCCTCCACGCGCCGTCTCCGAGCCACGATCGGTCTATGCGTCGCTTCCTCATCCCCGATCGGGCCTCGCGCCGTCTCCTAAGCCCCAATCGGTACACGCGCCGTCTCCTAAGCCCGGATCGATCCACGCTCCGTCTCCGAGCACCGATTGGTCCACGCGCCGTCGCCGAGCCATGATCGGTCCACGCGCCGTTTCCTGGGCCCCGATAGGTCCACCCGTCGCCGCCTGAGCCCCGGTCGGTCCACGCGCCGTCTCCGAGCCCCGATCGGTCCACGCATCGTGTCCTAAGCCCCTATCGGTCCACGCGCCGTCTCCTGAGCCCCGATCGGTCCACGCGTCGTCTCCGAGCCCCGATCGGTCCACGCGCCGTCGCCGAGTCATGATCTGTCCACGCGTGGCCTCCTGAGACCCGATCGGTCCACGCGCCGTCTTCGAGCCCCGATCGGTCCACGCATAGTCTCCTAAGCCCCAATCGGTTAACGCGCCGTCCCCGAGCCCCGATCGGTCCACGCGCCTTCTCCTGAGCCCCGATACGTCCACGCGCAGTCGCCGAGCCCTGATCGGTCCACGCGCTGTCTCCTGAGCCCCGATAGGTACACGCGTCGTCGCCTACACCCCGGTCGATCCACTCGAGGCTCCTAAGCCCCGATCGGTCCACGTGCCGTCTCCGAGCCCCGATCGGTCCACGCACTGTCTCCTGATCCCGTTGGGTCACCGCGGCGCCTCCGGAGCCCCGATCGATCCACGCGAGGCTCCTGAGCCCCGATCGGACCACGCATCGTCTCCAAAGCCCCAATCGGTTAACGCGCCGTTTCCGAGCCCCGATCGGTCCACGCACTGTCTCCTGATCCCCATGGGTCAACGCGGCGCCTCCGGAGCACCGATCGATCCACGCGAGGCTCCTGAGCCCCGATCGGACCACGCATCGTCTCCTAAGCCCCAATCGGTTAACGCGCCGTCTCCGAGCCCCGATCGGTCCACGCGCCGTCGCCGAACCCCAATTGGTCCACGTGCGACCGCCTGAGCCCCAGTCGGTCCACGCGCTGTCTCCGAGCCCCGATCGGTCCACGCGTCGTCTCCGAGCCCCTATCGATCCACGCGCAGTCTCCAGAGGCGCGATCGGTCCACGCATCCCCTCCTGAGCCCCGGACGGTCCACGCGCCGTCACCGAACCCCGATGGGTCGAGGCGCCGTATCCGAGCGCCGATCGGTTAACGCGCCGTCTCCCCGCCCAGATCAGTCCACGCGCTGTCTCCTGAGCCCCAATCGGTCTACGCCTCGTCTTCTAAGCTCCGATCGGTCCACGCGCCATCTCCAACCCCGATCGGTCCACGCACCATCTTCTGCTCCCCAATCGGTCCACGCGCCGCCTCCGGAGCCCCAATTGGTCCACGCGCAACCGCCTGAGCCCCAGTCGGTCCACGCGATGTCTCCGAGCCCCGATCGGTCCACGCGGCGCCTCCTGAGCCCCGATCGGTCCACGCGCCGTCGCCGAGCCGCGATCGGTTCTCGCGCGGCCTCCTGAGACCCGATCGTTCCACGTGCCGTCTCCGAGCCCCGATCGGTCCACGCGTCGTATCCGAACCCCGATCGGTCCACGCGCCGTCGCCGAGCCATGATCGGTCCACGCGAGGCTCCTGAGCCCCGGTCGGTCCGCGCGCCGTCTCCTGAGCCCCGATCGGTCGACGCGTCGTTTCCTGAGCCCCGATCGATCCACGCGTCGTCTCCTGAGCCCCGATCGCTCCACACGCCGATTTCTGAGCCCCGATCAATTGACGCGTCTTCTCCTGAGCCCCGATCGCTCCTCGCGCCGTCTCGTGAGCCCCACTCGATCCCTGCGTCGTCTTCTTAGCCCCGATGCCTCCACGCGCCGTCTCCGAGCCACGATCGGTCTAGGCGTCGCTTCCTGAGCCCCGATCGGTCATCGCGCCGTCTCCTAAGCCCCAATCGGTCCACGCGCCGCCTCGTAAGCCCCGATCGATCCACGCGTCGTCTCCGAACGCCGATCGGTTCACGCGCCGTCTCCTTTGCTCCGATCGTTCCACGCGCCGTCTCCGAGGCCCGATCGGTCCACGCATCGTCTCCTACGCCCCGGTCGGTTAACGCGCCGTCTCCGAGCCCCGATTGGTCCACACGCCGTCTCCGAGTCCCGATCGGCCCGCATGCCGCATTCTAAGCCACGGTCAATCCTCGCGCCGTCTCCGAGCACCGATCGGTCCACGCGTCGTCTCCTAAGCCTCGATCGGTCCACGCGCCGTCTCCGAGCGCCGATCGGGTCACGCGCCGTCTTCTGAGCCCCGATCGTTCCACGCGCCGCTTCCTAAACACCGATCGGTCCAGGCTTCGTCTCCTAAGCACCGACCGGTCGACGCGTCGTCTCCTGAGCCCCGGTCGGTTCACGCGCCGTCTCCGAGCCCGATCGGTCCACGCATCGTCTCCTAAGCCCCTATCGGTTAACGCGCCGTCTCCGAGCCCCGATCGGTCCACGCGCAACCGCCTGAGCCCCAGTCGGTCCACGCGCTGTCTCCGAGCCCCGTCGGTCCACGCGTCGTCTCCGAGCACCGATCGGTCCACGCGCCGTCGCCGAGCCATGATCGGTCCATGCGCGGCCTCCTGAGCCCCGATCGGGTCACGCGCCGTCTTCTGAGCCCCGATCGTTCCACGCGCCGCTTCCTAAACACCGATCGGTCCAGGCTTCGTCTCCTAAGCCCCGACCGGTCCACGCGCCGTCTCCTGAGCCCCGATCGTTCCACGCGCCGTCTCCTATGCCGCGATCCGTCCACGGGCCGTCTCCGAGCTGCTATCGGTAAACGCGCCGTCACCAAGCCCTGATCCGTACACGCGTCATCCCCGAGCTCCGATCGGTCCACGCGCCGTCGCCGAGCCCGATCGGTCCACGCATCGTCTCCTAAGCCCCGATCGGTTAACGTGCGGTCTCCGAGCCCCGATCGGTCCACGCATCGTCTCCTAAGCCCCGCTCTGTTAACGAGTCGTCTCCTAAGCACCGATCGGTCAACGCGCCGTTTCCTGAGCCCTGATCGGTCCATGCGTCGTCTTTTAAGCCCCGATACCTCCACGCGCCGTCTCCGAGCCACGATCGGTCCAGGCGACGCTTCCTGAGCCCCGATCGGCCCACGCGTCTTCTCCTAAGCCCCGATCGGTCCACGCGCCGTCTCCTAAGCCCCGATTGATTCACGCGCCGTCTCCGAGCGCCGATCGGTTCACGCGCCATCTCCTGTGCTCCGATCGTTCCACGCGCCGTCTCCGAGCCCCGATCGGTCCACGCGCCGTCTCCGAGGCCCGATCGGTCCACGCATCGTCTCCTAAGCCCCGATCGGTCCACGCGCCGTCTCCGAGCGCCAATCGGTTCACGCGCCGTCTCCTGAGCCCCGATCGCTCCACGCGCCGTCTCCGAGCCCCGATCGGTCCAGGCGCCGTCTCCTGAGCCCGGATCGGTCCACGCGCCGTCGCCGAACCCCAATTGATCCACGCGCAACCGACTGAGCCGCGGTTGGTCCACGCGCTGTCTCCGAGCCCGGATCGGTCCACGCGTTGTGTCCAAACCCCGATTGGTTCACGCGCCGTCTCTTGAGCCCCGATCATTCCACGCGATGTCTCGGAGCCCCGATCGGTCCACGCGCCGTCTCCTAAGCCCCGATCGGTCCACGCCCCGTCTCCGAGCGCCAATCGGTTCACGCGCCGTCTCCTAAGCCCCGATCGGTCCACGCGCCTTCTCCTAAGCCCCGATCGGTTCACGCACCGTCTCCTGAGCCCCGAGCGTTCCACGCGCCGTTTCCGAGCTCCGATCGGTCCACGCGGCGCCTCCGGAGCCCCGATCGATCCACGCACAGTCTCCTGAGCCCCGATCGGTCCACGCATCGCCTCCTCAGCCCCGGACGGTCCAGGCGCCGTCTCCGAACCCCGATCGGTCGACACGCCGTCTCCGAGCCCCGATCATTCCACGCGCCGTCTCCGAGCCCCGATCGGTCCACGCGCCGTCGCCGAGACCCGATCATTCCACGCGCCGTCTCCGAGCCCCGATCGGTCCACGCGCCGTCGCCGAGCCATTATCGGTCCACGCGCGGCCTCCTGAGCCCCGGTTGCGTCATGCGCCGTATCCAACCCCCAATCGATCCACGCGCCGTCTCCTGAGCCCCGATCAGTTCACGCGCCGTCTCCGAGCGCCGATCATTTCACGCGCTGTCTCCTGAGTCCCGATCGTTCCACGCGCCGTATCCGAGCCCCGATCGATCCACGCGCAGTCTCCTGAGCCCCGATAGGTACACGCGTAGTCTGCTAAGCCCCGATCGGTCCACGCGCCGCCTCCGGAGCCCCAATCGATCAACGTGAGTCTCCTAAGCCCCGACCGGTCCACGCGCCGTCTCCTGTGCCCCGATCGGTCCACGTATCGTCTCCTAAGCCCCGATCGGTCCACTCGTCGTCCTCGAATCCCCGATCCGCACACGCGTCGTCTCCGAGCCTCGACCGGTCCAAGCGCTGTCTCCTGAGCCCCGATCATTCCACGCGCCGTCTCCTAAGCCGCGATCCGTCCACGGGCCGTCTCCGAGCTGCTATCGGTAAACGCGCCGTCACCAAGCCCTGATCCGTACACGCGTCGTCTCCGAGCCCCGACCGGTCCACGCGCCGTCGCCGAGCCTCGATCGGTCCACGCGCGGCCTCCTGAGCCCCGATCGGGTCACGCGCCGGCTCCGAGCCCGATCGGACCACGTGCCGTCTCCTAAGCACCGGTCGGTTCACACGCCGTCTCCGAGCCCCGATGGGTCCACGCGCCGTCTCCTGAGCCCGGATCGGTCCACCTGTCGTCCTCGAATCCCCGATCCGCACACGCGTCGTCTCCGAGCCTCGACCGGTCCAAGCGCCGTCTCCTGAGCCCCGATCATTCCACGCGCCGTCTCCTAAGCCGCGATCCGTCCACGGGCCGTCTCCGAGCTGCTATCGGTAAACGCGCCGTCACCAAGCCCTGATCCGTACACGCGTCGTCTCCGAGCCCCGATCGGTCCACGCACCGTCTCCGAGCACCGATTGGTCCACGCGCCGTCGCCCGAACCCCAATTGGTCCACGAGCAACCTCCCGAGCTCCAGTCGGTCCACGCGCCGTCTCCTGAACCCCGATCGGTCCACGCGTCGTCTCCGAGCTCCGATCGGTCCACACACCGTTTCCTGAGCCCCGATCGGTCCATGCGTCGTCTACTTAGCCCCGATGCCTCCACGCGCCGTCTCCGAGCCACGATCGGTCCAGGCGCCGCTTCCTGAGCCCCGATCGGTCCATGCGCCGTATCCTAAGCTCCGATCGGTCCACGCGCCGTCTCCGAGCGCCGATAAGTTCAAGCGCCGTCTCCTGAGCCCCGATCGTTCCACGCGGCGTCTCCGAGCCTCGATCGATCCACGCGCCGTCTCCTGAGCCCCGTTCGGTCCACGCGTCGTCTTCAAAGCCCCGATGCCTCCACGCGCCGTCTCCGAGCCCCGTTCGCTCCTCGCGCCGTCTCCTGAGCCCCGTTCGATCCATGCGTCGTCTTCTTAGCCCCGATGCCTCCACGCGCCGTCTCCTGAGCCCCTTTCTTTCCACGCGCCGTCTCCAAGCCCCGATCGGTCCACGCGCCGTCTCCTGAGCCCGGATCGGTCTACGCGTCATCGCCGAATCCCCGATCCGTACACGCGTCGTCTCCGAGCCTCGATCGGTCCACGCGCCGTCGCCGCGTCCGGATCGGTCCACGCGCGGCCTCCTGAGCCCCGGTCGGTCCACGCGCCGTCTCCGAGCCTCGATCGGTCCACGTACCGTCTCCGAAGCCCCGATCGGTCCACGCGCCGTCTCCTGAGCCCGGATCGGTCCACCTGTCGTCCTCGAATCCCCGATCCGCACACGCGTCGTCTCCGAGCCTCGACCGGTCCAAGCGCCGTCTCCTGAGCCCCGATCATTCCACGCGCCGTCTCCTAAGCCGCGATCCGTCCACGGGCCGTCTCCGAGCTGCTATCGGTAAACGCGCCGTCACCAAGCCCTGATCCGTACACGCGTCGTCTCCGAGCCCCGATCGGTCCACGCACCGTCTCCGAGCACCGATTGGTCCACGCGCCGTCGCCCGAACCCCAATTGGTCCACGAGCAACCTCCTGAGCTCCAGTCGGTCCACGCGCAGTCGCCGAGCCCCGATCGATCCCCGCATCGTCTCCTAAGCCCCGATCGCTTGACGCGTCATTTACGAGCCCCGATCGGTCTACGCACCGTCTCCTGAGCCCCAATCGGTCGACGCGTCGTCTCCTAAGACCCGACCGGTTCACCCGCCGTCTCCTGTGCACCGATCGATTCACGTGCCGTCTCCTAAGCCCCGATCGGTCCACACGTCGTCTCCTAAGCCCCGATCGGTCCACACGTCGTCTCCTAAGCCCCAATCGGGCCACGCGTCGTCTCCTAAGCCCCGATCAGTCGCCGCGTCGTCTCCTAAGCCCCGATCAGTCGCCGCGTCGTCTCCTGAGCCCCGATCAATTGACGCGACTTCTCCTGAGTCCCGATCGTTCCACGTGCCGTCTCCGAGCCCCGATCGCTCCACGCACCGTCTCCGAGCGCCGATTGGTGCACGAGCCGTCTCCTGAGCACCGATCGTTCCACACGCCGCCTCCTAAGCCCCGATCTGTCCACGGGCCGTCTCCGAGCCGCGATCGGTAAACGCGCCGTCACCAAGCCCCGATCCGTACACGCGTCGTCTCCGAGCCCCGATGGGTCCACGCGCCGTCGCCGAGCCTCGATCGGTCCACGCGCGGCCTCCTAAGCCCCGGTTGGTTCACGCGCTATCTCCGAGCCGCGATCGGTCCACGCGCCGTCGCCTGAGCCCCGATACGTCCACGCGCAGTCGCCGAGCCCCGATCGGTCCACGCGCGACCTCCTGAGCCCCGGTTGGTTCACGCGCCGTATCCGAGCCCCCATCGGTCCACGCGTCGTCTCCGGGCCCCGATCCGTCCACGCGCCGTCGCCGAGCCATGATCGGCCCACGCGAGGCTCCTGAGCCCCGGTCGATCTGCGCGCCGTCTCCTGAGCCCCGATCGGTCGACGCGTCGTTTCCTGAGCCGCGATCGATCCACGCGTCGTCTCCTGAGCCCCGATAGCTCCACGCGCCGATTTCTGAGCCCCGATCAATTGACGCGTCTTCTCATGAGCCCCAATCGCTCCTCGCGCCGTCTCCTGAGCCCTGCTCGGTCCATGCGTCGTCTTCTTAGCCCCGATGCCTCCACGCGCCGTCTCCAAGCCACGATCGGTCTAGGCGCCGCTTCCTGAGCCCCGATCGGTTCAGGCGCCGCTTCCTGAGCCCCGATCGGTCCACGCGCCGTCTCCTAAGCCGCGATCCGTCCACGGGCCGTCTCCGAGCTGCTATCGGTAAACGCGCCGTCACCAAGCCCTGATCCGTACACGCGTCGTCTCCGAGCCCCGACCGGTCCACGCGCCGTCGCCGAGCCTCGATCGGTCCACGCGCGGCCTGCTGAGCCCCGATCGGTTCACACGCCGGCTCCGAGCCCGATCGGACCACGTGCCGTCTCCTGAGCCCCGATCGGTCCACGCGCCGTCTCCTGAGCCCGGATCGGTCCACCCGTCGTCCTCGAATCCCCGATCCGCACACGCGTAGTCTCCGAGCCTCGACCGGTCCACGCGCCGTCTCCTGAGCCCCGATCATTCCACGCGCCGTCTCCTAAGCCGCGATCCGTCCACGGGCCGTCTCCGAGCTGCTATCGGTAAACGCGCCGTCACCAAGCCCTGATCCGTACACGCGCCGTCTCGGAGCCACGATCGGTCCAGGCGCCGCTTCCTGAGCCCCGATCGGTCCACGCGTCGTCTCCTAAGCCCCAATCGCTCCACGCGCCGTCTCCGAGCGCCGATCATTTTACGCGCTGTCTCCTGAGTCCCGATCGTTCCACGCGCCGTATCCGAGCCCCGATCGATCCACGCGCAGTCTCCTGAGCCCCGATAGGTACACGCGTAGTCTGCTAAGCCCCGATCGGTCCACGCGCCGCCTCCGGAGCCCCAATCGATCAACGTGAGTCTCCTAAGCCCCGACCGGTCCACGCGCCGGCTCCTGAGCCCCGATCGGTCCACGTATCGTCTCCTAAGCCCCGATCGGTCCACTCGTCGTCTCCTAAGCCCCGATCGGTCCACGCGCCGTCTCCGAGCCCCGATCGGTCCACGCGTTGTCTCCTAAACCCCGATCGGTCCACGCGCCGTCTCCTGTGCCCCGATCGGTCGACGCGTCCTCTCCTAAGCCCCGATCGGTGCGCGCGTCGTCTCCTAAGCCCCGATCCGTCGACGCGTCGTCTCCTGAGCCACGATCAATTGACGCGTCTTCTCCTGAGCCCGATCGCTCCTCGCGCCGTCTCCTGAGCCCCGATCGGTCCACGCGTCGTCTCCGAGCTCCGATCGGTCCACACACCGTTTCCTGAGCCCCGATCGGTCCATGCGTCGTCTTCTTAGCCCCGATGCCTCCACGCGCCGTCTCCGAGCCACGATCGGTCCAGGCGCCGATTCCTGAGCCCCGATCGGTCCATGCGCCGTATCCTAAGCTCCGATCGGTCCACGCGCCGTCTCCGAGCGCCGATAAGTTCAAGCGCCGTCTCCTGAGCTCCGATCGTTCCACGCGGCGTCTCCGAGCCTCGATCGATCCACGCGCCGTCTCCTGAGCCCCGTTCGGTCCACGCGTCGTCTTCAAAGCCCCGATGCCTCCACGCGCCGTCTCCGAGCCCCGCTCGCTCCTCGCGCCGTCTCCTGAGCCCCGTTCGATCCATGCGTCGTCTTCTTAGCCCCGATGCCTCCACGCGCCGTCTCCTGAGCCCCGATCTTTCCACGCGCCGTCTCCAAGCCCCGATCGGTCCACGCGCCGTCTCCTGAGCCCGGATCGGTCCACGCGTCATCGCCGAATCCCCGATCCGTACACGCGTCGTCTCCGAGCCTCGATCGGTCCAGGCGCTGCTTCCTGAGCCCCAATCGGTCCACGCGTTCTCACCTAAGCCCCGATCGGTCCACGCGCCGTCTCCTGAGCCCGGATCGGTCCACCTGTCGTCCTCGAATCCCCGATCCGCACACGCGTCGTCTCCGAGCCTCGACCGGTCCAAGCGCCGTCTCCTGAGCCCCGATCATTCCACGCGCCGTCTCCTAAGCCGCGATCCGTCCACGGGCCGTCTCCGAGCTGCTATCGGTAAACGCGCCGTCACCAAGCCCTGATCCGTACACGCGTCGTCTCCGAGCCCCGATCGGTCCACGCACCGTCTCCGAGCACCGATTGGTCCACGCGCCGTCGCCCGAACCCCAATTGGTCCACGAGCAACCTCCTGAGCTCCAGTCGGTCCACGCGCAGTCGCCGAGCCCCGATCGATCCCCGCATCGTCTCCTAAGCCCCGATCGGTTGACGCGTCATTTACGAGCCCCGATCGGTCTACGCACCGTCTCCTGAGCCCCAATCGGTCGACGCGTTGTCTCCTAAGACCCGACCGGTTCACCCGCCGTCTCCTGTGCACCGATCGATTCACGCGCCGTCTCCTAAGCCCCGATCTGTCCACGGGCCGTCTCCGAGCCGCGATCGGTAAACGCGCCGTCACCAAGCCCCGATCCGTACACGCGTCGTCTCCGAGCCCCGATGGGTCCACGCGCCGTCGCCGAGCCTCGATCGGTCCACGCGCGGCCTCCTAAGCCCCGATCTGTCCAGGCGTCGTCTCCTAAGCCCCGACCGGTCCACGCGCCGTCTCCTGAGCCCCGTTCGGCCCACGCGCCGTCTCCGAGCGCTGATTAGTTCACGCGCCGTCTCCTGAGCCCCGATCGCTCCACGCGGCGTCTCCGAGCCTCGATCGATCCACACGCCGTCTCCTGAGCCCCGTTCGATCCACGCGTCGTCTTCAAAGCCCCGATGCCTCCACGCGCCGTCTCCGAGCCCCGTTCGCTCCTCGCGCCGTCTCCTGAGCCCCGTTCGATCCATGCGTCGTCTTCTTAGCCCCGATGCCTCCACGCGCCGTCTCCTGAGCCCCTTTCTTTCCACGCGCCGTCTCCGAGCCCCGATCGGTCCACGCGCCGTCTCCTGAGCCACGATCGTTCCACGCGCCGTCTCCGAGCCCCGATCGGTCCACGCGCCGTCTCCTAAGCCCCGATCGGTCCACGCGCCTTCTCCTAAGCCCCGATCGGTCCACGCGCCGTCTCCGAGCGCCGATCGGTTCACGCGCCGTCTCCTAAGCCCCGATCGTTCCACACGCCGCTTCCGATCCCCGATCGGTCCACTCGCCGTCTCCTGAGACCGGATCGGTCCACGCGTCGTCCTCGAATCCCCGATCCTCACACGCGTCGTCTCCGAGCCTCGATCGGTCCTCGCGTCGTCTCCTAAGCCCCGACTGGTCCACGCGCCGTATCCTGAGCCCTGGTCGGTTCACACGCCGTCTCCGAGCCCCGATCGATCCACGCGCAGTCTCCTGAGCCCCGATAGGTACACGCGTAGTCTTGTAAGCCCAGATGCCTCCACGCGCCGTCTCCGAGCCACGATCGCTCCACGCGCCGCCTCCGAGCGCCGATCATTTCACGCGCTGTCTCCTGAGTCCCGATCGTTCCACGCGCCGTATCCGAGCCCCGATCGATCCACGCGCAGTCTCCTGAGCCCCGATAGGTACACGCGTAGTCTCCTAACCCCGATCGGTCCACGCGCCGCCTCCGGAGCCCCAATCGATCAACGTGAGTCTCCTAAGCCCCGACCGGTCCACGCGCCGTCTCCTGAGCCCCGATCGGTCCACGTATCGTCTCCTAAGCCCCGATCGGTCCACTCGTCGTCTCCTAAGCCCCGATCGGTCCACGCGCCGTCTCCGAGCCCCGATCGGTCCACGCGTCGTCTCCTAAACCCCGATCGGTCCACGCGCCGTCTCCTGTGCCCCGATCGGTCGACGCGTCCTCTCCTAAACCCCGATCGGTCCACACGTCGTCTCCTAAGCCCCAATCGGGCTACGCGTCGTCTCCTAAGCCCCGATCAGTCGCCGCGTCGTCTCCTGAGCCCGATCAATTGACGCGACTTCTCCTGAGCCCCGATCGCCCCTCGCGCCGTCTCCTGAGCCCCGCTCGGTCCATGCGTCGTCGTCTAAGCCCCCATGCCTCCACGCACCGTCTCCTGAGCCCCGATCGTTCCACGTGCCGTCTCGGATCCCCGATCGCTCCACGCGCCGTCTCCGAGCGCCGATTGGTGCACGAGCCGTCTCCTGAGCACCGATCGTTCCACACGCCGCCTCCTAAGCCCCGATCTGTCCAGGCGTCGTCTCCTAAGCCCCGACCGGTCCACGCGCCGTCTCCTGAGCCCCGTTCGGCCCACGCGCCGTCTCCTAAGCCCCGATCTGTCCACGGGCCGTCTCCGAGCCGCGATCGGTAAACGCGCCGTCACCAAGCCCCGATCCGTACACGCGTCGTCTCCGAGCCCCGATGGGTCCACGCGCCGTCGCCGACCCTCGATCGGTCCACGCGCGGCCTCCTAAGCCCCGGTCGGTTCACGCGCTATCTCCGAGCCGCGATCGGTCCACGCGCCGTCTCCTGAGCCCCGATACGTCCACGCGCAGTCGCCGAGCCCCTATCGGTCCACGCGCGGTCTCCTGAGCCCCGATCTGTCCACGCGTCGTCTCCTAAGCCCCGATCCGTCGACTTGTCGTCTCCTGAGCCACGATCAATTGACGCGTCTTCTCCTGAGCCCGATCGCTCCTCGCGCCGTCTCCTGAGCCCCGATCGGTCCACGCGTCGTCTCCGAGCTCCGATCGGTCCAAACGCCGTTTCCTGAGCCCCGATCGTTCCACGCGGCGTCTCCGAGCCTCGATCGATCCACGCGCCGTCTCCTGAGCCCCGATCGGTCGACGCGTCGTCTTCTGAGCCCCGATAGACCCACGCGTCGTCTCCTGAGCCCCAACCGCTCCACACGCCGTTTCCTGAGCCCCGATCGGTCCATGCATCGTCTTCGAGCACGGATCGGTCCACGCGCCGTTTTCTGAGCACCGTTCGGTCCACGCGTCGTCTTCAAAGCCCCGATGCCTTTACGCGCCGTCTCCGAGCCCCGATCGCTCCTCGCGCCGTCTCCTGAGCCCCGCTTGATCCATGCGTCGTCTTCTTAGCCCCGATGCCTCCACGCGCCGTCTCCTGAGCCCCGATCGTTCCACGCGCCGTCTCCGAGCCCCGATCGGTCCACGCACCGTCTCATAAGCCCGGATCGGTCCACGCTTCATCGCCGAATCCCCGATCCGTACACGCGTCGTCTCCGAGCCTCGATCGGTCCACGTGCTGCTTCCTGAGCCCCAATCGGTCCACGCGTTGTCACCTAAGCCCCGATCGGTCCACGCCCCGTGTCCTGAGCCCGGATCGGTCCACCGGTCGTACTCGAATCCCCGATCCGCACACGCGTCGTCTCCGACCCTCGACCGGTCCACGCGCCGTCTCCTGAGCCCCGATCATTCCACGCGCCGTCTCCTAAGCCGCGATCCGTCCACGGGCCGTCTCCGAGCTGCTATCGGTAAACGCGCCGTCACCAAGCCCTGATCCGTACACGCGTCGTCTCCGAGCCCCGATCGGTTCACCCGCCGTCTCCTGTGCACCGATCGATTCACGTGCCGTCTTCTAAGCCCCGATCGGTCCACACGTCGTCTCCTAAGCCCCGATCTGTCCACGGGCCGTCTCCGAGCCGCGATCGGTAAACGAGCCGTCACCAAGCCCCGATCCGTACACGCGTCGTCTCCGAGCCCCGATGGGTCCACGCGCCGTCTCCGAGCCTCGATCGGTCCCCGTACCGTCTCCGAAGCCCCGATCGGTCCACGCGCCATCTCCTGAGCCCCGATCGGTCCACGCATCGTCTCTTAACCCCCGATACGTCCACACGCCGTCTCCGAGCCCGGATCGATCCGCGTGACGCATTCTAAGCCACTGTCCATCCACGCGCCGTCTCCGAGCACCGATCAGTCCACGCGCCGTCTCCTGATCTCCGATCGGTCCACGCGCCGTCTCCTAAGCCCCGCTCGGTCCACGCGCCGTCTCCGAGCCCCGATCGGTTCACGTGCCGTCTCGTGAGCCCCGATCGTTCCACGCGCCGTCTCCGAGCACCGATCGGTCCACGCTCCGTCTCCAGAGCCCGGATCGTTCCACGCGTCGTCTCCTGATCCCCGATCCGTAAACGCGTCGTCTCCGAGCCTCGATCGGTCCACACGCCGTGTCCGATCCCCGATCGGTCCGCGTGCCGCATTCTAAGCCGCGGTCCGTCCACGCCCCGTCTCCGAGCACCGATCGGTCCACGCGCCGTCTCAAAGCGCCGATCTTTTCACGCGCTGTCTCCTGAGCCCCGATCGTTCCACGCGCCGTCTCCGAGCGCCGATCGGTTCACGCGCCGTCTCCTGAGCCCCGATCGTTCCACGCACCGTCTCCGAGCTCCGATCGGTCCACGCGCCGTCTCCTAAGCCCCGATCGGTCCAAGCGCCTTCTGCTAAGCCCCGATCGGTCCACGCGCCGTCTCCGAGCGCCGATCGGTTCACGCGCCGTCACCTGAGCCCCGATCGTTCCACGCCCCGTCTCCGAGCCCCGATCGGTCCACGCGCCGTCTCCTAAGCCCCGATCGGTCCACGCGCCTTCTCCTCATCCCCGATCGGTCCACGCGCCGTCTCGGAGCCCCGATGGGTCCACGCGTCGCCTCCTGAGCCCCGACCGGTCCACGCGCCGTCTCCGAGCACCGATTGGTCCACGCACCGTCGCCCGAACCCCAATTGGTCCACGCGCCGTCGCCCGAACCCCAATTGGTCCACGAGCAACCTCCTGAGCTCCAGTCGGTCCACGCGCAGTCGCCGAGCCCCGATCGATCCCCGCATCGTCTCCTAAGCCCCGATCGGTTGACGCGTCATTTACGAGCCCCGATCGGTCTACGCGCCGTCTCCTGAGCCCCGATCGGTCGACGCGTTGTCTCCGAGCCCCGATCGGTCCACGCTCCGTCTCCAGAGCCCGGATCGTTCCACGCGTCGTCTCCTGATCCCCGATCCGTAAACGCGTCGTCTCCGAGCCTCGACCGGTTCACCCGCCGTCTCCTGTGCACCGATCGATTCACGTGCCGTCTCCTAAGCCCCGATCGGTCCACACGTCGTCTCCTAAGCCCCGATCTGTCCACGGGCCGTCTCCGAGCCGCGATCGGTAAACGAGCCGTCACCAAGCCCCGATCCGTACACGCGTCGTCTCCGAGCCCCGATGGGTCCACGCGCCGTCTCCGAGCCTCGATCGGTCCCCGTACCGTCTCCGAAGCCCCGATCGGTCCACGCGCCATCTCCTGAGCCCCGATCGGTCCACGCATCGTCTCTTAACCCCCGATACGTACACGCGTCGTCTCCGAGCCCCGATGGGTCCACGCGCCGTCTCCGAGCCTCGATCGGTCCCCGTACCGTCTCCGAAGCCCCGATCGGTCCACGCGCCATCTCCTGAGCCCCGATCGGTCCACGCATCGTCTCTTAACCCCCGATACGTCCACACGCCGTCTCCGAGCCCGGATCGATCCGCGTGACGCATTCTAAGCCACTGTCCATCCACGCGCCGTCTCCGAGCACCGATCAGTCCACGCGCCGTCTCCTGATCTCCGATCGGTCCACGCGCCGTCTCCTAAGCCCCGCTCGGTCCACGCGCCGTCTCCGAGCCCCGATCGGTTCACGTGCCGTCTCGTGAGCCCCGATCGTTCCACGCGCCGTCTCCGAGCACCGATCGGTCCACGCTCCGTCTCCAGAGCCCGGATCGTTCCACGCGTCGTCTCCTGATCCCCGATCCGTAAACGCGTCGTCTCCGAGCCTCGATCGGTCCACACGCCGTGTCCGATCCCCGATCGGTCCGCGTGCCGCATTCTAAGCCGCGGTCCGTCCACGCCCCGTCTCCGAGCACCGATCGGTCCACGCGCCGTCTCAAAGCGCCGATCTTTTCACGCGCTGTCTCCTGAGCCCCGATCGTTCCACGCGCCGTCTCCGAGCGCCGATCGGTTCACGCGCCGTCTCCTGAGCCCCGATCGTTCCACGCACCGTCTCCGAGCTCCGATCGGTCCACGCGCCGTCTCCTAAGCCCCGATCGGTCCAAGCGCCTTCTGCTAAGCCCCGATCGGTCCACGCGCCGTCTCCGAGCGCCGATCGGTTCACGCGCCGTCACCTGAGCCCCGATCGTTCCACGCCCCGTCTCCGAGCCCCGATCGGTCCACGCGCCGTCTCCTAAGCCCCGATCGGTCCACGCGCCTTCTCCTCATCCCCGATCGGTCCACGCGCCGTCTCGGAGCCCCGATGGGTCCACGCGTCGCCTCCTGAGCCCCGACCGGTCCACGCGCCGTCGCCCGAACCCCAATTGGTCCACGAGCAACCTCCTGAGCTCCAGTCGGTCCACGCGCAGTCGCCGAGCCCCGATCGATCCCCGCATCGTCTCCTAAGCCCCGATCGGTTGACGCGTCATTTACGAGCCCCGATCGGTCTACGCGCCGTCTCCTGAGCCCCGATCGGTCGACGCGTTGTCTCCGAGCCCCGATCGGTCCACGCTCCGTCTCCAGAGCCCGGATCGTTCCACGCGTCGTCTCCTGATCCCCGATCCGTAAACGCGTCGTCTCCGAGCCTCGACCGGTTCACCCGCCGTCTCCTGTGCACCGATCGATTCACGTGCCGTCTCCTAAGCCCCGATCGGTCCACACGTCGTCTCCTAAGCCCCGATCTGTCCACGGGCCGTCTCCGAGCCGCGATCGGTAAACGAGCCGTCACCAAGCCCCGATCCGTACACGCGTCGTCTCCGAGCCCCGATGGGTCCACGCGCCGTCTCCGAGCCTCGATCGGTCCCCGTACCGTCTCCGAAGCCCCGATCGGTCCACGCGCCATCTCCTGAGCCCCGATCGGTCCACGCATCGTCTCTTAACCCCCGATACGTCCACACGCCGTCTCCGAGCCCCGATCGATCCGCGTGACGCATTCTAAGCCACTGTCCATCCACGCGCCGTCTCCGAGCACCGATCAGTCCACGCGCCGTCTCCTGATCTCCGATCGGTCCACGCGCCGTCTCCTAAGCCCCGCTCGGTCCACGCGCCGTCTCCGAGCCCCGATCGGTTCACGTGCCGTCTCGTGAGCCCCGATCGTTCCACGCGCCGTCTCCGAGCACCGATCGGTCCACGCTCCGTCTCCAGAGCCCGGATCGTTCCACGCGTCGTCTCCTGATCCCCGATCCGTAAACGCGTCGTCTCCGAGCCTCGATCGGTCCACACGCCGTGTCCGATCCCCGATCGGTCCGCGTGCCGCATTCTAAGCCGCGGTCCGTCCACGCCCCGTCTCCGAGCACCGATCGGTCCACGCGCCGTCTCAAAGCGCCGATCTTTTCACGCGCTGTCTCCTGAGCCCCGATCGTTCCACGCGCCGTCTCCGAGCGCCGATCGGTTCACGCGCCGTCTCCTGAGCCCCGATCGTTCCACGCACCGTCTCCGAGCTCCGATCGGTCCACGCGCCGTCTCCTAAGCCCCGATCGGTCCAAGCGCCTTCTGCTAAGCCCCGATCGGTCCACGCGCCGTCTCCGAGCGCCGATCCGTACACGCGTCGTCTCCGAGCCCCGATGGGTCCACGCGCCGTCTCCGAGCCTCGATCGGTCCCCGTACCGTCTCCGAAGCCCCGATCGGTCCACGCGCCATCTCCTGAGCCCCGATCGGTCCACGCATCGTCTCTTAACCCCCGATACGTCCACACGCCGTCTCCGAGCCCCGATCGATCCGCGTGACGCATTCTAAGCCACTGTCCATCCACGCGCCGTCTCCGAGCACCGATCAGTCCACGCGCCGTCTCCTGATCTCCGATCGGTCCACGCGCCGTCTCCTAAGCCCCGCTCGGTCCACGCGCCGTCTCCGAGCCCCGATCGGTTCACGTGCCGTCTCGTGAGCCCCGATCGTTCCACGCGCCGTCTCCGAGCACCGATCGGTCCACGCTCCGTCTCCAGAGCCCGGATCGTTCCACGCGTCGTCTCCTGATCCCCGATCCGTAAACGCGTCGTCTCCGAGCCTCGATCGGTCCACACGCCGTGTCCGATCCCCGATCGGTCCGCGTGCCGCATTCTAAGCCGCGGTCCGTCCACGCCCCGTCTCCGAGCACCGATCGGTCCACGCGCCGTCTCAAAGCGCCGATCTTTTCACGCGCTGTCTCCTGAGCCCCGATCGTTCCACGCACCGTCTCCGAGCTCCGATCGGTCCACGCGCCGTCTCCTAAGCCCCGATCGGTCCAAGCGCCTTCTGCTAAGCCCCGATCGGTCCACGCGCCGTCTCCGAGCGCCGATCGGTTCACGCGCCGTCACCTGAGCCCCGATCGTTCCACGCCCCGTCTCCGAGCCCCGATCGGTCCACGCGCCGTCTCCTAAGCCCCGATCGGTCCACGCGCCTTCTCCTCAACCCCGATCGGTCCACGCGCCGTCTCAGAGCCCCGATGGGTCCACGCGTCGCCTCCTGAGCCCCGACCGGTCCACGCGCCGTCTCCTGAGCCCCGATCGGTCCACGCGTCGTCTCCTAAGCCCCGATCGGTCCACGCGTCGTCTCCTACGCCCCGATCGGTCCACGCACCATGGCCGAGTCATGATCTGTCCACGCGTGGCCTCCTGAGACCCGATCGGTCCACGCGCCGTCTTCGAGCCCCGATCGGTCCACGCATAGTCTCCTAAGCCCCAATCGGTTAACGCGCCGTCCCCGAGCCCCGATCGGTCCACGCCTCTTCTCCTGAGCCCCGATACGTCCACGCGCAGTCGACGAGCCCTGATCGGTCCACGCGCTGTCTCCTGAGCCCCGATAGGTACACGCGTGGTCGCCTACACCCTGATCGATCCACGCGAGGCTCCTAAGCCCCGATCGGTCCACGTGCCGTCTCCGAGCCCCGATCGGTCCACGCACTGTCTCCTGATCCCCTTGGGTCAACGCGGCGCCTCCGGAGCCCCGATCGATCCACGCGAGGCTCCTGAGCCCCGATCGGACCACGCATCGTCTCCTAAGCCCCAATCGGTCAACGCGCCGTTTTCGAGCCCCGATCGATCCACGCGCCGTCGCCGAACCCCAATTGGTCCACGCGCAACCGCCTGAGCCCCAGTCGGTCCACGCGCTGTCTCCGAGCCGCGATCGGTCCACGCATCCCCTCCTGAGCCCCGATCGTTCCACGTGCCGTCTTCGAGCCCCGATCGGTCCACGCATAGTCTCCTAAGCCCCAATCGGTTAACGCGCCGTCCCCGAGCCCCGATCGGTCCACGCCTCTTCTCCTGAGCCCCGATACGTCCACGCGCAACCGCCTGAGCCCCAGTCGGTCCACGCGCTGTCTCCGAGCCCCGATCGGTCCACGCGTTGTCTCCTGAGCCCCAATTAGTCCATGCGCCGTCTCCTAATCCCCGATCCGTCCACGGGCCGTGTCCGAGCTCCGATCGGTCCACGCGCCATCGCCGAGCCCCGATCGGTCCACGCGCCGTCTCCTGAGCCCCGATCGGTTCACACCACTTCTCCTGAGCCCCGATCGATTCACGTGCCATCTCCTAAGCCCTGATCGGTCCACGCGCCTTTTCCTAAGCCCCGATCGGTCCACGCGCAGTCTCCGAGCCTCGATCGGTCCACGCGCCGTCGCCGAACCCCAATTGGTCCACGCGAAACCGCCTGAGCCCCAGTCGGTTCACGCGCTGTCTCCGAGCCCCGATCGGTCGACGCGTCGTCTCCGAGCCCCGATCGGTCCACGCGACGTCGCCGAGTCATGATCTGTCCACGCGCGGCCTCCTGAGACCCGATCGGTCCACGCGCCGTCTTCGAGCCCCGATCGGTCCACGCATGGTCTCCTAAGCCCCAATCGGTTAACGCGCCGTCCCCGAGCCCCGATCGGTCCACGCGCCGTTTCCTGAGCCCCGATACGTCCACGAGCAGTCCCCGAGCCCTGATCGGTCCACGCGCTGTCTCCTGAGCCCCGATAGGTACACGCGTCGTCTTCTAAGCCCCGTTCGGTCCACGCGTAGTCTCCTAAGCCCCGCTCGGTTAACGCGTCGTTTTCGAGCCCCGATCGGTCCACGCGTCGTCTCCTGAGCCCCAATTAGTCCATGCGCCGTCTCCTAAGCCCCGATCCGTCCACGGGCCGTGTCCGAGCTCCGATCGGTCCACGCGTCGTCTCCGAGCCCTGATCGGTCCACGCGCCATCGCCGAGCCCCGATCGGTCCACGCGCCCTCTCCTAGCGCCGATCATATCACGCGCCGTCTCCTGAGCCCCGATCGGTTCACCCGTCGTCTCTTAAGTCCCAATCGGTCCACGCGCCCTCTCCGAGCGCCGATCATTTCACGCGCCGTCTCCTGAGCCCCGGTCGGTCCGCGCGCCGTCACCTGAGCACCGATCGGTCGACGCGTCGTCTTCTGAGCCCCGATCGACCCACGCTTCGTCTCCTGAGCCCCGATCGGTCCACGCGCCGTCTCCGAGCGCCGATCGGTTCACGCGCCGTCTCCTGAGCCCCGATCGTTCCACGCGCCGTCTCCGAGCTCCGATCGGCCCACGCGCCGTCTCCTAAGCCCCGATCGGTCCAAGCGCCATCTCCTAAGCCCCGATCGGTCCACGCGCCGTCTCCGAGCCCCGATCGGTCCAGGCACTGTCTCCTGATCCCTATGGGTAAACGCGGCGCCTCCGGAGCCCCGATCGATCCACGCGAGGCTCCTGAGCCCCGATCGGACCACGCATCGTCTCCTAAGCCCCAATCGGTTAACGCGCCGTGGCCTGAGCCCCGATCGGTCCACGCGTCGTCTTCTAACCCCAGACGCCTCCTCGCACCGTCTCCGAGGGCCGATCGGTTCACGCGCCGTCTCGTGAGCCCCGATCGTTCCACGCATCGTCTCCGAACCCCGATATGTCCACGCGTCGGCTCCTAAGCCCCGATCAGTCCACGCGCCGTCTCCGAGCCCCGATCGGTCCACGCGTCGTCTCCTAAGACCCGATCGGTCCACGTATCGTCTCCTAAGCCCCGATCGGTCCACACGCCGTCTCCGAGCCCCGATGAGTCCACGCGTCGCCTCCTGAGCCCCGGTCGGTCCACGCGCCGTCTCCTGAGCCCCGATCGGTCCACGCGTCGTCTCCTAAGCCCCGATCGGTCCACGCGTCGTCTCCTACGCCCCGATCGGTCCACGCACCATCGCCGAGTCATGATCTGTCCACGCGTCGCCTCCTGAGATCCGATCGGTCCACGCGCCGTCTTCGAGCCCCGATCGGTCCACGCATAGTCTCCTAAGCCCCAATCGGTTAACGCGCCGTCCCCGAGCCCCGATCGGTCCACGCGTCTTCTCCTGATCCCCGATACGTCCACGCGCAGTCGCCGAGCCCTGATCGGTCCACGCGCTGTCTCCTGAGCCCCGATAGGTACACGCGTCGTCGCCTACACTCTGATCGATCCACGCGAGGCTCCTAAGCCCCGATCGGTCCACGTGCCGTCTCCGAGCCCCGATCGGTCCACGCACTGTCTCCTGATCCCCTTGGGTCAACGCGGCGCCTCCGGAGCCCCGATCGATCCACGCGAGGCTCCTGAGCCCCGATCGGACCACGCATCGTCTCCTAAGCCCCAATCGGTTAACGCGCTGTTGCCGAGCCCCGATCGATCCACGCGCCGTCGCCGAACCCCAATTGGTCCACGCGCAACCGCCTGAGCCCCAGTCGGTCCACGCGCTGTCTCCGAGCTCCGATCGGTCCACGCGTCGTCTCCGAGCCCCTATCGATCCACGCGCAGTCTCCAGAGGCGCGATCGGTCCACGCATCCCCTCCTGAGCCCCGGACGGTCCACGGGCCGTCACCGAACCCCGATGGGTCGACGCGCCGTCTCCGAGCGCCGATCGGTTAACGCGCCGTCTCCCCGCCTAGATCAGTCCACGCGCTGTCTCCTGAGCCCCAATCGGTTTACGCGTCATCTCCGAGCCCCGATCGGTCCACGCGCCGTCGCCGAGTCATGATCTGTCCACGCGCGGCCTCCTGAGACCCGATCGGTCCACGCGCCGTCTTCGAGCCCCGATCGGTCCACGCATGGTCTCCTAAGCCCCAATCGGTCCACGCGCCGCCTCCGGAGCCCCAATTGGTCCACGCGCAACCGCCTGAGCCCCAGTCGGTCCACGCTCTGTCTCCGAGCCCCGATCGGTCCACGCGACGTCTCCGAGCCCCGATCGGTCTACGCGCCGTCGCCGAGCCATGATGGGTTCACGCGCGGCCTCCTGAGCCCCGGTCGGTTCACGCGCCGTATCCGAGCCCCAATCGGGCCACGCGCCGTCTCCGAGCCCCGATCCGTCCACGCGCCGTCGCCGAGCAGTGATCGGTCCACGCGAGACTCCTGAGTCCCGGTCGGTACGCGCGCCGTCTCCTGAGCCCCGATCGGTCGACGAGTCGTTTCCTGAGCCCCGATCGGTCCAAGCGGCGTCGCCGAGCCGCGATCGGTCCACGCGCGGCCTCCTGAGCCCCGATTGGTCCACGCGCCGTCACCGAGCCGCGATCGGTCCACGCGCGACCTCCTGAGCCCCGGTTGGTTCACGCGCCGTATCCGAGCCCCCATCGGTCCACGCGTCGTCTCCGAACCCCGATCCGTCCACGCGCCGTCGCCGAGCAGTGATCGGTCCACGCGAGACTCCTGAGTCCCGGTCGGTACGCGCGCCGTCTCCTGAGCCCCGATCGGTCGACTAGTCGTTTCCTGAGCCCCGATCGATCCACGCGTCGTCCCCTGAGCCCCGATCGCTCCACGCGCCGATTTCTGAGCCCCGATCAATTGACGCGTCTTCTCCTGAGCCCCGATAAATTGACGCGTCTTCTCCTGAGCCCCGATCGCTCCTCGCGCCATCTCCTGAGCCCCGCTCGGTACATGCGTCGTCTTCTTAGCCCCGATGCATCCACGCGCCGTCTCCGAGCCACGATCGGTCTAGGCGCCGCTTCCTGAGCCCCGATCGGTCCAGACGCCGCTTCCTGAGCCCCGATCGGTCCACGCGCCGTCTCCTAAGCCCCAATCGGTCCACGCGCCGTCTCCTAAGCCCCGATCGGTCCAAGCGGCGTCTCCGAGCCCCCATCGGTCCACGCGGCGTTTTCTGAGCACCGTTCGGTCCACGCGTCGTCTTCAAAGCCCCGATGCCTCCACGCGCCGTCTCCGAGCCACGATCGGTCCGTGCGCCGCTTCCAGAGCCCCGAACGGTGCACGCGTCTTCTCCTGATCTCCGATCGGTCCACGCGCCGTCTCATATGCCCCAATCGGTCCACGCGCCGTCTCATAAGCCCCGATCGGTCCACTCGCCGTCTCCGAGCGCCGATCGGTTCACGCGCCGTCTCCTGAGCCCCGATCGTTCCACGCACCGTTTCCGAGCCCCGGTCGGTTCACGCGCCGTCTCCGAGCCCCGATCGGTCCACGCATCGTCTCCTAAGCCCCGCTCTGTTAACGCGTCGTCTCCGAGCCCCGATTGGTCCACACGCAGTCTCCGAGCCCCGATCGGTCCGCGTGCCGCATTCTAACCCACGGTCCATCCACGCGCCGTCTCCGAGCCCCGCTCGATCCACGCGTTGTCTCCTAAGCCCCGATCGTTCCACGCGCCGCCTCCTAAGCCCCGATCGGTCCAGGCTTCGTCTGCTAAGCCCCGACCGGTCCACGCGTCGTCTCCTGAGCCCCTGTCAGTTCCCGCGCCGTCTCCGAGCCCGATCGTTCCACGCATCGTCTCCTAAGCCCCTATTGGTTAACGCGCCGTCTCCGAGCCCCGATCGGTCCATGCGCGGTCTCCTGAACCCAGATACGTCCACGCGCAGTCGCCAAGCCCCGATCGGTCCACGCGCCGTCTCCTGAGCCCCTGTCAGTTCACGGGCCGTCTCCGAGCCCGATCGGTTCACGCGCCGTCTCTTGAGCCCCGATCATTCCACGCGATGTCTCCGAGCCCCGATCGGTCCACGCGCCGTCTCCGAGCGCCAATCGGTTCACGCGCCGTCTCCTGAGCCCCGATCGGTCCACGCGCCGTCTCCTGAGCCCGGATCGGTCCACGCGCCGTCGCCGAACCCCAATTGGTCCACGCGCAACCGCCTGAGCCCCGGTTGGTCCACGCGCAGTCTCAGAGCCCCGATTGATCCACGCGTCGTCTTGTAAACCCAGATGCCTCCTCGCATCGTCTCCTAAGCCCCGATCGGTCTACGCGTCGTCTCCTAAGCCCCGATTGGTGGACGTGCCGTCTCCCAGCCACGATCGGTCCACGCGCCGTCTCCTAAGCCCCAATCGGTCCACGCGCGGCCTCCTGAGCCCCGATCGGTCCACGCGCCGTCGCCGAGCCGCGATCGGTCCACGCGCGGCCTCCTGAGCCCCAGTTGGTTCACGCGCCGTATCTGAGCCCCCATCGGTCCACGTGCCGTCTCCGAGCCCCGATCGGTTCACGTATCGCCTCCTAAGTCCCAATCGGATAACGCGCCGTCTCCTGAGCCCCGATCGTTCCACGCGCCGTCGCCGAGCCGCGATCGGTCCACGCGCGGCCTCCTGAGCCCCAGTTGGTTCACGCGCCGTATCTGAGCCCCGATCGGTCCCTGCGCCGTCTCCTGAGCGCCAATCGGTCGACTCGCTGTCTCCTGAGCCCCGATAGGTACACGCGTCGTTTCCTACGCCCCCATCGGTCCACGCGTCGTCTCCTAGGCCCCGATCGGTCCACGCGCCGTCTCCGAGCCGCGATCGGTCCACGCACCGTGTCCTGATCCCCATCGGTCCACGCGGCGCCTCCGGAGCCTCGATCGATCCACGCGCAGTCTCCTGAGCCCCGATCGGTCCACGCATCGCCTCCTGAGCCCCGGACGGTCCAGGCGCCGTCTCCGAACCCCGATCCATCCACGCGCCGTCTCCTAAGCCCCGATCGGTGCACGCGCCGTCTCCGAGCGCCGATCGGTTCGCGCGCCGTCTCCTGAGCCCCGATCATTCCACGCGATGTCTCCCAGCCCCGATCGGTCCACGAGCCGTTTTCTCAGCACCGTTCGGTCCACGCGTCGTCTTCAAAGCCCCGATGCCTCCACGCGCCGTCTCCGAGCCACGAACGGTCCGTGCGCCGCTTCCAAAGCCCTATCAGTCCAGGCGTCCTCTCCTGATCTCCGATCGGTCCACGCGCCGTCTTCTAAGCCCCGATCGGTGCACGCGCCGTCTCCGAGCGCCGATCGGTTCACGCGCCGTCTCCTGAGCCCCGATCATTCCACGCGATGTCTCCGAGCCCCGATCGGTCCACGCGCCGTTTCCTGAGCCCCGATCGGTCCACGCGCCGTCTCTGAGCGCCGATCGGTCCACGCGCGGTCTCCAAGCCTCGATCCGTACACGCGCCGTCTCCGAGCCCCGATCGGTCCACGCGTCGTCTCCGAGCACCGTTCGGTTCACGCGCCGTTTCCTGAGCCCCGATCGGTCCATCCGTCGTCTTTTAAGCCCCGATACCTCCACGCGCCGTCTCTGAGCAACGATCGGTCCAGGCGCCGCTTCCTGAGCCCCGATCGGTCCACGCGTCGGCTCCTAAGCCTCGATAGGTCCACGCGCGGCCTCCTTAGCCCCGGTCGGTCCACGCGCCGTCTCTGAGCCGCGATCGGTCCACGCATCGTCTCCTAAGCCCCGATCGGTTAACGCGCCGTCTCCCCGCCCCGATCGGTCCACGCGCCGTCTCCTGAGCATTGATCCGTCCACGCGCGGCGTCGAGCCGCGATCGGTCCACGCGCAGCCTCCTGAGCCCCAATCGGTCCACGCGTCGTCGCCTAAGCCCCGATCCGTCGCAGCGTCGTCCCCTGAGCCCCGATCAATTGACGCGTCTTCTCCTCAGCCCCGATCGCACCTCACGCCGTCTCCGAGCACCGATCGGTCCACGCGCCGTCTTCTGAGCCCCGATCGGTCCACGCGCCGTCTCCAAAGCCCTGATCGGTCCACGTGCCGTCTCCGAGCCCCGATCGGTCCACGCGCCGTCTCCTGAACCCCGATACGTCCACACACAGTCGCCGAGCCCCGATCGGTCCACGCGCCGTCGCCGAGCCTCGATCGGTCCACGCGCGGCCTCCTGAGCCGCGGTCGGTTCACGCGCCGTCTCCGAGCCCCGATCGATCCACACGTCGTCTTCTAAGCCCAGATGCCTCCTCGCGCCGTCTCCGAGCCACGATCGGTTCAGGCGCCGCTTCGTGAGCCCCGATCGGTCCACGCTCCGTCACCAAGCCCCGATGGGTCCACGCGCGGTCTCCTGAGCCCCGGTCGGTCCACGCGCCGTCTCCTGAGCCCCAATCGATCCACGCGCGGCCTCCTGAGCCCCGATCGGTCCACGCGCCGTCGCCGAGCCGCGATCGGTCCACGCGCGGCCTCCTGAGGCCCGATTGGTTCACGCGCCGTATCCGAGCCCCAATCGGTCCACGCGCCGTTTCCTAAGCCCCGATCGATCCACGCGCGGTCTCCTGAGCCCCGATCGGTCCACGCGCCGTCGGCGAGCCGAGATCGGTCCACACGCGGCCTCCTAAGGCCCGATCGGTCCACGCGCCGTCTCCTGAGCCCCGATCGGTCCACGCGTCGTTCCCGAAGCCCCGATCCATCCACGCGCAGTCTCGCGAGCCCCGATCGGTGCACGCACCGTCTCCTAAGCCCCGATCGGTCCACGCCCCGTCTCCGAGCACCGATTGGTTCACGCACCGTCTCCTGAGACTCGATCCGTCCACGCGCTGTCTCCTGAGCCCCGATCGGTCGACGCGTCCTCTGTTAAACCCCAATCGGTCCACGCCCCGTCTCCGAGCGCCGATCGGTTCACGCGCCGTCTCCTGAGTCCCGATCCGTCCACTCACTGTCTCCTGAGCCCCGGTCGGTCCACGCGCCGCCTCCTGCGCTCCGATCGGTCCACGCGCCGTCTCCTGAGCCCCGATCGGTCGACGCGCCGTCTCGTGAGTCCCGATCGGTCCACGCGCCGTCTCCTGAGCCCCGATCGGTCCACGCGTCGTTCCCTAAGCCCCGATCCATCCACGCGCAGTCTCCCGAGCCCCAATCGGTCCACGCGCCGTCTCCTGAGCCCCGATCGGTCCACGCGCCGTCTCCTCAGCCCCGATCGGTCCGCGCGCCGTGTCGGAGCGCCGATTGGTTCACGCGCCGTCTCCTGAGCCCCGATCGCTCCACGCGCAGTCGCCGAGTCTCGATCGGTCCACGCGCCGTCTCCTAAGCCCCGATCGGTCCAAGCGCCTTCTGCTAGGCCCCGATCGGTCCAAGCGCCTTCTGCTAAGCCCCGATCGGTCCACGCGCCGTCTCCGAGCGCCGATCGGTTCACGCGCCGTCACCTGAGCCCCGATCGTTCCACGCGCCGTCTCCGAGCCCCGATCGATCTACGCGCCGTCTCCTAAGCCCCGATCAGTCCACGCGCCTTCTCCTCATCCCCCATCGGTCCACGCGCCGTCTCCGAGCGCCGATCGGTTCACGCGCCGTCTCCTGAGCTCCGATCGTTCCACGCGCCGTCTCCGAGCCCCGATCCGTCCACGCGCCGTCTCCTGAGCCCGGATCGGTCCACGCGTCATCGCTGAATCCCCGATCCGTACACGCGTCGTCTCCGAGCCCCGATCGGTCCACGCGCCGTCTCCTGAGCCCCGATGCCTCCACGCGCCGTCTCCGAGCCACGATCCGTCCGTGCGCCGCTTCCAGAGCCCTCACGGTCCACGCGTCGTCTCCTGATCTCCGATCGGTCCTCACGCCATCTCCTAAGCCCCGATCATTCCACGCGCCATCTCCGAGCCCCGATCGGTCCACGCGCCGTCTCATAAGCCCCGATCGGACCACGCGCCTTCTCCTCAGCCCCGATCGGTCCACGCGCCGTCTCCGAGCGCCGATTAGTTCACGCGCCGTCTCCTGAGCCCCGATCGCTCCACGCTCCGTCTCCCAGCCCCGATCGGTCCACGCGCCGTCTCCTGAGCCCGGATCGGTCCACGCGCCGTCGCCGAACCCCAATTGGTCCACGCGCCACCGCCTGTGCCCCAGTCGGTCCACGCGCTGTCTCCGAGCCCAGATCGGTCCACGCGCCGTCTCCGAGCGCCGATCGGTTCACGCGCCGTCTCCTGAGCCCCGATCGTTCCACGCACCGTCTCCGAGCTCCGATCGGTCCACGCGTCGTCTCGTAAGCCCTGATCGGTCCAAGCGCCTTCTACTAAGCCCTGATCGGTCCACGCGCCTTCTCCTGAGCCCCGATCGGTCCACGCGCCGTCTCCGAGCGCCGATCATTTCACGTGACGTCTCCTGAGCCCTGATCGTTCCACGCGCCGTCTTCGAGCCCCGAGCGGTCCACGCGCCGTCTCCTGAGCCCCAATCGATCCACGCGCGGCCTCCTGAGCCCCGATCGGTCCACGCGCCGTCGCCGAGCCGCGATCGGTCCACGCGCGGCCTCCTGAGGCCCGATTGGTTCACGCGCCGTATCCGAGCCCCAATCGGTCCACGCGCCGTTTCCTAAGCCCCGATCGATCCACGCGCGGTCTCCTGAGCCCCGATCGGTCCACGCGCCGTCGGCGAGCCGCGATCGGTCCACACGCGGCCTCCTAAGGCCCGATCGGTCCACGCGCCGTGGCCGAACCCCAATTGGTCCACGCGAAACCGCCTGAGCCCCAGTCGGTCCACGCGCTGTCTCCGAGCCCCGATCGGTCCACGCGTCGTCTCCGAGCCCCGATCGGTCCACGCGCCGTCTTCGAGCCCCGGTCGGTTCACGCATGGTTTCCTAAGCCCCAATCGGTTAACGCGCCGTCTCCTGAGCCCCGATCGGTCGACGCGCCGTCTCGTGAGCCCCGATCGGTCCACGCCCCGTCTCCGAGCGCCGATCGGTTCACGCGCCGTCTCCTGAGTCCCGATCCGTCCACTCACTGTCTCCTGAGCCCCGGTCGGTCCTCGCGCCGCCTCCTGCGCTCCGATCGGTCCACGCGCCGTCTCCTGAGCCCCGCTCGGTCCATGCGTCGTCTTCTTAGCCCCGGTGCCTCCACGCGCCGTCTCCGAGCCTCGATCGGTATACGCGCGGCCTCCGTAGCCCCGGTCGGTCCACGCGCCGTCTCCGAGCCCCGATCGGTCCACGCGCCGTCTCCTAAGCCCCGATCGGTCCAAGCGGCGTCTCCGAGCCCCGATCGCTCCACGCACCGTCTCATGATCCCCATCGGTCCAGGCGGCGTTTTCTGAGCACCGTTCGGTCCACGCGTCGTCTTCAAAGCCCCGATGCCTCCACGCGCCGTCTCCGAGCCACGATCGGTCCGTGCGCCCCTTCCAGAGCCCCGATCGGTGCACGCGTCTTCTCCTGATCTCCGATCGGTCCACGCACCGTCTCATAAGCCCCGATCGGTCCACGCGCCGTCTCCGAGCGCCGATCGATTCGCGGGCCGTCTCCGAGCCGCGATCGATAAAGCCGCCGTCATCAAGCCCCGATCCGTACACGCGTCGTCTCCGAGCCCCGATGGGTCCACTCGCCGTCGCCGAGCCTCGATCGGTCCACGCGCGGCCTCCTGAGCCCCGGTCGGTTCACACGCCGTCTCGGAGCCGCGATCGGTCCACGCATCGTCTCCTAAGCCCCGATCGGTTAACGTGCCGTCTCCGAGCCCCGATCGGTCCACGCGCCGTCTCCTGAGCCCCGATGCGTCCACGCGCAGTCGCCGAGCCCCGATCGGTCCACGCGGGGTCTCCTGAGCCCGGATCGGTCCACGCATCGTCTCCTAAGCCCCGATCGGTTAACGCGCCGTCTCCGAGCCCCGATGGTTCCACGCGCCGTCTCCGATCCCCGATCGGTCCGCGTGTCGCATTCTAAGCCGCGGTCCGTCCACGCGCAGTCTGCGAGCACCGATTAGTCCACGCGGCGTCTCCTGAGCCCCGATCGCTCCACACGCCGTCTCCGAGCGCCGGTCGGTGCACGCGCCGTCTCCTGAGCCCCAATCGTTCCAAGCGTCGTCCCCTAATACCCGATCCATACACGCGTCGTCTCCGAGCCTCGATCAGTCCACGCGTCGTCGCCGAGTCCCGATCGGTCCACGCGCGGCCTCCTGAGCACCGGTCGGTCCACGCGCCGTCTCCGAGCCTCGATCGGTCCACGTACCGTCTCCGAAGCCCCGATCGGTCTACGCGCCGTCTCCTGAGCCCCGATCGGTCCACGCGTCATCTCCTGATCTCCGATCGGTCCACGCGCCGTCTCCTAAGCCCCGATCGGTCCACGCGCCGTCTCCGAGCCCCGATCGGTTCACGTGCCGTCTCGTGAGCCCCGATCGTTCCACGCGCCGTCTCCGAGCCCCGATCGGTCCACGCTCCGTCTCCAGAGCCCGGATCGTTCCACGCGTCGTCTCCTGATCCCCGATCTGTAAACGCGTCGTCTCCGAGCCTCGATCGGTCCACACGCCGTGTCCGATCCCCGATCGGTCCGCGTGCTGCATTCTAAGCCGCGGTCCGTCCACGCGCCGTCTCCGAGCACCGATCGGTCCACGCCACGCCTCCGAGCTCCGATCGGTCCACACGCCGTCTCCGATCCCCGATCGGTCCACGCGCCGTCGCCGAGCCTCGATCGGTCCACGCGCGGCCTCCGTAGCCCCGGTCGGTCCACGCGCCGTCTCCGAGCCCCGATCGGTCCACGCTCCGTCTCCTGAGCCCGGATCGTTCCACGCGTCGTCTCCTGATCCCCGATCCGTAAACGCGTCGTCTCCGAGCCCCGATCGGTCTACGCGCCGTCGCCGAGCCATGATCGGTCCACGCGCGGCCTCCTGAGCCCCGATCGGTCCACGCGCCGTCGCCGAGCCGCGATCGGTTCTCGCGCGGCCTCCTGAGCCCCGGTCGGTTCACGCGCCGTATCCGAGCCCCAATCGGGCCACGCTCCGTCTCCTGAGTCCCGATCGGTCCACGCGTCGTCTCCTAAGCCCCAATCGGTCCACTCGCCGCCTACGGAGCCCCGATCGATCCACGCGAATCTCCTGAGCTCCGGTCGGTCGACGCGCCGTCTCCTGAGCCCCGATCGGTCCACGCCTCGGCTCCTAAGCCTCGATAGGTCCACGCGCGGCCTCCTTAGCCCCGGTCGGTCCACGCGCCGTCTCCGAGCCCCGATCGGTCCACGCATCGTATCCTAAGCCCCGATCGGTTAACGCACCGTCTCCCCGCCCCGATCGGTCCACGCGCCGTCTCCTGAGCCCCGATCAGTCCACGCGCGGCCTCCTGAGCCCCGGTCGGTTCACGCGCCGTCTCCCCGCCCCGATCGGTCCACGTGCCGTCTCCTGAGCCCTGACCCGTAGACGCGCGGCGTCGAGCCGCGATCGGTCCACGCGCGGCGTCGAGCCGCGATCGGTCCACGCGCGGCGTCGAGCCGCGATCGGTCCACGCGCGGCGTCGAGCCACGATCGGTCCACGCGCGGCCTCCTGAGCCCTAATCGGTCCACGCTACGTCTCCTAAGCCCCGATCGGTCCGTGCGCCGTCTCCGAGCCCCGATCGGTCCACGCACCATCGCATGCTCCCCAATCGGTCCATGCGCCGCCTCCGGAGCCCTGATCGATCCACGCGAATCTCCTGAGCTCCGGTCGGTCCTCGTACCGTCTCCGAGCCCCGATCGGTCCACGTACCGTCTCCGAAGCCCCGATCGGTCCACGCGCCGTCTCCTGAGCCCCGATCGGTCCACGCGTCGTCTCCTAAGCCCCGATCGGTTCACGCACCGTATCCGAGCCCCAATCGGTCCACGCGCCGTCTCCTAAGCTCCAATCGGTCCACGCGCCGTCTCCTGAGCCCCGATACGTCGACGCGCAGTCGCCGAGCCCCGATCGGTCCACGCGCTGTCTCCTGAGCCCCGATAGGTACACGCGTCGTCTCCTACACCCCGATCGGTCCACGCGCGGCCTCCTGATCCCCAATCGGTCCACGCGTTGTCTCCTGAGCCCCGATCAATTGACGCGTCTTCTCCTGAGCCCCGATCGCTCCTCGCGCCTTCTCCTGAGCCCCGCTCGGTCCATGCGTCGTGTTCTTAGCCCCGAGGCCTCCACGCGCCGTCTCCAAGCCACGATAGGTCCAGGCGCCACTTCCCGAGCCCCGATCGATCCACGCGCCGTCTCGTAAGCCACAATCGGTCCACGCGCCGTCTCAGAGCGCTGATGATTTCACGCACCGTCTCCTGAGCCCCGATCGTTCCACGCGCCGTCTCCGAGCCCCGATCGGTCCACGCGGCGTCTCCTGAGCCCCGATCGGTTCACGCATCGTCTCCTGAGCCCCGATAGGTCCACACGCCGTATCCGAGCCCCGATCGGTCCGCATGACGCATTCTAAGCCACGGTCCGTCCACGCGCCGTCTCCGAGCACCGATCGGTCCACGCGCCGTCTCCTGAGGCCCGATCGGTCCACGCGTCGTCCTCGAAGCCCGATCGGTCGACGCGCCGTCTCCTGAGCCCGGATCGGTCCACGCGTCGGCTACTAAGCCCCGATCGGTCCACGCGTCGTCTCCTAAGCCCCGATCCGTCGTCGCGTCATCTCCTGAGCCCCGATCGATTCACGCGTCTTCTCCTGAGCCCCGACCGCTCCGCGCGTCGTCTCCGAGCCCCGATCGGTCCACGCGCTGTCTCCTGAGCCCCGATAGGTACACGCGTCGTCTCCTACACCCCGATCGGTCCACGCGCGGCCTCCTGAGCCCCAATCGGTCCCCGCGTCGTCTCCTGAGCCCCGATCAATTGACGCGTCTTCTCGTGAGCCCCGATCGCTCCTCGCGCCTTCTCCTGAGCCCCGATCGGTTCACGCATCGTCTCCTGAGCCGCGATAGGTCCACACGCCGTATCCGAGCCCCGATCGGTCCGCATGACGCATTCTAAGCCACGGTCCGTCCACGCGCCGTCTCCGAGCACCGATCGGTCCACGCGCCGTCTCCTGAGGCCCGATCGGTCCGCGCGTCGTCCTCGAGCCCCGATCGGTCGACGCGCCGTCTCCTGAGCCCGCATCGGTCCACGCGTCGGCTCCTAAGCCCCGATCGGTCCACGCGTCGTCTCCTAAGCCCCGATCCGTCGTCGCGTCGTCTCCTGAGCCCCGATCGATCCACACGTCTTCTCCTGAGCCCCGACCGCTCCACGCGTCGTCTCCGAGCTCCGATCGGTCCACGCGCCGTTCCGAGCCCCGATCGGTCCATGCGTCGTCTTCTAAGCCCCGATGCCTCCACGCGCCGTCTCCGAGCCACGATCGGTGCAGGCGCCGCTTCGTGAACCCCGATCGGTCCACGCGCTGTCTCCTGAGCCCCGATCCATCCACGCGCAGTCGCCGAGCCCCGATCGGTCCACGCGCGGTCTACTGAGCTCCGGTCGGTCCACACGCCGCTGCGAACCCCAATTGGTCCACGCGCAACCTCTCGAGCCCCAGTCGGTAAACGCGCTGTCTCCGAACCCTGATCGGTCCACGCGCCGTCTCCTGAGCCCCGATCGGTCCACGCGTCGTCTCCTAAGCCCCGATCGGTTAACGCGCCGTCTCCGAGCCCCGATGGGTCCACGCGCCGCCTCCTAAGCCCCGATCGGTCCACGCGTCGTCTCCTAAGCCCCGATCGGTCGACGGGTCGTCTCCTAAGCCCCGATCGGTCGACGCGTCGTCTCCTAATCCCCGGTCGGTCCACGCGCCGTCGCCGAACCCCAATTGGTCCACGCGCCACCTCCTGAGCCCCAGTCGGTCCACGCGCTGTCTCCGAGCACCGATCGGTCTACGCATCGTCTCCTAAACCCCGCTCTGTTAACGCGTCGTCTCCTGAGCCGCGATCGCTCCACGCGCCTTTTCCTGAGACCCGATCGGTCCATCCGTCGTCTTTTAAGCCCCGATACCTCCACGCGCCGTCTCCGAGCCACGATCGGTCCACGCGTCGGCTCCTAAGCTTTCGATAGGTCCACGCGCGGCCTCCGTAGCCCCGGTCGGTCCACGCGCCGTCTCCGCGCCCCGATCGGTCCACGCATCGTCTCCTAAGCCCCGATCGGTTAACGCACCGTCTCCCCGCCCCGATCGGTCCACGCGCCGTCTCCTGAGCCCCGATACGTCCACGCGCAGTCGCCGAGCCCCGATCAGTCCACGCGCGGCCTCCTGAGCCCCGGTCGGTTCACGCGCCGTCTCCCCGCCCCGATCGGTCCACGTGCCGTCTCCTGAGCCCTGACCCGTCCACGCGCGGCGTCGAGCCGCGATCGGTCCACGCGCGGCGTCGAGCCGCGATCGGTCCACGCGCGGCCTCCTGAGCCCCAATCGGTCCACGCTACGTCTCCTAAGCCCCGATCGGTCCGTGCGCCGTCTCCGAGCCCCGATCGGTCCACGCACCATCGCATGCTCCCCAATCGGTCCATGCGCCGCCTCCGGAGCCCTGATCGATCCACGCGAATCTCCTGAGCTCCGGTCGGTCCTCGTACCGTCTCCGAGCCCCGATCGGTCCACGTACCGTCTCCGAAGCCAAGATCGGTCCACGCGCCGTCTCCTGAGCCCCGATCGGTTCACGCGCCGTATCCGAGCCCCAATCGGTCCACGCGCCGTCTCCTAAGCTCCAATCGGTCCACGCGCCGTCTCCTGAGCCCCGATACGTCGACGCGCAGTCGCCGAGCCCCGATCGCTCCTCGCGCCTTCTCCTGAGCCCCGCTCGGTCCATGCGTCGTGTTCTTAGCCCCGATGCCTCCACGCGCCGTCTCCTGAGCCCCGATCGTTCCACGCGCCGTCTCCGAGCCCCGATCGGTCCACGCGTCGTCTCCTAAGCCCCGATCGGTTAACGCGCCGTTTCCGAGCCCCGATGGGTCCACGCGCCGCCTCCTAAGCCCCGATCGGTCCACGCGTCGTCTCCTAAGCCCCGATCGGTCGACGCGTCGTCTCCTAATCCCCGGTCGGTCCACGCGCCGTCGCCGAACCCCAATTGGTCCACGCGCCACCTCCTGAGCCCCAGTCGGTCCACGCGCTGTCTCCGAGCACCGATCGGTCTACGCATCGTCTCCTAAACCCCGCTCTGTTAACGCGTCGTCTCCTGAGCCGCGATCGCTCCACGCGCCGTTTCCTGAGCCCCGATCGGTCCATCCGTCGTCTTTTAAGCCCCGATACCTCCACGCGCCGTCTCCGAGCCACGATCGGTCCACGCGCCGGCTCCTACGCTTTCGATAGGTCCACGCGCGGCCTCCGTAGCCCCGGTCGGTCCACGCGCCGTCTCCGAGCCCCGATCGGTCCACGCATCGTCTCCTAAGCCCCGATCGGTTAACGCACCGTCTCCCCGCCCCGATCGGTCCACGCGCCGTCTCCTGAGCCCCGATACGTCCACGCGCAGTCGCCGAGCCCCGATCAGTCCACGCGCGGCCTCCTGAGCCCCGGTCGGTTCACGCTCCGTCTCCCCGCCCCGATCGGTCCACGTGCCGTCTCCTGAGCCCTGACCCGTCCACGCGCGGCGTCGAGCCGCGATCGGTCCACGCGCGGCGTCGAGCCGCGATCGGTCCACGCGCGGCCTCCTGAGCCCCAATCGGTCCACGCTACGTCTCCTAAGCCCCGATCGGTCCGTGCGCCGTCTCCGAGCCCCGATCGGTCCACGCACCATCGCATGCTCCCCAATCGGTCCATGCGCCGCCTCCGGAGCCCTGATCGATCCACGCGAATCTCCTGAGCTCCGGTCGGTCCTCGTACCGTCTCCGAGCCCCGATCGGTCCACGTACCGTCTCCGAAGCCAAGATCGGTCCACGCGCCGTCTCCGAGCCCCGATCGGTCCACGCATCGTCTCCTAAGCCCCGATCGGTTAACGCACCGTCTCCCCGCCCCGATCGGTCCACGCGCCGTCTCCTGAGCCCCGATATGTCCACGCGCAGTCGCCGAGCCCCGATCAGTCCACGCGCGGCCTCCTGAGCCCCGGTCGGTTCACGCGCCGTCTCCCCGCCCCGATCGGTCCACGTGCCGTCTCCTGAGCCCTGACCCGTCCACGCGCGGCGTCGAGCCGCGATCGGTCCACGCGCGGCGTCGAGCCGCGATCGGTCCATGCGCGGCCTCCTGAGCCCCAATCGGTCCACGCTACGTCTCCTAAGCCCCGATCGGTCCGTGCGCCGTCTCCGAGCCCCGATCGGTCCACGCACCATCGCATGCTCCCCAATCGGTCCATGCGCCGCCTCCGGAGCCCTGATCGATCCACGCGAATCTCCTGAGCTCCGGTCGGTCCTCGTATCGTCTCCGAGCCCCGATCGGTCCACGTACCGTCTCCGAAGCCAAGATCGGTCCACGCGCCGTCTCCTGAGCCCCGATCGGTCCACGCGTCGTCTCCTAAGCCCCGATCGGTTCACGCGCCGTATCCGAGCCCCAATCGGTATACGCGCCGTCTCCTAAGCTCCAATCGGTCCACGCGCCGTCTCCTGAGCCCCGATCGATCCACACGAGTCTCCTGAGCCCCGGTCGGTCCGCGCGCCGTCACCTGAGCCCCGATCGGTCCACGCATCGTCTCCTGAGCCCCGATCGCTCCACACGCCGCTTCGAGAGCGCCGATCGGTGCACGCGTCGTCTCCTGATCTCCGATCGATCTACGCACAGTCTCATAAGCCCCGATCGGTCGAGGCGCCGTCTCCGAGCGCCGATCATTTCACGCGCTGTCTCCTGAGTCCCGATCGTTCCACGCGCCGTCTCCGAGCCCCGATCGGTCCACGCGTCGTCTCCTAAACCCCGATCGGTCCACGCGCCGTCTCCTGTGCCCCGATCGGTCGACGCGTCCTCTCCTAAACCCCGATCGGTCCACACGTCGTCTCCTAAGCCCCAATCGGGCTACGCGTCGTCCGCTAAGCCCCGATCAGTCGCCGCGCCGTCTCCTAAGCCCCGATCTGCCCACGGGCCGTCTCCGAGCCGCGATCGGTCCACGCGCCGTCTCCTGAGCCCCGATACGTCCACGCGCAGTCGCCGAGCCCCGATCGGTCCACGCGCGGTCTCCTGAGCCCCGATCGGTCCACGCGTCGTCTCCGAGCCCCGATCGGTCCACGCGCCGTCGCCGAGCCCTGATCGGTCCACGCGCCGTCTCCTGAGCCCCGATCGCTCCACACGCCGCTTCGAGAGCGCCGATCGGTGCACGAGTCGTCTCCTGATCTCCGATCAATCTACGCGCAGTCTCATAAGCCCCAATCGGTCGAGGCGCCGTCTCCGAGCGCCGATCGGTTCACGCGCCGGCTCCTGAGCCCCGATCGTTCCACACGCCGCTTCGGATCCCCGATCGGTCCACGCGCCGTCTCCTGAGCCCGGATCGGTCCACGCGTCGTCCTCGAATCCCCGATCCTCACACGCGTCGTCTCCGAGCCTCGATCGGTCCTCGCGTCGTCTCCTAAGCCCCGACTGGTCCACGCGCCGTATCCTGAGCCCTGGTCGGTTCACGCGCCGTCTCCGAGCCCCGATCGATCCACGCGTCGTCTTGTAAGCCCAGATGCCTCCACGCGCCGTCTCCGAGCCCTGATTGGTCCACGCGCCGTCTCCTGAGCCCCGATCGCTCCACACGCCGCTTCGAGAGCGCCGATCGGTGCACGCGTCGTCTCCTGATCTCCGATCAATCTACGCGCAGTCTCATAAGCCCCGATCGGTCGAGGCGCCGTCTCCGAGCGCCGATCGGTTCACGCGCCGGCTCCTGAGCCACGATCGTTCCACGCGCCGTTTCCGAGCCCAGATCGGTCCACGCGCCGTCTCCTAAGCCCCGATCGGTCCACGCGCCTTCTCCTAAGTCCCGATCGGTCCACGCGCCGTCTCCGAGCGCCGATCGGTTCACGCGCCGTCTCCTAAGCCCCGATCGTTCCACACGCCGCTTCGGATCCCCGATCGGTCCACGCGCCGTCTCCTGAGCCCGGATCGGTCCACGCGTCGTCCTCGAATCCCCGATCCTCACACGCGTCGTCTCCGAGCCTCGATCAGTCCTCGCGTCGTCTCCTAAGCCCCGACTGGTCCACGCGCCGTATCCTGAGCCCTGGTCGGTTCACGCGCCGTCTCCGAGCCCCGATCGATCCACGCGTCGTCTTGTAAGCCCAGATGCCTCCACGCGCCGTCTCCGAGCCACGATCGGTCCAGGCGCCGCTTCCTGAGCCTCGATCGGTCCACGCGCCGCCTCCTAAGCCCCAATCGCTCCACGCGCCGTCTCCGAGCGCCGATCATTTCACGCGCTGTCTCCTGAGTCCCGATCGTTCCACGCGCCGTATCTGAGCCCCGATCGATCCACGCGCAGTCTCCTGAGCCCCGATAGGTACACGCGTAGTCTCCTAAGCCCCGATCGGTCCACGCGCCGCCTCCGGAGCCCCAATCGATCAACGTGAGTCTCCTAAGCCCCGACCGGTCCACGCGCCGTCTCCTGAGCCCCGATCGGTCCACGTATCGTCTCCTAAGCCCCGATCGGTCCACTCGTCGTCTCCTAAGCCCCGATCGGTCCACGCGCCGTCTCCGAGCCCCGATCGGTCCACGCGTCGTCTCCTAAACCCCGATCGGTCCACGCGCCGTCTCCTGTGCCCCGATCGGTCGACGCGTCCTCTCCTAAACCCCGATCGGTCCACGCGTCGTCTCCTAAGCCCCGATCGGTCCACGCGTCGTCTCCTAAGCCCCGATCCGTCGACGCGTCTTCTCCTGAGCCCGATCGCTCCTCGCGCCGTCTCCTGAGCCCCGATCGGTCCACGCGTCGTCTCCGAGCTCCGATTGGTCCAAACGCCGTTTCCTGAGCCCCGATCGGTCCATGCGTCGTATTCTTAGCCCCGATGCCTCCACGCGCCGTCTCCGAGCGCCGATAAGTTCAAGCGCCGTCTCCTGAGCCCCGATCGTTCCACGCGGCGTCTCCGAGCCTCGATCGATCCACGCGCCGTCTCCTGAGCCCCTATCGGTCCACGCATCGTCTTCGAGCACCGATCGGTCCACGCGCCGTTTTCTGAGCACCGTTCGGTCCACGCGTCGTCTTCAAAGCCCCGATGCCTCCACGCGCCGTCTCCGAGCCCCGATCGCACCTCGCGCCGTCTCCTGAGCCCCGATGCCTCCACGCGCCGTCTCCTGAGCCCCGATCGTTCCACGCGCCGTCTCCGAGCCCCGATCGGTCCACGCGCCGTCTCCTGAGCCCGGATCGGTCCACGCGTCATCGCCGAATCCCCGATCCGTACACGCGTCGTCTCCGAGCCTCGACCGGTCCACGCGCCGTCTCCTGAGCCCCCATCATTCCACGCGCCGTCTCCTAAGCCGCGATCCGTCCACGGGCCGTCTCCGAGCTGCTATCGGTAAACGCGCCGTCATCAAGCCCTGATCCGTACACGCGTCGTCTCCGAGCCCCGACCGGTCCACGCGCCGTCGCCGAGCCTCGATCGGTCCACGCGCGGCCTCCTGAGCCCCGATCGGTTCACGCGCCGGCTCCGAGCCCGATCGGACCACGTGCCGTCTTCTGAGCCCCGGTCGGTTCACGCGCCGTCTCCGAGCCCCGATGGATCCACGCGCCGTCTCCTGAGCCCGGATCGGTCCACCTGTCGTCCTCGAATCCCGGATCCGCACACGCGTCGTCTCCGAGCCTCGACCGGTCCACGCGCCGTCTCCTGAGCCCCGATCATTCCACGCGCCGTCTCCTAAGCCGCGATCCGTCCACGGGCCGTCTCCGAGCTGCTATCGGTAAACGCGCCGTCACCAAGCCCTGATCCGTACACGCGTCGTCTCCGAGCCCCGATCGGTCCACGCGCCGTCTCCGAGCACCGATTGGTCCACGCGCCGTCGCCCGAACCCCAATTGGTCCACGCGCCGTCGCCCGAACCCCAATTGGTCCACGAGCAACCTCCTGAGCTCCAGTCGGTCCACGCGCAGTCGCCGAGCCCCGATCGATCCCCGCATCGTCTCCTAAGCCCCGATCGGTTGACGCGTCATTTACGAGCCCCGATCGGTCTACGCGCCGTCTCCTGAGCCCCGATCGGTCGACGCGTCGTCTCCTAAGACCCGACCGGTTCACCCGCCGTCTCCTGTGCACCGATCGATTCACGTGCCGTCTCCTAAGCCCCGATCGGTCCACACGTCGTCTCCTAAGCCCCAATCGGGCCACGCGTCGTCTCCTAAGCCCCGATCAGTCGCTGCGTCGTCTCCTGAGCCCCGATCAATTGACGCGACTTCTCCTGAGCCCCGGTCGCTCCACGCACCGTCTCCTTAGCCCCGATCGTTCCACGTGCCGTCTCCGAGCCCCGATCGCTCCACGCGCCGTCTCCGAGCGCCGATTGGTGCACGAGCCGTCTCCTGAGCACCGATCGTTCCACACGCCGCCTCCTAAGCCCCGATCTGTCCAGGCGTCGTCTCCTAAGCCCCGCTCGGTCCATGCATCGTCTTCTAAGCCCCCATGCCTCCACGCACCGTCTCCTGAGCCCCGATCGTTCCACGTGCCGTCTCCGAGCCCCGATCGCTCCACGCGCCGTCTCCGAGCGCCGATTGGTGCACGAGCCGTCTCCTGAGCACCGATCGTTCCACACGCCGCCTCCTAAGCCCCGATCTGTCCAGGCGTCGTCTCCTAAGCCCCGACCGGTCCACGTGCCGTCTCCTGAGCTCCGTTCGGCCCACGCGCCATCTCCTAAGCCCCGAACTGTCCACGGGCCGTCTCCGAGCCGCTATCAGTAAACGTGCCGTCACCAAGCCCCGATCCGTACACGCGTCGTCTCCGAGCCCCGATGGGTCCACGCGTGGCCTCCTAAGCCCCGGTCGGTTCACGCGCTATCTCCGAGCCGCGATCGGTCCACGCGCCGTCTCCTGAGCCCCGATACGTCCACGCGCAGTCGCCGAGACCCGCTCGGTCCACGCGCGGTCTCCTGAGCCCCGATCTGTCCACGCGCCGTCTCCGAGCCCCGATCGGTCCACGCGCCGTCTCCGAGCCCTGATCGGTCCATGCGCCGTCTCCTGAGCCCCAATCGGTCTACTCGCTGTCTCCTGAGCCCCGATAGGTACACGCGTCGTCTCCTACGCCCCGATCGGTCCACGCGCCGCCTTCGTGCCCCGATCGGTCCACGCACCGCCTCCTGATCCCCATCGGTCCACGCGGCGCCTCCGGAGCCCCGATCGATCCACGATCCACACGAGTCTCCTGAGCCCCGGTCGGTCCGCGCGCCGTCACCTGAGCCCCGATCGGTCCACGCATCGTCTCCTGAGCCCCGATCGCTCCACACGCCGCTTCGAGAGCGCCGATCGGTGCCCGCGTCGTCTCCTGATCTCCGATCGATGTACGCGTAGTCTCATAAGCCCCGATCGGTCGAAGCACCGTCTCCGAGCGCCGATCGGTTCACGCGCCGTCTCCTGAGCCCCGATCGTTCCACGCGCCGTCTCCGAGCTCCGATCGGCCCACGCGCCGCCTCCTAAGCCGCGATCGGTCGACGCGTCGTCTCCTGAGCCCCGATCGGTCCACGCGTCGGCTCCTAAGCCCCGATCAGTCCACGCGCCGTCTCCGAGCCCCGATCGGTCCACGCGTCGTCTCCTAAGACCCGATCGGTCCACGCGCCGTCTCCGAGCCCCGATCAGTCCACGCATCGTCTCCTAAGCCCCGATCGGTTAACGCGCCGTCTCCGAGCCCCGATGGTTCCACGCGCCGTCTCCGATCCCCGATCGGTCCGCGTGTCGCATTCTAAGCCGCGGTCCGTCCACGCGCAGTCTGCGAGCACCGATTAGTCCACGCGGCGTCTCCTGAGCCCCGATCGGTTCACGCGTCGTCTCCGAGCCCCGATCGGTCCACGCGCTGTCGCCGAGCCGCGATCGGTCCACGCGCGGCCTCCTGACGCCCGGTCGGTTCACGCGCCGTATCCGAGCCCCAATCGGTCCACGCGCCGTCTCGTGACTCCCAATAGGTCCACGCGCCGCCTCCTGAGCCCCGATCGGTCGACGCGTCGTCTCCAGAGCCCCGATCGATCCACGCGTCGTCTCCTGAGCCCCGATCGCTCCACACGCCGTCTCCGAGCGCCGGTCGGTGCACCCGCCGTCTCCTGAGCCCCAATCGTTCCAAGCGTCGTCCCCTAATACCCGATCCATACACGCGTCGTCTCCGAGCCTCGATCAGTCCACGCGTCGTCGCCGAGTCCCGATCGGTCCACGCGCGGCCTCCTGAGCCCCGATCGGTCCACGCGTCATCTCCTGATCTCCGATCGGTCCACGCGCCGTCTCCTAAGCCCCGATCGGTCCACGCGCCGTCTCCGAGCCCCGATCGGTCCACGCGCCGTCTCCTAAGCCCCGATCGGTCCACGCGCCTTCTCCTCATCCCCGAACGGTCCACGCGCCGTCTCGGAGCGCCGATTGGTTCACGCGCCGTCTCCTGAGCCCCGATCGCTCCACGCGCCGTCTCCTGAGCCCCGATCGTTCCACGCGCCTTCTCCTGAGCCACGATCGGTCCACGCGCCGTCTCCGAGCGCCGATCATTTCACGCGCCGTCTCCGAGCACCGATCGGTCCACGCGCCGTCACCTGAGCCCCGATCGGTCGGCGCGTCGGCTTCTGAGCCCCAATCGACCCACGCGTCGGCTCCTGAGCCCCGACCGCTCCACACGCCCTTTCCTGAGCCCCGATCGGTCCACGCAACGTCTCCGAGCACCGATCGGTCCACGCGCCGTCCCCTAAGCCCCGATCGGTCCACGCGCCGTCTCCGAGCGCCGATCGTTCCACGCGCCTTCTCCTGAGCCACGATCGGTCCACGCGCCGTCTCCAAGCGCCGATCATTTCACGCGCCGTCTCCGAGCTCTGATCGGTCCACGCGCCGTCACCTGAGCCCTGATCGGTCGACGCGTCGGCTTCTGAGCCCCGATCGACCCACGCGTCGTATCCTGAGCCCCGACCGCTCCACACGCCCTTTCCTGAGCCCCGATCGGTCCACGCATCGTCTCCGAGCACCGATCGGTCCACGCGCCGTCCCCTAAGCCCCGATCGGTCCACGCGCCGTCTCCGAGCGCCGATCGGTCCACGCCACGCCTCCGAGCTCCGATCGGTCCACGCGCCGTTTCCGAGCCCCGATCGGTCCATACGTCGTCTCCGAGTTCGGATCGGTCCACGCGCCGTTTCCGAGCCCCGATCGGTCCGCGCGCCGTCTCCTGAGCCCCGGTGAGTCCACGCACCGCCTCCTGAGCCCCGATCGGTCAACGCATCGTCTCCTAAGCCCCGATACGTTCACACGCCGTCTCCGAGCCCCGATCGGTCCACGCGCCGTCGCCGAGCCTCGATCGGTCCACGCGCGGCCTCCGTAGCCCCGGTCGGTCCACGCGCCGTCTCCGAGCCCCGATCGGTCCACGCTCCGTCTCCTGAGCCCGGATCGTTCCACGCGTCGTCTCCTGATCCCCGATCCGTAAACGCGTCGTCTCCGAGCCCCGATCGGTCTACGCGCCGTCGCCGAGCCATGATCGGTCCACGCGCGGCCTCCTGAGCCCCGATCGGTCCACGCGCCGTCGCCGAGCCGCGATCGGTTCTCGCGCGGCCTCCTGAGCCCCGGTCGGTTCACGCGCCGTATCCGAGCCCCAATCGGGCCACGCTCCGTCTCCTGAGTCCCGATCGGTCCACGCGTCGTCTTCAAAGCCCCGATCCGTACACGCGTCGTCTCCGAGCCTCGATCGGTCCACGCGCCGTCGCCGAGCCCCGATCGGTCCACGCGCGGCCTCCTGAGCCCCGGTCGGTCCACGCGCCGTCTCCGAGCCCCGATCGGTCCACGCGCCGTCTCCGAGCGCCGATCGGTTCACGCGCTGTCACCCGAGTCTCGATCGTTCCACACGCCGTCTCCAAGCCCCGATCGGTCCACGCGTCGTCTCCTGAGCCCCGATCGCTCCACACGCCGTTTCCTGAGCCACGATCGGTCCACGCGTCGTCTTCAAAGCCCCGATCCGTACACGCGTCGTCTCCGAGCCTCGATCGGTCCACGCGCCGTCGCCGAGCCCCGATCGGTCCACGCGCGGCCTCCTGAGCCTCGGTCGGTCCACGCGCCGTCTCCGAGCCCCGATCGGTCCACGCGCCGTCTCCGAGCGCCGATCGGTTCACGCGCTGTCACCCGAGTCTCGATCGTTCCACACGCCGTCTCCAAGCCCCGATCGGTCCACGCTCCGTATCCTGAGCCCGGATCGTTCCACGCGTCGTCTCCTGATCCCCGATCCGTAAACGCGTCGTCTCCTGAGCCCCAATCGGCCCACACGCAGTCTCGTGAGCCCCGATAGGTACACGCGCCGTCTACTGAGCTCCGATCGTTCCACGCGCCGTCTCCGAGCCCCGATCGGTCCAGGCGCCGTCTCCTGAGCCCCAATCGGTCCACACGCTGTCTCGTCAGCCCCGATAGGTACACGCGTCGCGTCCTACGCCCCGATCGGTCCACGCGTCGTCTCCTAAGCCCCGATCGGTCCACGCGCCGTCTCCGAGCCCCGATCGGTCCGCGCACCGTCTCCTGATCCCCATCGCTCCACGCGCGGCCTCCTGAGCCCCGATCGGTCCACGCGCCGCCGCCGAGCCGCGATCGGTCCACGCGCGGCCTCCTGAGCCCCGATCGGTCCACGCGCCGTCACCGAGCCGCGATCGGTCCACGCGCGACCTCCTGAACCGCGGTTGGTTCACGCGCCGTATCCGAGCCCCCATCGGTCCACGCGTCATCTCCAAGCCCCGATCCGTCCACGCGCCGTCGCCGAGCGAGGATCGGTCCACGCGAGGCTCCTGAGCCCCGGTCGGTCCGCGCGCCGTCTCCTGAGCCCCGATCGCTCCACGCGCCGATTTCTGAGCCCCGATCAATTGACGCGTCTTCTCCTGAGCCCCGATCGCTCCTCGCGCCGTCTCCTGAGCCCCGCTCGGTCCATGCGTCGTCTTCTTAGCCCCGGTGCCTCCACGCGCCGTCTCCGAGCCTCGATCGGTATACGCGCGGCCTCCGTAGCCCCGGTCGGTCCACGCGCCGTCTCCGAGCCCCGATCGGTCCACGCGCCGTCTCCTAAGCCCCGATCGGTCCAAGCGGCGTCTCCGAGCCCCGATCGCTCCACGCACCGTCTCATGATCCCCATCGGTCCAGGCGGCGTTTTCTGAGCACCGTTCGGTCCACGCGTCGTCTTCAAAGCCCCGATGCCTCCACGCGCCGTCTCCGAGCCACGATCGGTCCGTGCGCCCCTTCCAGAGCCCCGATCGGTGCACGCGTCTTCTCCTGATCTCCGATCGGTCCACGCGCCGTCTCATAAGCCCCGATCGGTCCACGCGCCGTCTCCGAGCGCCGATCGATTCGCGGGCCGTCTCCGAGCCGCGATCGATAAAGCCGCCGTCATCAAGCCCCGATCCGTACACGCGTCGTCTCCGAGCCCCGATGGGTCCACTCGCCGTCGCCGAGCCTCGATCGGTCCACGCGCGGCCTCCTGAGCCCCGGTCGGTTCACACGCCGTCTCGGAGCCGCGATCGGTCCACGCATCGTCTCCTAAGCCCCGATCGGTTAACGTGCCGTCTCCGAGCCCCGATCGGTCAACGCGCCGTCTCCTGAGCCCCGATGCGTCCACGCGCAGTCGCCGAGCCCCGATCGGTCCACGCGGGGTCTCCTGAGCCCGGATCGGTCCACGCATCGTCTCCTAAGCCCCGATCGGTTAACGCGCCGTCTCCGAGCCCCGATGGTTCCACGCGCCGTCTCCGATCCCCGATCGGTCCGCGTGTCGCATTCTAAGCCGCGGTCCGTCCACGCGCAGTCTGCGAGCACCGATTAGTCCACGCGGCGTCTCCTGAGCCCCGATCGCTCCACACGCCGTCTCCGAGCGCCGGTCGGTGCACGCGCCGTCTCCTGAGCCCCAATCGTTCCAAGCGTCGTCCCCTAATACCCGATCCATACACGCGTCGTCTCCGAGCCTCGATCAGTCCACGCGCCGTTTCCGAGCCCCGATCGGTCCGCGCGCCGTCTCCTGAGCCCCGGTGAGTCTACGCACCGCCTCCTGAGCCCCGATCGGTCAACGCATCGTCTCCTAAGCCCCGATACGTTCACACGCCGTCTCCGATCCCCGATCGGTCCACGCGCCGTCGCCGAGCCTCGATCGGTCCACGCGCGGCCTCCGTAGCCCCGGTCGGTCCACGCGCCGTCCCCGAGCCCCGATCGGTCCACGCTCCGTCTCCTGAGCCCGGATCGTTCCACGCGTCGTCTCCTGATCCCCGATCCGTAAACGCGTCGTCTCCGAGCCCCGATCGGTCTACGCGCCGTCGCCGAGCCATGATCGGTCCACGCGCGGCCTCCTGAGCCCCGATCGGTCCACGCGCCGTCGCCGAGCCGCGATCGGTTCTCGCGCGGCCTCCTGAGCCCCGGTCGGTTCACGCGCCGTATCCGAGCCCCAATCGGGCCACGCTCCGTCTCCTGAGTCCCGATCGGTCCACGCGTCGTCTCCTAAGCCCCAATCGGTCCACTCGCCGCCTACGGAGCCCCGATCGATCCACGCGAATCTCCTGAGCTCCGGTCGGTCGACGCGCCGTCTCCTGAGCCCCGATCGGTCCACGCCTCGGCTCCTAAGCCTCGATAGGTCCACGCGCGGCCTCCTTAGCCCCGGTCGGTCCACGCGCCGTCTCCGAGCCCCGATCGGTCCACGCATCGTATCCTAAGCCCCGATCGGTTAACGCACCGTCTCCCCGCCCCGATCGGTCCACGCGCCGTCTCCTGAGCCCCGATCAGTCCACGCGCGGCCTCCTGAGCCCCGGTCGGTTCACGCGCCGTCTCCCCGCCCCGATCGGTCCACGTGCCGTCTCCTGAGCCCTGACCCGTAGACGCGCGGCGTCGAGCCGCGATCGGTCCACGCGCGGCGTCGAGCCGCGATCGGTCCACGCGCGGCGTCGAGCCGCGATCGGTCCACGCGCGGCGTCGAGCCACGATCGGTCCACGCGCGGCCTCCTGAGCCCTAATCGGTCCACGCTACGTCTCCTAAGCCCCGATCGGTCCGTGCGCCGTCTCCGAGCCCCGATCGGTCCACGCACCATCGCATGCTCCCCAATCGGTCCATGCGCCGCCTCCGGAGCCCTGATCGATCCACGCGAATCTCCTGAGCTCCGGTCGGTCCTCGTACCGTCTCCGAGCCCCGATCGGTCCACGTACCGTCTCCGAAGCCCCGATCGGTCCACGCGCCGTCTCCTGAGCCCCGATCGGTCCACGCGTCGTCTCCTAAGCCCCGATCGGTTCACGCACCGTATCCGAGCCCCAATCGGTCCACGCGCCGTCTCCTAAGCTCCAATCGGTCCACGCGCCGTCTCCTGAGCCCCGATACGTCGACGCGCAGTCGCCGAGCCCCGATCGGTCCACGCGCTGTCTCCTGAGCCCCGATAGGTACACGCGTCGTCTCCTACACCCCGATCGGTCCACGCGCGGCCTCCTGATCCCCAATCGGTCCACGCGTTGTCTCCTGAGCCCCGATCAATTGACGCGTCTTCTCCTGAGCCCCGATCGCTCCTCGCGCCTTCTCCTGAGCCCCGCTCGGTCCATGCGTCGTGTTCTTAGCCCCGAGGCCTCCACGCGCCGTCTCCAAGCCACGATAGGTCCAGGCGCCACTTCCCGAGCCCCGATCGATCCACGCGCCGTCTCGTAAGCCACAATCGGTCCACGCGCCGTCTCAGAGCGCTGATCATTTCACGCGCCGTCTCCTGAGCCCCGATCGTTCCACGCGCCGTCTCCGAGCCCCGATCGGTCCACGCGGCGTCTCCTGAGCCCCGATCGGTTCACGCATCGTCTCCTGAGCCCCGATAGGTCCACACGCCGTATCCGAGCCCCGATCGGTCCGCTTGACGCATTCTAAGCCACGGTCCGTCCACGCGCCGTCTCCGAGCACCGATCGGTCCACGCGCCGTCTCCTGAGGCCCGATCGGTCCACGCGTCGTCCTCGAAGCCCGATCGGTCGACGCGCCGTCTCCTGAGCCCGGATCGGTCCACGCGTCGGCTACTAAGCCCCGATCGGTCCACGCGTCGTCTCCTAAGCCCCGATCCGTCGTCGCGTCGTCTCCTGAGCCCCGATCGATTCACGCGTCTTCTCCTGAGCCCCGACCGCTCCGCGCGTCGTCTCCGAGCCCCGATCGGTCCACGCGCTGTCTCCTGAGCCCCGATAGGTACACGCGTCGTCTCCTACACCCCGATCGGTCCACGCGCGGCCTCCTGAGCCCCAATCGGTCCCCGCGTCGTCTCCTGAGCCCCGATCAATTGACGCGTCTTCTCGTGAGCCCCGATCGCTCCTCGCGCCTTCTCCTGAGCCCCGATCGGTTCACGCATCGTCTCCTGAGCCGCGATAGGTCCACACGCCGTATCCGAGCCCCGATCGGTCCGCATGACGCATTCTAAGCCACGGTCCGTCCACGCGCCGTCTCCGAGCACCGATCGGTCCACGCGCCGTCTCCTGAGGCCCGATCGGTCCGCGCGTCGTCCTCGAGCCCCGATCGGTCGACGCGCCGTCTCCTGAGCCCGCATCGGTCCACGCGTCGGCTCCTAAGCCCCGATCGGTCCACGCGTCGTCTCCTAAGCCCCGATCCGTCGTCGCGTCGTCTCCTGAGCCCCGATTGATCCACGCGTCTTCTCCTGAGCCCCGACCGCTCCACGCGTCGTCTCCGAGCTCCGATCGGTCCACGCGCCGTTCCGAGCCCCGATCGGTCCATGCGTCGTCTTCTAAGCCCCGATGCCTCCACGCGCCGTCTCCGAGCCACGATCGGTGCAGGCGCCGCTTCGTGAACCCCGATCGGTCCACGCGCTGTCTCCTGAGCCCCGATCCATCCACGCGCAGTCGCCGAGCCCCGATCGGTCCACGCGCGGTCTACTGAGCTCCGGTCGGTCCACACGCCGCTGCGAACCCCAATTGGTCCACGCGCAACCTCTCGAGCCCCATTCGGTAAACGCGCTGTCTCCGAACCCTGATCGGTCCACGCGCCGTCTCCTGAGCCCCGATCGGTCCACGCGTCGTCTCCTAAGCCCCGATCGGTTAACGCGCCGTCTCCGAGCCCCGATGGGTCCACGCGCCGCCTCCTAAGCCCCGATCGGTCCACGCGTCGTCTCCTAAGCCCCGATCGGTCGACGGGTCGTCTCCTAAGCCCCGATCGGTCGACGCGTCGTCTCCTAATCCCCGGTCGGTCCACGCGCCGTCGCCGAACCCCAATTGGTCCACGCGCCACCTCCTGAGCCCCAGTCGGTCCACGCGCTGTCTCCGAGCACCGATCGGTCTACGCATCGTCTCCTAAACCCCGCTCTGTTAACGCGTCGTCTCCTGAGCCGCGATCGCTCCACGCGCCTTTTCCTGAGACCCGATCGGTCCATCCGTCGTCTTTTAAGCCCCGATACCTCCACGCGCCGTCTCCGAGCCACGATCGGTCCACGCGTCGGCTCCTAAGCTTTCGATAGGTCCACGCGCGGCCTCCGTAGCCCCGGTCGGTCCACGCGCCGTCTCCGAGCCCCGATCGGTCCACGCATCGTCTCCTAAGCCCCGATCGGTTAACGCACCGTCTCCCCGCCCCGATCGGTCCACGCGCCGTCTCCTGAGCCCCGATACGTCCACGCGCAGTCGCCGAGCCCCGATCAGTCCACGCGCGGCCTCCTGAGCCCCGGTCGGTTCACGCGCCGTCTCCCCGCCCCGATCGGTCCACGTGCCGTCTCCTGAGCCCTGACCCGTCCACGCGCGGCGTCGAGCCGCGATCGGTCCACGCGCGGCGTCGAGCCGCGATCGGTCCACGCGCGGCCTCCTGAGCCCCAATCGGTCGACGCTACGTCTCCTAAGCCCCGATCGGTCCGTGCGCCGTCTCCGAGCCCCGATCGGTCCACGCACCATCGCATGCTCCCCAATCGGTCCATGCGCCGCCTCCGGAGCCCTGATCGATCCACGCGAATCTCCTGAGCTCCGGTCGGTCCTCGTACCGTCTCCGAGCCCCGATCGGTCCACGTACCGTCTCCGAAGCCAAGATCGGTCCACGCGCCGTCTCCTGAGCCCCGATCGGTCCACGCGTCGTCTCCTAAGCCCCGATCGGTTCACGCGCCGTATCCGAGCCCCAATCGGTCCACGCGCCGTCTCCTAAGCTCCAATCGGTCCACGCGCCGTCTCCTGAGCCCCGATACGTCGACGCGCAGTCGCCGAGCCCCGATCGCTCCTCGCGCCTTCTCCTGAGCCCCGCTCGGTCCA